>OZ010798.1:186322980-188722980 GCA_963932465.1 Maratus speciosus | reverse complement strand
TTTTTTTTTAAAAATAAATAAAATACTGAGTAACTTGAAAATTTGGATTAATGTATGTGTAAGTGGTCCATATTGAAATCCATAAAAATTGAAACCATAGCTCAAAAATATTTTAGCTGATGGCTAATTTAGTTTGTGTAAATGTCACACCCGCAACTTTGGATTGGGCGTTATGGAATTTAATGCAGATTTAATTTTTACTATTTTATTACAATTTTCCTTATAGCAGTTTGTATATAAAAACAACTGGGTAAGTATAATCGCAGATCGCACAGAGGGTTTCATTTGATATTTCTTTAAAAACACTTTATCCTTAAATTAATAAATCCAAAATGTTAATTTATAATTATTAAATCCTTACATAGATGTAGCACCAATAGTTCCAATTTTCATGGGGCAGGGAACGCACTCTTTTAAACAAACCACCTTCCAATTGAAGTCATCAAAAACCAAGTTGAATAAGCCAGACCCCGTTGTGTTGTTTGACAAACAGCAGTCTCATGTCCCCTCCTTCCCCCCTTTTTCAAAATTTTTCAGACCAGTACCTAAGAATGGAACCGAAATAATTTTTTCTCTTCAGAAATTACGATAAAAAAATAGTATGCAGTACTCATAAATTTACTTTAATGCTATATAGGGTGATTATTAAGTTAATTATAACGTTTGGAATCTGTTGCATTGATGTCCGAAAGGTAGTTTCTGAGTTATGGAAGCTGGACCCATAAGGCGCCATAGAGGGGCGAAGCCCGCTAGTGTCTATCATAATTATATCTGCCATGTAGACTAATTGCGATATTTAATCAAAATAGCCCCCCACCCCCTCCTCATCCCCGGAAATATAACAAATACAAAATGTGTCTTTATAAACCTATCGTCAAATAGGTTTTTATTTCTTTTTCCCTAAAAAAAACATGATTTTTATATCCGTAACGTAAATAGCGGACGAAGCCCGCTAGTTCCTATCATAATATATATTTTTAATAATTTTATATAGTCTATAATAAAAATCAGACCTAAAATAGTCTAGTTCCGTGAGTAGTTGTAGTGTCAGTTACATGCTACGATTTTTGGATACCAGTATTTTAGAACGGGAAAATGTGACTTATTTTATCGGAGATATCTCATTAATTGAATAAGGTGAAGCAAACTTTTTGAAAAAAGGTGGCCAACAAGCATGGCAGTTATCAGCTATGTGACTTTGTGCTAAAGCCCATTAATTTGATCTGCTTTAAAAAGATTACGGAAGATTGAATTATAGTAGAACCTGGATTAACCGAGCTTCGATTAATCGAGGTTTCTGTTAACCGAGCCGATAACAAAGTCTGATTTTTTTTTTCCTTTTGAATAAGCCTTAAAAATAACCACACTCTTTAGCTCACTGTCCGTGCTATACAGGCCCTTCTGCCCCCAAAAGCCCTCAACTCCAAAGAGACATTGGACCCTGAGAAGTCAATAGCGAACAATGCTTTGTTTCCAGTGGCTGTGTGAACTTTCGTAAATTTTTCAATTTGCATTTTAAAATTTACTACTGGTAGTTGATTTTCTTTTTAAATTTGTTAAGCTGTGAAACAGAACTTTACATATATTTACTTTTATTATTTAAAAAACGTTCTATATATATATTTTTTAAAGAGATGTTAAATTCGCAAGCACGGCGAGTTTTTACACACAGTTTCTATTAACCGAGATTTCCGATTCCGATTTACTAACAGTCCCAATTAGCTCGGATAATCGAGGCTGCTCTGTATAATTAAAAAATCAATTGCGATCTTACTGTAAACGGGTTTCCCTTTTACTGAGGGATTTCAAAACCGAATCAGCTGATGTTAGTTGCTGTTTCCCTGCTTGATTAAATAAGATTAGTTAAACATTTGAAAATTACCAAATATAAAAGGAACTAAGTCAACAGAGTCTTTGCTTTATGGTATTTTTTAACAACGCTATAAGAAAATGATTTTAAATAAGAGATTTTAAATGTAACGTTTTAAATCTGACATAATTTTCACCAAACTTTGTAACATTCAACTGAAAATATTTTTATTATTAGAAAGATAATATTATTATTTGCGCTACCTTAAAATTAGCAACTATAGTTAAAAATATCATCTCGAAATTTGAAATAAATCTCGCATATAAATATATTTTTTAATTTACACTGTTTTGCAATGTGTTTTGTAAACTGTTTTGGCCACTTTGGCCAATATGACGTAATTTCCTCCATTTACGACTTTTAACACATATCAATGAATTTATTATTTAAAATTTTTCTTTTTCTTTTAATATTCACGTGTAAATATAATTTTTATGACGTAATTTTCAATGTTTTCCTTCTTTTAATGCGTAATCATTTAATTCTAATTTGAAAATAATTGATTATTTTATAATTTTCTTTCATTTTAAGTAAGCATGTGTAAAAACAATTTTTATGACGTAATGTTTAATATTTTCCTGCTTTTAACACGTTATCATTTAATTCTAATTTAAAAGGATTTTTTTCTGTTTATAATAGTCACGTGTGAATAAATTTTTAATTTAAAGGATATATTATTCTTTGCGCTGTTTTAACAATTGGCAGCAATTTAAAATAACCTTTTCTAAAATATGTAAAAAATATCTCTGGAAATTCTGAAAATTTTAATTTAAAATTGAAATAAACCGTCAAAAAATTAGGCAAGTTAAGAATAATAAATGCACTCTGCAAACTTCGAGTTTCTATTGAATGATTAAATTGAATGAAAATGATTAAATTCCCATGTATATATTTTTTTTTCCTATGAGACTTTTTTAATGAGACAATTTTATCCAGATTTAACATTAAATATCTCTTAAAATAATTCTTCGATTTAAAAACTGTCTACTTCAGCGTTTTTATCAAACATTTCTCTATAATACTACGCAATTGCGTCAAAAGATGGCGACACCAGAATTCTGATATGCTTATTATATAAACTGTAAATATTGCAAAGTTAAATAAAAAGAATTGTCTCGGGGTTATCAAACTTCATTGATATTTATAAATAAAACATTTCAACTAAATTATTTATTATAAAAGAATTATTACATCACAATAGCTTTTATGCAAGGAAAATAATAATTATAATAATAATAATATTATGGATGTCAGTGATTATATATTGATTGACCGTCATAATAATAAAAAAGATATTATAAAAAGGAGATCTGAAATGAATTATTTTTTTACGTTTCTGATCGTGTGATTTATATTCAAATAATAATTATTAATGTATATTTTTTGTAAAGTGATTGAAATTAAATATATTTATAAAATTTATGGTAATATTTTTATTGTTGAAAAATTGCCAAGAAATAATCATCCTCAAATTGGCGTCATTATAATTATAATTTTATTTAACTTAATAGCAATTAAAAAAATTACAAAGGAACTGAGAATAATAATCAACTAGCAGACTTTAAAAAAAAAAAAAAAAAAAAAAAAAAAAAAAAAAAAACATTCACATGTAAAAACACGTACCACGGAGTATCGAACTGCCTATCTTAAGGTCAGTAAACGATGGCCCTTAGCCACTCAGCCAGTGGGAAGACAAAATTTTACTCCCCAAAAGTGGTTAAAAAGAAAGCATGTGTATGAATACAGTGTCATGCATTTTCGGTGAAATTTCCATAGAATGGCGAAGAAATATAGTCCGATTTTTCATGCGCATTATAAAACGAACAAGAGTCTTGCTGGAAACAAGTAAATTGTTATTTGGTTCATCTGAAACATATTTATTTGATTTTTAAAAAATCGCCCGTGTCATTTTCGAGAGAAAAAAAAATCGAATTATTTAACGAACGAGAGTTTTCCCAGAAAAAAGAAAAGTGTTATTCACCTCGCCTTAATCACATTTATATTATGTATCAATTTAAAAATAATCGTTAGAACCGTTTTCGAGATTTTCAAATTAGGAACTTCCTCGATATTATACCAACGTTTTCACTTTAAAAATGGCTATTTAGATCTCAAAATATACTGCACGTAGAAATGCAAAAATTTCAGTATACGATTAGACTGCAGATATAAGACTGTTCTAGAAAATTCAGAACAATAAGACATATATCTGCTAAGTTATTAAAAGGCGGCTTTTCGCGTTTTCTTTGATGTCGAGTTAGCTGTATATATGAGTTCCGCCATCTACGAATTCTATGATACGATACGATACGATTTTAACGATACGATACGATACGATTTTAGGCTTAAGGCTGCGTCACTCGAAATACTACCGTCTTCCATGATAAGCAATAACCCTGTTTTATTGATGATTAAATAGGTAAAACGTAGAAACGTCTAAGATATGACACACACAAATGTGTTAGTTTTTATTTCAGAGGAAGTAAATAAAAATTTTATTGCGTAAATGAACATTTTTATTAAGTTAGGGACTAGGTTTAAAAAATAAAGGATTTATTTCGAAACAATATTTTGTAATGTCTTAATAGAGATTATAAAACGTAAAAATATTGAAACTACTCAAAAAAATTTTAATATTAAATTTTTACTTTTCAACATAAAAATACTTTAGATCCTGCTGCCTATGACACCGTGTAGCAAGCGCGCTTCGACAGTACTGCATAATCTTAAAAAAAAAAGAAAAAAAAATCAACAGAAAAAAAAAAAAAAACCCACGAACCACATCCCCGTTGCCTGCGGCATCGTATAGCACCACGTGCTGCGCACGCACTGCAAATTCTTGTAAAAAACCTAAAAATTTACAAAAGTGCAATCAGGGGGCGAAGTGTGGGGGGGGGGACCGGATGTGCATAATATGAATAAGTTTTCATACACTTTTCTAACGATATGTCACATGAGGCGTGTACTCAAAATTTAGAAAATAGCTCCTCCCCGGATGACCCTCCCCTCCCTCTGCATTTCCCACTCTTTCAAATATCTAATGTTAAAAAATAATATTTATTTGAGTGTTAAATGAAAAAACGCAATAAACAGTTGATCTGAAGAAAAAAAGAGAACCCCCCCACCACCACCATCAAAAATCAACTCATCTTAAATTTATAAAATCTTTATTATGCGCTAAAAACAACGTCAAAGTTTAAAAGCGATCAGTTCTTTATTTTTCCTAATTTTAACAATATCCCGTCAACTCTCTCTATGTGAAAAGACTTTTAATGAGTTTAAAAATCGATTTTTTCATAAACTTAGCGTTAATTTTTTCTTCAAATTGACATTTTATAAATCAACATACAAAATAACATCCAGATGCGAAAGAACCAAATTTGTAAAATCAGTAGTTTAAAAATTTCGAACCTTTATTTCCAAAGCCTATCTCTTTTCTTTCCGTTCCGCTTGCCTGTCGTGAACTGTGACGTCATAGTAAGTCACGCCCTGATTTGGAGCGACGTGATTTTAGCTTACTTTTAGGACTAATTATTTAATAGTATAGATATTTTTTTCGCGTTTTTGAGAACATTTTTGAAAACTGTGGATGTGGAACTATCAGAAAAATATATGAATGATCAAATCTCCCATGTGTGCAAATTCCTCATTAAACACAACTTAAAAGTCATCAATGCAAGTAAATAAAAAAAATAGTTAAGTAATATACAAAATAGTTTGACATTGATGATAAATAATTAATTAGTTCGCTTTTTACGCAGTCGGGTTTTTTGATTTTTTAAATTTAATATATTATTCTATATTTCTATTTATTATTCTAATTATTATTTTAATCATTTTGGGTAATTTTGAATTCTTCTTCTCCGCTTGACTGTAGCTGAAGACCCAGATTCACTTTTGTCAATTTGATCACTGTCAAATGTTGCTCCGTGGGATTCACCCATCAGACTCGTATAAAACCAAAAACTCTGCCCACATAAATATTGGGTCAAAAACTTTCTGCAAATTAATGTTCAATAAAATTGCGTGTTATATTATTTGTACGATATGAATTAAAAACAGTAGTTTAAAATAAAATTAAATCTTAAAAATAAAAAAACCCGACTGCATAAAAAGCGAACTAATTGTTTCTCATCAATGTCAAACTATTTTGTATATTACTTAACTATTTTTTTCATTTACTTGCATTGATGACTTTTAAGTTGTGTTTAATTGTTAGTTCCTATCTATAAACACTGTTTTGATGAGGCTTATAGATTTCTATGAAGGTTAGAGTTGCAGTAAAGATAGAGATCCTACCTACACAACTTCCAGGTTGTGTAATGTTTAAACGGACCTTCTGACTGTAAAATAGTCAATGAAACATCGTTTTCATTTTGAAAGACCTATCCAATGATATGCCACTCAATAGGGTGCGTAAATTTTTTTTTCGTGCCTACCGCCGTTTTGTACTTTACTGCCGCCATTTTGAATTTATAAAACAAAACCTAGCCTATAACCATCGGACGGTTAAGACGAATCGATAGAGACCTCATTCATTAAAATCCATCCAGCCATTGGGATGTTTCAAGGGTATAAAGAAATCCACATACCCAGATATGCGTGAAACACATAACCCTTCTTGGCAGTTGGGTAATAATTACCATTTAAATTAAAAATTAATTAATAGGGGGACCCGGGGTAAAATGGGTATATTTTATATATTTTATTATTATTTTACCAGAAAAATTTTTGAAAAATTTAAAGTATGAATGAAATTCTCACATATCTGGCAATATTTAAACTTGGTAAAAACAAACTTGCAATATATATATATATATATACTGAGCTTGGCAGCCATTTTGTTTTTCAGAAGATAGAACAAAGTATTCTAGTGGATGATAAACTTCTTTCCAAAAAAATATACAGGAAGAATTTAAAAAATAAACTGTTTGGATTTTAAAGAAGAAGGATTTTTCTAATAGAAAACACAAAAAATGAGTAAATTTATTTACTCAAAAAAATTTTATACCATTTTTTGTCACATGGGGTAAAATGGGTATAGGCCATCTTTTTTGTGTGATTTGAGGTCAAGATATGAATGTATGAATATTGATCAAAATTGAAAGACCTTTGAGAGCAAAATTTTATTGATCCTATGTTTAAAACTGAAATTGTGCTTTGTTATATGAAATTAGGCTATAAATTAGTCACGAACATCAGTTATCCGCACTACACGTTGGAATGTAAACATTAAAAATTGCTGTTAACAGACAATTTCTCAAAAATCACGTTAAATCAAAGTATCGTATTTTCGGCCATAAATTAAATTAAAACACATGTGCTAACTATACTAAATTATTAAATTGGGTGGATTAAAAGAGGACAAACAGTAAAAGGAGTCGAAGCAACCCATGGAAGTTAAACCAGAGGTTCTCACTGCAGTGAATCCAATGATTGGTGACTGAGTCCTTGTGAAATTCAGTGTAAAGAAGTCTGTTCAAGAATTCACAGGTCTTATTATTGATATCCCTGATGAAGATTAATACACTGTGAAGTTTTTTAAAACAAAGTCATCTGCCAAATTATTTTATGTCTTCCCTGAGAAAGACGACATTGCTGATGTGCAGGCATCCTGAATTGTCAAGAAGTCTATCTAAACCAAGCTGCACTATTCGTTGCCAGTATACATTTTGTACATAAATTTTCATTCAATTATAGCTAGTTAACTTTATAAATTGCTTTTGATTAAAAATATTGGTACTTTTCGGTTAGCCGGGCGCCAGTGTTATATATACATATATATTTATGTATACATGTATGTATATATACATATATATTTACATATATATATGTGTGTATATATACAATATGTGTATGTGCATATATGTGTATATTTACATATATGTATGTATATAAATATGTATATATAACACTGGCGCCCGGCTAACCGAAAAGTACCAAAATATTTTTCAGTTAACTTAATTTCTCATTTTTTCCTACAGATACTCATGCTGATATCTATGTGATTTTGAACTGCATTAAATTAAAAAGAACTTTTAAAATAAAACACTGTTAGAAACATGATTCAGAGCATGGACGTAAATTGATGTAGTGAAAATCAGGAGCAGTTTGGGGTGGGAGGAGTGTGGGATAGGATTTGTCGGTGCTTGCATCTTATTTCTACTAGTTTCATAACAGTGTTTTTATTTGTCAAGAAAAAGATGTAAACAAACTGAAAGTGGTGGGTTTTTGCCCTCCCTCCTCGCTCCAGTTTATATATTATATGACTCAGAGGATGAAGGTACAAAACTTTTAAATAGTTCACACATTAATTATAATGTAATTAAACTTTAACCAGCATATACCCATTTTACCCCGAACCACGGGGTAAAATGGGTATATACCGGGGTAAAATAGGTATAGTTTTTTACATAAAAATTAAAACAAAAAGAAAACAAAAATTATGTTTAATTTAGACCTAAGATACATAATGTAAAAAATACTGAACAAAAACATGATTATATTTCATAATGTTTCTGCTATGAAACATTAAAATTAAAAAAAGCTGTTTTTTATACCCATTTTACCCCGGATGACCCTATTAATTAAAGAATAATTATTTTGGTTAGAAAATAATAAAGCTAAAAATCCATGACAGGAAGAAGGAGTAATTCTGAGTGAAAAAAAGCATATTTTCGGAAAGGTTACAATAGGCCGGGGGGGGGGATCCCCTCCCGGCGCTAATTACTTTTGTTGCTTGTCGAGTTAAATATTTTCGGGTCGGGTGGATTACAGGATGAGTGCAGATTCCTGTAAATTGGATTTGGGTAACCGGATTTTTCAAAAGTTAGTTCAGTGTATTATTTCAGATTAAAAACTATACCTATAATAATAATAATCAGAGATGTTTGTATGTGTGTTGTTTTCTAAAGAGACCACTGGGTTTTTCTCGCTTACCCAGGGTTCGCACAGACTCCTTGGAAACTCCTTAGAAATGAAAACATTCCCAAGTAGTACTTAGATAAGCAAACCACTACTTAGAAACTCCTTATATTGTATTGCGGCTTCGGACGCAAGCGATATTGCTGCCGAGGAAAAAAAAATCGTGATTGAAAAACGCACGGTAAATCCTTTATGAACATCATTCATCTGAAGCACAACATTGATTGGGTAGGGTAATCTTAATAGCAGGGCTCCGTAAGGTCAGTTTTTTGACACTGTTAGCCGACCTTTATTTTAAATTTTATCGAGTTTGGCGTTTAGCCAAGAATCTCGGAAAAATCGCGTTTTTCGCAAATATGTTCCAAAAAATACCGTCAAATTTCGTCAATCTATCGCGGAAAATATTCGTAAATTCTGTCAAAGGATCGTGAAAAAACACGACTTTCTCCAACAGATCGCTGGAAAACTCGGATTTCTTAAAAAGACGCGAATTTAATCAAAGGATCACGAAAACCGCGAATTTCGTTAAAGATCGAGAAAGAAAAGCAGTTTCCTCAAAAGATCGCATAAAACGCGAATTTCCTCAAAAGATCGCGAAAAACACGCGAATTTCCTCAAAATAGCGCGAAAAACATACGGTTTCCATCAAAAGATCGCAAAAAAATGTTAGTTTCGTCAAACGATCGAAATAAAACGCGAATTTCATTAGAAGATCGCGAATTTCCCTAGAAAATCGCGAAAAACACTTGAATTTCGTCAAAGGATCGCGAAAAACACGTGAATTTTGTCAAAGGATCGCGAAAAACACGCAAATTTCGTCAAAGGATCGCGAAAAACACACGGTTTCCATCAAAAGATCGCGAAAAAACGTCAGATTCGTTAAGCAATCGAAATAAAACGTGAATTCCATTAAAAGATCGCGGAAAAAGCGAATTTTCCCAGAAAGTCGCGAAAAAAACGTGAATTTCTCCCTGAAGATAGCGAAAGAAACGCGAATTTCCCCCCTGAAGATCACGAAAAAAAACGCGAATTTAATCATAAGATCGCGAAACAAATGCGAATTCGTCGAAATTTCGCCCTCAAAGTAAGCTATTACCGCTGTTCTAAAAGAATAAATTTAAAACTTGTTATATTTTTTCTTGTATGTTGCATTTAGCATTCTTTGTTTTTTTTTTTTTTTTGCCTTTTAAAATTTTCTTTAAGATGTACCATGTATGTGATATACATAAGTGTTAGGGGTTTGACTAATCTCTATTTATATGACCTAGGAGTGATTCTAGTCCGAATTTTCCGAAAATGTAAGGCATTCATTTCCGGAAATTTTAAAAAATCGGTCACCAATCCGAAAATTCGGACATATGGTCGCCGAAAAAAGTTAATTTTGTCAATTGTTTGCAGAAAAATCGCCAATTTCGTCAAAGGATCGCGGGGAAAACGCAAATCTCGTCAAAAGATCGCGAAAAAACCCCAAAAATTTCGTCAAAAGATCGCGAAAAAACCACAAACTTCGTCAAAAGATTGCGAAAATCGACAAATTTCGTCAAAAGAGCGCGTAAAAACTCAAATTTCGTCAAAAGATTGCGAAAAAAACCAAAAACTTCGTCAAAAGATTGCGAAAATCGACAAATTTCGTCAAAAGAGCGCGTAAAAACTCACAAATTTCGTCAAAAGAGCGCGTAAAAACTCACAAATTTCGTCAAAAGAGAGCGTAAAAACTCACAAAATTCGTCGAAAGATCGCAAAAACCCAAAAATTTCGTCAAAAGATCGCGAAAAACCAACAAATTTCGTCAAAAGAGCGCGTAAAAACTCACAAATTTCGTCGAAAAATCGCAAAAACCCCAAAACTTTGTCAAAAGATCGCGAAAAAACGACAGATTTCGTCAAAAGATCGCGAAAAAACCACAAATTTCGTCAAAAGAGCGCGTAAAAACTCACAAATTTCGTCAAAAGGTCGCGAAAAACCCTACAAATTTCATCAAAAGATCTCGAAAAACCACAAATTTCGTCAAAGAGCCACCGAGAAAACGCATAGCTAGTGTCGGAAGTGGATCCCCCCCCCCTCTCTGATGTAACTTTACAGAAGATTTGCTGTGAATTTCAGAGCATTTTTTTTACACAGAATCACCTCTGTGATATGGCCATTGGTCACTGCATAAAAAAAGTAAATTGTCAATTTTGTATTTAAACTTACGAAATCAATAAGCAATATATTGTGAATACTGTGCAATTTCAGCACTAACAATTAGATTCTAATTGAGGAAATTTTTTTTTTTTGAAATGTTTTTCTCTCCAAATTTGGCATTAAAAATTGGAGTGTGCATACCACATAATGATGCAGCATATAAAAACATCGAAAAAAAAGGAAAAATGGCAAATCCTTAAAACTTTATGGACTCCTTGGATTTTTTCTTCCAAACTCTGTATGAACCCTGCTTACCCTTTGATGAAATTCGCGTTTTTACCGCGACCTTTTGACGAAATTTGCGTTTCTTCTGAAATGCATTGACAAAATTCTAGTTTTTTCCCGAGATGCATTGATGAAATTCGTGTTTTTTCCCGAGATGCATTGACGAAATTCGCATTTTCCGCGGTCCATTGAAGAAATTCGCGTTTTTTCCTCTGCCCATTGTCGAAATTTGCGTTTTTTCGCAGCCCTTTGATGAAATTCTCGATTTTCCGCAACCCTGTGATGAAATTTGGTTTTTTTTCGCCTCCATTTAACGAAATTCGCGTTTCTTCTGACGAAATCTGCTGTTATTTTGACGAAATTCGCGTTTTTTCGAGACCTTTTGGTGAAATTCGATTTTTTTCGTGGCCCTTTGATGAAATTCGCGTTTTTTCCGCGTTCCGTTGACGAAATTTAGTTTTTTTCGCGATCCTTTGACTAATTTCGTGTTCTTTTAGCGGCCCTATGTTGAATTTCGCATTTTCCCGCTATCCTTTGACGAAATTCGCATTTTTCCCGCGATCCTATGACGAAATTCGTGTTTTGTCCACGATCCTTTGACAAAATTTGCGTTTTTCGCGATCTTTTGATGAAATTTGTGGGTGTTTTAGCGATCCTTTGAAGAAAATCGCGTTTTTTCAGCGCCCCTTTGACAAAATTCGAGTTTTTTCCATGGTCTTTCGACGAAATTTCGGTTTTTTTCGCGATCGTTAAGAAATACGTGTTTTTTCAGCGGTCTTTTCACAAAATTCTCATTTTTTTCACGGCCCTTCGACAAAATTCGCGTTTTTTTTTTTCGCGGCCTTAAGAAGAAATTCATGTTTTTCTGCGATCCTTAGACGAAATTTGTGTTTTTTTTCGCGATCCTTTGAAGAAAATCACGTTTTTTCAGCGGCCTTTTTTGACAAGATTCGCGATTTTTCCATGGTCCTTCGACGAAAATCCCATTTTTCTACAGCCTTTTGACCAAATCCGCGTTTTCCCCGCGACCTTTTGACGAAATTGGAGGATTTTTTCTGCGAACGATTGACGAAATGGATTTTTTGCGACGACAATTCGTCAAAATTCGCGATTTTTTTGTGTCCGAATTTTTGACTGATGAATTTTTAAATTTTTCGGAAACAAATGCCTTAAATTTTCGGAAAACTCGAAACAGAATCCCCCCCCCCCCCCCACTACTTTTAATTGTGCGCAAACAGTAAATAAACCGTTCATAAAATTGGGGAGTATTTTTAATGTTTTGATTTTTTTTTAAGTTACAAAAACAAAAATTATTTTTTCTTTTCTAAAATTTTTTCCGCAAAGCTCCGAATTTTGCGGGAAAATTTTTCGCGCACCACGTACTCGGGTGCGTCTATATTATCTATATTAACTCTGCATACAAGTCTGACATATACGGAAATATTTGTTATTCAAGTTGAAAATTAATTTCATGCGTTGCAAAGATATAATTTGTTTCAAGTCGCGTTTTTAAAGCGGATTGACTGATCGATAAACCAATCGATTTTAATTGCGTATAGTTAGCCAAATCTTGCTGGGGAAAATAGATGAATTATATTCGGAAATCCTACCACCGTTTATCCTACGTCATAATGCCATATATCTTATTTGTTGCAAATTTTGTCTACTTTCTAAATTTCTAGATACCTTTTGCCTAAAACAATAAAAAAACGAATAAAAAAAACTTTTTTTTTGAGGGACGGGGCACTTTACGAAAATGAGGGGGGGGGGGGAGAATTTTGGTGGGAAGTTAAAAATTCGGTTTCAGCAACCCAAAAAACATAAAGTAAGTCTTATAGAGAAAGTTTGGAGTGGAGACCGGAGAGCGAACATAAACAATGTGAGTGGTTAAGCAGAACTGCGCATAAAGATATATTCAGCTCTTACTCGTAAAATTGCGTTTATGTGTGATTATTGTCAGAAAACCTTTTTCAAAGAATGAGTTTAAATAAACATCATGAGAAACATAATGGAGAAAAACCACGTGGCTGAATTATTTAAAAGGTTTGTATGTATGAACCAGTGTTTGAAATTAGCAGTCGTTAGTCGTCAAATGTAACTAAACTATTGCATTTGGCGACTACACAATTATTCTCGATCGTCAAATTTGATGAGTAACTTTTTTAAAAACATTTTTCAACTATTATTATAGTGATTAACACACGAAAAATTACTGCACCTTTTGATTTCATGTTAACAAGATTCAAATGCATCATATGTTTTTTTTTTTTTTTTTTTTTTTTTTTTACGAAATTGAATTGATAAAATTTTGTTTTACAAGATTAATTGCATTTTCTATTAATTTTTAAATATAATAAGAATTAAAATTGCTTTACATCAGTTTAGAGTTTTTTCAGTTCTTGTAATCTTGGAGATTAAGAACTTCAACAATTTTTAATAAAAACAAAATATTCAGGATTTTTAAAAAAGTACAAACAATAAGTATTTATTAATATAACATACAGTGATGTTAATAGGGAAATTTAGAAATAGCTGCTAAATTTTTTAATATGACGCCTAAGATATTTGTTGTAGGCATCATTTGACGCCTATCTTTTATTTCCTAATTTCTATCACTGGTATGGACAGTTTAAACATACATCTTCGGATTTTGAATGGAGATAAACCACACATTTCTTAGTTATATTCAATGTCATTTTCTTGAAAACCTTACTTCAATCAACAGCGTTCGAAATCCTTGGTGGTCCGCTGGTCCGAGACCACTAAAAATTCAATCGGGCCACTAACTTAAAAAAGTTAGTGGTCCACAGGACCAGTAACTTTTTTCCCTCTCTGACAGGTAAACGTAAATTTGCCCGTCCCTGAGAAAACTGCAACCAAACACAAATCACTGAATTTTATTTTATTTAAATAAATAAATAAAAAATTGCATTAAAACTTACAGTCAGTTGAAATAAATAATCGGAAACAAAATACATAATTAATAATTTTATAGGATACTTTTTGGTTAGCCGGGCGCCAGTATTATATGTACATATATACATATATATATACACACACACACACATATATATACGTACATATGTATATATATATATGTACATACATGTGTGTGTGTGCGTATAAATATATAATATGTGTGTATATATAACACTGGCGCCCGGCTAACCAAAAAGTACCTTTTATAATGTTTGTTTATGTGCTGTTTATTTAATGTTTGGAAAATTATAATTTTACATTATATTATGCTGAAAATTTTGGGTAACTGAAAGGAAGTTTGGTTTATGTTCTAGGAGGAGGAAGGGAGGGATGTCACTCAAAGGGTTCAAGATACTTCATAGAATTTTATGTAGCGGGCCAGTGACGATGTCTGCGGACCAGTAAACTCTGATGTTTACTGGTCCTTGGGACCAGGGACTTTTTTTTTTATCAATTCTACCGCTGATCAACATAATAAAGAAAAATCATACAAGTGCAAGATATGTAGAGCAAGTTTTCAAAAGAAGTAAATTGAAAAGTATATTTGTTCTGATACTGATAAAAATATATTTGCATGCGATGGCTGTCCAAAGTTAGTTGTACAAAAACACAGGTTAATTCTGCATTTCATATACATGCTGAAGAAAACCTCTCTGTATGTGACAAACTTAAAAAAAATATTTATAAGAAGATATGGATTGAAAATGCATCATTCACATCGGGATTCATATATTGTGAGTGATAGTT
Organism: Maratus speciosus; assembly: GCA_963932465.1. NCBI lineage: Eukaryota > Metazoa > Arthropoda > Arachnida > Araneae > Salticidae > Maratus > Maratus speciosus. The sequence continues at coordinate 188,708,051 of OZ010798.1, read as the reverse complement.
TTTCCAAATCATATATAACTGATAAATTTTCAATAAACACAAGAATAAACAAATTCTTTTGCATTGATCACGAGATATTGCTCAACGATCAATACTTGCAAATTTTCTTTACGAGAGTTAAAAGATTAACTGGTGTGTTGATAGCCATACAGAGTTATGTGCCTCTGGTTTGTATCAAAAATTTGTTATTTAAGCGTTCTCATACTGAAGAGTCCTCATACAAATTCAATTAATATGGAAAGTGATTTTTATCTAAAAATAATTTGAAACCTTTTCTGAGATACGCACGCACCAAAACAACATAAAAGTGTTCTCAAATGAAATCTGTGTAATCGAAAATTTTTCGTACATATCATGAATTGCCTATTTGCTATATATGCATAAATGAATTATATGCAAAAAATTTTGATTGAATATTTTCTATTTCATACTGAGGAGAAATATGCTGACCCTAATGAAGATCAAGAAATATTTTCAGAGCAGCTGAAGTAGAAACCACATGTTTGCTTTCTATATTTGATTTGATTGCCTAAGAGGAACAGCCCAGACAAGGAAACCGAGTCTGTAGAGCATAGTGTCCCTCCCAGTCGCCTTTATTAAGGTCTTTAAAAAATGCAGTTTTCAGCCAGAGCTGAAGCCGCCAGAATCACGACAGTGGGCGGTATGTATATAAAATCCCGTGTCAGGGCCGCACCTACCAGGTTGCTTCCTACATGAGAAAAGTCATTCTTCCTGAAAGGAAATTTGGATATCTCTCTTCATACAGTTGAGAAGAGCTCCTCTAATAATGAGCTCGAAACTGCTGGGAGCAAGGAAGGAAAAGATTTTGAAAAATTGAAACCGGACAAATTTAAAAGGTAAATTGATTAAATTAAAAACGTCGAAAAGCAGGAAGGGTTCGGTTTGGGGCACTGAAGCTACCGGACCACCGCAGTGGCTTCGAGCTCATTATTAGTCTCAGTCCACACACCCCTAACCACCTCCCGAGACTAATAATGAGCTCGAAGCCATTGCGGTTGTCCGGTAGCTTCAGTGTCCCAAACCTAGCCCTTCCCGCTTTTCGATGTGTTTAATTTAATCATTTTCCTTTTTAAATTTGTTTGGTTTCAATTTCTCATTTTTTTTTTCTTTTCTTCCTAACTTCAGCTAAAGAGTCTCGGCACAGAGTCACAGAAGCTGAAAATTTTTAATATAGCTGTAAAGGTTGTAAAACAATTTTAGGCCATTTTCGTCTGAATCCGATATCGGTTTGTGACAGAAAAAATGACGGCTATGAAAAAATAAGTTTAGATCTAAGAAATTATTCCATACATTTTCTAAAATAATGTAAGTATTTAGATAATGCAGAATACCTAAGCATGAGGAAAACGCATTTTTGGTGCGAATTGAAAAAAAAAAAAAAAAAAATTACGGATTTATAACAATGCATAATTTTATGAGCATATTGTTTAATTATTGATTATGTTAATTATATGCTATGAATCCTGAATGAAAATTGATTTTGTTATTTTCTAACTAATTAGAGGAGAGTGGGGTGGAATGGGACAGTAGGTTTTTTCTTTGTGTATCATTCTAATCATTTCATCAATCACACATTAGATGAAGCAATGGTACCCCAAGCTTCAACTGAAAAAAGTAGCTGATCTGCATAAGCTTTCGATTGTATAAAGAAAAAGATTACTTCAAGAATCAAAAGTAAATTTGCTTCATATACTTTTTATGGTTTTTTTTTTATTAATGACTTGTTTATGCGAAGATGTAATAGTTTCCCCATTTATGGAACATTATACTGTATATTATCCCTAATTTAAACTATGCTTAAAAGCAGTATTTTTGTTTATACAAGAAGTTTAACATAAAAAAAGGTAGATGGAGCAATGGGACTGTCTAATTCCTTCTTTTCAATAAGATGATTGTAAATTGCTGATATGCAAATATTTTTCGAGGGTAGTATATTAATTATAATATTATAAATATATTCATTTACTTCAAAATGTAAATAAATTAAACTGATGACTTTTTAATGTCATCTTTGACTGACAATCCTTAACTCCTTCGGGACGGGAACCTTTTAGGAAATTTTTAATCTTTTGTCACCGTTTTTTAAAAACAGAAATTTGTGTCTTCTTGAATCGAGAAAATGCGCTGATTAAATAAGGCAAATTTTACAGTAAAATTTTACTGGTGAGGAAAAATAAGGATTCTGAGCGCTTCATGCGGCACGTATACGTGTCGCTCGTCCCCAAGGGGTTAATTTTCCTTCCAGTAATGAAGGTAATGGAATTTGGTATTGTAGAACAAACATTATTAACCTACAATCTTTGTTAGACTGTATAGCCAGCACTAGACTATTTGTGCCTTATCACACATTGTTTTATAGCTGTCCCATACCTCCCTGTTAGTGGGGAGGTATGGAACATATTTTGAAATTTTCAATTTCTTTATTTATGAAATTGTTTCTGCAAATTATGTTTCAATATTGTTCAAGGACATTAGAAAGTGTTTCATTTTGTAATCTATATATCGAAATTTTTGTTTTTGTGTCAAACAAAGTGTATTTTCTTATTTTTATAAAAAGTGTCCCATTCATCCCCAATCTTCCCTAAATATCTCTTTTCTATATGTTTGAGTGATATTTTATTTGCATACTGCATGTCTTTGAGCCTTTTGTGCAATACCATTACCATTGAACACACTGTTATCAAGATTTGTGTAGGAATAGAAATATTGTAAGCATATGTCAAAATAGTCATGGTTTTGGATTGCTGTGTGTTGCTGAAGATAAAACTAGGATCTTGTTATTGTTTTTAAAGTAATCAGTTAAGTCCGAAAATTACTCGCACACATAGGTTTCCATACAACAAAGACTTTGTAAAAAGTTTAAATTGATCATAATCCAATGAATATGGATTCCGAATTTCATCAAAGTCGGTCGAATAGTTTCCGAGGGAACGGGTCTTAAAGCTCGCATATTTCCCATAGGACTGCCCCCAGTCTTGTCTTCCCTTAAAAAGACAAGTTTTCTGAACCGACGGCTGCGATCAGCGCCTCTATAGGCCGTTTTAAGTCCCAGTATCTTAAAAACTAAGGCATGGAATTTCTTCAAACTTCATAGTCTGTTAGACTTTCACTTTTTGTTTTGAAGCGATCCCTTTTTTTTTCATTTAAGGCAGAATTCAGCTATATACAGGTTCTGTTTAAACAAGTTTTATTGTATTTACAATTCAGGGTAATCGTCATAAAGAATAATACAATTAAATGTTTTATTATTACCGCAAAGTATCTATTCTAAAAACAAGTCTGAAATTGTACGTCAAACGTGGCAAATGAGGTGCGTTAGTGCTATAACTAATTTTATAAATATTCAGATCTTGGCGCAATAGTTGTTGCATTCTTATGCTAAAAATGTATGAATACAAAATTTTTTACGATTATATTTATATATACATAGTTCAGTTAAAATAAAGTGACCACTTGTCAAAAGCCAGAATAACCACCTTTCGCAGTGCGGACCGCTGCGAGACGTGCAGGAAGAGAGCCAGTTAGGTTCTTGAAGGTGTTCACTGGGATGTTGAGCCATGCTGACTGCAGTGCTGTGGTCAGCTGCGCTAGGTTACGCGGTTGACGATCCATGGAACGAACAACCCGATCGAATTGGTCCCACAGATTCTCGATTGGGTTTAAGTCCGGGCAGTTTGCCGTCTATGGGAGTACGGTGAGCTCATCCGGGGCCGTCGCGAAACAACTCCCTTCTCTTACCTAGAGAAGAAAGTTGTTTCGCGACGGCCCCGGCTCATCCTGGTGCTCTTCGAACCACGCACGTACACTGCGAGCTGTATGATACCTCGCATTGTCATGCTGGTAGATGCCATCATTCTGAGGAAAAACAAGTTGCATGTAGTGGTGGACATGGTCCGCAAGGCCAGATGCGTACTTGTGTTGATCCATCGTGCCTTCCACAATGATGAGTGGATCCAGAGAATACTACGAAAACATTCTCCAGATCATAATGCTCCCTCCTCCAGCTTGGACCCTTCCGACAATTGTTGAAGGATGTTTCACGCCGTATATGCCAACGTCCATCCGTCCGATGGAGCATAAAACATGATTCATCTGAAAAAGCAACCTCTCGCCACACAGTGGACGTCCAGTTGCGGTACTGGCGTGCAGTTTCCATCCTTCGTCGCCGATGAACTGCAGTCAGCTTAGGTGCATTAATCAGACGTCTGCTGCGGAGGCCCATACAGAGTAACGTTCGCTGAACCGTCGTTGAGGAGGCATTGTCGGTAGCCCCTTGGTTAATCTAGGTAGGGGGTCAGTTGCTCAAGGGTTGCACGTCTATTCGCCCGAACGCATCTCCGCAGCCGTCGTTCACCTTTGTCATCTCGGGCCCGTGGTGCTACACATTTGCCATGTCGCTGATTTTCGATAGTGCCATTTTTCCATTCACGGTATACTTTAACCACAGCACAGCGATACGCGAACATACAGAAATAGCCGTTTCGGAAATGCTTCCACCCTTGGCCCGAAAGCCAATGATCATGCCTTTTTGGACGTCGCATAAATCGCTCCGTTTCTGCATTACGCCAACGATTGCAATGTTTTCCGATTCCCTCGGACACCCTTTATATACGGTCCACTGCAATGTGCTGCCACCTGTCTTCTGTGATTGGTTATTTCACGTTGACGTCGAAAGTAGATGGTGGTCACATTAATATGACTAGGCAGTGTATATATTAAATTCAGTAATACAGAATTAATATGACTCCATCTTAAATAGGATTTCATCACCATGGCAACATAGAATCATTACTTATCATGGGATACATTGCATTAATTACGTATGATAGGATTTAATAGAATGAAAAAACTTTTATTAATACAGGGTGTTTAAAAAATGACCGGTATGTTTGAAAAATCAATAAAAACTAAACGGACAGCGATAGAAATACACCGTTTGTTGCAATATGCTTGGGACAACAGTAAATTTTCAGGCAGACAAACTTTCGAAATTAGTTACAATGTCCAACAACAGATGGCGCTGCAGGCGATTTGAAAGATATCGAAGAAAACGTAGTCTGTGAGTTCGCCATTCTGTAAGTCGTCTTTCTGCTGTAAGCGTGTTCTGTTCACAGATTTCAAGTTTGCTGTGAAAAAATGGTTTATTCCTTAGAACAGAGGATTTCTCTGGTGTTGGAATTCCACCGCCTAGAGCAAAGTGTTGTTGCAACAAGACAAAGTTTTCAACGGAAGTTTAATGTGTAACCAAAGGACCAAAAAGCGATACAATAAAGGATCTGTTTGAAAAATTTCAACGGACTGGGAGCGTGAAGGATGAACGTGCTGGAAAGGTAGGCCGACCGCGTACGGCAACCACAGAGGGCAATGCTCAGCTTGTGCCGCAGGTTATCCAGCAGCGGCCTCGGGTTTCCATTCACCGTGTTGCAGCTGCGGTCCAAATAAAGCCAACGTTCACGTATCGTCTCATGCGCCAGAGTTTACATCTCTATCCATACAGAATTCAAACTCAGCAACTCCTCAGCGCTGCTTCCATTAATGCACTAGAGACATTCGCTAACGATATGGTGCAAAGGATTGATGACGGCGATATCCATGTGGGCAGCATTTGGTTTACTGACGAAGCTCATTTTTACTTGAACGGCATCGTCAATAAACAGAACTGCCCATGGGGGAACTGAAAACCCCATCTTGCAGTCCCACCGTCCCTGTATCCTCCAAAAGTATTGGTTTGGGCCGCCATTTCTTCCAAAGGACTCATTGGCCCATTTTTCAGATCCAAAACGTTTACTGCACCACGCTATCTGGAAATTCTTCGTGAATTTGTGGCGGTACAAAATGCCTTAGAGAACGCTGCGAACACCTCGTGGTTTATGCAAGATGGTGCCCGGCCACATCGCACGGCCGACGTCTTTAATTTCCTGAATGAACATTTCGATGATCGTGTGATTGCTTTGGTCTATCTTACACATACAGGAAGGGACGTGGATTAGCCTCCCTATTCGCCAGACATGAACCCCTGTGACTTCTTTCTGTGGAGACATTTGAAAGACCAGGTGTACTGCCACAATCCAGAAACAATTGAGCAACTGAAGCAGTACATCTATTCTGCATGTGAAGCCATCCCGCCTGACACGTTTACAAAGGTTTCTGGTAATTTCGTTCAGAGACTACGCCATATTATTGCTGCGCATGGTGGATATACATATGGGGTCTAAAATCTAAACTACGATATTTTCTACAGAAAATATCGTAGTTTAGATTTTTCCAGGCTGCAGCGCCATCTGTTGCTGAAAATTATAACTAATTTCGAAAGTTTGTCTGCCTGAAAATTTACTGTTGTCCCAAGCATATTGCAACAAACGGTGTGTTTCTATCGCTGCCCGTTTAGTTTTTATTGATTTTTCAAATATACCGGTCGTTTTTCAAACACCCTGTATATTTTAAAGTTTTGATTCAATTTTCATAAAATTTGAAATAACTCGACAAAATTCTGCAATGATTATATACATTAAATTTCAAACCATTCGGTTGAGTTGGTTTTTGCTCTGTTATATGCGGACAGACAGACTGACCAAACGATGACTATAAGTGCTGTGTATTTATATGTAATTATGATACTACCTAAAAAGTAACTAATACTGTTACCGCTGCCGTAAATAATTTTTTTGCGACCGGGGGTCTTTCTCCGCTAATACTAAGAAAACTAGTGCATACAAAAATATGAAAATACGTAGTGTTATAGAGAAATGTGTGATAAAAGTGTTGAAGCAGACAGTTTTTAAAATGAAGAATTATTTTAAGAGCTATTTAATGTCGAAGTTGGTCAAAATCGTTCCATTAAAAGGGTTTTATTAGAGCAAAAGCTAATGTAGGAATTTAATTATTTTTTCTAAGAATATATATTACTAACTTCCGGTGTACATACTGCATTTATTTTTTTTAATTTGACTGATTTTTCGGGGTTTTTTTTTTTTAATTCTAATTTTCATCATTTCAAGACATGTATTTTTCATATTTTAAAAAATATTATTACTTTAAATTGTTTCCAATAGTAAAAACAGCGCAAAGAATAATATTACCTTTCAATTAAAAAATTATTTACACGTTCCTATTAAAAACAGAAAAAAAATTTTTAATTAGAATTAACTGATTACGTGTTAAAAGCAGGAAAATATTGAAAATTACGTCAAAAAATTATATTTACACGTGAGGTTTAAAGAAGAAACAAAACTAATTTTAAGTTCATTAATAATCGTCAACAGCGTTAAATGGGAGAAATTATGTCATATTTAAAATTGCCAAATAATAATGCTGCCAAACAGTTTAAATTTAAATACAGTAACCTCCCGCGTAACCGGCCCAAACGGGACAGAACCGGTTAATAGAAAAACCGGTTAAAGCGGAGAAGTAAAAAAAAAAAAAAGTAACTGCGTAATTTAATTAATTAAACCCTCATGATGCATTTAGTTTTCAATTTGTGTCGTTTTAAAAAAGTACATATTTCTATATTTTGTGAAATGAATACTAGGTATAATGAACTGAATCGAAAGAAAAATTATCACTGATAACAAATAATGAAACATATTTAACACACATTAAATTGTTAAAAATCAGGGTTAGAAAAAACCCGGGTTTTTTGGAAAAAATCCAGCCCACTGGGCCCACTAGTCTAAAACCCTTTTTTTTTCTGGTTTTTCTGAAAAAATTCGGGGGTTTTCGGGCATTATTGAGTTTTTTTGGAGAACACTTTAAACTTCTAATTTTCATATGCATAATACCTAAATTCTCCATTTATCAGTGAAACCTGGACATAATTTTGCATTAATTATGTATTACCAAAAATATATAAAAAGAAAAAAAAATCAAATTAATTTAAAAGGTAGGTACATCTGTATCTCTTGGGACTAGTTTGCTGCAGTAAGGATATATTAAGTGAGCTACAACTGGATTTCTTTATATAATTCTTACCTTAAGTTAAACATGCTAAATTTATTTAGTTTCTTTCATTTACTTCAAATCAGAAATCAGTTGAACATTTTTTTTTTAAAGAAATGGGATTCACAATAATATATTTGAAAATTTTAGCAAAATTTGCTACATATATACTGCAATAGTATTAAATGTTAAATTAGATTGTGATGGAAGTCAGTGTCAGTGATATTTGTAAATTTAGATTGCAAATGGCGATACACTTATTACTAGATTTGCTGCTTTATCAACTCAAAGTATTGTTTGACAGAAGCAGAGGTAGCTGGTACTAAATGTAGAAAAGAAAAACAGACAAAATCCAGGAGGAAAAACTTATCTGTTTCACTGTTTTTTGCCATAATCTGAACCATTTTTGTGTTGAAAACCCCTATATAACACTTTCAGTAAACATTGAAGAAGGATAATAAATGGGATGATTAATCTTAAAAGCTACAACAATGCAAACAATCAGGATGGGGTTCAAGTGTCATCTTTGTGCATGCATTAAGATTTAAAGCATTTGGACATATTTTAGATTACAGGCATGAAAATCTTCCTTCTTTACAGCTTATTTCTTTTTTGGTCATTTTATCTCTTATTAGAAATTCCTTTAAATCTGGTTCTTTTGAAATATATTTCAATTGGCATTTATCTTTGCATTCTTATACCTTAGATTAAATAATGATACAGTTGTGAAAGCACAAGAAAATTTAAAACCCACAATGGGTTTTCAAGAAGTGGGCACGCCCGAAAAAACCTGGGTGGATTTTTTCGGGCTGGGCCCTCTTGGTGAAACCCTGCCTAACAGCCACTGACTACTAACTCAGTTTTCACTTATTCTCATACCTTACAGCGTTCGAAATCCTTGGTGGTCCGCTGGCCCGAGACCACCAAAAATGCAATCGGACCACTAATTTGAAAAATTTAGTGGTCTGCAGGACCAGTAACTTTTCCCCCCCTTTCTCACAGGTAAACTTAATTTACCCGTCCCCTAGAAAACCGCAACCAAACACAAATCACACAATAATTTTAAAAAATTGCATTAAATCTCAGTCATTTGATATAAATAATCAGATAAATAAAATATCTAATTAATAATTTTATAGTTTTTCGTTATGTATACTGTTTATTTAATTTTTAGTAAATTATAATTTTACATTTTACTATGCTGAAAATTTTGGATGGTTGTAAAGGAAGTTTGGTTTATATTCTAAGAGGGGGGGGGGGGGGGAGGTCACTCAAGGGTTAAAGGGACTTAATAGAATTTTATGTAGTGGGCCAGTGATGATTACTGCGGACCAGTAAATTCTCATGCTTACTGGTCCTCGGGACCAGTGACTTTTTTTTTATCAATTCTACCGCTGCCTTAGATTAAATAATGTTACAGTTGAGAAAACATGAGAAAATTTAAAAAAAAACCCACAATGGGTTTTTTCAAGTGGGCCCGCCCGAAAAAAACCCGCCCGGGTTTTTTCGGGCGGGCCCACTTGGGCAAACCCTGTTAAAAATCGTGTCGCATACCTTTATAAGAAGTTGAAATTGTTCTACATTAAGTTAATCAACCATAAAGAAATCAGTGACCTTCTTCTGTTGAAGGCAAGATGCCCGACATTTTGCAGTATAATCTCTCCATCTCTTTAACATCATAAGTTTAACCGAGGAAGCTGTTAGCCGCTGCTCAACATAGTGTAGCTCCAACTTTGATGCTTTTACCCCTTCCGTATGAGGAATTTTAGCAATGTCAACTTCAACTGGATCATCATCAGGATCTTCTTCGTATTGAACAACAACAGTTGCAGTCCTAATTATATCCTCGTCAAATAATGTTTCATGCTTGACATCTTTATCAGACTTAAACAACTCTTATACATTTTCTACGGTGATCTGTATTTTTTAAATGTTTGTTCAAAACAGTTTGACAATAGATCAGACTTTATAGAGTTCCCCCGGGGGGGGGGGGTGTACTTTTGACCATTAAAAACACAAAATCTCAAATCTTTCTGGAGGACATCTCATTGTTCCTGGGGGGAATATCCCCACTCCCACCGGATCACACCCTGAATTCAACACTGGTGAAGGTCAATGCGTATCCATTTAGAACCGATGTTCTCCTTTCTGAATTTAGTCTCCTTCCCCTCGGGATTGCACATCAACTCGAAAGTGTAAGCTGAGTTCCCGAGGCTGTCATCCCTGAATTTTGCCTGATGTTGGAAGAAAAAAGTCGGCCGGTTAAAGCGGAATTCCGGTTAAGAGGGAGGCTACTGTATATACTTGCACGTGACAGTTTTGTCTTATTTCGAGATGATCTTTTTAAGTATTGTTCGCAAATAATAAAATAATAATATTTCCTTTCTAACAACAAAAGTATTTTCATGTGAATATTAAAAAGAGAAAGAACACTTTGGTGAAAATTACGTCAGATTTAAAATAAGGTAATCTGGGTTATCTGGACCCACGAGGTAACTGGGCCATAGGCCAGTTTATAAAAAACCATTGATGTCTTTTAAGTTTTAGCTGTTGTCAACAGTGTACCCCCATCTCTACTTCTTAAAAGAATGTGTATCAAATCAATCATTGTCAAATCAATCATAACTCTGTCTTTGCTGTGATAGGTTGTCAAAAATTTAGGTTTCTTTTTTTTTTTACAAACAACGTCGATTTGCTTGAACTTCCTCGCCTTTTTTATTAAAATACAGTAAGTACTTTTATTAAACAATTTTTTTTTAAAGATTAGGCATATAAATGCATTAATATTATTAAATATCTGTACATATTTATTCATGTTTCCAATGTAAGGCCGGTGTTCCAGACACCCCATAATTTTGTCATGAATGGGGTAACTGGGATCAAGGGTATATGGTATCCATCATCCATACCGTATATATCCCATATACGGTATCCATATACCCATCCATATACCCATCAAGGGTAACTGGACCAGCACCATGTGGGATCCAATTACCCCAACACTTATACATGTTTTTGGAGTTTCTCTTACTATGGGAAATTAATTTCTCCATTGTTTTTTTCTTGGAATAAAGAAAATTATCTAATATCTTATTAAAATTATATAATAGAATTTAAAAAAGGTATGTTGGCGGGTATCACACCAAATTTCTTAAGTGAGATAGCCAAACCTCGAAATTTTACAATACAAAGGAAGAACCGTACATAAGACAAAGTGACATTATTAAAAAAATTATCGAAACCAATAAAAAATAGTTCTGTTCAATATAAAAACATGGTTACATTCGCCACAGATTTTATGGACTTATAGAATTTTCATTGAGATAAGAAAAAAGAGAGAATGAGATACTTAAGTACTTACGTGCCTGTTTGTTCATAGATTTATCTTGCTTATTTTTTCTCTAAAGTACCCATGTAACTTCTATACTTGTAACCTAAATTACATAAGTACTTACTTAATTCTTATGTGTATTTTGTTTAAATAAATCTAATAATTTCACATTTGGTACTTTTTTAGATACCTCGACAGGAAAGGTTTCCCTTACAAGGCTCTTTAGTTGATATATAATTTATATGATCTGCCTGTTTAAAATTTTTAAAGTCCTTCATACTTTTTAAAACAAGATCTGATAGGCCATATTAAAAAAAAAAATAAAAACATGTGTGTGAAACACAGACCTGCCTTGCCCAGTTGCCCCATTTTTATGGGACAACTTGACCCACGAAGAAAGAAAGATGAAATGTATATATATATTATTTTTAGACATTAAAATGTTATTTTGAAAATTTCTGTCTGATAGAGTGAACCTAACTGAACACATTTACAAAGGTTCAGAGTTTAATTCGAATGAACATTAGCTTTTGGAAAGCAGAATTACCGGAATCTCCAGAGTGACATTATAAAATCATGGCTCAGTTGCCCAACGTAACCTTACATTTAAAATGTCTTATATAAAACAATTTTTTATAGCGTTGTTAAAAAATACAGGAAGGCAAAGATTCTTTTTACTTAGTTCATTTTACAGTAGCTTATAATTAAATGTTTAACTGATCTTATTTAATCAAACCCGAAAACAGCCATTAGATGTTCCTAACAGAAGCTGATTCGGCCTTACAATTCCTCTATCAAAGGGAAATGAATGAAAACCCGTTTACAGGGAGATCACCACTATTTTTTTTAATTATAATTCAATCTTCTGTGATCTTTTTAAAACCGATCAAATTAGCGAGATTTTAGAGAGTGCGGTGTCTGAACAGGGATGTCGAGCGTAGCTAGTAGGGATAGATCTCAATAGTACTAAGTAATTACGCCATAAAAATGCATGATGACCACAGTTAAAGAATTCAAAGTGTGAGTATTGGTTCAGAAAATGTTTTAAAAAGGATGTTTCAAGTTCAATACATATTTTTGAGAAATTTTGGAAAAGGGATATTTCAAATTCAATACATATTTTCAAATCCATACCTTTACAAGATCGGCCGTATTTCCACATTTTTGTTCAATAAGATTTTTAACTTATAGTCTTTTTGAAAATGCTTATTTATTAATAATACTATTTTAATTTTTTGTTGCACTAATTTTTCTTTTCCTTTTTTAGGTACTTTTAATTTTTTTTCGCTGTTCACATATGAAGAATTTCATGTGACATTACTCAAGAAAACATCTTTACATTAATGAAATATTTATCAAATAACTCTATTTGTTACTTTAAATTTCCTTGACGTCATTTTCATTAAAAATAGACAAAATGCATGTATTTTCTACTCGCATTTTAAATTAGATTTTATTTAGAAAACTCATTAAAGAGAGTTAAGCATTAATGAGTTATTACACAAGAGCATATTTTTTATTTCTAAGGATTCTGCTAAGGATTAGAATAGTATGTGCAAAATTATGAGAAAGAATACACAGTGATACCAAAATATATTTAAAGTTATTGCTTTAATTTCAATGCATACAAAAATCATATCAGTTTTATATATATTAGAGTTCATTAGACTTGGATTGTGAATGAACAACATTCTAACGGGACCGATGGAAAACAGCACAGATTGTGGCACGTACTTCATTTAATTTTGCCCATGAAATATATCAGTGCCTACATTTTACTTTATGAACATTATTAGATGCTTCGAATTTATCTCACGTCTTTGTTCGACATAGAATTGTTGACGTATGAAGGGTATGTTTATTTAGACACTTGTTAAAGAAAAGTTTTTTTTACCCATAAATATTAAAAGATTACATATTTATGCATTTGTTGGCTAAACAACTTACATTTTCCGTATATGGTTCAGTGCATACAAACATCACACTGCCTTAAAATATACCATAATTCATTTGGCATGGATGAATGAATAATATTCTTATGGTGCTGAATGTCAAGGGAAAATGTTCTAGCAGTGCTGATGAGAATCAACGCGGATAATTATTCTGGTAATTATTTTGTGTAATTTTTCACAAGAAAGACATCAGTTCTTTTTAAGCATTGAACATTGTTAGATACTTTGACTTTATTTCACATCTTTGTTTGACATAGAATTGTTCCCGTATGAAAGTTATATCTATTTAGACACTCGTTAAAGAAAGGAGTTTTACCCCTAATTATTAAAATATGACAATTTTATGCATTTGCTGGATAAACAACTTACATTTTCCGCATATTCTTGAGTACATACAAACGTCATATTAGCTTAAAATATACTATAATTAATTTGGCATGGATGAATGAACAGTATTCTAACGGTGCTGATGTCAAGGGAAAATTATTCTATCAGTGCTGATGAGAATCAAAGCAAATAATTATTCTGGCATTTATTTTGTGTAATTTTGCACAAGAAAGGCATCAGCTCTCTTTAAGCATTGAACATTATTAGACGCTTTTAACTTATTTAACACCTTTATTTCATAAATAATTGTTGACATATAAAAGTTTCATCTATTTTGATAACTTTCTAATGAGAATCAGAGAGTGTGTATTTTCCCTAATTGTTAAAAAAATGACACTTTTATGTATTTTTCTAGGTCATTCTTTTCTGCATATACTTAGCATTAATTTTTAAACGATATCTTGCTTTTAAACTAAATATATCTGATGTATCTGTGTATGTAATGAAACTAAAAATGCATTATAGATTTCTCCTTTAATTTCAGTGCATGCTAAATACATACCTGTTTAGAATATATCACATTTGATATGGATGTGGAAGAACAATATTCTGACACCGCTAAAGAAAAACAACACAGGTGCATCTATTGTAGGAAATTATTTTCTGCTGTTCCAGACTAAAAGAGCATTTGAGATCTCACAACGTAGAGAAGGCATATGTATGTTCTCAGTGTTCGACGGCCTTTGCTATATTTATTTTGATACGCATTAAAGAGAAGCAAAGATTGCGTTTTACCCCTAATTATTCAAAAGTGACATTTTTATGCATTTGCTGTTTAAACAACGTGGTATTTTTGCTTATGCTGAAGATTAATTTTTTAACTACGTCGTCTTGCTTTTAATCTTAAATAATCTGATAACTGAATGGAATGATACTAATGCATTACAGATTTCTGCTTTAATTTCAGTACATTCGAAAGGCATATCTGTTTAGAATATATTTCAATTGACATGGATGTAGAGGAACAATATTCTCACGGCGCTGAAGAGAAACAGCACATGTGTAGCTATTGTAAAAAATTATTTTCTACTACATCTAGATTAAAAGAGCATTTGAGAACTCACAGCGGAGAAAAGCCATATGTATGTTCTGAGTGTTCGACGGCCTTTGCTACCAAATCATACTTGAAGAAACATTTTCGAATCCATACCGGAGAAAAACCATACAACTGTGATGTATGCGGGAAAAGTTTCATGCATAAAAATTCCTTAAATCATCATGCTCGCACTCACACAGGGGAAAGACCATACGTATGTGATATTTGCCAAAAGTCATACACTTACATATATAGCTTAAAATTACATCGTCGAAGTCATACTGGTGAAAAACCTTATGAATGTGACGTATGTCACAAAAGGTTTACGAGGAAAATAATCTTGATCAATCATGCTCTTATTCATTCTGGTGTAAAATCGTTTGTCTGCAGTATTTGCCAAAAATCTTTTCTCACAAAAGAATACTTGAATATTCATTTTAAAAGACACAATGAGGAGAGAACATTCCAATGCACTAGCTGCCCTAAATCTTTTCATAACAGTGAAGATTTACTCCGACATATCAAAAGCCATTCCAAGCCATATGTCTGTGATTTATGTAAAAATGCATTTTCATACCGCCACGGATTAAAAGAGCATATTCGGGATGTCCACAATGTGGGGAAACTGCACAAGTGCGACGTGTGTGGTAAGAAATATAAAACTGAAAAAAATTTAAAAGTTCATCGTCGACTTCACCCTGGAGGAAAGTTGCATACGTGTAACATATGTGGTAAATTTTTTTCGCACAAAGGTGCTTTCAATAAACATGTTGAGTTTCATACTAAGAAAAAATCTTACAAATGTAAGAAGTGTGAAAGTGAATTTTTAACAAAAGAATCTTTGAATAGTCATAAAGTGATTCATAATCAGGTGAAACTTTACAAGTGTAAAAAGTGTGAAAGTGAATTTTTAACTAAAGAATCTTTGAATAGTCATAAAGTGATTCATAATCAGGAGAAACCTTACAAGTGTGACAAGTGTGAAAAAGCATTTTTAGCTGAAAAATGTTTGAATATTCATAAATTGATTCATGATCAAGAGAAATCTTACAGGTGTGACAAGTGTGAAAGAGCATTTTTAACTGCAAAAAGTTTGAATATTCATAAAGTGATTCATAATAAAGCGAAATCCTATGAAATTGTGCATCAAGAGAAATCTTACAAATGTAATAAGTGCAAAAGAGAGTTTTTAACTGAAAAAAGTTTTAATATTCATATCTGTGAGAACTCATGCCACCATAACTTACGTCGTATTCATGATGCAGGAAAGCTTTCTGAAACTATACATCTAGAGACACCTTACAAATGTAATAAGTGTGAAAGAGAATTTTTAACTCAAGAAAAGTTGAATATTCATTATGTGATTCACACAAGAGATTCATACGACTTCAATATATACCAAAAGAATTTTTCAATGAAAGCAACTTTGAATGATCATATGAATATTCATAACGATGAACGAACAATTTGCACGGATAAAAACATACCAAGTTTGTTTAATTCAATTGAAAACCAAGATAATTATGCCAAACTTTACATCTCCGATCAATGTCAAAATTCATCTTTAAATGAACATTCATTTCAAGAGCATATTGGGTCTCAACCGCGAGTTAGTCTTTCTGAATTTTTATCTGAGGATTTGCAATCTCAACTTCCGATTCAAACAGGAGAGAAATCAAATAACTCTAATATGTTTCAAAAGAATTTTTCAATGAAAGCAACTTTGAATGATCATATGAATATTCATAACGATGAACGAACAATTTGCACGGATAAAAACATACCAAGTTTGTTTAATTCAATTGAAAACCAAGATAATTATGCCAAACTTTACATCTCCGATCAATGTCAAAATTCATCTTTAAATGAACATTCATTTCAAGAGCATATTGGGTCTCAACCGCGAGTTAGTCTTTCTGAATTTTCATCTGAGGATTTGCAATCTCAACTTCCGATTCAAACAGGAGAGAAATCAAATAACTCTAATATGTTTCAAAAGCAAATTTATGTGCAACAGTCTTTGATTAATCATGTTAATGATCATAACTCTGAGAAACCATTTTCTGTTGTTCAATATCCGAAAGATTTATTTCAGCGTACTCGATTGATCGAAAATCTGGATGATAATACGAAACTCTATGCGTGCAATTTATGTGAAAATTTATTTACAAATGAGCACTCATTAAAAGAGCATATTAAGACTGAACATCAAGTGGAATCTTCCAAGGCTGAAAATGAATATTCAGCTGAAAAATGTTTGAATACGCATCACCTGATTCATACTGAAGGGAAATTATATAGTTGTGATATATGTCAAAAAAGATTTTCCTTGGAA
This sequence comes from Maratus speciosus, assembly GCA_963932465.1. Lineage (NCBI taxonomy): Eukaryota > Metazoa > Arthropoda > Arachnida > Araneae > Salticidae > Maratus > Maratus speciosus. Next base: position 188,691,054 of record OZ010798.1, on the reverse strand, counting down.
GATTCTTTGTCTGAGCATCGTAAAATACACACAGAAAGAATTAATCGTAAAATGCACACATTGCACAAGTGCAATGTGTGTGATAAATTCTATGTAACAAAAATGCATTTAGATATGCATGTTTGTATCCCCACTGTTGAAAAGAATTCCATTTGTGAAAGAAAGTCCTCGAATGAAGGAAATTCGAGTCAGCAACTTCGGATTTGCACAGAAGAGAAACATAATGGGCCAAATAATTGTAAAAAAGAGTTCTCAGTTTCGCTAAAATTCAAAGACACACACCGACATACACATAGACTGGAACCCTACAGCTGTGAAAAGTGTAATGAAAGATTTACTCTGAAATCCGTTTTCATTAATCATATTCGAATCCATTTTCAAAAGAATAAGAATGGTTTCATGTGCAGCATATGCAATGTATCGTTTAAACCAGGAAATTTAACTAAACATCTTCGCCTTCATACTGGTGACAAACTATTTACATGTGATAAATGTGGAAAAACACTCTGCAGTAAAAGGCTAATGGCACAGCATCGTCTGCTACATGACGTGAAGAAACCGTACGCTTGTAGTGATTGTGACAGGAAATTTTCATGCAATGAAAGCTTAAAATACCATCATTATGTTCATCATGAAGAGACACAACATGGTTGCGATAAAATTGAGCAAGTTCAAAAGAATACAGAAGAAAAACCTTACGAAAGCAAAGTCCATTTAAAATCCTCACAATCAAAGAATTCCAGAGACCAATCACAAACTCTTGCTCTTGCTGCTGCTGAAGAGAAAACATATAGCTGTGATAAATATCAGGAAAGATGTATTATGAAATCAACTTTGAATAATCATCTTAAAACACGTATTAGTGAGAAATTCCATACATGTAATGTATGCGATAAACCATTTACAACTGAAGTGGATTTGAATCGCCATCTTCCCATCCATTCTGGTGAAAAAACATTTCAATGTCATAAATGCGAAAGAAAATTCTATATTAAATCGAATTTAACTGCACATCTTCGGAGACATAAAAATGAAAACCGTTATGAATGCCATTTTTGTCATAAAAAATACACAGATGCACATAATTTGAAAATACATTGCCTTCTGCATAGACAGAAACCATTTAGCTGTGACGAATGCCAAAAAAGATTTTCACATAAAGCTAGTTTGGCCGTCCACTTTCTTAATCATGTACACGGGAATGTACATGAGTGTAACATTTGCCAAAAATCATTTTCACGGAAGAGCACTTTGACATGCCATCTTCGCTTTCATACTGGTGAAAAACTATTCATGTGTGACAAATGTGAAAGACAGTTTTTCTACAGGAGAAGTTTGACTGAACATTTGAAACGCCATAGTGGTGGGAAACCCTATGCATGTAATAAATGTCCTAAAAGATTTTGGCTTAAAGAAAGTCTCTCTAAGCATATTTGCAATGTTGATTCCGATAAAGAACATGTTCTTTCCATTGAAAAAGCGAGCATTGCTCGTTGCCCCTGCCCGACAAATTGTATATTTAAATTGCACATTTTCCCAAGTAAAAGTTAATGAATATAAATAAATGTATGTACAAGATGAGTACAGTAGTGAAATTATCTTTCCTCAAATAGTCGGAAATTTCTACATTGCTGTGGAAAATTCCATCCTGTACCATCCTAGGATTTTGTATATGTCATTTCACCTGAACAGTATAAAGTTAATTTTCTTTTGCAAAATTAATATATATTTTTAAACGAAGCTGTAATTTTATATCTTTGACACCTTCCTTTCGTACTGGAATTATTTTTATGCCGCCTTATACATGTAAAAACAACAATCTGCTCTTGCAGCATTAATAGATTAACCCTTTATATACTGAATTATGAATTTATGAAACTTAAACTTCTAAAGTATTTTTCGTGAATTTTTTAAACTACATTAGAAGATTTGCATAATCATTTAATAAATTTTAGAAGGATTGAAGCATTTAGAAGAATTAATTAAATTTGAATTTATAGGGATTTTGTGAAATATTTATAACCTCACTCAAATCCTTTACTTTAAATATTTCTCTTAGTATTTTGCAGACTTAGTAAATGTACAAATATAATGTTCTTACAATAGAAATATTTCCTAATTTAAAAATCCCCCCCCCCCTCCCAATGCCAAGAAAGCTGAAAAGATGCAAAGACAAAAGAAATCATCCTTTAAAAATATTTTTGTTTTGTGTAACCAATAATTCTTTTGGAACAAGATAAAGTAATGTATCTATAACTCATTCTAAACTGTATTGCAAATAATCGATGTATTAAATGAATTTTGTAAAAAGTTATTTTTATGGTACTTGTAAGTACCGTCAGTAGATAAAGGGTTAATACATATGAATAGTTGTAGCAACTGCTGACTTACAATAACTTTTTTGCCTATAATATCATATTTTTGCAATACTAAAAAAATTTCTTTTCTTAATGGGATGCAACAAATTACACCATATTTGACCTACAAATATTTCATATAAAAGCATTGCAAACACTTATAAAGAATCAGTAATTCCACAAGCCAAAGAAATCGAAACATTCCAGCTGTTCGAACGATTGTTCTTCTTTTACCCTGCTTCGTTTGACGCTTCGTGACTCAAAAAAAGCGTATCACGGCTGAATTTCTCACCTATGGGCCGTTGATATAACTCGCATTACAGATGGCGCTGCTGTGCTGCACTTTTCACGATTTCTGCGACTATATCTTAAGAATTAATATACGGAATTCCTTCAAACAGCATTAGATTTTCATATATTTTTTAAAGAGATCATTTTTTTCTTTAAGGCAAAATTCAGTTGTATACATGTTCTGTTTAAATAAGCTTTACTGTATGAATCCACGTTTCCCAACTTCTAAATACAGTAAAACTTGTAATGAACAATATAGATAAAAAATCGTGATCAACATTAAAAATTAAAATATTTTTTATATCTATCGTAAAGAATTTATGATATAAAGGTTAAAAAAATATGCCATAAATCTGCATGATGATCACAATTAATAAAAATTTTGAGTGTGATAAACCGGGAGATGGCAGCATAGACAATCACCTCATCGAGTTCACGGCTGGAAATCAAGAATTAGTTAAAACTCGATGCGTGTATTAAAAACTGAAACGATCTGCCAAGTCATATCTTGAGGAAATTACCTAATAACCCGATTTTAGCGGTTGACTGGTAGGTTTGTTATTGTATTTTCCTGCATCCAAAAGTATGAAAATATGGAGGACTATGAGCAGAAAAACACAATGGTAAACCTACGAGTCAACCGCTAAATCGGTATTTCAGGTGTTGTCCACCACGATATGACTTGGCTGACCATTTCAGTTTTTAATATGCGAATCGAGTTTTAACTAATTCTGGAATTTCAACCGTGAACTTGATGAGGTGATTGTCTATGCTGCCATCTCCCGGTCTATAAGTATTGGTTCAGAATTTTTAAAAAGGGGAGTTTCAAATTCAATACATATTTTCAAATCCATATTCTTATAGACCAGACGTATTTCCACATGCTTGTTTTATACGATTTTTAATTTATTGTTTTCTTGAAATTGCTCATTTATTGATGATATTGTTTTAATTTTTTATTGCATTAATTATTATTTTTCTTTTTTTAGGTTCTTTTAGCTTTTTTTTATTTACTATTCACCAATGAAGCATTTCATTTGACACTTTGTACAAGAAATCATCTGTAAATTCAGGATATATTTCTCAAATAACTACGTTTGTTACTTTAAATTTCTATGACGACTTTTTCATTAAAAATTGACTAAGTGCGTATATTTAGTACTCTCATTATAAATCGGAATTTATTGAGCTAATTTATCAAAGAGAGTTAAGAATTCGTGAGTTATTACACCAGAAATTTTTTTTAAGTCAAGGATTAGAATAGTATGTGCAAAATTATGAAAAAGAATAGTCTGTGCAGTGATAAGAAAATATATTTAAAATTATTACTTTAACTTCAATGCATACAGATATCATATCAGTTTTAAATATAATAAAGTTCTTTTGTTTTGGATTGTAAACAATATTCGAACAGTGTTAATGGAAAACAGCATGAACGCAGCGATTGTGACCCCATACTTAATGTAATTTTGCACAAACATTGATACGCGATACTACGCGACTTTAACGAATATTGTTAGATACTTTGATATTATTTCGCATCTTTACTTGATATACCATTATTAACATATGGAAGTTATATTTATTTTGATATGCATTAAGAGAAAGAAAGATTGCGTTTTACCCCTAATTATTGAAAAAGGATATTTTTTTGCATTTGCTCTTTAATCAATTTAGACATTTTGCTTATGTTGAGCAAAAATTTTTTAACTACATCTTCTTGCCTTTAATCTTAAGTCATCTGATATTTGAAGGGAATGATGCTAATACATTACACATTTCTGCTTTAATTTAAATTCATTCGAAAGGCATAACTGTTTAGAATATATTTCAATTGACATGGATCTAGAGGAACAATATTCTCACGGCGCTAAAGAGAAACAGCACATGTGCAGCTATTGTAAAAAAACATTTTTTACTACATCCAGATTAAAAGTGCATTTGAGAACTCACAGTGGAGAGAAGCCATATGTATGTTCTGAGTGTTCGACGGCCTTTACTACCAAATCAAACTTAAAGAAACATTTTCAAATTCATACTGGGGAAAAGCCATACAAGTGTGATGTATGCGGGAAAAGCTTTACTCATAAAAACTCCTTAAAACACCATGCTCGCACTCACACAGGGGAAAGACCATTCGTTTGTGATATTTGCCAAAAGTCATTCGTTGAAATAAAGAACTTAAAAGCACATCGATACAGTCATACTGGTGAGAAACCATATGAATGTGAGGTATGTTACAAAAGGTTTACAAGGAAAGATGTTTTGACCAATCATGCTCTTATTCATTCTGGTGTAAAATCGTTTGTCTGCGATATTTGCCAAAAATATTTTCTCAGAAAACAAGATTTGAATAATCATCTTAAAAGACACAACGAGGAAAGAATATTCCAGTGCTCTAGCTGCCATAAATCTTTTCTTAACATTTCTGATTTAAACCGACATATCAAAAGCCACGCCAAGCCATATGTCTGTGATTTGTGTAAAAATGCATTTTCATACAGCTTCGGATTAAAAGAGCATATTCGGAATGTTCACAATGTGGGGAAACTGTACAAGTGCGACGAGTGTGAGAAAGAGTATAAAACTAAAAAAAATTTAAATGTTCATCGTCGCTTTCACACTGGAGAGAAGTTGCATACGTGTAACATATGTGGTAAATTTTTTCCACAAACATCTGCTTTCAATAAACATGTTAAGTCTCATAACAAGAAGAAATCTTACAAATGTAATAAGTGTGAAAGTGAATTCTTAACTAAAGAATGTTTGAATAGTCATAAAGTCATTCATAATCAAGAGAAACCCTACAAGTGTAACATGTGTGAAAGAACATTTTTAACTAGAAAAGGTTTTAATGTTCATAAAGTGATTCATAATCAAGCAAAACGCCACGAAACAGTGCAACAAGAGAAATTTTACAAATGTAATAAGTGCAAAAGAGAATTTTTAACTGAAAAAATTTTGAATATTCATATATGTGATAATTCATACCATCCTAACTTACACCGTATTACTGGTACAGAAAAACTTTCCGAAACTATACATCTGGAGAAATCGTACAAGTGTAATAAATGTGAAAGAGAATTTTTAACGCAAGAAAAGTTGAATATTCATTATCTGATTCATACAAGAGATTCATACGACTTTAATATGTACCAAAAGAATTTTTCAACGAAAGAACCTTTGAATGATCATATGAATATTCACAACGACGACAGAACGTTTTGCAGCAATAAAAATCTAACAGGTTTATTTCATTCAAACGAAAACCAAGATAATTATGCTAATTTATGCGTCTCCAATCAGTGTCAAAGTTCGTTTTCAAATGAACATTCATTTCAAGAGCATAGTGAGACTCAACCGCGAGTTAATTCTTCTGAGTTTCCACCTGAAGGTTTGCAATCTCAACTTCTGATTCATTCAGGAGAAAAATCAAACAACTCTAATATGTGTCAAAAGCAAATTTGTGTGGAACAACCTGTGACTAATATTAATAACCATAACGCAGATAAACCATTTTGTGGTGATCAATATCCAAAAGATTTATTTCAGCTTGCTCGATTGATCGAAAATCTGGATGATCATACGAAATTCTATGCCAGCGACTTACGTGAAAATTCATTCCCAAATGAACACTCATTAAAAGAGCATATTGAGACTGAACAGCGAGTTCAATCGCCCAAGGGTGAAAATGAATTTTCAGCTGAAGAATGTTTGAATACGAATCACATGTTTCATACTGAAGAGAAATTATATAGTTGTGATGTATGTCAAAAAAGATTTTCGTTGGAAGATTCTTTGTCTGAACATCGTAAAATACACCCAGAAAGAATTAATCATAATGTACACACTTTGCACAAGTGCAATGTGTGTGATAAATTGTATCTAACAAAAGTGCATTTGAACTTGCATGCCTGTATCCCTTCTGTTGAGAAAAATTCCGTTTGTGGAAGAAAGTACTTGAATAAAGGAAATTCTGATCAAGATCATCGGAGTTGCTCAGATGAGAAACATAATGAGTTAAATAATTGTAATGAAGAATTCTCAGTTTCGCAAAAGTTCAAAGACACACAGAGACTTACACATAGGCTGGAACCTTATAGTTGTGAAAAATGTAATGAAAGATTTTCTCTCAAAAAAGTTTTCATTAATCATATTCGAATCCATTTTGAAAAGAATGAGAATGGTTTCATGTGTAACATATGCAATTCATCGTTTAAACAAGGAAATTTAATTAACCATCTTCGCCTTCATACTGGTGACAAACCATTTACCTGTGATAAATGTGGGAAAACATTCTGCAGTAAATGGCTAATGACGGAGCATCGTCTGCGACATGATGTGAAGGAACCTTATGCGTGCAGTAATTGTGGCAGAAAATTTTCATGCCGTAAAAGCCTAAAATACCATCGCTGTGTTCATCACAAATACACACAGCGTGGTTGTGGTAAAAATGAGCAATTTCAGAAGAATACGGAAGAAAAACCATACAAAAACATTTCTCATTTAAAATCCTCAAAATCAAAAAATTCCAGAGACCATTTACAAACTCTAGGTCTTACTGCTACTAGCGAGAAAACATATAGCTGTGATAAATATCAGAAGAGATATAAGGCAAAATCAACTTTGAATAATCATTTTAATAATTATCTTAAAACACATACTAGTGAGAAATTCCATGCATGTAATATATGCGATAAGTCATTTACAATGAAAGGGGATTTGAATCTCCATCTTCGCATCCATTCTGGTGAGAAAACGTTTCAATGTCATAAATGCGAAAGAAAATTCTATGTTAAATCGAATTTAACTGCACATCTTCGGCGACATAATAAAGAAAATCCCTATGAATGCCGTTATTGTCATAAAAAATACACAGATGCACATAATTTGAAAATACATTGCCTTCTACATAGACAGAAATCATTCATATGTCACAAATGTCAAAAAAGATTTTTGCGTAGAGCTAGTTTAGCTGTCCACTTTCTTAATCATGTACACGGGAATGTACATATGTGTAACATTTGCCAAAAATCATTTTCGCGGAATTGCACTTTGACATGCCATCTTCGCCTTCATACTGGTGAAAAACTATTCATGTGTGATAAATGTGAAAAACAGTTTTTCTACAGGAGAAGTTTGGCTGAACATTTGAAGCGGCATACTGGTGGGAAACCCTATGCATGTAATAAATGTCATAAAAGTTTTTGGCTTAAAGAAAGTCTGTCTAAGCACATTTGCAATGTTGATTCCGATAAAGAACGTTTCCTTTTCACTGAAAAGGGGAGCATTGCTCGTTGTCCCTGCCCGACAAATTGTATATTTAAATTGAACATTTTTCCAACTAAAACTTAATGTATATAAATGTCTGTACAATATTTAAAATAGTAAGGAAATGAGCTTCTCTCAAATGGACGGTAATTTCAACATTGTTGTGGGATATTCTGTCCTGTACCATCCCATGATTTCGTAGATATCGTTTCACTTGAACAGCATAAAGCGAGTCGAATTGGCCTTTGCTTTTTTGCTCACCCATGTTCTCGCCTGTTGTTCGTGATACCCATAGTTCAAATCCTTGCAGCTGTCCAGCGCTGTCAACAATGGACCTTATTCACGTGACCTGAGGTCGAGGCTAAAATTCGCATAGCAATCTATGGAATGCGAGTTATTAATGCTTGTCTGTTAAAAATACCTCAAAAACATTCTTTGTTTTAGCAGTATATACTTAATATATATATTTTTAAATTCTAAATGTTGTTCTGTATGCGAGAAAATTCCCTAAATTTTCAAAATTTCGGTTAACATTTATGAACTCAACGTGGGTCGAGGCTAAAGTTATTGCTAGCGGTGTTTCTGCTTGTGCATACCGGCATTTTGGCGGTGCAGTGTCTAGAATAACGATCAGAATACCGCCATCTCTGGCGTCTGACGTCACGTGCATAAGGTTCATTTAGGGATCGGTTGGCGTTGCCGGGATTTCAACAAGGGATCTTATGAACAGTATGCGAGAGTTTTAGCGTTGAGCAAAAGTCCAAGTCATTTACACTTATCTACGAACTCGCTTTATAGTGTTCGAATGAGATGATATTGTTACAAATTCATCACTAACAACAATTCACCTAAAATGAAGTTTTTTTTTAACCAGGTGAACAGTCTACTGGTGTCGTGAAATGAAGCTATAATCGCTGTCAAAAATATTGTAAAATATTTTCAAATAATGTAAATTTCGCATGACATGTCCTCAGCCATAGAAACGGGTCATGTCATTTGATAAGTCATTTTTGCTGAAACAAACATCGACTTTATATATTTTCTTTCATGATGATGGGAAACCTTTCTAGTGGAGAAATATTGACTGTGTGTGTCGGGTGGACTGTCACTGTGATTGTTCTGATCATTGTAAGAAACACATTGAATAAAAAACTATGTCCCTGGAATAGCGATCAGGAAGGTTCTTTGATGAAAGCTAGTTATGGAAGCTGCATTTACATTCCACCTGATAAGAAAAACAAATACATGATTACTATAGAATAAGTTATATCTGGGGGCGGGGCGGGGGATACTGTTCAGAATGAGATGAAATTGAAACTACAGGTAGCTCAAATAATACTCTTATCATTTGTTAAGTTAAAATCTTCCTTATGATTTACCTTATAATATGTTCCATTTGATAGACCTTTTGTTGAACTATCATATTCAATATAGAATTTCAAGTTAAAAGAGCTTTTCTCAAAATATCAGGGTTGATTTTGTTCCCCTTCTCGACTACAATTGTCCAGAGTCCATCCAGTGTTTTGGGATGCCGCTTATAAAAAGCTTATTTTAAATTCCGAATGCGCAATAATGTATAGAAGTCATATATAAAAGAATGCATTTAAAAAAATAACCTCAATTCCTGTATCATTTCGCATTTTTTTTTTTTTTTTTTTTTTTTTTTTTTTTTTTTTGGATAGCAGTAGAATTAAAAGTATTTTTGATAGTCTTCAAAAACGTGTGAAAACCATCTCTACCTGTTCTGTATTTTTATACATTTTAATTCTCAATCTGCCTTTATATGAATATTTAATAGACTTAGAGCAGATGCTCTAAGAATTTTACTGTCGACAACGTTCTGTAACTGCAAAATCTTATTTCCTACATCGCAAATTACAGCGACTCAAACCAATTGTTAAAGTAGTCGGTAGTGGCCAGTGACCCGGAGACGAACAATTTTTGATGCTTCAGCTCCAGCTCCGCTCCTAGATAAAATACTGTGGCTCCGGTTCCGGCTCCGAATTCGCGCTTTTGAGTTGCAGATTTTAATTTTTTGCTCACAAATTCTTTCTTCCATTACCTTTAATAAAGATCTGACAAAATGCATTTTTCCTCTCATCAAACTTGAAATTCTTGTTCAGAATATATGACATCTTTTAGCTTTTGCTTTTAAAATAGAAAGTTTGGTGGAATTTTAAACACAAAAACCTTAAATTTCTTCTACACTTTTCAAACAGCCAAAATTGTACAACTATACATGTAAACAACATGTGGCCATATTTGTTTTCAAATATTGTTGTCACTTAGCTCAAGTAGAAAGTAGAAGTAAAGTAGTGTCAACATGTTTTAAGAAGTTTTCCATCTCTAATTAAAAAAACAAAACAAAACCCTAAGAAATGATATAATTAAAATACTGAATAATGATGTGATTAAAATATTTTAAGTCTGGAAATTTAAAAGACTGAAAAAAAAAAAGATTTAAAAGAATATTAAAACTAAAGGAGGACTGGAGCAGGGGGAAATTTAGAGCTCCGGCTCCAGCTCCAGGGAAAACACAGTTCCGGAGCGCTCCAGCTCCGGGTCTCTGGTAGTGGCAATCCCAAAACCTTCTTCTACCTCATGCATGTTAATACTTCCTCAAAAATGCATGATAGCAGCACCACTGGTTAGGTAATTTACAGCGAAATCTAATCAACAACAACTTATGTCAACTTCTAACTGAACCTGAAGTTTGATGAAATTCCGTGCATTAGTTTTTGAGATAGAACTATTGCAGAAATCGTATTCTGCATAGCAACGCCACCTGTTGGGCGATTTACACTAAAAACTAATCTGGATCAATTTATATCAGCGACTAACGCAGTCTTAAGTTTGATGAAATTTCATGCATTAGTTCTTGAGATACAGCTATTGCGGAACTCGTGAAAAATGCAATATAGCAGCGCCACCTGTTGGGCGATTTACACCAAAAACTAAACAGCACTACTTTATATCAGGGACTAACAGAATATCAAGTTTGATGAAAATTCATGCATTAGTTCTTGAGATAGAACTACTGCAATAATCAAGAATAATGCAGCATGGCAGCGCCATCTGTTGGGCGATTTACACCAAAAAGTAATAAGCAGCAAATTATATCAAAGACTAACTGAATCTGAAGTTTCATGAAAATCCGTGCATTAGTTCTTGAGATAGAGCTATTGCAGAAATCGTAAAAATGCTGCATAGCAGCGCCACCTGTTCGGCAATTTATATCAAAAAGTAATCAGCACCAACTTATATCAGGTACGGAATCTAAAGTTTTATTAAATTCAATTCATTGGTTCTTGAGATAAAGCGCCCACAAAATCTGTGTCACATACAGACAGACATTTTGTAAAAACGTTTTCCAGGAGCTCTGACCCATAAAACGCGTAAATCCGTCGAAAACCGGAATTCGGGAATTTTCACGAATCCAATACTTTCTTCTTGTAAAGACAGAAGAAAGTAAAAATATACTCACAAGTGCTGCCTTACATAAATGGCACATATAACATTTATTGGGGAATTTTTATACAATAATAGTATTATTTAACATATGATTATTGGCATCTTTTAAATTTTCTGTACTTAAATTTCACCAATTCAGAGCAATGAATATGGAGTCCTTTCACTTGATTAACTTATTTTTCACTAAACACGTATTTTTTGTAATCTTTACCATAATCCTTATTGATGAAGTCGTTTTAGATATACTTTTTAAATATGTTGTAAAAAGTATTTATTTATTTTTTTTTCTGTTTATTTATTTATTTATTTACTTTTTAACTGCTAAGAAGGCAGTAACAATTTCTTGTACAATGGCTTTTTATTAAAAATGGCCTTCCCTTGTATATTTATATATGTGTGTGTGGACACGAGTCTCAAAACTCGCCTTATCCAAAATTTAAAAAATCGTGTTATATCTATTAGGGATGCACCGAATAGTGATTTTGGCCGAATACCGAATATTCGGCCTACGGGCAAACCGAATACCGAATATTCGGCTAGCCGAACGGTAACTGCTAGGGTGAATACCGAATATTCGGCTTGTCGAATACTTTTGTGCAGTGAAACTTCCCTGAAAGGCCACCTCTATTCAAGGCCAATATTTTTAGGAACGAAAAATTTTCCCATAGACATAGTTAAATTTACTCCTATTAGGGGCCGCACCTACCCCTCATAAAGGCCATTTTTTTCACATGTGCCTACAGGAGCATAACAGGTGTATTGAATTCCTGAACCAAAATATAAGAGTTCAAGAAACAAAGAAGGCAGGGGAGATGTGGAATATTTAGTAATACAATGAAGGACCACAAACTTTTCCACAAGTGAGACAAACAGGTGTTCCTCACACTTTGTTTGACCTTTCAACCTGTAGGGGTTGGTTTGGAGGGAAAACTTGACCCTTTGTTGTGGACACACAAAGGGTAACAGGTTATCTAAAAAAACTGATTCCACATTTACTAAAACTGTGAATGCATATGGAAGCACAATTTTTACACTATAAATTTTATGCTCTGGCTTATGTAAAATTTAAAATTATGGCACCTAAATCAAGCCAAAAAGTACATTTTTGGATTAGAATGACAAAATCAAAGTTCTTATTTGTCATCATCAAGGAATATCTGCAAGAAAATTGGCTTCATAGTTTAATTGCAGCAAGAATCAAATAAACAATATTGTTAAAAACAAAGATAACTTACTGAAAGAATGTGCAGATTTTAAAAGTTGCGGGATAAAAAGAAAGGGAAATGAAAAATTTGTTCGCCCCTATTCAAGGGCCACCCCTCATAAGGGCGAATTTTCAATGGAACAGCAGGTGGCCCTTACTGAGAGGTTTCACTGTATTTCAATGTTTAAAGGCATTAAAATGTTACATTTAAAAACAATTTTTCTTACTATTTAATACAGAAACTTACACTTTAATAAACAAGAGCTTTTTACAAGTAAACTTTATACTGAAAAAAATCTGCTTTGAGTTATTTAAGAAGAGGATAGTTATAAATTTTTTTAATTAATAAAATTTTAAATTTCATGGTTTCTTCTGAAAATTAAAACAGATGAATAAAATTTTCTTAAATTCTAAAAGAAACATTTTAAAATCAAAGAGAAATTTTGAAAAAATTCGGAGAAAAATTGTACAGGATCATATATTATTTGTTTGTCAGGAAGGGACTGAAGTAAAAGTAAATAAATAATACAATCTAATCAAATTTTATATGGTGGCAACTTAGCAAGAATAACTGTTCTACTCCCTTTGATTAAGCAAGGAAGTTTTTAAATACTTCCTAGATCGGTGTCTGGAGTGGGCAATCGTTTTCAGAGATTGTAAACATTGTTCTTAAAATCTTAGCAAGAAGCAGATTATACACTGGGCAATGTTCAGGAACTTGCATTTGTACATAATTAATTCCTATAAAAATCCTCGTGATTGGTTATTTTTTTTTTAAATAATACTTAACAAACAGCAAATAAATAATGTAAAAACATTCTCTTTTATTTAAATATGATTCTGTTTCTAATTATTCTGAATACCTCTATAAGTTGACTGTTATACGTATAGAAGTTGTATAAGGTTTATGCTTAAAAAGTTTTTTTTTTAAGTATTCGGTTCGGCCTAATACCGAATATTCGGTAACATGGCCGAATACCGAATATTCGGTGCATCCCTTATATCTATCATTCTATTCTACTAGTAGACCTAGTGGTCTTGTCATATTTACAACTGCAGTGAAAATGTCTGTTAAATGTTTTATTATAATATACTTTCGTTTTCTGTAAGTTATTACCGTCAACCGAAATTGAGTAAGTATGAAACACCCTATATTTGTGACTAAATAAGTGGTTTGTGACTCTATCTCCCTATGTGATTTTTCACCCTTGTTGTATGCCTGATTTGCCATGTCATTTTGTAAACTTTTTTTTTAAATCACCCTGTATAAATGGATAAAAATATAAGTGTGTCTTATATTGTATTCCTTTTCATAAAATAAATATGTTTTGCTGTATTCTGCCAAAGAAATTAATTTGTATTATATTTAAAAGCGATATAAAAGCCTATCACTGTGCTGTATTTGAGATATCTTGCATCTAAAAAAATCGCGCCTGCCTAACCCTTCACTGCACGATTTTTTCTATTTTTATGAAAAAAAATTATTTAAAATCTATATATCGTTCTAATAATGCGGAAAATAGTAAAAAAAAATAATAATTTCAAATTTTCAGCTGTGACTAAATAAGTGGTTTGTGACTCTATCTCCCTATGTGATTTTTCACCCTTGTTGTATGCCTGATTTGCCATGCCATTTTGTAAACGTTTTTTTAATCACCCTGTATAAATGGATAAAAATATAAGTGTGTCTTATATTGTATTCCTTTTCATAAAATAAATATGTTTTGTTGTATTCTGCCAAAGAAATTAATGTGTATTATATTTAAAAGCGATATAAAAGCCTATCACTGTGCTGTATTTGAGATATCTTGCATCTAAAAAAATCGCGCCTGCCTAACCCTTCACTGCACGATTTTTTCTATTTTTATGAAAAAAATTATTTAAAATCTATGTATCGTTCTAATAATGCGGAAAATAGTAAAAAAAAATAATAATTTCAAATTTTCAGCTAAAATACACAATTAGGGTTTTAAATATTGTACTGCTATATTTTACAACTAAATGAGCTTAAATTAATTAATTTTATCTGCTTAACACTCTGCAACTTTTTCTATATTAATATTTTTAAGTATTCAGTAAAAATAATGAAAGTAAATTTTATCGTAATAGATTGATCCAAAAATTTTTTTTGTTACCGAAGAACAAATTCTAATTTTTTGTCAAATGCAGCCATGTGACATGGACAAAATAAGTGTTATTCCATTCTTTGGACTGTTCTTGATCAGGGATAGAGATCATATTGGCCAAATTCATGGAATATAATAAGAATTACAATGTTTTTAGGTATGTGCTAGATGTGGCACATGTTGCAATAAAGGGCTAATATACCTTAAAATTCTAATATGCTAATCGAGTTCTGTCTAATCCTGGAATTTCAGCCGCCAACTCGTGAGGTGATGGTCTGCGCAGCCATTTCCCGGTCTATTAGGGTCGCAATAAATCTATTCAGTCAAAAATACAGAGTGTTCACTCCTATTTGAACCTCAATCATAACTTTAATAATAAAAATGGTATTTTTACGAAAGATTCTACAGACTTACTTTGCATTGTGTGGAACCAGCACCGTGCGAAAGGGGGGGCGAAGGGGGCGGTCGCCCCGGGCGCGGAAATTTAGGGGCGCCAAATTTGTACTACTAATTTTTTTTTCTGTCGTCGATCATTTTCATTTGAATTTTTTTCCCCCCCTCTTCGATATTCTATTTTTTTTTGTAAAACAAAATGCATATATTTACATATCGGGATTTTTTTTTTCCCCAATGAAAAAATGTACATTTTTCATTTCAAAGTTATTGCATCGTTCACATTTACTTTTCATTGAGCTTTTTAGACTTGATGATTTTGCGAGACCGAGCGCATATGAAATATGGTCCCCTTGGTAGCTTGGATGCCGTGGTGGTCCTTTTCAGGTGCACCGAGTGGTGACCAGCAGTGGTCAAGAACACGTATGTAGCCGCTTTACCCGACTGCCAAGAAGGGTTATGTGTTTCACGCATATCTGGTTATGTGGATTTCTTTATACCCTCGAAACATCACAACGGCTGGATGGATTTTAATGAATGAGGTCTCTATCGATTCGTCTTAATCGTCCGATGGTTATAGGCTAGGTTTTCTTTTTATAAATTCAAAATGGCGGTAGAAACGAAAAAAAATACGTACTATATTGAGTGGCATATCATTGGATAGGTCTTTCAAAATGAAGACGATGTTTCATTGACTATTTTACAGTCAGATGCTCCGTTTAAATATTACGCAACCTGTTAGTTGTGTAGGTAGGATCTCTAGCTTTACTGTAACTCTAACCTTCATAGACATCAGGCCTCATCAAAACAGTGTTTATAGATAGGAACTAAAAATTAAACACAACTTAAAAGTCATCAATATAAGTAAATAAAAAAATAGGTAAGTAATATAAAAATGATTATTGATGAGAAATAATTAATTAGTTCGCTTTTTACGCAGTCGGGTTTTTTGATTTTTTAAATTTATATAGTATGCTTTTGTGATATCTTATTGCAGTGTTTCTTAAACTTTTACACTCTGCGGCCCCTTTTACATCATATACGAAAGTTTCTGCCACCTCCCAAACTCAGTGAATATGAATTGCTAACCTATTCTGATTCCATTATGGGATCATTCTTATGTCATTCGGTCGTTACTTTACTGTTAAAAAAAGGTCTAGCACAGGATGGAAATGCTGATTACATGAAATCTGCGGTTGCAGAAGGATAACAATTTTCCAAATTAACGTTCAAGAAAATTATACCTAGTGGAGAAATTATTAACCGCAATTGCGGCTTATTGGATAACTTAATTAAGGGAATCGCTATACAGGGTGTCCACTCTCAACGGTGACCAATGGCTAATTCCGAAACCGTTAGTCATAGACATATAGTTCCAATTGCAAAAATGTTTTAAATGAGCTAAAGAAACATTTTAAAAGCGATTTGGGTCAATAAAAACATTTTTTTTAAAAATAACGAAATTGAAATTTTTATACGGTCCTCCTGTCCTATAAGTTATACTTAGTAAAATTTTTCTATTACACTGACAAGTGAGACAAAAAAAGTCCCGTACATATAACACTAAAATTGACCGAGTTATGAAACTTTAAAAATGCATGACTTATACCACTTTCTCGCATCTGAACACAAATCAGCTAGGCCATGGTTTGAGAGCTCATATACCAAGTGCTTAAAGCATTCGAAGAACTTATTTCATGTGTATCTGCGGTTTGAAAAAAAATCTTACAAGTATTACGAGTGAGTTAACGTTAATTAAGTTTCAGATTGGCTAAAATAATTGCATTTTAACGTATGTTTTATTTTCTAAAGATTTGAGACAGTTTCTTTTCACGATTTCTTTTAACAAAAAATTATGTTATTTTTATAAGTTTTTATTTAACTTCAACGATTGTATGTATGTTTTTACAGTTCAAAATTTGTACTCGAACTTTAACTCACTTTCAAATATCCGATCGAGATTAAATTTTACATACTGACATAAATCCTATGACAATCTAATATTATTATGAATTTCGGTGGTTACCACTTACTTTACAGGATTTTACAGGATAACACAAAAATTTTGGATAAATTACCGCCAAGAAATTTAAGAAAAAGTTTTAGATTAGATAACACAAGGCTACGATGGGTGTGTTTTTTTTTTAATTTTATGTATTTTTTAGCACTGAATTCGAAAATTAACTTAATTTTTAACCATCATGTCAGGATTTTTCGCAAATCTTAAATTGTCAAAGTTGAAAAAAAAAATATTGCAGTGTTAATTTTACTCTCAACATTTTTTTTAATATATCTGACGAAATTATGTTTCTACTAAATTTGTGAATTACCCCTAATTTGCAGCAAAAAATATGCTCCAACTTTAAACAGCTATTACTCGGTTAATTTTAATCGTAGAATAACGGGGCTTTTTTTTGCCTTACTTGTCAGTGTAACAGAAAAATTTTACTAAATATAACTTATAGTTACCCGGGGACAGTATAAAAATTTATATTTCGTAATTTTTTAAGAAATGTTTTTATTGACCCAAATCGTTTTTAAAATATTTCTTTACCTGATTTAAAACATTTTTGTAATTGGAACTATATGTCTACGACTAACGGTTTAGGAATTAGCCATTGGACACCGCTGAGAGTGGACACCCTGTATTTTGTTTTCTCTGTTTATTACTCACCAGTTATCATGATCGCCCTTCAAAGTTAGCCAAACCAGATTGTGGGTTTCTCAAGTGGAAGAAATTAATCCTAAAATTCTTGAGCATAAAAATAGTCTAGAATACAGGAATGCATGCATTCGCAAAAAGAAACTTGAGAGACGTTTAAAATTAAATCATGTAATCGACAGCAAATGTGAAAAGAGCAAAAAGGAAAATTATTGAAAGTGAAAAAGATAAATGGCGTAAATATATTCAGGATGAAATTATGAACCTTCTTGCCAATGAAGTAAGAAAAACGATTGTAGAAGAAATTCATAGAGCAAGGTATTTTTCAATTTCCTTCGATCGCACTCTATATACCGAGTGTCCTAAAATGGACTGACTGTTTTTAAAATTAAATAACCTGTAAATGGTGACAGCTATTTTAAAAAAAAAATGGCGGGAAGGTAATGTAAAATGTCAGTAGTTTTTTTTTTTTTTTTTTTTTTTACCTCGATTCCCGGCTTTAGTTCCAAATAGCAACTATAGATGGCGCTGCATGCAGGGATGACCACCTCGAGGACTCAGCTTACGTTTTAGAGTGATAGTACAAACCCGAGGGGCAGACCAAATCCACTAGCTGCTCGCGTTACAAATGACTTCTTCAATTATTATACTGCAGTTTTACAATTTCACATTACAATATAAATATCGATGATTTATTGAAGAAATAAACAGGTTTATAGTCAATTCAGATTACAGCAGTATGCTTTATTAAATCATATTCGTGAAAATCAATCAAGTTTATACTGAATTGACAATTAATGCCAGCAATGTATAACCACACAAGCACTATAAAGACAACATCTAGTGCCATAGGTGCTCAGTCAAATTTTTAATAGTGTACACTGTTAAAAATTTGCAGCATTCTGGCAGGTCATTTGACCGTTTTTTCCGAAAACGGTTACACAACCGTAATTTTAACACTATTCTGATCATATTATTGGCCATTTGATGGTCTGAATATAGTTAAATTATGGTTAAGAAACCGTTTTTTTATAAAACGGTCGAATGACCTGCCAGAATGCTGCAAAATTTTTAACAGTGTAGGGGATTTCAGTTTAGACCTCCATTGACCGCTTATTGCTTGCCACCTATCTCTGCTATTTGGAACTAAAACCAAGAACCGCAGTAAAAATACTTCTGATATCTTACATAACTCTCCTGAAAGAATTTCTTTTAATAATTGTCACCATTTGCAAGTTATTGAATTTTAAACATAGTACAGTTTAGAATCCAGTACACCTCACAAAGAACAAATGACACAAATTATACGATACCGAAAATAGAAAGTTTTCAATCCTGGAAAGATTTCTTAACTACATCAAGTAAAAAGGAGAAAAAAATTAGCGCAAGAAATTTAAGATAAGCTAATGTCCGACAATCTCGACATTCACAGCTGCACGAGAGGTTCTGTTCTCAAAGATGGTAGACGGGGGGGGGGGGGGGGGGTGCTGAGTTCGATCCAATCGCGCACGTCAGCCTAATTGTTCGAAATTGTCCCTAGTTTTCTTCGAACCTTGCGTAAATACGGGTTAGGTTCCCTTTGAAAGACCCTACAGAGGACACCCCCATCCCACTCCGGTCTTCTATATCCAACTTGTAGATAATCGGCCATCATAAACAATACCAATATCAACCCTTCAGAGCTCAGTGTTGTGATATGGTGCAAATATGGCTTCCCAATATAATGTTGTGTAAGCTCGAATCGTCGAAGTAAATAAATTTGTCCATTTTTTACCATGCTCTGCACATTCTCTAAACTTTGAGTTCGTGCTGCTGGTATGTATGTCCAAAAATGTCCGGAACTGCATAAAATGTCTTTGTTTTCTTCTTCTCTTCTACTGCAAGATGGGATATACTTATGTCCCACTTATCAGTTTATTTAAAGAAACATTGCGACATTCTATGGTCATGAAAAAATAAAGCTATATCTGCAGTTTACAAACAACTGCCACAGATTTTAAAAGCTCTAGAAGACCTTTTAGAAATGAAGTAAAATGAGTAAACTTACCCAGGAGCAAAAAGCTTAATAAAGCAAATAAAGAAATTCTCCTTTATTTACGGCCTAGTAGTTTAACACAGCATTTTAAATGGAATAAAAAAAGTTAATCACGAAAAAAAGAAGGAAAAAAAAACTGTCAATGTCTTGATCGCCAGCAAACTGGTTGAAACACTAAAAGACACATTTCAGACAATAAGAGAGGGAATTTTTTAACAAGAAAGCGAAGATTTGGTTATGTCCACAAATGTAGAGTCCTTATTTGAGCAAAACAGAAAACGTAAAATTCGCAGAACAGTTTGACTACGAAGCTCCTGATGAAAGAGGAAATTTATATGAAAGTAAAGGATTTTGTGTTACATAGAAACACTATAACCGTGCAACTGAACTGGAGTTTTACGAAGCTGAGAAATGTATAACAAGAATATGAGTTTCTGGCTCGTGCGAATCTAAAATCAGTTACCGAAAATCTGTTAATATTGCCAGCCTTGCCCTTTATTGTTGACTTGAATGGACTTGAATTGTTAAGCGAGGTTTTAAATGCGAAAACATTATTTATACCATTAGATAAGAACTTTTATAAAATGGATCATTTAGAAATTTCTTAGTTGCTCCATAATTTTAACTTAGGAAAAACAAGGAATTGCAAAAACGTGGAGACAACGTACATAATTTATAAGTATTCCAGTAACAATAAAATAGTAAAAAACTACTTAAGATCTACTATGAGCGATAGATTAAGCAACCTGAATTTACTTTCTATAAAATTCACTGTGTCGCAATCTTTACACATAAAATAATAAACGATTTTGCTACCCTAAACGCAAGAAAAATAAAATGGCAGTAAATGTATTTGCCTGATAATTATATTTTATTTTATGTTAATTAAAACATTGTTTCAGTTATCTTCCTTAATTAATGTACTGAAATTATAATTTATTTTAAAGCGATTTTTACCCATTTCCTGCAGTTTAAAGACTAACAACAACTAAAAATGTCTAGAAAAACATGTGAGAAAGGTTAAGAAAAATCTGTCACAAAGCATCATGATCTCATTAGTGCAATTTTCTTTTCTGTTATTTAGTTGTTTGGAATTTCTGAATTAAAACGAAATATTTTTAAGTTCTAAAATAAACGCAAAATATTTATTCAATACAACTTATTTCTGTTTCTGTCCCTTAGCCATTTTGAAGGAGGGGGGGGGGCGCCAAATTGGCACGCTGCCCCGGGCGCCGTTTTCTCTTCGCACGGCCCTGTGTGGAACTGCGATGACGTTACGAAAAGAGTTGGAAAAACTAGTAATTCTGCAAGTGCGCCATTTGCAATATGAAATACATACCGAAACATAACGCATCTAGTTTAACCTTGTTTGGATGCTGATGACGGACAGTTCCCATAATATCATTATATTTTAATTAAATAATGTAAGTTTGGTGAAAATTGCTTCATTATTGTTATGAACAAAAATTCGGGTTCAGATAACATCTTGTGTTTTTGGCTGAATAAATATATTATAACTATTTATTCCTATATAATAATTATTTGTTGCTGGTGTGCTCTACTTCCATATAAATTATTAAACAGTTGTTCTGAATGTATTGCATATTTTGCCAATTATTACTCAATTTTATTTTCAGTTTCAAATAACAATATTAGTACCTGATTCCATATAATAGTGTTACGAATTAAATGATGTATTCATTGCCTTTATTATATTAAAACTTCAAAATACTTTCAATGATATACAGTGTGTTTAAGCTGAGCGGTTACAAAGTTTCATGAGAGATAGAGTACACGTAGATGTTGGGAAATCACATAGCAATACGTGGTTCGGAACGCTTTCCTGGCGCGGTAGTAACGACTTGTGTTGTCAATTCTTCTGCGTAAATCGGGTCTCCAAATGATCTGGACACCAGTATTTTAAAGTAATTTTCTTCGTCTTATCTAATGTCAAAATTATCTGGGATGGAAAATGGCGGAAGAAACTGTAAGAAATTAGTGATGTCCAGAGCATTTGGGCCCCACCAGTGGCCGAGAGGTTCTGCTCTCGAAGCTGGTAGACGGGAGGTGCTGTCTTCTATCCCAATCGCGCCCGTCGGCCTAATCATTCGGAGTTTTCGTGGTTTTCTTCGAACCTTGGATTTCCAAGCGTTAATACGGATTAGGTTCCCTTAGAAAGACCCCCACGAAGGGCACTCCCCCCGGGCCTATATCCCTCGAGCAGATGATTGGCCGTCAAAAATCAACCAACCAGAGCATTTGGAGCCCCGATTTACGCGGGATACCTGGCAACACTAGTAAAGACACAAAGCACAAGAAATGAAGGACACGAACAGGGTGAGAAAACATATTTATTATTCTTAGTACCGCAAAAATGCTGGGACAATGCTGAGGAACCTGTTGAAGCATCGTGCCAGCTGCTGGGGAAGTCCAGGACACGCCCGGTATTTTCGAGAACATTAGATCTTCCATGCATCTGATAAGGGAACCACTTTAAAGAAAACATATAGAAAACATATTTATTATTCTTAGTACCGCAAAAATGCTGGGACAATGCTGAGGAACCTGTTGAAGCATCGTGCCAGCTTCTGGGGAAGTCCAGGACACGCCCGGTATTTTCGAGAACATTAGATCTTCCATGCATCTGATAAGGGAACCACTTTAGAGAAAACATATTTATTATTCTTAGTACCGCAAAAATGCTGGGACAATGCTGAGGAACCTGTTGAAGCATCGTGCCAGCTGCTGGGGAAGTCCAGGACACGCCCGGTATTTTCGAGAACATTAGATCTTCCATGCATCTGATAAGGGAACCACTTTAAAGAAAACATATAGAAAAAAATATTTATTATTCTTAGTACCGCAAAAATGCTGGGACAATGCTGAGGAACCTGTTGAAGCATCGTGCCAGCTTCTGGGGAAGTCCAGGACACGCCCGGTATTTTCGACAACATTAGATCTTCCATGCATCTGATAAGGGAACCACTTTAGAGAAAACATATAGAAAACATATTTATTATTCTTAGTACCGCAAAAATGCTGGGACAATGCTGATGAACCTGTTGAAGCATCGTGCCAGCTGTTGGGGAAGTCCAGGACACGCCCGGTATTTTCGAGAACATTAGATCTTCCATGCATCTGATAAGGGAACCACTTTAGAGAAAACATATTTATTATTCTTAGTACCGCAAAAATGCTGGGACAATGCTGAGGAACCTGTTGAAGCATTGTGCCAGCTGCTGGGGAAGTCCAGGACACGCCCGGTATTTTCGAGAACATTAGATCTTCCATGCATCTGATAAGGGAACCACTTTAGAGAAAACATATAGAAAACATATTTATTATTCTTAGTACCGCAAAAATGCTGGGACAATGCTGAGGAACCTGTTGAAGCATCGTGCCAGCTGCTGGGGAAGTCCAGGACACGCCCGGTATTTTCGAGAACATTAGATCTTCCATGCATCTGACAAGGGAACCACTTTAGGTGTTGCTCGCACCTAGTATTGAAACCTGGTGCATTTTAAAGCTCTATATTAGGCAGTTTGGGAATCGATAAAATTTTTTTGTTAAAATAATATTTTTTGATTTTACAGCAGATTAACTTTCTGAAAATGCAATTTTCGAGACCCCTTTTCGGGCTGTTAAAGTAAAAGTTAAAAAAAAAATAGTTAAAAATATAAATTAGCCAATAAGAACTATAAAATGTTGAAAAAAGTTTTAAAATTCTTTCAAGAACCTACGAATTTGATTTTAAAAAAATACAATATTATATTTACATATTTGGCGGGGAAAAATTGGCGTCTTTTTCGTCCCGTATAGTTTTCCGGCAGCCCTAGCTCAGTATTTTCGCTACGCACCGTGTTGTAATGGTTTGGACGTAAACCTATTACAAGTATAAAGCTAGTGAACATTTTGAAGTGCCATATCTGGCGACTTAACTCTCTTTTGGTGTAAAATTAACAAATAAAAATCCAATAATAAAAAATTATAAATATAAAAAATATATATAAAATATGATTTTAACAAAGAATTTTTATCGGTTCTCTAACTTTTATGCATAGGTCTACAAAATGCACCAGGTCTCGATTCTAGGTGCGAGCAACACCTAAAGTGGTTTCCTTGTGAGATGTGAGGCATGCATGACGGCCCTCTTTTTGTTCTTATTTCTTAGTTTTTTGCTGTACTAAGAATAATAAACATGTTTTCTCACCGTGTTCGTGTTCTTCCTTTCTTGTGTTTTGTGTCGTCACTACCGTGCCAGAAAAACTTTTCCGGCCATGCATTGCTATGTGATTTCCCATCGTCTAGGTGTACTCTACCTCACCTGACACTTTGTAACCTCTCTGCTGACACACCCTGTATATGCAACGTGCCATATGTGCCTGTAATTTGTAACGTAGATTTTTGTTGACATTCTACTTAAAGAACTAACATTCCATTATAAAATAAAAATATTTTTTTATGTCTGTGTGTATTAGTGTATTTTGACAATAAAAATACTGTTGTAATATGTAATTGTTTTCCTAGTTGTTTCCTTTCTCTTTCTTTCTTTTTTAATTGCCAGACGGGTCCAATGGACCCGACAGGTTCATTCAAAATATTTGTTCAAATCAGAAATTTCTTTAAACTAAATAGAATATAAGTTAGACAATAATAATTTAAATAAATAATTTAAATAGTTTCAAATAAAAATTCTGGTGTAGGACATTTTTATAAAACTTTAGTAAAATTTCCCGTAGTTCTAGGGTTACAGACTAAAATAGAAGATATAATACATAATAAAATGCCTACCAGACGGTTCAAAATATTTGTTCAAATCAGAAATTTCTTTAAAATAAACTAAATATATAAGTTAGACAATAATAATTTAAATAGTTTCAAATAAAAATTCTGGTGTAGGACATTTTTATAAAACTTTAGTAATATTTCCGGTAGTTCTAGGGTTACTGACTAAAATAAAGAAATTTCCGCAAATTTTCCGACAGCTTTTTCAGTTTTATTTTTGCTTCAATTCTGCGAATTTTGTAAGATTTTCGCGAAAATTGTTTAATTGTTTCCAATATTTTTTTTATGACAACTAAAGTCAATAGTTTTCAAGTTTAAACAATTCAATTCTAAACTTATCACAGAAATTGGGAGTCCCCGTACAAATTACGTGTATGTCCCCTCATTTGTCTTGTATATGTTTATACTGAATTACAAAATCATCCTCTCATGAGATACTCTTTATCTTAGAGTCCGGTACACTCTCAGAAAAAACTGTAAATTTATGAGCGTTTGCCCTTCAATTTTCACTGGCAACAGGCTTATTTGATGAAAAACGGTCTGATCCCTTAGATACGTAGAAAATTAAATGAAACCCACATATTCTTACAGTTCTAGCACATCTGTTAGCAAAAATACGGTACGACCCCATACATTTTCCTGCGCTAGGGTGTAACCCTTCATTTTAGTCGTGTTTAAAAAAAAAAATGTCACTGTACCATATTTTTTAACCCGCCAAAAAAGCGATTCTTTGATGATTATCAACCGTGCTACGGAACAGTAAGTAAAGTGTTATTGTGTTTTAAAGTGCATTATATCATGTTTTATGGGTTGCACAAAATGATGGGCATGGATTTTAGGTAGATTTCGTAAGAAATACTACCTATTGCAGTCGTTACCATGGTGCGACTTTTGAAAAATTCCTTCATAACTTTTCATTACATGACCCCAGGAACCCAAAACCACCCCCACCTAAAAAGTTTATATATATATATATATATATATATATATGTATGTATGTATGTACTAAATTTTGTCCGCACGATAAAAGTCGCAATTATGCACGGAACGTCTTCAAACTCGCCAACAACTTTAAGATGGCTAATTTCTCGGCGGGGATTGAAAATGAGCAAAATCGGTCCAAGGGAATGGGAATGGGGAAGGTTTAAAATTTTGAATACCGTCTTAACATGATTCTGATAAAACCAGCTTTTACACAACAATGGCAGGAAAAAATAAATATTTTTCGTTATAGCTGTTGCCAACAATTAAAAAAAAGCAATAAAATTCTCACCACAACAATTGTTTTTCTAATGCAATGTTTTCACGTGAAAAATTAAATTAGATAAACAGTTTGACGAATTGAAAACAAATTGAATATTACGTCATAAGTTTTGTAGAGCAAGATTTCTGCATGAAAATTCAAAATGAAATAAATAGTTTGACGAATTGAAAACAAATTGAATATTACGTCATAAGTTTTCTAGAGCAAGATTTCTACATGAAAATTCAAAATGAAATAAATAGTTTGACGAATTAAAAAAACAACAAAATATTGCGTCATATTGAAAATGTAATGGACCACAGCAGGTGAATATGTAACGTCATTGAGTTTGAAGAAACGTATTAAAACATGATAAAAACTCGAGTATGGAAATATTAAGATATTTTAACACTTTGAGGTTCTCTGAATTTGATTTAGCCATTTTTAAACCTGTTCCATATACATGCGTGTGTGTATATTAGAATTTTCACAAAATGTTTAGCTCCCTAGAGCTCATTCTTAGCGAAGGAACTGGGTTTATCTTTAATCTTGATTTAAGTTTTGTTGGTGAATTTAGTACTTAACTTCGAAATCTACCTCCGCCTGTAGGCCCGAGCCGGCAGGGATTTTTTTTTACGGGGTGTGACTGGAATCTCTGCTGCCGGCCTCTGCCCCTAATTTTACCGGGATGTTTTTAACAGTGTACAACTGCCCTTGAGTTTAGATATAACAAAATTATGTCAATTAAATTAACAAAGATAACTCTAGAAAATCCTATTTTTCTTTTTAATGCTAGAAATGATATTACTCTCAATTACATCGATGCATTAATTTGGATTTACGCCTGAACAATGCACATGGACCCCCACGCTTAAAGTGGGTTGCAACGGAATTTTTTTAAAGGATATCTTTCCCTTTTTTTTTTTTATTTTAGAGAGCTTTTCACCCATTTAAAAGGACCCTCAATGTGGCTAAAAAAATTTTGTTTTTCCTTTTCAAATAATTTACGGTCCCAAAACTTTTCTTGCATTTGGGCAGCTTTAAAGAGAAACCTGGACTAGGTCGTATGCCATACCAGAAAAGTGACGCAACTAAGAAATGTTGTATTTCACATGAGAGGCAAAAGATAAGGTTGGCTTTTTTTTAATTATTTTATTGTAACAATAAACTATAGCTCTTAGTTCTGCATGCAGCTGTAAAAGCGTAAAATCCTTAAGAATGAAGACGTAGAAGAGATAAGGAGGAATGAGCAAATCTATTCCCCTACCCCATTCTCCAGTGATGAAAAAATGACGTATAGCGCAATGGTGTTCAGGATAAGTACACTGATGACACTTTTTCCGTAGCATTACAGACTTAAATCAGATCTATTAGTGGAATAATTCACAAAATGTTTTTTTTTTTTTTCGTGTTGTGTCATTTTTATTGCGCGTGAGGAATACATGCATCCTAAGCCCCGCAAAATGTATAATTTTATTTATTTATTGAAACACAGGAAGGCTTCGAATGAAGGTAGGCCCTGTGCGTGACTGCGGCTTGATCGAGCCCGATTGTAAATTTGTGCACACTAAAAAATATCACCAAAATACATAAATAAAAAGAAGTATCACGCACTGATCATTAAACACTTTCGAGCATTGCGAGAATATTGTTATAAAATCTCCAGTTTCATCTTCAATTTGCTAGCAACAGCACCAACTGTCCAAAGAAAGTAAAGAATTCCTGGAATCTCTCGGGCGTTGGAAGTTGATAGTAACAGCCAGTCAAATGCTTAAAAATCTGACGATGGAAAAGCCTTTTCCCGAACAGCCAATAAAATGATTAAAAAACGAAAAAAGTGGTACAGATGTTTCGGGAAAACTGACGAGTCGCAGGCAATTTTTGTCACTTGAAATTTTTACCTGTAATACCACTTTTAAATTGTCTAATTTATGCCCTCAAATCCGCTTTTGTTCCATCCAATATATAAGTCGCGACAACTAGTTTAACCTTGTATACTTCGTCGGAACTTTTAAGTACTATTAAAGGAAATTTAATATAAAATTTATTTAATCCATCTATTAATGAAAGTATCATTTACTTATACAAAATACTTTGCTAGATCACATTTAGAAAGGACAGCGAAACAGTCGAGGATAAACATTTTAAAATCTGTCATTTTCTCCACAATGGACAGTATTCTCGTGACGTCACAGTGAGAATCACGGGGTGTAAAAATAGCGGCTAGCGCGTTTGTTTCGGTATCGTGCCTTTTGATGCAGCATAAATACATATAAATGGATGCGTAAAATACTGCTGATTTATTCTGTACGAATTATTTTCGGTAAATACTTATATACATACTAATTAAAATCTTATATATACTTATTAATTAAAATTTAAAAATTTTATTTTATAAATAAAATGAAGAATGTGCATGCAATTGCTTTAAAATAGAGAAAAGAATTCATGTATAACTCATACCTGTCCCTGAAAAAGTCTAAAACTTCATATAAAAATAAAATATAAGCATAAATTTTCAAACCACAATGCTTTTCAATGGCGCGGTTATGAATGTTATTCCCAAGCAGACGAATTTTTATAGCCTCGAACCAAAAGGGAGAATATGGTCCATTGACATAGGTGCAGCTTTTTTAATATTAAAAAAATGTTACGTGAAAAAATTTGCAACAAAACCTTTGCATTTAAAGATAGGACTACAATACTTTAAAAATAATTTGCGTTATTCTAATATACAGTGAAACCTCCCTGAACGACCATTTTTTCATGGAACGAAATTTATTCCCATAAGTTCAATACTAATTTTACCTCCATTCAGAGACTATCCCAGTTGAATTCCCTCCATGAACGACCCACTTAATGAAACAAATTCCGTTTTTTCCTGGTCGCTTGAAGAAGGTTTTATTATAAAAATAACTCCGTAGAGCGCAACATTCACCAAACTTCTAAACTAAGTTCAGATTTTTTTTTTTATTCCGGTAACTTTTAAGTGTTTAAACCCTCTTTGTGCCTTTTTAGATTTGTGCCAATGAATTTAACTCTGATGACAAATTAAGAATGACGCTCAATAACCCTCTCTGCCCTATTCTGTCGAGAAACTCACAAAGAAATAGATAAATGAATGAAATCCTCATTATTTGTTCCAGTCCAAAAAGGAAAAAAAAAAAAAAAAAAGCATTTATTTACTGAACTTCGAAAGGACTTGGAAATAAAAGTTATGAAAGACAAAACCGTAAGATCAAAGCAAACGTCAATGTATTCATTTTTTGAACTCTGCAGTAATTAACTTATGTAATTAACTTTTGTTTTGATACTTAAATTTTCATATTTTTTCCTAAAGTAAAAAATAAGTTTTAGTAATATTAATTTCTACCTTTTTTCAAAAATTGAAATCTAGATTTAAACATGACCTCCATTAAGAGACCCCACCCCCCCACCCTCTCGGAGCGACCACTTTTTATTGGAACAGAACGTGGTCGCTTTAGGGAGGTTTTACTGTATTTACGCATGGAGCGTTTACTTCAGTTCCAAAAATAACCTTCGATTTATTCTGTTGAGCTGATTCGGATATCAGACCAGATGCTGTGATCTTTGAAGGTCAGTTGGGTGAATGAATCCTCCAGATTCGTCCGGGATGGCTCAGTTGGTAGAGCATTGGCGGCTTCAGCCAAGACATCCCTGGTTCGAATTCTGGCGCGGACTTTTTTCACTCACGTGGAAATTTAGAACTGTTACAATACTTTTATTTACATTGCTTTTATGAAAACTGGAAGATTTCTATAACGGTAGAGTTGCAAAGGGTGGAAAAACCCGGTTTATTCACGGGAATTTAGAAAATTCCCGGGAGCTTCCAGTAAGTTCTAGGGATGGAAATTTGTAATTCATTATTTGAAAAAAAATTTAATAACTTCTATTTTTGTCAATGTAAACAAAATGTTTTTTTTTTTTTTTTTTTTTTTTTTTTTTTTTTTTACAAATGTAAACAGAACCAATAATATAAGCCGAATCGGCCGATGTAAACAAAAAAAGAAAATGAATAAAATTAATCCCTTCGGGACGGGCGTCTTTTACAGAATTTTTAATCTTTAATCATCGTTTTTTTTAAACAGAAATTTTTACCTAATTTAATCGGGAAAATGCTCGGATTAAATAAGGCAAAATTTACAATAAAAATTTACTGGTGAGAATAATCACTGATTCTGAGCACCTTACGCGGTACGAATACCGGTCGCTCGCCCCCAAGGGGTTAAAATAAAGCAAAAATACAATGCAGCTCGCTAGAAAATTAATACAGAGTGTACTTGAATAGTAGGTAAAACCAGCTAACAGAAATTAAGTAATTTTAATTTTTAAAGAACATTCAAATCCTTCCCAGTTCATAACTGCCATTGTTGTAAAGTTAATCAATTTTAGTAAATTATGAAAACTTAGGATGCAAAACCATAAGTTTTGTGAATTCATAATGAAAAACCTATCTTAAACCTTTCAAAACAGTGCCTGGAATTTCTTACAAATAAAAATTTTAATTTGACAAATGAACGCTTTTGTTTACCTTCAAAACTTCCGAATTTCAAACTACCTTCAAAATTTCCGAAATTCCTGGTTTATTTCCCAAAATTCCCTGGTTTATTCCCGTCCCTCAAAATCTGCGTTTTTTTTTTTTTTTTTTTTTTTTTTGCAACTCTGTGTAACGGTAGATTTTATTAATTAATCTAATTATTCTTGTAATTTTTTTTTTTTTTTTTTTTTTTTTTTTTTTTTTTTTGCAAAAAGAGCTCTATAACTACCGATTTAAATTAGTTTTAATGAAATAAATTTCACATTATTATTATATAAAATTTCTATTATAACTTTAGCCTTTAAGATAGATAATTACTGAGATGGAGCAATTTCTTGATTTATAATTTCTGCATAAAGAGTTAACTAACCAGTGCTACTACTGATAAAAGAGCGAGCAATACAGTTTCGTTTACAAGCTACATTTACGGAGGATTTATGTACCTCATAGGCACAAGAAGTTTTGGACCAGAAAATTTCTAAGTGTCGTTCTCACGGAAGTGAGATGGATAAAACAGCGCCATAACTTTTTAGACTATTATGATATTACAGAATAAAAGAGGAGGTACGGCAATGGAGGATATTCCAAATCTGGGTTCGAGACTGAAAAAAGTCACGTGATACCCAAGGAACTTCTAACTGATAAGAAGGGAAAATACTACTACTGCTTTACCTCATGAACATCTTCATTGGCTAGCGGGTCTTTATATTACACGTCTACGGAGCCTTCCCTTCTTTACGCTAGAAGTTTTTACCTTGACCGCGTTATCAAAACGTAGATGGAATATCCTCCATTGGCGATTCAAGCGCTCGATTACGCCATATGGAGGAGAAAAGATATAATTTCTCGCTTCAGGATAATAGCGTGCAAGTACATTGTATTACACGTATTTTTAATTTGTTCAGAATGATTATTCTTTTGCACAAATTCAGATTTCCCGTGACATTTGTGTTCTGTCTTATATGACAAAGTAAAAATTATCCGAATTTGAATATCTAAAACTTTCAAATGCATTTACAATAAAGAATTATTTCAATGGCACTTTAGCATTAGTTAAAGTGAAATTAAAGGGACAATTTTCCTGTACCGAAGGCTGCGAGCAGCGCCTCTATAGACCGTTTTAATTCCCAATGCCTTGCCCTGACGAATCTCGAGAAGGCTTTGATCGGACCGAAGGGGACAAAGTCATTCTCCCAGCAGAAAGGACTGCAGTTCTAAAAGTAACACCTATCACCTGATTCTCCCTTGAGATTCAGGAGTGGGCCGAGAACCCCCTCCCCCTCCCCGCTACTTGCTACCCCTTCTCATCTCCTCCAGAAGATGGAGAGAAGACAGAGGAGAAAAATTAGTGAATACTTTTTCCTTGGAGAAAAGAGTTGTTCTCTATGCGAGAGAGAAGTAATGGACTTTACCCACGAATGGCAACAACCAAGCTTCTGCGGGGAAAAACGCACAGACTTCTAATATAAGTAGACTCCCAATTCCATTGTTCTTTCGGGAAGGTTTTGACTCCAACATCTTTTGCTTTCATCGCCAAAAGGGTGCCGTATTTTGGCGGTAATCCCTTTATTGGCAAAGCAAAAGCGCGGTCAACTCAAGACAAACGCTAGAGACGGTGTTTCGGCGGGAATCTGGAGAGAGATTCCGAGGAGAAAAACCGGTTTGGTGCGCTAAATCTGCCTTCCATCACGTGATGGAGGGCAGAGATGTAGGAGTCAAGAAAAGGTTGCCGATTTGGAGTCTACTTATATTAGAAGTCTGTGGAAAAACCCTCCGAAAAGGGAAAAGACTTAAGGGTGAAAGGTTCCATTCTCCCATTGGTTGAGAAGAAACAAGAATCCCGCGATTACTTCTCAAGGTTACAACTTACAAGTCCTGATTATTGAGCAGTGGTAGACACTTCTTCCTAACAAATCAGAGGGCACATCTCATTTCACCACCAAAACAAATCGCCAAGTGTCACTTGAGATTATTTCAAGTATTATGTTGCAATCATATTAAATTTTGTTTGCGACATGTAAGGAATTTTAATTTATTTTTCATATAAAGTGATTCACGGAAAACAATGATATGGTATTTTTAAAAATATCTTTTTTTCCCTGCAAAAAATTGATAAAACTGACTTTCTTTTGAAAAAGTAATCAATTTAAATATTTTAGACTTATTATTTTTAAATTACACATTATTCCTTTTGAATTTACAGGTGTATGTAAATTTAGACTTTAAAAAAAAAAAAAACAAAAAAAACAAAACAAAAAAAAAAAACATATCCCATATTTTAAAAGTATAAAATTGATATTTATACGAAAAGTAAAATTAATAGTTTTTAATTTATAGCTTTGCATCAGGAGGAGAGAAGCTTAGGGGATTAGACGCCCCCCCCCCCTCCCCCCCCTCCGAAATAATATCCTGGCTACGCAACTGCATTTAATTACCTATGTGTTTTGGGTGTAGTTATCTGTGCAAAGCAACAGTAAATTCAAGCACTCCCCCACCCCTTCCTTGATAGCTTATGTGTTTTTAAAAAATAATAAATATATAAAAAACAATTGATAAAAATACTCAGTCAAATTTTATGCATTTTTTTTCATGGCACTTTGTATGCGTAAATATAAATAATTAAATGGCCAAACTAGTACTCAAATAATCAAAATTGTCAGAAAGGGATTTAGATCATCTAAATTCTACCTTGCCCTTATAGTAATTTGCAATATTAATATCTATTTATTATTGCTGCAAAATGACAAATAGGGCAAAAAAAAAAAAATCTAAAAATAAAGTGTTTCATAGATAGTGAATGAAAAAGGTCAAGCTAATTAAATAATAATGACAGATTTTTTTTTTTTTTTTTTACACACACAAAAGAAAGAAAAAAGTTGGAACCCAAAACAATAATATCTGAGCAATAACTACCAAAAACTATAAGAAGTTTTTATAATGTATTTTGTTGCATTAAATGTTTCTAGTTAATGATTACTTGGACTTATGTCTTTAACTTAGGTTTCAAATATTTAGGGTGGTAATAGTGAAGGGGAAATTTATAATAATTTTTTAATAAAAATAATTTATGTTTTTGACTGAGTTTTCAAATAATATATATATAATATATATATATATTGTTTTGAAAAGTAGTTTATTAGAATTTTTTAATAATAACAATTAAAATTGTTTTAGGAAATTTTAATAAAAAGTATTTAACAATTAACTGTTACAATTTTTTAAAATAATTAATTACTTATTAAATCAATAATATTATTAATATAAATTCATAAATTAATAAAATTTTACTTTCAAATAAAATAAACTGAATATAGTTACGTATTCATAAGAATTTTTTAAATAAAAACAATTAAAAAAATTAGCAAATTTTAATAAAAAGTATTTAACAATTAACTATTACAAATTGATTTAAATAAATAATTACTTGCTAAGTTAATAATATTATTAATATAAACTCATAAATTAATAAAATTTTACTTTCAAATAAAATAAACTGAATATAGTTATGTATTCAGATATATTGTTAAATAATATAACATAAAAATAAAAATATTTATATAAGTGTAAGAAATAACATTATATTTTCAAAAATATTCATTTTAAGAAAT
Source organism: Maratus speciosus (assembly GCA_963932465.1). NCBI lineage: Eukaryota > Metazoa > Arthropoda > Arachnida > Araneae > Salticidae > Maratus > Maratus speciosus. The sequence continues at coordinate 188,657,050 of OZ010798.1, read as the reverse complement.
TGAAATAAATAGCTTATAAGTAATATGAGTTTTAAAAATTAATTTCATTAACAGTATTTTATACATAATAAAAAATTACAAAGCATTTGATAATAAATGAATAAAGTTTTTGTCTGAAAAATACTAATTAATTTTAAAAGAAAACTTTGAAAAATTAATTTTGCTAATTTAATATTTATCTGATACTAAAGTTATAAGGGAAAAAATAATGTATGTAAGTTTAGGAGATATTATTGTTTAATTACAATAAATGTTCACTTTAATTCATAAAAAAATAGCTTATATGAATTTTGAAATTTATTTAAAACTAAATTTTATTTTATTTATAAAAATTAAATTTCAATTTTATTTAAAACTAAATTTTATTTTATTCAATAACAATTAAAACTTAATTTAATCAAAATTTTATTTCATTATGTAATTGACAATTTAAAAAAATGGAAATGAACGGATAATAAAAGTCGATAAAGCTTTATTAACTAACTTAATAAAAATCGAAACAAAACACAAATAAAAAATATAAAAGTAACAGGGAGGATATACTGTTAAAAATATCGTGAAAAGTTACTTCTGTTTTTAAAGGCTATCTATTTTCTGACCAATGACGACGATCCATAGTCGTTTATGTAGCGTTCTCATTGGTCAGAAAATAGATAGCCTTTATAAACAGAGGTAATTTTTCACGATATTTTTAACAGTGTAGAACCTGCCTACTTGAGTTTGCTAGACAAGCACGTTAACCACTGGACAAGTTCGTCCACACAAAACTCTCACCAAAATAGCATGAATTAACTAGGTACGATATTTCTCAAAGTGCTTGCATTTCATCGCCAAATCATACATGAGAAGAGAGCCAAGACCGGTTTCTGATCAACCAATGAGAGAATGGAACCTTTCACTCTTGAGTCGCTTCCCCGAAAAAGACTGTCTATTGGACGAAGGGGGAGCAGGGTTAAAATGTTCTTCACGCTTCACGGTGTTCTTTATCTTTTTACCCGCGAGTGACGTCACATGGGTAAAATTCATTCGCGCTAGGGCTCCTATAATACAGGCTGAATCGTCAAGCATTTTGTTTCCCATTTAGACCAATGAGCGATTGTTGCCCACGCGGCGTGGCCAATCATTCTTCTCCTACCGGCAATTAAATGGCGGCGTGAGTCAGCCCGTATTATAGGAGCCTTAATTCGCGCAGCCCAAACCGCTGACAAATGTCTTAAGGCTCCTGTCCCTGAAAGCGAAGACACTCGCGAGCTAATGCTAATCGTATGAGAGACCGTTTCGCTGATTTCTCATGCGCATTTGCATATTTTTGAATTTTTCTTTTTGCACATGATGTTTGAGATCATAATGAAGGGTACCCATTGATTAAATTTTCGATTTTTGTTGCTGTTTGATTGTGATATGACTTACAATTTTGGAACGTGAAAAATGGAGGTGTTTTTTCATTCAAAGCTTTGTAAAATGTTATCTATGAAAGATTCTGAAAATTAAAGCACAACGCCCCCTAGCTTAAACTTTGAGCTTTTCAGATAATTTTGTTTCACAATTTTATACCAATTAGGGAATGTAAAATCAGCGAAACCGACTGGGATTTTTAACGAAAATTTAAGAAAAATTCTCTAAAATGTCCACCCCCCATAGGTTCCGCCTATTTCACCTTGATTGATGAGAGAAACCGATCTGCTCCTTAGGTCTGTTTGTAAAAGGGGAGAATCTATTCAACTAGCACATCTGTTTTTAATACTGAACAACACTGTAGCGTTATCTCAGCAGGTTTCTTTTTTTTTTCTTTTTTGAATCTTTACGTTTAAACAATTTAAACAAAAAATCAACTGTTTCTACTGATGGTTTCATCTATAGTCCAAGCAAATGTATTGCGATCCATATTTTCTAGATAAAACTATGAAATGAAATACAAATGAAAAAAAAAAAAAAGAAGAAGATTTTTAAAACGTTCTTTTCATTTACGAGTTCGTTTAATAAAACTATTTTAATTTGCATTACATTTGTTTTGTGCAAGAAAATTAAAAGCCAAACCGAAAATTTAATTGTCGCAAAAGTTAATTAATCTCCTGAGACCCCGCGTCCATTCTATTGGACATTTTTATTTTTTTATGTAAAATACTTAATTTCAGTTGGAACTTGTAAATACTTGCCATCCATCATACTAGATAGGCTAGTGCTGTTATCTGTATGCCGAAATAATAAAACAAATGCAACTAAATATGTATTTTAATCATTTGAAAGTGGCAGGCAACAATAGAAAGACTGTTGAAGGTTATCAGACAGTTTTAACGCTAATTTTTTACATTTTTCAAAAGTATTTAGATATTAATGCAACATACATCTAATAAGTGTTGTATCAATGAAATGACATAGCGGTTTAAGTAATCTAATGTATATTTTAGAAAATAAACAGCTTTTTTTTAATGTCCATTTTATTGGACGCTGGGTCTTCATCAGTTGTTTTTATTCATATTAGATTATTTTTGTATACTGAAGCATTAATTTTTACTTAAAAATCAATACAGTATTGAAACAAATAATAGATACAGAAGTAGATAATATATATTCTTAAATAAACAAGTAATATAAAAATTTTGTTTTTAAAGTCAATTCCTACTTAGGCTATCAAAGAAAAATTTAATATAATCAAGCTAATATTAGTTTTTGTTGCATTAAAATATCTCAATTTGTTGATTTTCTATAAGCAAGTAGGTTTACAATGGAACTCTATGGGAATTTGGCGAAATATTACAGATATCGCCAAGTTGGCGACATTTTGGCGGTAATTGGCGACAGAACAGGGTCCCCCTATGGTAACCCCTTATTGAAAATACTTTCATTGAACTTCAATAACCAATGGCCGCTATTTTGTTTCCCATGCAAAACTAAAATTAATTAATTAAAATTTAATTAATTAATTAATATTTGAAAAAACTGTATTAATATCAATTGTCATCCAGTACAAGTTTTAAAAAATTTATTTCAACTTGATAGCATGAATAATGAGTATTTTATTAACGATTGAAAATTTGAACAAGATAAATATATAAATATATAAATAAATATAGAAAGAGTGTGAGCTAATAGTAGGAATTGAATAAATAAAAATTAAATATTATCCTAAAAATGTATAATTTTACTCATAAAATGCTTCTTCTAAATCAGTACATTGTTAAATTTTGGTTTTCAGTGATTTTTCTTCTTTTTTTTTGTGAAGCATTTGGTAAATATAGATAACTAAGCCTTTATTATGTTTTATTCTTATTCATAACTATTTTTGGTATTATTTTTCTGTTTGTATACTATTTATAACTGAATTAATAAATTTAATCATATTTAATTAGCAAAAAAACTTTAAGAAAATATAATGAAAGATAACGGTATAAGATTCTAAATAAACTCGTTTTGATTTCTTTTAAATTTCTTCTTGGCATTTACTTGCCAATTGTGGTAGCTGTGCCACTATTTATTATCATTATTCTAACAAACAAATTACTGGTGTTGAGAAGAGTTAAAAAACAAACCGAAATGTTATTGCAATTTTAATAATATTATTAAATTGCTCAACACGTTTCTTGGTTAAAACACACTTTTTCTATTTGATGATGCAAAAATTCAATTTATGTGATATTTGGAAGTGGCGTATAAACGATAAAAACAAACTTCTGATGTCAGCAAAGTTTGTAGTGAAAGAAATAAGGAACTTGACGCTAAAATTCTGCTTTTTGTAACCTATGTAGCGATCTCATCTTATTTGATAAGCATAAAATAAAATAAGTAAACATGTAAAATAAGTAAGCATGAAATGCAACTTGTATTTATGTGTTCGTTTAACTATAAAAAATAAATGCAAGGTTTTTATATTACTTTACTCTTCTTAAGTTGTTTATAATTAAATTAGTTAATTTAATCGAATTTAAACAGAAATAAAAATTTAAAGAAAATATAACTGAATATAATAATTTAAGATTATAGATGCATTTTATTTCTTTTTAATTTCCTTTGGCATCCAAATGTCAATTGTGATAACCGTGCCACTAACTTTATATGTTTTTTTTTTAGAAAAAACCTTTATTAATGTGATAGATTTTTTTTTAATTCCTTTTTTAAAAACTATTTAAAAAGTCACTAAATTGATTTATACTTTTCAAACAAAGTTAATCCAAAGATACTTTTTCTCTTTGATAATGAAAAAATTTAAATCTTGCAATATTTACGTATAATGTATGAACGATAAAAGCAGATTTATAATGAAAGAAAATATAACAGAAGATAACAATTTAAGATTATAAATAAACTGCGTTTTATTTCTTTTTAATTTCCTTTTGGCATCCAAATGTCAATTGGGATAACCGTGCCACTAACTATTTATAATTTTATTTAGAAAAAAACTTTTATTGGTGTAATAGATTTTTTTTTATTCTTTTTTAAAAAAACTATTTAAAAATCACTAAATTGATATATACTTTTCAAATAAATCTCATCCAAAAATACTTTTTTTTCTTTGGTAATGAAAAACCTATAAATGTGCAATATTTAAAGATCATGTATGAACGATAAAAACACATTTATAATGAAAGAAAATTTTGCAATTAACACTTTCATTCAGAATCATGTAATTCAGTAATATGGTTTTTACAGCACTAAGACCCAATGTCCATTATATTGGACACGCAAAAACTATTTTTTAGTTTTAAAAATAAATGAATATATATAAAGTTTTCTAGCCCCATAAAGAGCCTTCCTTAATCCTAAAAATGGTAAAATTTGTGCGAAAAATGCGAGCTTGGGTCTCAAGAGGTTAAAATGAACTCAACAACTAATTCTAACTCTAACTAATTCTCTCGACTAGTTGTAAAAAAAGAAAATACTGAAATCAAAAGAAGCTGAATTTCTTTATTCAAAAAGTAACCAATGTTGTCACCGCCACTGTTTATGAATTTTTTGTGATCGGGATGAAAATCGGTGGTACTATAGAGACATATTCGAAAAACTCGCTGATGCAGACAGTTTTTAAATCGAATGTTTATTTTAAGAGATATTTGATGTTAAAGTTGGTCAATATCGTTCCATTAAGGGACTATATGGACCTATCCTATAGGGACAAAAACTATACATAGGAATGTAATTGTTTTTTCTGGGGATATACATTAGAAATTCCCAGTGTGCAGGCTGCATTCATTTTTTTAATTTGACTCATTTTTTGAGGATTTATTTATATTTTAAATTCAAAGTTTCAGCATTTCGAGAGATATTTTTTACATTTTTTATAAAAGGGTATTATTTTACATTGTTGCCAATTTCAGAAACAGCGCAAAGAATATTTCATTCAAATTAAAAATTTATTTACACGCGGCTATTATAAAAGGGGAAAAAATCAAATTAGAATTAAATGATTACGTATTAAAAGCAGGAAAGTATTGAAAATTACGTCATAAAAACTATATTTACACGTGAATTTTAAAAGAGAAAGAAAATTTTTAAATAATAAATTCATTTACATGCGTTCAAAGTCGTAAAGGGAGGAAATTACGTCCTATTTAAAATGGCCAAACAATAATATTGCCAAACGGTTTAAATTAAAAAATATATATGCTCGGGGCTAAATTTTGCAAATTTATTGCCTATATCTTAATTTTTATTATATGCAAATATATTGTGTTGTAATCCTGATATTGATGAAATTATATTTTTGGCCGTGAAAAAAATCGCTAGAACTATGGTAGAGATTTGACGATTTTAACCTTTTTCTCTTTTTTTAACGCTTTACGGCGATTTTTCCTCATTAGTAAAAGGAATCCGGTTTTAATGTTTTAGTTCAACATAGTGAATGATTTCATTACATTCCTCATTTCAATAAAATTTATTCGTAATTCGTATATAAATATTTTAATTTTTCAAAATATTTTTATGCGATTTTTAGAGTATTTTCGCATTTTGCAATGATTTTATGACATAAAGGAATACGGTTTCAGCTTTTAGCCTAATATAATAATTTTTTTCCTCAGACATATATATTTTTTAATTTTAGAGATTTTTAGTGCCAATTTTAGTGGTTTTTCGCGTTTCAAGGCGAATCTTTCTTGAAATTCTTCTCCTTACAATATTTCAGTCCACCAAAATAAATTTTATCGTCTGCGATTTTTGAATTTTTAGCAGGATTTTTTCCCCCTGCTTTGCGGTGATTTTTCCACATTAGTAAACCTAATATTTTTTTTAGCTCACAGACTATCTAAGCGTGAGAACTAATGTGCACGCAGGTTCTGTATGTACAGTCGTGGAAAAAAAAAGTAAACACCCCTACTAACTCCTCAACAAATTATCGTAGAAGAAAGTTACTGGTACCGAACGATTGGAAATAAAGTCTACTTTTAAATGATGTATATAAAATTTGCTTAGAGGGCCATCTACATATTAAAACGAATCCAAACTTTATTTTTTTCAATGACAATACCCAATTTTAACGAGATATTTCAAATCTTCGGTTCAAACTATGCCTAGACACCGAATTTCAAGTCATTTGAATGATAAGTTTTTGTATTATAAACATTCAAAATTTAGTGCTTCTAATGTTGAATTACATTTTCATATTTTTATTTATATCTCCAGAAATTATGCTCCTAATGTGCTAATTTTTTGTGTAGCAATAATACTAATATACACAAACAGAAATACGCTGAAATTGCAATTTTTATAACTTTATGATATAAATTATGATTTATGAAATTAATACTCGAAAAAATTATGAATTGCAACCTACAATTTTTTTGATGGAATTAGATTTACTAAGTCCTGCTTTACGGAAATCCAAAATTTCACATTTTTCTTCCAAGTAGTTTTCAAATTATGCTTAAAAAACGGCAAAATGATGTTTTAAGGGGCCGTCTATAATAGGAGTGACTAGATATTTTGAAATTTCTTTTGCTGTCGTGTAATCTAGCAGGCTTCATTGACTTCTTAAGGTGCCTTGATCAAGATGAGGGCTCTCTCGGTTAACAATCGAGTTACGAACTTCAATTTGGATACAGCCCTTAAAATACGCTCGTTTAAAAATAATTGATTTCTCAGAAACTTATGGTACGAATTGCATAAAAATTTGTTTTTAGGCTAATTGAAGGGTGTAGAGTTCATTTATGCTGTCAGAATTGTGTACTGCTATTGAAAAAAAACAAAGTTACGGTTCGTTTTAATAAGTAAATGGCCCCTAAGCAAATTTTAGCTATATAATTTAAAAGTAGATTTTATTTCCAATCGTTCGGTACCAGTAACTTTCTTCTACGATAATTTGTTGAGGAGTTAGTAGGGGGTGTTTACTTTTTTTTCATGACTGTACATACGTATGTATGTACGTATGTATGTAACGCGATGACTCTTGATAGAAATATCCGATTTACTTCAAATTTTGTATATAGGCTCATTTTCATAAGGCGCTTCCCTGGCTAGTTTTGGGAGTAAATGTTGCCACCTTTTTAATAAAGTTTATTCGGAATTCACAGAGAAATTTTTGAAATTTTTTATGCGATTTTAAGGATTTTTTCACGTTTCGCGGCATTTTTTTCCCTTTTTCTTTTTTCTTTTTTTTTTTTTTTTTTTTAAACATTTGTAAAAAGAAATTCGATTAGAATGTTACAAAGTCTACTATAGGAAATTTTATCCTCTGCATAGTAAATGTTGCCTATTTTTCAATAAAATATATTCGGAATTCATACAGCACAATTTTAATTTTTCGCGATATTTTATGCGATTTTTAGAGTTCTTTTTATCTTTATTACAGGAAGGTGGTTCCAACTTTTAGCCAATATAGTATAAACTTTGTCCTCCGCTATTTTTTGAATTTTTAGAGATTTTTAATGCGAATTTTAGCGATTTTCCGTAATTGTATGGTAATTTTTCCGTCTGTATATACGGTGTTACCGACCGAAAGATAATGCATTTCCAACAATTTAGATGTTAGTGTCACATTTAATACAAAACAAGTTTATTCTAATGAAAATTTCGATAAAACATTTTGATTATCATTTAATTTATGATTGAAAAATGTGCGTTGAGCTTGGAGTTTCTTTAATATTATGTTTTTTTTTAAATTAAACTACTGTTGACATACGCTATTACATTGTAAATATTTTATTGGATAAAACGAAAACTTAAAAGTTCATGCATCAAAAATTTACTAGGCCGACTACTGAAGCATAAAGAGGTAACTTTTTTTATTTTTCATATTTTTCCGAAGAATATATTTTGAAACTTTGAATTTGTTTTTTGATACATGAATGTTAGGACTAAGCTAAAATATATATATGTTACCGGCCAAACCCGATTTTAGGCCAAACTAGTTTATCCTAACGCCCATAGGATAAACTAGTTTTTCCTAGGCCAAACTAGTTTATCCTAACGCCCATAGGATAAACTAGTTTTTCCTAGGCCAAACTAGTTTATCCTGACGCACGTAGGACAAACTAGTTTTTCCTAGGCCAAACTAGTTTGGCCTAATGCTCATAGGATAAACTAGTTTAGCCTGCTATTCATTGGTCTGAACTAGTTTATCCTAGGCCGATCTAGTTTGTCCTAGGCCAATTCAATTTGGCGAGCTTTTATTGATCCCAAAGACTTCCTCGGCGCCAACCTTCTAGTTTGTCCTAGGCCATTCTAGTTTATCCTAAGCCAATGCAATTTGACGTCTTTTTATTGATCCCAACTACCGCTCCGGCATCAACCTTTTGCAAAGTAGTATTGCTGTCACCGCTGTATAATATATTTTATTCGATGAAGAGTGGAATACAGTTCCCCTACCTTTCCCATTTCACTGCCATCTCTAGTTACAAAATATGTTCCATATGACAAATTATGTGCTGGAGGACCAAGAATGGGGTGCGATGCTATCATAAAATTTAGGAGAGGAATAATTTGGAGAATTGATTAATTATGTGCAGTTATAACTCGAAAATCCGGCATCGTCAGGACCAGGACTTCGCCGGATTTTTGAAAATTCCAGATTTCTGAAAGAATATCAAATGTACTTCTGATATCTTAATGGTGCATTTATTCATAATTAATTCAAAACCAAGTGACATTTATGTGGGAAAAATAAATATAAAAAAAAAAACATTGATTTTTTCTATGGTACATAAATTCTAATAAACAGTGAAATCAATTCCTGTGTCGATCGATAAAATTTTATTTGCTATAGTTTCTGCCGTTCTTTAACAAGTTTTCTTTGGATTTTATAAGTGAACAATATCGATTTCGGAAATGTAGTATTGTTCCTCTAAACCATTTAGTGATTATCCAGTGAAACATGTACACTTTTCAAGTGACATCATTTCTTCTGCAAGTTTTTCGTTCTCCTTCCTATGAGCTGCTAATATAGCGTTATCGGCGGTTCTATTTAGCACAATTTGAGCGATCTCAAGGTCCGCTAATCCATCTCTTTCGATCTCGAAATTTTTAATTCTTAAACAATTGCTATTTATCTTTGTCCCATAAGTTGGAAGAAAAAAAAATTGGGAGAGCTGGCTTTCGTTCCCGGATTTTTGAAGTTGCCTTATTTCTGAACGCAAGATTTTCGAGGTCACAATATATTAGTATTTAAAAGTAAAAAAGGATAAAATAAAATCGGCAGAATTAAAAAAATGAAACTACAAAAATTTAAATATTTTTAATTTTGTGTGCTGTGAGAGGGCTGGGGCAGATTTTTATTTAATAAAAATTTTAATGCGCCCTTCAAATCACACTTAATTTAATTGAAAGTATTTTAACTGTGATTCATTTAATTGTAGTATACAACTGAAATACATTATTTGTAGTTGAGCCTAATTGCAATTGAATTCAATTGAATTTTAATTAGTTGCAGCTTGCTTTTAATTTTTAATCGCTATTAAATCAAATACACATATTTTTTTAAAAAACAAATTTAATATTTGAATAAAAATATAATTGACTGATGTTCATAACTGTACAATTATGCTGCTTATAAAAAAATCTTAAATCATTAGTGGTAGTAATAATAATATTTGTCGAAGCTCATTTGTGTTGTAAATAAAATAACTCAATTAATAGAATAATATTTATTATAAGAAAATTTTTATTTCTTTTTTTTTTTCCTTTTTTTTGTGAGTGTGTGTGTGTGTGTGTTAGAAATAAGTTATCAAATTTCTTCAAACTTTAACAATTAGTAAAATTAAGGATTATTACCAAATTGGAAAAAATTATTCAGCAAATAAAATTCTCTTTACAGAATATTACATATACATTTGTACGGATGGGGATACAATACTCTAAAACCTATTAGTAGAAACTGCGTATGACGAAATCCTGTTTTAAACGGATTTTTTTTTTACCGGTCGAAATTAGATATAATAATCCGTTTGAAAAAAACATAATACATTTGCTAAAGCGACGGGCCTGCTAAAAAAGGAACTTAACAAAATCGAAGTTTTTTCCTTTCCTTTGTGATTCCGGCTCAGATGGTTTTTCTATATAAAATTTTTCAGATTTTCAAGTCTCCGTGTAAAAGCATTAATGGTATTAGTATTAATTCGGATATTTACATACAAATAGAGTTCATTAAAAAATGAATATAGTTTACAAAAAAATCATTAATATCGTCAATCTACATTCTATTGCTTGGAGATTTAAAAATTGTTAAAATTCTATACAATAAAATCTTCTAAGACGAATTGCATAGGAAAGAAGAAAAATCCATTATAGGCAGATTCCCTTAGTAGCAGGTTCATTGTCTGTTGTAAATGCATTATATTCTTTTCACAAGTACTAATATTTTCATTTTACATAGATCAACATTTTTTTTTTTTTTTTTTTTGAAACACGGGATTCTGTCATAGGCAGGTTATTTTTCTCAGGTTTTAACGTACTTTATTTTATTACCGACTGAAAATTCCTGCTTGATCAGACCTCAAGAAGAATGCAGTCAACTCCCGACAGAAGCCCGAAAAAAAAAAATTGAGTCACGGTCCATCTCGGTCCGAACCTCTCGAAAAAAGTAATTCTCAAAACAAGACCGGATCGACTGTCAGGAAGGGAAATTGGGTGGGCCGGTACAGACCCGTACATCGAATAACCAAAAGACTAGTTCACAAAATTTTGTAAATTAGGACGCTAAAGTTCTCTTATATTTAAAAAAAAAAAAAAAAAAAAAAAACGAGTATGAAGTGAACTTTGCTCGTTTCCATAGATGAGTTTGAGTTGAGCGGACCCGTGAGAAAAATTTTGAATTTGAGCCTGAACTCAACTCATTTTTGAGAAATTGAATTTGAGTTTGCATTAGTTCATTTTTTGTGTGTCCAACACTGGTTGTCATCAATAAAAGTACGTCAAATTGAATTGGCCTAGGATAAACTAGATTGACCTAGGACAAACTAAAAGGTTGGCGCCGAGGAGGTCTTTGGGATCAATAAAAGCTCGCCAAATTGAATTGGCCTAGGAAAAACTAGATCGGCCTAGGACAAACTAGTTCAGACCAATGAATAGCAGGCTAAACTAGTTTATCCTATGAGCATCAGGCCAAACTAGTTTGGCCTAGGAAAAACTAGTTTGTCCTACGTGCATCAGGATAAACTAGTTTAGCCTTAGGAAAAACTAGTTTATCCTATGGGCGTTAGGATAAACTAGTTTGGCCTAGGAAAAACTAGTTTATCCTATGGGCGTTAGGATAAACTAGTTTGGCCTAGGCCAATCTAGTTTGGCCTAAAATCGGGTTTGGCCGGTAACATATATGTCGTAGGCTAATTGAGAAATCTAGCTCTTTGCAAAGAGCCGAGATAATTAGAGTCATCTCTGTTTTTTCCATTAGCCTTATATTTTTCAGGCTTATTGTGAAGAGCCTAAAAAAAGTTAGGCTAATTGGAATAAGACAATTTATTTCTCAAATAGCCTAAATTTTTAGGCTCATTGCAAAGGGCCTAGATAGCGCTAGACTAATTGAAAAATGACCACCTGTTTCCAATCTATCGAACCATAACCCGATCCGAGCAAAACAAAATAATTTCCGTCGAAATGTAACCCGACTAGAACCTAAAAATCCCATTTGAAATCAAACCGAAACTCAAACCGAACCCGACATTTAAAAAAAATCTATCGAACCGCAACCCGATCTGAGAAAGACAAAATAGTTTTCATCGACACGTATCGACTGGAACCTGAAAATTCCTAAAGTCTACCATAAACCAAACAAAAAAAGAAAATTCCATCCAATCGTAACCCGATTTGTGCAAGATAAAATAATTTCCTTTGAAACGTAACCCCATCAAAACCGGAAAATTCTATTTGAAGTCAACCCGAAAGCCGATCCGAACCCCAAAAAAATCCATCGAACCGTAACCCGATCCGAGAAAGATAAAATAATTTCCGTCGAAATGCTACCGGGCTAGAACTTGAAAATTCTATTTGAAGTCAACCTGAAACCCGATCCGAACCCTACAAAAATAAATAAATAGATATATATTTATATCAAACCGTAACCCGATCCGAGAAAGATCAAAACATTTCATCGCCACTTACCTACCGGAGCCTGAAAATTCCAATTGAAGTCTATCCTAAGCCCGATACGAACCCGACGAAAAAGAAAACTCCATCCAACCGTAACCCGATTTGCGCAAGATAAAATAATTTCCGTCAAAACGTAACCCATCAGAACCTGTAAATTCCATTTGAAGTCAACCTGAAACCCGACAAAAAACCCGAAAAAAAATCCAGCAAAACGTAAACCGACCTGAGAAAAACAAAACAATTTCCGTCGACGCGGACCGACCTGAGAAAAACAAAAAAATTTCCGTCCACACGGACCGACCGGAACTGCAAATTCCAATTGATGTATACCCTAAACCCGACAAATTTCAACCAGAACCCGAAATCCTTCAACCCAAATACTAAATGAAAGTAAATTAAGTCATCTTTTAATGCAATTATGAAAAGTAGTCTATAATTACTTTACAAATAGCATTTTTTCTCTTTTTATATTTAAAAATGAACATGTTGTATTCTAAGTATGAATGAAATCTGCAAGTGAGTAAGATGTTATTCCAGAATTATACGTACCACACCAGTGGCTGAGAGGTTCTGCTCTCGAAGCTGGTAGACGGGAGGTGCTGGGTTCGAACCCAATCGCGCCCGTCGGCCTAATCATTCGGAGTTTTCATGGTTTTCTTCGAGCCATGGATTTCCATGCGTAAATACGGGTTAGGTTCCCTTAGAAAGCCCCCACGAAGGGCACTCCCCCTCGGGCCTATATCCCTAGTGTAGATAATCGGCCGTCAAAAATCAATCAACCAACAAGAATTATAACCGTGTAGATAGTTACTAATGAAAATTATTATGAAAAATATATATATTCCAAATTTGCATAGAGAAAATGGTTTGCTAATAAAACTTATTATGAAAATATTTATATTAATTAAAATTGCAGACGTGGCAGATTTTTAGTTTATTTTTCCTAGAATTACGTAGAGATGATAAGTTGCTAATCATAATTATGAAGAAAAATATACATGAATCTTTTCTATTAATTAAATCTGCAGATGAGGCAGATTTTTAATTGATTTCGAAGCATTAAGTCAGGATGTGTATGTTTTATGTATTATGTATATGATTGTGTATGTGTTGCTAATGAAAATAATTATAAAAAAAATACATGAAAATTTCTGCAACAATGACGTCTGCAGATGGGGCAGATTTTTAATGTTTTCCAGCATTACGGAGATAAGATGGGTTGCTAATGAAAACAATTAGAAAACTGTATAAGACAATTTCTGTAAGAATGAAATCTGCTTATGAGGCAGATTTTTAGTTTTTTCCCAGAATTACTCAAAGAAAATAAGTTGCTAATGATAGTTACTATTAAAAATATATGCGAATTTTTTATATTAATTGAATCTTTAGATGAGGCAGATTTTTGATGATTTTTCCAAGCATTACGGGGGAAGATGGGTTATTAAAGAAAATAATTTTTAAATGTATATGAAAATTTCAACAACAATAACATCTGCAGATGAGGCAGATTTTTCATTTTTTTTAGCATTACGGAGAGAAAATCGATTGCTAATGAAAATAATTGGAAAAACATATAAGAAAATTTCTATAATAATGAAATCTGCAGATGAGGCAGATTTTTAGTTTTCCCCCAGAATTACGCAAATAAAATAAGTTGTTAATGAAAATTATTATGAAAAATATATGCGATTATTTTAATATTAATTAAATATTCAGAAAAAAAATAGGATTATTAAAGGGGGAGGGGGTTGTGTGTTATGAACTTCCGGAACGGACACTCCCGAATAGCGGACACCTCTATTTAGCAAAATATCGGTTCGAGTTTCCCGCGTATATACACAACCAACCCGAGGTTTGGCTCGGGCTAAATTTTGCAAATTCATTGGTTATATTTAAATTTTTATTATATATACATACAGGGCTTAATTTCTAACAAAAAAAGTACCGGAGCCCTAATATTCTGCAGTACTAACAACCGTAGCGTGCCCCCCCCCCCCCTCCTCCCGTCACTCCAATCCGCATATTTATATTTCATACATTATTTGCAAATTCAAAGCATTTTTTTCTTTAGCAAAATAATTTTAAATATATCTATTTTAAATATATCTATTTTAAATATATCTATCAGCATACACTTATAATGCATAATTATTTAATATACTTAGCTTCCAACTAATCCACTTTTTAGTTATCACTCCTTCCGAAAAGAAATCTTTGCCTAATTTTAATGTTAATTAATTGTAGAATTCTGCGATTAAATATGGTAAGGATTATGATTCGGAAATAGCGCTAACGCAAAAAAGGAATAGTTCGCCAGTTATGCCTTTTCATGAAAAAGTGAATGAAATTTATAGAAATTAATATTTATATGTTGAAGAATGGAACAGCGTTTTTCAATTTCCTATAAAAGGTGCATATCTGAAACTATAATCGATTCCTTCCGCTTAACAATCTTTTATGGTGAATCCCTGAAAATCAGATTAAATTAAAAATTTGACACCGTCATCGGAAATATTCGATACGTTTATACAAAAAGAGGGAAACACTACTCGATTGCTTTCTATCAGAATAACAATGCATGGTAATTATATCTACTTATAAATGAAAGTGACTTCGTAAATGTGCAGAGCAGAGTCTTAAAATGGGCAGCGTTCATGAAAAAAAAAAAGCGCTATTGCTTTGGGCTCCGGAGCCCTGCATTTATGAGCTCCGGTGAATTCCGACCAATATTTAAATATTTGCTGAAAACAGAGAAGTACCGGAGCTCAGCTCCGGCGCAAATTAAGCCCTGTATACATATATTATGTTGTAATCCTATAATTGACGAAATTACATTTTTGGTGTTGAAAAAAATTGATAGAACGATTTTAAACTTTTTTTTTTTTTTTTTTTTAAGCGCTTTACGTCGATTTTTCTTCATTAACTATATTTACGCGTGAATTTTGAAAGAGAAGAAAAATTGTAAAATAATAAATTCATTTATATGCGTTCAAAGTCGTAAATGGAGGAAATTAAGTCATATTTAAAATGGCCAAACCATATTTATATTGCCAACCAGTTTAAATTTAAAAATATATTTGCTCGGGGCTAAATTTTGCAAATTTATTGCCTATATCTTAATTTTTATTATGCAAATATATTGTGTTGTAATCCTAATATTGATGAAATAAAATTTTTGGCGTTGAAAAAAATCCCTAGAACTACGGTAGGAATTTGACGATTATTAAACATTTTTTTTTAACGCTTTACGGCGATTTTTACTCATATTAATAAAAGTAATCTGGTTTTAATATCTTAGTGCAATATAGTAGGGTAGACCGGGGCTAGTTGGCCATAGGGGGATGTTGGCCCAGTCGCGATATTTTTTAAACTTTGCGTTAGATAACATTGCCAGTCCAGCCAAGTATGAGTTGCTTCGCTTTCCTCTCCCAACATCAGCACCATTGAAGTCGGAGCGTGCGTTAAAGAATTATTGAGAATTTTCAAAATTTTGCAAAGGTGAATAAATTTCCTCTCTTATAAATAATCGTTTTTTATTTGTTTGTAGATTACATTTTAGATTTTGATATATAATAATTCAGAAAAATAATTGTTCGTAGTTATTGTGGGGCATGATTTTTTATTGAAATATTTTCAGAATAATTCCTTACAGTCATGAAAAACAAAAATGGCGATACGGGGTTAATTGGCCCATTTGGCACGGGGCATGTTGGCCCGGCGGGCCAACATTCCCCGTAGGAATTTAGCTCTGCGGTACTGGAATTTTAATAGTTTCAATGAATTATTTTAATAAACATTTATTATTATTTTAATTAATTTATTATTAATTAATAGTAAAGAGTTATTTTATTAATTGAATTCCTGATTGTTCCAATCAATCTTTTTAAAAATGAAGTTATAAGGTTGTTTACCTCCTCCCCGAATTAAATCAGCTGCTCCTGTTGTACAAAAACATTTATAACTTTCATAATTATAGAAAAATCCCTGTTGGCTTGGCCAACAAAGAAAAGAATTATTGCACTTAACAGATGTACAGAGGCCTTGATACAATTTATTTATCATCTGGTGTTTATAATAAATCACCTAATTAAGGATGAATGATTTCTTAAATTACTCTACTCTAAGATTTACGGTGTTTTAACACTTAGCATGCATTTATTAAAATTTATTACTGTTCCGTAATGTATTAAAGACATTTTTAATGAGAAAATAAAAGCAATTTTTAAAGCAATTTTTGGTCGAAGTTAATAATTTGAATAACTCACAGTTTTAATATTTAATTTTTTTATTTTAATTTAGGAGGCTATATTGTGTTTTCGTTCGCAACAAATAAAAATTAAGATTTCGTAAAATTTTGATCATTTCTTAAACTTCTACATTATCAGAACACTAAAAAGTGACGTGGGCCAACTTACCCCGCAATCGGGGAAGGTTGGCCCAAGCGATTAGGTGTCAATTTGAGCTTCTAAACTAATACTTATAGTTAATATTTTCAAGCTTTACTATTGTGGCTCCTTCCTGAAAGTACACTGATAGTGGTAACATAAAAAGAAATTTAAAATGTTGAATTGTAATTTTTAAAAAAATATTAGAAGAGAAAGCGGACCAACTAGCCCCGGTCTACCCTAAATGTTGTCCTCATTTCACTAAAATTTATTCGGAATTCGTATATAAATATTTAAATTTTTCGCAATATTTTTATGCGATTTTTAGAGTATTTTCGCATTTTGCAACGATTTTATGACATAAAGGAATGCTTTTCAGCTCTTAACCCAATATAATGAATTTTTTCCTCAGATATATATTACACAATTTAATTTTTTGCGCCAAGTTTAAAGTATTTTGTGTAAATTTTCCTTTTTCAGTAATATTCCGTATATTATACCGGCTTATTAAATTAAAACCCTAGTCTATTAATCTCTAAGATCTTAATTCATATTTATTCCAAATTGCGTAAATCTAAAAATGGCTCAATTATTTATATTTCTTTAATAAAACTTTTATTATTTAAATTCCTATTAAATTCCGCTATTAAATCCCGGTATATCATATTCTTCTTAAATCTTTATTTAACTGCTAAAATATTATTCTGTCTTAAAGAAAAAACCTACTTATTTCAATTTATTCTTTTATTTAAAATATCCAGGTGTAATTAAAATATTTCAAAGATTAAAACTTCGCAGACATAAATTCATTTCTTTTATCGTCTGAAGAGGGGAAAAAAGGGTTATTTTTGCATAATCTCGACTACAGATTTTAACCTTTGTTTATGCTTTAGATAGCTGGTGCGAGAATATAAGAAGTTTCTAGAACAATCTTTTCAGCAGAGTATAAATACGAATGGCGGGAACCAGAGAGATGGCATAAAGGATATATAGCATATAGTAGAGGAGCTGTGAGTTTTAGAAGCTTTTTAGTTTTTAGCATGTAGAGGTGAACGTGGTGGATTGCAGTCGTAGCAAACTGGATATTCAATGTGATTGCTCGATGGAGGTAGTAAAACGTTGGATGAATACTGTTTATTATGTGAGTAGAATGAGGAAGCAACGGTATCGTAATGGGTGATAGATGTTAGATATTAACGGATTAAAGACTAGACGGCTGTCAAGAGATGGAGTGTTTTTAAACTAATTGTGACAGGAAGAATAGACTTTATTCTTTTTACCATGGAAGGAGAGAGCATCTTCCCTAGATTTAATCGAGAGTGTGGAAATAAAGTGAATAATGTTCCAAGCGACTGCCTTATGTTAATTCTTCATTTTTCTTTATTATTTTAAACCCAGTCGGCTGCCACCTGTGTAGTGTAGGAATGGAAACCCTCATTTTTTTTCGACAATACAAACTACTTGCCGTCAAAACGTCACACATATATATACAGTTTTAGAGACTTTTAAAGCCAATTTTAGCGATTTTTCGCGTTTCGATGCGAATCTTTCTTGAAACTCTTCTCGTTACAATGTTTCAGTCCACCAAAATAAATTTTAGCCTCTGCGATTTTTGAATTTTTAGCAGGGTTTTTTCTCTCTTCTTTTTTTCTCTCTCTTTCACAATGTTTACGTAAGTAAAAAAGCGTGCAAAAAGACGTTCGTCTGACATTAGCCTAAAGCTTACCATCAGACCATTCGGTACCATCAATCTTATCTAATATGTAAATTGTGGATGGAATTTTTTTACATAAAAAATTCTACGAGCAATGAAAGATTTTTTTTTAAACTAATTTTAAATGTAGTAAAATATCGAGCATTTAACAGTAAATTTAGGTTTGGAACAGTATTGCAAATGTGATTATATATATGAGGTAAAAAACGAAAAAAAGAAAAATGCATTTTTAATATTTGCTTATTTTTTGTGTTAAAAGATTTCTGTGTTCATTTTTGATGATTTTCTATAAACGCATGGAGATTTTTTATGCCAATTTTAGCGATTTTTCGCGTTTTGCGGCGAATTTTACTTGAAACTCTTCTCGTTACAATGTTTCAGCCCGCAAAAATAAATTTTATCCTCTGTGATTTTTGAATAGCAGGGTTTTTCTTGCTCTGTTTTGCGGCGATTTTTCCATATTAGTAAAAATAATTCCAGTTTTAATGTTTTCACCCAATGTAATAAACGTTGCCTTCTTTTCAATAAAGTTTATTCTGAATTCACAGAGCAATTTTTGAATTTTTGTGATTTTTAGAGATTTTTAACGTTCCGCTCTGAAATATTTTTGACATTCGTAAAAGGAATTCGGTTACAATGTTACGAAGTCCACTATAGCAAATTTTGCTCTCTACGAATTTTGAGTTTTTAGCTCCCCCCCCCCTCTTTTTTTACTATCGACGGAAAATTTTTCAAATACATTTAAATATCGTCACACTGTTTCAAATATTAGGGACTTGATATAAAATGTAGATATACCCATCCTCCCTTCTCCCCTATTCAGAAGTAAAAATACCCTTATGTAATATTATATATGACGATCTGCATCTTAAAAAAATTATCAGAAAATGGTCCCTGCCTTTAGGGAGTCGGGGGGTAAAGGGAGCAAATTAAAAATAAATCATCCGATCTAGTACCTATATTCTTAGAAAATAGCTTTCAAAATTTTATGTGAAAGTGATGTTTTTATTCTGATTATCTGTATCTTGCAAAATATTATCATTGAGGCAGTGATAAGTTTTGAGATAAGTTTCTGCACGTCCCCTTCCTAAGAAGCAAGAATGCTGAATTTCAAAATATCGTCTGCATCTCAGACCATTCAGTTCCCCCAGTCTTACCTAATATGTAAATTCGAATGGAATTTTTTATGTAAAAAAATTATACGATCAATCAAAGAAATTTGTTTACTAGAAATGATTTTTAATTTAGTAAAATATCGAGCATTTAAGAGTAAATTTAGGTTTGGAACAGTATTGAAAATGTCATTATATATATATATATATATAGGATGTAAAAAAAGATAAATGCATTTTTAATGTTTGCTTCTTTCTTGTACTTAATAAATGTTTTTGAGTTAAAAGATTTGTGTATTCATTTTAACGGAGACTCCCGAATACTGAACACCTCTATTTAAAAAACCATAATGTTGGGTTGGATATTTTGCAGACACAGGATTTTATTAAAGCATGAGCAAACTGGGCGATGTCTCCCATACTCCTTTGATTTTAGAGTCTTCAAATTTTGTATCCAATTTTTGTAAAGCTGTATTTATAATCTCTTTCAACTTTGTAGTGATTATAATCAATATTTTGAACTTTTATGTTAGAATAATATTAAAAACAAAATATATATTCATCTAAATTGCAGAAAAATCTCTCAATAGCGTTTCGGGAATGTTGAATTTGTCCGTTATTCATGGCGTTCAAACATACCCCCAGAAGAGAGTAGTAGTAATTTCAAACTTCAAAGAATATTTTTTTTTCTAAATGTTGAGATATGCTCCCTTTTTGTCAAATCAAATGAATATTTGCATACTTTTTTAATATTTACAAAGCATGTATTTGTACAGCTCTATGGTCTTACAGCAGAGTTGGGCAAATTTGTAATCTCAATTATCCGCAATGAAATTACAAGTTAATTGCATGTAATTGATTATAGTTACATACATCCAAACGCAGAAATTTCGTTAAATAATGGGATAAGGGCTACAGTTCTAGAAGAATTTTTTATGGCATGTAATTTTAACTAATATTTGCAAAACATCTCTCTCTCTTTTCTGTATTTTGAGTATAAATAAAATTTGGAAATCTTAAAAGAAACTGATATCAACATAATATTTCATATAATCATATGAAGGTAAATAAACCGCATTGTTTCTTTTTTCTCTACAACAATGAAAATAATCAGATTGCCACCATTTTGAAGAAATTTCATAAAAATTAAAATATAAAAATGGGAATATTTTAAAAATTAGCTAGCGCGGCACATCTACAAATGAATGGCTTTCATTTAAAAAAAATAATTAGGAAAAATTGGTCCAGTATAAAGCTCAGGGCAAATAACTAAAAAAAAAAAAAAAAAAAAAAAAAAAAAAAAAAAAAATTGTCTCGTCTTTTAAATATATAGATTCTCTTTTAAATTTTAATTGGTATAAAATTACTTCATATGTAATTATGACACTTTATTGACTTCTTTGAATTAGTAAAGTAATGTGAATAACAAATATATAACTATATCTGTGTATATCACAGCAACCGCATAAAAAGAAAAAGAAAAAAATATATAGGAATAAAAAGAATTTTTAGACATTTAGCGGAATTTTTGTTATTGTTTGTTTCTTTTTATTAAAAAGAAACAAATTTCCATTTATTCTATTTTACAAAATTTTTTTCTTATTTTAAATATATTATTGGTATGTGTTTCAGGTAAAATTTTCTGAAAAGTTCAAATATACAAAAATTGTTGCTCTATCTTTAATACTCTCAAAAATAACATATATTGTGCATTAAAAAAAAAAAAAAAACACATTTTTAAAGTAATTATCTTTAACTTCACGGGAGTGTATGAAGTCTTTTACGTGTCAACGGGCACCTGTTCTAATGGTTACTAATTGAGTTTGTTGTACTGGGTCCTAAAGAAGGTAGAACCGAAAAACACGCCCCTGTCTTAATATATCACTATAACTTGACAGTCAAACATTTTTTTTTTTTTCAATCTGATTGGATGCAAAATGCCATTAGGTACCGCCTTTCCCTGTCTGCCATAGCTAGAAGTAAAATCTTGAAAAAGGATTTCGAAAAGACATTGTTCAGAGGCAGGAGCCTTAAGGCTTCTATTCCTGCCGGCGAAGGCACTCACGGGCTAGTGCTAATTCGCGAGCTATATGCGAGAATAATGCGAGCTAAGAAGGATTTTCCTAATATCTCGTTTGCATTTCGACATTTATAAATATTTTTTTTTTCATTGGATAGCCGACGTCCGCCTCTACATTGCACCGTTTTTACGTTTTCGATTTTGGTTGCAGATATTTTTTAGAATGACACTTTCATATTCAGAACCAGTTTTGAAAGTGAAAGTAACTTTATAAAAAATATCTGCGACCAAAGTCGAAAAAGTAAAAAAGGTGCGATGTAGAGACAGACCTCAGCTATCCAATGCAAAAAAATAAATAAATATTTAAAAATGTTGAAATGCAAACGAGATATTAGATAAATCCCTCCCCATAAGATTAGCATTTGCTCGTGAGTGTCTTCGCCGGCAGGGACAGGAGCCTTAAGGGGATTCGTCACAGACAGCCGCCATTAGAAAGCATCCCATGTTAACCTATGGAGAAATTTACTTTGCTCTTTGTGAGCTTAATATTTTAAATAACGGAATGGGAATTGCTGCAATCGATAAAATAGAAGATTACTCACTAAGAGTCTTTGCTATATTATTTTTAAAACGCTTAAAAGCATTTTTAAATTTACTCACCAAGAGTCTTTGCTATATTATTTTTAAAACCTTTAAAAGTATTTTTAAATTTGGCTTAAAGTTGACGAAATTTGCAAAATCAAGAAGTTTATACTTTAAAAAATTATCAAAAATCGTTGTACCATCGTAGAAAGAAAAAAAAAAGGGCTATAGAAACTGCAAGTTCCCTCTTTTCAATGAAGAAAATTAACAATTATTTTTTTTAAATAGCAGAGTTATAAGGAATTTTTCTCACAAGTAAGCTGATTTCTAAACGTGCGGAAATTATACATTTGTCTAGAATTGCAGCCGATGGTAGATGGAATGGGGAAGGGTGAAATTATTGAGATACGTATCAAGTTACAAAATAAATGGAGAAAAGAGGGTTGAACCTAATTTATTGCTTTTTTTCATCCCCTGGTCAGTTTAGAATCTTTCCGAAAGGGAATTGCTTTTTGGTACAAGATTGTTTTTTCTGTACTGTTGTGACCAGATCACTAGATTTCGTTTCTAACATTTGTAACAAATTATTCGTGTAATCGTGTGTTAAATCCATGTGACAAAATTTAATTTATATTTTCAAATAATAATAAAAATAACCCGATTTAATTTAATTTTATCTTTTAAGGAGACAGTACACTTTTAACAGTCATAAAACACACGAAATTTGTCATGAGTTTAGCAATTTTTTATAAAAAACATAAACATTCTAGAAGCACAAAAATTTTAGAGTATATTTACGTATTATTGAACTATGTTTAAAATTTTTCATTTGGATATATTATAATAAAAAAAAATTCAAGGAGTCAATTTCAAAGTGCTATTTAAAATTTTTACAGTGGATAACATTTCGCTGCGCGCACGGTATCTCATGCTAATTTCATGGTATTTGCATAAACTTTATCTTAAATTAAAGATAACACTCTGGTCTATAATTTGAACTGGGATATTTTTAATCGGTTAATTAGATAATGAGTAATTAACTTTTAATTAGAAAAACTACGAATTTTTTCATGCATTCAATCATATTATTTTTTTTCATAGTAAACACAGCTTCATAATTCTAGTTCATTTTCATAATAATATAAATATTTATGTTCGGCAAAAATTTTAAAGCTATACTTCAAATAGTTTGTTGAGATATCATGCGCGCAAGAGTAAAAAATGACATTTTGAGAAAAAGCCGTTTAAAGATTATATTGTATTTTTAGGTAGATTTCGTATGAAATACTACCCTATGCAATCTCCCCTATGTTGGAATTTCGGAAAAAAATTTTGCAAATCTACACCGATCATGACCCCTAGAACTCAAAACCACCCCCAGTAAAAAACTTTATCTATCTATATCTATCTCTCTCTCTATATATAGCTTTTTATGGTCACGATAACTTCCACAATTCTGCACAAATCTTTTCCAAACTGATATATAAAATCAAGGGTCATAAACTCTCGGTTAAGTTCGTTAATGGGCAAAATTGGACCAAGGGGAAAAGAAATAGGGAGGGGTTTTGTGAGAAACGAAAAAACCCCATAACGTCTTAATTATAATACATATCAACTCAATTTAAAGTTATTATTACTTCTAAAAAAAGGGCAAAAAATTATGTATTACAGATTTTTGATAAAATAAAAAATGGGCTCAAGGGGGGGGGGGGTGAATAGGGTTTTAGGGAGAACAAAAATTCATAACTTCGTCAATTCTCCAGATATCAAATCCAATTAAATTTATTATAAATCTTCTTAATATTATCTACAACTTTTATATCGACAAGTTTTTGATAGGACCAATTCTTACCACAAAAATAAATTAAAAACGAAAACAAAAAGTGGGGGTGGAAGAAGAAAAACATCCATAACTTTGTCAATTCACAAAATATCAAATCCGCATGAATGTATTATATATATTCTTAATATTATGTACAATTTTTATATTGACAAGTTTTTGATAGGAACAATTCTTACAGCAAAAACAAATTAAAAATACATAGAGGTTGAAGAAAAAAATATCGTATTAAGAATGTACTCAAATTCAAACTGCTTATTTTCTGACTCATTTTAAAATTCATTTTTGCTTTCAAACGCATCCAATTGGTAGGTCCCTCTTATTCAGAAACTATATAATGTGCCGTAATGGTCGATTTTTTGATAGAGGCAGAATATATTTCAAAAAATGATGTCAAAGTGGGCATTTTGAACCAAATTTCTCGAAGTGATTGTTTTGGAAAAGAAAAATATGGTCCTACTGAGAAAATAATAGTTTATAAATCAAGTTCTAATTAATTGAACGAAAAGTAAGAACATAGGTTGCTTATAAATCTCTTAAAAAATCACATCAGCAAGTTTCATGTTTTTCCTTTTAAAAATGAATCTGAAAATGTGTCAGAAAATTTCGAGGTGTTGGGCATGGAAAAACAATTTTTGAATACTGCTTTATCATATTCTGATAAAACCAGCTCTTATATAAAAATGAAATTAAAAACAAAATAATGATTTCAATAGCACTTTAGCACTAGTTAAAGGGACATTTTTTCCTGAGCCGCGGCGGCTATAAGCTCTTCTATAGGCCGTCTTAAGTCCCAACAAGTGGTAAGTGTGATCACAGATCGTACAGAGGGTTTCGTTTAATATTCCTTTCAAAACACTTTATCCTTTTGAAAAATCTGTTAGTTCCACATTTCTCAACAAGGGGCGCACTCTATTCTAAACAAACCTTTATCCGAACGAAACTCCGTTTTACATACTAGCCATAGATATATTAGTCGAGGGGATTGGACCCATAGCACCCGATATAAGTAGGTGCACCTGGCGGTAAAAAGTGGAACTAAAATATGTAAGGCTATGGTGCATAATATGAAAGAATGGTCAAAGGGGTGTCGGCAAAAGTTGGAAAAGTGCTCCCCAGGTGAAAAGGGTGGAGGTTAGAAAAATTGCTTAAAATATACAAGTTAGAACACGGAGGAGTAAATAATATAAGACTTTTTGAAAATTTTATGATTTGTCGTGTGGTCTGAGGTATTCAGCTATACGTATGCAAAAATTCATGTCTCCAACTTAATTAGGCGCTCTCTTAGAAAGAATTGCTTAAAAGACATATGTGGTAGCTCAAAGGGTTAAACTTAAGACTTTTTCAAGATTTTATGATTTGTCGCCTGGCCTCAGGTGTTCTGCTATAAGTATGCAAAATTTCAAATCTCCAATTTAATAAGGGGCTCAGTTAGAAAGAATTGCTTAAAATACGCATGTGGGAGCCAAAAGGGTTAAACGTACGACTTTTTCAAATTTTTATGATTTGTCGCATGATGGTGTTCAGCTATAAGCATACAAAATTTCACGCCTCCAACCTAAATAGGGTGTCACTAAGAAAGAATTGTTTAAAATACACATGTAGGAGCCCAAAAGGTTAAATGTACGACTTTTTCAAAATTTTATGATTTGCCGTTTGATGTGAGGTGCTATAAGTATGCAAAATTTCACGCCTCCAACCTAATTAGGGGCTCACTTAGAAAGAATTGTTTAAAATGCACATGCGGGAGCCCAAAGGGTTAAATGTACGACTTTTTCAAAATTTTATGGTTTGTCATTTGATGTGAGGTGTTCAGCTATAAGTATGCAAAATTTCACGCCTCTAACCCAATTAGGGTTCACTTAGAAAGAATTGTTTAAAATACACATGTGGGAGTCCAAAGGGTTAAATGTACTTTTTCAAAATTTTATTATTTTTCGTTTCATGTGATGTATTCAGCTATAAGTATGCAAAATTTCACTCCTCCAACCTAATTAGGGGCTCACATAGAAAGAATTGTTTAAAATACACATGTGGGAGCTCAAAGGGTTAAATGTACGACTTTTTCAAAATTTTGTGATTTATCGTTTGATCTGAGGTGTCCATCTATAAGTACGCAAAATTTCACGCCAGCAACCTAATTAGGGACTCACTTAGAAAGAACTGTTTAAAATACACATGTGGGAGCCCAAAGGGTTAAATGTACGACTTTTTGAAAATTTTATGATTTGTCGTTTGATGTGAGGCATTCAGCTATAAGCATGCAAAATTTCACGCCTCCAACCTAATTAGAGGCTCACATAGAAAGAATTGTTTAAAATACACATGTGGGAGCTCAAAGGGTTAAATGTGCGACTTTTTCAAAATTTTATGATTTGTCGTTTGATCTGAGGTGTTCAGCTATAAGTATGCAAAATTTCATACCTCCAACCTAAAAAGGGTGTCACTTAGAAAGAATTGTTTAAAATACACATGTGGGAACCTAAAGGGTTAAATGTATGACTTTTTCAAAATTTTATGATTTGTCGTTTGATGTGAGGTATTCAGCTATAAGTATACAAAATTTCACTCCTCCAACCTAATTATGGTTCACTTAGAAAGAATTGTTTAAAATACACATGTGGGAGCCCAAAGGGTTAAATGTACGACTTTTTCAAAATTTTATGATTTGTCGTTTGATGTGAGGTATTCAGCTATAAGTATGCAAATTTCACGCCTCCAACCTAATTAGAGGCTCACTTAGAAAGAATTGTTTAAAATACACATGTGGGAGCCCAAAGGGTTAAATGTACGACTTTTTCAAAAATTTATGATTTATCGTTTGATCTGAGGTGTCCATCTATAAGTACGCAAAATTTCACGCCTGCAACCTAATTAGGGACTTACTTAGAAAGAATTGTTTAAAATACACATGTGGGAGCCCAAAGGGTTAAATGTACGACTTTTTCAAAATTTTATGATTTGTCGTATGATGTGTGGTGTTCATCTATAAGTATGCAAAATTTCAAGTCTCCAACATGTATAGTTTCTGAGAACGGGCTCTGTGACAGACAGACGGACAGACAGAGGAGCGAGACGAATAGGGTTTCGTCAGTTGAACGAAACCCTAATAAAAAAGAAAGGCAGAAAAAAAGTGAACTTGTCCAACAGTAATTTACTTCTTCCTCCAATCAGTCAGGGTCATAGACTTCTCATATAACTGGACTTTGAAATAGCAACCCTTTCTTAAACCAGGATCGCTGCCATCCGTCACGTGATGATGGGTAGAGAAAACTCGCCAAACCGGTTTTTCTCCTCCGGTTCTCGCTGAAACTTTCTTGTGTCGGCGTTTCTCTCGCATCGCATAAATCAAATCCGACAGTTGCCAATAAGGCGATCGCCGCCAAAAAAGACAATTTTTGGCGATGAAAGCGGAAACATGTACCCTTCAAGTTCTGGTTCGAAAGAACAATGGGATTCAGTCTCTACTTCTTATCTTTACTCTGAGATCAGGGTCCATGGTTTTCGCATCGCTTGCGATAATTGAATCATCAGAAAAATCATTCACAGAACCCCAGGAATGATTCACGCGTCCTGATCCCGATTATCCCGATTGTGAATTACAAGATGTAAACACGCATCATTGAAACAGAAGTCTCTTTATGTGTTGTTTGAACTAGTTCGCCAAATTCATAAGATTTTTTATATAAGATCTGAAGTAAGTTTTATTTATTAAATTATATGTTTATGTTAATTTGAAAAATGTTTTTTAATTCGATTTTTCACCCCATCAAATTTACACATTAAAACATTGAATTTATTTTAATGCGTTTTCTGTATTAAAAAAATAATAATCTGTTCTACTTTTTTGTGTTTATGTCATTATGGATTTAGATTATGTAACGTTCTCGTGATCGGAAATACTCTAAGTGTGTTATATTTTACTCAGTGATTATACTTCTTTAGAAAGAAAACAATATAGAACAACATTCAAAATAGTTTTGTTTCTGTCATATTGCCATCTCTGCAAGTCAGGGTACGCTGGATTTAAATCAGCTTGATTTTAATCATGATTTAAATCACTTAATTTTTTTTTTAAATCATTGATTAAAATCACGCAATTATATATTTTTATTCTTTCATTAATAATGTTTAACATTTCTCTAAATCAAAATAATTTTGAAAAGAGTACATTTTATTTAAATCAAAGAAAACAAAAACATTCTGAGAATGTTCTTTCATTTTCAACAGCAGTCTTCTGCTTGCGTTTTCTTTGTACACACTTTCTAAAGAGATAAGGGAATTTATTGAATGGGGATAATAGTGGTCTTTCACAGTAAATACAAAACAGAGAAGAATTTCCTTCTTTTGACCACTGACCAATAATTATTAGTTACAGAACAATTTTTCAAGCTTCGGTTCTCGGTAGTATGACCGAATTTCGAATAGATACCGAATATTCAGTACATATCTATCAATTTCCTTGAGTAACAAAATTTTATCTTGGAGCAAGAAGTTTTCATAGACTACTACAGAAAAAAAAAATTATTGACAAGTGACAAAAACTGAAACTACCATTTTGTTGTGTGAATGTTTACAATAATGAATAATCAGTAAAATTTGTATTGTATATAATTTAATTTTTCGTTATTTTAATTTTTCTTTAATCTTAGTTATTAAATATATTAAACCGATGTTGCATTACATTTTTCTTTTCCATTGTAATTGTAATTTTTGTACAGTTGTTCCTAATTTATAGTCAAACTTTGAAAAATAAAATGTAAACAAAGGGATGATCTTATAATCCACAAAACCCTTGATCCCTAAGTGTGTTGATTTCACAGAGTTGATTGTATTGAATTAATGATTGTTTCTGTCATTGTAGAAAATTAAGAAATTTTCACGTACTGTATATCAAGTATACATGAAAGTTCCTACTTGTCAGTTCTTAAGTAAATTGAAGCAGTTTAACATTACCGTAATTACTGGAAGAAATGCTGAATCGTGAAAAATCAGACAAAAAAAAAAAAAAGAAATGGTCGTAAAATACCGCAGGTGAAATTTCCACGATTATTATGATTGACGGGCTAAACATAAACACATTAATAACCTGAATTAAGAAATCATAAAAATGAAATTACTAATTAGAAGTAAATAAATGAAATACAAAATTCTTTATTAATATGATTTAAATAATATATACACTAAAATTATGTAAAATATGCAGCTTAAATTCCAGCATATAGGGCTGGTGATAAATTGCCATACAGTAGACTCCTTCAAATCCACACATCGTCACAGATATAAACAATGAAACTTTCAGTTCAGACATAGTGGGCAAAATTACAAATTTTTTTAGTTTTATATCATTCCATATGTATTTTAATGTGTAATTCTCGACAATACGACTGAACTCATCTTTTTCCATGAAGGAAGTATAAATTTATTCCTGAAATAAATCACAATCTTTTTACCTATTATATTCATGTATTAATCAAGCTTTTCCTGTTATTAAGATGGCTAAATTTGATATAAAACTAATATTCCTTACATTATGATTTTTATGTGAATTAATAGGGTAGGGGAGAGTTGGGAGGAATGGGACAGTGGGAGGAGTGGGACAGCAGCATTTATGTCCAAAGTAACTGTTAGAATTAAGTTCTAGTTTGTCCACTAGATAAAGCATCTATAGCCTCATGTTTGATTCTAATTGTTACACCAGCTGTATTATTGTTTGTATTTAAAAGGGAAAATTTTATTTTCATACCTCAGAAGTAAGTACAAATTCGTATTCTTTCAATGATTTTTTTCAATTATATTATATTTAAAATAAAAATATTATAATTGTATAATAAACTTAAAGATATAGTGTTTGTAAACTAGCAGCCAAATAAAGCATAAATGTTGCATGATATATATGATAAGCCTTTTTAAAAAATATTCAGCAGAGGGAGGAATGGGACAGCATCAATGAGGGAGGAATGGAACATGTTCTCAAACACCTTTGAGTCCTTCCGATATGCACCCTTATCCCAAAGCATTTCCACAAAAACTATAAAGAAAGACAGAAAAAAGGAAAGATAAAAAATCATCACTGACACACCAGAAAAAGAAGAAATTGAAAAAATAGCCGCTGATAAAAAGCAGAAGAGATTGAAAAAGAAAACTCTTAAGGCAGGGTTGCTGGCTTTTAGCCAGGCCAAAAAAAGCCAGCCGGCTTTTTTTGGTTTTAACCACTTAAAAAAAGCCGGCTTTTATTGAAAAAAGCCAGTTTTTATTTTTTTAAGTTGGTTTACAGTAAATTCGTTTTAAATTTGGATCAATTAATTTTTAATACACTTATAAATATTTTCTATTAAAAAAAATTATAGATTTCTGTTAAATTTTATTAAATAAATAAGTCTTTAACTTCTAGAAGGCAACTGTGAACGCATTATGTCTGAAAAAGAAAAAATATATATATAAAAACATTGAAAAGGATATAAGTTAAGCTTTAAACTGGTGTTTTGAAATTCTATATTATATATAGTGTTGATTCTAAGCCGCTTTAGCAGGGCGCAGTGCCCGGCAGCCTTTTTTATTTCCTTTTTGCACCCGGCGGCTCTTTTAAACCCTTCTGATGTGCCCGGCTGCCCTTTTTAACACTTCCTATGCACCCCATGGTAATTCAATTGATACCGGAAAAATATCGTAAATTCTAGGGACTCCAAACAAACCAGTTCAAAATATGTTTTATGAACAAGGTACAAGTGTGCCCTTTTCGAAAAAAATGTGCCCTTATTTTATAATAGTGTTCCCTTTTTGAAAAAAATGCACCCTTTTTTAGAATAGCATTTCCTTTTTGAAGAATGTACCCTTTTTTTGGAATAGTGTTCCCTTTTTGAAAAATTCACGCCCGGAGGTCCTTTTTTTCTAGCGTCAACACTAATATAGCTCCACATGTACTACACATTTTAAAGATTATATTTAATTAAAACTGTTCTTAACTGCTCTGCTCAACAAGCGCAAAATGTTGACACATTTAAAAATTCATTTCTTAACGGAAAGATATAAAATTCGAAAGCCTGACTATGGAAGCGATTTGGAATCGAACTGTGTTTTTCATTTTTTGATCCATCAATTACCTATTGAGTTATAAGAGATTTTGATCATGTGACAAACATGTTTTTTCACCCTTTTCTGAGTGGTTTCTTCTTTCGTGCGGAAATTCGATTCAAAACGCTCACTTTGACACTATTTTCTGAAAAATCTATTGCATTTGCAAAAAAACAGCACAATTACATAGTTTCTGAACAACAACATCTGCTAGTTTCATGCATTTCTGAACAAAAATAAATTAAAACTTATGTCAGAAAGTTGCCCTTTTGGATTTAAAAGCCTTAATGATAAAATGTAGCACATCAAAATGGAAACATTTTTATGTGTCCATATGGAGAGATTAAGTTATAAATGTTAAAAGAGAAATTAGAAAAGATGTTTCGTTTGAGGAGAGTGGTACATAAGTGTATAAAAAATAGAGCATTTAAAACAAGAAAAAAAAAAATTCTCCAAATAAAATTTTGAAAAGCTTGTTGCTAAGCATATTCATGCATATGCTATTCATAATGTTTTTTAATAGTGAGAAATGGTGGTGTTTTTATTAATATGACTATGTATAATTTCAAATGTTTGCTAGAAATAAAATAAGACTTGTATATTAATAGCTCTTAAAATTAAGTAATAAAACATATAACTAAGTAACCATTGTCCTCTTTAATTTTATAAAGCAGTAAAAATGGAAAAATTGGCAGTTGGTATGGCCCTTTTAAAATTTAGCCGACATATGTGCAATTCAGAATACAAATCACAAGCAAAATCATCTAAGTTTTATTCCAGTATTAATGTCCTTATTATTGAGAAATTAGGTTACTTATTAAACTGTAAATCAATTAAATGTCATTAAAACTAATTAAAAACACTTTAAAATGTGTAGTTTATAAT
Source organism: Maratus speciosus (assembly GCA_963932465.1). Classification (NCBI taxonomy): domain Eukaryota; kingdom Metazoa; phylum Arthropoda; class Arachnida; order Araneae; family Salticidae; genus Maratus; species Maratus speciosus. Next base: position 188,624,928 of record OZ010798.1, on the reverse strand, counting down.
TACAATGCTTTATTGTATAAAAGCCAATTATGGTCAAAAAAAGCCAATTTTGGCCAAAAAAAGCCGGTTAAAACCAATAAAAGCCACCGGCCTGGCTTTTTTTAATTTTAGCCGGCTTTTTTGCAACCCTGTCTTAAGGTGAACAGGAAGAAACAGAAAAAAGCGAATGAATTATCTGATGATTCCATTGATGGGAAATTTTTGTTGCATGACTCTACAGATGAAGACTTTTGATTTGCTTTCTCACAATGATAATGAAATTGCTGAAGAATTTGATTGGTTAACTGATGATCCAAAATTAGGATAAATGACTTTGTAATTGTTAAAATTTTGACGAAGAAGACAGTTGTTTATTATATTAGCAGAGTTGAGGATATAGACAGTGATAAGGAGTTTATCATATTCAAAAATGATGAAAAAGAAAAGATTTCACTTCCCACAAGAAAATGACTTCAGTGAAGTAGAGAAAAGGGATATCATAATGAAATTGCCTCAACCACAAATAATTTGTGGTACCAGCCGAGCCCAGTCCTACTTTGCTTTCAGTGTTGACTTATCAAAATACAATATGTGTTAATTTAATTTTTATCAAACAGTGTCCTATTCCTCCCTCATGTGCGTCCCATACCTCCCTCATATGAGGGAGATGTGGGACAAAAATGTTAACATTTTAAAACGTGCAAATAAAAGCCAGTTGTATGTATTTCACAGCGTTTGTATTTTTTAAACATAGCTTAAGTAACATACTATTAGATTTTTATAAGCTGTACTCTTGGTAAAACATAAGTAGTGAATTAAAAAATAAATTGTGAAATCTGTCCCACTCCTCCCAACTCTCCCCTACCTTTATGAGGAAGATTTCATTGAATAATTCCAGGAAAAGGCATGTCATCTTTATTATGCATGTTTAATTATACATTATTAATTATTTACTTGACCTTTATGTTTATTAATTTAATCATTTTTTATTTTATCTTATTTTATCATCTTAATTTATTACTTTACTTAATTAGTTTAATATTTTACTATATTACAAACATTCATTATAATTTTGATTGCATTACTATTACATTCAAATTTCTATTTAGGAAATGTCAAACAAAGCAATGACCAGAAATTCTAAAATCCTCACAACCTCTGGTCCCAAGCTGTGAGGATTTGGAGAGAGTCTACTGTATTACCTTGGTATATCTTGAATGATATATATATATAAAAAAAAAAAATAATAATAATAATAACAATAATTAATTAAACTGAATTTTAGAAACCACAAACACATAAATGTGAAATTATTAAAATGATATAAATAATATAAGTACAATATTCAAAATTATTAATTCACAATAAATAATACAGTAGACTCCTTCAAATCCGCAACCCTAAAATCCACACATTGGCACATCATCACCGATGTAAACAATGAACCATTCAGTTTAGATATAGGGGCAAAATTATAGAATATTTGGTACTTGCTGGGTGCTAGTGTTATGTATACATATATATATATTCATACATATATGCATATATTATATACATATATATATACACGCATATGTATATATGTATGAATATATATATATATACATAACACTGGTGCCCGGCTAACTAAAAAGTACCGAATATTTTAGCTTTATATCATTCTGTGTGTATTTTAATATGTAAATCTGAATAATATGACTGAACTCATGGTTTTTCTGAAAGAAGTATAAATTTATTTCTGAAAAAAAAAAAAAAAAAAATCAAGATATTGATGATATCACTGGTATGGTAATCACAATCTTTTTACCAAATATATTTATGCATTAATCAAGCTTTTTTGGTTGTTATTAAGACTGACTAAACCTGAAATAAAACTTCCTTACTTTATGATTTTGATATGAATTAGGGTGTCTTTATGAGAAAAGTTTCATTGAATAATTCAAGGAAAATGTATCTCATCTTTATTATGCATATTTAATAATACATTATTAATTATGTACTTGACCTTTACTTTTAATAATTTTATCACTTTTCAAATTATCTTACTTTATATTATGTTATTACTTTACTTAATTATTTTAATATTTTACTATATTGTAAGCATTCATTATACTTTTGATTGCATTATTACATTCAAATTACTGCTTAAAAATGTAAACAAAGCAATGACCAGAAATCCGCATAACCTCTGGTCCCAAGTTGTGCGGATTTGAGGGAGTCTACTGTACAGTGTCATCAAAAAATAATACCTAGATTTTAAATAACTGTCTCAAAAAAACTATGAAAGGTAATTTATTGGTTTTAGTCTTATAATGTGCGGCAAAAAATAATTTTTTTTTCATAACTTAGTATGTTTCAATGTGAGCACCGTTCGGTGTGCACCAGGAGCAAATGTGTGCAATGTGAGCACCAGGAGCAGTTTGACCTGGATAAGTTCTCTGAAAAAGCCGCTGTACACTGACTATTGACTTTGACTCCACATACCAAATCACACACTGTGCTTTTTCCTGCACAGTCAACATCATACTGAGCAGCTGCAGTCTGGCACATCGGCTGACCTTGATGATTGCGCAACTAATCTGCGCATAACACAGACACGCAAACGAGTTCTGGTGAACTAAAACCAAACTTGCATTCACCAATTATTGTGTAGTGAAAGAATTACTCATTTAACATAAAAGGTTTCGATGTTATGATTTTTTTAAATCTAGGCATTATTTTTCAATGACCCTGTATTTAAAAGAAAAAATCCTGTTAAATTTGAGTAAACTTTTCCATATATTGAAGAGCGTTATGGGAACGACAGCAATCCAAAGTAAAAAATCTTAAGATTGGGTGTTAGCAGTCTCAACTTTACTTAAAGTATCTTAAAGAGTATGTTTGAATAGGATAAATGACATTCATTTTCACCGTGCCACATATTAAAATTATTTACAAATAGATAATACACGTAACATATTATTTTAATATTTTGCACTACATACAAATAAAATAACGTTATCACATCCCATTTTGTCAATTGAATAAGATATAAATTTTCTCATTTTAATCAATTCCAAAAGAATCTATAGATCAGGAATACAGGCGTTTTTTTGTTGTTTTTTTAAAGGGGGGGGGGGGATGAAAAAGAAAACTTGCTCAATAATTCATCAAGATCTGGTAATTTTAAATGAAAAGCATAGAATCTGCTGGCATATCTATCAAACTGATTTGAAATCAAATGCGTTTTTCCATTTATGATAAATGTGTTATATATCTTAAGTTATTACTAGCAGGAATGACCGAGCTAAGCTTGGTCAAAATTACCTTTGTGTTTATCTCGATATAGTATTCCCACTGAATCATTCTTGTTGTTTTAGATGCAATTAGCTTGACCCTGTGACATAGTAACCTAAAATGACCCACTAATCGAATTTTTTTTAACATTCGACCTAACACTATGCTCTTCTCGAGCCTGAAAACGATGGAATACAAAATTTAGTTAAAATCGTTAGTTGTATTCTAGATAAAATAAGCTTGACCCACGTTGATTCAAAAACCCGCTAACCGAAATTTATCGAACATGTGAGCTATTTCAATGGTCTTTTTGTACTGTGAAACGGTATAACTAAAAAAAAAAATAAATAAAAATTGTTTGAACCTTTTTGAGATGCCGTTAGCTTGACCCCGACCCAGTATCACCAAAATGACCCACTAATAGAATTTTTTGAGCATGCGACCCAGCCCAATGGTTTTATCTTGTCCAAAAGTGGTGTAGTACAAAGTTTTGTCAGAATCTTTTGAGCCGTTTTTTAGATACAGTTTGATTGATCCTGATCCATTAGGGCCCAAAATGACCCATTGATTGAATTTTCTTGAACATGCGACCCTGCCCAATGGTCTTATCATGCCCGGAAACGGTATTATACAAAATTTTGTCAAAATGTTTTGAAGCGATTTTTAAATACAATTAGCTTGACCCTGACCCATTGTGACGCAAAATGACACACTAATCGAATTTTCTTGAACATGCGACCTAGCCCAATGGTCTTCTCGAGCCCGAAAACGATAGAATAAAAAATTTAGTCAAAAGCGTTTTTTAGATACAATTAGCTGGACCCTGACCCATTGTGACCCAAAATGACCCACTAATCAAATTACCTTGAACATGTGACTTAGACCAATTCTCTTCTCATGCCCAGAAATGGTATAATATAAAATTTGGTCAAAATGTTTTGAGCATGTTTTTAGATTCAATTAGCTTGATCCTGGCCCATTGTGACCCAAAATGACCCGCTAACAGATTTTTCTCGAACATGTGACTTAGCCCAATGGTCATCTCATGACCAGAAACGGCCGTATATTCAAAAATTTTGTGAAAATGTCTTGAGACGTTTTTTAGATATAATTAGCGGCTTAGATGCCGTATCTTCCCTCAGCCGTTGTTGTTTTGAATTGTTTCGCGATTTTTTGTTGGCATGTTGGCGGTGTTTACGGATATGATAAAAGCCGATATGTAAACCCCGTGTGACGTGTGTGTTGTGACGTGTCGTGTTCTGGCAACCCCTGAGAAGCTTAAAATTTTGTGGATGTATTTTGATATCGTGTTCTATCGTTGTCTTTTTACTTTTATGTTAAATTTATTGGATGTATTTCATTGACTATAGTTTCTGTAGTCCGTTTAAACGCTCTTGCTGAAGTAATTAAGAGATATGAGGAAATTTTGACAAGAAAGGGAGATTTGTTTATAGCGTGTCAATGCGTATTAAGCCTATTTTGGAAAATGACGGCGATGTTATGAGAGATATTTCGTGCTAGAGGTTTCAAGAAAGCAGATGTCTGTTAAGGTATGTTGATAATTTTATGTATATTTTGCTGCTTGAAGAGTTTTTTACATTTTGAGATTGCTACAAAACGAGAACTGCTGAATTTTGAGAATGCTATACCGCGAGAAATGCTGAATTCGACAATTTTTTTTTCGGTAAATGTGCGCGAAGCGCTCATACAACAATTACTGATTGCCAGTTTAGCGAATTTTGTTTATGATTTACATTGTATTTTCGCTAAGCCAAACATGCGTATAAACCGGTGCTTGGCGACATTTACTACTTGGCGGAAAGGGGGTTTTCACGCCAAGAAGAATTCCAAGATGGCGGCCGTGGGAACTTATGACATCTGTTCCTAATTAGCTTGAACCTGATCCATAATGACCCACTAATCGAATTTTCTCGAACACGTGACCCATCCCAATGGTCTTTTCGTGCCCGAAAACGATAGATTACAGAATTTCGTGAAAATCGTAGAGCCGTTATCTAGATAAACTTAGCTGGACCACGGTGACCCAAAAATGACCCTCAAATCGAATTTTCTTGAACACGTTACCCATCCCAATGGTCTTTTCGTGCCCAAAAATGGTTAGATACAAAATTTAGTCAAAATTGATTGAGCCGTTCTCTAGATATAATTAGCTTGACCCTGACCCATTATGACCCAAAATGACACACTAATATAATTTTCTATAACACGAGACCCATCCCAATGGTTTTTTCGTGCCCGAAAACAATAGAGTGCAAAATTTCGTCAAAATCATTAGAGCAGTTATCTAGATAAACTTAACTTGACCCACGGTGACCCCAAAATGACCCACTAACCGAATTTTCTCGAACATGTGACTTGGCTCAATGGTCTTCTCGTAATCCAAAACTGTAGAATATAGAGTTTAGTGAAAATCGTTAGAGCTGTTTTTTTAGATAAAAGTGGCTTGACCCAAAAAGACCCACTAATTGAATTCTCTTGAACACGTGACCCATCCCAATGGTCTTTTCGTGCCCGAATATGGTTAGATACAAAATTTAGTCAAAATCGATTGAGCCGTTCTTTAGATATAATTAGCTTGACACTGACCCATTATGACCCAAAATGACCCACTAATCGAATTTTCTCGAACACGAGACCCATCCCAATGGTCTTTTCGTGCCTGAAAATGGTTAGATATAAAATTTAGTTAAAATCGATTGAGCCGTTCTCTAGATATAATTAGCTTGACCCTGACCCATTATGAACCAAAATGACCTACTAATCGAATTCTCTTGAACACGTGACCCATCCCAATGGTCTTTTCGTGCCCGAATATGGTTATATACAAAATTTAGTCAAAATCGATTGAGCCGTTCTTTAGATATAATTAGCTTGACGCTGACCCATTATGACCCAAAATGACCCAATAATCGAATTTTCTCGAACACAAGACCCATCCCAATGGTCTTTACGTGCCTGAAAATGGTTAGATATAAAATTTAGTTAAAGTCGATTGAGCCGTTCTCTAGATATAATTAGCTTGACCCTGACCCATTATGAACCAAAATGACCTACTAATCGAATTTTCTCGAACACGAGACCCATCCCAATGGCCTTTTCATGCCCGAAAATGGTTAGATACAAAATTTAGTCAAAATTGATTGAGCCGTTCTCTAGATATAATTAGCTTGCCCCTGATCCATTATGACCCAAAATGACCCTCTAATCGAATTTTCTTGAACACGAGACCCATTCCAATGGTCTGTTCGTGCCCCAAAACAGTAAGGTGCAAAATTTCGTCAAAATCGTTAGAGCCGTTATCTAGATAAACTTAGCTTGACCCACGGTGACCCAAAGATGACCCACTAATCAAATTTTCTCGAACATGTGACTTAGCCCAATGGTCTTCTCGTAACCCAAAACTGTTGAATATAGAGTTTAGTGAAAATCGTTAGAGCTGTTTTTTAGATAAAAATATTTTGACCCACAGTGACCTATAAATGACCCACTAATCGAATTTTCTTGAACACGTGACCCATCTCAATGGTCTTTTCGTGCCCGAAAATTGTTAGATACAAAACTTAGTCAAAATCGATTGAGCCGTTCTTTAGGTATAATTAGCTTGACGCTGACCCATTATGACCCAAAATGACCCACTAATCGAATTTTCTCGAACACGAGACCCATCCCAATGGTCTTTTCTTGCCCGAAAACTGTAGGGTGCAAAATTTAATCAAAATCGTTAGAGCCGTTTTCAAGATAATATTTACACACTCACAATTTTTGCTTGCATTATAGTATAAGATAAGCAATTGTTATTTGATGATGACCTTCCCCGAGCTGTCTGATCTGGAAATTCAGTTTAAAATATCAACTTTCAGCATTTTCTAAATGTTTTTTCCCTTATCAAAAACTAACCGCTATTCGATTTTGTTAAGTATTAATAAATGCATCTCAATAATTTTACGAAATAAAAATAAAAAATGACTTATAGTGAATGCAGCCATTATTTATGTGTGTATGCATGTCTTATAATTATAATAAAATTCTCAAAAACAAAGCCAAACTTTTTATTTAATTCCTATGGGTCTATCTGCAAGAAATTTCTCGATGACCTATTTTTTTATTTCTCTGCACATGGAGCGATAAGGATTATAAAAATTATATGAGTCATGCTAAGTACTACGAAAAGATATCACATGCGATTCTAAAGCTATCTTCTTTATTTCCCCCCTTTGTCTGTTGCTCTGTTTGCAACATTTTAGCTGTCACAATCTCAAAGCAATAAATACAATAGACTCCCTAAAGTCCGCACATTATCACATATGTAAACAATGAAACTTTCAGTCAGATCTAGTAGCAACATTACAGATTTTTTTAGTTTTATATTATTTCATATGCATTTTAATATGCAATTCTCGATAATATGACTAAATTAGTAGTTTTTTATGAAGGAAGTACAAATTTATTTCTGAAAAAAAAAAAAAAAAAAAAAAATCGAAGATATTGCTGATATCACTGGTAATCGCAATCTTTTTATCAAATATACAGTGCGTTAAGAAATTATAAGACCACTTTGATTTTGAAAATTATGAAGTAAATAAATATTCTAATTATAGTTTAAACACATGAGATATCAAAATACAACATATTTATTAAAACTAGTTTGCAATCATTTTGAATAATGCAATAAATACGGTAATTTCGCGTGTATCTGTCGTACCTCAGATAACTCGATTTCCTAATAGAATTTATTTTAAATAAAATGTGATTTGCTTCTGCTTAGCACTTATTTGACTTCTTTTTAAAAAAAAAAAATAAAATTTCCGGTCTGAAAAAGACTTAACTAAGCCACGGCGGATACGCGGGAAATTATGGTAAGTATGCAACAAAAATATAATCAATGATTGAAAAATACACTGTTAACAAATTATAAGACCATTTGTCTAAAAACAAAACTAATATGTAAATTAATACGATATTGGTCTTCCATTTTTCCTTATAACCTCAAACACTCTGTTTTTCATAGAAGTGACCAGGTGATTAAGTACAGATTCAGAAATATAGTGCCATTGTTTTACAATGGCTACTTCTAGTTCATTGGCAGATAAAAACTGTTTATCATTAGCAGGGCTCGAAATAGAAAAATCCACGAACCGGAACGACATTTGAAAATTATTGATGACTTTTTTAAGTGCAGTAAACTCTGGATTATCCGAGTCCCACTTAATCGAGTTTCCTTTTTAACCGAGTTATTTTCTTCTAATGGACCGATAGCTTCCATTATTTTGAAACAATCATTATAAAGGAAGTGTTAGGTGAAGGTGAAAGAGCAGTCGTAAAAAGTTAGAACTCTGATTTTCTGATTTAAAAAATAAATAAATAAAATATGGTCATTTCTTTCTCCATTCTGACTAGAAAATCAGAGTTCTAACTTTTTACGGCTGCTCTTTCATCTTCACCTAACACTTCATTTATAATGTATGCTTCATAATAATAGAAGCCAACAGTCCATCAGAAGAAAATGATCCATTCCAAAGGTATAAGTTAGATTGAAAAAAAACTTTCATTCCCCGTTTTTCTTAAAAGTAACGGAAATGTACATCAACGAAATGTTACTAGTATCATAAAAATTAATGAATAAAGTGAGAATTTATATTTCATCTCCCTAATTGGTGACGATTTGTGTAAATCCAGTTTATACGAGTTTTTTTGCTTATCAGAGGTGAGCTTGGTCCATGTTAACTTGGATAATCGGGACTTTATTATATAGCAAATTTATATTTAACCGTAGAAAAATCAACTAAAAAAAAATGAATTCAAGATTTAAATAATTAGAAAAAAAAAGTTGCACAAAGATGAAATATGTGTGATACTATATGTATAATACTGTAACAATATTTTTTAATAATTCCATGAACCGGAACAATATTTTCCATACTTTCACGAACCGGAACAATATTTGTCACGATTTCACGAACCGGAACATCGTTCCGGTTTGCTCCGGTACATTTCGAGCCCTGATCATTAGCATAAACTTTGAGACTTAATATACCCCAAAGATTTTCCATAAGGTTCAAGTCAGGACTTCGGCTTGGCCATGACAAAACATGATTTTTTTTCTTTTATAAACCATTGCTGGGTGGATTTAGACACATTCGCAAGAAGCATTGTCCTGCTGAAACATCCAGTTAGCACCATCTAAAAAAGGTCCAAATGCTATCAAATGATCATATAACATAGCCTGATATTGCCAGGTGTGAGGTAGATGAGGCACAGGGTGCACTGTAGAAGGGCGGCATTTGTCTCGAATATTAGTACTGGTAAAATAGACCAAAAATTGAGTAAAATACAACTAACTGACGGCATTTCACGAAAATTTTGGGAAAACTTTTGACACTAGAAATGAAGATCCAATGAGTCCCTCTAAAAAACTTGTTGTACTTTTTTTTTTGGGGGGGGGGGGAGGTGTTAGGGGGACAAATGGGCATTTTAATTCAGGGGGGGGGGATAATTCAACTTTTTTAATTAGGTGAAGTGGGGTATCGTTTGTTGTGTATTTGTAGATTCTGAATCGAATGACACTATCCGCGAGTCAATACGGTCATTGATTACAAAGTCAGACAGGTTTTATGAATACAAAAACCTGAAAGGTTTTATGAATACAAAATTTTGAATACACTGATTTTGACAACTTTAATGACCTTGAAGAAGACTAAGATGATTCTAATTTTGATTATTGCTATTTTGAGGACATTTAATAAATATGATATCATTTGACATGATATAAAAAATGTGTTTTCAATTTCAACATAAAATAAATGCGACAAAACTGTGCTCAATAATAAAGTATAATTTTCGACTCCGTATTCATAAAATCCTACCATAATTTTGTAACCCATCCACTTGCGGATGTTGTCATTCGATTTAGAATTTAAAAAATGCCTAACAAACGATACCCAACTTGACCTAATTTAGAAAAAAGGTGAAATTTCTCTCTCCCTCCCACCGAGTTAAAATGCCCTCACTTTTGCCCCCCCCCCCCCCCCCAAAAAAAACCACAACTGTAAAACTTTATTTTTGGGTACTCATCGGATCTTTATTTCTAGTGCCAAAACCATGTTCTTTCCAAATTTTCGTGAATGGCCATCAGTTTTTACTGTAAAAACCTATTTTATCTGTCTGAAGTATAATTTTCGACATTTTATTCAGAAAAATGTACCATAATTCTGAAAAAAAAAAAGATGGTATCGACTTGCGAATGGTGTCATTCGATTTAGAGTTAAAAAAATACATGAAAAACGATACCTCACTTGACCTACTTAAAAAATGTAGAATTTTCCACCCTCCTTGGGTTAAAATTTCCACCCCCCCTTCTTTTGCCCACCTAAACATGGTAAAACAATTTTTTTTTGGGTATCTCATCTGATTTTCTTTTCTAGTACCAAAACGAAGTTCTTCCCAAGTTTTGGTGAATGGCCACCAGCCCAGCAGCAGAATTTTTTTCTGCAGTCTGCAACGCAAGTAGAAACTTTAAAAACAGTCTGCAGGACTTAAGGACAAACGCCCTCTTTCCAATCCCTCATGCACCCTCCCCCCCTCCCCCCCCCCCCATTATTTGTGATTAACATAAAAGGAAAGTACTTTTTTAAATAATTTACCTTTTCCCTCAAAATTTTTAACACCACTATCTGTAAAATCTTTCATAAAATTTGTCAAAATTTCTGTGAAGTTAGAAAACAGAATAAAAGTAAAAATAACATATAAACATCACCAATTTCTAAAATTTTTGAAAAGATTGATACAATGTGATAATATCAAAAATTATATATAGATGTGATAATACAGCGATGAAAGCGCACTAAAGCCACTTTGAAGCAGCAAAAATCTAATTTTGTAGCAGTAAAATCCATTTTTGTAGCAGCAAAAATCTAATTTTTTAGCCATAAAAGCTGTTATTGGAGCAGATTGAAATTCTTAGAAAATCAAATTTGAGTAATTCATGCAAATACTATAAGTAAATATAATGCAATGTTTTATTTAGCAATTTAGCTAGTTGTGCAATTCAAAATTTAACATGCTTTCACTCAAAACATAGCTAACTAATATTTAACCTGCCATTCAGCTGTAAAAAAATCTCGTGAAAGCAATACTGTTGCAGCAAATATTTCCGCGATTCTTTGACGGAATTCACCTTTTTTCCCTTGATATTTCGACGATGTCCGCCCTTTTTTTTATCGCGATCTTTTGACGATGTTCGCGTTTTTTTCGCGATCTTTCGACGATGTTCGCGTTTTTTTGCGATCTTTCGATGATGTTCGCTTTTATTCGCGATCTTTCGATGATGTTCGCTTTTATTCGCGATCTTTCGATGGCGTTCGTATGTTTTTCACGATCTTTCGACGATGTCCGCCCTTTTTTATAGCGATCTTTTGACGATGTCCGGCTTTTTTCGCGATCTTTCGACGATGTTCGCCTTTTATTCGCGATCATTCGACGATGTTCGCTTTTTTGCGATCTTTCGACGATGTTCGCCTTTTTTTCGCGATCTATCGACGATGTTCACGTTTTTTTCGCTATCTTTCGATGATGTTCGCTTTTAATCGCGATCTTTCGATGCCGTTCGTGTTTTTTTCACTATCTTTCGACGATGTTCGCGTTTTTTTCGCAATCTTTTGACGAAATTCGCGTTTTCTCTGCGATCTTTTGACGATATACGTGTTTTTCGTGATCTTTTAGCGAAATCCGCGTTTTTTAGCGATCTTTGCGCAAAATTCGTTTTTTTCCGCGATTTTTCGAAGAAATTCGCGTTTCTTCCGCGATCTTTTGACGAAATTCAAGTTTTTCCGCAATCCTTTAACAGTATTTGCGCTTTTTCCGCGATCATTTGTCAAAATTGATGCTTTTTCCCGATCATTTGATGAAACTCTCATTTTCCCGCCATCCTTTGTTGGAAGTTGCTATTTTTACGCCGCCCTTTGATGAAATTGGCTTTTTTTTCGATCTTGTGACGAAATTTTTGCCATCTTTTGACGAAATTCGCCTATTTTCTCACGATCTTTTGACAAAAATAGCATTTTTTTAGCGATCCTTCGATAAAATCCGCGTTCTTTCCGCGATCCTTTGACGAAATTTGTGTTTTTTCCGCGATCCTTTGATGAAAATTTTTTTTCTCAATCCTTTGACGAAAGTTGCTATTTTTCCGTAGCCCTTTGACGAAGTTCGTATTTTTTCCGCGATCATTTGACGGAAGCCGCATTTTTCCCCCAGCCTTTGACAAAAGTTACTATTTTTCCGCAGCCTTTTAACGAAATTTTCACGTTTCCTTCTTGATCTTATGACAAAATTTCGTTTTTTCTTCGCGATCTTTTGAAGAAATTCACGTTTTTTTCGCGATCCTTTGACGAAATTGGCTATTTTAACTGCAAACGATTGCGAAATTGTTTTTTCGGCGAACATTTGTCGAAATTCGTGATATTTACGTCCGAATTTTCGGACTAATGACCGATTTTTTTTAATTTCTAAAGAAATCACCTCTGCGTGGATTGACTCATTTAATAATGGGCGTTTCACGATCGCGTGTCTAGTTTTCTCCGGGAATTATTTATATTTTAAAAGGAATCGGAGCTTCGTCAATCGCACGTGGCGTGGATCGTATACTAATGGCACATGGCAAATTTCTAGCAAACTTTTTTTCTAAATTTTAACAGTTGAAAAGTAGTCTGCAGACCTTCTCAAGAGTCTGCGACGTGCGTCGCAGCGTTGCGCCGATTCTGCGCCCGGTGCCACCAGTTGTTTAAAAAAACCGTTACATGTGTCAAAACTTAAGAAAAAATAGAGAGAAAGAAATTTATTTTTTCCTTATTTTAGAATAAAAATATGGAGTACATTACATATAATTACAGTCATAGAAATTGCATATAATTGCAGTTAGAGAAATTATATAAATACAGGGAAACACTTCCGGTTATTATGTTTTAATCCACTGTAGAAAGTTTTGTTCTCAGCGATTTTTGAATTTTTAGCTTTTTTCGGTTTTAAACTTTTAGGCTATAGTAAACTTTGTCCTCCACGTTTTTTGAATTTTTATCAATTTTTAATAAGATTTTCAATGCGGTTCTTGGCGGGTTTCTTTTTTCGTTCTGCTGCAATTTTGTACATTCGTGAAGGAAAAAAAAAACAGTTTCAAACTTTTAGCCTAGTATAAGAAATTTTGCCCTGCGCGGTTTTCGAAGTTTTGAGATTTTTAATGCAATTTTCATTGCAATCTTTTGCGTTCTGCGGCAATTTTTTGATATTCATAAAAGGAATTCGGTTTGAAACATTTAGAATATAATATATTCCATTTTGTCTCCCGCGATTTTTTTGCTTTTCGCGCCGATTCTTTGACATTCGGAAACGAATTTCTGTTAGAATGTTTTAGTTCACTGCAGTAAAGTTTGTCCTCAGCGATTTTTTAACCTTTAATGATTTTAGCGTGTTTTTTTTTCTGTTCGCCACGATTTTCTATATAAGTAAAAGGAATCCAGTTTTAATCTTTTAGCCCAATATAACATATTTTTCTTCTTTTCAATAAAGTTTAGCAATATTTAAATTCTATTACCGATTTTTGGATTTTTTTCCCGTTTCGCGGCGATTTTTTTTATATTTGTAAGAGTAATCAGGTTTCAGACTTTTTGTGTAATATATAAAATTTTGACACCCGCAATTTTTGAATTTTAACGATTTTTAATGCGATTTTCAACGCAATTTTTCGTACATTCATAAAAGAAATTCTGTTTTAAACTTTTAGCCTAGTACATTTTGTCCACCACGATTTTAGAAGTTTTTGCATTTTTTTTTTTTCTTTCCCTTTTTTTTTTTTTTTTTTTTTTTTTTTGACATTTACAAAAAGGATTCTGTTCCAAACATTTATCTTGAGATAGTAAATTTTGTTTGTCTCCCGCGATTTTCAATGTGAATTATTTCGTTGTTTCGATTTTCGCTTCGACTTTTTGATATTCGAAAACGAATTCCTGTTACAATGTTTTAGCTCACTGCAGGACTTAATTTGCGCCGGAGCTCAGCTCTGGTACTTCTCTGTTTTTAGTAAATATTTAAGTATTGGTCGGAATTCACCTGAGCTCATAAATACAGGGCTCCGGAGCCCAGTACAATAGCGCTTTTTTGTATAATGAACGTTGCCCATTTTAAGGCACATTTACGAAGTCATTTTCATTTGTAAGTAGATATAATTACAATGTTTTGTTATTCTGTTGGAAAGCTATCGAGAAGTGTTTCCTCTTTTTCTATAAAAGCATCGAATCTTTTTCATTTAATCTGATTTTCAGAGACTCACCACAAAAGATTGTAAAGCGGAAGGAATCGATTATAGTTTAAGATATGCACGTTTTATAGGAAATTGAAAAACGTTGTTCTATTCTTCAGCATATAAATATTAATTTCTGTAAATTTCATTCTTTTTTTTTTTTTCAGAAAAATGCATAGCTGACGAACTATTCCTTTTTTGTGTTGCCACTATTTCCGAATCATAATCCTTACCATATTTAATCTCAGAATTCTGCAATTAATTAACATTAAAATTAGGAAAAGATTTCTATTCGAAAAGAGTGATAACTAAAAAGTGGAATAGTTTACATCTAAGTATATGCCGATAGATATATTTAAAATTTTTAATTTTCTAAAGAAAAAAAAATGTTTTAACTTTCGCAAATAGTGTATGGAATATAAATATGCAGATTAGAGTGACCGGGGGGGGGGGGACGCTGCGGTTGTTAGTACTGCAGAATATTAGGGCTCCGGTATTTTTTTTGTTAGGAATTAACTGTAGTAATTTTTGTCCCCTGCGATTTTTAAACTTTTTTTCTTTCGTTTCTCGGCGATTTTCCGACATTTGGAAAAGGAATCCGGTTTTAATCTTTAAACTTAATCTAACAAAAATTGTTCTCTTTTCAACAAAGTTTATTCGCAATTACGTACAGCAAGAAGTACAATTTTGGAATCCCCCCCCCCTTTTTTTTTTTACATTCGTAATACGTGTAACTCGGTTTCAAACTTTTAACATAATGTAGTAAACTTACTGCTACGTTTTAAAAATGTTTAATGTTTTTTCGCGTTCTGATGAGATTTTTTCACATTTGTGAAAGAATTCCTATTACTATCTTCTAGTCCCCTATACTAAATTTTGTTCTGCGCAACTTTTGATTTTTTTTACAACTATTTTTAATGTGATTTTGAACTATTTTTAATGTTTTTTTAAGGTTCACGGCGACTTTTTGACATTCTTGAAAGAAATTCTATTTAAAACATTTAGCTTAATATATATAGTAAATTTTCTCCTCCGCGATTTCTGAATATTTAGTTATTTTAAATGCGATTTTCAATGGCATTGTTAATGTTTTTTCACATTCTGCTGCGATTTTTCGACATTCGTAAACAAAATTATTTTTTAAACTTTTAGCCTAATATAGTAAATTTTGTCCTCCGCGATTTTTGACTTTTTAGTGATTTTTAATGCAATTTCTAACATTTCTTTTGCGTTCGGCGTTCCTGAGCTTTTGACATTCACAAAAGGAATACAGTAAAATCTGTCTAAGGCGGACTCTGTGTAAGCCGGAAATCTGTCTACTGCGGAAATATTTTGAAGTCCCGGCGAATCCATAGAAAATAACACTAATACGTGCTCCATAAGCCGGAATCTGCCTAACGCGGAAACGGAAAGGATTTTAAGGTCCCGCGGTAAACAAATTTTTCCATAAGACGGAAAAAAAGGATTTTTTTAAAATAAAAAAACATTCAGTAAACGAAAATTTAAAACTGATTAATAGATCAAATACATATAAATAAATATAAAATACAAATATTAATGAAAACAGATTTTTGCTCATTCATTTTTTTACAGCGAAAGAATTTTTATAAAATTTTGCATTTTTGCGGATTTAATAAAAAGCAAAAGAAAATATGCAGTTTCCATTTGTTTAGCCGACAACATTTTCTTTTTATTTACAATTTTTAACACAGATTTCTGTAATTTTTTTTTTTTTTTTTTTTTTTTTTTTTTTTTTTTTACAGCGTTACATTTAAAATATGCGTTTTTATTTTTATTTTTATTACCCTTATAATAAAAAAAAAGAAAAAAAAAAAAATATAGACCTATATTCTAATTGTAAATACAAGACTACGAGATTTAAAAAAAGTCATACATTTAAAATTTAAAAAACAAAGTTTTAAAAACCATAATTTTTTTCAAATTTTTAGGATAGTTGAAAAAAAATATAATTTAGAATAGTACAGTTTAATTTTATATACCGTATTTTAATCCATTTCGCTGAGAAAAATAGGAGTTTATTTGTGCGAAAAACTGTAAACAATTTTAAATAAAAAGAAAATGCCGATTGAACAAATAAAAATCTGTACATTTTTTACTTTTATACTGTTCATTAAATTCATAAAATGCAAAATCTCATACATAAAACTCTCTCTCTATATATATAAAAAATTAAATAAATAAATACATGTGCAAAATCATGTTTTTTTTTAATTGTCTAAAAAAAAAAATATATATATGTATGCATTATTATGGTGTGAAAATAATAGACCATTTGTTTGTTGGGAAGCAATAGTTTTGCTGAGATTCGAACTCCAAAAATATTTATACTAAATAATATTTCACGTTAAGAACGGTTCTGAAGATTACAAACGTAAAAAATACGCAACAATCTTTTTTAACTGATTTGCATAAGGCGGAATATTGTCTACGGCGGAAAATTTTCTCGGTTCCAATCGATTCCGCCTTAGACAGATTTTACTGTACATTTATAGCCTAATGTATTACGTTTTATCTCCCGCAATTTGTAATGAAATTTTTAGAGTTTTTTCGCGTTTCGCACCAGTTTTTTGACATTCGAGAAAGATTTCCTGCTAGAATATTTTATCTCACTGCAGTAAATTTGGTCCTCTGCGATTTTTGCGTTTCGCGGCGATTTTTCCACATTAATAAAAGAAATCAGGTTTTAATCTTTTAGCCCAATGTAGTAATTTTTGTCCTCTTTCCAATAAAGTTTATTTGGCATTCACAAGCGATTTTGGTTTCTCTCCCGTTTTGCGGCTATTTTTTTGACATTCGTAAGTAATTTGGTTTCAAACTTTTTGCCCACTATAGTAAATTTTGTCGTTTGCGATTTTTAATGGGATTTCTATCTTTTTTCGCATTTCGATTTTTCCTCATTCGGCGATTTTTTGATATTCGTAAGAGGCATTCGGTTTCAAACTTTTGACCTAATATAGTACATTTTGTACAACGCGTTTTTTTTTTTTTTTTTTTAATTTTTACGGATTTTTGTGCAATTTTCAGAGCAATTCTTAGCTTGTTTTCGAGTACTGCTGTTTTTTTTCCCCATTTTTTTTTGACATTCGTAAAAAATAATTTAGTTTCAAAATTTTAGCCTAATATAGTATATTTTATCCTACATGATTTTCCAAGTTTTGCGATTTTTAATACGATTTTCAATGCACGTTTTATCCTTTTGCATTCCGCGGTAATTTTTTGACATTTATAAAAGGTAAAAGGAATTCAATTTCAAACGTTTAGCCTGATTTAGCCTAAAACCACGATTTTCAATGTGGTTTTTAGCGTTCTTTTGCTTTTCTCGACGATTTTTTTACATTCAGGACGAATTTCTCTTAGTATGTTTTACCCCACTGTTATAAATTTTGTCAAACTTTGTTCAAGTTTGCAGCATAATACAGTAAATTTTGTTCTCGCGACTTTTGAATCCCTCGATTTTTAAAGTGATTTTCAGCACAATATTTTGACATTGGTAAAAGGAATTCTGTTACAAACTTCAACCGAGACATCATTTAGGAAAGAATTCCTCTTAGAATTTTTTAATCCACTGTTGTAAATTTTGTCCCTCTGCGATTTTTTTTAATCTTTAGCGAACTTTAGGGTTTTTTGCGCTTCGCTGCGATTTTTCAGCATTAGTAAAAGGAATCCGGTTTTAATCTTTTAAGCTAATGTACTAAATTTTGTCCTCTTTTATATAAAATTTATTCGGAATTCGTTCAGCAATTTTCGAAAAAATTTTTTTTTTCGATTTTTAGTCTTTTCGGATTCTGCGGCGATTTTTCAACTTTCGTAAAAAAAAATCTTGTTTTAATCTTAAGTAAATTTTGTCGTTTACAATTTTTGAAATTTTAGCGATTCTTTACATACGACTTTTAGCGCTTTTTTTTTTTTTTTCGCGTTTCGCTGCGATTTTTCCGCATTTGTAAAAGGAATCCGGTTTCAATCTTCTTAACCAATATAGTAATTTTTGTTCTTTTTGCAATAAAGTTTATTCAGAATTTATGGGACGATTTTCAAAATTTTCGCTATTTTTATTGCGATTTCGCGTTATGTGTTATTTTTTATGGTGTCGGGCAACGATACGCCGGTCGGGTCAGCTACAGCTAAATGTAATTATTTTCTATATTGATTGGGGCTATATGAAAACGACTTTGACTAAGAAAATTCAAGTTGAGTTTATTATCGAGTTAATTATTTCATTATTGATAGTTGTGTTTTTGAAAATAGTGTTACTATTGTAAAGTTAAAACTTCAGGTATATAATTTGAAATGATAGTGTAATTTTCTCTGCATTTCATAATTTTTCTATTTAATTTCGATAATATATTGTGTGGTTTACTCTCGTATGTTTATCTATTTGTTTATTTATTTTTCTTCTTTGGCTTGATAATGTGATTGTTTTATAATATTAATTTCGATATTATAACACATGACTTCGCCAAAGCAAAATCAAGAGAAATTAAATCTTGAAGGTTTGTCTTATTTTTAATAGCTATTTTCTTTTAGATATTACCAACATCGTATTTTGTTTTGTGTATTCGATTTCAAAAGATATATAACTTGTTACTGATATTGTTATTTTGCTATCTGGAATTCATACACAAATTTTATACGTAATTGAATGGATATTAAATGTTTGAATATTTTGGCTCAATAATGTTTATTTAAAACTTAACTTCTTCACCAGTTATAACAGGGATTTTTTCTAATAATCAGAATGTCGATAGTTTATACAACAAATGATTTTCAGTAGGGATGCTCCGAATATTCAGTATCGGCCATGTTACCGAATATTCGGTTTGGCCGAATATCAAACTATTCGGTATGCCGAATATCGAAATATTCGGCCAAACCGAATACTTAAAAAAAAAAAACTTTTAAAACATATTTTTAAAAACCTTATACAACTTCTACGTTTAACAGTCAACTTATAAAGATATTCAGAATAATTAGAAACAATTATATTTAAATAAAAGAGAATGTTTATACATTATTTATTTGCTGTTTGTTAAGTATTATTTAAGAAAATTAACCAATCTCGAGGATTTTCATAGGAATTAATTATGTACAAATGCAAGTTCCAGAACATTATCCAGTAAGTAATCTGTTTCTTGCTAAGATTTTAAGAACAACGTTTACAATCTCTGAAAATGATTGTTCATTGCAGACACTGATCCAGGATGCATTTAAAAACATCCATGCTTAATCAAAAAGGAGTAGAACAGTTATTCTTGCTAAGTTGCCACCATATAAAATTTGAAAGATTATATTATTTATTTACTTTTACTTTAGTCTCTTCTTGACAAACAAATAATATATGATCTTGTGCAATTTTTCTTCCATTTTTTTCACAATTTCGCTTTGATTTTAAAATGTTTGTTTTAAAATTTAAGAACATTTTATTCATTTGAATATTCATATTTATTCTCAGAAGAAGCCATGAAATTTAAAATTTTATTAATTAAAAAAGTTTTATAACTATCCTCCTTAATAACTCAAAGCAGATTTTGTTCAGCATAAAGTTCACTTGAAAAAAGCTCTTTTTATTAGAATAAAAGTTTCTGTTTTAAATATTACGTAAAATTGTTTTAAAATTTAACATTTTAAGGCCTTTAAACTTTGAAATATAAAAGTATTTGACAAGTCGAATATTCGGTATTCGGCCGAATATTCGGCATTCGGCCTAGCAGTTACTATTCGGCTAGCCGAATATTCGGTATTGGGTTCGCCTGTAGGCCAAATATTCGGTATTCGGCCAAAATCACTATTCGGTGCATCCCTAATTTTCAGAAAGGAAAAGCAAGGTGAAAGAGATTTTGAAAATTAAGTTTTATTCTTTATATGATGTTTTCTTGTAAACATTAGTAGAGCATGATAACATTTTAATTCACTTAATTCGAATTTAGCTGTTGTTATTTTTTAAAAGATGCAAAATATTTTAGGTAGTTAAATTATTTTAAATTCCTTAAATGTAAACAAATTTTATGTATATTTGTTTTCTTTTAAATAAATTATAATTATAATATTACTTTGCGTTATTTTGCTATCTGAAATTCATACACAAATTTTATACATAATTCGATGGATTTTAAATGTTTGAAATATTTTGGCTCAATAATGTTTATTTTAAACTTAACTTCTTCACCTGTTATAACAGGATTTTTTCCTAATATTCATACGTCGATAGTCGATACAATAAAGGATTTTCAGAAAGGAAAAACAAAGTGAAAGAGATTTTGAAAATTAAGTTTTATTCTTTATTTGATGCTTTCTTGTAGATATTAGTAGAGCATGATAACATTTTAGTTCACTTAATTTGAATTTAGCTGTTGTTATTTTTTAAAAGATGCAACATATTTTAGGTAGTTTGATTATTTTAAATTCCTTAAATGTAAACAAATTTTATGTGTATTTGTTTTCTTTTAAATAAATTATAATTATAATATTACTTTGCTTATTTTTCAAAAGTTTGAGTACTGGTGAAAAAACAATTACATTACAAGGGCGGCAAAATAATGCTCGCCTCAGATAGAAAATGTCTAACGCCGGCTCTGGATATTGCGCAGAGTTCATGCGTCCCGAAATTCGGGTTAAATAGCATAATACATCATGGCTAAAAGCTCCCCAAACCATTACTGACCCTCCTCCCGTTTGTCGACTGAAGCGTTGTTTCGGTTCCTTCCTCAAATCGTGCCAAAAGTGTTTATAACCATCCAGACCGACAAGATATTTTTTCTTTCATCTGAAAGTATCACTTGTTTCCATTTCTTGTCCCATGACATGACATTTTTTGTGCATTTCAGTCTTTCTTCTTTATGATGTTCCATTAACCTCGGTTTTTTCAAGTTTCGTACATTTTGCATTACTATTTGATTTCAGACTCTTCCAAATTGATACATGTGAGGTTCTTTTGCTGAAACGGTTCGAAATTTTCCGAATTGAAAGACCTTTTTGAGTTCATAATCGAAATATTTGTCAATCATCCCGTGCTGTCAAAATCCCTTTTCTTCCAGATCGTTTAATTTTATTTGAATCCTTTTTTTCTAATTATTTCATTGTGAATGGCAGTTTTAGAATGCTTCATTAACCGAGCTATTTCTCGTTCAGATTTACCAGCACACTTATAAAAGCAAATTTTTCTTACTTCGGTCGCAGACAACTCTTTATCTCGCGCCATCTTCAAATATATCGTAAATAACACTATCTAAACCTGCACCTTTGCTTCTCGGGAATTCTTTCACGATATACAAACGCGTACGTTTTATAATGATTCTGATGTAACATATGGTATGCTAATTTCCTCATAGGTGGTCTTATAATTTGTCACCTTATTTACGTTTTAAAAAAATTAGAAGATTTTAATAAAATGTAACTTAAATTTTAATGTAGCAATTATAACAGAAAGCGTTCTACGATCAATTTTAAATACACACGCTAAAAATTTGCATATTGTGTCTTCTTCTCCAGAAGTGCACCAATTTGTTAGTGGTCTTATAATTTCTTAACGCCCTGTATTTATACATTAACCAAGCTTATTTGTTTATTAAGACTGACTTGCAATAAAAACTTCCTTACTTTATGATTTGTATGTGAATTAACAGGGATGAGGAAAGTTTCCTTAATAATTCAAGGAAAACGTATCTCTTCTTTATCATGCATATTTAACAAAATATTATTAATTATTTACTTGACCTTTACTTTTAATAATTTAATGATTTTTTTTAAATTATCTTACTTTTTATCATTTTAGTTTTTAACTTTACTTAATTATTTTAATATTTTACTATATTGTAAGTATTCATTATGATTGTAATTGCAGTATTACATTCAAATTATTGTTTAGAAAATGTAAGCAAAACAATGACCAGAAATCCGCACAACCTCTGGTTCCAAGCTGTGCGGATTTGAGGGAGTCTACTGTATAGATTTCAATTAGAAGATTTTGCTTTAAAAGCCTTTATAGCACTACACATGAAATGATTGCTAAGAGAAATAAAATAATGCTTACCAGCACTGTGCTGTTTCTTAAATGCAAGATATTTTAACAATGCAATTTAATCTGTTTTATTTTATGGTCGTTTTTAAAAATCTTTGGCGATATTGTATATATTTTAAAAATACATCATGCACGAACATTTCAAAGTTATATTTGATATTTATTTCAATCACTTTGTGCAGAATTGAATCCTGCAATGTGTCGGGTAATGGGATAGTGCCCAAACCCAATTGAAGTTCAGGTCGGGTTTATAGTACCCAAACCCGATTGAAGTTCGTGTCTTGTTGACATGTTTTTTTTTTTTTTTTTTTTTTTTTTTTTTTTGCAAAAGAAGCTGCTGAATATCTGTTTAAATTAGCGGCACACAACCTTTTAAAGAGAAGGGCCATGTACAAAGATGTCTGAGTTGTTGAGGGCCTCATCAGTAATAAAGGCGTGAGTAGACGAGGCCCTGAGTTTTTATTTATATGCATAACAATTTAAGAGAAAAATGCAGATAAGAAACTTGTTAGCTCACCTTTTACAGAATCAGCTTATAATCCATGTCCTCCAGAGTATGCAAGGTATTCTTTGTCACTGAAAAAACTTTATTTTATTTGTTTGTAAGATGTGTGTGAAGATATTCCAATTCACGGTTGAAGCTTCTACTTGTTTAATAATAAAAGAAAAAATTGGAAATTACATATTATTAATTCAAATTTTTTTAGACATGTAAATATATATTATAATGTGAATAAACAACTTAAATTGTTATGAAAATATAGTTAAGTTTTTCTTTCAGTTTAAAGTCATGTAATGTACCGGAACTTTAGCAGCTTCCGTTTTCATCGTTTCATATTTCACAAACAATCGAATAGGATGAGAGATCTCTACATAGAGCTGGAACGCAGAGAAAAAAGATGATGCAATTATGATGAAACAGAAAACAGTTCTTGCGTCACATCAGAGTTATTTCAAAGCGTTTACTGCAGAGAAAATTTTGGTGGCGACATCTATTACCAGTCTTTAAAATCAAATGTTCTACACCGAGCTACACTAAAAAGTAACATAAAGCTCATTCTATTTCAGACAGAGATATTTGCAGAGATAATTCTATACCCAATTAAGTTGGCAAGGATATATCAACAGTTAACATTTGTATATATAACAGAGATATAGCAAGGATCATTTTCAAGGAGTGAAAATGTTCCTTGACTTTATTCTGGGGAGTAAATTGTGGTTTATTAAAAGTGCTAAAAAACAAACCTAGACATGGAAGGGGATAGTAATTCTTAAATTCTAAAACAAACATTTTAAAATCAAAGAGAAATTGTGAAAAGATTGGAAGAAAAATTGTACAGGATCATATATTATTTGTTTGTCAGAAAGAGACTAAGGTAAAACTAAATAAATAATACAATCTATTCAAATTTTATGTGGTGGCAACTTAGCAAGAATAACTGTTCTACTCCCTTTGATTAAGCAAGGAAGTTTTTAAATGCATCCTAGATCAGTGTCAGGAGTGAGCAATAATTTTCAGAAAATGTAAACGTTGTTCTTAAAATCTTAGCAAGAAACAGATTATTTACTGGGCAATGTTCAGGAACTTGCATTTGTACATAATTAATTTCTATGAAAATCCTCGTGATTGGTTAATTTTCTTAAATAATACTTAACAAACAGCAAATAAATAATGTAAAAACGTTCTCTTTTATTTAAATACTAGTATATAATCCCCGTCAAAAATGACGTAAAGTGAATGATAAATCTTCAAAACAATAGTTTAAAAAATATTTTTCTGACCTAAAAAAGAAAAAAAAAGTGCTTCATGCCTTTCGTTAATAAAAAAGTATTATCCTTTGATTTTTTTTTATGATTAGAACAAAGAAATTATGTTAACTACAATTTAGTCACCAGCGCTTAAACGCGCCATTTCTAGCTACACATTCTATGACGAAAATGCTTGTTTAGGTTCCCTCTACATTAAAAATTTGTTGTTTAGCGGGACTTTTTTTTTCGCTACAAACTATGTTAAAATTCATAATTTTTTCTACAAGATAATTAAAATATGTTGTACCGATAAGATGACGGTACTCATAAGTACCATTAAAGTAATTTGTTATAAAATTAATTTAATGCATCGATTAGTAGCAATACAATTTAGAATGAATTATAGATGCATTACTTTATGATGTTCCAAACGCATTGTGGGTTACATAAAACAAAAATATTTTTTAAAGTTCTTTGGCCTTTGCATCTTTTCAACTTCCTTGGCGTTGGAGGCGGTGGGGGGGGGGGGGGTAGAGATCTTTTTCAATTCAGAAATATTTCTATTGTAAGAATATTATTTTTGTAGATTTCCTAATTCCTACAAAATACTAAGAAGAAGATTTAAAATAAAAAGTTTGAGTGGGGTTATAAATATTACACAAAATCCCTATAAATTCAAATTTAATGAATCCTTCTAAACCCCCCAATCCTTCTAAAATGCATTAAATGATTATGTAAATCTTCTAATTTTGTTTAAAAAATTCACGAAAAATGCTTTAGAAGATAAAATTTTCATGAATTCATAATTCAGTACATAAAGGGTTAATTTCCCTTTAAATATTGCTAAAGTGCCATTGAAATAATTCTGTATTGTAAATGCATTTTTGAAAGTTTTAGATATTCGAATTCGGATAATTTTTACTTTGTGATATAAGACAGAAAACAAATGTCACAGGAAATCTGAAATTGTGCAAAAGAATAATCATTCTGAATAAATCAACAATACATGTAATGCAATGTGCTTGCACGGACCTTTTTGAGCGAAAGTTATATATTTTCTCTTCCAGATGGCGATAGTTATCCGTGATTTTTAATTTAGAACTTGTTGATGATGATTTGGCCCTTAAATTTAGAACTTAATTGGATAGTTTTTGAAGGTTTTAAACAAAGTTAAAATATTTAAAGGTTTTAATATACTATTACAAATATTTTAAGACCAGCATCGGCGTTAACCTGTATTTTTTTTTTAATGAAGCGTTCAAAGAGTCATTCATTTGTTTGCAGATTTGCTGGAATTTCAATCTTAATGGCAACAGTATCGTTTGTTTAGATCTGATTTCTATGTTTATAATAGCTTAATTTTAATTTAGAACTTAATACATTCATTATAAATCGATAAGATACACATGTTTTATGTGAAAATATGCTGAACAGACATGATTTCAAGTAGACCAAATTATTATTTTGCCGTCATATGCTAGGATATGTTTTTCATTAAGCCTAACATGGCGTTTAGCTACGGTCGATTCGCAGACCAGAGTGGTTCGCACCGGCATGGTTCCAACAGTTTCCTGCACTCAGATTTTATTATAAGTATATGACTCTGTTTCTAATTATTCTGAATATCTTTACAGGGGTCGATGCAGGCAAAATTTGGGGCCCATTTAGGGCCCTTTCACAAAAATCTATTTAATAAAATAGGCCCTTTCACAAAAATCTATTTAATAAAATAGGCCCTTTCACAAAAATAAATATAATAAATGGGTCTCTTCACAAAAATAAATTTAATAAAATGGGCCCCTTCGCAAAATTGAACTTAATAAAACAGGCCCCTTCACAAAATTCCTTTTAATAAAATAGGCCCCTTTCGTAACATTTGTTTTCATAAAAACTGTTTTAAAATGTGTCATTTGTAAATAAAACTAGGTCACGAAAAACAAAACCTTCTTTAGCTAGGGGATTTAACGAATTTTTTTTAAATAAATTCTTGGTTCAAATTTGAGTAACTGCATTTCAAGTTTCGTTACAAAATGTTACTTTTCACAAAAATATAATAAAATTCACAAAAATGACTTTTAATTTGCACAAAATGGTCCCCAAGAATAAAAACCTGCATCGACCCCTGCTTTATAAGTCGACTGTTAAACGTAGAAGTTGTATAAAGTTTTTTAAAATATGTTTTAAAAGTTTTTTAAGTATTCGGTTCGGCCGAATAGTTTGCTATTCGGCCAAGGGGCTGATTCTGGGGGCTGATCTGGGGCTGTTTCAGTTATGCCTCTTGACAAGAGACAAAATCGAAATCAAAGGCAATCTCGAAAAAGGAATTGGTGCTGGTTGTGGAGGCAACCATTGAAGAGCACGGTGCAATGGATGCTTTAATTAAAAGATGCTTAATGCTCTGCTTGCAAAAAGACGGGCCACATACAAAGAGTCTGTCGGAACAAATCCAATTTTTCTAGGAAAAAAGTACATGAAGAGAATTTACAAAATATTGACTCTGATTCCTCTGACACAGAGAGTTTAGACATGATCTATTTGAAAAATGTGTGTATCAATAGTGTGGAAACACCAAAGATGAAAACAACCGTCCTGATCAACGGTACACTATGTGTCATTGAAGTAGATTCAGGAGCTAAAATATCCATCATTGACAAAGGTACATTTGACCAGCTATATCCTCACAATGTTCCACTTTTGGAAAAGTATCCTTTCGTTGTCAAAGACTGTAATAAACAACCAGTAGAAATCTTGGGCCGGTGGCAAGTTAGGATTAAATATGATTCATATGACAGGAAACTTCCACTTCTGATTGCTAAGAAGAAATGCCAAGGACTTTTAAGTCTAAACTGGTTCGAATCATTAGAAATAAAGCTAGCAGGCATCCATAGCATACAACATTCTACTTTGGAAGATGTCCTGAGTGAATTCTCAGATTTCTAGGATTGAAAAGATTTGATTGATTTGATTGATTTCTAGGATTTTCAGCAAGGAAGAATTGGGAAGGTTTACAGGTACTCCTATCAAGTCACATTTCGATCTCACAGTTCGTCCAATTTAACTGAAAGCTAGAAATGTACCATTTGCTCTAAGATCCAAGATCTAGAAGTAATTGCAACGATTACAAGACCAAGGATTTCTTGAACCAGTTAGTTACTCTGATTGGGCAACTCCTGTAGTTCCTGTCTTGAAATCAAATGGAGAGATTAGGTTATGTGGTGACTATAAATGTACAGTGCAGTCAACAAGGCTTTAGGCAGCCATCCATATCCAGTTCCGGCAGTAAATCAAATACTTACAGAATTAACAGGAGGCCGACATTTCATAAAGCTTGACATTCCCAAGCATATCTGCAATTAGTCGTGGATGAATTTTTTGCCATGGCACAAACAATTGTGACACATTGTGGAGCATTTAAGTGCAATATCAAATGGAGAGATTGGGTTATGTGGTGACTATAAATGTACAATGCAGTCAACAAGGCTTTAGGCAGCCGTCCATATCCAGTTCCGGCAGTAAATCAAATACTTGCAGAATTAACAGGAGGCCGACATTTCATAAAGCTTGACTTGTCCCAAGCATATCTGCAATTAGTCGCGGAGGAATTTTCTGCCATGGCACAAACAATTGTGACACATCATTGAGCATTCAAGTGCAATCGCCTCCAATTTGGCATTTCCACAGCTCCTGGAATATTCCAACGGTTCGCTAGATTTCTATTTAAAAAGTTAGCGTTTCTGACCGCTTTAGGTGCCTTTTTTGAGGGATACAAAAAGGAGATATATGCTACTTATTTAATATAAAATTGTCTAAAGTTTAGTTACCACTATTTCCAAATAGTAATTTCAGCAAATATCTTAATTTCTTATTAGGACCACCACCACCTCGAGCAACATATCTACTGATAGGTTGTTTAACGGAGTTTCCTTCCGATACAGTTTTGTTAAGAATAGAGTGCGCTCCCTGGTGGTGGAATCTGGAACTAACATAACGCGATTTTGTTAAAATTAGGAAATATAACAAGGCGATCTGTTTGAAACTTTAAGATAGTTTATAACACATAAGAAAATTTTTATGAAAAATGGCGCGTGAAATTACGGGTAGGGGGGGGGCGCTAATTTCACTAAATGATTTATTTCTATTATATACTTATTTTAAAAGGCAGTCACGTGATGTTTCATTGCAGTATTCTGAACGGTGTCCGATTTTTAAAAATGCAGCATAAATGTTACTTATGCCAGATAAAAATGTCAGAAGTATTGATACCACTATTTTCGAATAGTAATTTCAGGAAATATATTAAATTCTAGTTTAAGACCGCCCCCCCCCCCCCTCCCCGACCCATGTATCTACCTCTAGGTTGTGTAAAGAAGTTTCGTTCAGATACACTTTTGTTAACAGTAGAGTGCGCTCCCTGGTGATGGAATGTGGGACTAACAGACCGCGATTATATTTAAAGTAGGAATTCCAACAAAGCGATCTGTTTGAAACTTTGAGGGGGTCCGGGACACATTAAAAAAAATTATTTATTGAGTTAAAATTTTGAAATTTTTTGTGATGGATAACCATATCATTTGTAAACAAAATCGCATGATAAAACTTCTCATAATTAAAAAAAAAATTTTATTTAAAATTTTGTTAAAAAAGTAGGGTAATTTAAAATTGTTATAACTCGAAATATTATTTATAGAATTTCAATATTTTACCATTTAAATAAACAGAAATATGTAAGTTTTAATTTAGATTCAGCATTTAAAAAAATATTAATTAAAAAAAATAAAAAATATTTGAAAAAAATGATGTAACTTTTTTTAAGTAATATGTATTTTTTAATTTGCTGAATCTAAATCAAAGTAAAACTATTGAAAAAAACATATTCCAAGTTTGAAAACTTTATCTGTAACGGTTCTTGATTTATAACAATTTAAATATGAGTAATAGTGAAAAAACCCATCATGAAGAAAAACGCAATTTCAAGAGAAGTCGTTTCCTTGACACCCTAGCTTGAAAGGTAGATTTTGAAAACAAACCAAAATGAAAAAAAAATATATTTCCTGTTTTAATTACGATAGAAACATGATTTAAACGTCATTTTATGCTGAAAACGGCAGAGAAATTTTTAATGCAATAATTTTTTTTTCTGAAAATTTGAAGATTTTTGTGTTCCGGACCCCCTTAAGATAATTTATAAGAAATAGTAAAAGATTATAAAAAAGAATGGCGCATCACATTCCTGTTGGAGGGGGGGAAGGGGCGCGAACAAAATTAGGCAGTATAACAGGGCGTTTTGTACTGTTTTGCGTGCGGTTTTTGATGGCGTGATGAGAAAACTATTACTTATTCAATATCAAAAATTTTATAAGTGTTCATACCACTATTTTCGAATAGTAATTTAAGCAAATATCTTAAATTCTTGGTTAAGACCGCCACCCACTCGACTAGCATATCTCCTGATAGGTTGTTTAATGGAGTTACGTTCAGATACAGTTTTGTTAAGAATAGAGTGCTCTCCCTCGTAGTGGAATGTGGAACTAACAGACCGCGATTTCATTTAAAATAGCAAATCTAACAAGGCGATCTGTTTGAAACTTTAAGATAGTTTATAACACATAAGAAAAAGTTTATAAAAAATGATGCAAGGTGGGGAGAGGGGGAGGTGCAAAATATTTCCCTTTTTTTACCTTTTTGTTTCATACCGTTTCAGGTGCGTTTTTTTTGACGGAGTCCTCAGATACATGCTACTTATTAAATATAAATATGTCAAAAGTTAAATTAGAACTATTTCCGAATAGTAATTTCAACAAACATCTTAAATTCTTGCTGAAGACCGCCACCCCCTCTAGTAACATATCTACTGATAGGTTGTGTAAAGGAGTTCCGTTCAGATACGCTTTTGTTAAGAATAGAGTGCGCTCCCTGGTGATGGAATGTGGAACTAACATACCGTGATTTCATTTAAAGTAGGAATTCTAACAATGCGATCTGTTTTAAATTTTAAGATACTTTATAACACATGATAAAAAATTATAAAGAAGAATGGCGTGTCGCATTTCGAGGGGGGGGGGGGTGAGGGAAGGGCGCGAACAAAATTAGGAAATATAGCTGGACGATCTGTTTGAAATTTTAATATAGCTTATAAAACATAACAAAAATTTTTAAAATCAGGCCGCGTCAAAAACCATGGTGACCATATGCCCACTCCCCCACCCCCAAGGGGGGCATTTTTCTAAATTTTTCAGATACCTGTCATGTGATATATCTTAGCATTTCGGGGGGGGTTGGTGGGGGGGGGGCACGAACAAAATTAGGAAATATAACAAGGCGAATTTGTTTGAAGCTTTACGATACTTTAGGAAGGGTTTGCCAAAATTTAGAAGGTGTTCCATGGCGATAAATGTACTGGACGTTTTGAAAAGAATGTTAAACGAAACCCTTTGTGCGATCTATGATCACACTTACCCACTTGTTTCTAACTGAGCCCCTAATTAACTTGAAGACCTGAAATTTTGGATACTTATAGCTGAACATCTCACATCAAACGACAAATCATAAAATTTTGAAAAAGTCTTATTTTTACCCCTCTGGGCTCTAACATGTGTATTATAAGCAATTTTTCTAACTCAGCCCCTAATTAAGTTGGAGACATGAAATTTTGCATACTTATTGCAGAACACTTGCGATCACACGAAAAATCATAAAATTTCCAAAAAGTCATACTATTTACATCTCCGATTTCAACTTCTGTATTTTTAGCAATTTTCCTAACCTTCACCCTTTTCACCCGAGGTGCACTTTTCTAACTTGTGCCGACACTCCTTTGACCACTCTTTCATATTATGCACCATAGCCGTACATATTTTAGTTCTATTTTTACCGCCAGGTGGCGCCTACCTACCTCAGATGCTATGGGCCCAATCCCCTCGACTAATATATCTACGGCTGCTGGTTTGAAAACGCAGTTTTGTTCGGATAGAGGTTTGTTTAGAATAGAGTGCCCCCCTGGTTGTGAAATGTGGAACTAACAGATTTAGAAAGGAATATTAGCGAAACCCTCTGTGCGATCTGTGGTTACACTTACCCACATGTCCTTAACTCAGCCCCTAATTAAGTTGGAAGCTTGAAATTTTGCATACTTATAACTGAACATTTGCGATCACACGACAAATCATAAAAATTTCAAAAAGTCTTACATTTACCCCACCGGTCTCTAACTTGTGTATTATAAGCAATTTTTGTAACTCAGCCCCTAATTAAGTTGGAGACATGAAATTTTGCATACTTATTGCAGAACACTTGCGATCACACGAAAAATCATAAAATTTTCAAAAAGTCTTATATTATTTACCCTTCCAATCTCTAACTTGGGTATTTTAAGCAGTTTTTCTAACTCAGTCCCTAATTCAGTTGAAGACTTGAAATTTTGGATACTTATAGCTGAACACTTTGCGATCACACGGCAGAACATAAAAATTTCAAAAAGTCTTATATTTACCCCTCCGGTTTCTAACTTGTGTATTTTAAGCAATTTTTCTAACTCTGCCCCTAATTAAGTTGGAGACATGAAATTTTGCATCCTTATAGAAAAACTTGCGATGACACGAAAAATCATAAAATTTTCAAAAAGTCTTATATTATTTACCCCTCCGGTCCGGGCTCTAACTTGTGAACTTGTGTATTTTAAGCAATTTTTTTAACCTCCCCCCCTTTTCATCCGGAGAACACTTTTTTAACATTTGCCGACACCCCTTTGACCACTCTTTCATATTATACACCATAGCCTTACATATTTTAGTTTCACTTTTTACCGCCAGGGGACGCTACTTATCTCGGGTGCTATGGGCCCGATCCCCTCGATTAATATATCTACGGATAGGTTGTAAAACGGAGTTTCGTTCCGATAGAGGCATGTTTAGAATAGATTGCGCCCCCTGGTTGCGAAATGTGGATTTAACAGATTTTGCAAAAAGGATAAAAGTATTTTGAAAGGAATATTAAACAAAACCCTCTGTGCGATCTGTGATCACACTTACCCACTTGTTTTTCCTTACCGTCCCGTCTTTAACACCTTTTTAAGACAATGTTGTACCAAAATTCTGTATTAAAAGTACTACATTGTTATTATTTCCTATTTGAATATTCTGTGGGTACTATGTAAATTCATTATAAGTAAAAATTTAGAAGAAAATAAAAAGCCATAGCGGTAAAATGGTAAGTAAAATTAAATTCGCAAGTTTAACTTAAACCTCAGTTAAATAAAAAAAATTTCGCTGCTGACCATATTTTCTTTATTTCGAATCATTAAGGCATTCGTCTATAAGTTTAAAATGTCATTTTAGTAAGTTTAATTTCACCAGATTTTTATTTCTGAAAAGTCAAAAGATTCTGAGAATGTCCGATATACGGATTTGTAAATTACTTCAAATGACACTTTAACAGCTCAAATGTTATGCAGACGATATATTCACATTACGTGTCCTACCTCATGCTACAGTCATTGCCGATTTCTTTTATTTAATACGTGCTAAATACAGCTTAACTTGTGCAGAATATATTTGAAAGCAAAACAATACAATGTATGTAGTGGCCAGCCTGCACTCCTCGTTTAAATCTGATCGAGCAGCTTATCTGGAACACACTGTAACGACACATTACATGCCTTTGTTGACGCGTTCGGGACGCTTTTTCAGAAAGCCTCACGTTTTCAGTACCTGTTTGGCGAGTTCGGATAAAAGAGAAAGCGTAGCTTTCTCTATCGCTATAGTTTATGGAGAAAAAGAGGAGAAATTTAGAATGATTATCTGTTGTTACGTCGAAGTCAAAAATACGATAATCAGAGCAATTTTTAAACGTTGTATGCTGGTAAAGAGGGAGGGGGTGTAATTTAAACAATTAGTTATTTATCATTTTATTTTTACAAAGTACCAAATAGAAAAATGAAATTAAAAAAAAAAAAAATAAAAAACTTTAAATGTTTAACATTTGTATATTTCAGAAGAGGAAACAAAAAACGATTTTTCTTTTCTTTTCTTTCTTTCTTTCTTTTTTTTTTTTTTTTTTTTTTTTTTTTTAGGGGCGCAGAATTATAATAATTTATTAATAGTTGCTTCAAAGTGATAAATAAAACATAATTTTGTTCTAAACGTACGAACTCTAAAAAATTAAAATCTGTGCTAGAAAAACAAACCGGAAAAAAGATGGGTTTTTTGTTGTTGTTGTTGTTCTTTCATTCTTTTCTTTCTTTTTCCTTTTTTTTTCTTTTTTTAAAAAAGAGGGAAGAATTTAGATGCGAGATCACTTATTTATTGTTACCTCAAAATCAGCAAATAAACAATGAGTGCTATAGAAAGAAAAGAGATAATGAGATTTTTTTTATTTATTTGTTTTTTTTTTTTTTTTTTTTTTTTTTTTGAAGATAGGGGAGAACTGATGGTAGATTATTTATTTATTGTTACTTAAAAATCAGCAAATAAACAAACAGAGCAAAACATTAAACAATTGGGACAGTAATTTTGTTAAAAACAGTTTTAAAGTTTGTAAAACTTTATGTACTGCTAGGTATAAAAGAAGGGGTAGTAATCATTTCAGACAGGTTTTAAATAATAGATTATTTCCTTAACTACATTTTGAAAAGCAACAAGAAGTTTTAAATGGTCTAAACTTAGTGTGCTGGGAGAGGGGAGGGGAAATTTTTTGGACGGTTGGGGGTATCCTCAGACGAATGATCATTCATTTATTATCACTTTAATGTTGGGCATATTATTATTTTTTTTTGTATGAAAGTTGAAGATTTTAAAATATGTGCTAGAAGAACAAAGAAAAAAAAGGGAGGGGATGGAATTATTGGAAATTTCAAGGGAGAGAAGAACTCTGACGATTTATTAAAATACAGAGTAAAATCCCTGTATGATGTATTAGTATTTTAGAGTAACAAGTAAAATAATTTGGGCAAAGTGATATTAATAAGTTGAGAAACATTTTTAAATAAAAACTTGGAAATTTTAAAGATTTTTAATTTTGTGCGCTGGAGAAAGGCCATCTTTTTTTGCCTAAAAAACGAGATAATAATGACACCGTTAAAATAAAATTGTAATTGATTTAATTGCGCGCTTCAACTTGCAATTAAATAACTGCAATTGATTTAATTGCAGGATGCAACTAAACTATATTATTATTTGTCATTCAATTTAATTTAATGAATTCAGTTTAGTTGCAACTTGCTGTAAACTTCTAATCGTAATTAAATTAAAAGCAATAAAATTTGAATCAATTATTTCATGAAAAATATATTTGATTAATGCTTAATAAAGGTTAATGCTTAATAGGTTAATGCTTAACAACTATGCTGCTTGCGAAAAAACTATATTGAATCAGTAATAATAACAATAATCCTTTACAAAGTTCAGTTGTGTAATAAAAAATAATTCAATCAATCAATAGAGTAATAATATTTATTACAAAAAATCTTTACTTTTGGTTTTATTTTTATATCTTAAAAATAAGTTCTGCAATTTCTTGAAACGCTGCGAATTAATTAAATAACTAAACTAGAAAATATATAATTATGTATGAATTGCGAAAGCAAAAGCATTTAAAACTCAGAAAGCTCTTTGTTTAAAAAACAATGTATAAAATGTCATCCACGGTATAAAATACTAATATTTCCTTATACTATCTTCATTATTTATAACATTTCGGGGGAAAACAAAACATCCTCTTTGCTGCAGCAAAAGAAAACGTTACTCTTTGCTGTGCTTATGACATTACAAACAAGAAGGAATGCATATTCTGCACGTAGCGTTGGATTCAGTTTCAGTGCGACGCAAACCATTGCTTTCACGCCAAAGTGCTGAAAACGCGAAGCTTTCTGAAAAAGCGTTCGGGACTTTGATACTACAGTAAAACCTTCCTAAAGCGACCTCGTTCCGTTCCAATAAAAATTGGTCGTTCCAAGAGGTGGTCTCTTAATGGAGGTCAAGTTTAAATCTAGATTTCAATTGTTGAAAAAAGGCAACAATTAATGTTACTAAATTTTACTTTTCAGATTAGGAAAAAATATGAAAATTTAAGTATCAAAACAAAAGTTAATTGCGTAAGTTAATTAGTGCAGACTTTAAAAAATGAATACATTGACGTTTGTTTTGACTTTACGGTTTTATCTTCTATAACTTTTATTTCCTTTCAAAGTTCAGTAAATAATTGCATTTTTTTTTTTTTTTTTTTTTTTTTTTTTTTTTTGATGAGAACAAATTATGACGATTTCATTAATTTATCTATTTCTTTGAGAGTTTCTTGACAGAATAGGGCATGGGAGTTTATTGACCGTCATCCTTACTTTGTCATCAAAGTTAAATTCATTGCCTAAAAGGCACAAAGGAGTTCAAAAACTTAAAAGTTACCAGAATAAATAAAAATTCTAAACTTAATTTAGAAGTTTGATGATTAATACTCTTTCCGGAATTATTATTCTAATAAAACCTTCTTCAAGTGACCAGGAAAAAACGGTAGTTCTTTAATTTTCTTCAAAGAAATTTGTCGCTCATGGAGGGAGTTCAACGTGAATGGTCTCTGAATAGAGGTAAAATTAGTATTGAGCCTATGGGAATAAATTTCGTTCCATGAAAATATGGTCGTTCAGGGAGGTGGTCGCTTAATGGAGGTGGTCTCACAGGGAGGTTTCACTGTATATCACTTTTTGAACAGAGAATTCCTTAACTCTGATGTACAAACCCATGGAAGAGACTCAAGGGTGAAAGGTTCCATTCTTCCATTGGTTGACAAGAAACAAGAAACCCACGATTACTTCTCAAGGTTACAAGTCCTGATAATTGAGCAATGGAAGACATTTCTTCGTGACAAATCAGAGGGCACATAGCATTTCACCACCAAAACAAATCGCCAAGTGTCACTTGAGATTATTTCAAGTATTAAGTTGCAATCATATTAAATTTTCTTTGCGACATGTAAGGAATTTTAATTTATTTCTCATATAAAGTGATTCACGGAAAACAATGATATGGTATTTTTTAAAATATCCTTTTTTTCCCTGCAAAAAATTGATAAAACTGACTTTCTTTTAAAAAAGTAATCAACTTAAATATTTTAGACTTATTATTTTATAACTTATTTTTAAATTACACATTACTTATATTTTTCTTTTGTATATACAGGTGTATGTAAATTTAACCTTTAAAAAAAAAAAAAAAAAAAAAAAACGAACAAACATATCCCATATTTTAAACGTATAAAATTGATATTTATACGAAAAGTAAAATTAATAGTTTTTGATTTATAGCTTTGTACCAGGATTACAGAAGCTTAGGGGATTAGACCCCCCCTCCCCGAAATAATATCCTGGCTACGCAACTACATTTAATTACCTATGTGTTTTGACTGTAGTTATGTGTGCAAAGCAACAGTAAACTCAAGCACCCCCCTCCCCTTTTTTGATACCTGATGTGTGTTTTTTTTTAATAATAAATAGATAAAAAACAATTAATAAAAATACTCAGTCAAATTTTATGCATATTTTTTCATGGCACTTTGTGTGTGTAAATATAAATAATTAAATGGCCAAACTAGTACTCCAATAATCAAAATTGTCAGATAGGGATTTAGATCATCTAGATTCTACCTTGCCTGTGTGGTAATTTGCAATAGTAATATCTATTTATTATTACTGCGAAATAACAAACAGGTAAAAAAAAAAAAATCTAAAAATAAAGTGTTTCATAGATAGTGAATGAAAAAGGTCAAACTAAAATAAATTATAATTCACACTTGTGGTGAAATATAATGAAAAAATAAATTAAATAATAATAACAGATTTTTTTTTTCCACACACCCAAAAGAAAAAAAAAAATGTTGGAACCAAAAACAATAATATCTGAGCAATAACTACCAAAAACTATAAGAAGTTTTTATAATGTATTTTGTTGCATTAAATATTTCTAGTTAATGATTACTTGGACTTAACTGCCTTTAACTTAGTTTTTAAATATTTAGGGTGGTAATAGTGAAGGGGCAATTTATAATAATTTTTTTAATAAAAATAATTTATGTTTTTGACTGAGTTTTCAAATAATATATATATATAATATATATATTGTTTTGAAAAGTATTTTATTAGAATTAAAAAAAAAAAACAATTAAACATTTTTTAGCAAATTTTAATAAAAAGTATTTAATAATTAACTATTATAAATTGATTTAAGTAATTAATTACTCATTAAATTAATAATATTATTAATATAAATTCATAAATTAATAAAACTTTTCTTTCAAATAAAATAAACTCAATACAGTTATGTATTCATTAAAATTTTTCAATAATAACAATTAAAAAAATTTTAGCAAATTTTAATAAAAAGTATTTAACAATTAACTATTACAAATTGATTTAAATAATTAATTACTGATTAAGTTAATAATATTATTAATATAAATTCAAAAATTAATAAAATTTTCCTTTCAAATAAAATAAACTGAATATAGTTATGTATTCAGATATATTGTTAAATATTATAACACAAAAATAAAAATATTTTATATAAGTGTAAGAAATAACATTATATTTTCAAAAATATTCATTTTAAGGAATTGAAATAAATAGCTTAGAAGTAATATGAGTTTTAAAAATTAATTTCATTAACAGTATTTCATACATAAAAAAAAATTACAAAGCATTTGATAATAAATTAATAAAGTTTTTCTGCATGAAAAATACTAATTAATTTTAAGAGAAAACTTTGATAAATTAAAATTAATTAATTAATTAATTAATTTAAAACTAAATTTTATTTTATTTAATAACAATTAAAACTTAATTTAATAAAAATGTTAGTTAATTATCTAATTGGCAATTAAAAAAATTGGAAATGAACGGATAATAAAAGTCGATAAATCTTTATTAACTGACTTAATAAAAATCGAAACAAAACACAAATAAAAAATATAAACGTAGCAGGGAGGATAGAACCTGCCTACTTGAGTTTGCTAGACGAACGCTTTGACCACTGTACAAGATCGTCCACACAAAAACTCTCACCAAAATAGAATCAATTAACTAGGTACGATATTTCTCAAAGTGCTTGCATTTCATCGCCAAATCATCCGTGGGAAGCAAGCCAAGACCGGTTTCTCATCAACCAATGAGAGAATGGAACCTTTCACTCTTGAGTCGCTTCCCAAACCCATTGCATCCGTGGAAAACAGATATTCAACAATATTAACTAATCCGGGGGACCACACACCATATAAAGAATAGCCCATTCCTTTCAAATATAATATTTTTGTCATTTGGAGTTACTCAAATTGCTGCGGAGCGTCTGTTTGTGGTCTTGACATCATTTCAAAGAATTAAAATTCTGATCTAAGATAATTTAGTGTTTAATTTTCTGTATTGCGTTTAATGTATTGTGTACGTACTTCCAATTTTATGTCCATGCATGGCTGTCTTGCATAGTTTGCTTTCCCATTTTTTTACCCGACTGAAAAGACGGGTTATGTGTTTCACGCGTATCTGTGTATGCGGATTTCTTTATACTCTCGAAACATCCCAACGACTGGATGGATTTTAATGAATGAGGTCTCTATTAATTCGTCTTAACGACCCGATGATTATAGGCTAGGTTTTGTTTTTATAAATTCAAAATGGCGGCCGCAAACTAAAAAATGGCGGTCGAGACGAAAAAAAAATTTACGCACCCTATTGAGTGGCATATCATTGGATAGGTCTTTCAAAATGAAGACGATGTTTCATTGACTATTTTACAGTCAGAAGCTCCGTTAAAATATTATACAACCTGGAAGTTGTGTATGTAGGATCGCTAGCTTTATTGCAACTCTAACCCTCATAGACATCTATAGACCTCATCAAAACAGTGTTTATAGGAACTAACAATTAAACACAACTTAAAAGTCATCAATACAAGTCAATAAAAAAATAGGTAAGTAATATAAACAAGTAATATAAAAAAAATATTTTAAGTCATTTCCTTCTGAGGTCAATAACAGATTTTTTTTTCCTCCCATTTTCTTTTTTTCTTCTTTCCTCTTGAGTGGCGACAAAATGCCTTGATCAAGAAGAGGGCTCTCTCGGTCTTAAAATACCTTGATCAAGAAGAGAGTTCTCTCGATTATTGAAAATTAATTAATTAAATTTAATTAATGAATTAATATTTGAAAAAAAACAGGATTAACGTCAAGTGTCATCCATTACAAGTTTTAAAATATTTATTTGAGCTTGATTGGATGAATAATAAGTATTTTATCAACGATTGAAAATTTGAACAAGATATATAATAGCGAGAGTGTAAGCTAATAGTAGGAATTGGAAAAAAAATAGTTTCACATTGATGAGAAATAATTAATTAGTTCGCTTTTTACGGGTTTTTTGATTTTTTAAATTTAATTGTTTATTAAGCAGTGTATATCAATTTATACATGAGATTTTGTAATTCTACGGTTCAATTTGATCATTTTCATCATTTCAATTTATCATATTCAATTTATGGCCAATTAAAGATAGCACTTCGTTTTCTTTACTTGTCACACGTTATTATTAAATCTATGTTCTCAGAAACATCGTTCAGACTAATCCATCTGAGGGAAGTTCTAGTTGATATACGATTTACATGATCTGCCTGTTTTAATTTTTTAAAGTCCTTCATACATTTTCAAACAGCACCTCATAGCCCATATAAAACTAGTTGGATATGCCAATCCCAAAACTTTCTTCTATCTCATACATGTTAATACTTAAATATTCTCGTGACAGTCCCAAAATTAAACGGTAATCTATGCCTATCATGAGGATTCTAAAGATATGAAATTCCGTGCATTAGTTCTTGAGATAGGACTATCGTTAAAATCGTGTAAATCATGCAAAATGCAGCATATCAGCGCCACCTGTTAGGTGATTTACATCTAAGTCTAATCATCAACAATATGTTAACTTCTAACTTAATCTGAAGTTTGATGAAAATCCGTGCATTAGTTTTTGAGATAGAGCTATTGCGGAAATCGTAAAAAAATCCCCTTAGCAGCGCCATCTATTGAGCGATTTACACCTAACACTAATTAGGATCAATTTATACTAGGGACTAATTGAATCTAAAGCTTGATGAAAATTCATGAATTAGTTCTTGAGATACAGCTATTACGGAAATCGTGAAAAATGCAGCACAGCAGCGCCACCTGTTGGGTGATTTACACCCAAAACAAAACAGCACTAATTTATATCAGGGACTATTTGAATCTGAAGTTTGATGAAAATTCGTGCATTTTTTCTTGAGTTAGAGATATTGCTATAATCATGAATAATGCTGCATAGCAGTGCCACCTGTTGGGCGATTTTCTCCAAAAACTAATCAGCACCGAATTATATCCTGGACTAACTGAATTTGAAGTTTTATGAAAATCCGTGCAGTAGTTCTTATTGCAGAAATCGTGAAAAATGCAGCACAGCAGCACCACGTGTTGAGCGATTTTCACTAAAACTAATCAGGACAAGTTTATACTAAGGTCTAACTGAATCTAAAGTTTTGTGAAATTCCGTGCATTAGTTCATGAGATAGAGCGCCTACAAAATTTTTGCCATATACAGACTCACAGAGTGACAGACAGACATTTTCTAAAAACCATCAAATCGTGTTCAGGACATTCTAAAACGTATAAATCCGTCGAAAACCGGTAGTCGGAAATTTACACGAATCCAATACTTTCTTCTTGCAAAGATAGAAGAAAGTAAAAACACGCATGTGGAACACAGACCTGCTTTATCCAGTTACCCATTTTTATGAGACAACTGGACCCACGAATGAAGAAAGATGAAATGTATGCATATTCTATTTTTAAACATTAAAATCTGATTTCTGATAGAGGGATCCTAACTGAACACATTTACAAAGGTTCAGGCTATAATTCAAATGAACATTAGCTTTCGAAAGCTGAATTGCCGGAATCTCCAGAGTCACATTGTAAAATCATGGCTCAGTTGACCCACGTGACCTTGCATTTAAAATGTCTTATATAAAATAATTTTTATAGCGTTGTTAAAAAATACAGGAAGGCAAAGATTCTGTTTACTTAGTTTATTTTACAGTAGATTATATTAAAATATTTAACTGATCTTATTTAATCAAACACAAAAACAGCCATTAGATGTTCCTAACAGCAGCTGATTCAGCCTTAAAATTCCCCTATCAAAGAGAAATGAATGAAAATCCGTTTACAGGGAGATCGCCCCTATTTTTTTTTCATTATAATTCAATCTTCTGTGATCTTTTTAAAGCCGATCAAATTAGCGAGTCTTTAGAATGTGCGGTGATTGAATGGGGGTTGTCGAGCATAGCTCGTAGGGGACATAGGGTGATTCTGTTCTAAATTTTCCGAAAATTTTAAGTATTGGGTTCCGAAAATTAAACTAGACGGATGTGGCAATCCCAAAACTTTCTTCTATCTCATACATGTTAGTACTTCCTGAAAAGTGCAGCATAGCAGCGCCACCTGTTAGATGATTTCCACCAAAATCTAATCAGCAACAGCATATGTCAACTTCTAACGGAATCTGAAGTTTCGTTAAAATCCGTGCATTAGTTCTTAAGTAGAGGCTAAGGCGGAAATCGTAAAAAAATCGGCATAACAGCTCCACCTGTTGGGCGATATATACCAAAACCTAATAAGCAACAACTAAAGTCAACTTGGTAACTCAATCTGAAGTTTCATTAAAATACTTGCTACTTCTTGAGATAAAACTATTGTGGGAATCACAAAAAATGCAGCGCCACCTGTTGGGCGATTTTCACCAAAACGTAGTCAGCGCCAACTCATATCATGGACTAGCTGAATCTGAAGTTTAATCAAAATCCACGCATTATTTCTTAAGATAGTCATTACGGAAATCGTGAAAAAGGCTGTATAACGGAGCCACTTGTTGGGCAATTTCTGCCAAAACGTTGTAAACACCAAGAAATATCAAGGACTAACTGAATCTGAAATTTCATAAAAATCCGTGCATTAGTTCTTGAGATAGAGACATTGCGGAAATCGTAAACAATGCAGCATAGCAGCGCCACCTATTGAGCGATTTGCACCAAAAACTAATCAGCACCAATTTATATCAGGTACTAACTTAATATAATTTTTAGGTGCGTTCGTAATTATATAAATACGTAGCACCTATAGTCATCGTTCAGTCCGTCTGTCTGTCCGCATATAACAGAGCAAAAACTGCCCGACCGAATGGTCTGAAATTTTAAATATATAATTGTTGCAAAATTTTGTCGAGTCATTTCAAATTTTATGAAAATCGGATCTATAGTTTAATTACAGGGACAATCAAAAGTTTTCCATTACATTACGGCCAATGGGAATAAATTATTGCGAGTGCATTTTAATGAGGTTACAGCCTTCCAAATGATCTGAAATTTTAAATATATAATTGTTGCAAAGGTTTGTCGAGTCATTTCAAATTTTATGAAAATCGGATGTACAGATTAATTACAGGGACAGTCAAAAGTTTTCCGTTACATTACGGCCAATGGGAATAAATTATTGCGAGTGCATTTTAATGAGGTTACAGTCTTCCGAATGGTCTGAAATTTTAAATATAAAATTGTTGCAAAATTTTGTCGAGTCATTTCAAATTTTATGAAAATCGGATGTATAGTTTAATTTACAAGGACAATCAAAAGTTTTCCGTTACATGACGGCCAATGGGGAAAAAATATTTCAAGCGCATTTTAATGATGTTACAGCGTTTCGAACAGAATGAAATAAATATGCAGTTATTGAAGTGCACTAAAATATACATTCAGTACAATATGCGGTCAAAAAATATTTATAAAACTAGTTCTAGTACGAACCCACCTCATTTGCCACGTTTGACGAGCAATTTCCAACTTGTTATTAAATTCCGTGCACTAGTTCTTGAGATAGAGTGCCCACAAAATTTGTGTCACACACAGCCAGATGGACGGACAGACAGACAGACTCACAGAGAGACATTTTATAAAAACATGTTTTTCGTGATATCTGACACCTAAAACGTGTAAATCCGTCGAAAACCGGAATTCGAAAATTTTCACGAATCTAATACTTTCTTCTTGTAAAGATAGAAGAAAGTTAAGAAAAAAAATCAGTAATCAGTCCGAAAATTCAGACACAAAAAAATATATCGCGAATATGGACAAATGGTCGCCAAAAAAAAATCAATTTCGTCAATCGTTTGCAGAGAAAATCGCCAATTTGGTCAAAGGATCGCAGAAAACGCTGATTTCGTCAAAGGATCTCGAAGAAATGCAAACTTTGTCAAATACCGCGTAACAAACGCAAATTTCGGCAAACAGTCGTGGAAAAAAAGCGAATTTCGGAAAAGGATGGCAGGAAAAACGCGAATTGCGGGAAAAGATCGCGGGAAAAACGTGAATTTCTTCAAAGGGGCGTGGAAAAAATGCATAATTAGCATCGGGAGGGAATACTCCCCCCCCCCCCCCCCCCTCTGCTGTAATCTTTCAGAAGATTTGCTATGAATTTCAGAATTTTTTTTTTTTTTTTTTTTTTTTTTTTGCTCAGAATCACCCCTGATTCACTAGTTTATGTTATAATGGTAAGCAATTACGCCATAAAAGTGAATGATGATCACAAAATTCAAAGTGTGAGTTGGTTCAGAAAATGTTTAACCCTTTGAGGGGCAAGCAATTGCGTTTACAAAATGTTGAATTCACACCGGAAAGTTTAAAAAATTAGGTTTCTAAGTAAGTTCACGTCTTTTTTCCACTAAAGTTAAAAAAGTAAAATTTAATAAAATTTTCTGGTGCAAATCTTCATTAATCGTAGGTGGGATAAAATATATCCCACCGCCCCTCAAGTGGTTAAGAGAGGATTTTTCAAGTTCAATACATATTTTTCAGAAATTTTGGAAAAGGGGTGTTTCAAGTTCAATACATATTTTTCAGAAATTTTGGAAAAGAGGTGTTTCAAGTTCAATACATATTTTCAAATCCATATAGTTACATGATGGGCCGTATTTTAATTTTTTTTCATTGTTCATATATGAAGCATTTCATGTGACATTGCACAAGAAAACATCTTTACATTCACAAAACATTTATCAAATAACTCCATTTGTTACTTTAAATTTCTTTGACGACATTTTCATTAAAAATAGACAATATGCATGTATTTTCTACTCGCATTTTAAATTAGATTTTATTTAGAAAACTCATTAAAGAGAGTTAAGCATTAATGAGTTATTACACCAGAGCATATTTTTTATTTCTAAGGATTCTGCTAAGGATTAGAATAGTGTGTTGAAAATTATGAGAAAGAATACACAGTGATACCAAAATATATTTAAAGTTATTGCTTTAACTTCAGTGCATACAAAAAATCATAACAGTT
Organism: Maratus speciosus; assembly: GCA_963932465.1. NCBI lineage: Eukaryota > Metazoa > Arthropoda > Arachnida > Araneae > Salticidae > Maratus > Maratus speciosus. The sequence goes on along the minus strand of OZ010798.1, from coordinate 188,580,184 downwards.
TTATGTATATTAGAGTTCATTACTCATTAGACTTGGATTATGAATGAACAGCATTCTAACGGGACCGATGGAAAACAGCACAGATTGTGGCACGTACTTAATTTAATTTTGCCCATGAAATATATCAGTGCCTACATTTAACGTTATGAACATTATTAGATGCTTCAAATTTATTTCACATCTTTGTTCGACCTAGAATTGTTGACGTATGAAGGGTATGTTTATTTAGACACTTGTTAAAGAAAAGTGTTTTTTACCCATAAATATTAAAAGATTACATATTTATGCATTTGCTGGCTAAACAACTTACATTTTCTGCAGTGCATACAAACATCACACTGCCTTAAAATATACTATAATTCATTTGACATGGATGAATGAACAATATTCTTATGGTGCTGATGCAGGCGCGGATCCACCGGGGCGGAGCGATCCCCCCCCCCCAAAAAAAAACAACATATAAATCCGCCCCTTATTGCAAGGTTCGATAAATGGTCGCCGAAAAAATTAATTTTGTCAATCGTTCGCATAAAAATCGCCACTTTCGTCAAAGGATCGCCAAAAAACGCGAATTTCGTCAAAAAAAGCACGAAAAAAAACGCAAACTTTGTCAAAGGATCACTGAAAAAAACGTGAATTTCGCAAAAGAATCACGGAAAAAACGCTAATTTTGCTGAAGAAGCGCGGAAAAACGTCAATTTCGTCAAGGGATCGCGTAAGAATACGCGAATTTCGCCAAAGAATTGCTGGAAAAAACGCGAATTTCGTCAAAGGGCCGCGGAAAAAACGCATAATTAGCGACAGGGGGAGATTCCTCCAGGCGCGGACCCACGGGGGGGGGGGGGGGATTGATCGGTGTATTTCTCCTCTAAGATATGAATCCAACACTTTTAATGGCAGTTTTCGTGGAACAGAAAGACAAGCAAACGAGAAAACCAAACACTTTTCGGCTGTCAATAGTAAACCTCACTGACGTTTCGGCAATTAATGAACAAAAAAGGATTATGTCCTGTCAAAAGGCATATGGCGCCATAATTTTTGACACTGTGTGTTGAGGTAGGGGGACGATGCCACTTCGTATACCTTTTGTTGAATCTCTACAACAGAAAATTACATCGTTATGCGGATCCCTTTAAAGTGTTGAAACTTTTTCATTCTTTCAAAGATGCTGCAATTCTAATTTATCTATAATGATATTTTTGAGGGGTGCTGTATTACTTGATAAAAGAATGGGGATCGTAGCAATTTCCAAAGAAACAAACAAAAAAAAAAGGTTCCTTGAAAAACTCAAGCATCTTAATGTTTCTGAAGAAAGCCACTAATGTGTAAAAAATGTACTGTTATTGCCACCTACATTAGTAAATTTCAAGGGGTATTTGATGAAAGAACAAAAAAGGATTATGTCCTAATCCTAGTCAGTTAAAAGCTAAAATGCATATGGTGTGTTGATTTCTTAAAAGCCAACTTAGTAAATTGGTTCTTCCCTTATGTATTTACATAATGAAAGGCTTTCTAGGTGTTTTGAACTGAAACTACTGCCTTACTGTCTCTCACAGTTGATTGTTTGGTTTATCATTTTTCGCTTTCTTTCTGCCTCTTGCAGGGGAGCTGTTGAAACAGACCTAAGCCTCAGTGACAAGTGTAAACTTTTATGGACTAATAATGAGTAGATTATGAAGAAATATACACACACTTAAAAGACACAATTTGACTTTCAAGGATGTTAAGGCTCCTTCAAATTTCTGAAGGGGATCCTTTTTCAGAAATCTGATATTAAAAAATAGATGTGATGTTTATGTTTTTTAGCTTTCGATAGTTGGTTCTTATGTATTTTTTAGTGCTGAATCCAAAAATGACCTTCTTTTTGGTGCGTTCGTAATTATATAAATACGTAGCACCTATAGTCGTCGTTCAGTCCGTCTGTCCGTCCGCATGTAACAGAGCAAAAACTACCCAACCGAATGGTCTGAAATTTTAAATATATGATTGCTCCAAAATTTTGTCGAGCCATTTCAAATTTTATGAAAATCGGATGTATAGTTAAATTACAGGGACAGTCAAAAGTTTTTCTGTACATTACGGCCAATGAGAAAAATTATTGCAAGTGCATTTTAATGATGTTAAAACTTTCCGAATGGTCTGAAATTTTAAACATATAATTGTTGCGACATTTCGTCGAGCCATTTCAAATTTTATGAAAATCGGATGTATAGTTTAATTACAGGGACAGTCAAAAGTTTTTCTTTACATTACGGCCAATGGGAAAAATATTGCAAGTGCATTTAATAATGTTACAGCCTTCCGAATGGGCTGAAATTTTAAATGTATAATTGCTGCAAAATTTTGTCGAGCCATTTCAAATTTCATGAAAATCGGATGTATAGCTTAATTACAGGGACAGTCAAAAGTTTTCCGTTACATTAAGGGGAATGGAAAAAAATTATTGCAAGTGCATTTTAATGATGTTACAGACTATGCACTTATGAAGTGCAAACAAATACACATTCAGTACAATATGGGGTGCAAAAAATAATTATAAAACTAGTTATAGTACGAACGCACCTCATTTGCCACGTTTGACGGGCAATTTCCAACTCGTTTACTATACCATCACATCAGGATTTTTCACAAATGGCAAATTTTTAAAAGTCGAAATATTGCGAAGATCTGCTACTTTAAAATAGAGGTAACACTTTTTCATAATAATTTATTCATCTTTTTGCTTATACTATGCATTTTTACAGTTAAGCATGCAAAATATTCTGTATTTAAAATCCTTACAATTTTATTCCATGTGTGGAATTGTCTTTGAACCGCTCACGCTCTGCTTCTCGCTTTTCCTTTATCTTCTCTATGGTGTTCATCTCGGTATCCTCTTTTATTTTGGCAGTTTATAAGGCTGGGAAATTTGTCGCAGATGTGTTTAAAACATTTGCCTTATTCTTTCGTTAAGATTGTTCTCAACTGCTCTGTTCAACAAGCGCAAAACGTTTTGACACATTTACAAATTCGTTTTTTAATGGAAAGATATAAAATTGGAAGGCCTGACTATGGAAGCGATTTGGAATCGAACTGTGTTTTCCATTTTTTGATAAATTACTTATTGAGTTATAAGCGATTTTGAAAACGTAACAAAGACGTTTTTCAACCTTCCTTAAGTGGTTATTCTTCTTTCGTGCGGAAATTTCGTTTCAAAACGCCCACTTTGACGCTATTTTCTGAAAGATGTATTGCATTTGCAAAAAAAACGAAAGACACAGTTCGATTACATAGTTTATGAACAACAATGCCGGCTAGTTTCATGCATTTTCGAGCAAAAATGAATTAAAACTTAATGTCATATAGTTGCCTTTTTGGATTTGAGAACAACCTTAATCTTTGAGAAATGTTCGCTATTTGTTTACTTTTTAACTTTGAAATTTACGATTTGCCAAAATCCTGACGTGGTGGTTAAAAATGAATATCATTTTTGGATTCAGCGCTAAAAAATACATAAAAATCAGCTATCAAAAGTTAAAAAACACAACCATCACATGTATTTTATAGAATCAGATTTGCGCAATTTTTGTTACTTTTAATCTTTGAAATGTACAATTTTCGAAAAATCCTGACTTGATGGTTACAAATAAAGGTCATTTTCAGGTTCAGCCCTAAAAAATACATAAAAATGAGCTATCAAAAGTTTAAAAAAACAATCATCGCAGGGGTTATTAATATAATAAGAGTGTTGGTTAACCGAGTGTTTCGGTTAATCGGACATCAGATAATCGAGAGTCTATAATATTTTCAAACCGCATTAGTTATTTCATATTCATTTAATAATTAACTGCAAGGAATGATTTGTCTATCAAAAATTATGACTAGGGATGCACCGAATAGTGATTTTGGTCGAATACCGCATATTCGGCCTACAGGCGAACCGAAAACCGAATATTCGTATAGCCGAATAGTAACTGATAGGCCGAATAGTAACTATTCGGCCGAATACCGAATATTCGGCTTGTCGAATGCTTTTATATTTCAAAGTTTAAAAGCATTAAAATGTTAAATTTTAAAACAATTTTACATAATATTTGAAACAGAAACTTTCAATTTGATAAACAAGAGCTTTTTTCAAGTAAACTTTATGCTGAAAATATCTGCTTTGAGTTATTTAAGAAGAAGATAGTTATAAAACTTTTTTAATTAATAAAATTTTAAATTTCATGGCTGCTTCTGTGATTTAAAACAAATTAATAAAACTTTCTTAAATTCTAAAACAAACATTCTAAAATCAAAGAGAAATTGCGATAAAAATGGAAGAAAAATTGTACAGGATCATATATTATTTGTTTGTCAGGAAGAGACTAAAATAAAAGTAAATAAATAATACAATCTATTCAAATTTTATATGGTGGCAACTCAATAAGAATAACTTTCTATTCCCTTTGATTAAGCAAGGAAGCTTTTAAATGCATCCTAAATCGGTACCTGAAGAGGGCGATCATTTTCAGAGATTGTAACCGTTGTTCTTAAAATCTTAGCAAGTAACAGATTATTTACTGGACAATGTTCAGGAACTTGCATTTGTATATAAAATTGTGTTATGAAAATCCTCGTGATTGCTTAATTTTCTTAAATAATACTTAATAAACAGCAAATAAATAATCTAAAAACATTCTCTTTTATTTAGCAATGATTCTGTTTCTAATTATTCTGAATATCTTTATAAATTGACAGTTAAAAGTAGAAAATGTGTAAGTTTTTTAAAATTATGTTTTAAAAGTTTTTTTAAGTATTCGGTTCGACCGAATAATTCGATATTCGGCCAAACCGAATATTCGGCAGGACGAATAGTTTGATATTCGTCCAAGCCGAATATTCGGTAACATGACCGAATATGCGGTGCATCCCTAATTACGACTATGTTGATTATATGTTACTCGGTATCGCCCCCCCCCCCCCCAAACGATTCTCTGGATCCGCCCCTGTGCTGATGTCAAGGGAAAAGTTCTAGCAGTGCTGCTGAGAATGAATGCGGATAATTATTCTGGCAATTATTTTGTGTAATTTTGCACAAGAAAGACATCAGTTTTTTTTAAGCATTGAACATTGTTAGATGCTTTGACATGTAAAAGCATGTGAAATAAATTTCACATCTTTGTTTGACATAGAATTGTCCCCGTATGAAAGTTATATCTATTTAGACACTCGTTAAAGAGAAGAGTTTTTACCCCTAATTATTAAAAGGTGACAATTTTATGCATTCGCTGGCTAAACAACTTATATTTTCCGCATATGCTTGAGTACATACAAACATCATACTGCCTTAAAATATACTATAATTAATTTGACATGATTGAATGAACAATATTCTAATGGTGGGGAAAATATTCTAGCAATGCTGATAAGAATCAAAGCGTATCTAGTTCTAGGATAAATGAAATGGTTATGCTATTCATTCTAGCATTTATTTTGTGTAATTTTGCACAAAAAAGGCATCAGTTTTTTTTAAGCATTGAACATTATTAGACGCTTTTAACTTATTTAACAATTTTATTTCATAAATAATTGTTGACATATAAAAGTTTCATCTATTTTGATAACTTTCTAATGCGAATCAGAGAATGTGTATTTTCCTTAATTGTTAAAAAAATGACACTTTTATGTATTTTTCTAGGTCATTCTTTTCGGCATATGCTAAGCATTAATTTTTAAACGATATCTTGCTTTTAAACTAAATATATCTGATGTATCTGTGTATGGAATGAAACTAAAAATGCATTATAGATTTCTGCTTTAATTTCAGTGCATACGGAAAACATACCTGTTTAGAATATATCACATTTGATATGGATGTGGAAGAACAATATTCTGACACGGCTAAAGAAAAACAACACAGGTGCAGCAAATTGTAGGAAATTATTTTCTGCTATTCCAGACTAAAGGAGCATTTGAGATGTCACAACGGGGAGAAGCCATATGTATGTTCTCAGTGTTCGACGGCCTTTGCTATATTTATTTTGATACGCATTAAAGAGAAGCAAATATTGCGTTTTACCCCTAATTATTCAAAAGTGACATTTTTATGCATTTGCTGTTTAAACAACGACTTTTTGCTTATGCTGAAGATTAATTTTTTAACTACGTCGTCTTGCTTTTAATCTTAAGTTATCTGATAACTGAATATAATGATACTAATGCGTTCTGCTTTAATCTCAGTACATTCGAAAGGCATAGCTGTTTAGAATATATTTTAATTGACATGGATGTAGAGGAACAATATTCTGACGGCGCTAAAGAGAAACGGCACATGTGTAGCTATTGTAAAAAGACATTTTCTACTACATCTAGATTAAAAGAGCATTTGAGAACTCACAGCGGAGAAAAGCCATATGTATGTTCTGAGTGTTCGACGGCCTTTGCTACCAAATCATACTTGAAGAAACATTTTCGAATCCATACCGGGGAAAAACCATACAACTGTGAAGTATGCGGGAAAAGTTTTATACATAAAAATTCCTTAAATCATCATGCTCGCACACACACAGGGGAAAGACCATACGTATGTGATATTTGCCAAAAATCATTCGTTCAAATAAATAACTTAAAAGCACATCGATACAGTCATACTGGTGAAAAACCTTATGAATGTGACGTATGTCACAAAAGGTTTACGAGGAAAATAATCTTGATCAATCATGCTCTTATTCATTCTGGTGTAAAATCGTTTGTCTGCGGTATTTGCCAAAAATCTTTTCTCACAAAAGAAAATTTGAATATTCATTTTAAAAGACACAATGAGGAGAGAACATTCCAGTGCACTAGCTGCCCTAAATCTTTTCATAACAGTCAAGATTTAATCCGACATATCAAAATGCATGCCAAGCCATATGTCTGTGATTTGTGTAAAAAATCATTTTCATTCAGATACAGATTAAAAGAGCACATTCAGAATGTTCACGATTCGGTGAAAATGCACAAGTGCGACGTGTGTGGTAAGAAATATAAAACTGAAAAAATTTTAAAAGTTCATCGTCGACTTCACCCTGGAGGGCAGTTGCATATGTGTAACGTATGTGGTAGATGTTTTTCTCACAAAGGTGCTTTCAATAAACATGTTGAGTTTCATACTAAGAAAAAATCTTACAAATGTGAGAAGTGTGAAAGTGAATTTTTAACTAAAGAATCTTTGAATAGTCATAAAGTGATTCATAATCAGGAGAAACCTTACAAGTGTGACAAGTGTGAAAAAGCATTTTTAGCTGAAAAATGTTTGAATATTCATAAATTGATTCATGATCAAGAGAAATCTTACAGGTGTGACAAGTGTGAGAGAGCATTTTTAACTGCAAAAAGTTATTCATAAAGTGATTCATAATAAAGCGAAATCCTATGAAATTGTGCATCAAGAGAAATCTTACAAATGTAATAAGTGCAAAAGAGAATTTTTAACGGAAAAAAGTTTTAATATTCATATCTGTGAAAACTCATACCACCATAACTTACGTCGTATTCATGATGCAGGAAAGCTTTCTGAAACTAAACATCTAGAGACACCTTACAAATGTAATAAGTGTGAAAGAGAATTTTTAACTCAAGAAAAGTTGAATATTCATTATGTGATTCACACAAGAGATTCATACGACTTCAGTATATACCAAAAGAATTTTTCAATGAAAGCAACTTTGAATGATCATATGAATATTCATAACGACGAACGAACAATTTACTGGGATAAAAATCTACCAAGTTTATTTCATTCAATTGAAAACCAAGATAATTATTCCAAACTATACATCTCCGATCAGTGTCAAAATTCATCTTCAAAAGAACATTCATTTCAAGAGCATATTGGGGCTCAACCGCGAGTTAATCCTTCTGAATTTTCATCTGAGGATTTTCAGTCTCAATTTCCGATTCATACAGGAGAGAACTCAGTTTTAATATGTGTCAAAAGCAAATTTATGTGCAACAGCCTGTGATTAATCATATTAATAACCATAACGCTGTGAAACCATTTTGCGCTGTTCAATATCCAAAAGATTTTTTTCAGTGTACTCGAGTGATCGAAAATCTAGATGACCATACAAAACTCTATGCGTGTGATTTATGTCAAAATTCATTTACAAATGAACACTCATTAAAAGAGCATGTGAAGACTGATCATCGAGTGGAATCGTTGAAGAGTGAAAATGAATATTCAGTTGAAAAAATTTTGAATATGTATCATCTAATTCATACTGAAGGGAAATTATATAGTTGTGATGTATGTCAAAAAACATTTTCTTTGGAAGATTCTTTGTCTGAGCATCGTAAAATACGCACAGAAAGAATTAATCGTAAAATACACACATTGCATAAGTGCAATGTGTGTGATAAATTATATGCAACAAAAATGCATTTAGATGTGCATGTTTGTATCCCCACTGTTGAAAAAAATTCCATTTGTGAATGAAATTCCTCGAATAAAGGAAGTTCGGATCAGCTTCTTCGGAGTTGCACACAAGAGGAATATAATGGGTTAAGTAATTCTAAAAGACAGACACGGATTTCCACGTAAGCTAGAATCCTACTGCTGTGAAAAGTGTAAGGATAGATTTACTCTGAAATCAGTTTTCATTAATCATATTCGAATCCATTTTGAAGAGAATAAGAATGGTTACATGTGTAGCATATGCAATGCATCGTTTAAACCAGGGAATTTAACTAAACATATTCGACTTCATACTGGTGACAAACCATTTAGCTGTGATAAATGTGGAAAAACGCTCTGCAGTAAAAGACACAACATCGTCTGCGACATGATGTGTAGAAAACATACGCTGGTAGTGACAGGAAATTTTCATGCAATAAAAGCTCAAAATACCACCATTCTGTTCATCATGAGGAGACACAACATGGTTGCGATAAAATTGAACAACTTTGAGGAATACAGAAGAAAAAACTTACAAAAACAAAGTCTCATTTAAAATCCTCGAAATCAAAGAATTCCAGAGACCAATTACAAACTCTTGGTCTTACTGCTACTTAAGAGGAAACCTATAGCTGTGATAAATATCAAAAAAGATATAATAGGAAATCACCTTTGAATAATCATCTTAAAACACATACTGGTGAGAAATTCCATACATGTAATGTATGCGATAAATCATTTACAACTGAAGAGAATTTGAATTGCCATCTTCCCATCCATTCTGGTGAAAAACATTTCAATGTGTTAAATGCGAAAGAAAATTCTATATTAAATCGAATTTAACTGCGCATCTTCCGCAACATGATAAGAAAAACCCATATGAATGCCGTTTTTGTCATAAAAATACACAGGTGCATATAATTTAAAAATACATTGCCTTCTGCGTAGACAAAAACCATTCAGCTGCAACAAATGCCAAAAGAGGTTTTCACATAAAGCTAGTTTGGCTGTCCATTTTTTTAATCATATACACAGGAATGTACATGAGTGTAATATTTGCCCAAACTCATTTTCACGGAAGAGCACTTTAACGTGCCATCTTCGCCTTCATATTGGTGAAAAACTATTCATGTGTGACAAATGTGGAAGACAGTTTTTCTACAGGAGAAGTTTGGCTGAACATTTGAAGCGGCATGCCGGTGGAAAACCCTATGCATGTAATAAATGTCCTAAAAGTTTTTGGCTTAAAGAAAGTCTCTCTGAGCACATTTGCAATGTTGATTTCGATAAAGAACGTGTTCTTTCCATCGAAAAAGCGAGCATTGCTCGTTCTCTCTTCCCGACAAATTGTATATTTAAATTGGACTTTTTCTCAAGTAAAAATTAATGTATATAAATGTCTGTACAAGATATAAAACAGTCATGGAATTATCTTTCCACAAATAGTCGGGAATTTCTACATTGCTCTGGGAAATTCAATCCTATACCATCCCATGATTTTGTAAATATCATTTCACTTGAACAGTATATAGTTAATATTTAATTTTAAATAAAACTGTAATTTTATAGCTTTGACGCCTGCCTCTGGTACTGGAATTATTTTTTTATCGCCTTGTACATGTAAAAAACAACATTAATACATATGAATAGTTCTAGCAACTGCTGCCTTACAATAACTTTTTGCCCATAATAATATATTTTTTGCAATACTAAAAAAATTTCCTTTCTTAATGGGATTCAACAAGATTACACTATATTTGACGTGCAAATATTTCATATAAAAACTTGCAAACACTTATAAATAATCAATAAATTCCACGATACAATGAAATCGAAACATTCCAGCCGCTAGAATGTTTTTTTTTTTTTTGTTTACCCTGCTTCGTTTGACGTTTCGGGACTAAAAAAAAGCTTATCACGACTTAATCTCTTACCTATGGGGCGTTGATATAAATCGCATTACAGATGGCGCTGCTGTGCTGCACTTTTCACGATTTCCGCGATATTATATCTTAAGAATTAATGTATGGAATTCCTTCAAAAAGTGTTAGACTTTCACATTTTCTTTTTCTTTAAGGCAAAATACAGGTTCTGTTTAAACAAGCCTTACTCTAGATTATTTTTAACACAATTATGTAATTTCGTATCCAGCGATTTCTGGAGTTCCATTACCTGGGATTTATTCTGTCGAGCTGAACCACGTTTCAGACCGGATGCTGTAATCTTCAAGGTTAGCTGGGTGAAAAAGTTCGACCAGAACCGTCCGGGATAGCTCAGATGGCAGAGCACTGGCGGCTTCAGCCAGGAGGTCCCGGGTTCGAATCCTGGTCCGGACATTTTTCGCCCAGTTGGAAATTTACATCTAATAAGCCTTACTCTGTTTGAATCCAGGTTTCCCAAATTCTAAATACAGTAAAACTTGTAACGATCAATGTAGATGGAAAATCGTGATGAACATTAATATAATTAAAATGCTTTTTATTACTATCTTAAAGAATTTATGATATAAAGGTAAAAAATTATGCCATAAAGCTTCATGAGGATCACAGTTAATAAAAATTCTGAGTGTGATAGACCGGGAGATGGCAGCAGAGACAATCACCTAATCGAGTTCACAGCTGAAATTCCAGAATTAGTTAAAAATCGATTTGCATATTAAAACGCAATTGGTCTGCCATGTCATATCGTGGTAAAAAAGACCTAAAAACCCGATTTTAGCGGTTGACTCGTAGGTTTACAATTGTGCTTTCCTGCGGTATGAAAACATGGAGGACTATGAGCAGGAAAACACAATGGTAAGCCTACGAGTCAGACGCTAAAATCGAATTTTGAAGTGCTTTCCACCAGGGTATGACTTGACAATGGCAGACCGTTTCAGTTTTAATATGCGAATCGAGTTTTAACTATTTCTGTAATTTCAGCTGTGAACTCGAGGAGGTGATTGTCTCTGCTGCAGGGTTGTAGTGGGTAGCTGCCCGGGTACCCGCCCAGCTGCCCGCCCGGGCTGGGTTTTTTATAAAAAGCCCAGGTAAAAAACCCGGGTTTTTAAAAATATATTTCTGGAAAAGAACAGATGATGTAATTGTTAACAGTTTATGGTTATTTTATTTTATTTATTCACTTCTTTGAATCTTGGAAAATATATTTGTATTAATTTACTTGCACTTTTAGATTGGAAACAATTGGAAAACACACAATTGATAGCTTTGCAATTTAAAATTTGTTTGGGTACTTCTTAGTTATCCCGTTGACCAAATTACTGTCCCCAAATTGTAAGATTAAATGCCAATAATGGCCAATAAAACCATTAATTCGACGTTTTATTTGTATTTTTATTAATGTTTTACTAATTTATTTGATTTTTTATTATTTAAAATAAAAATTATGTCAATGAGTTAAATTTGGCGAAAGTGGTCGACGGGATAACTAAGAAGTACCTTTGTTTGTTATTTAAATTAAAGTGATCATATCTATATATGTCTTTTAAGAACAGAGAAAAATGGTGAGATCATTATTAAGACTATGAAGTCATTCCCATCTATTAGACTATGAAGTGTTCCTGTTCACAAAGATTGTATTTGAGATCAGGATTGCCACTTATTTCGGCAATCAAATTTCTTGTGCTTTACTGAGCAAAATATTAAATTTTTCCATAGTAATTCCTCTGAGAATTTTCAAAATTTCAAGGATAAATTTTGCAAAGTACCAAAGTTTAGTAAAATTCCTTGTTTTTAATACTCATTTTTAAATTCCCTCAGATTTTCTAGTTTTCCCTATACAGTGGCAAATCTGAAGATTATTATTTGTGAGGAAGGTGGAATCATCGTCTACATTTTGGCAATTTAATTTACCCGGGGAAAATTGCCCATTTAACCCGGGTTTTTTAATAAAACCCGCCCGGGCTGGGTTTTTTCTAAAAAAACCCGGGTTTTTTACAACCCTGCTCTGCTGCCGCCTCCCGATCCATGAAAATTGGTTAAAAATTTTGAAAAAGGTGTGTTTTAAATTCAATGCATATTTTCAAATCCATATTCTTACAGACCGGACGTATATCCACATATCTGTTTTATAAGATTTTTAATTAATAGTTTTCTTGAAATTGCTCATTTATTGATAATCTTGTTTTAATTTTTATTGCATTAATTATTTTTTTTCTTTTTTAGGTTATTTTAATTGTTTTATTTACTATTTACCAATGAGGCATTTCATTTGACACTTTACGCAAGAAACATTTGTAAATTCAGGATATATTTATCAAATAACTGGATTTGTTACTTTAAATTTCTATGTCGACTCTTTCATAAAAATTTGACAAAGCGCATACATTTACTACTCTCATTATAAATCAGATTTTATTTAGCTAACTCAACAAAAAGAGTTAAGAATTCGTGAGTTATTACACCAGAATATTTTTTTAAGCTAAGGATTCGAATAGATTGGTATGTGCAAAATTATGAAAAAGCAGTCTATGTAGTGGTACCAAAATATATTTGAAATATTGCTTTAACTTCAATGCATACAGAAATCATATCAGTTTTAAATATAATAGAGTTCATTTGATAATTGTGAACGATATTCGAACGGCGTTAATGGAAAACAGCATGAAGGCAGCGATTGTGGTACATACTTAATGTAATTTTATATAAAAATGTATATGCGCCTACATTTGACTTAGCGAACGTTATTAGATACTTTGAATTTATTTCACATCTTTATTTGATATAGAATTGTTAACATATGAAAGTTATATTTATTTTGATACTCATTAAATAGAAGCAAAGATTGCGTTTTACCGTAATTATTCAAAAAGACATTTTTATGCATTTGCTGTTTAAACAACTTAGACATTTTGCTTCTGCTGAACATTAAATTTGAAACTACATCTTCTTGCTTTTAATCTTAAGTCATTTGATATCTGAATGGAATTATACTAATGCATTACAGATTTCTGTTTTAATTTAAATGCATTCGAAAGGCATAGCTGTTTAGAATGTGTTTCAATTGACATGGATCTAAAGGAACAATATTCTCACGGTGCTAAAGAGAAACAGCACATATGCAGCTATTGTAAAAAAATATTTTCTACTACATCCAGATTAAAAGAGCATTTGAGAACTCACAGCGGAGAGAAACCATATGCATGTTCTGAGTGTTCGACGGCCTTTACTATCAAATCAAACTTAAAGAAACATTTTCGAATCCATACCGGAGAAAAACCATTTAAGTGCGATGTGTGCGAGAAAAGTTTTAGACTTAGGAGTTCCTTAAATGAGCATGCTCGCACTCACACAGGGGAAAGACCATTCGTTTGTGATATTTGCCAAAAATCATTCGTTCAAATAAATAACTTAAAAGCACATCGATACAGTCATACTGGTGAGAAACCATATGAATGTGAGGTATGTTACAAAAGGTTTATAAGAAAAGATATCTTGACCAGTCATGCTGTTATTCATTCGGGAGTAAAATCGTTTGTCTGCGATATTTGCCAAAAATCTTTTCTCAGAAAAGAAAATTTGAATAATCATCTTAAAAGACACAACGAAGAGAGAATATTCCAGTGCTCTAGCTGCCATAAATCTTTTCATACCAATTCTGATTTAATCCGACATATCAAAAGCCACACCAAGCCGTATGTCTGTGATTTATGTAAAAATGCATTTTCGTTCAGTTACAAGTTAAAAGAGCATATTCGGGATGTTCATAATGGGGGAAAATTGTACAAGTGCGACGAGTGTGGTAAGGAATATAAAACTGAAAGAAGTTTAAATGTTCATCGTCGCTTTCACACTGGAGAAAAGTTGCATACGTGTGGCACTTGTGGTAAATTATTTTCGCACACTGGTGCTTTCAATACACATGTTAAGTCTCATAAAAAGAAGAAATCTTACAAATGTAATACGTGTGAAAAAGAATTTTCAACCGAAAAAAAATTGAATATTCATACACTGATTCATGATAAAGAGAAAACTTACAAATGTAATAAGTGTGAAAGAGCATTTTTAACTGAAAAAAGTTTGAATATTCATATCTGTGAGAACCCATACCACCATAATTTACATCCTATTCATAATACAGAGAAAGTTTTCGAAACTATACATCTGGAGAAATCATACAAGTGTAATAAATGTGAAAGGGAATTTTTAACTCAAGAAAAGTTGAATATTCATTATCTGATTCATACAAAAGATTCATACGACTTTAATATGTACCAAAATAATTTTTCAATGGAAGCACCTTTGAATAATCATATGAATATTCACAACGAAGAGAGAACATTTTGCAGCGATAAAAATCTGACAGGTTTATTTCATTCAATGGAAAACCAAGATAATTATGCCAATTTATACGTGTCCAATCAGTGTCAAAGCTCATTTTCAAATGAACATTCATTTCAAGAGCATATTGAGACTCTACCGCGAGTTAATTTTTCTGAGTTTCCATCTGAAGGTTTGCAATCTCAACTAATGATTCATTCAGGAGAGAAATCAAACAACTCCAATATGTGTGAAAAGCAAATTTATGTGCAACCTCCTGGGACTAATCATATTAATAACCATAACACAGATAAACCATTTTGTGATGATCAATATCCAAAAGATTTATTTCAGCTTACTAAATTGGTCGAAAATTTGAATAATCATATGAAACTCTATGCCTGCGATTTATGTGGAAATTCATTCACAAGTGAACCTTCATTAAAAGAGCATATTGAGACTGAACATCAAGTGGAATCGTCCAAGGATGAAAATGAATTTTCAGCTGAAAAAGGTTTGAATACAGATCACCTAATTCATACTGAAGGGAAATTTTATAGTTGTGATGTATGTCAAAAAAGATTTTCCTTGGAAGATTCTTTGTCTGAGCATCGTAAAATACACCCAGAAAGAATTAACCGTAAAGTACATACATTGCATAAGTGCAATGTGTGTGATAAATTGTATCTCACAAAAGTGCATTTGAACTTGCATGCCTGTATTCCTACTGTTGAGAAAAAGTCCATTTGTGGAAGAAAGTCCTTGAATAAAGGATTTTCAGATCAGCATCTTCTGAGTTGCACAGATGAGAAACATAATAAGTTAAATAATTCTAAAGAAGAATTCTCAGTTTCGCAAAAATTCAAAGACACACACAGACTTACACATAGGCGGGAACCTTATAGTTGTGAAAAATGTAATGAAAGATTTTCACTGAAATCAATTTTCATTAATCATATTCGAATCCATTTTGAAAAGAACAAGAATGGGTTCATGTGTAACATATGCAATACATCGTTTAAACAAGGAAATTTAATGAATCATCTTCGCCTTCATACTGGTGACAAACCATTTAACTGTGATAAATGTGGGAAAACATTCTGCAGTAAATGGCTAATGACGGAGCATCGTCTGCGACATGATGTGAAGAAACCATATGCGTGCAGTAATTGTGAGAGAAAATTTGCATGCCCTAAAAGCCTAAAATACCATCGCTCTGTTCATCATAAAGACACACAACGTTGTTGCGATAAAAGTGAACAATTTCAGATTAATACAGAAGGAAAACCATACGGAAACGATTCTGATTTAAAATTCTCGAAATCAAAGATTTCCAGAGACCAATTACAAACTCTTGGTCTTACTGCTACTAAAGAGAAAACATACAGCTTTGTTAAATATCAGAAAACATATAATGCGAAATCAATATTGAATAACCCTCTCAAAACGCATACTGGTGAAATATTCCATACATGTAATATGTGCGATAAGTCATATACAAAGAAAGGGAATTTGAATCTCCATCTTCGCATTCATTGTGGTGAAAAAACATTTCAGTGTGATAAATGCGAAAGAAAATTCTATATTAAATCGAATTTAACTGCGCATCTTCGGCGACATAATAAAGAAAACCCTTATGAATGCCGTTTTTGTCATAAAAAATACATGGATGCACATAATTGGAAAGTACATTGCCTTTTACATAGACAGAAACCATTTAGCTGTGACAAATGTCAAAAAAGATTTTCGCATAAAGCTAGTTTGGCTGTCCACTTTCTCAGTCATGTACACGGGAATGTATATGTGTGTAATATTTGCCAAAAATCATTTTCGCGTAATTGCACTTTGACATGCCATCTTCGCTTTCATACTGGTGAAAAACTATTCATGTGTGACAAATGTGGAAGACAGTTTATCTACAGGAGAAGTTTGACTGAGCATTTGAAACGCCATACTGGTGGGAAACCCTATGCATGTAATAAATGTCATAACAGTTTTTGGCTTAAAGAAAGTCTCTCTAAGCACATTTGTAATGTTGATTCCGATAAAGAACGTGTTCTTTCCATTCAAAAAGGGAGCATTGCGCGTTGTCCCTGCCCGACAAATTGTATATTTAAATTGAACATTTTCCCAACTAAAAATTAATGTATAAATGTCTGTACAAGATGTAAAATAGTAATGAAATGAGCTTCTCTCAAATGGACAGTGATTTCTATTTTGTAAACAGCACCAAAAACTGGCGATATGCACAATTAAAATAATAAAACTTTGTAAAAAATCACCATAAAAAAAACAATACATAGGACGCGTTTCAAGCAAAAAATATTAACAGCTCGTCATCAGCTAACGTAAACACGTGTCCGTAAGGGGACAAGGTCAAAAATGAACTGAAAGGTAGACAGTAGAGCTTCCAAAGAATGCAACAGATGGCGCTGGCTGAAAGGAGTACATGCAGAAGACGAAAGTTTTGCTGAAAGGTAGAGAGTAGAGCTTGCAAAGAATGCGACAGATGGCGCTAGCTGAAAGGAGCATATGCAGAAGACGGTCGCATTCTTTGCAAGCTCTACTGTCTACCTTTCAACAAAACTTTCGTCTTCTGCATGTGCTCCTTTCAGCCAGCGCCATCTGTCGCATTCTTTGCAATCTCTACTCTCTACCTTTCAGTTCATTTTTGACCTTGTCCGCTTACGGACACGTGTTTACTTTAGCTGATGGCGAGCTGTTAATATTTTTATCTCGAAACGCGTCGTATGTATTGTTTTTATTTGGTGATCTTTTTACAAAGTTTTTTTATTTTAATTTCTACACTGTGTTGTGAAAATCTATCCTGTGGCATCCCATGATTTTGTAGCTATCATTTCACTTGAACAGTATAAAGCGAGTTACTACAGTGCGTGTCAATAGTTTAAGCACAATAACAATTTTAAAAGAAAACTTTATATATTCACTTTATTTCAACATCTATCTTGTATATGTTAATAATAGCAGTTTTAACACCATATTCAATAAAATGATATTATAAATTTTATTTAAAACCATGCAGTTTAAGAATAGAGCAAAAATAACCGCGTCAAAGGTTTAAGAAAAAAAATCGTTTTTCTGCAAATTTCACAAACTGGTATAAGCTGTTGCGCACGCAAACGATTTGCGGGTCTATAAGAAACAGTCAGTTGTCGTTTTTGAGTTAATACAAAATGCCTTAGTCGAAAGAATTTTCAGAGGAGGGGATAAATAACTGCAGTATGAGTGCACAACATAAGTCTGTTTCAGAAATTAGAAGTGCATTAAAAAGATCAAAACGAGGTATTCATTGAGTTTTGGCTCGTGGTAAGTATTTAAAACAAAAATACCGTTCAGGAAAGCCAAGAGTTACTACTTTGCGCAATGACCGCCGAATCAGAAACTTGGCTTGACTGACCTAGTAATTACTCTCTTTTGCAAATAAAACATGCAGTTGGAGGACAAATATCGAAAAGAAAACTGTTCATAGAAGAGTTTTGGAATAGGAATACATCAAAAATCGTAAAATGACTCGGTTACCATGTCTGAAACGACACCATAAAGAAGCTAGATTACAGTGAGCCAAAGAGCATATGTCATTTGGTGATAAGTGGCTGAATGTTTTAGTGATAAAAAAAATTGAACCTCGATAGCCCTGATGTGTTTAAGTACTATTGGCATGATCTCCGCAAAGAACATATTAGATATAATTAGAGTATATTTAACCGACAACATGGTATGGGTAATGGTATGGGAGGCTATTTCTTTCAATGGTCAGACATCTCTTGCATTCATCAGTGGTCGTGAAAACTATTAACAGACACTTGCCAATCATTTGTTCCCTTTTTCCTAGGTTTTGGGTGGAGAAAAATGGTTATTTCAACATGATAATGCTTCGATCCATACCTCAAGCTCAACTTCAATTTGACTTAAGTCGAAAATAGTATCTGTTTTGAAATAACCGGCAATTAGCCCTGATTTAAACGCTAAAGAAAATATGTGGGGTATTTTCTCTCATGCAATTTATCCAAATGAAAGCAGTATTCTTCAGTTAGAGATTTGAAAGATGCCACTGAGAACATGTGGTTTAAAATTGAACTAGAAACAATACAGAACCTCATTTTGTCGATGAAAGACCATATATTTAAAGTAATTCAGCAGAAGGGAGCAATAATCATTAATTTTTTTATTCTTGTTTTACTAAACAACATTAAAGAACTACTGTGCTTAAACTTCTGACACCATTTTCGTTCGTTTGATAAATTCTATTATTTGAGAGAAATTTTAAAGCATAAGTTTGTTAACCCATATTGGACCACACCGATTAAATATTTTTGAAAATTTTTAAAACTTCGATTATATCATTAATGTTGTGTAATTAAGTAGATACTAGCAGAATTTTGAAAAAAAGTTTTTAATTTTTTAAGTAACTAGCTGTCTTATAAACAGAGCATATTAGTAGGACACATAGTAAGGACATATAAAATGCATACATAAACTAATTTTATGAGCAAATATTTTATTTTACTTTAAAAATACTGTTTATGTTGTACAAAAATACTCTACGATTTCTCCAATAAAAAGATAATAATAACGGTAAAATTCTAGATTATAAGATCACAATTTTTAAAGGATTTTTTAAATAGTTTTTTTCAATTAAATTTTAATTGGTTACTTGTTTTTTGTTTATATGTCATACTTTCATGTATTTTAAAGACGTCATAACAAAATACATCATGAAAATCCTTACCAATTTTATTTTTAAAAATGTTTTATTAGCTGTCCTATTTATAGGACAGCGGTCCAATATGGGTTAAATATATTTTTAAAACTACGATTTTTATGTCATGTTAAAAGGAAAGTAACTTTCAGCTAATAATAAAACTTTATTTTGAAATTTTATGTTGTGCTTAAATTTTTGCCTCGCACTGTGGTTAGAGTGACTGGCTTTGCTTTTTTGCTCGTTCATGTTCTCGCATATTGTTCATGAGATCCCTAGTTCAAATCCCGGAAGCTGTCCGGGGCTGTCAACAATTTTGGCGTTTCCGGGATTTCAACCAGGGATCTTATGAACAGTAGGCGAGAGTTTTCGCGTCGAGCAAAAGGCCAAGTCATTTACTCTAAGCTAGTAACTCGCTTTATAGTGGTAAGTGAGATGAGATCGTTACAAATTCATCACTAACAACGATTCATATAATATGAAATTTTACCAGGTAAACAGACTAGAGATGCAACGATTATTCGACCGTCGTCGAATTGTTCTAGCTGCCGAATACCAACTCCATTATTCGGCCTGGCCGAATAATATTGTAAAAATTGTTTTTATATTTACACAGTAAAACTTTTTAATTTGACAATTTATATTCGTCATGCACAATGAAAATTTTATTTGAAATTAACAAACACTTTATTTTTCTCTTAACTTTCATACCCTGAATGGGTTTTATTTACCCATTTTTATATAAGAGGGTCATTTAGGAATCATGTTAAAACTTTTATGCTATATTTATAAGTACAAAAGTATCTGTAATAAGCTAACGTAATTTGTTAAATTTAAAATTAATAAAGTAAATTGAATTTTTTTAAAGCATAATGGGAAGTTTAATATATATCCCTTATTACATTAAAAAATCAGCGACTCCATTCCGATATTAAAGAAACATACTCGCAAATGCTGGCTTACAAAAATGGCACACATAGCATTTATTGGGGAATTTTTATACTATAATAGTATTATTTAACATATGGTTAATGGCATCTTTTAAATTTCATCAATTCGGAACAATGAATAC
This sequence comes from Maratus speciosus, assembly GCA_963932465.1. NCBI lineage: Eukaryota > Metazoa > Arthropoda > Arachnida > Araneae > Salticidae > Maratus > Maratus speciosus. The sequence goes on along the minus strand of OZ010798.1, from coordinate 188,559,740 downwards.
GGAGTCCTTTAACTTGAATAACTTATTTTTCACTAAACATGTATATCGTTTGGAATCTTTACCAGAATCCTTATAGACGAAGTCGTTTCAGATATATTTTTTAATATGTTGTAAAAAGTATTTATTTATTTATTTGTCTGTGTATTTATTTATTTTTTAACTGCTAAGAAAGAAGTGACAATTTCTTGTACGACTTTTTATTAAAAAGGGCCTTCCATTGTATATTGATATATATTATATATATGTGTGTGTGTGGACGCGAGTTTCAAAACTCGCCTTATCCAAATTTAAAAAATCGTGTTATCTCTATCAATCTATTCTACTGGTAGACCTGTATCGAAAAAACTAGTTTTATTCTGTATTTCTGGCATTGTGTAATCTTTGTTTACAATGAAAACCAATAGAGCAGTTAAGAGGTTTTTCGTGATTTTCCAAAATTTGATTTTCTGGATAAGGCGAGTTTTGAAACTCACGTCTTCATGTTTATCTGGCGCAGCATGTCCCTTAAGGGATTTTGCGCCATAAAACCTCATACAACCAACCAACCTCATATTTATATATACAGTATAGGATCCGTTATCCAGAATGCTTGGGACCTGAGATATTCTCTATAAGGGGTTTTTCTGTAATTCGGAATCCTTTACTATGAGTATTAGAACAGTATAATATAACGATATGAAATGTATAAAATATTAATACTACTCGTATATGTAAATACATAATTAAAAATTTGTTAATTTAATAACTTATTTAAAGAAAATAAAAAATTTCTAAATTACAATTCAAAATTTAAAAAAAAAAAGTACATTAACATAAAAAACTTAGTTTTAAGACTTCGGAGCAGAAGCTTTGATTTGGATATTTCGAATATTTTTATTAAGATTGTTTGCTTATAGTATGTCTCTTGCACTAATTGCTCCTGTATACCGGCATGATTTGCTGTTCCTGGAAGTAGCTTCTTTGCTGTTTTCTACAAATCACTTGTTCAGTTGAAAAATGTCAGTAACTCCTTTGAAATTTCTGACCCACCTCATTCTGCTGGTCATCATCACCACTTCCATTATACATATTTGTCATTATGTCACAAATCATACTGCGAGTCATCTGATGACTTATAGGAGTCTCGCCATTAACACTTATACCCTGTTCACACTAGAAACTTAAGATATCTTAGACCGCCAGTTTTGAAGTGGTACCCTCCCGGAATGGGATTCCTGTTCACATCGAAAAATTTACCTTAAGATATCTCGGTAGCGTCACTGTGTCTGTGATCTGAACAAAAGTAAAGTATGTGCATTCGCTTAAAATAAAAACTGCCGCAACAGCCAAACAGTAAAAGCGAAGTTTCATAGCCAATGAGAGTGAGTGGTCGTTCCTGTATCTAGCCGAAATAAGTCGAAACTCACTGAAAGAGTTTGTGGAACTCTCTCAGACAGTTCGGCGGCCTGAGATATCTTAAAATATCCAGTGTGAACATAGATTAGACAACCCTCCACTGACTCTTGATCCACCAATTGAACATCTGAACAAGAAATTCCTTCATAGACCGGGAACCGGCAGCACTGACAATCACCTTATCGAGTTCACGGATGAAATTCTAGGATTAATTAAATCTTGATTAGCATATTAAAACGCAATCGGTCTGCCAAGTCATATCTTGGTGGAAAACTCGATTTTAGTGGCTGACTCGCAGGTTTACCACTGTGTTTTCCTGCACCCAAAGGTAAGAAAACATGGAAGACTGGGAGCAGGAAAACACAATGGTAAACCTACGAGTCAGCCGCTTAAATCGAGTTTTCCGGTGTTTTCCACCAAGATATGGCTTGGCCAACCGATTGCATTTTAATATGCGAATCAAGATTTAACTAATCCTAGAATTTCATCCGTGAACTCGATGAGGTGATTGCCTGTGTTGCTGGCTCCCGGTCTATCAGCTTAGTCCAGCAGATCTGGAATAATTTCCTTCTCTTTGAAAGATCTCACTCTTTAGACTCATCCACACCATAAAAAAAAAAAAAAAAAAAAAAAAAAAAAAAAAAAAAAACATTGCAGATGACCACAAATTTTGTCACCCATGGCTGAGTGTAAATCTGTCTGCTGTATACCATGCTCGACGTAAAATATCTTTAGCTTTTATATTTTTCAAATGAAACAATTTATTTTTCAGTTATCATTTTGCATTCTGATTTTTGGAGCATTCCGGATACCGGGTTCCATACTGTATATGTAAATGAATAGAAATATAAATCTGTCTTATATTGCATTCCTTTTCATAAAACAAATATATTTTGTTGTATGTTGCCAAAGAAGTTAATTTGTATTATATTTAACCCTTTCAGGGGCGGTGGCTAGACGGTCTAGCCACCTAATTTTAATTCCAAAACTTACTGCTCGCACCAAAAATATTTTAATAAAAAGTTGCTTTTGTAATTAAAGTGCAAAATAGCGTTTTGTTATTTAGTAAGAAATTCGTTTGAATATTCTGGTGTCAGTCAATTATTTTATCAGTTTACGAACAGAATTTCTCTGCCCCTGAAAGGGTTAAAAGTTGTGCTGTGTGATCTTGCATCTAAAAAAATACCGCTTGCCTAATATACCTTAAAATTCCACACAAATTATTAAACTATTGTTCTGAATGTATTGCATATTTTGTCAATTTTTACTCAATTTTATTTTCAGTTTCAAATAACAATATTAGTACCTGATTTGATATCTTAGTGCTACTAATTAAATGACGTATTCATTGCCTTTATTGTATTAAAACTTTAAAATACTTTCAATGATATACAGTGTGTTTCAGAAGAGCGATTACAAATTTTCAGGAGAGATAAAGTACACCTAGACGATGAGAAATCGCATAGAAATGCATGGTCGGAAACGCTTTCCTGGCGCGGTAGTAACGACTTGTGTTGTCAAGTGTCCTGCGTAAATCGAGGCTCCAAATGATTTGGACACCAGTATTTTAAAGTAATTTTCTTCGTCTTATCTAATGGCAAAATTATCTGGGATTAAAAATGGCGAAAGAAACTGTAAGAAATTAGTGGTGTCCAGAGCATTTGGAGACCTAATTTACGCTCGATACCTGGCAACACTAGTAAAAACACAAGAAGAGAAGGACACGAACAGGGTGAGAAAACATGTTTATTATTATTAGTACCGCAAAAATGTTGGGACAAGGCTGAGGTACCTGTTGCAAGGCATCGTGCCATCTGATGGGGAAGTTCGGCACGCTCCCGGCATTTTCGAGAACATTGGATCTTCCATGCGTCTGAGATGTGAGGCCTGCATGCTGGCCCGGGGTCATAATTACGAACATCTTCTATCGTGAGAATAATTGTCTCTCCTTTTGTTCTTATTTCTTAGTTTTTTGCTGTACTAAGAATAATAAACATGTTTTCTCACCGTGTTCGTGTCCTTCCTTTCTTGCGTTTTGTGCCGTCATTACCTCCCTAGGAAAGCATTTCCGACCATGCATTGCTATGTGATTTCCCGTTGTCTAGGTGTACTCTATCTCTCCTGAAACTTTGTAACCTCTCTGCTGAAACACTTTGTATATGCAACATGCCATATGTGCCTGTAATTTGTAACGTAGATTTTTGTTGACATTCTACTTAAAGAAGTAACATTCCATTATAAAATATAAATATTTTTTATGTGTGTGTGTATTTTGACAATAAAAATACTGTTGTAATGTGTAATTGTTTCCTTTCTCTTTTTTTTTCTTTCTTTTTTAACTCTCTGCTTACCGGACATGTCCATTCAGAATGTTTGTTCAAATCAGAAATTTCTTTAAAATAAACTAAATATATAAATTAGACAGTAATAACTCAAATAAATAATTTAAATAGTTTCAAATAAAAATTCCGGTGTAGGACATTTTTATAAAACTTTAGTAAAATTTCCGGTAGTTATAGGGTTACAGACTAAAATAAAGAAATTTCCGCAAATTTTCCCACAGCTTTTTCAGTTTTATTTTTGCTTCAATTCTGCGAATTTTGTAAGATTTTCGCGAAAATTGTTTAATATGTTTTCAGTATTTTTTATGACAACTAAAGTCAATAGTTTTCAAGTTTAAACAATTCAAATCTAAACTTGTCGCAGAAATTTGGTGTTCTTATGTCCCTTCATCTGTCTTGTATATATTTATACTGAATACAGAATCACCCTCTCACGAGATACTCTTCATCTTAGAGTCCGGTACAACTGCCCTTGAATTTAGATATAACAAAATTATGTCAATTAAATTAACAAAGATAATCCAATGAAATCCTATTTCTTTTTAATGCTAGAAATGGCATTACTCTCAATTACATTGATGCATTAACCCTTAAATGCATGATTTTTTTTTCCGAAAAAGTTATATATGATTCTCAGAAAGATTTATTACACAAGAAAAATAATGAAAAAAATCAGAGTTGATGTATAATACGTCAATCTTTTCTTATGTTACACATCTGCAATACAAGTAAAAACACTGTCATAACTAAAATATTGCAAATTACTAAACATTTTATAATAAGTGTGAATCTAAATACCTTATTTTATATATATTTTTTATTTTCTAAAACTTAACCCTTAATTGCATGAACTATTCTTTTAGAATTGTGTTTTTTATTTTTATATTCAAGATTAGACAACAGAAATTTTAAGGTAGATTTTTAACTTTATTTAGTAGCATATTTCTGTCATTTTTACAGGATTAATATTTCTTATTAAAAAAAAAAAAAAAAAAAAAAGAAAAAAATTTGAAATTTGATTTTTATTTGAAATATTAATATTTCTGTTTAAATATAGTGGTTCCTAAGAGTAAAATAAAAAAAAATGATGCAGATATGCATCAATATGCATTTAAGGGTTAATTTGGATTTACGCCTGAACAATGCACATGGAACCCACGCTTAAAGTGGGCTGGAACGTATTTTATCTTTTCAATTTTTTTTTTTCAAAAAATTTTGAATATTATTCACCCATGTCCGCATTTCCTCTCTGTATTAAAAGGACCCTCGATGAGACTAAACGTTTTTGTTTTTTCTTTTAAACTAATTTGCTGTTCCAAAACTTTTCTTGCGTTCGGCCAGCTTGAACCCCTTAATTCTCGCTCCCGTCATATTCACGGGCTGTGACTTTTATTCAGATTTGTTTGATTCCCACCAGTTTTATAAAATAGTGTAATTGGCTTTATTATGGTATCATTTTAACTCTCATTAAATAGGGTGAACATTTCTTTTTCAAAAAGTGGTGGTAATAAGCAATTTGAATTTTTAAACCGTAATTTAATGCGACCGTTACCTGGACTAGGTCGTATCGCATACTAGAAACGTGACGCAACTCAGAAATGTTATATTTAATATGAGAGGCAAAAGATAAGGTTGGCATTTTTTATTTTATTGTAAAATCAAAACTAATGGCTCTTAGTTCTACCAGGGAGGGTGCTAAGGGGTCTGAAGCCACTCCCGAAAATTTAAAAAGACTTTGCAAAGTTATCTTTAATGATAATAAAAATTGACCACGCTTTTCTTGTTTTTATCTTCCCTTACATTAACGTAACATTTTTAGCTGTAAAAGCTAAATTTATTCAATTTTCAGTTGCAGTAATCTCTCGTTATGTCGCTTATTCGAATATACAGGGTCATCGAAAAATAATGCCTAGATTTAAAAAAAATCATAACATCGAAACATTTTATGTTAAATGAGCAATTCTTTCACTACACGATAACTGGTGAACGCAAGTTTGGTTTTAATTCATCAGAATTCGTTTGCGTGTCTGTGTTATGCGCGGATTAGTTGCGCAGTCGTCAAGGTCAGCCGACGCTCCCGACTGCAGCCGCTCAGTACGATGTTGACTGCCGCTGTACACTTATTGACTTTGACTCCACACATCAAATCACGCACTGTGCTTTTTGTTGCACGGTCAACATCGTACTGAGCAGCTGCAGTCTGGCGCGTTGGCTGGCCTTGACGACTGCGCAACTAATCCGAGCATAACACAGACACGCAAACGAATTCTGGTGAATTAAAACCAAACTTGCGTTCACCAGTTATCGTGTAGGGAAAGAATTACTCATTTAATATAAAAAGTTTCGATGTTATGATTTTTTTAAAGTCTATGCATTATTTTTCGATGACCCTGTATTGTTCTTTATTGGTATCTACTACTAAAAATAAATTTTCTTCTTAAAACGCAATTTTAACCATCATTGCACAGTAAAATTCGATAAGTGTAGTTCCGTATCATTAATTTGTCTAAGAAAAACTAAGTGCAATACGCATATGACGTATAAGTTTACTTTAACCCCTTGGGGACGAGCGACACGTATACGTGCCGGAAATAGGCTTAAGGATCCTCTTTTATTCTCACCAGTAAAATTTTACTGTAAAATTTGCCTTATTTAATCCGAGCATTTTCCCGATTTGAATAGGCACAAACTTCTATTTTTTAAAACCGGTAGCAAAGTAATAAACATTTCGTAAAAGGCTCCCGTCGCGAAGGGGTTAAGAGTCAAATATAAAACACTTGCTTGCATGTTATGGTCTTCCTTAATTTTACCTGTCCTCATTATATCACGCATATAATGAAAACTTAATAGTGCAAATTCTAAAATGTTTTGTAGAGAAAGAAGCCAAAAACTTTAATAGCCGTCTATAATGTAAAATCATGTTAAAAATAATGATTTGAACAGTAAAACTACCGGAAATTTTACTCAGGTTTTATAAAAATATTTTATACCAGAATTTTTATTTAAAACTGTTTAACTTATTTATTTAACTTTTTCTTCCTTGTTCTTTTTAAAACTTACTAGGGGGCTCAGCCCCCTACGAGCTACGCTCGCCAACCCCCGTTCAGACACCGCAGACTCTAAAAGCACGCTAATTTGATTGGCTTTAAAAAGATTTCGAAAGATTGAATTATAACTAAAAATACAGTGGTGATCTCCCTATAAACGGGTTTCTATTCATTTCTCTTTGATTGGGGAATTTGGCCAAATCAGCTACTGTTAAAAGATACAATGGCTGCTTTCGTCTTTTATTAAATAATTTTAGTTAAACATTTCAAAATATAAAATGGATTAAGTAAACAGAGTCTTTGTCTTCCGGTATTTTTTAACAAAGCGAAAATAAAGTTTTTTTTTTAAATAAGACATTTTAAATATATCGTTTATAATCTGACGTAATTTTCACCAAACTTTTCTTTCTCTTTTTAATATTCACGTGAAAATACTTTTGTTATGAAATGAAATATTTAAGCTGTCCTAACAAAAATCGTTGAAAAATATCAAATAAATGTCTCGCGCAATTTTTTTAATTTAAACTGTTTTGCGATGTTATTTTTTGTTCATTTTACGTAATAAGTGTAATGTGACGTAATTTCTCTTATTTAAGACTTCTAACGCATGTTAATGAATTTATTATTCTACAATATTCTTTCTCTTTTAAAATTCACGTGTTAATATAGTTTTTATGGCGTAATTTTCAATGAGTTCCTGTTTTTTTATATTTTATGTTTACAATAGTCACGTGTAAATAAATTTTTAATTTGAAGCAAACATTGTTTGCGCTATTTATACAGTTGGCAACAGTTTAAATTAATACCATATTGTAAATTATGTAAAAAATATCTCTCAAAATGCTGAAAATTTGAATTTAAAATAGAAATAAAACCTCAAAAAATGAGTCAAAATAAAAAAATTAATGCAATCTGCACTCCGGCAAATTCTAACGCATAAAATGATCTAAAAATGATTACACTGCCATGTATAGTTTTTGCTGCTATAAAACTTTTTTAATGGAACGATTTTGTCCAACTTTAGCATTAAATATCTCTTAAAATATTTCTGCGATTTGAAAACTGTCTACATCAGCGTGTTTATCAAGCATTTCTCTATAATACCACCGGCATTCATATTTTTGTATGCAATATTTTTCTTAATATTAACGAAGAAAGACCTCCGGTCTCAAAAAATTCAAAACCAGCGGCGGCGGTGACAGTGGTAGTTACTTTTTTTTAGAATAGAGAGATTGTATAAAGAAAATCCTGGTACGAACCGAAATATTTTTAATTGGTAGAGGTCAAGATGACCCGTCACGGTACGTTTAGTGTTAAAGAAAGTATCTTTGAAAATGCTGTTATAACTGTAAAAAGCTTTTCTCTCTATTCTAAAAAAAAGTAACTAACGCTGTCACCGCCACCGCCGGCGCTGGTTTTGAATTTTTTGTGACCGGAGGTCTTTCTTCGTTAATACTAAAAAAAATATTGCATATACAAAAATATGAAAATCGGTGGTGTTATAGAGAAATGTTTGATAAACACGATGCAGACTGTTTTAAAATCGAAGAACTATTTTAAGAGATATTTAATGTTAAAGTTGGTCAAAATCGTTCCATTCAAAAAGTTTTATAGGAGCAAAAACTATATATGGGAATTCAATCATTTTTAGATCATTTTATACATTAAAAGTGCCCGGTGTGCGGACTGCATTTATTTTTTTTAATTTGACTCGGTTTTTTGAGGTTTTATTTCTATTTTAAATTCAATTTTTCAGCATTTCGAGAGGCATTTTTTACAACTTTTAGAAAAGGATATTTTTTTAAATCGTTGCCAAATTAAAAAAACAGCGCAATGAATAATATTTCCTTCAAATTAAAAATTGTTTACACGTGACTATTATAAACAGAATAAACTTTCAAATGAGAATTAAATGATTACGCATTAAAAGCAGGAAGATATTTATAATTACGTCTTAAAAACTACATTTACACGTGATTTTTAAAAGAGAAAGAAAATTGTAAAATAATAAATACATTAATATGCGTTAAAAGAGTACATGGAAGAAATTACGTCATATTTAAAATTGTCAATTCATAATATTGAAAAACAGTTTAAATTTAAAACTATATTTGCGCGAGACATTCATTTGATATTTTGATATAATCTTTTTAAACTATTGTTGAGGATTTTAAGATAGCGCAAATAATATTTCCTTTCTAACAACAAAAGAATTTTCACGGGATTATTAAAACGAGAAAGAAAAATTTGGTGAAAATTTCGTCAAATTTAAAGCGATACATTTAAAATGTCTTATTTAAAAAAAAAAATTATAAAAATACCGAGAGATAAAGACTCTGTTTACTTAATTCATTTTATAGTTATTAGCTTATTTTTACATGTTTCACTGATCTGATAATCACTGACGAAAACAACCCGTTAGCAGGGAGATCGCCACTGTTATTTTAATTATAATTAATTCTTCCGAAATTTTTTAAAAGCCGATCAAATTAGCGTGCTTTTAGAGTTTGCGGTGTCTGAGTAGCTCGTAGGGGACAGAGTCCCCTAGTTATAAAAAAAAAAAAAAAAAAAAAAAAAAAAAAAAAAAAACTAGTAGCAGGAAATTTTGAAAAGAAATGGTTTGAAGAAAAACGACAGGGTACTAGAAGTCTTCAAAGGTCCCGGCGTTCCCAGGCTCTTCACTGAACAACTTTGCTTTAAATTTTCGGCGTATGAATCTTTAATCAAAAGAAAATGCGTACAGAGTAGTCTGTTTGTTTAGGAAATTTTCTTTGTCTTTTGAAGAATAATGGGAATTATTATTTTAGGGAATGGATACCCGTATGTAGAGATTTTTTTTTGGCAGTTTGTCACAGCACCCCCTAAAGAGTTTTCTAGAGGGCAACATCTAACAGTCTTATTTTGTGCTAAGCCAGAAATTCTGCTTAGAGGTGATCATGATAGCGGTCCTCAAACGTTAGAGAAACCGATAGACAAAGACTGTAAGCTAAGAGCGATTTTAAAATTTAGAACAAAATCTGGAGATGATGAATTGAAACGACATATTATAAACAGCCGCAGAAATGCTACTTACTTCATCCTAGACATTCAGAATGAAATCATTCAAATCTCGTCGGATATAGTTACAGAAGAATTAATTACCAAATTAAATAACGCAATCTGTTTTAGCTTGATTGATGATGAAACTATGGACATTTCAATCACATAACAGATTACCCTTTTTTGCTAGAAACCGGCTGTCCCAAAAATGACTGATGGATTTTAATATGCAATAACTTGAAAACGGTGACAGATATTAAAAAATTCTTGCAGGAGTGTTATGTATGATGTCAGGATTTTTTTTTTTTTGCAGTGCTTCTTGATTTTAGTTCGAATTTCAAACAATAGATGGCGCTGAGAGCAATAGGTGCTCAGTCCAGACCCGATTTTCGGTACTTCGTGATCCATTCAATGCATTGTAATCTCCTTTTTTCGCATGGAAGAAGAGAGAGAGAGGTAAAAAAATCGAGCCTGGATTGAGCGGTTATAGCTTTCAACGCCATCTATCGATGCTATTTGTAACTGAAACTGAGAATCGGAGCATAAAAATGTCTGACATATTGCATAACACTCCTGCAAGAATTTTTTTAATATCTGTCACCGTTTCCAAGTTATTGAATTTTAAAATTAACCAGTCATTTTTGGGACACATGGTATGTAGACTATTTATAAAATTCACAAAACACATATTTCGCGAGGATTTTTCAATTCCTACTATTAGTTCACACTCTCCCTATATTTATATATATATATCTTGCTCAAATTTTCAATCGTTAATAAAATATTTATTATTCATCCTATCAAGTTGAAATAATTTTTTTTTAAACTTGTACTGGATGACAACTGATGTTAATACAGATTTTTCAAATATTAATTCATTAATTAAATTTTAATTAAATAATTTTAGTTTTACATGGGAGACAAAATGGCGGCCATTGGTTATTGAAGCATTTAATGCATCTTCATATCTATAAGAGGGGTTACCAGGGCTTAATTTGCGCCGGAGCAGGCGCGGATCCACGGGGGGGGCGAACCCCCCCCCCAAAAAAAAAAAAAAAAAATCCACCGATTGTCGCGAATTTCGACAAATGGTCGCTGAAAAATATCAATTTCGTCAATCGTTCGCAGGTCAAAAGATCGCAAAAGGAACGCAAATTTCGTCAAAGGATCGCGCAAAAAACGCCAATTTCGTCAAAGGATTGCAAAAAAACGCGAATTTCGTCAAAGAATTGCGTAAAAAATGCTAATTTCACGAAGGAATCGCGCAAAAACGCTAATTTCGTCAACAGAACTCTGAAGAAATGCGAATTTCTTCAAAGAATGGCGAAAAAATGCGCGAATTTCGCCAAAGAATCGCTGAAAAAACGCTAATTTCGTCAAAGGGTTGCCAAAATTAACGCACAATTAGCACCGGGAGGAGATTCCCCTAGGTGCGCATCCACCGGGGAGGGGGGGTTAGATCGGGGCAAAGAAGGGAAGAACAAATTACCAGGTTGGTTTTTAAGAAATCAACACACCATACGCATTTTAGCTTTTAACTGACTAGGATTAGGACATAATCCTTTTTTTCATTCATGAAATACCCTTCAAATTTACCAATGTGGGTGGCAATAACAGTATATTTTTTACACATTATTGATTTTCTTCAGAAAACATTAAGATGCTTGAATTTTTCAAAGGACCTTTCTTTTTCTTGTTTCTTTCTTTCTTTGGGAATTGCTATGAATCCCATTCTTTTCTCAAAAATATCATTATACAGAAATTAGAATTGCAACTTCTTTGAAAGAACGAAAAAGTTTCAACACTTTAAAGGGATCCGGATAACGTTGCCAATTTCTGTTGTAGAGATTCAACAAAAGGTACACGAAGCGGCATCGTCCCCACCTCAACCCATTAGTGTAAAAAATTATGGCGCCATATGCCTTTTGAAAGGACATAATCCTATTTTGTTCACTAACTGCCGAAACGTCAGTGAGGTTTACCAATGACACCCGAAAAGTGTTTTCGTTTGCTTGTCTGTCTGTTCCGCGAAAACTGCCGTTAAAAGCATTGGATTTATATCTTGGGGGGCGGCGACCGCCCCGATCGATCCCCCCCGTGGATGCGCACCTAGGGGAATCAACTCCTCATGCTAATTGTGCGTTTTTTACGCGGATCTATGACGAAATTCACGTATTTTTTTGCGATTCTTTGACAAAATTCGCATTTTTTCCGAGATATGTTGACGAAATTAGCGTTTTTTGTGCGATTCTTTCGCGAAATTATCGTTTTTTCCGCAATTGCTTGGCGAAATTAGCGTTTTTTTCTGCGTTCCTTTGCCGAAATTCGCGTTTTTTCTACGATCCTTTGACGAAATTTGCGTTTTTTTCTGCGATCCTTTGACAAAATTCGCGTTTTTTTCGTGGTCCTTTACGAAGTTCGCGTTTTTTTTTTTGTGGTCCTTTGATGAAATGTCCGATTTTTTGGCGAAATTCACGTTTTTTCCGCGCTTTTTGATGAAATTCACATTTTTGCTTGATCCTTTGACGAAATTCATGTTTTTGCGTGATCCTTTGACGAAATTCGCATTTTTTGCGCGATTTTTTGACCTGCGAACGATTGACGAAATAGATTTTTTTCGGCTACCATTTGTCGAAATTCGCGGTGCATTTATATTTTTTGATCCAAAGGGAAGGGGCGATCCCCCCCCTTCCTTGGATCCGCGCCAGTGAAGAGGTATACACACCATAGAGGTCTGCACGGGTCCGGGCTTGGCCCGAGGCCCGTACCCGGCGGAATGAAGACGAATTTTCCAACGGGCTGGCAGAATTAGGACAATTTTTTAAACGGGCCGGGCCGACAGACAAAATTGATCGGGCCTGCAGGGCCGGGCCGATATACGAGCCATTTTCAATGAATACGATTTTCTCGAGAAGTATAAATGTGCGTCACGAGCCAATGCGATTTTAACAACATCAATACAGATATATAACATGTCCATCGTAGAGATCGGCATCGTACAGTTACAAGACATCTGATTCCGGGTTTAATTTTTTTGTTCAGCAGGCTCGTACCGGGATGGAACTGGTCTTAATCGATCTCAGGATGTGTAGGACAGGCATTGTGTTTTGTAAAAGTATTAATAGTGATAATGAATTTCTGTTAACAGTATCTTTGGAAATATACCTTAAGGGTTTCTCATATTCACTGCTCAACAATGCGAAACTTTCAGACACATGTTCTGGCTCATTTTTAATTATAAAGACATAAAATTGACAGGCCTGACTATTGAAAGCATTTGGAAACGAATAGCTTTCTCCATATTTGATAAATTAGTCACAGAGATAACAGAGATTCTTGTCACCTGACTGTACATTTTTCTCCTTTCTTGTGCTATCGCTTCCGGAAATTCGATTCAAAACCCCAACTTTGGCAGTATTTTCAGAGAAAGATATATTGCTTTTATCTATGAGAAAGACGGCATTTACATAGTTTCTGAATAAGAATACCTGCCAATCTTACGCGTTTCCAAAAAGAAATAAATTCATAAATGTGTCGATATGTAGCTCCTTTGGATTTGAGAAAAGCCTTAAAAATGAGAGAAATATTTTCACAAATCTATTTTTTATTATACAGCTTCAAAAGTTATCATGTGTTTAATCCTTTATTCTGAATTACATTAACCTTTTAATGAATCCTTATTGGAATTTTGAAATGTCTTTAGAGACGATGACTAAAACATTGTAAGTAATCGTTAATGTTTACTATTGTGTGTTTTCTGTTTTGCGAACACATAGTAATCTAAAATATACTGTAAAATGTTCCCATAAATATGTATGTAGTATTCATTAAAAGAATCTTAATTGTATGTCCAGTGATGGAACAGTGGCGCAGTAGTTAGGCGATTGTTACCACTAACTTTTTTTAGTATTCTTTACATTGAAAAATCTCAGAATTCTATCCTTAAATAAGACGAAGAATACTAATAAATTTTAGCAGTGTCAACTTATTCTCTAGTGCTACACCGTTCCATCACTGTATGTCGAGAAAAAACGCATTTTTTTTTTTTTTTTGTAGAAATTGAGTCGGGCCGGGCCGGGCCTGTTTCACTGATTTTTGTACGGGCCGGGCAGGGCCGAGAACTGTAAAATTTACAAACGGGCCGGCCCGGGCCCTGGCCCGGAAATTCCGGTCCGTGCAGACCTCTAACACACCACGTAGATGACACATTTTGACTTTCTAGGATGTTAAAGGCTCGTCAGATTTCTGAAGGGGATCTTTTTTCAGAGATTATCCTCTTTCAGAAATCTGATATTAAAAAATGGATGTGATGATTATGTTTTTCAGCTTTCGGTAACTGGTTCTTATGTATTTTTTAGTGCTGAATCCAAAAATGACCTTCATTTTGTACCATGCCATCACTTCAGGATATCACATAAATCGCCAAATTTTTAAAAAGTCTTTTATCAAAAGTTAAAAAAGACAATCATCGCAGGCTTGTGTTACTAACGTTCTTCACTATAACTAAAAGAACAAAAAATAAGATAAATAATTACCATAGTATAAGAGTAAACAGAAAAAGAAAAAAAAAGGCATTTAAAAAATAAATTCTGTTATAACGTTTTTAATTTTACGACCTAATAAGTAACAATAAACGATATTTTGAGGAGAGGTCAAGATTATAAAATAAGAGTGATGGATAACCGAGTGTTTCGGTTAATCGGATGTCGGATAATCGAGAGTCTGTAATATTTTTAAATTGCATTAATTTCATATTCATTTAATAATTAACTGCAAGGAAGGATTTGAGCTACAGAAATTATGACTACGTTGATTATATGTCACTCGATATCGTCCCCCCCCCCCCAAAACGATTCTCTGGATCCGCCTCTGCGCCGGAGCCAACCGGAGCTCAGCTCCGGTACTTCTTTGTTTTTAGTAAATATGTAAATATTGGTGGGAATTCACCGGAGTTCATAAAAGTAGGGCTCCGGAGCCCAGTGCAACAGCGATTCCAAAAAACCGAAGCCTAAATTCTCCTTTCCTTTCCCTCCCATCTCCAACTTTATGCATTCTTTTCTATTGAAACACTTATATGTGACGTAGTACGTCGTACACATAGGATATAGAGATGAAACAGCACGTAAGATTTTCTAAAAAGTTTTTTTCTTTGCTAGTTGTTCATTCTTTATTCCTTTTTTGTGTTAACACGATTTCCAAATCATAATCCTTACCTTATTTCATTTCAGAATTCTGCGATTAATTACCACTAAAAAGAGGCAAAGATTTTTATTCGGAAGGAATGATAAACTAAAAAATGGAATAAGTTACACTTAATTATATGCAGGTAGATATATGTAAATTTTTTATTTTGCTAAACAAAAAGAAGATACTTTAAATTTTGTAAATAATGTATTGAAAATAAATATGTGGATTTGAATGATTGCGGAGGGGGGGGGGGGGCACTCTACGGTTTTAGTACCGCAGAATGTTAGGGCTCCGGTACTTCTTTTGTTAGAAATTAAGCCCTGAGGGTTACCATAGGGAGGACCCTGTTCTGTCGCCTAATACCGCCAAGTTTGTCGCCAACTTGGCGATATATCGCCAAATTGGGCCACCAAAATGAGTCGCCAAATGTGACGCCAACTTTGCGATATCGCTAATGTTTCGCCAAATTTCCATAGAGTTCCATTGTAAACCTACTTGCTTATAGAAAATCAGCAAATTGAGATATTTTAATGCAACTAAAACTAATATTAGCTTAAGGGATTATATTAAATTTTTCTTTGATGACATAAGTAGGAATTGACTTTAAAAACAAAATTTTTATATTACTTGTTTAGGTTTCATCCCAGTAAATGACTTGTCCGCCGAAAATGTAACAGAACTAATATTACAACGTTGTGATGATCTTGACATGTCTAAATGCGCGGAGGCGTATGAGGGAGCGGCCAGCATGGCTGGTAATGTTAGTGAACTCCAGTCTAGAATTCGTCCGAAGTATCTAAAAATTAGATACGTCCATTGCTTGCCACTGGTTAAACTTTGCACTGTCCAACAGCATGCTGATTCCTGCCATCCAAAACTGTCTTGGAATTGTTGATGACTTCTTCCAAACTGAAATAAAGATCCTAAGACTAACATTTAGGCAGACAACACGTGCAAACCCTCAAATTACATCCGCTGAAGAATATTACAGGGTCACGGTCTTTATTCTCTGTGTAGAAAGATTTATTCTAAATTTGAATGACAGATTCATTTAGAATGCAGACATTATAACAACTTAAAGTACTTATTCCATCCAGGATTTGCTTCTCCGGAAAAAGCAAGCATATTAGGGAATTTCTGTTAATGTTTTGACGATAAAGTGACAATGTCGCAAGTGAAAGCTGAATATGAATTATGTTGCGAGAGATTTGCTAATGTTGACACAAACACAGAGATCACAAAATTTTTAGGGTATTGTAATGCAACCTATTACAATACGATCAAATACTTTCTGACAGTCTTGGCTGCAATCCCGATAACAACAGCCAGTGTTGAAAGGTCTTTTTCGACATTGAAAATTAAATCTTTCCTCGAAGCGTTACGGCCGATGAGAGACTGGGTAGCCTTGAAATGATTTCCCTTCACTGGAACATTACAGTAGATCCCGATAAGGTAATCAGCCTCATATGTCTGAGAAATCACGAAGATTGCTTCTGTAGCACTAGTAAACTTATTGTACCAAGAGTACTTCATTTAAAATTATTCTAATTCTAATCAGAGAATGTGAAATATAAATATAATTTTTATGTGTACATACAGTGGAGGACAAAATTGTGGGCATTTTTTTAAATTTTCATGTTGTATAAATTTGTCTGCTTGAATAATATAATAAATTTCACTCAAATGCAAATGTTTATATATAAAATTCAAGAAAATTTAATGTGGTATTTAATTAAAATATGTGCATTACAAAAAAAAGTTACAAAAAATAAGATCTATCTTGGATATCATTATATTGTGGAACATCGGACTGCTTCCAATATTCCACATAAGAAACACTCAAATTGATGCAAATATCACTAGGTATAGGAAACCCCACGCGTTTCCAAAAAGGGCATAAAATTTTGTCTAAATTCCAACTTTAGACGGGGAGATCGGAAGAAATAGATCAATCCTAATTCATCATAGGATGTAGCATATTTTAGACAGCAAGTAAAAAGCAAAGACCACCTGGTCCATACCACCACAAAGACCACCTGGCAAAGACCACCACTTTAATGCACCGCCAAAACGAAAGTGGTCGAGGTTTTCCTACGCACAGCCGAGCAGAGGAGAAACGTGTGCCAAAAAGTGTGCAGGGACCAGGTCATCCTATCGGATGATAGCTGGGAGACGATTTCACAGCAAAGCATTGCTTGTGGCCAGAAATTCTCAATTGTTTTTTCTGCGAGATATCACAGGATCGGGGAGATCTTTGATTAAGAAAAGGTTAGTTAAGTTTGAACTCTGGTGAGTGTAGGTGACAGGTCTTTTACCTGGAACGAGAGCAGAAATCTCTTGGGAGTATGCTCATTTTTCTCAGAGGTAGAATCCGAGGGTGAAACACACTTCTTTCACGCGGCGGACTAAGCCGTGCGGTCATATTCAGAAACCGGCTGTCAAACAGAGGAGAGAGGTCTTTACTCTTCATAAGTGACATTTCGAAAGGGTAGTTCAGTAAAATCTTAGAGACTCTAAAGTGCTGAACTATCTAATTACCTTATTAGGACTACTACATCACGAACTTTGTTCATCATCAAACCCATATTTCAGCTCATTAATTGTTGTGTATATATGTTTTATTTAGTCAAGAAAACATTTTAGTGTTTTATATTAATAAAATCTTTGTTCATTAACTAAATTTTGTCATACGCCTCTGAAGAGAAACTACCACGCTATCAACTCTCATCTGAGGCACCACAACTGGTGGCAGCTAAAAACGAACTTTGATGAAAATAACAAAGTAGTAGTGAGGTTATAGAAGCCCTAAAGAATAAGAAAAGCTGAGTGCTAAGCAGCAGGACAAAAAGACACAGCGGCAACTGCGGAGAAGACGAAGCGACAGGCCAGCTCTCCAGAGAAAGGCGGAAAAAAATTCAGGAGACCCAGACAAGGACTCGGACAGAGAAATCCAGGAGACCGGAGAAGGACTCGGGCGGAGAGAGCCCGGACAAAAGACTCTGACAGTGGAGATACTCCCTCGAAAAGGCCAACACTGAGACCAACATTTTGAGACAGATGAGTCGACAGCAGTGCGCATGCCAGTTCATTTGTGACGGGAAAGCTACAAAACAAGGAGGTAAGCTCATTATTTTTCAGTGGCTCTCACTTTAGTATTGTTTAAATGTATTAAATCAAAATCTAA
The DNA here is from genome assembly GCA_963932465.1 of Maratus speciosus. Classification (NCBI taxonomy): domain Eukaryota; kingdom Metazoa; phylum Arthropoda; class Arachnida; order Araneae; family Salticidae; genus Maratus; species Maratus speciosus. Next base: position 188,541,546 of record OZ010798.1, on the reverse strand, counting down.
AATTTTGAGGAAGAGAGTGTTTTGTTTTGTAAAGAAAAAAGTAAATAGGCATTATTCTAAGATAAGGTAAGGTAAGGTAAAGAAAATTTAGGTAATTTAACCTAGTGGGCGGATTAAAATATGTCACTTATTCTATGAGAATAAAAGGGAAACATTTTCTAGCGGAACTAAATTATAGAAAAGTGTCAAGTTAAATTGCAATCGGAGGACAAAAAAAAAAAGACACAGGAAAACTTTTTAAATAAAGTGTGCAAGGAGTGTAATGTTTTGAAAAGATTGTAGAAGAAAAATACTTTATAATTACTTTAGATTATTTAATAAGGAAATTTTCCGAAAATATTTATGGTCAAAATATTGGTAACATTGAATAAGGCTTGCAAAGTGTGCTCAATCTTGAGGAAATTTGAAAGTATTTCAAATAGATATAAGTGCAAATTACATAAAAATATATTATATACTGTGCTTTATTTTGTGTGTATAGGGATTTCAAATCTGAAAAATTATCTTGCATATTGATTATATTTAACAAGAGGGAAGAAAGTATTTAAATAATTTCAAATTTACTCTTTATTTACGGTATTTGTAATCAAAAATGTGTTTATAAAAGCATTTAAAGTAAAATTATATTTGGTAAAGGCTAAAATTATATACTTAACAAGGAGAGGGCCAACCTTGGTAATCACAGATTTTGATTATTTTAATGTATGTTGTAGGGTAGATACCCCTTAGTCTGAGGTTCAACGGATTTTATCCAACGCTCCCTAGTTCTTGAGAAACCGGGAAGGGGATCTAATAGTAGTACACAACTTAAATACTTATTTTGTAACAAAAAGGACAGGTTGGTCGTAGCTTAGTTGGTGCGGCGTTTGCTGGCTGATCTGCGGGCCTGCGTTCGGCACCCGAAAGCGCTACATTTGTTTTTCTCATTTTTTGTTTTATAAATATACTTGTAATTATAATTTAATAATTTAAATTAAAAATTTTAATAACATACATTAATTATAATGTTAAACTTAAATTTATCATTTTTTATTTGTAAACTATTATTTCTCATCCTTTAAAGAAGTTTAAAAAGAAATTGGATCTATTATTGAATGATAAAAATTCTAAAATCGTGACAAAACCTGTTGTGGCGCCATCTAGTTATGATAAAATAAAAGAATATTCAAATAAAATAAAAATAAAAGCAGAAAGAAGATAAAGAGGAAAGCAAAATAATTGAAAGCGCAAGCATACGTATTACAAATTTAAAAATCTTTAATATGCAAAAAATCGGTTGTAATTTAATTCCAATGGCGGATCTAGGGGGGGGGGCGCAAAGAAAGGGTTTGGAAAACGGCATTATGCATCCTCACAGAAGATGACTTCGGGCGAAGCTCGAGCTCGGCGCGAACCGGGTCGGGTCGCGCCAGTTTAAATCCACGAGACTCGGCCCTGGTACGGTCTTCTCTATTTTAGAGCCGTGCGCTGATCTTAAATTTTTCTGAAAATTTGGGTCGGGCCAGACTTCTTTTTCTTCCAGGTCGAGCCAGGCCTGGACTTCATTCTTACTAGAGGTCTGCACTGCTCAAAATTTCCAGGTCGGGGCTCGTCCCGGAATAAAAGCTAAACTTTCGGTCCGTGTCAGCCCATATGACAAGCAATATTGGCCCGATCGCGACACGTGCACTTCTCTAAATTCTTCTCCCCGAGCCCAAGTTGGCGTGGCATCTTACTTATTTGCTATTTGTAAAAATTATATTTATGTTGTACATTTGTTTAGCGAAATCATTTAATTTGATTTGATAAGTTACAGAGATGCACTTTTAAAAATCTACTTTTTTCTTTGTAGAGCTTTAAAATTGTGAGTTTGCTTTTACCATCCGTTTCTTTCATTCTAAACTGATTTTCTTACTGGATTTTCATTTGAATGTATTTGTCTAAGTAATGATTTTTACATAGTGTTTATGTACATAATTGCCTAAATAGTCATTTATATTAATGTTTTCTGTATTCATGAATTTCGAACATAATCTAAAATAAAATATGAGCTTAAGTAAGTGTGTTTTATGAATAAATTTCATTGCAAAATGCAGGCTGAGCTGGAGTCTGTTTTTTAGCTCACAGGCTATCAAAGCCTGAGAGCTTATGTGCCCGCCCGTTCTGTATGTATGTATGTATGTATGTACGTATGTACGTAACGCGATAACTCTTGATAGAAACATCCGATTTGCTTCAAAATTTTTTCCTAGATTCACTGTGATAAGGCGCTTCCCTGATTAGTTTTGGGAGTTCATTGGTTAAGGATAAAGGGGGAAAAACGGGGTTAGTCCCCCCCCCTTAATTCAGATAAATGGGTTTTTCATGCAGAATGATTCGATTTGCTCCGAATTTGGTATACCGGTTTATTATGTTAAGGAACTTCCCTGATTAGTTTTGGGAGTTCATTGGTTAAGGATAAAGAGGGAATAACGGGGTTAGTCCACCCCCTTAATTCAGATAAATGTGTTTTTCATGCAGAATGATTCGATTTGCACCGAATTTGGTATAGCGGTTTATTATGTTAAGAAACTTCCCTGATTAGTTTTGGGGGTTCATTGGTTAAGGGTAAAGGGGGAAAAACGGGGTTAGTCCAACCCCTTAATTCAGATAAATGGGTTTTTCATGCAGAATCATTCAATTTGCTCCGAATTTGGTATACCGGTTTATTATGTTAAGGAACTTCCCTGATTAGTTTTGGGGGTTCATTGGTTAAGGATAAAGGGGGAAAAGGGGGATTAGTCCACCCCCTTAATTCAGATAAATGAGTTTTTCATGCAGAATCATTCGATTTGCTCCGAATTTGGTATACCGGTTTATTATGTTAAGGAACTTCCCTGATTAGTTTTGGGAGTTCATTGGTTAAGGATAAAGGGGGAAAAACGGGGTTAGTCCACTCCCCCTTAATTCAGATAAATGGGTTTTTCATGCAGAATGATTCGATTTGCTCCGAATTTGGTATACCGGTTTATTATGTTAAGGAACTTCCCTGATTAGTTTTGGGAGTTCATTGGTTAAGGATAAAGGGGAAAAACGGGGTTAGTCCACCCCCCTTAATTCAGATAAATGCGTTTTTCATGCAGAATGATTCGATTTGCTCCGAATTTGGTATACTGGTTTATTAAGTTAAGGAACTTCCCTGATTAGTTTTGGGGTTCATTGGTTAAGGGTAAAGGGGGAAAAGGGAGGTTTGCCCGCCCCTCTTAATTTAGATAAATGGGTTTTTCATGCAGAATGATTCGATTTGCTCCGAAGTTGGTATACTGGTTTATTATGTTAAGGAGCTTCCCTGATTCGTTTTGGCGATTCATTGGTTAAGGATAAAGGGGTTTAGTCCACCACCTTAATTCAGATAAATGTGTTTTTCATGCAGAATGATTCGATTTGCACCGAATTTGGTATAGCGGTTTATTATGTTAAGAAACTTCCCTGATTAGTTTTGGGGGTTCATTGGTTAAGGGTAAAGGGGGAAAAACGGGGTTAGTCCAACCCCTTAATTCAGATAAATGGGTTTTTCATGCAGAATCATTCAATTTGCTCCGAATTTGGTATACCGGTTTATTATGTTAAGGAACTTCCCTGATTAGTTTTGGGGGTTCATTGGTTAAGGTTAAAGGGGGAAAAGGGGGATTAGTCCACCCCCTTAATTCAGATAAATGAGTTTTTCATGCAGAATCATTCGATTTGCTCCGAATTTGGTATACCGGTTTATTATGTTAAGGAACTTCCCTGATTAGTTTTGGGAGTTCATTGGTTAAGGATAAAGGGGGAAAAACGGGGTTAGTCCACTCCCCCTTAATTCAGATAAATGGGTTTTTCATGCAGAATGATTCGATTTGCTCCGAATTTGGTATACCGGTTTATTATGTTAAGGAACTTCCCTGATTAGTTTTGGGAGTTCATTGGTTAAGGATAAAGGGGAAAAACGGGGTTAGTCCACCCCCCTTAATTCAGATAAATGCGTTTTTCATGCAGAATGATTCGATTTGCTCCGAATTTGGTATACTGGTTTATTAAGTTAAGGAACTTCCCTGATTAGTTTTGGGGTTCATTGGTTAAGGGTAAAGGGGGAAAAGGGAGGTTTGCCCGCCCCTCTTAATTTAGATAAATGGGTTTTTCATGCAGAATGATTCGATTTGCTCCGAAGTTGGTATACTGGTTTATTATGTTAAGGAGCTTCCCTGATTCGTTTTGGCGATTCATTGGTTAAGGATAAAGGGGTTTAGTCCACCACCTTAATTTAGATAAACGTTTTTTTTTGCAAGATTATTCGATTTGCTCCAAATTTGGTATACCGGTTTATTATGATAAGGAGCTTCCCTGATTAGATTTGGAGGTTCACTGGTTAAGTATAAAGGGGGAAACGGGGGCTAATTCCCCTTCACTTATTTTTTTGAGTGGCATTATTCTTTAAAATATAAGAGTATAATATACAATTAGTGTGAATAGTCTGTGAGCTCAATGCCATCAGTTTAGCTGGGCACTTTTCTTTTTTATTAGCTTTTATGCCGGGCCGGGCCAATATTTTTTTGTGTGGGTCGGACCTGGAAATTTCAGCCCAGGTAAACCTCTAGCTGACAAGCTAGCTCAAAGCCAGCTTTATTTTTTTAATGCTTCTTTCAGCCATCATCTCATAGCTACTGAATATACCGAGTGTCCTAAAATGGACTGACTGATTATAAATACAATCCAATAACGCGCAAATGGTGCCAGCTATTTAAAAAAATGCTTGAAGGAAGGTTATGTATAAGATCTCAGGAGCAGAGGTGATTCTGTTCCGAAAATTTAACCTTATCGCTGCGCATCCCGCGATTTCCACGGCCAACGTAAAAGTGCCAAATTTGCGCAACCCGCAATTTCCACAGTAGCAAATCCTTTTTTATGGCCTAATTCTAGTTTAAAAAGAAACTCTTTCACAAAGATTTTGGTCATATTTGAACTCTAAAATATATGCAGATTTGAAATATGTAATAAAATAAAGGCTCAATTTTTGAACCTATTTTCATATATATATATATATATATATATATATATATATATATACTCAGCGAGAGAGTTAAGGCATTCGGTTCCGAAAAAAAAAAAAAAAAAAAATCATCAACTCGAAAATTCGGACATTCGCGAATTTTGACACATGGTCGCCATAAAAAATCTATTTCGTCAATCGTTCGCAGAAAATTTCAATTTCGCCAAAGATTCGTGGGAAAACGCGAATTTGGTCTAAGGGCCACGGAAAAAACGCGAAATTCTTCATATAATCACGGAAAACGCGAATTTCGTCAAAGGATCGCCGAAAAAACGCGAATTTTATCAAATACCAGCAAAAAACGCAAATTTTGTCACAGGATCGCGAAAAGAATGCAAATTTTATCAAAGAAACGCGAATTACATCAAAGAGTCACGAAAGATAAGCGAATTTCGTCAAAAGGTCGCGAAAAAACTAAAATTTTGTCAAAGGATCGCGGAGAAAGCGCACATTTATTCAAAGAATCGCAGAAAAAAGTTAATTTCTTCAAAAAATCGCAGAAAAGTGAATTTCATCAAAAAATCGCTTAAAAATGCGAATTTCGTCAAAGGATCGCTGAAAAATGCGATTTTCGTCAAAGGATTGCAGAAAAAACACGAATTTTGTTAAAGGGTCGCGGGAAAAAAACGCAAATTTTATCAAAGAGCTGCAAAATTATACTAATTTCGTCAAAGGGTTGCAGCAGAAACTTAAATTTCGTCAAAGGGCAATGGAAGAAATGTGAATTTCATCAAACGGCTATGAAAAATCGCGAATTTTATCAAAGGGCTGCCAAAACATGCGAATTTCGTCAAAGAATTGCAGAAAAACGCGAATTTCGTCAAAGAGTCGTGGGAGAAATGCGAATTTTATCAAAGAATCGTGGAAAAAATACAACGGTCTCTTTAGAAAATAACACACATACATACACCTATGTTTATTATTATAGGTAAAGTGTTTAATCTGAAATAGTATGCTGAACTAACTTTTAAAGAAAACGGGTTAAACCAAACCCAGCTAGCAGGATTCTGCACTCAGCCTGAAATTGACCCGAATCGAAAACAGCTAACATGACCTGCAACAAAAATAATTAGTGCCAGGAAGAACCCCCCCCCCCCCTCTGCTGTAACGCTTCAGAAAATTTCAGAATTTTTTTTTTCTTTTTACTGAACACCTGATACTGAATTTTTTTTACTGAGATTTATAATTTTAGTTTTAAATAGAAATGACAGATGACGCTGCAAGCAATAGGCGCTAAATCGGTGCCTGACTTAACGATTATTGTTTGCAGTGTCATCTATCGCTGCTATTGTAAAGTAAAGTGGAGAATCGCAGTAAAAAAATCTCCTGACATCTTATATAACCCTCCTGCAAGATTTTTTTAAATTGCTGTCACCATTTGCAAGTTACTGAATTTTAAAATCAGTCAGTCTATTTTAGGACGCCCAGTATGTTTTTTAATAAGTTTCAAAGTAATACTGAATTACAATTCATCTTAGATATAAAGAGACAAGCAGTGTTATACCAAATTAGTATTTTTTACGTAATCCTGAAGACTAAAAAGTATTATTAAATAATTGTTTGGGCGTGCCCGTTATGGAGCTTTTAATGTATGCAGTTTTTATCTACAAAAGTATTTAGATTTTCTTCTCAAAATTTGTGTTGACCTGAACCCCTCTCGCAAGGGTGAAAACCCAATTCGAAACTGACCTAAACTCGAAATCATGTATGTCAATCTGCCCCAAACCCAACGCGCTACAGCGCAACTGAAAAGTACAAGTCAACCCCGCCCACAGCAGAAAAGTAGAAGTCAACCGGACCCAAAACCAACGCGCTAGAGCGCAGCTAAAAAATACTAGCCAATTCGACCCACAGCTAAAAAGTAGAAGTCAGCCGAACCCGGGCGTGACCCACAGCAAAAAAGTATAGCCAACCGGACCCAAACCCGATCTGCAGCATAAAGTAGAAATAACACGACCCGCAGTGAAAAAAATTAGCTCCGACCCGCGTATCATATTGGAATCTCCAAATTTCTAAAATCGCCCCCCCCCCCCTTGAGGACTCTCCAGATCCGCCCTTGTTTAATTCTGATACTAATTTTTAACATAATTATGCTTGTTACTTTAAAAACAGAATAATAATATTATCGCATTGACTTCATTTGCTAAAGCAATGCGTAAATGATGTTTCTTTAAAATCACGAATTGACACAATTGCTCAATATCATTGCATCGATAAAGAATATATGAAATACATTTTAAAAGTAATTTTTAAAAAATTAACAGTTTTATGATGTTTTATACAACTATATAGTTAAAAGTAAAAAAATAAATAGGCTAAAATTATAATTGATATACAATATTATAAATTTTAATTGACAATGAAAGTATTAAGTTATACTTACAAGTATATTTATAAAACAAAAAATGAGAAAAACAAATGTAGCGCGTTCAGCGAACCCGGGCCCGCGGGTCAGCTGGCGAACGCCATACCAGCTAAGCTACGACCAACCTATCATTTTGGTTTCAAAGTAGGTATTTAAGTTGTGTACTACTATTAGACCCCCGCCCCCGGTTTCTCAAGAACTAAGGAGCGTTGGATAAAATCCGTTGAACCTGACACTAAGAGGTCTCCACCCTACAACATATATTAAAATAATCAAAATCCGTGATTAACAAGGTTGGCCCTCTCTTTGTAAGTGTCAGTTGACAGGATTAAGTTCTCATAAATATTATTTATATAATTTGTGTTAAATTTAAGGTTTCACAATATGACAAGCGTTACTGCATTAAAGTACTGTCAAAAAAATTGATCTGCAAATTTAGCAGATGTTCTGGGTACGCAAATTGAGGAGAGGGATACTATGGCGATAATTATAGAGAAAATTGAAAAGTCGGTGGGTTACGATGAGAATGTGGCGCTCACGCAAGCGGGTACATAATATGGGATAGGGAAGAGAAATTATTAAGAGAGAAAGAGGATAGACAGCGGGAGATAGAGAAAGAGAAACTAGAAAGAGAGAGGGAAATAGCGAAAGAAAATCTAGAAAGAGAGAAGGAGATAGAGAGAGAAAAACTGGAACGAGAAGATAAGCAAAAAGAAAGCGAATTTTGGTTAAAACAGCTTAGGCAGGGGCGTAGCTGCCATGGAGCAGTTTGGAGCAAACTACTCCAGGCGCACGAATCCTGAGGACGCAAAATTAGAAAAAGCGAAATAATTTTTTTTAAATATTTGCATACTTTTTCATTATTAATCCGGTATTATAGATGATATTTTGCCTTGTGTATTCTCGACAATTTCGATTTTAAACAGTTAAAAGCGATTACTTCTATTCGCGAAGTTTTAATTTTAATTCATACCATATTGAAGCCTCAAGTAACTTCCATAACACCGTTTCAGTATACCTGTTTTTTTTTCTTTTCTTTTCTTTTTGTAAATTTTCTGTAGACGACAGTTGAAGATTTTCAAGTCTTAAAGTAATAAAAACTTATTTACAGTCTCTCATCGATCTCTTTATTGGTCACCACTATTTCCAAACAATAACCTTACTGGTGCATTTCTATTGAAAACGTTTTAGAAGTTTATTGTGCTGATTACTGTACTGAAATAATAGTAGCCAAAGAAGTCTCCGCTGAGAAACCTATATTTAAGATGTAACAGCAATTAGCTATTTAGTTATTTTACGCTTTGGAAAAAAAAGATTGTTTGACAAGTTGAAGAAAATTATTGACCGTTTTACAAACAAAAAACCGAGAAAACGAAAATTTGAAGTTATTTTTTTGTTTTGTTTTGTGGGAACTAAATATTCATCAGTACAGATTATAAAAGAATAATAAAAGCCGTATTAATGCATATTCCATATTAATCCACGGCGATAAAATTTAGAAGGGTTGAAAGGGAAGCGGAAAATTAAATTTTGTGCGTATTATTTTTGAAATTTCGAAAATATGGCAAATCTCAAATGCAGAATTGATAAGCATTTTCCTTTAAAAAGAGAGAAAAGTTAAGTATCAAATTCAGTATACCTTGGGACGTGACTATCGCCTATGCTAATTTACACCACTTTTTTTTAAAGTATTTTTCCGCATTATACCTTATTTAGTAGCAGAATTTTAGGATTAAATAAGGCAAAGCACATTTTTCGAAAATAGTAATGTGAGTTCGTTTAGGCCGTAATCAGGCTCCCCCACCCCCCCCCCCCCCTAACCACCAATACCATCCGATATCACATATTAGTAGTCAATGGGTTTTCGATTTATAAAAGGGAAAAAAATCTGGATTTACCCCACTCAGTTTTCCGAACAATTTATAGAAACTGTGTGTGTTCAAAAAGTATAACAATGAATAAAAACTTAGATCCTAATTTTATACAAAGGTGAAATATTTCCGCTGGCGATAAAGACCTCGCGTTTTAAAGAAAACGTGCTCCTTCAATCATAAATCTTAAACGTTTTTCTAATGACATAATTTTCAACAAATTTTCAGTCCGCCCGTACAATGCCTATAAATTAAAAAATTAATAAGAAAAAACATGATTTTACAAAATTATGCCACATTTTGGCAGGCTCAGGCTGGCTCGCTGGCAACCGACCGGCGGTTCGATGCGTCCTAAACCAGACAAAACTGCGCTTTCCCTCAGGTGAAGCTAATAGTTACAAGATTTGCTACAAACATTGTTTTTGAAAATTCTTAAATTATTTAATAATTAAAAGAAAAATACACTTTTTTGAAGCATTTCTTTTGTTCATGGTTTTTCTTTCTTTGTAAAGCAGAAGAAGTGAATTTTTTTAAAAGTTTCTTTGTTTCAGAGGGCCATTTAAATCTTTTAAAATCTAATTTATATTCTTTAATTCTGTTACCAATGACGACTTCTGTTACCATGATCCGCCCCAACAATTTTCAGCCTGTCTGACATCCAATAGTATCTTCTCTATTTCACACTATATATACATAGTTTTTTATTTAGTTTTTTGTAAAAATCATTTATTAAGTATTTGTTTGAAATGTGTAGGTTTCATGTATTCGTACTCTGCTGTGATCGTAATTTCACCTATAATAAATGTTTATTATATGAGTTTTTGCGCTTGAGTCAAATATTCTTTTTTGTTAAAAAATGCATTTCAATATCAAAACGGGACTATTTCAATATTGTCTATAAATGCGATAATCAGCTATTTTGTATACGTTATAATACGTTATATTTCGAAAAATATTTTCCTTATTCTTTAACAAGAAAAATAATATAAATTTCTTTTTTGTACGACAAAAACTTACCGAGTTATGATACTTTGAATTTTATGGAATTTTAGTATTTTCAGCCACTAAACACAGAAAAATGGGTTTCAGCCATATGCGAAAAGTAGTAGGTACGCCGCACTTAAAGAATTATAATTCATTTCATTATTCATTGTTTATTTTTAATTATTTGTATTTAATAACTTGTTAAATTACTTTGACTTTCAAATAAAAGTAAGGTTTTAAATCGAATTAAGAATTATAAATTTTAAACTTAAAAAAATTGCGTAGAACTTTTTCGGTTGACAAGAGGCTCAGAAACATTACTTGCTCCAGGGCGCTGAATATGTAGCTACGCCACTGAGCTTAGGATAACGCATGGCGCGGAAAGAAGAAGTTCTACTTCCAGTAATAGATCAGAAAGAGTCCCTAAGATTCATATAAAATCGATTATGCACAATTTTGACCCAGAAAAGTCGGATATAATTTTATTTCTAAATTTATTTGAAAGGCAGGCGGAGAGGTCAGGGATTGAACCAGAGGATTTTGTCACACATTTGTTTGCGTTACTTCCCATAGATATCGCAGAGTTAATTTTACGAGAACCCAAAGAAAACGTAGATCATTTTGATCATGCAAAATGAGTTTTATTGGCGCGATACAGGGTAAGTGCCGAGGCTTATCGAATAAAACTTAACAGACATGTAAAAAATCCTTGGAAAGATCTTATTTTCGAGTTAAACAGTTTTCAAGAGGGGTGACTAAACGGATTAGGTATAACAAACATAGAGGAACTCAAAGATTTGTTAATTACGGAACAAATTAAGAGATGTGTACCGGCGGAGATAAGGGAGCACTTCCTTTATTCGTGGCCATCGTATAAAAACCCAGGAACACTAGTAAAAGACCCAGATGTGTACGATACGATCAAGGGTGTTTAAAAAAACGTGGAATGTTAGACCCTCCAGTAGAAAGAAAATTCGAAAGCTCGAGATACAGAAAAAGAACCGGAAGAAAGTCCAGAGGTTAAATTAAACTGGCGCGACAAAAATGAAAATATAGAAATGGAAATTTTTTTTGAAAAATAAAGAAAAAACACCTATTTACTGTGCGGAAGCGGCAAGCATTTTAAACGAAAATGTCCGGAATAAAAAAAAACGAAAACCCAAATAAGACAGTGCATAATATTAGTAGTGATTTAAAGTTAAAAGAAAGATTTAAACCATATTTGAGTCGAAGAAAAATAAATAGGGAGTAAATTACTATTCTACGAGACACAGGATCTAATGCTGATGTCTGCCCAGGGAAATTAATTAACACAGGTCAATTAAACGGAGAGGTCAGGTGAGTAAGACAATCGTTAGTTAATGACCTTCGTTGTCTCCCAGTTTCAGAGATAACTCTAGAGTTACAGGACGAAAGCGTCATAACGACGCAGGCAATAATTGCCGATAAAGAGACGGATATAAATTATTATATTCTAGGTAATGAAACGCATAAGTAAATTGAAATGCCAAAATGTGAAAAACCTCTAGTCTTAAACGCAGTGACAACGCGCAGTCAAAACAAAAAAAAATCGAAAACAGAAACTTCAATTTAAAAACACAAAATCCTAGTCATATTGACAGAGATCCATCAGAAGAGATGAGCGAGCAGCTCATAGGAAATGGGGTCGCGGAGAACAACAACAGATTGGAGACAAATGAGAATGACGGGAAAGAAACAACGCAGGAAATTTCCTTACCAGATTTAGTGGAGGACGAAACCCTTTTTAAGCAGGGTGGGTAAAAGAGAGTTCGCAAATGAACAAAAGGTAGACAAAACCCTCGAGGAGATAAAAAAAGCACATGAAAAATGTCGTTTTTTGAATACAGACTCGATTATTATAAGAAAGACGAAGGATCACAGAGGTCTCGCAAGGATACAATTGGTAGTACCGGCGAAATTTAGGCAGGGTATTCCAATTGCCTGTCACGAAAACACAGCAGCGCACTTAGGAAAGAAGAAAACGAAAGATAAACTGCTGAGATATTTCTTTTGGCCAAATGTTATTAGGGAGAAGGGAACCAATATGTCCAGTCATGCGACCCTTGTCAAAAAGTTGGTAAATCCGGTAAAAAAAAGCCCCTTTGACACGAGTACCCGTAATTTCGGAGGTGTTTTCAAAGCTGTCAATTGACTTAGTAGGCCCCTGATTGGGTCTAAAAAGGGAAACAAATATATGCTAATGGCGCTGTGCGTATTTTCAAAATACCCAGAGGCAGTTCCAATACAAAACATGCTTTCGGAGACTGTAGTGGAGGCCCTTATGCAAAGTTTCAGTAGATTAGGTTATGCAAGGGAAATACAGACAGATTTGGGGAGGAGCTTCACGTCATGTCACACAACAACCTTAGAAAAATTCGGAGTCAGGTTAAGGCTGTTCTCAAATCGAAAGGGTCAACTTTCTGACATAATTTTTAATTCATTTTTGTTCGGAAACGCATGAAACTACAAGGTGTTGTTATTCAGAAACTATGTCATCGAACTGTTTTTCCCGTTTTCTTGTAAACGCAATAGATCTTTCAGAAAATACTGTCAAAGTTGACATTTTGAACCGAACTTCCGAACGAAAGAAGAAAATTCAGTCAGTAAGGGGAGAAAAATGCCGTGTCACGTGATCAAAGTCGCTTATGACTCGATAGGTAATTGATTGATCAAAAAATGGAAAACACAGTTCGATTTCAAATCGCTTCCATGGTCAGGCCTTTCCAATTCTGTATCTTTCCGTTAAAAAATGAATTTGTAAATGTGTCAAAACGTTTTGCGCTTGTTGAGCAGAGCAGTTGAGAACAGCCTTAAGACACTCAAGTGTGTGCAATCCCGCCTCAAACAACGTGGAGAGACTAAACAGGATGATCAAAAAGCTGTTAAAAGTCATGTGTGTAGAAAACGGGAAGGACTGGGAAGAAAATATGCCCCATGCATTGTTAGCGTTGAGAAATGCGGTCAGCAACTCAATGGGGTTCAATCCAGCGGAGTTAGTCTTTGGTAAAAACCTGAGAACACCGGAAACTTTAATGTATGAACAATGGACAGGTGATAATCAGGAACCAGAATTAGTCACAGAATACGTATTTGGGATAATGAATAGGTTGAAAAGTAGTCAGGAATTAGCAGGTGAAAATAGTATGATCGAAAGCAGGGAAAAACGTAAAATGTGGTATGACAAAAAGCAGTTGAAAGACAGTTTAAACCCGGTGACCAAGTACTAGTGCTAGTAACTAATAAACCACACAATATGTCAGTGAGTTGGACGGGTCCAGGCAAAGTGATCGCGAAAATTTCTAAAACCAACTACATTATAGAAGTCCCTGGTAGACGCGAAAAATTAATAATGTTTCACATTAACCTGTTAAAAACTTTTGTCAAGAGGGTCGAAAAAATAAATATCCTAACGAACGAATGTAATGAGTTAGATGCATTACAAGACATGGAGATAGCTTTTCCATTAGGGAACCAAATAATTACATCTTTAAAGATGTGTTTGAAGAAAGTAAGCTAACAGAGCGATGTAATCCCAAACAACTGCAGGAATTAGAAAACTTACTGGAGGAATTTACGGAAATTTTTTCGAATAAACCAGGAACTACGGATCTAGTAATTCACGATATTGAGGTTACAGAGAATAAACCAATAAGAATAAGACCATATAGGATCTCACTTACAAGGAGAGGGTCCGAGGTTGGTCTTACCGAATGCGTTGAACATTTGCGTATCGATAGAGTATAGTTAGCATATACATATATGAGCACCATAAAGCGCAACCCCCAGGGGGTCTTGAGAAAATAACTCGCAAAGTTTAAGCTACAGCTCATAATCGGATAAATTTCCTTCTTTAGCGACGGCTCAGTAGCACGATCGGTAGGACGCTGGAATTCAGTTTTTCGGCCCGGGATCAAATCCGGCTCGGACTTGTTTTTCGGAGCGAAAATTTTTATCAATCATTTTCGAACCGCAATGTGAACAGCAATGAAAAAATATGTATAATAATTGAAATTTACGAAAAATATGAATTAAATGTTTGTTTTGTAGCATGTAAGTTCTTTTTTAGCTACGAAATTTTGCATGTTTAAATGTATAATTTAAAAAAAACGGATATTTTTATGTCTATAGACCTGAAATTTTTTGTTGGTATTTAAAATTACCGTATATACTCGCGTATAAGTCGACCCCCTAACTTTCGAATGCAAATTCTGGAAAAAAATCAAAAACCCGCATATAAGTCGACCCCCTAACTTTTTACTTCAATTTTGCACAAAATCAAACCAAAGATTCCACTTGCCAATGCGAAAAGGTAGTAGGTAAACAAAAACAAATCATTGATTTTTTTAAATTGATAAATTGTTATTATTTGTACATTTTATGTATTATTTTTTTATTCATACACAGAAAAAGCCATAATTTTGCAGTATTCGAAGTTTTTGGTTTTTCTTTTTTAACTGACTCGCGTATAAGTCGACCCCCCAAATTTGCTTACCGAAAATTGTCAGAAATTCCTCGACTTATACGCGAGTATATACGGTATTTACAGTTATTTCAATGAATATCAACAATTTTTAACAGAGAAATAACTTAAAACAAATGATATAAATGCGTGAATAATTATAATTTTTTAATTTTGTTTCTATATGAAAGTATTTCGAATATTTGATAAGTTTTTAATACCCTTTTTAAAATTCTTAATATCACTTTTTTTTATTTCGGATTTTTGGTTTTGTAATTATTACCTACGTAAAAACTATTTTCAGCAATTCAATATCTTTTTAGATCTTATTTTTAAGCACAAAGACAGTTATTCTAACTATAATCATCCAAGATTTAAAAAATTCAAAAGTTAAAGAGCGAGTTGGTAAAAAAACGATATATTTATTTCACTGTGAAAAATAGTAGCTTGTTTATGTAAATAACAGTAAATAAAATTTGAAATAAGCTTAATTTTATGGTCTATAAAAGTTCCTATTGACTTTTTTTTTTAGTTAGTTATTATTATTATTTATTTATTTTATCTTTACTTATCATTAAATATATAAACATGCAAAGATTCGCACTTAAAATTGTATTTATGTAATTAAACTGCATTATATAAAAATATTAAACAAGAAAAAAAATTGATTTTCGAAAGAAATTACTACGTAGACACTTATTTTAATTAAAAATCAAGAATCCCAGACTTTAAAAATCATATTAAAAATATAAAAGCATATTTTTAACAAACCATTAAATATTTGAAGCATTTGAATAAGGAAACAAAATGAAAATAATATATTTGTTCACTTATTTTAATTTATTTCTCTGTTAAAAATTGTTGATATTCATTAAAATAACAGTAAATAATTCTAAATAACAACAAAAAATTTCTGGTCTATAGAAATATAAATGTGTTTTTTTTTTTTGGTTTTTTTTTCATTATATATTTGAACATGCAAAATTACGTAGTTAAAAAAAAACTTATATGCTACAAAACATATATTTAATTCTTATTTTTAGCCCTGTAAGTTTAGCCCTGTGGTCAGGGGGTTGAACTCAGAATTAATTTGGGGAAAACTGGAAATTGTTTTAACACCTTCAGTTTAGGTCTAAAATGAACGTACTATGTTTTCTTTCTCGTACTTGGTGAATGTTAGAAAATATGTACACATTTATTTTCGAAAAACATGTTTTTTTTTTTTTTTTTTTTTTTTTTTTTTTTTTTTTTTATTACCTTAACAATATCTCAAAACAGCTAACTCTATAAAAAAACATTTTCAATACAAATGTTGTAGAGCTTAAAATTCTGAATAAAATGAGTACCCACATTAATATTTTTGCTTAACATTAAGGTCGCAATTCTATTTCAAAATTTTACCTTATCCCGTTCGGGACCATGGGTGCATATATGCACCCTCAAAAAGAGCATACAAAATTTGTTTTAGTCAACAGTAAAGAAGAATAGTAATATTTAGTTTCTTTAATCAGAGCATGTTCGTGATTGTTTAAGTAAATGTAACTTTTGTAAAAAAATAAGTGGTACCAACCGAATAAAATTTGTGTAAAAGCCGCTGATCCCGAAGGGGTTAATCGCTGATTAAGAGCTTGAAGCCAGGAGAGACCAAGTTAACTTAACAATATCTCAAAACAGCTAACTCTATTGAAAGCATTGTCGATACAAATGTTGTAGAGCCTAAAATTCTGAATAAAATGAGTACCCATATTAATATTTTTGTTCAGCATTAAGGTCGCAATTCTATTTTAAAATTTTACCTTAATTGCTGATCAAGAGTTTGAAGCCAGGAGAGATCATCTCAAAACAGCTAACTCTATCAAAAGATTGTCTGAACAACTGTTGTAGAGCTTAAAATTCTTAATGAAATGAGTACTCGCATAATATTTTTATTCATAATTAAGACCCCAATTCTATTTCAAAATTTTGCCTTAATCGGTAATTAAGAGCTTGAAGCCAGGAGAGACCTAGTTAACTTAACAATATCTGAAAACAGCTAACTCTATTAAAAGCATTGCCAATACAAATGTTGTAGAGCCTAAAATTCTGAATAAAATGAGTACCCAGATTAATATTTTTGTTCAATATTAAAGCCGCAACTCTATTTCAAAAATTTGCCTTAATCGCTAATCAACAGTTTGAAGCCAGCAGAGACCAAGTTATCAGTCCACCCGGCTTTCGATTTTTATATACATGTATTTATTTTAATTTCTGACCTATGTCGAAGGAATTAAAATAATTTCTAGCTTTCCCCAAATTAATTTCGTATTCGACCTTTTTTTTTCATCCCCTACCACTGAGCCCGTAATCGGGAGGTTAAACCATAATTATCAAGATATCCAAAATAATGTGCTAAAATAATTGCAAAAGCATCGTAAATGCCTCAATAATAATAATAATTATAAAATACATGTACATAAAAATTCGAAGCAGGATGGACTGATAACAGGGTCTGTTCTTGCTTCAAGCTCTTGATTAGCGATTTAGACTAAACTTTGAAGTAGACTTGTGAGCTTAATGTTCAACAAAAATATTAAGTGTGGGTACTCATTTTATTCAGAATTTTAAGTTCTACAACATTTTTATTGACAATGTTTTTGATAGAGTTAGTTTTTTTTTTTGAGATATTGTTATGCTAATTAAAAAAACCTGTTTTTCGACTATAAATCTGTACATATTTTCTAACGCTCACCTACTACGAGGGGGAAAACTTAGTATATTCATTCTAGACTAAATGGATTAAAACAATTTCCAGCTTTCCCCTAATTAATTCCGAATTCGGTCTTTTTTTCATCTCCTAGCACTGGACTAAATGCCTTGACGGAACTCAGAAGACCTTGATCGGACCGAAGGGACAAGTTTGTTCTCTCAGCAGAAAGAGCTGGAAAACCGAGTTCTAAAAGTAAACCCTATCACCTGATTCTCCCTTGAGTTTCAGGAATGGCCCGAGAACCCTCCACCCCTCGACATGCCACCCCTCCTCCTCCAGGATTCAGGTCCAAGGGGCCCGGGTCAAATCACACAATAAGAAAGCCATTCATCATTCTCCCCATCTCGCATGCGGAGAAAAACTAATCCTTTCTTTGAAATGGTGGATTTGACTACCGAGATGGAGAGAAGACATAGGAGACAAGTAAAAATTAAATTTAAAAAATCAAAAAAACCGACTGCGTAAGAAGCGAACTAATTAATTATTTCTCATCAATGTGAAACTATTTTTTATATTACTTACCTATTTTTTTTATTTACTTTTATTAATGACTTGTAAGTTGTGATTAATTGTTAGTTCCTATCTATAAACACTGTTTTGGTGAGGCCCATAGATGCCTATGGAGGTTAGAGTTGCAGTAAAGCTAGAGATCCTACCTACACAACTTCCAGGTTGTGTAATATTTAAACGGAGCTTCTGACTGTAAAATTGTCAATGAAACATCGTCTTCATTTTGAAAGACCTATCCAATGATATGCCACTCAATAGGGTGCGCAAAAATATTTTTTCGTGTCTACCGCTATTTTGTATTTTACGGCCGCCATCTTGAATTTATAAAATCAAAACCTAGCCTATAACCATCGGACGGTTAAGACAAATCGATAGAGACCTCATTCATTAAAATCCATCCAGCCATTGGGATGTTTCGAGGGCATAAAGAAATTCACATACCCACATACCCGTGAAACACATAAGCCTTCTTGGCAGTCGGGTAAAAAGTTAGTGAATACTTTTTCCTTGGAGAGAAAAGTTCTCTGTTCGCTATGCGAGAGAGAGGTAATTCGTGCAGCCCCAACCGCTGACGAATATCATAAGTCCAAGCCAGACGTGAAATATTTGGTTTCTTCCTGAACCAGATTGAAGAATCTTCATATTTCGGAAAACTATTGTTCTGAGTTAGAATCGTATTTAGAGGGGTAAATTACTATTAAATTTCTTTGTGTCGTCACCTTATTCTTGAGAAATTATCAATTTGATAAGATATAGTGCAGAGTTTACTGAGCGAGAGATGTTATTTCGAATCATAACTCTTTATAATACAGTCGTATACCCACTCCATAAGAAAGAAATTCAGCGAAGAAACATTATCTACTTATTAAATAGAATTCTATCTGAGAGCGAGGACTTGGTGACGATAGCCATCTTAAGAAAAAGAATATTTGAATTAAGAAATTTGAGCCTCAGAATTGGAGAAGATATAATTAGTACGAAGGAATTCTCCAACGAGTTTCCTGTTAAAATCTTTTCTCACCAAATCATTGATTGATTGTTCTTATGACTGATATATCGACTTACTGATAGTAGAACTCTTTTATTATTATGACGTAATCTCGCCAAATCCTAATTTTTATTATAATTTAGCGAATTGGTGTTCGCTTTCACGCTTAAACCTTTTGAAGCTAATAGACTTTTGCTTTTTGCTAACTACTAGGTCTTTTTAATCGGAGGAAAAACCTTTAAAAAATTATTTTTTTAATAATGTCGATATTTTAAACAGCTTTAAAAATGAAAAATGTGTTCCAAAAATTGACCTTGAACTTTAAACAGTCATTTTGGGATTTTTTTTTAAATCAATTTTAGTCTGGCCTTCAACTAATTTGAATATGTTTTAAGATTTTATATGAATATTATGTTTCAGAGGATTAATTAAGAGCAGAATCATCTATACCGATTCGTACACACCGTGAATAATGAACTATAGAAAGAATTTCCATTGATTAAAATAGCAACAATTTTATATGAAAATAGTTACACACTTAGGCTATACAATAAGTTAAATGTCGAAAAATATTTTCTTCTGTGTGCTTATTTAAAAAAAAAGAAAAAAAAATCCCGAAAATGCCCTAAAAATCAAGCCATATCAACAGAACCTTTTCTGAAGAAGATCCAGGACACAAGATTTTATTTTTTTTATTCATAAATATTACTCGTTTTTTCCTCGATATGCATATATTTTTTTTTATACAAACATCTTTTCAAATGTTTAAAAATGTTTTTTCTTGAAAAAAAAAAATGAAATTTGATTTATAAAATTTTGTAATTTTAATTGTGTTTAAACTTGATATATCTTCTGAAAAAAAAAATTACGCTTTTGCACACCTTTTTTTTCATTTTTGAATATTAAAAAGAATATTATTTTATCTTCGAAATTAAAAAAAAAAAATGTTTATTTAAAAAATATAATAATTTTAACTGTGTTTAAACTTGATTCTGAAAAAAACTTCTGAAAAAAAAAAAAAAAAAATACGCTTTTACACACCTTTTTTTTATTTTTGAATATTAAAAAGAATATTATTTTATCTTCAAAATTAAAAAAAAAAAATATTTAAAAAATATAATAATTTGTAAAAGGAAAGCTTTTTTTATAAGTACTTTTTGCAACAATCTTTGCAGCTATCTCGCTGTACATATTTTTACTTATAAATATTTTCTACTCACTTTTTTTCTCGCTATACATATAAATTTTCCAAAT
Organism: Maratus speciosus; assembly: GCA_963932465.1. Taxonomy (NCBI): domain Eukaryota; kingdom Metazoa; phylum Arthropoda; class Arachnida; order Araneae; family Salticidae; genus Maratus; species Maratus speciosus. Next base: position 188,521,304 of record OZ010798.1, on the reverse strand, counting down.
TTTTTCAAAAAAAAAAAAAAAAAAAAAAAAAAAAAAAAAAGATAATTTAACGATAATTGAAAAACATTAATAACTTTATCTTTTATAGAAATTTACTAAACAAAGTTAAAATAACATATACTGAAAGAAAAAAAAATGCATTTTGATAAATACGTTTACATTCTGGAAGAAGACGCGGCAACCACAAAGAGTAGGTACAACATTAAAAAAAAAACCTAATTTATTTTAATAAATGAAAGTTAAAATTCTAGTGCTATATTCACCTTGAGTTAAATAATTAAAATACAAACAAAAGCACAAATAAATGTACAAAATTACTTTCAGGTGCATTTGTATTTTAAATATCTTTATATTATATTTATGCACCTGAAAGTAATTTTGTACAGTTATTTGTGCTTTTGTATGTAAGTTATTACCCAACTGAAAAGAAGGGTTATGTGTTTCACGCGTGTATGTGGATTTCTTTATATCCTCGAAACATCCCAATGGCTGGATGGATTTTAATGAATGAGGTCTCTATCGATTCGTCTTAACCGTCCGATGGATATAGGCTAGGTTTTGTTTTTAGAAATTCAAAATGGCGGCCGTAAAATACAAAATGTCGTTAGAGACGAAAATTTTTTTTTTGACGCACCATATTGAGTGTCATATCATTGGATAGGTCTTTCAAAATGAAGACGATGTTTTATTGACTATTTTACAGTCAGATACTCCGTTTAACTATTACACAACCTGGAAGTTGTGTAGGTACGATCTCTAGCTTTACCGCAACCCTAATCTTCATAACATCTATAGGCCTCATCAAAACAGTGTTTATAGATAGGAACTAACAATTAAACACAACTTAAAAGTCATCAATACAAGTAAATAAAAAAAATAGGTAAGTAATATAAAAAATAGTTTCACATTGATGAGAAATAATTAATTAGTTCGCTTTTTACACAGTCGGGTTTTTTGATTTTCTAAATTTAACTTTTACTTGTTTTGATTTAGTTTTCGGATTTATAAGGTATGCCCAAACGAAAAGTAGACTGCGGTTATGTCTAAAGAACATTTATGTACGGAAATTTTTACTTATAAATATTTTCTACTCATTTTTTTTTCTCGCTATACATATTTTTGTGCACATACTCCTAATCAAATGAAACAAGAAAGAAAAATCATGCGTTAAGGGGACTGGTCACTCAGCTTCGGAATTCTCCTCCGTAATGTTAAGTCTATGGACTTTTGATGCATTCGTATATTTAAAATATCTTCTCGGGAAATTCATATTTTTAACATCTGTTTTCTGTGCATTCTTCTTAAAGGATGTCTCTTTTTTTCTTAGTTTTCAAAATATTTCTAAAATCTATGCTGAATTTAATATTTTATGTGTTAAAAGCGGGCGAGCTGTGAGTAAGATTTTAACCTTTCATATAAAATTAAGTCTATATACCTTAGAAATATTTTGAGAATTAAGAAAAAAAGAGATATCTTTTCGGAAGTGTACACAATAAATAAAAGTTAAAAATATTAATTTCCTGAGGAGATATTTTAAATATACGAATGCATCAAATGCCCATAGACTTTACATTAGTGAGGGGGAATTGGAAGCTGAGTGATCAGCCCCCTTAAGCATAGATCATGAAACACTTTCGAATACTTCCTGAATGCTTTAACACAACTTCGTTATTTAGGGAAATAAGGAATATGAGAAAACTAAGTAAACATTTTAGAAAACGCATAAAACATTTGAAAAACTGATTTCAGCAGTTACTATCCATAGCAAATATGCATTCCAATTCTTTTGAACAGCCCTGTATTTGATCTGTAGGTTGATATATTTACTATACAGTGGGGAAATTTAGTTCAGCAAGAAAACGCGTAACAGTTTGAAATTTCTCTTTCAGCAATTTATACTATTAGATGGAAACATACTTGCATACTTATGTAAACCCTGTAGTTAACCTAGTACCTTTATTAACGCCACAATTTAGCTAAAGTTTCATTCAAACTAAAACACTCTTATAACTATACTGAAATCACATTTCCAAAAACTATCATTCATAGACGGCCATGTATCCAATTCTTTGCGTGACCATGTATATCACTTTATCAATGTTCTACAAACATTTCTTATTAAACTAAATGCAGTTCAGCGTAAAAATGCATAATTCATTTAAAAATCACTTTCAAGCAATTTGCACTCATACCCAGTAACCATTGCAAATTCTTTTGTGTAGCCCTGTATATGAATTATAGCATTTATACACTATACACACCATATACTATTCATAAATTTAGTGAAATATAAAAGCGCATAACATAATTAAAAATGCATTTCCAGCAATCATCGTTACTGTGCAGTACTTCGGATAAAATATAACATCTGAAATCTTTTGTGTGTCCCTGTAAATGCTATGCACTTCGTATTATACATCAAATAAGTTATAGTTACCTTCAGCGACGTATCAATTTCATTATACGTGAAATAATTTAACATAATTAAAATACGCCGCAAACAATTCCCTCCACCCCTATATCATTATGTAACGGAATTCTTTTGCATGGCCCTGTAAATGAATAATAATTATTCTTTGCACCGATATTCTACAGAATGCATATTTTAGTGTACTTGATGAATGCATATCAATTTTATTATATTCGAAAGCATGTAACATCATTAAAAATCTTTTGAAACGATTTCTTCCCATAGGCCATAATGCAACGGAAAACTTTTGACTGTCCCTGTAAATGAACTAAACATGCTACAAACTTCATTTGAAATAGGGAACGTACTATGGTAAACATCAATAACATCCAAAAATTTCAGGGCAATCCGAGTATATTTACGGGAGTTAGAGCGCGGCCAGACGGACAGACAAACCGAAGTCATAAACACTTTACAACTTTGTTAGAAAGTGTTAAAAATTAATAACAACGTCCAACGTCGGGTGGGTCGGCTAGTAATCAAACAAAACACATTTCAATCAATTTTAAAATGATCTTTTAATGTTTAAAAAAAATGTCTGTAAGATAATTCGCTTGAAATTGTGTCAAGGGCGGATCCAGCCCTCAAATTAGAGGGGTGTCATGGCTCTTTTTTTTTCGCCGGGGGGGGGGGGGGGAGTGGATCAGGGTCACACCACTTCATGATCCCTTTTCATATTAAAGGCTATTCCAAAATTAAAACTGACGTTTTTTCTCATAATTTCGCGAATTCATTTTCATTCATAAATACAAAAAAAATAAAAAAAAATTCAGTAGTATTAGTAAAAATATATAATTTGTAGATGTCATTCAGATACCAAGAAATGAAAGCGTTTCCCATTTTCTTATAAATACGAAGAATGATTAAGAAATGTTGCCAAGTTAGCATTTTAAGCCAATTTTTAGGACGTGAGAGCCACAGAAATGTCGTCGCGATGGAGCAATTAGCATTCGCGTCCGGAAATTTAGTTTAAAATGACAAATTTTATGGGTTTTTTTTGAAGGATTCTTTGGTTTTACTGAAAAATGGAAAAAACTTTTTAATCACATAGTTTATGAAAAAAAGTGCATTTGCAAATTGCTTCAGATTAAAAATATTTTTAAGAATGTATCAGAAATTATGGGGGTGGGGGGGGAATTGAAAGAATTTAAGATATATTTCATTTTTTAAATAATTTTTTAGCATTTTCCTGTTGTTCAGAGTGTGTGTGTGTGTGGGGGGGGGTCATGACCCCCCGTGACCTCCCCCTTCGATTCGCCATTGAATTGTGTTTAGACACATAAAATGACATCGTGCATGGGTGTCTACAAGTTGGTGCAAGGAATTAGAAAAAAAGAAAGAAAGGTAATATTTTTTTTTTCCGGAGACTTTAAATAACTAAATGCAAGGGAAAAAAAAATTGTCGATTGATGATAAAAAAGATCTTATTTATTATAGTAAGACATTTATAGCTTATCATAAAATTATATTATCCCATGAATGTTTCATCCATTCCTAGGTTTCGTTATTGAAATTTTATCATAATTGCTTTAAAAAATGTAAATTTAAAGTTGTTATTAAGATTTTATAAGCTCATTTATGAATTTAATTTAATTTTAAAATAAAATAGTATGTTAGTTATTAAAGTTGTCTCCCCCCATTTTTTTTCTTTTCTTTAGTTGAAGAAAGTTTCAAAATTAATTTATCATAGGCGTAACCAGGGGGAGTGCCCTGGGTGCCCGGGCACACCCCCCGTTTCCGCAGTCTCGAGCACAATTATTTAAAAAAATCGAAATCTACAAAAGAAAAAAGAAGAAGTGAAAGCAGAGTTCAATTAGTTTAGTTCAGAAAACTAAACGGCTAAGTTTTGAAATGTGATAAAAAAAGAAACCCACATTTTTTTTTCTTTCTTTTTTTTTTTTTTTACAGAAAATTATGTCGTTTATCTTTTTTAAAACTAGAATATTTGCAAGAATCTGTATTAGTCATAGTAATTCAAAAAGGTGGCTTTATAATCCCACTCTGACGTCCTTTGTCTGTGGGAGATGTTTTTAACGCCGTTCTTTCTATTGCATGTTTCTGCAATTTCATGAGAAATTAACGCAAGTTCTTGACGAAGATAGAAACTATTTGTCTCTTTGCTTTGGTAGTTTAAAGTTAAGAAAGAAGCAAAAAAAAAAAAAAAAAAAAATTGAAAGGGGATGCAAATGTGAAACGATAATTCCAAATTTCGATTAGCCGAGGTAAAGGAAGGGAGGGGGGACCATACCCTGCCTCCTTTGTAAATGAAAAATAATAGCACAGAAAATTCAAATTAATCTGCAGGTTGGTTGGTTGGTTGAATTTAGTGTTTCGTGGCCATTTTTTGACATTCTTGAAAGGAATATGGTTGCAGTCTTTCAAGTCAATATAGTAATTTTTTTCCTCTGAAAATTTGTATACGATTTTTAGAGTCTTTTCTTGTTTCGCGGCGTTCTTTTGAAAGTAGGAAAAGGAACCCCGTTTCAACCTTTTAGCCCAGTGCAGTAAATTTTGACAAATTCGCGATTTTATTCTGTGATCATATCATGATACTTACAATTTTCCCCCAAAATTGTGTGACGAAATTCACGTCTTTCTACGCGATTTTTTGTCGAAATCCGCACTTTTCGCCACTTACCTTTGACAAAATTCGTGTTTTTTACCGCTATCCTTTGACGAAATTCGCATTTTTTACCGCAATATTTTGACGGAATTGGAATTTCTTTAGCACGCGATCCTTCGATGAAATTCGCGTTTTCTTTCCACGATCTTTTGATGAAATTCGCTTTTTTCCCGTAATCTTTTGACGAAATTCGAGCTTTCTTTCTGCGATCCGTTGACAAAATTCTCGTTTTTACCGCGATCATTTGACGAAATTTATTTTCTGTTGCGACCGATTGACGAAACTGATATTTTTACAGGAGATCATTTGTCGAAATTCGGGATAGTATTGCGCGACCGTTCGAAAAAATTCTCGATATCTTTCTGTACCAATTAACAAAATTCTCTACTCTTTTCCACAACATTTTGACGAAATTTGAAAAAAAAATTCGTCAATCCTTTATTGAAATTCATATTTTTTTTGCGCAATCTTTAAATGAAATTGGCGATTACTTTCTGCACTCTTTTATTGAAATTCCCGATATTTTTCCACGATCGTTTGAAGAAATTCTCAATTTTTTTTCGGGACTGATTCACGAATTGATTTTGAGAAATTCCATAAAAGAAATAAAAATCGCGGACCCAATTTTTTTAAAAATACTTACTGAAGAATCATAGGTCTGTGAAAGAATTTGAAGGGGGAAATACTGCTCAGCATTTTTTATTATGAGAGACTTTCCTTTTCTGTGCACAAATCGCGCGAGTTATTTCAAACCCTGTCCCTAAAAGAAAACTTCATTACTAGAGAAGTGGTGGGTTTTTTTTAAACGAACACAGAATTAAACAAATCTAGGATTGGGGGGAGGGGGGGGGACTGCCTTCGGCAACGTACTCCCGAGCAAGCTGCGACCTCTTCTGTCTCGAAACAAGCGAATCTTGAATTATTGCGGGTTTTTTTTTTTTTTTTTTCGAGCCAAATTAAATTTTCAGCTTTCTTATAAGAGCTGATTTGACATTATTCTAATTTGAATTTAATCACGGCAATTGCAAAAATTACCAGTTTTTTTCTGTTTCAAAAAATGTCAAAAAATCGCCTCAAAGCACGAAAACCCCCTCTAGAAAGTGCATTAAAAATTCGGAAAAGATTATAAAACCACAGGGAACGAAATTAACTAATTGGGTAAAAGATTTAAACCGGATTCGTTTTAGGAATGTCAAAAAATAAATAAATAAATAAAATCTCCGCGAAATGCGAAAAAAACCCCTCTAAAGATAACATTAAAAAATTTTTAAAAATTGAAAAATCGCTGTAAGAATCTCGAAAACACGGTATTGAAAAGCAGACAAAGTTTACTGGGTAAAATATTAAAATCGGATTCTTTTTTACTTATTTGAAAAAATTGCCGCAAAATGCGAAAAAATTCGCATAAAAAATTAATTGAAAAATTCCAGAAATTATCTTCCATATTTCATGAGTTCAGGCATACAGGTCCTGTCAAATCTTACGGGTGCAGGCTGCATTGTTTTTTCAGAGCTCAGCGCGCGCGCGCACACACACACACACACAGAGAGAGACGTACAAGAACCTATCTTTATTATTACAGTCGCATCATGATAGTATAATTTTTATCGTCTTGATAAAATTTAGTGTATATTATCAAGACCTACTTTACCTAATATATTCGACACACTCTGGGGTAAAAAACCTGAATTACCGTAATTTCCGGCCTATATCTGCGGATCAAACAATTACGTTCAGACCCAGAAATCTTGTTTCATAAAACGTAACTTACTAAATCGCGATAAATATTTAACTTAAATAATGAAATAAAATTTCTGGGTCGAAACATGATTCTTTGAGTCGCGGATTTAGTCAGGAAATTGCGCTATTAATGAATATTATAATTATTTATAATATTATAATAATTATTTATATAGACTTTCCTCCAAAATTTCTTGGGTCCCTCCGGTGATCCCTAAGAAGTCATGGAGTCACATTCTGAAAAAAATTTCGTGCGCATGTACTGATGTACCGCATGCATTATCTGAGATTTATCTTCCGTCAAAATTTCATCTACAAGACTTTGACTGAGATAATTTTAGATCTCATGCAGGCCCGTAACCAGATGGGGGCTATGGGGGCTTAGCCCCCTTTAGCTTCCTCTAGAGCCCCCTCTAACGATTTCCCTACTTTTTATTTTTTCAACAAAATGTACGTTTTAACTTTCTTAAAAGGAAAAAAAAAAAAAAAACTAGCAAGAAAAACATTTAGATCTTTTAACTGCTTGAATGCAATGGAAAAAGCCAAACATTTTGCGTTCAGAACCTATTAGATTAGTTGTTTTACATTATCTTGCTTACGATACAATACTCGAAACGCGTTCTAGGTAGGAACATTTCTTTCTCCCGAAAAAATTAAGTCCAGATGCACCAACTAGCCACCACATGTTTTCGTACATCTTGACATTTTAAAAGCAATGATCGTATACGGGATGAATGGAAACAGACATATGCTGATCAAGTTAATAGATAATTAGTTAAGCAATAGTTAAACGTTTTCACTAAAACATAGTCACAAAAAAGACGTGTTTCTAAATGTTAATGATTTGCCTGTTGACATTGATTCAGTGGCTTTAGAGCCAAAAAGATCATTAGGCTTGGCAGGTGGCAGATAGACGACACGCCTCTTCTTCAGAATTTGGAAAAAGCAAAAGCAACGCCATTTTGTTGCTTTATATACTTTCTCTACGACTAAGGTTTTGTCAACGGAAATAGCTCATTTACAGAATGATCGATTACTCCTTTGAAAAGCACGCGATTTCTCTAGGTCGTTTACTTTTTTCATTAAAGGGACGGTCCCTCAAGACAACTTGTCAACATCTGGAAACCATATGTTGACAAAGGTTTTACGTTCAGTTTAAGGCGATTCTGAAATAAATACTTTTCCCCGTTCAACAACTCGAAACTTTTTGGAACTTTTTTTGTTTCATTTTTAAGTGTAAAAGCGATTTAAACGCAATTTGAATTATTGAAGTTATTTGTCATTGAATAGTTTTTTTCACAATTTTCAGAAGCATAATTTTAGTTATGAATAATAAGCATATTTTTAAAGCGGTTCCCAAAAAAGTATATTTTTTCCCCGCTCAATGATGTAATTTTTTTTTTTTTTTAGTTAAAAAAAGGTAACAACTTTATGTAATTTTTGTAATATTTGAAAAACTTTGATGCTAATTAATAAAACAGGTCTTCTACTAAATTAAAATTACTAATAGAATAATTTATCTGTATCGATATGTAATAATATAATTCATATACATTTTAGCTAAAATAGGAGCCCATTATACGTACTTTATAAATTTAGTTTTTTTTTTTCCTTTCACATCAAGATGGTATGTTATTTCCATTAAAATGTAAAGAATATTCTTCATTTCTACTATCCATTCATATTTTAATCCTTTCTTACAATAAAATTTTCTTTCCCACATGATCAATGAGATGTCTCCTAAAATACGCATCGTCAAATAACATTTGTTGCAGGGAGTTATAGTGTGTTAAAAAATCACTCTCAGTTTAAAACAAGAAATGCGGTATGTATACTCGTATTACGCGTTTTATGAATTAAAGTTACAATGACTCTTTAAATACGTAATGCAAAACTGAAGCAAAAAAAAAAAAAAAAAACTTATGTAACATCATTATTTGCACTTATTTCATACTTAATCAAACTAACAATGCGACTTATATACGATTTAAAATTGAAGTAATATTAAGAAATTACTTAATATACTAAATTATTATTCTGCAACATTTTGAATTAAATATATATTTAAAGCTGTTCTTTTTTTTTTTTTTTAACTAATAATAATACAGCTGAACAGTGTGAATCTTCTTGGCACATTAACAAAGTATTTTTTATAAGTTCATGAAATTTGCACACACTGTTCGTAATCGTATTAATTTTTTTTAGAATTGCACAGTATTTTTTATTTTATTGTAAATGTATTTCACCTGTAATCAGTTGTTTACCAATACTTTTGTTTTTAACATCATTCAGAATCTACAACTTTGGCACCATTTTCTAAAACTTTCTTAGCCTTTAACGGAAACAGATAAAGGCTATTCGACTTCTTATTACATAAACAAATATACCTGCAAATGCTTTGCATTTAATCATCATTTGAATGCATCAAAAAATATCAAGTTTTGATATGAGATTTAAAAAAAAAAAAAAAAAAAAACGAAAGAAAAAGCTCCAAGATCCAAAAATCTTTAATCACAAATCCATTCGGTTAAACATCCAAAGTATCCAGCAAACCAAATGTTAGTCAAAAGGGCCAAATATCGAATCGTGGTCAAATATTCGTAGAATCACCCTGTCAAAAATGTCAGTTTTGGAGGTTTATGGCTGTATTTTTCATTATTTTTTTATTTTAGGGGTAGCGATATTACTTGTAATGATCAAATTAAATGGATCAAATTTTTTTTCCAGTTTTTCAAACTATTACATAAAAACATATGCTCCCTTCATTATATATAATTGTGTTGGTCTTTTATACTTCATTTATATCTGGGCCTTTTTTTTTTTTTTTTTTTTTGCAGTTTTCTTAGCCCATTCTTTCGCTTTCGAGAAAAATGACTAGTATATAAAGGAAAACTTTGTGTGGAGCATGTATAAAGAAACACTCTTTTTTATCAATTGTTATGAACTTTTTTTAACCCTATTTATATTTATTGATATATAGTAAAACTTCCGAAAACCGAACATGTTTATAGCTAATTCTGAAGTATCACATTTTACTAAACGGGCATTCGGACACCATATATATATAGTTTTCTCTCGAACAGTTTCAGCAGTGTGCTACACGCTGCCTGCCTTTTGGTTTACAAAATAGCACTCTTCTTGCCCTTCAATAATAATAAAAAAATCCCTTTCTTTTTACATATTAGACAATTTGCTTGCGTAGTAAAAACTGATTATATGTTGTCTTGAAAAGAGAGCCCTGAGTTTTAAATATTAAAAGGGGCTTTAAAAGAAATGCCAGAATCTGAAAAGTGCATTTGTGAATCTGAAAAGTATCCTTAAGAATCCGAAACGCGTCCTTAAGCATAAAAAATTCCGTTTCTCACAAGCAACACCCCCCCCCCCCCACCCCACCTTTTTTTAAATATGTGAGATATCCTGTCTCTCTCGGTGCGTGTTGAAATATATAAAATACATATATATACATTTGCAATATACCATCGAAACTCGTTTAGATGAACATAGAATATATTCATATAAGTATTAAGCTTAACGCAAAATACTTTTAACATAAACTGTGTCCATATCCCCTGTCAAAATTACACGGATTTAATTACTGATAATGTGAACTACTTACATCATAAACAAAATTTTAATCTGCCCGTCAGATTCATGTTAACAAGATTCAGCTATATTTGTATATAAAAAACAAAACTTGCTAAAATTAAATCGGGAATGAATGAAAAGGATTCCTTTTAGAAGGACTTCCGTCTTAGCAGATAAACGTATTCCATCTTTTATGGAATAAAAATTGTTATGGCGGAATCACTATAGGTATTCAAATAATTTTCCATTTTATCAGATATAATTGTTACATATTATGTTCAAGGTTGGAAATAGCACAATTGAGGTTTACTCTAACAGAGCGAAAAATGTCCGGACCAGTACACAAACCTGGATACCTTAGCTTATTGTGCTATTGCTCAACCTATTGAGCTATCCGGACGATACCTGGTTGATATTTTTCACTCTTATTTGTTGGACATGAAAAATTCCTTCATTATATTAGGTATTATTTCGCCTTTATCATGAAATATTTCTATTTAAGGCCGTTTTCACTGTATAATTCACTATATTACGAACGGTGTCCCTGCTAAGACGTAAAAGACTTTGAAAAGCATCTTTTCTTATCCCTTGTGATTTTGTGTTAGCGAGTTACACTCCACTCGGATGAAAATGCTATACTTTTAGCATACACGTATGTGAAACTTATATATATATGTATATATGTTAATTTTATAAATTATTGGTATTTAAATTAAAAAAATTACAAATCACAGTATTTGTGTTTGATTTCTTTGTAATAATCCGTGGAAAGATTTATAACGAAACTATGTAAAGGGTATTTATTATAAAGAACTGAAAAAATTTGAAATATTTATAACTCTGAAACCACTCGGCAAAGGAAATCGGAATTTCTGTCTAAAACAACTTTTACCTTAGAATGCATTACATTTTATTGAGATTCCCAAATGCAAACTACCTACTTTCTGACACATTTTTTATTTCGTTTTTGCTTTGAAATGCATGATTATTATGCAGGTGTTATTCTTATTCAGAAACTATGTAATCAAACAGTTTTTTTTTTCCTTTTTCATAAAGGTAGACGACTTTCAGTAAATTTTGTCAAAGTTGGCTTTTTTATTCGGACGCGACAGTAGAAGAAAGTAAAAAAATCTACCGCTGCAGGTGATTTACCGATTCTAGCTGGCCAAAATTATTTTTGGCGTCATGCATCTCCATGAAATTGAAAAATGGTATAGATATTCCTAACGGTATGTTTGGTATTGCAAAATGAACGAGTAAGCAGTCATGTTCGTTACAGGAACATTCATAAGAATTTCATTAACATTACGGCCTATAAAGGAAAATCGCTTGCGGTGGTTTTTAATGATGTTTCATAATTTCAAACACACTAAAATTTATATACATATTTATGAAGTGCACTACAAAATGCTTGCTATAGAATATGGTATGGATAGCATTTATCGATCATTTACAATTTACAGGGACACTAAAAAGAATTACGGTTACATTATAATCTATGGAGAAAAATCGTTTGTAGTGTATTTTGTTTATGTTACACTATTTCATGCATATTTAAATTGATATATATCTCCAAGGTGTTCCGTAAAATGCTTACTATTGAATTTGACATGCATTGAATTCATCTTTCATATACAGAGGTCACAAATAAATCAGTTAGATTTCTCTCTAAGAACAATAATTGCTGGAAGTGCGTTTTCAGTTGTGGAACGTGTTTTTAAATTTTTTTAAAAATTGCATACTATTGTGTATATATTCAATACATATACAGGGATCCACAAAAAATTTTAAGTACATTTCCGTTTATTGACGGAAATTGCTGAAAAAGAATTTTCAACTGTGCTATGCGTTCCCTAACTGTTCTAAGTTTTAGCATATTATGCATTATATGATACATCTATACAGGGATAAATTCATATACAGGGATAAATTCATATACAGGTATGTACAAAATTTTCAGTTATTTTTCGCCTTAAGCGGAAATTTTGTTTTCAAACGTGTTATGCGTTTTAATAATTATTAATATGCATCGTTTTTCGCGTTATTAAACTATAAAGTTTTATTATAGTAGTCTGAATGCGCTGAAAAATGTTTCATAATCTGCTTAACGCATGATTTTACGTTCTTGTTGATAATTTTAATGATACTTTCTTAACGATATAGAAGCTAAAGGCTAATTCCATGAAAACTTGTCATGTCTGTCACACAGCTGAAAATCGCTATGCTTGTTGTCCACCGTTATTTTCGAAAAGTTTGCGTCGCGTTATTCAATTGATAAGATATATCCGATAAAATAAGTCACATTTCTCCGTTCTAAAATACTGGTAGCCAAAAATCGTAATATGTGACAGACATGACAAGTTTTCATGGAATTAGCCTGAAGTGATAAAACTATTTTTGTATTAATTATAATAGCAAATCATAAAAATTATTTTTTTTTCTAAAATTCTATTAAAATTTGAGATACGAAACAAACATTTGATGCGTAGGCGTAACTTGGGCTCTATGGCTAGGGGGGGGGGGGGGTGAGTTTTGAGTCCCTTTTCTACAAATCTATAACCCCCCTCCCACCACCACCCCCACCTTACCAGGGATCTGTCCAGACTTTTCTCTCAGGGTCCTGTTTTTGTGAAATTGTGAAGAGCTTTTTTACATTTGTGAAAATTCTAGTCCTAATTCTGAGAATTTGAAACGAACGTTATACTCAAGGTTCTTTTTTATATATTTTTAAGAAGATATATGTATGTCAAATACATATTTTTTCTTTATATATGTAAAAGTGACAGGTCAGATTTTACTTTTAAATTTGTGAAAGATTCAGTTTAGAACGGGAAAATTTTTTGTAAAAAGACTACTTTTAAGACCAAAGAATTTTGTGAAAGGTCCTTTTTTAAGATGAAAAGTTTTGTGAAGGGTCCTGTTTTGAGATGAAAAAATTTATGAAGGGTCCTGTTTTGAAATGAAAAATTTTGTGAAGGATCCTTTAAAGTAGGGGTGCAAAACCTTTTTAAGAGAAGGGTCACTTACAAAAATGTTTGGGTTGTCGAGGGCCACATCAGTAACACAGCGATCATTCTATTTCGGGGAGGTGGGGAGATCTGTGGCCTATAAAAAACAAGATTTAAAGAAGTGGCAGTTTTACCCCTTTAGGTTTGCCTACCCACTACATACCATACCCAATTCAGCTGATAAGGATATAGCAACAGCTTATGTTTGTATATATAACAGAGATATAGCAAAAATTATTTTCAAAGAGTGAAAATATTCCTTGTCTTTATTCGGGGGGATTAAATTTTGCTTTATTAAAAGTGGTAAAAAATAAACATATGCATGACAGTGGCTAGTGCCAAAAAAAAGTGAACTTTACGATCGAAGTTAAATTGACGAAACTCTCAATTTTTCTGCAGCCGATCAACAAAATTTTACATTTTCCCGCGCCTGATCGACAAAATTCGCGATTTTTTCACACCTTATCAACGGAATTTGCGATTTTTCCGCGCCCAGTCAACGAAATTCGCAATTGTTAACTGACTGACGAAATTAAAAAAAATTTCCCGTACGAATTGTCGAAATTCACAACTTTTTCTCGCGATTTTACCTTGGCTAATCAAAGAAATTTGCAATTTTTTCGCACTTAATCGAAAAAATTCACGATTTTTTCTCTGCTCGATCAACGATATTTGCGATTTTTCCGCACCCGATCGACAAATTTCGCAATTTTTCCGCGCTTTTTATAGACAAAATTCGCAATTTTTCCGCGCCCTATCGTCAAAATTCGAAAATTTTCTGCGCCCGATCGACAGAACTCGCGATTTTTTCGTGCCCGATCGACGAAATTCCCGATTCTTAACTGATTGATGAAAATTGAAAATTTTCCTTCGACAAATTGCCGAAATTCACAACTTTTTCTCGCAATAAACTGACGAAACTCGCGATTTTTCCCCAGCCGATCAATAACATTTGCATTTATTCCATGCCCTATCAACAGAACTCGCGATTTTTCCGCGCCCGATCGACGAAACTCGGGATTTTTTCGCACCCGATAAACTAAATTTGTAATTTTTCCATGTCCAATCCACAAAACTCACGATTTTCCCGCACCCGACCAACGAAAAGTGCAATTTTTCCGAGCCCAATCGGTGAAATTATCATATCTTAAACGACTGACGAAAATTGCAATTTGCGAAATTCGCTGTTTTTTCCAACGATAAACTGACGAAACTAGTGATATTTCCGCGCCCGGTCGACGAAACGCTCGACTTTTCTGCGCACGAACAACAAAACGGGAGATTTTTCAGCGGCCGATCGAAGATACTCATGATTTTTTCATGCCTAATCAACGAAACTCTTGATTTTACCGTACCCGATCGAAGAAACTCGCGATTTTTTCGCGCCCAATCGACCAAACCCGATTTTTCACGCTCAGTCAACGAAATTCGTAATTCCTAATTGACTGATGAAATTCGCAATTTTCCCGCGTTAAATTGGCGAAATTCACGACTTTTTCTCCAGATAAACTGACGAAACTCGCGATTTTCCCGTGCACGATCAACAAAATTCGCGACTTTTAGGCGCACGATCGATGAAACACGCGATTTTTCCGCACCCAATCGATGAAATTCGAGGTATTTTTCAACTAGCGACCGACGAAATTAGAAACTTGGGAATTTTGTATATTGATACAAATGTTATCGACCGAGCGATTAATGAAATTCACGATTTTTAACTGACTGACGAAATTTGCAATTGTTTTCTGGGGCAAATTGACGAAAGTCACGATTTTTTCCTGCAATCTATGGTAAAAAATCTCAATTTTTGCCAATTATAAATTGACGAAATTCGCGGGCCACTTGTTAACCCGTCGCGGGCCACAGGTTGTGCATCCCTACTTTAAAGGACCCAATTTCTTCTTAAACAGATCCATGCTTACCCATTACACACACCTAAATTAAATACATAAAAACTTTAATATTTAAACAATAAAATTCAAATGTTCAACGAAAACGTAGAGTAAGATCATAAATTAACATTTTATTTATTTAAAGCATAAAATGTTTTTAATTTTACACCTTTTTAAAATGAACTTCCCTTAAAGACCTAAATAATAATATTCAGTTTTATTTTATCCTAACTAACCCGGGGAGTCTTGCTGGGTCCGTAAAAAATAGCATGAACGCGAGAAAACTCTAAAAATCGCAAAAAATAGCGGCACGAATTTCATACCATTTCATATAACATTTATTGAAAAGATAACAAAATGCACTATATTGCATTAGAAGATTGAAACCTGATTAATCTCACTGATGTGATAAAACGCAGCAAATTATGAAAAAATGCTAACATTTAAAAAAATCGCAAAGGAAAAAAAAATACCATTGGGCTAAAATATTAAAACAGAATTTCTTTTATGAATGGGAAAAAAAATTGCAGTAGAACGCGAAATATCTGTGAAATAGCATAAAAATTTTCAAAAATGTCTGTACGAATTACGAACAAATGTTATTCAAAACAAGAAAGAATTTATTATATTGGGCTGAAAGATTAAATTCGAATTGCTTTTACTAATGTGAAAAAATAGCCGCAAATTGTCAGTAAAACCAGAAAATAATCGCATTAAAAATCGGTAAGAATTCAAAAATCGCAAACAGCAAAATTTTCTGCAGTAAGCTAAAACATTGTTAATCGAAATTCGTGCACGAATGTCAAAATATCGTCGAGAAATGCAAAAAAGCTATAAAAAACGTATTAAAAATCGTGGAGGACAAAATTTACTATATAAGGCTAAAAGTTTGAAACCAAATTCGTTTTCAAATGTCAAAAGAAAAAAAAATACACAAGAAAAGAAAAAAAAAGATGCAATAAATTTTATTAAAAATCGCTAAATATTCAAAAAGCGCGAAGAATAATTAGTATATTAGGCTAAAAGCTTGAAATCAAATTCTTCTTAAGAATGTCAAATATCATTACGGAACGAAAAAAAAAAAAAAAAAAAAAAAAAAAAAAAAATGCTAAAAAATCAAAAATCACACAGGACAAAATTTACTATATTAGGCTAAAACTTTAAAACAAAAATTCCAATAAGAAATTTTTTTAAAAATCACTGTGGGGCGCGATAAACTTCTAAATACCGCATTGAAAATAGCACTGAAATTTAGTAATTCTAATTAAATTAGTAAAAATTCAAAAATCGTGGAGGACAAAACAGACTTTATAAGGCTAAAAGTTCGAAACCGAATTCTTTTTCAGAATGTCAAAAAATTGCTTGAAATGCGAACAAATGCTAAAAGTAGCTAAAAAATGCATTGAAAGCAGCATTAAAAATCACAGAGAATAATATTTTATATTAGGCTGAAAGTTTAAAACATAATTCCTTTCCCTTATGTCAAAAAATTATCAAGGAGCGCGAACAAAACAAATGCTAAAAACTGCATTAAAAACACACACACACAAAAAGCAATTTAACAAATTACAACGACCATTTGGAAAATTATTTTTTCAAAGACTAAAATTTAAGACATAAAAAATCGCACGGAGTTGATCATACATTACATACGCCATGAATTAAACATTAATAGTGTTATTACACGTAAAAATTGTAAGCGACAAAAATCGCCGGCGACTTGTCAGATTTCCAGAAACTTACGTATTATCCACCTGAAACTTATGTATTATCCAAGCATTTCATTGGCTGTTGGGGAAAAGGCTTTTCCATCGTCAGATTTCCAAGAAATCTGACGACCAATTTTAAATGAAATTTCATTTTTAAACTTCTAAACATCCCATAATATTACTTTTTACATCGTCCTATAGAGAAAAAAATGTACTTTTAAATGCAATTTGTTTGAAAGCTGTATCTCAATTTGTTTCTGAGTTATTAATTTTCATTTTTTTTGTAGTTTCTATTACTTTTTTGTCATAGTGGCAACAGAAGAATCCATCTCTGTTGAAAGTAAAGGAAATACTGATTACTGTATAGACCCATCAGAAAACGAGTAAAATGCGGATTCCATTCAACCAATAAAAAGCTTCAGATATGTTTTTGATTTCCTACCCTGACGAGGACAATAACCATTTTTCCAAATGGTTAAAAAAGAAAAAGGAGGACTAAACATTTATTCAAATGAAGTGGCAGAAATTAAATCAAGTGGCAGAAAATGTCGGCCAAGTTCGTTAATGCGCAAAATCGGACCATGGGGATGGAAATAGGGAGGGGTTTTGTGAAAACCGAAAAAAAAAAAAAACGTCTTAATTATAATATATATCAAATCAGTTTAAAGTTATTATTATTTCTAAGAAAAGGGCCAAAAATTTATGTATCACTGATTTTTGATAAAATTTAAAATGTGTGTAAGGGGCGCAAAAAATAGGGCTTTAGGGAGAAAAATATTCATAACTTCGTCAATTCTCAAGATATCAAATTCACTTAAATATATTCTAGATCTTAATACTAATTATAAGTTTTATACTGACAAGTTTTGATAGGACCAACTCTTACCAGAAAAAAAGGGGGGTGGGGGTTAAGAAGAAAAAAATTCATTACTTCATTTTATTCACAAAAGATATCCAATCCGCTTAAATTTATTTACACCTTCTTAATATTATCTACCACTTTTATATTGACATGTTTTTGATAGGACCAACTCTTACAGCAAAAAGAAATTAAACACAAATAGGGTTTGACGAAAAAATTATCGTATTAAGGTTGTACTCAAATCCAAACTCCTTATTTTCTGACTCATTTTTAAATTCATTTTTCTCTCAAACGCATCCAATGGGCAGGTTCTCTTATTCAGAAATTATAAATGGGCCGTATTGATCGATTTTAGGATAAAAGGTAGAATATATTTCAAAAAATGCTGTCAAAATGGGCATTTTTAACCGAATATCCCTAAGCGATAGTGCTGAAAACGGAAAAAAAAATGGTCGTACTGAGAAAATAATTATTTGTAAACCAAGTTCTGATAATTTGAATGAAAAATAAAATACAGGTCGCTTATAAATCTCTTCAAAAAAATCACGTCCGCAAGTTTCATGTTTTTACTTTTAAAAATGAGCCTACAAATGTGTCAGAAAATTTCGAATTGTGGAGCGTGGAAAAATATTTCTTTTATACCACGTTAACATGATTCTGATAAAATCAGCTCTTACATAAAAATGAAACTAAAAACTTTCAAAAGTGGCCAGATAAAATTATTAAACTGGGTTTATTTTTCATCTTGATTTTACTTTTGTTGGTGAAATTAGTACTTAACTTCGAAATCTACCCCGCCTGTAGGCCGAGCCGGCAGGGATTTTTTTTTAGTATAATCAGTTTCTCAGTCAAAGTTCAGCTCAAGGGGATAGGTGGGAGGTAAGTTGTTGACAGTTAGTCCAGTGGTCACCGTATATTTAAGTCATTGTTTAATTGAATCAGTATTTTTAATGAATGCAATCATGACCTCATCTCGTCTCAACAAATTAAGTTTCCCCCTTATCTACCCTTTGCACTGTTATTTAAAAGAAAATCATTGTCGCTAAAACCTATCAGGAACTTTCCCACCCCCACTCCTCCTCAAAAATATATCCTGTCAATGAAGTAGAATTTTTAACAGTCATTTGAAACAATCTGATTCTTTATGTAGCTTAAGGTTATTCGCGACAATGCGACCGCTATCCTTTTTTGAAACTGTTGAACAATTTTCACTTAACCCATATATCTACTATGTGTTTCTTCATTTTTAAATATAACAATAGCCGTTTAAATGAAATATGATTCAAGAAAGTGGTAAATTTCGATTAATCTAAAAACACTAACACTTGATTTTGATTAATAAAAGTGGCTAATACGATTAATTAGTGATTCAAAAAACCAGCCACTACTACATTTTTTAGGTCTGGGATGGGTTTTATACCCGACCATCCCCCCCCCCCCCCTTCACACACACACCATTCGCCTCACTACTGATAAATACGAAATTTAATGAGTAATTTTTACGAGTTGTTCTCAAATCCATTTTCTGGCACAATTTTTAAAATCATTTTTGTTCGGAAATGTAAGAAATTAGCAAGCTTGTAATAATTGCTAAGAAACTATATGATACAACGGTTTTTTTCGTTTTACGGTAAAAAAAAAAAAATTTCAAGAAGTGCTACCAAAAGTGGCATTTTATATGAATTTCCTAACACGACAGGGCAGGAAAGGGAAATAACCGCCGTTCTGAAAAAATAGTCGCTTATAACTCAAGAACGCAATTAATTTATTGAAGAATGAAAATATTGAATTACAAATCACTTCAGTAATCATGCCTGCAAGTATCACTTTATGTTTAAAAAACGTATCAATGTTTCGCGTTCTTCAACAGAGAAAAATATATTTTTAAAACCTCTTTCTAGTAAATTTTTCTAACACTTCCTAACACTAAAAATTTGACTTTCTAGAAGTAAAAACTAGTACTTTAATTTAAAACATTTTATTCATTCGGCCTTAAATTACTTAAAATTGCATAATTGGAAATTAAAGTACATAGTAAATCAGATATTTAATCAAATATTATACATTTATTTACGAAGGAAAAAAAAAGAGAGCCGATTAATCATAAGATCAGAGCACTCATTAGATATAGCACTTTGGCATTAAAGTGAAATTTGTCACAAAAACTCAGATTTTCATTCTATGTTGAACATAAAATTATTATGAAGCTAATTTGAATTAGTTCAAATATGTTGCATCAGAATATGCTCGGAATTATACATACATATATGTACATATACACTATAGTATAGCCATTAATGACCGGCGACGGCAACTTTCAATTTTAGACATTTTGTCGAATATTTATAAATATACTTGACAGATTCTTCTGGGATTTCAGGATAAAAAAGAATAGGTATGACCTCATATTTAGCAATGTCGATTTGTTAAGGGGGGGGGGGGGGTCAATTAGGGGGCCAACAAAAAATCAAAGAAAAAAATAATACTTGGGATCACCCTGTAAAATAAAATGCACGAAATGATCTACCACTGTGGAATATAAATAAACAGAAATTCTGTAATATGTATATTATTTTGTGCAAGAATAGCACGTATATAAACAGAGATATAGCGATTTATTTAAAATAATTTAAAAATTCTTGCATGTTTTTTGCTTATTACATGCAGGGTTTTCAACCAAATTTAACACCGATTTCAGAAAAATTGACAAAATACAGTAGAAACAATATAGTGCAATTGGAATATAAATATATTAAATATTTTAGGAAATATGAGCAGTTGTATGAAATAATTTTTATCTGCGCATGCGCGAACGACAACAAGGATCATTTTACATAATTTAATAGTCAACTCTATCGAGCAACACTAAAAAAATCTAGTCAAATATCGTAAAAATTCAGAAAGATGATCAATTCTGAAATTCCAGAAGAATCTGTCAAGTATATTTCTAAATATTCGACAAAATGTCTAAAATTGAAAATTGCCGGTCATTAATGGCAATATAGTGTATATGTGTGCATGTGTGTTTGTATTTTTAAGTTCGACAATGTATGCCAATTTATAAGAGGGAAGCGATTCCAGACCATAAGAAAAGAACAACCAATCAGAATTATGGAAAGGAAATGAAGAACTATACAAAGAATGAAAACATTAAAAAACTGACTCATCTACAGATTTTCAATTATCATTGTTAAAAATGTATACATTTTTATATAAACATTGATTAGCTTAAAATAATGGTTACGCTCCGGAGAATATGAATTTCAGACGTGGGATTATTAGATAGGACATTTTAAAAATCTTTTATGTCGTCGAATTTTGACAGGGACCACCTAGTGGTTAATAATGTTTCAAAATGTTTAGTAAAATATAAATGCTTTCTAAACTTTGACGTAAAAAGCAAAACATCAGTAAACATGACAATTGAAGTGATCTAGATTCAAATAGATTTTTCATTTTTCGATAACTGAATTATATTTTAAGTGATATGCGATTTTTGTGACGCTGAATTTCGTTTCAAAACACTAGCTTTGACAGCATTTTCTAAAAAATCGCAAGCCTTTATTGAAAAAGGAAAAAAAAAATATATTCGATTTCATAGCTTCTGAATAGAAATACACCTGTCAGTCTCACGATTTTACAATCAGAAAACGATTAGCTTCTGAATAGCGTACCTATCGTGTGTACCTGTATTAACACGTACGACATTTACATTAATGTAAAAAAATGCTGTTAGATTCTTTAGCAACCTTATGGAAACATCTGAACAATTCAAGAATGTAGCTGAAGCTGAGTACCTATCAGTCCAGCTTTAACAACCCAAAATGGATTTAGGAATTATGCCAGAAATTAGGCAGTTTAGCTTTGAAAACAAGCTTAAATGTTATCTCAGATAGCTACTTTCTAACGCATTTGTGATTTCTAAACTATACTGAATACTGTCACACATTATTTCTAATGTCAACATCCACTTTTATAAGCACATACAAAACACAGACGATGGATAAGATATTATTTAAAAAAAATTGTCAACAGAGACTTTAAAGAGCACATTCACATATCGCTAAAACACGTTGTTTTCTTGAAAATTGCTGTTAACCCATTCGCTGCCAAAACTATAAAGTAAAAAATTTCAAATTTCTTGTTGAAAGTCGTGTGCCACCACAAATTCAGAAATGTAAATTTCGCTTTACTAATACAGTAAAATTTCTGCCAATAAATAAAGCAATTTTTTAATTCTAAAATAGTGGTGACAAAGTAATAAATAAATTAAAGCCACGAGTATACTCGTGGTTGGCAGCGAATAGGTTAATTAAAAATGAATGAAAAGACGTATCCGCAAAAAATCTCAATGATTACAGTGAAAAAAAAATTCGCAAGTTTTCATACATTTTTATTAAAATTCTAAATTTTAGTTATTTTTTTTTCCATTTTTCTATAAAAACACAACGCCTTTTAGAAAATAAATTTGATTTTTTAAAAGATTTTTGAGGCAGGAAAATAACTTAAAACTATTCATCAGGTAACAATCGAATGCAAACAACATTTACATTAATGTAAAAAAAATGCTTTTAGATTCTTTAGCCACCTCATGGAAATATCTGAAGAATTGAAGAATGTAGGTAAGAAATTAATTACCTAATTATATTTGAAATATTTATGTAGGGGAAAACGAAAATATCTTTATCGAAATAAGAAAGTAAAAAGTACGGAATCTTTGCAATTAAAATTTTAAAATGAAACAAAACCCACTTCAGACATAATTGACTAAAATAAGAAAAATAATGTTTTAAATGAATAAAAAAAAAAGAAATTACGACCGAAATATAATTACACTTATTCACTCTTAAATACATTTAAAAATTAATTTTCTTGCACCAAATATATATAGTTTACTCATAATTTCTCATATATTTATTTCCCAAGTTGCCAATTATTTTTTCTGAAAATTCATCTAAACTTTAACTTTCGATTTCAAAGATATACTCATGCAGCGGCTAATAACATAAGTGATTTTTTTTCTTGTTTTTTCATATAGAATTTTCACTTCAAAATTTTATTAATAATTCAAATAAATTGTAATGTTGATAAAACCTGGCGATGAATAAAATGATTTTTTAAAAACACGATTCTTGAAGTCAGTAGATAGGTTGTATAAACAGGGACGTAGCTACAGGGGGGGTGTGGGGGGGTGCGACACCCCCCCCCACTTCGGTAAACTCATATACATTCGGTAATTTCACTTTCGTTCAAAAACTGTATCATTTGGCTCTATTTTTTTATTTATTTTTTTTTAAAGAATTTTTAAAAACATATTACAAAACAGAAAACAATGTCAAAAAATATTTAAAATTATTAAATATTTCCTGATTAGAAACTAACCTTTCTCTTTGCTTTATGTCATTTTTTTTTCGCTCGGAGTCTATTGCAATTTCACTTTTTAGCTATTCCATGTATGTAAGAAGGGGAGGGAGGAGGGGGTATCCATGATACAGTATCCCTTAGAAGATTAAATATACCTTCTTCCTATTTTTATGCAGTATCCCTGTAGAGAATATCTTCACTTTATTCAAGAAAGGAATCTGGAGAAAACGCATTTACCCTGACGGTAAATGCGTGCACTCCTTGACCAATGCAAATGAAATTAGAAGGCCAGACTTCTTGTTCGTTAAAATTCGTTTTGCTGGACTCTGAAAACTATGGGGGCGGGGGGGGGGATATTTCTCGGTTTTTTTAGGGGACAGGATGTCGCCAGATCTTTACTGTTGTATTGTCTATTTTTCAAAGCCAAAAATAAGAGAAAACCGGGAGTTTTTCAAAGCCAAAAATAAGAGAAAACCGGGAATTTTTTCTTATCAAATAAAATTTAAACGGTGTAATAAAATTACATCAGCTACTAAGGATGTACCGAACAGTGATTTTGACCGAATACCGAGTATTCGGCTAGCCGAGCAGTAACTATTCGACCAAATACCAAATATTCGGCTGGTCGAATATTTTAAAATTTTATTAATTAAAAAAGTTTCATATTTCATGGCTTCTTTTGGGGAATTAAACCAAGTGAATATATTTTTTTTTAATTCTAAAACAAACAACTTTGCAAAAATAACTTTTCTACCGAATATTCGGCCTACAGGCGAACCGTATACCGAATATTCGGCTAGCCGAATTAACTGTTTGGCCGAATGCCGAATATTCGGCCAGCCGAGTAGTAACTATTCGGCCAAATATCAAGTACTCGGCTGGTCGAATACTTTTATATTTCAAAGATTAGAGGCATTAAAATGTTAAATTTTAAAATAATTTACATAATATTTAAAGCAGAAACTTACATATTGATAAACAAGAACTTTTCACAAGTAAATGTTATACATGAAAAAAATCTGGTTTGGGGTATTTAAGAAGAGAATTTTAAAATTTTATTAATTAAAAAAGTTTGATATTTCATAGCTTCTTCTGATGAATTGTTCTGATGAATCCAAGTGAATATATATTTTTTAAATTCTAAAACAAAAAACTCAGCAAAAATAACTTTTCTACTGTCTTTGATTTAGCAAGGATGTTTTTAAATGCATCTTAGATCAGTGTTTCGAATGGGCGATTATTTTCAGAGATTGTAAACATACACACTGTTCCTAAAAAAATTGTAACAAACTTTCAACAGAGATAATGTGGTTAAGACAAAAAAATTTTGAACAAGAAACAACACCTCACTCCATTTATTCCATCAAAGTTACAATACATTCAGTCAAATATTCTGGGTGTGCAACTACAAGCCGGAACTGAATTTTCATTCACAACTTTATCAGTAAATGAAGATATTATAGCAAGATTTGTTTCATATTAATTTAGTTTGTATTAAATGTGATGATATCATTGAGAATGACTGAATTTTGGCCAGTGACGCAGTATAAATACTATATATTGCATTCTGAATAAAGGAATGTCTACCTCATAGCTGTTTAAATATGAAAAGTGGCAATTTCCAGCACTTCTCATCATGATATTATATTTCACAGAAATCAAAGCAAGTTTGTTAAAATTCTATTCCGCTTCAACAGTCAAGCCTGCCAATATGCTTAATAAACGGTCAAGTGCGAGCATTACTCGCGTACAGAGGGTTCCGTAGAATAAATACATGAATTTGTAATTGTATTATAAAAAAAAAAAGTTGCTAAAAGAATATTAAGACTTTTTAAAAAACTATATAACGTAGGGTTGGGTATAACTGTATATATTAGAAAAGTGTAATCGGGTATACCATGAAAGTTCAAAGAGATATATGGAACAATATCAAATATAGCTATTCGTATAACTCTTTTTTTAATATTATAATAATCTGTTTATGATGAACTTAATTCGGTACTGACAATAAAGGCAGTGCATAGTTAAACTTCATTTGGCATTTCATGAAACTAAATTCAGCGTATAGTAATAACCTTTATTTCTACAGTGTATCTAAAACAAAACCTTTGTTCAAAGTTTAAATTGGGCATTGTGCTAAGCGCGCTTCGAATTGAGGTCTCAAAGTTGCAACGCCGCTTTGGTCAGTGCCGCGTTTTTCCAGATAGGTATTTAATTAACTTTTAAAGTCACTCGAGGCGTATTGAGAGATACAATCAATGCGAACTATCGCGAATCTCACAGTATTTATGCGATTCATTCTAATTAAATATTTCGAGGGCGATGCCCTTAAAAAACGGACACCTAATTTTAATTCCAAAACAGACAAATGGCACCAAGAATATTTAATTAAAATTTTTCTTTTATCATGTACGTGAAAATAAGCAAGTTCGCATTTTCTAATAAATTCGTTTATAAATTCTGGTGTCAGCTCATTATTTCATAAGTTTGTAAATAGAATTACTCTGTGCCGGAAAGGATTAAGTGGTCGCAGGACTCTTAAAGCTTCAAAATTTAAGAAATTTTAATTTTTTTAGATGTTAAACTCCTATTTTTTCTGAATATTTTGTATAATTGTTTCCTTGAAATTCCCATTAGAACAGAAGTTTTGGCTTTTAGAATTATACCCGCTCAATAGCTGAAGCAGCGTTTCCGAAACTTTAAAGTCATTATTTTCCAAATGGCGTTTTTGGGTATAACGCGCAGGATACCTCAAAAACTTCTGAATATTTTTTCATGAAATTTTCAAAACATATATTTCATGTTAGTCTGTATAAACTGAATCTAAAATTTCCTTTTTATTGTTAAAAAAATTATTTTTTTAGGTGATTTTACTGTTGAAATTTTCAAAATTTTGTACTAGCTAAATGCAGCATTGCATTAAAAATATAAAAATGCTTTAAATACAAATTTATTTAAGTTCAGGGAAATTATTACAATCGGAAGTATAAGTAAGCACCAAAATTTTCATTCTAATTGCAATATTTATTTTGTAATCCTGCGCGTAAACTGTTATGCCAATTTTTTGTTCGACAAATGTCTAACAGTTTCGAGCCCCCTATAAATACTAATTCTGTATCTTGCAATTTTTTAAATGCATGAAACGAAAGAACATACTTATATCTTTCATTCCAATTAAAATTGTGTTTTAAAATCATATACATTTTAAGACATTAAATGTTGAAAATGGTCTTTTTTTCATTTTTTCCACTTTTTAAAGTCCCGAGACCCCTTAAATTAGTATGTTTTTAACAATTTGACGTTTATTGCTTTTGTACTGTTACTGGACATTACATTACACATATATATCATTAAAAGTCGTTAACTAGGCATAGACAGGGGTGCAGAAAATGTTTCTACTCCCAACATTTCCCCCAATCCACACGAAAATTTCCCCAAAATTTTACGGTATGTTATAGGTAAGTACTGTATTACCGTAGGTATAGAAAATTTATTTTTCAAATATTTCTCAACTTATGTGCGTCTATATATGGCAGGGGTGATTCTGAGTGAAAAAAAATTTCCTAAAATTCACAGCAAATTTTCTGAAAGTTTACAGCAGAGTGGGAGAAATCCACTCCCAATACTATGTATTTTTCATAGATCTTTTAATGCAATTCGCGTTTTTTCGCGATCTTTTGACGAAATTTGCGGTTATTTCTCCTTCCTCTTGACGAAATTCGCAGTTGTTTTGCCATCATTGGATGAAATTCGCGGTTGTTTTGCGATCGTTTGGCAAAATTTGCGGTTCTTTCGTGATCTTTTGACGAAATTTGCAGATTTTGCGACCTTTTAACGAAATTTGCGATTCTTTCGTGATCTTTTGGCGAAATTTGCGATTTTTTCGTGATCTTTTGACGAAATTTGCAGATTTTTTGCTATCTTTTAACGAAATTTGCGGTTATTTCGCCCCTTTTGACGAAATGCGCGGTTGTTTCGCAATCTTTTGACAAAATTGCGTTTATTTCGGGATCTTTTGAGTAAATTTACGTTCATTTTGCGATCTTATGACGAAATTTGCGGTTTTTTCGCTTTTCTTTGACGAAATAGAAGGTTATTCGCCCTGTTTTGACGAAAATCGCGGTTAGTTCGCCATGTTTGAACGAAAATTGCGGTTGTTTTGCGATCTTTTGACGAAATTTGCGATTGTTTCGTGGTATTTTGACGAAATTTGCGAGTTTTGCGATCTTTTGGCGAAATGTGCATTTATTTTGCGATCTTTTGACAAAATTTGCGTTCATTTTACGATCTTTTGACGAAGCCTGCGGTTATTTCGCGATCTTTTCAAGAAACCTGCAGTTCTTTCGCAATCTTTTGACGAAATTTGCGGTTCTTTCGCGATCTTTTGACAAAATTTGCGTTCTTTAGCGATCTTCTGACGAAATGTGCGGTTATTTTGAGATCTTGTGACGAAATTCGCGTTTTCTCCGTAATTCTTCGCGAAAATTCGCGGTATTTTTATGTCCGTATTTTAAAATGACCGATTTTTTTTTTTTTTTTTTAACTGAATGTCTTAAACTTTCGGAAAATTCGGAACATAATCACCCCTGATATACGGTACATATTATTCTGAGATCGATTTTGTGAAGGTCGCCATACGGATATTTTTATTTGTACTGAAATTGTTCTATCTCAGGGAATTATGGAATTCGTTGTTAAAATCGAAATCAGTTGTGTATGTTTCTAAAAAATTTCCCCAGGGGGTTAAAATTTCCCCCGATCCTAGATCGCCGGATCGGACATATTCTGCACCCCTGGGCATAGAGTACGCCGCCCTGTCCTTGTGTATGTCTAAACTGACCGTACCTTTAAGGGTTAATATCTCAGCTAATTACCGATGATTTTTTTCGAAAATCATTATCAACAATGCTTTTATTCTTCTGCAACGATAGGTATATTCAGCGATGCTCAACAATTTTTCTGAATGCCCGTAAATCGAAATTTGTGTATAACAGAAAAATGCTAATTACTCAAAAACTATGTGACCTAGGGTAATCGCTATAATTTTCCGGCAAGGTTTATATTAACATACCTCTAATTTTTTCATAATTCTAGTTTCAGTAGATTCGGAATTAGATGGGGGGGGGGACATATTTTTGCGCTAGATTTTCAACAATATATTTGAAAATATAATACCTAAAATTAAAAGGAATGTATTTTTGAGTTCAGCATTACAAAAGCTTTCACAGGATACCCCACATGATATACAAAGAAAAGATTTTTTTTTCAAGTAGCATAATTAGCCCCTGTACTTTTTTACTAAATATATTTATGAATGTTTATTAATCTGAAAATATGTGGGTTAATGGTCTTTATTACTTCCCCGAATTTGAACTTTCCATGTTCCATAGTTTACGATTAAAATGGCTGTGACAGACAGACAGACGGACAGACACAGGAGTGATCTCATAATGGTTCCGTTTTTACTTTTTAAGTACGGAACCCTAAAAATGAGACAGAAAATGTGTCAGAAAATTTTGCGTTGTTCAGTAGGAAGCTCGAGAACTGCTTTAAAAGAAATATAAGATAGAGAACTATAAAATATTGGAATTTTTCCTTTGTAACCTAATATAAACTGACGATATATTTTAAGATCTGGATCTGTTTTTGTCACGGGGTAGTGAAGGGTATACGGAGATATACACCGTATACGCTCTGCTTCTCAAATAAAGCATTAGCGTATACTGCATCCATGAATGTTCATGACTTTAGCGTATACCCTTTGTTTTTTACGACTGCAACACTGGTTCTTGTCATTCAGTTCGAAAAGATATTTTTTATTTATGTTTTTGAACTTATTTTAAAATCATCGGTTGTATTGATATCTAAAGACAAGTGCATTAATCTTTCTTCTAATTGGCGTTTTGAGACATACATTTACCTTCTGCTGCAAAAACTGAAAGCAATTTTTTTCTTTGTTTTCTGAAAGGAAAGGATCTCAAATTTAATTTAAGTAAATTTAAAAAAAAAATCCTTTGACTTGAATCAGGCTAATTCGTGTAACAGAATCAACGCTACAGCTCACAAAAAAATGCAAGCAAAGTAATTTTGCAGAAAATAAAATAATTTTCCACACTTTCTACCCTCTCTCCCATTCCCCTTCTCCATCGAAAAAAAAATCTTTGTGTTTTTATTATTGCAAATTAAAATAACAATATTTAATTTTTTATACTAATGCTCAATTGCTCAACATGATATTTGACTATTTCAATTCTGATAACTTTCTATGTTACAAGTTCCAGCCTAAAAATTCAACAGAAAAAATATCGTACAAATAAAGTGCAGCTTTGATTAGCCACATTTTGTGGTTTTTAAAAATTATTTAAAGCTGTTCTGAAATCGTAACTTGCATCTTTTTTTACACTTTCGTGAAGAAATTTTCATTTTTAAATGCACGAAATTTGCAGATATTCTTTCTTATTCGTAAACGAATAGTGTTTCTCTTTATTCCTATAAAGGTAACTGCGGTCTTTCAGAAAATAGTGCCAAAGTTGACGTCTGTAACAGATTTTTTTTTAAACGTGACAATCGGCAAAAGATCATTATAAGGTAGCAATTGATTATAACTTAATATGTAATACATTTATCAGAAAATTTAAAAGTGCTATTTGATTTCAAAGCACTTTATGCCTCATGCCTGCTGATTACATGCTTCTGGATTTAAAAAAAATGTCTACTTAAATGAGTCAGTAATAAATAATTTTGGCAAAACATAAATTAGGCCTTACCAGGCCGAATTAATGTTTCTGTACCGAGCCGGGACTGGTTTCATTCTTCCAAGTCTTCATGGGCCAAAATTTTCAGTCCCGGTTTTCAACCAACCCGTATCAAAATCTTTGTCTCAGCGTGGCCTGGTAGCGAAATACAGTTAAATTAAAATGTAGTAATACGTGTGAAAAAGAACCTGCCTATGACGAAATCCTGTTTTAAACTGAAAAATGTGTTGATCCATGCAAAATTAATATAATAATATGTGAGAAAAGAATATATAACACATTTACACCTATTAACAAGTTGGAAATTGCTCGTCGAACGTGGCAAATGAGGTGCGTTCGTACTATAACTAGTTTTATAATTATTTTTGCACCCCATATTGTACTGAATGCATATTTTTTTGCACTTCATAAGTGCATAGTCTGTAACATCATGAAAATGCTCTTCAATATTTTTTTCCCATTCCCTGTAATGTAACGGAAAAGTTTTGACCTTTCCTGTAATTAAACTATACTTCCGATTTTCATAAAATTTGAAATGGCTCGACAAAATTTTGCAATAATTATATATTTAAAATTTGAGACCAGTCGGAAGACTGTAACAGCATTAAAATGCTCTTGCAATAATTTTTTCCCATTGGCTGTAATGTAAAGAAAAACTTTTGACTGTCCCTGTAATTAAACTATACATCCGATTTTCATAAAATTCGAAATGACTCGACAAAATTTTGCAGCAATCATATATTAGAAATTTCAGACCATTCGGTTGGGTAGTTTTTGCTCTGCTATATGCGGACGGACGGACAGACGGACTGAACGACGACTATAGGTGCTACGTATTTATATAATTACGAATGCACCTATAAAGGGAACGTGTCTATAATGCATTTTTTAGCTCACAGGCTATCAAAGCCTGAGAGCTTATGTGCTGGCCGGTTCTGTATGTACGTATGTACGTAACGCGATAACTCTTGATAGAAATGTCAGATTTGCTTCATACTTTTTTTCTAGGTTCCTTCTGATGAGGCGCTTCCCTGATTAGTTTTTGGGGTTCATTGGTTAAGGATAAAGGGGAAAAGGGGGCTGGTCCCCCACTTAATTTAGATAAATGGGTTTTTCATGTAGAATTATTCAATTGCTCCAAATTTGGTATACCGGTTTATTATGTTAAGGAGCTGCCTTGATTAGATTTGGAGGTTCATTAGTTACATATAAAGGGAGGAACCCCCCCCCCCCCCCTTAATTTAGAGAAATGGGTTTTTTATGCAAAAGTATTCGATTTGCTCCAAATTTGGTATACCGGTTAATTATGTTAAGCAGCTTCCCTGATTAGATTTGGAAGTTCATTACTTATCTATAAAGGGGGAATACCCCCCCCCCCCCCCCTTAATTTAGGTAAATGTGTTTTTCATGTAGAATTATTCGATTTGCTCCAAATTTGGTATACCGGTATATTATGTTAAGGAGCTGCTTTGATTAGATTTGGAGGTTCATTAGTTAAGTATAAAGGGAATAGGAAGCTAGCCACCCCCCTCCCTTAATTTAGATAAATGGGTTTATCATGCAGAATTATTCGATTTGCTCCAAATTTGGTATACCGGTTTATTATGCTAAGGAGCTTCCCTGATTAGATTTGGAGGCATATTAGTTAAGTATAAAGGGAGGAAAGAGGGCTAGACTGCCTCCCCCCTTAATTTAGATAGTTGGGTTTTTCCATGCAGAGTTATTCTATTTGCTCAAATTTCGTATACCGGTTTATTATATAAAGGCCTTGATTAGATTTGGAGGTTTATTGGTTAAGTATAAAGGGGGAACAGGGGATAGTCCCCCCCCCTTAATTTAGATAAATGGGTTTTTCATGCAGAATTATTCGATTTGCTTCAAATTTGATATACCATTTTATTCCGATATGGCTTCGTTGATTTGATTTGGAGGTTCATTGGTTAAGTATAAAAGGGGGAAAGGGGTGCAATTGCCCCCCCCCCTAATTTAGATAAATGGGTTTTCATGCAGAATTATCTAATTTAGTTTTTTTTTTTTTTTTTTTTTTCTAGGTTTATTTCTGATAAGGAGCTTTTCTGATTAGATTTGAATTTTCCTTGGTTCAGCATAAAGGGAGAAATAAGGGAGCTAATACCACCTAAATTTAGTGAAATGGTTTTTTCATGCAGAATTATCTGATTTGCTTCAAATTTGGTATACCAGTTTATTATGTTAAGGAGCTTCCCTGATTAGATTTGGAGGTTCTTTGGTTAAGTATAAAGGGGGGAAGAACGGGCTAATCCCTTCATTTATTTTTCGAGGGGCATTATTCTTTGAAATAAGAGTATAATATACAATTTGTGTGAATAGCCTGTCGGCTCAACGCCATCAGTTTAACTGGGAAATTTTCTTTTTATTTACTTTACTGTGCAATTCCGTCTTAGAAGATTTTACTGTATAGCATTTTTTAGATTTTTAATTCTCCAATACATGGAATATGGATTAACAAAATTAATGATAATCAAAACATTTGCATATAACAAATAGAGATTTATTTAAAAAAAAATATGTATCGCAGCCTACGGCATTTCTATAAAAGTAAAGATTACAAAGAAAAAAAAAAAGAAAGAAAGAAAAAAAGCTAAGATTAAGTATTTTTGATCAGAATTCCTCGTACAGACAAATTTTTAACCAAATCGACGTAAAAATCAATGCTTTGTAAAAATTCACTCGGGCCGTCCCAGGCTTGGGTTGAGATTTTCATTTTTTTCCGGGCCAGGATGGTCTGAGGCTGAACTTTTAGCTGCTATAACGCCGGGCCAGGCCAATAATTTTTTTCGACAGGCCTGGCCGAGTTCAGGCCTAATTTTTATAATGGGCCGAGTCGAATTTTTTTCTATGGGTCGGCCTGGTCCGGGCCTGAAAATTTCTACTCGTACAGACTTCTAACTTAAAATTTAAAAAGTATTGCAAATTTCAAACTTTGAGTTATAAATAAAAGAAAAAAAGAATTATTTTTTAAATATTTTCTATTGAATTTATTTTTATTGTAATAATAAATAATCAATCTAAATCTGTCTTTTTACACCTCACCCCAAATTACTGCTTTTACCTTTGCCCCTCCTAGGGCTACTAGAGATACGAGCTGAAGCATCCGCCATTAATGTGCCTTTGGGTTTGCCATATGTACCCAGCACCCATTCACTTCTATGTAAACTCAGAGCAACGGTGCTACATTTAGACAGTTATTTTTTATTAATTACACGTTATAATTAGTTACGAAATTTATGATAGGAGGTTGCTTTGCGTTGAATTGTTCAAACCATTCTAGAAAAGGACACCGGATGTTCAAATTCCCCGAAGAAAATACAAAAAGAAGAAAGTGGAGAATCAACTGTCGTCGAGATAAATGGCGGGATTTATGAAAGCGCCAAATTTAAAAGTCTGTTAAAATGTGTAAAAATGACTGACGATTGCGATTCTTTTTTAATTTAAAATATTTATTTATGTTTATAATATTTACACAAGTGTATAAATATACATAAGAGACAGTGATTATTTATACTCTTAATTTTTTCAAACTTTTGAGAGTTATTAATCAATATTTACGAGATTTTGAATTATTTATTTTCTTATTAATCCCATTAATTATTTATTTTTTGTCACTACAAAGTCACAAATAGAGCAGAAAATTAAAAAAAAATTCTCAAGTGTTTGAATTCATGTGTTGGAGAGGAACAGATTTATCTTACTTTTGTTTGTGTGTGTGTATGGTGGGGGGGGGGGGGGGTAGATTACTTGATTTATTTTTACTATAAAATATGTAGGATATATTTTAATATATTTTATTTAAATTACAGTTTTAAATATCAAACTGTTTATTGAGCCGAAGGAGAAAATCGGGAAGCTGAATTTTATAAGAATTAATTTTATTTAAGGGATATTTACAATTTTAAGTCTTTCTGCACCTTTTTAATTCTCTAAAAAATTCATAAATAGGTTAAACAGTTTATTATTATTATTACACTATTATTTTACAGATTCAGAAAATTATAATACGGAATAATTTGCTTATATATATATTTTAAATATTTTAAGAGGGTTTCATAAATTAATCAATTATTAATATAAACAGTGAGTTAATGTAAAAAGAATAGATATAAATGGCAAATTTCACTTAACAGCTTTAAGTACGCAGCATGTAAATACTTGTTCATCAAATAAGCTGCAATCCTGTTGATGTTCAGGAATTTGAGTTTAAGAGCTCTACCAGTTACCCAAAATAACTTTATGACACATTTTCTTAATCATTTTTAAACGTACATAAAACTAGCAGCTCTGATTACTGAAGGGATTTTGAATCAAAATGAGATTTCTATTTTTTAATAAATAAATTATTTATCGAGTTATGAGCAATTGTGGTTACGTAGCGACCGGTTTTTCTTTTTTGCGGTGTCGCATCGCTACCAATTACCCAAAATAATAATAATAAAATTAGAAAAACCTGATGTCTTTGCCCGAAATGTTAACGTTTTATCCATTTAAAACGCTAGTGTTGGAGAAAATTTTTAAAGTTTAAAAGATTTTAAACTTTTTAAGTGTAGGAAGAAGGGGAAAGGGTAATTTTATTTATTTATTTTTGTGGCGGGAGGGGAAGGGTGATTAGTTATTTATCGACTCACAAATGGGGCAGAAAGAAAAATTACAGTTTTGAAGACTAAGTTTTGCATGGTAGGAAAGACCGGGGGACAGGCAATTTCAGGTGGTGGGAGGATGTTAAATGATTATTTATTGTTATTGTACAATAAAGTTACATTTTGCTATATTTATTACTTTATTTTTACAATAAAGTAATAAATATAGCAAAAAAAGTTTTAAAAATTAAAAGCCTTTGAAGATTTTTAATTTTGTGAGTAGGGGGGGGGGGAGAAAAAAAAATTTATGGGGAGGGGGCTAGTAAGTTCATTAGATGACTTATTAACTATTGTTATTAAAGATTTAAAATTATACAGAAAGAAATTCAAAATTAAACACTTTAAAGATTTAAAAATTTTTGTGCTAGGAATAGGGGGGGGGGCGGTAAAGGGAAAGCGGCCATATCAGATAGAGGGAGGATTTTAGATGATTAATTACTCATTATTACAATAAAGGAACAAACAGCAAAAAAAAAAAAAGAATACGTTTAAAGATTTTAAACTTTATGAATGGGGGGAGTGGCAAAGGGGAAGAAGATTTTTTTTCAAAGGGGAGGGGGGAGAGATTATCAGAGGATTTGTTATTTATTTACTTTACTAAAAATTTACACATAGAACAAAAAAAATGATATTTAAAGACATTAAATTTTGTGGGCTTGGTATCAGGGGGGGAGGAGGGAAAAAATATATGATTGGTTATTTATTTATTGTTTTAATAAAATGACAGATATAGCAAAAACAAAGTTTTAAAAAATTACAGTTTTAAAAATTTTAAACTATACTGGGTATTGTGAGAAGGGGGGAGGGGGGTAGAGAGGGAAGCAAAATTTTGGGATAGAGGAATTTGGATTAAATTTTAACGAAATTTATCTGAACATATTGTTACAATAAACTAATAAATAGAGTGAAAAGTTTTTTAAAAAATAAGGATTTTTATACTTTAAGTATTTTTGAGGGGAGGGGGGGAATCAAAAGGGGACGAAGAAAATTTCGAAAAGAGCGGGATTTATTTGATTTTTTTTTTTTAATCGGAAATTCACTGAAATACAGAAGAGTTTCACATCTGATTAAGAAATAAGAGTTTGAAATTAAGGACTTTTGCAGAATTTGTATAAAAAGGACTTTAAGGAAGAAAAATTATTTTTGAAAAATTTAAAGATTTTCAAGGACCGTACGACCTTTAATAATAGAAGAACTTTTCTATTTGTGCATACATCGACTTAGTTCAACTAATATATGATAAACAAATTTCTTGAAATCGCCAACAAGGCGCTAAAGTCGCCAAGAAGCAGGCGTGTACCCAAAGTGTACCTAAATATGGCGGTGATGCTCCGGCCCGTAAACTCTAGAGGCTCTAGCCCCTCCCCCCTCACTAAAGTATCGAGCACGAAAAGCTTAAACCTTAAGTGATGAGGTGATTTTTTTTTTTTAATAACGTGGTGAGGTGGTGTGTATGCAACCCCAAAATTTGATTTCTTGTCTTGTGCACTCCACAAAATGTAGCGAATTAAAATAAGAAAATCTGCTGTGAATTTTGCATTATTTACTTGAATAAAAACAACTGAAAAAGTACCTACTGTAAGTGTACATACATATACATATAAATACACGTATCTAAATACCACAAAAAAATTCTTCATAATTGAAATTTCTCTTGGGTGGAAAAACCCTCACTTGATCAGTTAAGGGTTAAAGTCTTTAAAATTACTTTTTTCCTCTGCTTTATTCGTAATTCTGCAATACGATAAATAAATCATCAGTTATCTACTCCACTCCCTCCATTCATAATTTCTACTACCCTCGCTCCCCCCAGTTTGTAAAATTTTAAATGGTTGAAATTATTTAGTTTTTTGTTAAAATTTTTTGGTCTGTTTATTTATATATTGCTGAAATAATAAATAAATTTCTAATCCCCCCCCCCCCCTCGCTCAAAAGAAAATAATGCGAAAAAATACAAAATACAAATAAATACAAAATTTAAAAAAATACAAAATTTACTATGAACATTCGGTAAATTCGATGTCCACACCCCCCCAAACGAAATGCTCTAGCTACGCCACTGTGTATAAACAAACATTAATATATAAAGTAAGTTATGTAGACAAGCGATTTTCAGTTCTCAATTTTTCTTCTAATAGATCATTATTACATCCCTAATTTTGTTCTATGGAAATCTAATATTTATTAGAAGATTGCTCCAACTATCATGAAATTCAAATACATTATTTGTGAGATACAGATAGATGCCTCTTGGTCTTGTTGACAAACAAAAATTTTCAAGAAATATAACTTTTTGCTTTCTTTTGTGTAATGTTATTGAGTTAGCTCAGTTCCTCAAATAGTAAATAATAATAATAATTATTATTATTTAAAATTTAAAAAATGATTTTAGTAGGGTTTTGATTATTCATGTGAACTGGAAAACATTCTAAATTTTAAGTTTACTATCTGAATGCAATCACATTACATTACGCAACACATGTGCTTATACTACGTAAAAAAATAAATATTTTTTCACATTTTAAAAATATCCTAGCCGGCGTAGTCATCCGATTTGTTGCATTTTCCATAGCATGCTATCTTTCTCTCACTCTCTCTTTTTTTCCCTTTTGAATCAGGAGGGGGGGGGGAGGAATTTAATTCAATTCTACATTTAAAAAAGGTTCAAAATGTTAATTTTGATAAATATTTCAATATAATCAAGTAATCATGCTTAGAATTTACAATATAGATTATATGAAAATTACGGAAATTATATCTTGCAAGTTACCTAATTTTGATGCAATAATAGTACAATGCCTTTATAGTAAAAGGGTATACGGGTAGTAAAATACGATCGATCTAGATAATTTTGGATAAAAATTTAGAGAGCTTGCCACTATTGTCAAGTTAATGTTTGTTTATTTGCCTGATTCATTTAAGACTTTTCTGAAATGCAAACTTGATAGTTTCTGATACATTTTCTAATTCATTTTTGTTTGTAAACGTGTCAAATTGGCAGGTGTACTTATTTAGAAACAACGCAATCGAACAGTTTTCCTTTTTCAGAAAGAAAGAGGAATTTTTAAGATATGCAGTTAAATTTGGTGTTTTGATTCGAATTTCTAGACGTGACAGCGCAGGAAAGGGAAAAAATTGTCGTTCTGAGATGATAATAGCTTCGGCCATCTGACTGTGGTCAAGTTCTATATGTGACTAATCTTCTGCTTATGTTTTAGACAAATCTTTTATTATATACCCTGTACGTATGTTCAATCCATGCTCAAAATTTCATGTTATTTATATAGTCATGATATTTACTGTTTTACATGTTATTTACATTTTAAAGAAATTCAGAAAATATTATTTCATACAGATCAATAATATGAAAAAATTTCAGCTTTTTGATAAAATCTTTAATAAATGTAGAAGTCATATTATCATGCTTTAAATAACTTTTTTAAGAAAACGTAAACTAAAAGCCATTAAATCGATTTATTTAAACAAAACAAAAATAATATTTTTTTTATCATTTCGGATAGCATTATTTTTCCCTTTCCCTCCACAAAAATGAAGTATTTTACTTGTGTTTCTGAGAAACTCAGTTAAAAGTTATAATGGCAAAATGTAGTTAATATTTTGAACACTATTTAAAAATTTAAAGTCCTGAGAGTCATTAAGACATTCCCGGATTCATGCGAATAATTGGTGTTAATTTCATCGCGCTGCTTTTCATATTCTCTAGGAATTGTGAAACAAACAAACAGGCAAATTTTTATATAAAAGGGTATAAAAAATAGTTTTTGAAATATTTCTATAAATGCTGAAATACTAAATGAAATTCATAAGTCATACTTATCATTAACGAAAACGTGAAATTTGTTACAATTTTTATACTTTTTAAATATTATTTTATTTCAGCTCTCCAATAATAAGATAAATAACTCTTTTAGAAATTATCTTGGGTCAATCTTAAGATGACTAATATACTGTTTAATAGTTTAATAAATATTAATTTTAAAGAAAAATAACCATATTATAACCGTATTATGGCATACAAGTATGCACCAAATGTTACACGATGGTATGCTAAAAATATTCACTTTTTTTTTCTAGCATCTTGTTCTGAACAATCTTTAAAAATAGGATAAGGAAGGTATGTGGCCATGGTCAGGGGGTATATATCAAGTTATTTTTCGTTGCGCCGAAAATCTCAATTAGCAGAAGTCCTAATGGTTTTTTCACGGTGGGGAGTG
This sequence comes from Maratus speciosus, assembly GCA_963932465.1. Lineage (NCBI taxonomy): Eukaryota > Metazoa > Arthropoda > Arachnida > Araneae > Salticidae > Maratus > Maratus speciosus. Next base: position 188,482,388 of record OZ010798.1, on the reverse strand, counting down.
ACTCGTATTTGGAGGGAGAAATTTTGCTCCGTATGTGAATGTCCATCCGATAACGACGTATTTTTTGGTCTGGTTTTTCGCGTTTATTTTGCCGTACGATCATTCATCAACAGTGTGAGTAATTAGGAATGATATATGTCTTTTGGCTCTAAAGGGAATACCTGGTTGACATTATGTATTTGATAGCAGATTTAGTTAATGATGAAATATCACTTGGAAACTAACTATAGAATGTTTGTTGAAGGAAATTAGAAAGATAACAAAATGTCATGTTATACAAATGGAATAAGAAAAATGATTGCTTGAAAGCCAAAAATTGTTTCATGCTATGGGTGTAGGCAGTAGGAAAGCAGGGGTAGAACAGTTTTTTGTTTGCTTTTTGAACTTTCGTCTAATCTTTTTTCTTGTGTTCCATGAATTTTCTAAACATTTTTCTTTTCTATTTGTCATATAACAATAAAAAACATTAAGTGAAAAAGCATGATTAAGGTTAAGTTTATTATAAGATTATGACAAAAATATCTTCAACTATTTTGGCGTATGTTTTATTTAAATCTATTTTCAAGCATAAATGCGCTACTTTCTGACACATTTTCGAAATAATTTTAATGATAAAGGCATAAAATTTGCAGATATGATTATTAAAGCTCAAAGAATTAAACTATGTTCTGTGTTTTATAAGGCTGTTTTCCAATCTAAACCAGCTACTTTCTGACATATTCGCGAATTTCTTTTATTTATAAAGATATTTGCAAGTATTCAAACTATACAGAAAATTTTAAAAAATCTGTCAAAAAATGACGGCAAATTTGACTTTGTAGGCTGATTTTCTTGGCATTTAACTACGAAATGCTAGTTATCGAGTAGCAAATGACTATAAATCATGTTATTTATAATCATGGCATTTATAACAAAATGGAAATGCTATTCAATTCTTAGGCGCATGAATCTGAGACGCTGAAAATTTTAGGCAAAGGGAAAGAAAATTACTTCTTAACTGCATCAGGAAAATTTTCGTTATTGAGTGAACGAAGAATATTTTTAAAGATCTTTAGAAATGGGGGAAACGTATAATAATAAATAGTCGCCTACATTTAATGAAAACTGTTCGAAAAGGGCGTTCATGCCCTTGTGCTTTTTTTTTTTTCTTTTAATGAGATTGAACAAATTTCATGAAACACATGTAAAAAGTATGCAAAAACAATCTATGTTATCTCTATTTAAATGAATTAAATCTAAGTTGTTTTCTTTGAAAAAAAAAGTATTGAGTATAATATTAAAATTACAATCCCTTTTTTATTATTAAGTCCAGGTATGTTTAAAAAATATGTAATTAATATATATATTTGTAATAATTGATTCATATTTAAAATGATATAATCATATGCAGAATTTTAAATTTAATTATTATTGCGAATTGTTAAATGATTAATTTTATAAATCATATTATTAATAAAATAAGGTTAGGTAACGCTCGTTTTAAAGAGAAACAATATCATCACTAAATTAAATCGTATACAAACAATTGTGATTTTAAAATGATCTAATAATTCAGCAGAAACCAAAATATTAATAAAATTAAAAAAATTACAAATAGCTATTAATTAAAAATATTAAACGTATGGAATTAAAATATTAAAATATTTTTTAAATGATAATAGTAAGTTTGTGAATTATTCAAATTAATAAATATAGGACACATAACCATAGATGCCAACATCTCTTAATTATTCCGGAGTCTGATCTAAAACAAGCATGTTTTAAACTGGAAAAAATATATAAGGAATCGTGTCTTTTTTCGATAAGGTACATTTTAGATTTAAATTTGAAATTTTTGATTAAATGAAATTTCCTGTTGAAAATATTTTCGTCTTGTAATAGACTCCGGATAAGTGTTGTTGGCATCTATGCATAACGCAAAAATATTTGCAAAATCTCAAATTTTCGTTCTTTTTTTCTATATATTAAAAAATTGAACAGAATATGATATTTAAATCTATGTAATATCTTCAATTTACAGAAAAAATATGTGAAAAGAACTGCATCCTACAGTAGAGATCTGCACGTGCCCGGGCTTGGCTAGAATCCCGTACTAGGCCAGGACGGCGAAATGAAGGCGAAGTTTCAAACGGGCCGGGCCAGCAAAATTTGCACGTGCCTGCCGGGCTGAACTGGGTCAATAAAAGAAATTAAGCGGGTCTGTCGGCCCGATATAAACATTTAAACGCAGACGAGAAAATATGAATAATTTTCAATGAATATGAGTTTCACGAGAATAAGTATAAATGTGCGTTACGAGCCGATACTAGTTTGCCAGCATCAATATCGAAATATAACATTTTCCAGCATAGAGATCAGCATCGCACAGTTACATGGCGTTTGAGCCCGGGATAAATTCTTTCAGCAGACTCGTGCCGGACCGAGATCAGGCTTGCATTTTTTTTTTTTTTTTTTTTTTTTTTTCAGCATAGCCAGAAATGGACTTAATTGTTCTCAGGGTGTTTAGGGCAGGCAATGTGTTTTGTAAAAATATTAATAGCGATAATGAACTTCTGTTAACGGAATTTTTGGAAATATACTTGAAGGTGGTTCTCAAATTCACTGCTCAAAAACGAAAAACTTTCTGACACATTTTTAACTGTAAAGGCATACAATTGACAAGCCTGTCTATTGAAGGGATTTGGAATTGAATAGCGTTTCCCATTTTTAATAAATAAATTACTTATAGAGATATAAGAGATTCTTGTCACGTGACTGCAGGTTTTTATCCTTTTCCGTGCTATTGTTTCCGGAAATTCAATTCAAAACGCTAACTTGGACAGTATTTTCTCAAAAGTATATTGATGTTTTCGAAAAGAAATGAATTCAGAAATGTGTCAGAAAGTAGCTTCTTTGGATTTGAGAAAAGCCTTAAGGAATAACAGAAATATTTTCGCAAATCTACTTTTTATAATATAGCCTCAAAAGTTATCATCATGTTTTTAACCTTCCTGTTTTTCTTTTATTCTAAACAATATGAATTTTTTAATGAATCCTTATTTGAATGTTGAAACGTGTAAGACTCTAAGTAAATCATTAGTGTTGCTATTGTGTATTTTCTGTCTTGCGAACACATCGTAAATTTAAAATATGCCATAAAAATCTATGCAGAATAAAAATCTTTAAAAGAATCTTAATTGTATGTTAAGAAAAATCTGAGTTTTTTGTAGAAATTGAGTCGGGCCTGATTTAATTAATTTTTCCACTGGCCGGGTCTGTTTTCACTGATTTTTGTACGGCCGTGAACTGTGAAAATATGAACGGGCCGGGTCAAGATAGCTTTCGTTCGGGCCGGGCCCGCGCCTGGAAATTCCCGTGCAGACCTCTATACCAACAGATTCTTTTTTCTCAATTTTTTCAAAACGCATCTTTAAAAAAATTGTCATGCTGGGTCGTTGAAGATTTCTATGTTTGTTGTATGAATCGGTGTTTTTGTAAATAAAGATGTACTTTTCTGTCAGAATGCTAGCATGATAAATTACACTAATTTATTCAACAGAAAGACTGATTTGATTAATCAGCGGTTCAAATATGCATATATATAATCAGTGTTCAATAGAGTATAGCGCTGATAATCCGGACCAATCGGGGCCGATCCGGTTAATGAAAAATCCGGATAATTGGACAACTTTAAAAAACGGCTATGGCAGTGTTTTTCAGGTAACTTCCCTTCACACTTTTTCCAGGCTTAGGACTGGCAATTGTAGTGGTGCACATTTTAGCATATTACAAATGGCCTGTTTAGAAGTTATTTTTTTTAACTTTTTTAAAATTTTATTTTCCACAAAATTGGTACAAAGTTATAGATATAAGTACACATAGAAATTATTGCGTGTATATATGCATTGTACGAACAAACGCGAGCGGAGAGGGGGGGGGGGGGGTTCCTTTTTCCGAAGACACCAAGGGACAAAAGAAGCAATATGCTTAATAATGCAAAATTGCAATGGGAATAGAATACCGTGTACAATCCATTAGTTTTCCTTATTAAAATTTAAATAAACTCATTTTTTTTATGAGATGTCGTATGCCATCTATTTTTTTCCCATTAAATACAATAAGACCTAAGACTAAATTACACGGAATGGAGAAAAGTTCTATTTTAGGTAGGTTTTTTTAAGAGGTACACCGCCCCTAATTGTTTTATATTCATTTTCCTATTACCATGAAGTGTTTTCCGTTTAAGAATTTCATTATAGAAAGTTCCGTTATAGAGAGATTACGCTTTAGACGGGTTCCTTTATAGACAGATCCATTTTATCAGTTTTACTATATTTAGTTTGCTTAAGATATGGATTGTTAAAAGATGTTAGCCCCACCAAAACAATTCAGAGCCCCCTCTGACTGGACTCGCTGGTTACGGCCCTGATCTCATGCAGTATTCCCCTGTGCCTATAGAAGTTTCCAGCATGATTAAAGGCCTTTTTTAATCTTTATAAGAAGTTAGGGTGCCAAAAGATTTTACAGCTGTGACCACACTTAGTCACTGTCTTATATCACTGCTGCAAGGACATTTACATATCTTTTTTTTTTTACCATTAGATTTAGTTTTAATGTTTTGAACCCCTTCTCAACCCTCCTCATGCAAACAAAAATCGCGTTTGAGCCCTTTTTAAAAGAAATACCACACAATTATACCTTCTAAGATGGAAAACTGTCTAAAACGGAAATTCGATCGGTTTTATGGATTCGTTTTAGCAGGTTTTACTATATAAGATATTGTTTGTATCCAACATGTTCAGGTTAAAAAGTCTGGGCACCCCCCCCGTTCAAAAGGCTGGTTACGGCGGTTACGCCTATGTTTATCTTTTCTTGGCGATTTTAGACATCTCGACGTCGGCACTAAAAGACCATAGGCTTCTCATATAATCTCATATATTCATCTTCTTATCTTTACTCTGAGTAAAAGACTTAGATATTTGATATTTCCATAATTGCCCGTGATAATACATGATTACACTTCTGATCATTAATCAATCACACCCCATAATTTGCTCTATTAGCGAAACGAGATTGACCAATCAGAAAATTTGCTCACTTAAAACAGCAAAAAGTTCACAAAAATGGAGGCTCCTGATTGGTCAATCTCGTTTCTCTAACAGTACTAAATCTATCTGGATCCCTGCCATTGATTGGCAAACATTAAGAATCATTCATGGCGAAAAACTCTTAAAAGAATGATTCATGCGTCCATCGTGAATGTGATGTAAATAAACTTCATGCTGAAAAGCCACTTGAAAATTAAAATATAATTGTTTTATGCGTTTTATTTTAACTTTCTCTTCAAATTGAAAAGATTTTAGTCAAGATCTTTCGTAAGTTTTATTTAGTTATTTATGTAATTTGAAAAGTCTTTTGTATTGTTCAATCTTAGTGTAAGATTAAAGTTACTTTTGTATAAAAAAATAAATCCAAAAGGGAATCTTGTGTTTATGTTATGTTAATTTGTATCAATTTAGTGTAAGATTAAAGTTACTTTTGTATCAAAAAATAAATCCAAAAGGGAACCTTGTGTTTATGTTGACATGTTAAAATATAATGGATATGTTGTAGTCGTAAAAAAAGCAGAGAGTGTACGAAGTTAGAGTCATAAACTTCAATGTTAGGGGGTATACGCTATAGTTTTATTTGAGAAACAGAGGGTATACGGAGCTTCTTAAAAAAATCCAGAAGGTATACGGCGTATACTCGCATATACTCTCCACAACATCCCTGGCGTTGCAAAAAATTATGGAATTTCGCGAAATTAAATTACGAAATTACTTTTGTATTTTTAATTGTTAACTGTAAGTATTCAAATAATGCTATATTTGTTTTGCATAATATATTTTTTTTCTCATTTTAAAAATGTTGTTTAGCGTTATTTCAGAAGATAAGCGGTTATTAGAAAACTACTAATTTATTTATTTAAGCTAACTACGATTACATGTAGGGGAAAGCGAGGTACAGTGGACCATCCCTTCTATTTTATTTATTAAAAAAATGTTAAAGCTTTTCTTTTAGGCTAATTGATTACAGTACTGGATTGATTACTTAGAGCCTTCAAAACACATCATTAGCTCAGAATGAACCATTTTATCCTGACTGGTTGTTTTTAGCTTCTAAAAGTAAAAATTTTGGAACTACTTGCGAATATACCCGGAGTCCGCCATCTTGTTTTTATGTTGGCGTGAAAAACCCGTTTTCGCGCCAAGCAATTGTCGCCAAATAGTAATTTATAGTGACTTTAGGCTTAAAAAACTTTGAAAAATTCAGAGATTAAACAATTAAAGAAAAGCAAAAATAAAAATAAATTTTTAACAGAAATCAGTAATTTACATAAATATTTCTTTTTATCTTGCTTTTCTTTAAGTGTTTAATCTCTGAATTTTCAGTTTTTCAAGCCTAAAATCGCTATAAACGACCCTTTTAAAACAGTAGATTAAACCAAATATTCAATTTTAAATAAAAAATAATGCAAAAAATAGCACTCGATTCGTTATTTATAATGATAAAAATAAGGGACCATCTCTGGGCGATTACTCAAAATCTGCGATTAGCCAAAACGTAAAATTTCAAACGCAAAATATTAAGATATATTCATCAATTTTAAATAAAAAACAATGCAAATTGAACAGAAAACAACACTCGAATCATTAAATAAAATACAATGCAAATTGAACAGAAAAAGCACTCAAATCCATCTCCGGGCGATTACTCAAAACCGGCGATTAGCCCAAACGCAAAATATTAACATTTATCCATCAATTTTAAATAAAAAACAATGCAAATTGAACAGAAAACAGCACTCGAATCGTTATTATTAATAATAATAAGAATAGGGGGACATCTCCGGGCGATTATTCAAAATTGGCGATTAGCCCAAACACAAAATACGAACATTTATCCAAAAAAAAAAGGCAATATATATTTATAATAGCCGTATTGTAACATTATACACAAAAAAAAATGATTTTTTTTCTCGAATAAATAGCGGATAAAATGAGATACAAATATTATTTTTTCCTTGTCTCGATTAAATAAATATGCAATAAAATGAGATACAAATGTAATTTTTTTCTTGATTCAATAAATATGCGATAAAATTAGATTAAATATAAGTTTCTTAATTAAATAAAAGAAAAAAACAATATGAAACAATACAACCTTGACCACGTGTAGCTGAGAATCTCGGAACAACAAACGCACGTCTGGACGGGACAACCTCCAAAATTCAAGTAACGCTTCGAGAATAATCGCGGAAGTGACGTAAAAATTTAGGGTTACCAAAACACTACAATCGTCGGATGCCCATCGGGAGCATCGCCAGCACGAAATCACCAAAAAAGGCGCCAAATCCAAGATGGCGGACTTCGGGCGTATCCGCAAGTAGCCCCAAAATTTTCATCATCATACTTTTCTTTATTTAGTAATTAAAGGTTATAGATAAATAAGATAAAACAGCTTTTTTGTAAAGTTAAGATACTTGTTTTTATTTAATTCAGGATTCCTACAGGTCAGAGAATTGAAAAATTTAGGCTAAAAGTCAGGGAAACATTTTTTTTTTTTTAAACATTTGACATAGTCAGGGAATTTTTGATGTGCTACTACTTTTCCATCAGAATCTCAATTATCGTTGTAAATGAATAAATTTTGAATTAATTGTTCATTCAATCAAAAGATTTTATATAAAATTTATGCAAACTTATAACAATAGCATAATTTGAAAAATAATTAAAATCTGGCAATTCTTACAGCACATACTTTTTTTTAGCATTTATCTAGATGTCCATTGTGGAGGGTTTTACAACAATATATAAGCTGAATTTTTATTGAGAAAAGTCAGGGAAGTTTTTGAAAAAGGTCAGGGAATGTTTTTACTAGAATTGTGTAGGAACCCTGCAATTCTAAAGTTAATATGTTTAAAAGAAAGATTTAAATAATATTTTTATGAGAATGTATTGAACATTGAACTTCAATATGGGGCACAGTGGACCACCCACTGCTGGGGTACAGTGGTCCACAATCCACTCTGTTACTGCAATGCAGAATTTTCAAAGTATTTAATAATTTCTTAGTCTCTACAAAGAAATATTGTTTTAAAGTAATTATTTAACCGTAAAGTAAAGAAAGAAACATGGCAATTTATTCATCATAGTAAGAAATATTTTGGTTTGTATTTAATGTTTTTAAAAAATATAAAAGTAGCCTATTGACTGTAGCCTGTTATTACTAAAAAATTTTCTGGCAGGTTCTGAAATGCTATTACTCATTTTAGGTGTAATATAAAAAACAAATTTGGAATCAAAACTTTATGGTTATTAATCTGTTGTTTATATCAGTGTTCTCATAATGTCGCCTTCAGACCCAAAAGTATTTCAGAAAAATTTCAAGCTCATAAGTATTTTGGAGTTTCAGTTGCTAATTTTAATGTACAATAACTTTTTTTACTTAATAATTTCATCTTATTTGCATTTGTTCCTGTATCTTAATCTATTATTATTAAAAAAATAAATAAATAAATAAGATAATTTTTTTGTTTTGTTTGAAAATGTGCATTATTATGTTATTTTGGATGCAAAGGTGAAATAAAGAGGAATTGGATTAATAAAAAATAAATTTATATTCAAATAACAATAGTGGACCACTGTTTCCCAGTGAGTGGACCCACTTTATAAATGTATATATTTTTTAAATTTATATATATATATATATATATATATTTGAAACTATGTTCTAAAAAATTCTGAGGCATGCAAAAATGTTTAACGAATGTTCAAGAATATTCAGGCAGATTGGACTTTCCATTACAGAGGGGAAAAAAATGTAAACTGCAAAAGTGGTCTACTGTGCCCAGTCTCCCCTGCTATAAAAAATAAATACAGGCTCTTGCTATCCTTATAAACTGCTTAAAATTCTTTATTTGTACATTTTATTTCTAATAATGAGTACTTACTTTTCATCAATAGGTCCATAAAAAGCTCATACTTTTATGTTAGCTGAGCTCAGTTGGTAAATTGCTAAAGATTGTTTCTAATGCCATTATTTGTATTGCATTCGTTTAATTTAAAATGTAAGCCTTTTACTCATTTCATTTAACCAGGCCCTTGTTATTGCATGGGCAAATCGGGACTTTACCCAGGAGCCCCCAAATCCATATATATTAATTTAGAAAATATTTACTTTTTTTTTTTCAATCCCAACTTTGAAAATTTTCAAATACAAAATACAAATTTCATCTTTAAAATATTGTACTACTAAACTTTCTGAAAAACAAATCTCCTTTTGAATTTCCAGAGTTCAATGCTTTCACAAAGCTAACCTCAACCACTGTTAAATTAGAAATAATATTTTGATTTTAATAGATTGTATTAGCAATAATCTAACATAAATCATATCTAAATTTAAGTGGTTGAAAATAATGAATTCTAGTTGTCATGAGATATATTTTCTTCCATATTCAAAGTTTTTTTCTTTTGAGTTAAATATGAAAAACAAACCCAAAATTGTCATCTTTTCAGATTAACTGAAAATATACTTTCTATTCGGGAAGTAGAATGTATTTAATTTGATATTATGTTTTGTGTAGCGCAACTTAAAAAGGTGTAAAAGAAAATAACTTGATTACCCCATATTTACATGTTACAGTATTCGACACTCATCCATAAGTTGAAGTTATTAAATTCATCTTAAAGTAATATAACAAGTTGCTAAAGTTATATAAAACAGTTTTGTTCAGTATTAAGAAAAAAAGAGTATTGTTATTAATTAAGGCACTTAATTTAGAATTGACGGAGCTAAGAATTTTCTTCTATTTAAAATCCAAGGTGTGAAAATATTGTTCTTACACATATGACTGACCATCAGTTCTATTTGGATAGTTGCAACAATTCGGATGGGGCCCCCTAAGTTATCTTTGGACAGGGTCCCAATTAGTCATGATCAAGGTCTGCATTTAACATACATAACATTTATAATAGGCAGTGCATGCCTTTTACTCATTTAATTTAAAATAAAATAATAATAATAAATGGCACTTTTCCATTATGCCAAAGCATTTATTTTAACCCTGACTGTACAAAGGGTTTTTATTAGAGATGCAATGAATATTCGGTTGGTATTCGGCTTAAAAACCAAATATTCGGTTTGGCTGAATAGCTCAGCCGAATTCTGAAGCAAAATCATTCATATTTACAATAAATAATATCAATTGATATGTTTTAAATAACATACCTATAGGTTTATATTTATGTGTTACACATCAAGAAAATTGAAATGTTTATTAAATTTATAATACAATTTTATTTCAAATATTAAATATAAGTTTAATAATCATGTGAATTTTCTTAACTTTCAATACATGAAAAATATTATTTAAAAATTTAAAGTAAATTTAATTATTTGAATTTCATATAGATGTTACATTATTAGATCTAATTCCGTGATTTCCCTTGTAAGGGCTGAAATTTGTTAACTGTTTTGTTTTTGTTAGTAGTTGAAATATGCATGAAACAATCCGAAAATGTGGTCTTTGACTTGTTATAAACATCTTTGCTTGTTTCTACCACATTTCCATTTGTTAAGGCTTCAGGAATATCATTGTTTGAGATAGCAGTCATAAGTAGAATCGGCTTAGATGCCTTATGTTCCCTCAGCCATTGTTTTGAATTGTTTGACGGTTTTTTGTTGGTGTGTTGGTGGTGTTTATAGCTATGGCAACCTCGATATGTGGAACCCCATGTGACGTGTGTATTCTGACGTGTTGTGTTCTGGCAACCCCTGAGAAGTGGTTGATTTTGTGGATGTATTTTGATATTGTGTTGTATTGTCCTGTCTTTTTATTTTTATGTTAAATTTATTGGATGTATTTGACTGACTATGGTTTCTGTAATCCGTTTAAACGCTTTTGCTGAAGTAATTAAGAAATATGAGGAAATTTTGAGAAGAAAAGTAGGTTTGTTTATTGTGTCTCAATGTGTATTCATAAGCCTATTTTGGAAAATGACGGTGGTGTTATGAGAGAGATTTCGTCCTGGAGCTTTCAAGAAAGCAGATATCTATTAAGGTATGTTGATAATTTTATGTATATTTTGCTGCTTTAAGAGTTTTTTACATTTTGAGATTGCTAGAAAGCGAGAACTGCTGAATTTTAAGAATGCTACCCCGGGAGAACTGCTGAATGCAGTGATGTTTTTTTTTCGGTTAATGTGCGCGAAGCAAGATTACTGATTGCCACTTTAGCGAATTTTATTATTTACATTTTATTTTCGTTAAGCGAAACATGCGTATAAACCAGTGCTTGGCGACATTTACTACTTGGCGGAAAAGGGGTTTTCACGCCAAGAAAAATTCCAAGATGGCGGCCGTGGGAACTTATGACATCTGTTCCATAGAATCAATCGAGGTTTTAACTTGAGATGATTTTCTTCACCTTTATAAAAAAAATGCATGTTTAAACCTGGGGTCTAGCAAAGTTGCAATGCAAAAATGTCCATTATCATGAATATGTTTAAAGCGTGCATTCATGTTTTGAGCCAAGCAGTCTTTAAATGTTCCAACACCAAAAAATTCATTCCTTTCTCCAGGCTTGATGAATAAAGTTTCATCATTGTAATAACTTCAGAAATAAGTGATGATGTTGAAAACTAATTTTTACTGTAACTTGTTCGAAAGGTTTCAATAAACTTAAATACTTCCTAAGAGCAACCATTGATTTGATTTAAAAGTAATTTAAATTTTGTTTTGAATTATCTTTAAGTCTGAATATGTTTAATAAAAATTGCATGAAGATATTGATGTATATATTATTTTGGTTTAAATCAGAATTTATGAATTGATATTCGGCTGTAAATTGGCCGAATATTCGGTTATTCGGCCAAACCACTATTCGTTGCATCCAGGGTTGGGTTTTTGACGTCAAAAAGTGGTTTTTGACATGACAAGCGTCAAAAACTGGTTTAAACTGTCGTAAACTGGTTTAAACTGTCGAAAACTGGTTTAAACCGTCGAAATCTGCCAAATACATGTAACACGCTAAAACATTTTAACAGTAGATAAACATTAAATAAGTCAATGATTTATGTGATCTTTTATTGAAATTTAATAATTTAAAAAATATATTATTTGCAGTAAAATATATATATATATTTTTTTTTTGGGATTTTTCAACCAGAAGAAAATAATTTTGTACAATTAAATAATCCGGATCAATTTTACCACACAGCATGCTGCAGCACACCACGTGTTTAGCACATTTATTTACACCTAAAAGATTTTTGAGTTTAGAGTGTATGAAGCGTTAGAAAATAGTCTGTCTCTTAATTGATGCTGAGCTAGTAGGACTTGATAGCAAAAGCATTGCTAGATGAGCAAGTTTTCAAGCAGGCTCAAAAAGCTGTTGCATTTAGTGATACCTTTCCACCAAACAATGGAGTCCTCCCTATAGCACTGAAATAAGAAGACTGGAAAGCGGATTCTTTAGCTTCATACACAATCAGTATGGGTAAGCATCCATAAACTCTTTCCGTAGCTCAAGCGCGAGCTGAATCAACTGATACAGCAGTCAACCCTTGCCCCTGATGGTTGGGATGCAAAGTATAAGCCAAACAATGGTATGGTTTCATGATTTGATCCCTTCTATTATGCACTTTTTCAATATGGGCTTACAGGAATTTTCTTTTAGATGACCGAGCCAATTTTGTTCAGTTTTAAAATGGAAAACATTTTTATATATTGAAAGAAAGCATGTTTTAAAAAGATTTTGACTTTAAGCTTTTTTTTTTTAATTACTTCTCTTATTTTGTAAATGTTTAAAATTAATAATCCAATTTCAATTTTGAATGGAATGGTTATTGCCTAGACTAGAATAACATTGCTGCACATTATCTTGTTATGCATACAAAAAAATCTACACTTTTCTAAGTTTTTTTTCCCCCCTAAAAAAAGCTAGCTAATGCTTTAAGCTCTCAAAAGTAAGCGAAATTAAAACGATTTTAAGTAAGAGAAAAAATGTGCAGCTCAGGTGAGCTTAATGTCTACTTTTTAGAAAAACACAATTTTACAAAAAAAAAAAAATAAATAAATAAATAAATAAAATAAAAATAAATAAAAATTTTACCCTGTTAAAAAGTTGTACTTAACAATAATACTTTACTATGTACTAATTACTGATATACAGTAAGAGTGAATTTAAAATATTACATGTAATGTTGTCAAGTGTGACATTTAATTTGAATTTTTACAGATCAATTTAGTATTTGAGGTTTTTGACATGACCGTTTAAACTATGGTTTAAACCCGATATAAACTGACACATGTCAAAAACCTGCCAACCCTGTAATTATTACTAATAATACAATTACAGTAATAGTGAATTTTAAATATTACATCTAATGTGTGACATTTAATGTGAAATTTTACAGATCACTGTAAGTATTTGAGGTTTTTGACGAGGTTTTTGACAAGGGGTTTTTGACATGACGGTTTAAACCGCAGTTTAAACTGTCAAAAACTGACATGTGTCAAAAACCTGCCAACCCTGGTTGCATCACTAGTTTTTATTGCAAACCGTGTTAAACATTGTCTTTGGCTATAATGAACGTGATTTATCTTTTTATTGTTGTTATTTAATCTTAACCTCGCAAAAATCTTAATTTGCTATTTTTTGAAAAGAAAATATTATATAAATTAGTGTAACTTACATTTATTAAGATTGAGATGGATTTTACTATTTTGGCAATTACTTGATGATATTGAGGAAGCTGCAATAAATTTGTTTCAAGTCTTTGGTATTATGCACAAAAAAAAAAAAGGTTTGTTCTAGAAACATGAAAGATTTTATTCAAAAAACTAAATGTGTGCTACAATGCTATATAAGGTCAAAATTAACTTTTTTTACTCACTGGCCAGTACATGGATTTTTTTTACTGGCCAGTTTTTTTTAAGCACTGGCCAGTAACAAATTTACAAATACTTGATAAAAAGTGTGTTTTTTCTAACTATTAACATCATAATTTACTAATATCCTTTATTTACCATTTGATAAGAATAATTCCATTTTCCTGATTATGATAAAAACTGCAAAATTCTGTTTAATATTTCAGATAATCTCATAAAAAACCAGAAACTTTGCGGCAAAATTGAAAGTACTGTAATTATTAAGACACGTGGGCATAGTTACAATGTAAAATAATTAAGAAATATTTTATTCATTTTTCTAATTGAATGGCATAAACAAGATAAACAAAAGTTTAAAAAAAAATGGAAAATAAACTTACTGTTTTTCGTAAAAAAAAATGTTATTTTCGATGATTCTTCAGCAATTATTTTTTGTTTCTTTCCCATGACAACAAAAAACGAAGGAGAAAATTGCATTTAGTAATATCACCGTACTTGGAACAAACATCATGGCTCTACATAAAACTAACTCTGCATAGGAGAAGAAGAGAGAAGAGATGATGGGTACATCATGTGGCGTACTACTGGCCTGAAGAATCGTCTATCTGGGTGCCGCGATTAGTGTGAGGCGCATTTACAAACGAAGTTAACCCACCCCCCTTTCGTACATCTTTCATTCAGTCTTCGCGATTGGCCAGTGGTGGCTATAAAGTCAATCGCCAATTTTTCAGTGTTATTTGCTGATTGGCGAGTGCTAATTTTGCTCTATAATGCTATAAGAGGCATTTATAATTTCATGCCTCCAGTTTAAATTGGGTTTTATTTTATTATTTATTGTATGATATTTATTTGTTCCTTTATTTTAAATATGTATTTGTATTGATTTAATAAAATAGTTTATGAAAGTCTGTAATTCTATATTTTAAAATTCTCGCTTTCATATCAGCAATGTTATTATTTTTATCACTTTCCAACAAAGTTGAAAAATGTTTGACCTTCGGTTTGTCTGGCCGTCTGTCCGCACTCTAACTCTCGTAAATATACTCGGTTTGCCCTGAAATTTTTTGATGTTATTGATATTTACTATAGCACATTCCCTATTTCAAATGTAGTTTGTAGCATGTTTAGTTCTTTTACACAGACAGTCAAAAGTATTCCATTACATTACGGCCAATGAGAAAAAATCATTTCAAATGATTTTTAATGATGTTACATGCTTTCAAACACAATAAAACTCATATGCATTTATGAAGTGCAGTAAAATATGCATTCTGTAGAATATGCAATGCAAAGAACAGTTATTATTCATTTACAGGGCCACACAAAAGAATTCCGTTTCATAATGATATAAGGGTGGAGGAAATTGTTTGCAAGGTACTGTAATTATGTTTAGCTATTTCATATATAATGAAATTGATGTATGTCACTGAGGTTTACTATAACTTATTTGATGTCTAATACGAAGTACATAGCATTTACAGGGACACACAAAAGATTTCAGATACTATATTGTATCTGAAGTACTTAACTGTAGTACATTAGCGATGATTGCTGGAAATGCATTTTCAATTATGATATGCATTTTTATGTATACTATATGGTGTGTATAAATGCTATAATTCATATACAGGGATACACAAAAGAATTTGTAAGGGTTACTGGGTATGAGCGCAAATTGCTTAAAGGTTGTTTTTAAATGAGTTATGCATTTCTACGCTGAACTCCATTTAGTTTTCTAAGAAATGTTTGTAGAATATAGATAAAATGATATACAGGGCCATGTAAAGAATTGGGTACATGGCCATCTATGGATGATAATTTCTGAAAATGTGATTTTACTAGTTTTAAGAGTGTTTTAATTTCAATTAAATTTTAGCTAAATAGTAACGTGTAATAAAGGTACTAAGTAAATTACAAGGCTAAACAAAAGTATTCAAGTAGTTTTCCATCTATTAGTATAAATTACTGAAAGAGAAATTTCAACCTGTTATGCCTTTTCTTACTAAACTAAAGTTTCATATTATATAGTGTATATATCAACCTACAGATTAAATACAGGGCTGTTCAAAAGAATTGAAATACATTATTTGTCTATAGATGGTAAGTGCTGAAATCAGTTTTTCAAATGTTTTATCTGTTTTCTAAAATGTTTACTTAGTTATCTTATTTAACTTATTTCTCTAAATAACAAAGTTTTGTTAACAATTCCTAGAAGTGTTGGAAAGTGTGTCATAATCTATGCTTGATGCATGATTTTTCTATGTTGTTTTTTTATTGTTTCACTTCACATGAATTTCATTTTTTAATAACTATTAAGCTTCACAGGTTTCGTTGATATATATCATGATTATATCCGATATTTATTTTTAAAATACCAAGATTTTTGATATTTTCATTATATGTGATACAGTCAGGGGCGGATTTATTAAGTGAGGGGCCCCTCTCACTGGAACTTTTTGGGGGCCCTTCCATCTTGAAAAATTGGGTATATTTATAATATATACTAATATAATAAAAGAAAATTTCGCTCTGTGTGTGTGTGTATTCGCGATGGCTAGCGAAATCTACCGCACGTACAAAGCGGAAAATTTTTGTGAGGGTAGTCCAAGGTCTTTCCTGATACATCTGAGACTCAGAATTCTAAAATATCTACTTATAAGCTGAGTTATTCATTAACAATCGCAACGCACTCTCAGTAAAAACTCATCTCAGTCAACAAGAGGGAAAAAACAAGCCTTATTTACGCATCATGAGAAAATAAACATCGAAAAGAAGTAATTTCGGGGTGGGGGGTGTATTTTGTCATATTAACTTACATCGGCCATACCGCTTACTAAAGTTACAAACGGAAGACATATTCTAAAAGATCGTACCATTATGTCTCAATTCCCGTAATCAATTAAAGAAAAGATATCGCCATATCTTCTTCTAATCGATGGTGCAATCGGTTTTTAAAAATATGAATTTTAACCCTTTCAAATAACCGGCGAACTCGGGTCACTTCGCCCCTCGCGGAGACGATATTTTTTGTATGTTAAAAGTAACTAAACATCCGTATGTACACAGTCTTTTTACAGAATCTAAATAGACTAGATTTAGATCACCTACAAAAATTATGAAACGTTCGGACGGGTAGAAATATTTTTTACAGAATAAAATGGTGTGAAATTTTTGGCGAAATCTGTAGAAACTTTAGTGTTTCGTCGCGGTTTCGCCCTAGTAAAAACCTGAGTGTTTCGTCACGGTTTCGCTCGCTTTTGTTAAGCATAGACTCCAAAAAATCTAATTATGCAGAAAATAAAATACCAAATAGCATATACTTTTAATTCAATATTTTTTCATTTAAAAATATAAATTCAGACAAAATGGAGTTAAAGATATAAAGTCATACAAAATTGAGGTTCATTTAAGAGTCATTCATCACGGGTCCGGTCAATGCCGGGTGGGTCAGCTAGTTTAAAAATAATAGCTATTCAAAACTTAATTACAATAATTACTAACAAATAAATTAAAATGTAATCAATCGTTAACGATTAATTATATGAAATTCATTTCATATTCAAATTACATCAGATTATTTTACATGAACTTAGATACTGTGGAGGATAAATGTGCTAAAATTATGTATCTTATTTTCCTTTCAATTTTTTAAGAACATAAAATGATAATCCAAACCAAAATTAATCAGAAACTAAGGAGACAATATTTTAGCATCTGCTGAGCTATAACTCAAAACCTCTTTCCGCTGCTTTTCGTTTTTGGCTCATTTATTCCAAGAAATAAGATCTAAATGTAATGGGGTTTTATGCAGCGGTCTGCACTGCATGACATTATCTTGCTTACAGTTTTAATTTCATGTTTTAATAAAACAATTTCAGAAATCAAATAAATTCATTCATTATAACCAAATTAAATTATAGTTTTCTCCTTTTCGTTACACAGCTTGGCTCAAAGAATGGCAAGTGCTTTATGGATATAAAAAGGATTCGAAGCTCCACGAGTTATTTTATAATAGTCCAAGAGCCGACAGCACAAAAACTTATGTTATCAAGTACAAGAAAAAGAACTTTATTTTATGGGAGAGTAGAAGTAGGGGAATCTAATGATCCATGTCTGCCGGAAGTGAAGTGGTGCATAAGCCAAAAATAAATACCACCAGTGGTTCACTCATAGGTTTATCATCGTGTTTGTGTTACAAACAAAGGTATGAAAACATGGAGGACTGGGAGCAGGAAAACATAATGATAAACCTACGAGTGAACCACTGGTGGTATTAATTTTTAGCTTATGCACCACTTCACTTTCGGCAGACATGATGGATCATTAGATTCCCCTACTTCTACTCTCCCATAAAATAAAGGTTTTTTTTTTCTTGTGCTTGATAACTTAGGTTTTTGTGCTGTCGACTCTTGGGCTATAACCATCTGCACTGCATTTTTATATAAATACTAGGGGGGGTCTGCCCCTGCAAACGTATAATAGTCACGTGTAAATAATTTTTTAATTGAAATGAAATATTGTTCTTTGCGCTGTTTTTAAAATTGGCAACAGTATAAAATAGTAACCTTTTCTAAAATATGAGAAAAATATTGCACACATATTAAAAATATTATTACAATATTGTCTTCATTTTTGACTGAAATAAAAGATAATTTCAATTTGAATTTGAAATTGACTAAAAGGAAAATAAATCTAATAATCCTTATATTTTTCCCTTTTTTCAACAAAAATGGAGTCATCTAGTTGCCATCATTAAAAAAATATTGTTACAATTAGAAAAAAAAATTAATACCTCGAAAACTAAATCAAATTTTAAAATTCTAATACTATTTTTGACATACGCAGATCAATACGGACAATTGGTGCTAATTTCACCGCCAAGGATTTCATATTTTAGAAATAATAGCTGTGAAATACAATCAGTCGTTTCATAAATTCGTTTCATTAGGAATATATATATATATATATATATGATAGATATTTTTTAAACACCAATTTAATTAACTAATCTGCATATAAGTTTGTAATTGTGTGTGTCTTATTAGCGAATGCCATAAAAAATGGTCCGAAAAATGTAAAAGTGCCACTTTCACAACTGCGATTAGCAAAACATCTGCTAAAATGAAAAATATATATATATATAAAGGGGAAAACTATGGGGGACATTGCCTTTCATAGTCATGATATATTTGATTGTCGTGTGTCATTTTTGATCTGGATGTGGAGAATTTTATGAGAAGGAAAAAGTATGAACACTTACGATGCAATAATAAACTTCTGCAATAATAAAATATTGTTTACTAGCTGACCCGTCCGGCGTTGACCGGGCCCGTTATAATAATCTTAAACAAAATTCAAGTTTGTACGATTTTATATCTTTGGAAAATCGGTACCCCAATGCCTTTGGCATCATAGAGTTTTTCAAATGAACTTAGTTTTTCCGGGGCCCCAGTGGCTTCGACAGCGTCGAGTGTATTCCCAACAAACCTCTTTCCAGTGGCGTAGCCAACGTGGGGGTCCAAATGCTCTGGATACCAGTGATTTTGTAAAGTTCAGTTCGCCTTATCTAATTGGAGAATTTTGTGCTAGTAATCAAGACGAAGAAAACTTTAAAATATTACTGGTATCTAGAGCATTTGGACCCCCTCCCTGGCTATGCCACTGTCTCTTTCTGAACGAACCTGTGACCTAGGTTGCCACTGTCTAAGGTAGCGTATACCCGAAGTGCTCCGCACGGCCGAAGACAATCGAAAATAAAGTTGAATGACCCAAACCCCGTAGTTATCGGGCTCATAGAACCCGAGATTAGATTATAATGCTTCCCCTAGTGGTAGAATATGGAACAAAAATCTGTCTAACAATCTTAAGCTAAATTGAAGGAACCAATTTTCGATGAAATCGAGCCATAGAAACCGAAAAAAGAATGCACCGTTAACGTTCGAAAATGGTGGTAACAAAAGTCCAAGATAAACTTTCATAATAAAAAGCTGAAGAAAGAATGTGGAAGGTGCCCCTCCATCTATAAATTTAACAAAATCTCTTTAACATTATCCCAATATTTAATTTACGAATTAAATACCCCCACCTCTCTAAAGTTAATCACTCACTTTTAACAGTAGCGTTATTTTTAATTTACGACTGTAGTGAGTAAACGTAAGTTGATGCCGAAAAGAAGATTGATATTCGAAAAAGTTGGTAGCAAGGGTATAAGGAAATTTTTTAGTAGTTTATAACGGGAAAGGAGGACCCTAGAACTGTATTAAAGAAAATTGCAAGAGATTCGGATCAAGGGCCTCAAGAAGGCGATTAATATTCAAAATTGGTGGTAGCTGAAGTCTGAGAATTTTTTTTTGTTGTTCATGGAGTAGCTGAAAACCTAACAAGTTGTTAGAAAAGAAAAAGCTAGTGAATCGGACTATTTTTAAGGGAGTTATAATAGGGGGATCAAAAGGTGCCAAGGTGATAGTTGAGAGCAGGGTCCTAAGATGAAAACATGTTAAAAGGTCCTAGTATTTAGCTCTATAGATCTCTAATTAGTCGAAATTAAACATAACGTACAAATTAATCATTGGAATAAAAAGTTAAATAAATGCGCTAAAAATAAGGGGAAATACTTAAAAAGGGACCTAAGGCCCCAATAAAAATATGAAGGGTAGGTGGAAATCCTAAAAAGTTGTTAGAAAAAAAGCTAGTGAATCAGACCATTTTTAAGGTCGCAATAATAGGGGGCCCAAAAGGGGTCAACTGATAGCTGAGAGAAGGGCCCTGAGATAAAGACATGTTAAAAGGTTCTAGTAGTCACTTTAGATCTTTAATTAGTCGAAATTACACATAGGGTATAAATTAATCATTTGAATAAAAATTTAAAGAAATGCGCAAAAATGGGGGGGGGGGGGGTGCTTAAAAAGGGCCCTAGTGCTCCAATAAAAAAATGAGGGTGTTGATCCGGGGACAGGAGTCCAAGACTCAATTTTAAATTTGTGCATTGACAGTGACAGAATTAGGGGGTGAAAAATGTGTAGCAGAATTTTCTGTGTTAATCTGCAGCAAACCAAAATTTATCAGCGAACCAAGAATAATGGGCAAAGCTTACTACCATAAAAAATTATAGTAGCCCATAAAATAAGTAAAACTTGCATTTGCAAAGAAAATACAAGAAGAAAATACAATAAATCTAGAGACAAAAATTATATTTTAGTTAATTTTCTTAGCCCAGAATTTTTTAAAAGTTTTTATAATTGATCTGCAAGGTATAAAAAAATCTGCAGCACTGCTGCCGTGCTGCACTGTTTCTGCTACAGGGAAAATGCGTGGCGCACAAAAAGTTCAAGGGACTCCGGACCGGGCCCCAGGGAGCCAGGGCCTTCATTAACTAAATGGAAAAGTTCCTTTTAACAAAGATAGGATTAAAAGGGGGTGATTATTAACAATTGAGGGCACAAAAACTTCAAGGGACCCTGTACCACGTCCCTGGGGACCACAATCTTAACTTGAATGTATTTGGATATAAGGAAATTTTTTAGTAGTTTATAAAGTAGCCGGAGGAGCCAAGAACTATGTAAATGAGAATTGGATTATTTTTAAAGAAGGGCCCCAAGAAAGCCATTAATATTCAAAATGGTGGTAGCTGAAGTCTGAGAATTTTTTTCCTAGTTCATGTAGTAGTTGGAGGACATAAGAAGTTGTTAGAAAAATAAAGCTAGTGAATACGCCCATTTTTAAGGAAACTATAATAGGAGCTGCAAAAGAGGCCAACTGGTAGTTCAGAGCAGGGCTCTTAAACGAAAACATGTTAAAAGGCTACTTTGCGCTTTAGATCTTCCATTAGACGAAATTAAGCATAGGGTATGAATTATTAGAATAAAATTTTAAAGAAATACATAAAAATGGGGGGAGATGCATTAAAAATGGCCTTAGGGCCCCAATAAAAATATGAGAGTGTTGGCCAGGGGACAGGAATCCAAAAATCAACTTTAAAGTTATGCATTGAGAGGGCGACACAATTATAGAGTGAAAAATGCATGGCAGACAAAAAGTTCAAGGGCCTGTGGACCGGATCCTAGAGGGCCAGGGTCTTAACTGGAATGTAGAATCTGGGGATAAACTAAATGGAAAAAGGGTACTAAAAGCAAATATTGGATTAAAAAAGGAGAGTTATTAACAATTTAATGCACAGAAACTTCCAGGACTCTGTATCGGTTCCCAGGGAACCAGGGATCTTAACTGAAACGTAGAAAGGGGGAACTAAATGGCGAAAGGTGGCAAAAAACGAAGAAAATTGGATAAAAAAAGAGGCAAGCTATTAAAAATTTAGGGCATAAAAACTTGAAGGACTCAGCGGGCCTGGGTCTTAAAATATTAAAAATCTGACCCTCAGGTACATCACGAACTGGCTTAGACTATCCTCACCGAAATGTTCAGACTTCTATGTGCGGTAGATTTTGAGAGCCATCGCACACAGACACACAGAGCGAAACTTTATTTTATTAGTGTAGACTAGCCGACCGCCCGGCGTTGCCCGGGGTCCGTAAATAATAACCTTAAACAAAACTCAAGTTTGTATGATTTTATATCTTTAGAAATTCTTTTAAATGAACCTAATTTCGGAGTCCCCCATTGCCTTCCGCAGCGTCTAGAGTGTTCCCAACAAACTTATTTCCGAACGAACCTGTAACCTTGGGGTCCCCGTTATCTAAGGCAACATGTACCGGAAGTGCTTCGCATGTGCCGGAGACAATCAAAAACCAAGTTGATTGAGCCAAACATCGTAGTAATCAAGCCCAAAGAATGCATCATTAATGTTAGGAAATGTTGGTAACTGAAGCCTAAGGTAAAGTTTCATAATACAGAAAGTAGCCGAATTATAATCTAAGTTGAATGAACCAAATCCCGTTGAAATTGGGTCCTTAGAATCCGAGGAAAGAATGCGCCCCCAAGCGGTGGAAAATGCCCCCTCCCCTTGTAAATTTCACGAATTACTTTTAACATTAACACGATATTTAATAAACAGATGAAATCCCTTATCTAAAGTTACCTTTAAAGTAACGCGATTTTTAATTTACGGCTGTAGTTTGTAACTGTAAGTTGATGCTGAAAAAGGAGATTAATGTTTGAAAAAAGTGGTAGCTGAGGTATAAAGACCGGGCCCTGGGAACCAGTGTTTTAACTGGAATGTAGTTGGGTATAAGAAATTATTTTAGTAGTTTTAAAGTAGCTGGAGGACGCTAAAATTATGTTAAAGAAAATTGTAATAGAATCAGATAGTTTTTAAATAAGCTGCAACAAAGGCCCCAAGAAGCAGATTAATATTCAAAATTGGTGGTAGTTGAAGTCGGGGAAATGTTTCTGTCATTCATGTAGTAGCAGGAGGACTTAAGAAGTTGTTTAAAAAAAGAAGCTAGTGAATCGGATCGTTTTTAAGGGATCTATAACAAAGTGCCCAAAAAAGGTCAACTGATAGTAAAGAGTAGATAGTAGATAGTAAAGCCCTAACATGAAAACTTGTTAAAAGATCTAAGTTCTTAGCACTTTATATCTTCAATTAGTCACAATTAAGCATAGAATAATATTTTAAAGAAATGCACAAAAATAGGTAAATGTTTAAAAAGGGCTCTAGGGCCCCAATAAAAATATGAGGGTGTTGATCTAGAAAGAAGAGTCCAAGACTCAATTTTAAAATTATGTACTGAGCAGGTGAGAAAATCGGGGGGTAATAAATTCTTGGGACACAAAAAATTCAAGGGGCCCTGGATCGGATCCTACGGCAGCCTAGGGGTCCCAGGATCTAAACTGGAATGTAGAAATGTGAGACGAACTAAATGGAAAAAGGATATGAAAAATGAAGATCGGATTAAAAGGAAGCAATTTATTAATCTTTTATTTGCACAAAAACTTGAAGGGGCTTTGTATCGAGCCACAAGGTGTCAGGGAGTAGAAAGTAGAAAGAGAGTAATCTGGAGAGAGGTCTGGAATCTGGAGAGTAGAAAGGCAAGAATAACTAAATGGAGAAAGGTCCCCCAAACGAAGATGATTGGATAAAAAGGGGACAAGTTATTAACAATTTAGTGCATAAAAACTTAAAGGGGCCCCCGGCCCTTAAAAAATTAAAAATCTGAGCCACAGATGCATTAAGATCTGTCTTGGACTATCCTCACTCAATTTTCAGACTTCTATGGGAGGCAGATTTTGCTAGCCATTCGCACACAAACAGACAGACTGGGCGAAACTTAGCTTTATTAGTATAGATAATCAGTAACAAAGTAAAAATTCACTTAAAATATCAGCTTTATGAAAACTGCATACCAAATGTGCGGCCCCCAAAATCAGGGGCCTCAGGTTGACGGCCCATGATTTAATTAGTCCCTCAATCTGTATAATTAAATCGTCATAGAATGTCTCTAACAGTGCTTCTTTCGGCTCAGGCTCAAGTTTCCTTTGAATCTCACCCTATCCGTCCACAAACGATCATAGTCCTGATAATTCATAAAGGAAAAAAAAAAGATAAGGGAAAGCTAAAACATTTCAGGGACTAGCAAATGATAAAAAAAAATTATATTTATTACATGAACATGATATTGTAATATTAACTGAAAAATTTAAAAAACAACACAAAGAAAATCCATTTATCAAAACATCACATTTCTCTTTGAACTCAAAAGAAGATTTGGGGGCCCCTTGGGATGCGGGGCCCCTCGCGATTGCGACCATCGCGACCCCTTAAATCCGCCCCTGGATACAGTAGACTCCCTCAAATCCACAAACGCCTAAAATTTGCACATCATCGCAGATGTAAACAATGAAATGTTCAGTTCGCATCCAGAGGCAAAATTAAAGAATTTTTTAGTTTTTAATTATTCCTTATGTATTTTATTATGTAGTTCTCGATAATATGACTGAACTCTTATTTTTTCTTGCAGGAAATCAAGATATTGTTGATATCACTGGTAATCACAGGAGTCGATCCAGGCAAAATTTAGGGCCCTTTCACAAAAATGTATTTAATAAAATAGGTCTCTTCACAAAAATAAATTTAATAAAATAGGCCTCTTCACAAAAATAAATTTAATAAAATGGGCCTCTTCACAAAATTCCTTTTAATAAAACAGGTCACTTCGTAAAATTCCTTTTCATAAGAACTGTTTTAAAATGCGTAATTTGTAAATAAAACCAGTTCACCAAGAAGAAAAACTTCAACAAGAGAATTTAAAGAAGTTTTTGTTAATAAGTTCTGGGTTCGAATTTCACTAACTGGATTTAAACTTTTGTTACAAAATGTTATTTTTCACAAAAATAACTTTTACTTTTCACAAAATCGGTCCCCTAGAATTAAAATCTGCATCGACCCCTGAATCACAATCTTTTTACCAAATATATTTATGTATTTTTTGGTTATCTAGACTGGCTAAATTTAAAATAAAACTTCCTTACTTTATGATTTTGATGTGAATTAATAGGGCACCTTTACAGGGAAAGTTTCATTGAATAATTCAAGGAAAATGTATCTTATCTTTACTATGCATATTTAATTATACATTATTAATTATTTACTTGACCTTTATTTTTAATAATTCAATCATTTTTAAAACTATCTTAATTTTTATTTATTTAGTTTATTATTTTACTTAATTATTTTAATATTTTATTATATTGCAAGCATTCATTATAAGTTCCATTGCATTATTACATTCAAATGGCTGTTTAAAAAATGTGTTCAAAGCAATAACCAGAAATCTGCAAAATTCTAAAATCCACACAACCTCTGGTCCCAAGCTGTACAGATTTGAGGGGGTCTACTGTATTTATTTTCAAAATATCAAGATGTTTGATATTTTGTATATTTGATATTTATTTTCAAAATATCACTGTGCAAAATAATTTTGATATTTCCAGTCAAAACAAGTGTAAATGAAATTTTCAACTATTGTTAGCCGTGTCATTTTGTAGATAAATTTTTTTTCTCTTGCTGTGAATTTTTTAATCTAAGAAAACAAATATCTTTTCCAAGCTTTATGTTTGAAGTTTTTATTTTTAAATGCAGAACTAATAATTATGTGAAACAATTAATTCGGAACAGCCATTGAAAGATCTAATTTAGATAATCAGCTATATACAACTTCATTAAAAAATAATCTTTTCTAATTTTGGTTTATTTGAGTCTAAACTATACATTAGGGAATAAAAAATAAAACAAGCTTACATTTATGTTGAAATCTTCAATTAAAAAAAAAAAAAAATTATATTTAAAATTTTGTTTTATAAATTTCTGATTTCTTGATACTGAATCCTATATATATTTTTAATAGTTTATTATGCTTGGCGACAATGGTGTTGATATAACGGAAAAGTACCTAATAAATAATAGGGGAGAGTAGCTCAACTTAAGAAACGTTACACCTCGGGACAGCTTTATTTTTTGCCCTAGATTTTAAATTAACTCTTGCAGATGCAGATAGATAGCAGCACAATCTAACTTTCAGACATGTTTTGATCCCATTGATGAAACAGGCAAGAATTTATTAAGATTTTTATTTTGCAAACATGTCTAGTAACTTTCATGTAAAAGTTTGATAAGTTGCAAAGTGGAATTTGATTGAAAATATTTTCAAATAAAAGGTAATATAATGAAATTTAAAGCTTTCTCTATAAAAACTGATGTATAATAACAGTTCTAGTGCTAAGCTTAACAGCATGACATTCTAAAATTTCATAGTCAGGTATATGGTGCACTTTGGGACAGGTGGAGGTGGTGCAGTGCACTTTGGGACACAAGATATGCCCACCTAACTTTTATTTGAGATAATTTAACAAAAAGATAGTGTGTTTAAAACATTTTTTTTTTTAAAATCTACATAACATGTATTTATTAATACCGTATATACTTGCGTATAAGTCGACCCCCTAACTTTTGAATGCAAATTCTGGAAAAAATCAAAAAACTGCGTATAAGTCGACCCCCTAACTTTTTACTTCATTTTTGCACAAAATCAAATCGAAGATTTCACTTGCCAATGCGAAAAGGTAGTAAGTAAACAAAAGCAAATCATTGAAATTTTTTTAAATGATAAATTATTGTTATTTGTGTATATTATGTATTATTTTTTTATTCAGACACATAAAAAGCCATAATTTTGCAGTATTCAAAGTTTTTGGTTTTTCTTTTTTAACTGACTCGCGTATAAGTCGACCCCCCAAATTTGCTTACCGAAAATTGTCAGAAATTCCTCGACTTATACGCGAGTATATACGGTAGTTATTATTTCTTCTTTTAAGAAGTCATTAGGCTTATCAATGGCAAAGATTAGAAATTTAGAATATAACAAAAAAATAAATAAATAAATAAATAAAAAAAATGCAGCAATTAATGCTGACAATATTCAGAAAGCTGCTGCAAAAATTTTACAGCTGAAATATCTTTTCAGTTTAAATAATTTATTTTTCCTGAACAAGCGATTACATGTATATAGTAATTCAATTATTGAACTTTTCAGATCTATTTTTAACTGTCCCAGGTGGTACACCTTAGGACAAAGCACAAGTTTAATAAATATATTTTTTTAAATTTTCGATAATGGCTATGAGATCAAAAACTGTTTAATAATGTAGGCAAAGGTTAAAAGAATGAATACCATGTAAAATTCTCCCCTAATGGAAAAGTACTTAATAAATAATACCATGGATCAAAATCTTTTATTCCAACATCAAAGTATTGCTTCTAATTTACATGCTCAAAAAATAAATGCAGCTAAGATAGGGTTTGTGTTTGTGCCTCGCTAACCTGAAAGTACCAAAAGTCCTTATTTTTACTTGATGCAGTTTTCAATGAATTTTTGCCCCTCTTTTGTTGATTAACAGTCCCAGAACAGTGATTAATCTGTTTACTAACTGCAGATTAACAATAAGGGTTTGGTGATATATATCAATGAATATATATCTTGACATAATAGCATGGTAGATATCCAATATTTATTTTCAAAATATCATGAAGTTTGATATTTTCTTATATTTGACTCTAATTTTCAAAATATTGCTCATAATATTTTTGATATATTCAGTTAAAAGAACTGTAAATGAATTTTTTAACATATTTCAAGTGAAATCAAATTTCAGAGTGATTGCTTAAAAGGCGCAAAGGCCAACATAGTGAAAAAGATTTCAAGCCGGGACTCGAACCCAGGCCATCAGTATAGCGCACTGACGTTCTACCGACTAAACCACTTGGAACAATACCTAGTTCGGAAAATTTCTCACTATTATATGTTGGCAAGGCTACAAACGTAGCACAAGATGGAATATTTATCGTGAGCCATCGACCTGGGGCGAGCATGAAACATAATCAAATCCAGCATCGATAGAATCTATATTAATACATGGAAACTATTCCAGAGAGAAACATTCGCCTTGCATACAATATTTCAAATGAAAATCAAATTTCAAAGTGATTGCTTAAAAGGCGCAAAGGCCAAAATAGTGAAAAAGATTCCAAGCCGGGACTCGAACCCGGGCCATCAGTATAGCGCTATACTAATGGCCCGGGTTCGAGTCCCGGCTTGGAATCTTTTTCACTATGTTGACCTTCGCGCCTTTTAAGCAATCACTTTGAAATTTGATTTTCATTTGAAATATTGTATGCAAGGCGAATGTTTCTCTCTGGAATAGTTTCCATGAATTTTTTAACTGTTATTGATTGTGTCGTTCTGTAAATAAGAACTTTTGCTTTGGCAGGCCGTTTTTAGCTTCTTGACAACCCCAGTCACCCGTTCCATTACAAAAACTTTTCCAAGCTTTAAATTTGAAGCTGAATTTAAAAATGTAGAATGTAGAGCCAATAATTATGTGGGACTATATTTACTTAATATGGCTATTGAAAGATTAAATTTAAAGAAGTTATTTACAGCTTCATTAGAATCTTTTCTGGTTTTCGTTTTCTTTAGTTTAAACTATGCAACAGGTTAAAGAATGGAAAAGTTCACATGATTACATTTATTTTCAAATTTTTTAATAAAAACAAATTATTTTAAGTATAATTTTGTTGTATAAAACACAAAATTTTCTGTAAACTTGTTAATAAATCCCAAAGTTTGTTTTTTGTGAGTGTAAAAATAAAATTGTGTCTGTTTTTAATTAGTTGGCCTTCAATTTTGTTAAATACACGAAAAAAAAAAAACAAAAAAAAAAACATTTAGAATATTGCTTTATTAAGTTTTCATGCAATATGTTTTAGTTTCTAATTTATATTAGGTCTGAAAATATTTATAATTATCAATAAGTTGACTATTTTTTAAAATATTGGATATATATCGAAAATATCGGATATGTCAAAATATCTGATATTTTTGATATTTTCTAAAATATCATGATTATTTATGAACCCTGTTAAGCAGTGTTGAATTCAGACACTTTTCTCCGGGGGGGGATTTCTGTGGCTCCGGTGGGGAAGGGGGGGGCACATTATAGAGTTCCGGTGGGAAATTGCACTTTTTGACCATTGAAAACACAAAATCTCAAATCTTCTGGGGGGGGGGGGGGGGTGATCTCATTGTTTCGGGGGGAATGTCCTCCCGGGCCACCCGCTGAAATCAACACTGCTGTTAAGAATTCAGGAATGTGTTTAACTGAATGGAAATCTTTAATATTCAAAATAAAGAGAATTAGTGGGCAAGGGCAGTACTTCTTCATTGTTGTTTGTTGCATTACTTTGTTTGATACAACTCCTTGAAAAGTGTTTAGAAAGTCCTTATTTTTTTGTTTTTGAAAAAGGGCAGAAACCTTGAACTACTTGTTTCAAAAAGTAGCAATTTCAAAATATTTTTCCTAAAATAATCACCATTTTTAGAATGTTAAAGTTATATCTTCTTTAATTGCATGTTACAAAAATAGATACTCAGGGGGTCGTCTTTATGCTAAAATTGTACCAAACTTTGAAGTTTTCAATACGAACACTTTGACAAGTTTGGCTTTTTTTGGTAAATTTTACCAAAGGATACCAAATGGAAAATCATTTGGTCAGGTAGTTTAGGAATTATTATAGTTTAAAGTTTACAGTAATGTGTAAATTCATTTGTAATTATTGAAAAACGGACTGCAATGTGCATAGTTTTTAAGCATAACTCAAGAACCACCAAGTGCAATGAGCTGTAATTTTAGATTTGCATATGAGGCTTCTAAAAATTTATTTTTGTAAAAAAATGTATAGTTTACAATTCCTATTTTTTTTTCAAAAATATATGTATTTTGAAATTACTTAAGAAAAATATATCAATTATAACCTATAAAGTTTTAAGGCTGTTCTCAAATCCAAAAGGGCAACTTTATGACATAAGTTTCAATTTATTTTTGTTTGGAAATGCATGGAACTAGGAGGTGTTGTTGTTTTGAAACTATGTAATCAAGCTGCTTTTTTTTTTTGCAAACGCAATAGATCTTTCAGAAAATAGTGTCTAAGTGGGCGTTTTGAACTGAATCTCCATGCGAAAGAAGAATAACGACTCAAGAAAGGATGAAAAATGTGTTTGCCATGTGATCAAAATCGCTTATAACTCGAGGTAATTTATTTATCAAAAAAAGGAAAACACAGTTCAATTCCAAATTGCTTCCATGGTCAGGTTTTCCAATTTTATACCTTTTCATTAAAAAATACATTTTTCAAAAAAAAAAAAAAGTATGTTCATAAAGTGGACCAGTATGCCCCAGAGGCAGGGTACACTGGGGCACAGTGGTCCACTATTAAGTGTTATTTGAAATGCAATATGAATTTACTTTTTATTAGTTTAATTCCTCTTTATTTTGCCTTTACCTCCAAAATAACATAACAATGCAAATTTGCAAGTAACATTTTCAAACAAAGTATATAGACTGGTGCCCAAAATTAAGGACCAATCACAAAATGCTAACTTTCAAGTACGCGAATACTCAAAAGGAAATAATATAATTTGAATAATGACTATCTCTACAGCACAGCTAGTCCATATAACATCTCATTCATGTCACACATGGTCACAAGTGTCACAGTCACTACGGTGAAGCAAAAAAATAGGAAATTCCATACCTCTCATTATGAGTCTCAAATGATCACTATATATGATTCCACTGAGACGTCACCGTGACTGCTGCTGTGTGACGAGTCACCATATTACTTTACAATGTAGTTACATTGTGACTCTCATGTGACTGTCATCTCTAGACTCAATTTCAAAGTCATCGTGAACGCTGCATTGTGATAAGTTACCCAATAAAGTCACATTAAAGTCATATGATGGCTTTCAGGTGACAGAGAGACTACTGTGAAGTCACCATTGTGTTCTTTTGTGAAAAGTCACCTTGTGACTATAATGTGATATTATTTGGTGACTTATCATAATGCAACATTGATGAGGACTTTGAAATTGAGTCTAAAAATTAGTTACACAAGAGTCACAATGTAACTACATTGTAAAGTCACTTGGTGACCCGTCACAAATTAGCAGTCACAGTGACGTCTCAGTGGAGTCACATATAGTGATCATTTGACACTCATAATGAGAGGTGTGGAATTTCCTATTTTTTGTTTCACCGTAGTGACTGTGACACTTGTGACCATGTGTGACATGAATGAGATGCTATATGGACTAGATGTGCTGTAGGGATAGTAATTATTTGAATTATATTATTTCCTTTTGAGTATGTGCTTACTTAAAAATTAGCATTTTGTGACTGGTCCTTAATTTTGGACACCAGCGTACAAAACAAAACAGAAAGATTATTAAAATATATATATATATTATATATTTTAAATAATAAAAGATTAAGATACAGGAACAAGTGTAAATAAGGTGAAGTTATTTAAATAAAATAAAGTCATCACACATTAAAATTTGCAAATGGAACTCCAAAATACTTGTGAGCCTGAAATTTTCCTGAAATACTTTTGGTTCTGAGGGCGATTTTACGATAACACTGATGTAAACAACAGATTAATAACCATAAAATTTTGATTCCAAATTTGTTTTATGTTACATCTAAAATGAGTAATAAAATTTCAGAACCCAAAAAAATTTTTAGTAATAACAGGCTACAGTCAATAGGATACTTTTGTATTTTTTAAAAGCAGTAGTAAATACAAAACAAAATATTTCTTACTATGTTAAATAAATTGACATTTTTTTTGTGTGTGTTTACTTTATTGTACAGTTAAATAATTACTTTTAAACATTATTTCTTTGTAGAGAATAAGCAATTATTAAATATTTTGCATTACAGTAACAGAGTGCATTGTGAACCACTGTACCCCAGCAGTGGGTCCAGTAGCAATGGTTCATTCTGGTCCACTGTGCCCCACGTTGAAGTTCAATACATCATCATAAAAAAGTTCAAAGCTTTCTTTTAATCATAATAACTTTAAAATTAAATAAAAACAAGTATCTTACCTTTACAAAAAAGCTGTTTTATCTTTTTTATCTATAGTCTTTAATTATTAAATAAAGAAAAGTATGATGATGAAAAATTTTACTTTTAGAAGCTCAAAACAATCATTCAGGTTAAAATGGTTCATTCTGAGCTAATGATGTGTCTTGAAGGCTGTAAGTAATCAATCCAGTGCTGTAATCAATTAGACTAAAAGAAAAGCTATAAAAGTTTTAAAATAAATAAAATATAAGAGGTGGTCCACTGTATCCCACTCTCCCCTACACCCATAAGCTCAATGCAATCTGTCATCCATCAATCTATTATCTGTTCCTTTATAACCTTTCATTAAACAATATAGAATGCTAATGGAAAAAACACAGTATCTTTGAGAAAATATAATTTTAGTAACACATGGTTTGAAGTATTTCGATGCAAAGTAAAAATGAAAAAAAAAGGTGCCTATTAACATTATTATAATGTAGAAAGGCTGGAAAAAAGCTGCCTAAAATTTAAAAAAGGCCACGGCTTTTATTGGTTTTAACTGGCTTTTATACACCGAAGTAATTTAATTATAAAAAACCTATTGCACATTTTTTAGTATTATTTATTAATTAAGCTATTTTATTGTGTTAAAATTCAATAAATAAGCCAATTTCTCAATGATGAAGAAATTAATGTTGGAATAACACATAGATGGAGCTGCTAGTGATTTTTTGTCAGAATTCCAAATATTTCAGCTAAATGAAAAAAAAAAGACATAATGGCTATTTTGTTCACACTGGCCTTTCACACTTTTCTTCACACTGTTTTAAATAATTAAAGTTGCTTAGTTACATATTTTTTTAATCTTTATAAACCTATTTCTTTGTTGTTTTTAAATTACCTGTTATTCTAATTAATATTTTATGTAGCTAATCCTTCTGTTTTTTCCAAATGAAGATAGTCTTACCATTTGCGAAGTCTTCATGGAATATAAATATAAGCCTTCTATTTTGAAGATTCAGTGTTGGAGTATGTTGTAAAGGTGGCCATGAATCGATGCCAGATCCTCTATTCATGGTATGTTTTACATTTTATCTTGGGTTTAGCTTAATTCATCCCCCCCTCCCTCCTTTTGATTATAAAAATATTCTTGAGTACTAAATGTTTCTGACATCTCTTCCCGCTTCTGACACAATCAGCAGCTCGATACAGTTTCATAAGTGATTATGTTGTCAAGCTTGACATCAAACAATAGCAATGTTCAATGTGGTGGTAGTTTCAAATATAACAATAGTATAAGAGTGGTTATCTAGCAAGAAATGTTTGCATATCTACAGAATATTCAGAAAATATGTTCCAAATGTTTAGGAACATATTTAAATTCAACAAATCAGTCAATTTTACCAAAATGAATTATACAAAAAGTAACTGAAACAAACAAACAAAAAATGGTATTTATTACATGTTTTAAAAGTTTTGTAATAGTTTTTTATATCCCTCATTAAGTGGTTAAAAATAACATTACAATGTAAATATATTTTTAAATTAACTACTAAATTATCATTGCAAACTTAATAAATAGATTTTTTATTTCACAATTTATTATATAATAATCTGAAAGAAAAGCAAAAATAAACCAGGTTACAACAATGGGATCGATTTGTGCAAAGTCATGTTGAATGAAGTACAGTGAAACTTCCATTAACAAAGTCTCATCGTTCCACTTAAACACTTCGTTATGAAGAAAATTCATTAAATAGAAATCAACTTAAATTCATGAAATTTACATAATCCACATAAAATGGAAATATTGGAATAATGTATTTTAATTCGAGTGGTATTTTCTTTTATGCAATGCAACCATATGAGAAAACTGACGCGTAGTGTGCCCTTTCTTTTTTTTTTCACAGTATAGCAGATCCTTAAAATTAAAAAAAGTCTGTAATATTACTTTGTATAGGTTTCTTATAAAGAAAATACACTGTTCATTAAAATTTTCTCTTATCCAAACAATTCATCAGTAATATTTTCCGGAAACTGGAATCCCTTATTGTATCCAAGGCTTCACCCCCAACTCTCAGCTCAGAGTGTATGTGTGAGAGAGTAGCAATAGCAAGTATTATCTTAGTGTGAAGAAAATACACTGTTCATTAAAATTTTCTCTTATCCAAACAATTCATCTGTAATATTTTCCGGAAACTGGAATCCCTTATTGTATCCAAGGCTTCACCCCCAACTCTCAGCTCAGACTGTATGTGTGAGAGAGTAGCAATAGCAAGTATTATCTTAGTGTGAAGAAAATACACTGTTCATTAAAATTTTCTCTTATCCAAACAATTCATCTGTAATATTTTCCAGAAACTGGAATCCCTTATTGTATCCAAGGCTTCACCCCCAACTCTCAGCTCAGAGTGTATGTGTGAGAGAGTAGCAATAGCAAGTATTATCTTAGTGTGAAAAAAAATTGTTTTGTTTAGCACCAAGAAGAATTTATTAAATAAATGAAAAGGAAATGATGGAATTATTTCATTTTCATACAATCCACGGAAATAAATTCATACATCCATCGCAACTGCAACCTGTTCTTTCAAATGCTGTACATGCACGAAAGTGAAATAAACTTCGGTACATAGAATATATTTTTCGTAATATGGGGATCAGTTTACATGTTAATGGTGTCCAAAGTCAAGGTTCAGGAGAAAATTTCGTTAAGTAGAAAACTTTGTTAAGTAGGGACTTCATTAAAGGGAACTTCCACTGTATTTCAATTGACGACATACCCATTTATGGAACTTTTCCCACATATTTTTACGTGTATTCGCACGGGTTATTGGTGAGTCTTGTGGCAGAATTATTTAAAGCTTTCCGAATACCTTCGGAGGGCTTTTTAAAAATTATTTTAAAATATGACTTTTTTTTTGCATTGTATATCATGATGTGATTAAAAAAGTAAAATAAAATAGAAAAAGTTATACATTTCAAATTATTTTTTTAAATTTTGGGGAAAAAATAAGCAAAAAACAGCGAAAATAATCACTTCCGCAAAACATCATAACTCAACTTTAAATCAAGATATTTTTATTTTCTAAACATTATTATAAGTATTAAACCTTTTTCTAGGGAATAAACTACTCTCATATTTGTGAGTCAAATATTTAAAACTATATAGAAAGTTAATCAGTGATGAAGCAAAAATTACTAAAAATTTATTGCAAATCAGAAACTTTATCAATAATATAAAAAAACAAACTAATTCACTTACTGTTACGAGTGTAGTTCATTCCCTTTATTACACTTTGCAAAGCATACAAAAAAAAAAAAAAATTGAAAGAGATTCATCCATAATTTTTTCCGTTATGATGT
The DNA here is from genome assembly GCA_963932465.1 of Maratus speciosus. Taxonomy (NCBI): domain Eukaryota; kingdom Metazoa; phylum Arthropoda; class Arachnida; order Araneae; family Salticidae; genus Maratus; species Maratus speciosus. The sequence continues at coordinate 188,446,748 of OZ010798.1, read as the reverse complement.
TTTGTGTAAACATAAAATGTTAAAAAATTGATTTTCAGAAAACACAAAAACAAAATTTTATTCAAAATCTTACCTTTATTTTGAAAAGTAAACCTTAATATGTTACTCAATTTATATACTATGTTATCTATTTTCCTTAAAACAATTGCTGTTTTTCTTTTTCAAATTCTTTTAATAATTATCTCTGCTTCTTTATTTTTGTATTTACTTAGCATTGAAAAACATAGGTGAGTAGAGGTGAACTTCCGGTGAGCAGAACGATACTTTCAGTTTCAAAATACTGATACTTGGTAATTTTAAAAAGGCAATAACTTGACTTCTAAATGAGATATAAGCAAAATTCAAACAGATTTGGAAAGATAAAGAATCCGGCTATTATATTATACCAAAATCTAAAAATTGATATTTTGGCCAAAAATTGGCTTTTAAAGGTATTCGGATATCTTAAAGCTTTCCGCGACAAGCCTCTTTATCAGCAAAATTTTTCTGTGGCGTGATACGTTTTAACAGTAGAAATGAATGAGAAATTTATACATAAGAAAAAATACATTAGAAATACATACATTAGAAAAAATACACTGAAGAATTAATGTAACATAAACCAGGTATTATGTGTTTTTATATGTAATAGTCTTATTTGTGTTTTAACTGTGTGTAAAAAAAAAGCTTAAAATCTTAAATTTAATGAATTGGCATTAGAGGAATTACTTATATTTACAGTAATTTATAATAAATAAATTGTCCCATTACTTTCCTTATGAATTTTTGATTCAGTACAATGTTATTCTGCAATTTGTAGCAGTGCACCGCGGATTTGAAAACATAGTTAGATCAAGTTATTGGGAGGGAGAGGAGGAGAATCATTGTACACATATGCTTAATTATTTCAAATAATTAAAATATAAATTAATATGTTTACATTCATATCTAGTTTTTCCTTGCTAGATGTTCAGGATAAGGTCATTCTTATTCTTAGTATTAATGAAAATGCTAAACTTATCACTTTTCACCAAGTTAGCTAATTTAAAGCCAATGTTGTACTTCCAAAACATACTGTATATACTCGTGTATAAGTCGAAAAATTTTAGACAAAATTTGGGAGCTGAAAGGGGGGGGGGGGTGTTGACTTATATACGAGTTAGTAAAAAAAGAAAGACAAATTGCTGATAATTTGCGAATGGGTAAGTCTTTTAAGTAATCTCATATGGGTCTAGGTCGGAGAAAGAGATAAAAGCAGACAGTGTTCATTTCTCTGCAATTGACAAAAAAAAAAAAAAAAAAAAAAAAAAAAAAAATCAACAATAATGTCCCTGTATAATTGCTCTGCACCTATTTTCTCTTGGGACAGAATTCTCTTTAATACAGGGACATTCCTTTCAACATTTTAAGTCCCTTTTTAAAAAGAGTTCAACTTGAGAATGCTTCTAGATATCTCTCCTAGAAGCCCTACAATACAAAGAAGTACTATATTTTAACATTCTAAGAAGTTTTTACCCTTGTAAATGAGGCTTAAATAGATTTTTGAAAGAATTATTTCTTTTTAAGTATCATTGAATTGATGTGAATAGGTTTAAAAATAGTTTAAGCTTCTTCGGTTTTACATAATTATACAATTTAAACCACTGAATACAAAAAATGCATAATTAGAAACGTAAAAATGTTTTCTAATTTAATGAAAATTTATTATTATTTTTTTATCCTCGATTACAAATCATTTTTCAACATACTACCAGAAATGTAGTTCGACTTATACACGAAAACTCAATTTTTTTCAAAATTTTGCTTAAGAATTAGGGGGTTGACTTAAACACGAGTATATACAGAATTGCATAAGTAAATAAAGAATTACTTAGTTGCATAAAAAATTTAGTCTTCTATAAACTTGTAATGTAACTTTACTAACTTAAATACTTTTTACTTTAAATGAAAATAACAACTCTACAAAATAATATTTCTATCAGCTGCGTTTAGCGGGTCAAAGATGGAAATTTTCTGCAAGGGCCGTTCTCTTTCTACGACAATGTCGCCACACTTCTGCCACGGAGTTGGTGAGGAGATGAATGCATAGTGGGTGCTGTGTAAGTAGTGTTACCAGGTCCAATGTCACAAAAAGTGGGACAGGGAGACAATAAAAGTGGGACAGTGGCTTAGAAATCGGGACATAAAAATACAGTAAATCCTATGAGAACGAAACCTGTCTATAACAGAATGCTATCTTAAGGGGCTACTTCAGTCATGCAAAAAGACCTGCTTGCTAATGCTAATCCTATTGAAGAAATTTTTAATGATATCTCGTTTGCATTTCAATATTTTTAAATGATTTTTTTTTCATTGGATAGCTGAGGTCGGTTTGTACAAAGGCCTGTGTTTTACTTTTTCGATTTTGTTTGCAGATTTTTTTATGGGGATGCTTTCACTTTCGAAACCGGTTCCAAAAGTGAAAGCGTCCTAATTAAAAATATCTGAAAACAAAATAAAAAAAGTAAGAAACAGCAGATGTAGAGATCAATCTCAGCTTTCCAATGCATAAAAAAAAAAATTAAAAATATTGAAAAGCAGACAAGATATCTCACAAAATTTCTTCTACTATATTATCATCAGTGAACGGGTGTTTCGGCCTGACTCAAGTAGCCTCTTAAGTGTAAAAATTTCATTGTCCCTATGATAAAAATACACTTATGCTTGATAAGATGAAAGCCTATTTAATTTTTTTTTCTCCTGTGCCATGAGATTCTGTCTTATCAGGTTTTATTATACTAAATTAACGCAACAATCTTAATCTTATACTGTAAAACCTGTGAAATCTGAATTGCTAGGGACAGGAGAAAAATTTCGTTTTAAATAGGTTTTCATCTTAGCAAGTATAAATGTGTAATATTTTTGCCATAGGGGCAATTGAAATTAGCAGGTTGTATAATTGTATAGTACAGTAGACTCCCTCAAATCTCTGTAGCTTGGGATTATCGGTTGTGCAGATTTTAGAATTTTACAGATTTCCGTTCATTACTTTATTTACATATTTTTTATACAGTCATTTCAATGTAATAATGCAATCTAAATTATAATGAATGGTTGCAATATAGTAAAATATTGAAATAAGTAATTAAATTTAAAAAATCAAAAAACCCGACTGCGTAAAAAGCAAACTCATTAATTATTTCTCATCAATGTGAAACTATTTTTTTATATTACTTACCTAATTTTTTTATTTATTTGTATTGATGACTTTTAAGTTGTGTTTAATTGTTAGTTCCTATCTATAAACACTGTTTTGATGAGGCCTATAGATGTCTATGATGGTTGCAGTAAAGCTAGAGATCCTACCTACACAACTTCCAGGTTGTGTAATATTTAAACGGAGTTTCTGACTGTAAAATAGTCAATGAAACATCGTCTTCATTTTGAAAGACCTATCCAATGATATGCCACTCATTGTGGTGTGTAAAAAAAATTTTCCATCTCTACCGCCATTTTCTATTTTACGACCGCCATTTTAAATTTATAAAAACAAAACTTAGTCTATAACCATCGGACGGTTAAGACGAATCAATAGAGGCCTCATTCATTAAAATCCATCCAGCTGTTGGGACGTTTCGAGAGTATAAAGAAATCCACATACCCAGATACGCGTGAAACACATAACCCAACTTGGTAGCCGGGTAATAATAAACTAAAATAATAAAAAGTAATATAATTTAAAAAATGATTAAATTATTAAAAGTAAAGGTCAAGTAAATAATTAATAATCTATAATTAAATATGCATAATAAAGATGAGATACATTATTCTTGAATTATTCAATGAAACATTCCTCATAAAGGTACCCTAAAATTCACATTAAAATCATAATGTAAGGAAGTTTTATTTCAGGTTTAGCCAGATTTAATAACCAAAAAAGCTTGATTAATACATAAATATATTTGGTAAAAAGATTGTGATTACCAGTGATATCAGCAACATCTTGATTTTTTTTTTCAGAAATAAATTTAATACTTCATTCATCAAAAACCACGAGTTCAGTTGTATTATTGAGAATTACATATTAAAATACTTATACAGAATGATATAAAAGTAAAAAATTCTGTAATTTTGTCTTTACATCTGAACTGAAAGTTTCATTGTTTACATCTGTGATGATGTGCGAATTTTAGACCTTTGCGGATTTGAGGGAGTATACTGTATTTACTACTTTGAGAACACAGTCGCACTAATGAAATATGCCATTCAGACAGCTTTGACACCAACATACAGAAAAAAAAAATTCATGATGTATTTGATGCATGTGATTTTAATGATAAATTCCAGTACTTTAAAGGCTAATGTAATGTCAGACGAACGTCTTTTTGCACGCTTTTTTTTTTTGCTTTTAATGCCTCCCCACACCTTTGCTAGCATGTGTAGGGAGGCATTAAAAGCAAAAAAAGCATGCAAAAAGACATTCGTCTGACATTAGCCTTGCGCAGAATGTATACTTCAATTTTCGTATTCAGTTAATCCCTGATATAAATTATTATTCATTGGGTTTGGGTGCATCTTAACAGGTGACACTGCTGTGCTGTACTTTCCATGATTTCTGTAATAGCTATACCTCAGTATCTTTGGGATGGAATTACACCAAATGCAGCATAGTTATTCAAAGTTATGTTGATTAAATTTTGTCTTTGCTCAATAGTGTTGATTCTAAAAAAAAGGGCCGCCAGGCGGGAGTTTTTCAAAAAGGGAATACTATTCTAAAAAGGGTACATTTTTTCAAAAAGAGAATACTATTCTAAAAAGGGTACATTTTTTCAAAAAGGGAACACTTGTACCTTGTTCACAAAAATATTTTGAACTGGTTTGTTTAGAGTCCCCAGAATTTGCGATATTTTCCCGGGATTGCCATGGGGTGCATAGGAAGTGTTAAAAAGGGCAGCCAGGCACATCGGAAGGGTTTAACACTAGAACGGCGGAAATAGCTTAGCTACTGGAATGGCGGGAAGGGGTCATTTTGATCCCACGATCAAACTACTAAATAACAACGCTAAAACAATTTTAAATGCCATTCATTGGTAAAAATATGTAATTTCCGTGTATTTTATAATTTATGTTTAATATTACTTGATAATTTATTGAGTTTTTAAAGTACTGTATATGTAACGCCTACAGGGCGATCAATTGGATCATACTACTACTACCCAAAACATTCATTAATTTTATATAACCCTTGATTTAAAATAAATGTTTTCACAAATTAAAACTAATGTTAACTAAAATAAAATACAATGTATAATTTTTTTTTTTTCATCTACTTACTCGCCGAATGATTCACTCTCTAAATCCATAAATGAGAAATGTGCTCTGTTGTTTCCGTTATTTCATTATAAGTGTAGCTGAATGGTTAGAATGTTATTTCGTTTGAATTTTATTTAACACTTAAAATACTCCAAATTAAACACACGGATTAGGAATTAATGCAGTTGATACAAAAATAATTTTTAACAATTTTTCCAGTGCATTATCCAGACACAACTTTGGAACACGATCCACAAAATTCTTGAGATTTGTTTCCATTGCATCTCTGTACTTGACACTTTTTTCTCTTTATATTTACTTCATTTTCATGTGTTTTTTCTTAAGACTCAGGAAGGATCTTTGGGACTTTTCAAGCCATTAGAACCATCTTTAACTTCTCTCCTAATTTTAATAGACAATCTCTTCTACTGATGGGCTTGCCTGTTACACTTTGATAAATTATCGCATTCAAAGCTGCATGATCCAAAATATTGTAAAGATATGTACAGGCCATCGTCTAGAAGCCGATTTAACGGAGTATTTTCGGCACATCTGATTACGAATATCCACACCATATTTCGTTGCATTGTAATATTATATTGAATCGGGCAACTTCTTGAGACTGTCTTCAGATTTGATAGTAGAATGAATGGGCGCAGTAGAAAGACACTTTTGTTTCTTTGGCTTGATAGATGGTAAGTGTCATATTGTCATATTCCACTATCTTCGATGAATAAAGAGCACTATGCATATTTTTCAAAGACATAGGAATTTCTCTTCTCTCCTTTTTCATTGTGCCAACCAAAGTTGTATTTTTAGCTTTTAGCATTTCTGCTAGTTTGATGCTAGTAAAATAGTTGCCTGTCATAATATCCCTTCCTTTGTTTAGATAGGGATCATTTAATTTCATGAAAAAAAGTCAGTTAAACTTAATTGAGGATTTGCGGTTTCATCTTTTCCCAGAAATGGAAATTCATTCAAGAGGTACATATTTAGTATCAACGTCAACAGATAACCAAAATTTTATCCCAAATTTCTCCGATTTATTTGGCATATATTGCGTAAATTTACATCCAGCTTTAGATGGGAACAATTGTTCATCAACTGTAATATTTTGTCCTGATCGGTAGCATGTTTTGCAATTTTCAGCAAATTATATGTTCGGAAATGTTCAACTGTCTGCCGTATGAACAATATTTGTACTCTACTTATAAAACACCTCCCCTATGGCTACCACCTGCAGTGATTAATCTGAACTAACAAAAGTAAGAAATGGGAAAATACTATTTCTGAAAGAAATATAAGTCTGAAAAACCTTACACTTTCTTTTTTTGAAATATTGTGTTCAAAAGCATAGCAAAATCAAACAAAGGAATTATAACATACAAATTACAGATAATAATGTTGTGTCACCACATTGGTTTTTATCTCTCTGGGAGACAGTATGAATGCAATCGAAAATTGCTTATCACATAATTTTTCTCATGAGTTCACAATCTTTCGAGTACAAAGAGTATTTTACTAAAAGGGTCAAAATGACCCTTGCCCACCGTTCTAGGAATACATACCAATATTTCAAAAACTAACAAATCTAGAAAGCTGAATTTTTTAAAAGAAAAATATGTTATATATTTAGGAAAAGTCAAGAAATTTCAAACGATTTCTTCCAACCAAACTAAAGTAATCAACGGACGAAAGTGCTCAGGTGTCAAAATGACCCCAACCGCCGTTCTAGTGTTAAAAGAGCCGCAGGGTGTATAAAAGAAATAAAAAGGGTCGCCGGACTCTGCACCCTGCTAAAGAGGCTCAGGGCCAACACTACTCAATCAATATAGGCCCTGCTATGCTATTTTTGTGATGAACATTATCACTATATCTCAATTTCTATTGGGTAGAAATATACCAAATTTTATATTTGAGGCTGTGCATATATCAAACTTTTTATATCGTTTATTTGTTATCAAATTTTTTGTAACTTTGGACGCCCCCTTCCAATATCATACGTCATCATCCCTCGAAGCCCCCCCCCCCCGGGTAATGATATATATAATGTCTATGATATATATCAATGTCTATAAAAATTCTTTGATTTTTGAAATTTATTTCTTTTATTTGGAGTGATATAAAAGAAATGGTTACATTTATTTTTCGCATATTTTATTGATTCAAATGAAGAGAAGTCAATAAAATATCACTTTGTATATGAAATAACTTTATAACAAATAACATTTAAAAGATAGTTTTTTGTTGCATAATGCATTCAACAGTAATAATGTCTTCTTGCACTTGCCCCTCACAGATGAAGGGGGAAGGGGGGGGTAGAAATTCTTATCAACAAAACAGGTGGACAACATTCTTTCTCTTTTATTTATTAGTAAACACAAGTTTCATTTCAAATATACTTTGCATATGGTTTCTCGAACAGCCATTATATATGCATACACACATATGAAGAAGAATAAGAATGCCTTAATGTTGGGGGTATTATATATTTTGGAATTAAATAAGTTTATAATAATTTAGTGATTTTTATAATAGCTTTGTCATTTTCATAAAAATGGATAACAGACTAAAAAAAGATAACATACTATTTTCAAGTAAAAACCATGTTACAAATAAAAAGAGAAGATTTTGGTTGGATCAAAAATGATATCGATATCAAAAGACAAACCTCCCCTTCCCCTAGAGAGAGATATCTTACGATATCATGTGTCAGACCCCTTCCCCCTCCCCTTAAAATGATAATGTTATATATGCACAGCCGGGATTCTCGCTGACTTTTTACGAACATTAGCAATTTGGCTAATCTGAAATAAAAAACATACGCCAAATAAAAAAAAAAAAAAATAGCAAAATAAATTCGTTGCGAATCATTGAAAATTTGATCTTTAATCCCTTAATGTATCTCCCTTTTTTTCAATATGTTCTAAAATATACTAAATTTTTGTAACTGCTTATATCAGTTTTTGATGAATCAATTATTCATCAAAATTTAATTATATGCTACAGAAACTAAAAAAAAAAAAAAAATAGCTATGTTATTAATGTCTTGTGTAATCAAGAAAAAAAAATTTAATCTGATTTAACTCAATAAAATGTTACGAAATAAACTTCCAATCCCAGTTAACTCATAATTTTAAGATATTACATTCAATGAATTCTGAAAATTTCAAAATATAAACAACTAAATGTGTCAAAACTTTATTTTTCTTGAATACTTCGACTTTTCATTGAAGCCCATGCTTCAAAGACAATTTCAAAATATTTGCTGTTTTTTTTTAGTTTGCCTATTGGGCACATTAACACATATTGAAATGACGTTTTTACTAACTGTGGCTTTGGCTGATGCTAAATTGAATTGGGGTTGGGTTAGTATCTCTAAAAATAATGTAAATGTATGGTACAATTGAACATGATAAGTGACATCAATCGTTCAGTAATGTAAATTAGAGTGTCGCCTATACTGATACACACACACACACACAAAAAAAAATGATGAGCAAAAATTTAGCACTAGCAATTTTGCAAATCTAATCATCCGTTTACTCGCCAAATGAAATATTTTGTTGTGATTTGGCGAAATGACGAGCGGCAGCGGGAACCCTGTGCACAGCCCATTTTAAGTTATTAATTAAAAGTATATATGTTTTTAGAATTTTGTCTTCAGGAGGCACTATTGAACTGTGCTTTCTATTGGCTAATCACTTTCACTTTGTTAAATATAAAGAAATGCACCATTCCTCATAATTGTTGGTGTGTAAAAATGCTATTTACATTAATATATTAGAAAAATATTAAAGAAATGTTTGTAATGGCCACAACATGCTAGTTTATATAGAGTTTTATGAAATGTTAAAAGTTTTTATATATTTTACAACATAAATTACTACTTTTAATTTCAATTAAAAGTTGTCTAAAATTTATATAAATATCATTCTTGTAATAAACTTAGTTGTTCCTACTATAGTAATATTTAATTTTCATTTTGTAATTTTTAGGGGCATATGTTTTTATAAAAGACAAAAAAAAAGATTTAAAAATCTGGTTCAAGTCTAATTCCCTCCCCCCACCCCTCCACACACACACACTAAAAAAATATAATATTAACCTGGGTTTTATTTCAACCTTGTGTTGTTGTGAAATAACCAGTGTGGCATTTGAATTAAAATGTTTGGAGATTCCTTAATTAAAATATTCATATTTAAGGTGGTTCTCAAAAAAATATTTTTTTTTTTTGTTCAACAATGCAAACTTTTGACGCTCATTTTTAAACATAAAAAAACATATAACTGGTAGACATGACTATTGAAGTAATTTTGAATCTAGTACAGTTTTGTGATTTTTTTAAAAGAATTATTAAATCTTAAGTTAAAATCAATTGCTATCTCATGGCAGCCTTTCTCTGGCTGCCACATCTTGACACTTAATTTAAAACGAACAGCATTTTATTGAAGATTCTTTACCTTTTTCTAAAAAGGTACAATGCTATTCGATTACATAATTTTGAATTGAGAGCACCTGCAGGGATGAGATTCTTCTGCTTTTTGCTTTTCAGAAACACTATATATTACATTTATAGTTTATTTTCAGGGTCACACAAAAAAAAATTCAGCTATCATTCAGGGTTGCCACACTTCAGGGAATTTTCCAGTCAAAATATCAGTATTTTTTTTATAGAAAATATATCTAGATTAACCGCACGAAATTTCACCTAAGTTAAAGAGAGATTCTCTGTAAGAACGTACTGGTGCCGAAGAATTTCCTGCTCTGAAAATTCCCTGAAGCATGGCAACCCTGTCATTATATGAGGAAATTCTGTGAAATATGTTTTAGTGATGTTATATTTTTTCGAACTCAATCGAATTTATCTATGTTATTAAAGTACACTACAACATGTTTTCTATTGAAAATGGTGTTTATAGGATTTATAGGGCCACACAAAAGTATGTGAATTCAGTACAATCTATGAGTGGTAAGTGTGTGTAATACGCATAATGATTTCAAGCTCTACAGAGGCATACTAGAACATGCTTCTGGCTAAAAAATGTGCACATAGCATTTATAGCTCTTATACAGGGCAACACAAAAATGGTGTATATAGGATTTATAGGGTTACACAAAAGTACTCGGATGCAGTACATTCTATGAATAGCAAGTATTTTTAAGTACACTTTAATGATTTCAAACTCAACAGCGATACATTACAACATGCTTCTGACTGAAAATGGTGGACATAGCATTTCTAGTTCTTATACAAGACAAAACAAAAAAATTCAGGTATAATACTATCTATTGGGAGATATTGTTTAAAGTAAATTTTAAAGATATTATTTTTAATTTTTCACTTTTTTGCATTCTTCTCAATCTTACATCCCCAATTTTAAGCTTAATTTTATATGAAATATATTTTTAATCACTATTGATATATCTGTAATGCTTACATTTTAACAGTATCGCTCAAGTGTTATCCGCACAGTTTTCAGCTTTTTTGCTTTCTTGTCAATCTCATCCCTATGCACCTGCAAATGTCATACAGCTAAAAATAAATAGTTCTTTGTGAATGTGTTAGAAAGTAGCCACTTTGAATTTTAAGCACAATCTTAATGATAATTTTTATTTATTTTTGCAGTGTCAAGAGAGTGGTTCAACATCTGTCTAAAACTATATTTATCTCTCTTCATGTCCCCTAATTTGAGAAGAAGCTATCTAGTATGTAGTGAAATCTTGGATGTATACATTGTTAAGCCTTCTTCTGATATATTCATCCACAAATCCTGTTTATACAGAAAAAGACAGCATTTTAGTTAATTCTTCATCAACTTTATAATTCATCCTTATTTGAATATAAGTTTTCCATAAAATAATTTGATGGCATCTACTGTGAAATAAAAGAGGAAAAGTTGCATGCATGTATTCTTATAAAGAATTATCTGAAGAATTTTAAATTAACATCTTATTATAGTCTTATATTCCACAACAAAAAGTTATTCTGTATTATCTTTTATTTCACATAAAAGAAAAAATGGATGAACAGCCCTTTGTTAAAGCTGAAAAAGAACAGCCTACATGTAATTTCTGTGAAAAGACTTTTGATGCTCCATCGAAGTTAATTACACATTTAAGATCTCATACTGGAGATAAGCCATATTCCTGCGATGTTTGTCATAAATCGTTTGCACTTAAATCAAATTTTAAAAGGCATTTACGAATTCACTCTGGTGATAAGCCATATAAGTGTGACACATGTGGAAAATGTTTTACACATATAAATAGTTTAGATTATCATGTTCGTACGCATACCGGGGAGAAACCATTCACATGTGAGTATTGTGAAAAATCATTTATACAAAAAGATAAATTAGTGCGGCATCTTTTTGTACATGCTAAACAAAAACTGTTAACGTGTGATATATGTCTGAAACAGTTTGCAAAAAAAGAGCTTCTGAATAAGCATGTTCAAACTCACGATGAGAAGGAATAACTTGTGTTATATTTGTCCGAATTGTATTTTATCAAAAAAAGACTTGAATTCTCTATTTAGACATCCAATACAGAGAGTGCATGATCAATATTTATAGGCTTTATTTACGATTACAGTTTTAAGGTAGTATGTTGGTCAGTGGCGCACCCAGGGAGGGGGGCAGGGGGCCCTGGCCCCCTCCAAAAGAAAAGGGATAAAACACTAGAAAATATTTAAAATATTTACGAGACCAAAGTTCGTTTTTTGCGTGTGTGCGTTTGTGTAAAAAGTTAATTGATGCCCTATAAATACGTGGGTCTCCCCAGCCAATTTCAAAGATGCACAACCACAGAAATGCGTTTGCTTGAGACCACATTTCTATATATCATTGGTAATTCTCATTACACGACTGGCTATTCTTATACGTATTGTGAAAAAACTGCAATGCTACCATGCAGTTAGAAAAAAGAAAAAAAAAAGACTTCAACAGTTTTTTTTCCCATATTGCATGTAGTTTTAGAAAACTTTTTTTTTAATTGCGAGAATGAAAACAGAAAGTTACAAAGAAAGCTATCACTGCCAAAAAATGACATCCTTTTGGTGATTAAAGCTCAATCATGTTTGTTTCAAGCTTCTCCCAGTCGAGCAATTGAGATCCAGCGTCTAGATTCAGAAGGTCCAGATGTAATACAGTGAACTTCGGTTTGGATCATTATAGTGCAAAACCCTCAGTTGGTTCGGTTGCATCCTTACCCTTTCCTTTTGCTTGGACTTGGAATACTATACAGAGTTATATGCGAGTACACAAAAGTTACACAAAAATTTATTTTGTATTTTACACAGGTATTTTGCAATGACTTTATTGACAATCATATATTAATCTTCAAACAAGTTTTTCAGCTGTTAAAAGTAACCTGCATGGAAACACTTCAATGACATTTGCAAATTAAATTTGTAAAATATTCTTTTGAAATTGAATTATTTCAAATTATAAAAAAAGGATGATTTAAATGCTAATAGTAATGATGTTATTAACACGATAAATACCGATTTGGATTCCATTTCCCTAGTCACAAATCAGCCAAAGCCATCGAATAAACATGAAGAATAATATTTCCTTAGATGATAGCAATGAGCAAGACATCGTATTGTTGAAAGAACAAATATTCAATACTGACGATAATTTAAATATTATGAAAAAGTTGTGGAAACCAGAAACAAATTTTAATTTTCCCGCAACCTGTGCTACAGCTGCAAATCACAAACAAAGTTTTCAATATACATGGTTTAAAAAATATACTTGGCTTGTGTATTCTCAAGTTGAAAATAGTGCACGTTTTAAATACTGATTATTTTTTGTACCACCTAACGTTGGAAAATCTAAATCGGAAGTAGCTGGGTAGTTGGTCACGCAAAGTTATAATAATTGGAAGAAAGCCATTGAGAAATTTAATAATCAACAAAAAGCAATATTATTTCAGGGCTATTGCAACTTACGAAAAACTACAGAATATTCGAGAAGGAAATACATTTCAGCCCATAGAAAAATTCAAGTGGTCAGGCATCACAAGTTGCAGTAAATCTGAACCGATTAGAACCTATTATAAAAATTGTAATTTTATGCGATTGAACAGGTGGGAATCACCAATGAAGCCAACTTTCGAACTTTTCTAAGAACAAGAGTCGATGCGGGAATGAAAACCTCACTGAACATTTTAAACATTCTGCCAAAACCGCTACCTTTATTAGCTGGAAATTACAAAAACAAACTAAAAATGCCAGTAAAGATATCATCTTGAATCGTTTGGTAAGAAAAAATTAATTCGGCAAAATGTTTCTCATTTCTTGATGGTGAAACTTGTGACATTTCTACTACTGAACATCTTTCCTTGTGTGTCTGATATATTGATGAAGAGAATGACAACAAAATTTGTGAAGAATTCTTACAATTTATTCCTGTAGCAAGCACTGGAGAAAAAACTTGCCAGGCAAAATATTAGAAGGATTAAAGACATATGATATCGATTTGTCCTATTTACATAGGTTACGTAGGCCAAGGTTATGATGGTGTCCCATCAATGAGCAGAAAGTTTAACGGATTTAGGTCTGTCTCACGTATAAGTACATATTCACAAGCTTTATATGTTCATTGTGTCTCACATAGTTTAAATTTAGCACGTGAAATGTTGTATCTGTGATAGAAATAAGAAACTGCATTGGCATAATTGAAATGACACACAATTTTTCGATACTCCTAAATAGACAAGACGTCCTCCTCAACAATATTTACAAACGTACACTGGAAATTAATAACCAAAAACTACAAAAAGTTTGTCCAACTAGGTGGGTGGGACGCCATAAAGCCATCATGACCATGGTAGAATTATATGATGCAGTGATTGATCGCTTTGAAACAATCGCATCTTGGAAAGACAGAGATTCGTCTTCTAAGGCAAAACTTTTTTAAAAATTCGTTATGTAAATTTGGTTTCCTAATTTCTTTACTTAGCTTAGAGAATATATTTGCATACACTTTACCATTGTCTAAATTATTGCAAAAATCTGCCAGTGACCTCTTAATTGCCTGAAATTTTGTTAACGATGTTGTGGCTCACTTAAACACTATTCGTAAAGCCCCAGATATTTCTTTCAAGGATATTTATCATAAGCTTGTATGAAAGACAATAACTTTCATATTGACATTAAAATGCCAAAAACTGTATCAAAACAAATACAAAGATCCAATGTTCCAGCCGATTCTACAGAAGAGCATTTCAGGAAAAATATTTTTATCCCATTCGTTGATCAAACATTCTTTCAAATTAATGGACGCTTTACTCGGCACAGCAACATTTTGATTTTTTTCGACATAATGAAAAAAGTGCTCCAACAGCTAGTGAAATTAAGGATTTTCGTCAATTGTGTGAATTTTATATGCATGATTTACTTTCTACAAATTCAGAAATTTTGAATGCCGAATTCAAGTTCAGCTACAGAAAATTTGAGAAATATCTTCTATAACTTGATGCAAGAATGCCATTGAAATAGTTTCGAAATGGGACAAAATGTTGTACCCCAACACCTACAAATAACTAAAGATATTTGTAACACTTCCCGTTACAACTTGCCTCAGCGAAAGGTAATTTTTGACATTACACATTTTAAAAATTTACTTAAGATCCATAATGACAGAATCAAGATTAAATGGGCTGGCTTTGTTATATATACACAGAGAGATTAATGTAACTGAGACTGAAGTAATTCAAGAACTTTGTAAAAAAAAAAAAAAAAAAAAAAAAAGATTTTATGTGTAACAATATTTTTAATTGAATTTTATTGAATTTTTTAAGTAATTTTTTATCCATTTAACTCGACCCCATAGTCGGTTAAGTCACGGACACTGTAGGGGCATCTACCCTTTCCACGACTAGAGATGACAATGCTTTTACAAGAATTTACTGCCATACCCCACAAGAAATTAAATTCTGTATTAGTTTATTAATTCCCATACAATTCTGAGTGACAAGTTAAATTTAAATGAACTAGCCCAAAAATTTGCATCCAATAATTCATCTCGTCAAAGCTATTTTGGATATTTTTCTTAAACTACAATATGTCTCACAATCAGATAGATATAAATAGGAAATTCTATAAATGTTTATTTATGAGGTCTTTAAATGTTTAACTTCTGCACATTCAAAAATTAGTACTTTTTTAAAATTATTAATAAAATTAAACTTTAAGTATAATAATTTTAATTAAAATAAATAACCAATTAATTGATACTGAATTAATTACGGTAATTTTATGATTAATTAATGTCTCCTTGTAATTTCTTACTGTAATCAAAACTTGAGAAATTTTGCCCCCACTAATTTTATTTTGTTTCGCTGCCAATGTTCGGCCCCCTCCAAGATAAGATCCTGGGTGCGCCACTGATGTTGGTAGCCATACAAAGCTGTATGTATACCATTATGTCAGATACCATTTGCATTATGCATCAATTAATGTGGCACTGTCTGATTCAAAAGTGAAGCAACCATTCATGTGTGTAAAATGTGGAAAAAGACTTTTAGAGAAGAAAGTTTGAATTCTCATCTTTTGATACATGATGGATAAAAAGGCCATGTAAGGTCACTTGCATGAAATTTTACTTGGTATAGAATTTTTAATATTGTAAGAAATAAATCTATTTTATCTTAATATTTGTTTATTTCTTTTCCCACAAAAAAAGTGCAACACTTTCACAAGTCTTGTAATGCAAACCGTACTCCGAAACAATTTGTTTTATTTATTTTATTTTTATGTGAACAGAGTTAAGAGACATCCTGTGTATGTGAAAGTCACCCTTCTTCGTATAAATACATGTGATATAAACCATTTGTGTCCCAAAAAATCTTGTGAGACATCTCTACTCTTAGAAAATTTGACTGAATTTCTAAAGAAACACAGTATTAGGAAACAATATGAATGCTTTGATTGTTGAAACATTTCCAATAAATTCTGAATCCTTAATAATTGTTATTCTCATTCTAGGGATAAAGCATACTGTTGTGATGTATGTCAACAATTTATTTAAGGCTGTTCTCAAATCCAAAGGAGCTACTTTCTGACACATTTTTTAACTCACTTTTGTTCGGAAATGCATGAAATTGGCAGGTGTTCTTATTCAGAAACTTTGTAATCGAAAGACATTTTCCATTTTTTCTGGTAAAGGCAGACTTTTCAGAAAATACAGTAGACTCCCTCAAATCCACACAGCTTGGGACCAGAGGTTGTGTGGATTTCTGTTCATTGATTCATTTACACATTTTAAACAGTAATTTGAATGTAATAATGCAATAAAATTATATTGAATGCCTGCAATATAGTAAAATATTTAAATAAGTAAAGTAATAAACTAAAATGGTAAAAAGTAAGATAATTTTTAAAAATGATTAAATTATTAAAAGTAAAGGTCAAGTAAATAAGTAATAATGTATAAACTAAATATGCATAATGAAGATGAGATACATTTTCCTTGAAATATTCAATGAAACTTTCCTCATATAGGTAACCACATCAAAGTCATAAAGTGAAAAAGTTTTGTTTCTGGTTTAGCCAGTCTTAAATGCCAAAAAAGCTTCATTAATACATGAATATATTTGGTAAAATGATTGTGATTACCAGTGATATCAGCAATATCACGATTTTTTTCACAAATAAATGTATACTTCCTTCATGAAGAACCACGAGTTCGGTTATATTATCGAGTATTACATATTAAAATACATACGGAAGAATGACATAAAAATAAAAAAATCTGTAATTTTGCCCCTACATCTGAACTGAAAGTTTCAATGTTTACATCTGTGATGTGTGGATTTTAGGATGGCAGATTTGAAGGAGTGTACTGTACTGTCAAAGTTGGCATTTTTAACTGAATTTCCAGATGCTACACTGCAAGAAAGGAGAAAAACGTCATCACGTGACCACAGTTGCTTGTAACTCAATAAGTAATTTATTTATCAAAAAATGGAATATATTTATCATAAAAATTATTTCAATTCCAAATCAATAGTCAGACCTGCTAATTTTACGCCTTTATGTTTATAAATGAGTTAGAAAATGTGTCAAAGTTTTGTGTTGTTCAGCAAGTGATTTGAGAACCATCTTAAAGTCATTCAGTTAGGTTAGAGATGAAACAGATAGTGATTTGGCAAAATACTAAACGTTCTGCCAAATTGTTGGCCGGATAGTAACTTTAAAAAAAAATCCATTGTAAGAACTTTACTAATTACCCCTAAAGACTATTTATTCACGAACTATTAATTCGGGAGAAGATCCCCCTAGGTTCTTCTGAACTTTCCCACGCTAAGAGGAATCTCATAAACTCATAGTTCATCTTTGAACAAAGCTATGGTCCCGTCAAGTCTGCAAATATGAATGGAACTGGCAGTACAATTTCGTTCCGGCGCTAACGTAACATTCCATTGAATTGCACAGAGAGCAGGTGTTTCCGCCGTCCAGTAAGTGAGCGGTGGCAACAGCTGAGGGGGAGAAAAGACGATTTCTCCTAGGACGGCGAGCTTCAGCCTTCGAGAAATAGGCGGGGGCATCGGCTAAGAGGGAAAAAGCTAGTTTTCCCTAGGACCGGGAGTTTCAGCCTTGGAGAGAAGCGAGGTGGCAACGGGGAGAAGGAGTTAGGAAGTGAGAGAGCGAGGACGCTGGCGAAGAGGTCTTGCTGGAGCTAGTGGTGAATGAGCGAAGCGAGGAGATGAGATAGATGGTCATCCGACCAGTCTTTTCTCCGATTGAAGCACGATATCTGTGGAAGCAGCCCGTTGATGGAACTTTTTATCCTGTAAAATTGACGCGAACCAAACCAATATTGTTTAACTTGTAAATATTAATATTTAATCGAGACTAAATAAAGGACTTAGATTTTGATAACTTACGCTACCATAGACTCTTGTCCAGTGATATCTAAGTCCCTACAGTGGTGGCAGCTAAAGAGGATTAAGAACTGGTGAAAATAAATTATCACAGTTCGTCAAAAAACAGGAAGGGCCGCAACCAGGCCGCAAGATAGAAGGACTCGTGATCACCAGACCAGAGTCTTCGGCAAATCCAGCAGGGATTCCAGAGCCAAGGCAATCCGACGCCGTGCAAGAGGTTCCGGAGAGCTGAAATCGACAGACGGAGATTAGAAGGGAGACCTTGATCCTCAGACCAGAGTCTTCGGCAAATCCAGCAGGGATTCCAGAGCCAAGGCATTCCGACGCCGTGCAAGAGACGTAAGACGTTCCGGAGATCCGAAATCGACAGACGGAGGGTAGAAAGGAGACCTTGATCCCCAGAGCAGAGTCTTCGGCGAATCCAGTAAGGATTCCAGACCCAAGGCAATCCGACGCCGTGCAAGAGACGAGGGAAGTCGAGCCCGCCGGATGGTTTAGCCTACAGATGACCGGAGCTGTACCAGTCTAAGACGATGTCAGAAGAGCAGTCAACAATATCTCAGGTTAGCACTCTTTATTTGATTCATTACAGAGGTTTAATCGAAATAGTATACTTAATAACAAACATGTTTTTTAATCATTGTATATTTAATAGAGTTTAGGAAGTAAGGAATTTGATAATAACATTTTGTGAAATTTTTCCAACTGGATTCTAAGAAATTTAAGTAAATATTAATTTTCTAAAGTTCCTTAAAACTGTTTTAAATAAGTATTACTTGTACTAAAGGTTAATAATTCAGTGAGGATAATTTAAATTGCTTATGAGAGGTGGCGCATCGTTGGATGCACTGAATGCAAATAATTTAAATTCTGTTTTGTATGTGAATTTTATTCAGAATGTATGTTTTCAAAATTTAAGAGACTTTTTGAGCAATTGACTTAAAAGAAATGATACCAAAGAATATATAAAGTTATATATGAAACTTGGTTGGTTAATGATAAGGCTGTTTATCATATTAATATTATTGAAATTGTTGTGATATTTTTATGTCGCGAGAGTTTGTGATTATCCACAACTAGGGAAATATTTAGAGACTTCGAAGTGGATAATTGCATGATTGGCATAGCATTTTTTATAACTGTTAATTAGTAGGAAACATGTCAGTGTTTGCGGGTAAGAAAAAGTGCGATCTAAAAGAGTTAGCTATTGAATTCGGCGCGAGCATAGAAGAGTCGGATAATATAGCCAAAATTATTAAAAAACTCGAAGAAGCAGAGGACTATGACGAAACTTTAGCACTAGCCCAGCTAAAAATCTTAGAGAAAGATAGGGTTGAGAGAGAAAATGAAGAAAGGTTAGAACGAGAGCGGAATAAGGCCTTTGAGAGGGAAGAAAAGGCTAAGGCTTTGGAGCGGGAGCATGAATTGGCGAGAATTAGGTTAGAACGGGAACCAGATGAGTTTAGTTTAGCTTCTAGCCAAAATGAGAGAGAGCCGAAAATATCTTTAAAATCAGTCCTGCCCAAATTCGACTCCGATAAGTCCGAAATATCAATCTATCTCAGTTTATTCGAAAGACAAGCTCAGAAAGCCCAAATCGAGAAAAGTCAATGGGTTACGCATTTACTAGGATTGTTACCGACGGAATTGGGGCAGCTTATCTTGAGAGAACCACCCGCGTGTTCCGACGATTTTGATCATGTAAAAAAGATGTTACTAGAAAGGTTCCAGCTTTCGGCAGAAGACTTTCGACTAAAATTTGTTACGACACAAAAGCCCGAAAACAAAACGTGGAAAGATTACGTATATGAGGCTTCCAATTACTTTGATCAATGGTTAAGTGGTTTAGAAGTGGGAAATTTCGACCAACTGAGAGAGCTAATAATTACAGATCAGTTAAAAAAAAGGGTTAATCCGGAAACGAAGCATCATTTCATTGATGTTTGGGGCACGATAATCACTCCATTTGAGTTGGCAAAGAAATTTGATGCGTATGATTCAGCTAGGAAAACTATGAAACGGCTAGGGCCCTCGAAACTTCAAAACCTTTCCCAACCTCTAGAGCGAAATAAATTCGCGGGGCAATCAAAAACGGATAGTAGATCGGAAGAGAGTAGAACTAATTGGAGGGATAAAGACAACTCGAAAAACAGAAATGAAATATTCGATAAAAAGAAAGAGATTACATGTTTTTTGTGTAGGAAAATCGGCCATTACAGGTATTCTTGCCCGGAGCTAAAAAAGGCTGAAAAGACCGAAGCAGTTTACCATATCGCGGGCCTACAAGACTTAGAAAGTGCCTTTGAACCCTACGTCAGTCGCGGGTTAATTAATGGGAAAGAAATGACTATTCTACGCGATAGCGGAACTAATTTGGACTTAATATCAGCTCACGATGTAAATGAGGACCATTTTACGGGTGAAAGTGTATGGGTTAGACAGGCATTAGATAATAAACTTCGGTGTTTACCTATTGTAGAAATAGAAATTAATCTGGGTACCGGGGATACTATAAGGACAAAGGCGGCCGCAGTAGATAAAGAAACGGACATGGTTCATTATTTGTTAGGGAACAAAACGCAGCAATTAATTGACAGGCGGAGACGATACCCGCGTTCAATCATCGCAGTTCGCACTGGGCCGCGAGCGCACCCCGGAAACGCGGATACGAAAAGCGAAACTAAATCGCAGAGCTCGTCCATTCCCCCTACCGTAACGGAGAGCGAAAATGAAAACCCAGCCGGTTCACCTAAGCCGATGGACCAGCCAATTCTCCGCGCCGAGGTAGAAAGAGGAATTTTTAAGTGCGACCCCCCGAGGTCAGGGAGTAACCCAGAGGAGGGAATCTTTGTCGAAGAGAAAAGGGGAATTTTTCTACCTGTAGTTGAGAGCGCACAGCCCGTACCGAATTTGAATCCCTTTAATGAACAGGTTTTGAACTTGGCTGAGAGAGGCGATTTAGCTGGAAGGGTGGGGAGAGTCGAGACTTTAAAATTCAACCCCCCGGATGCAGTGGGAGAAATAGGAGCCAGTTTAGCAACGGAGAAAAAGCAAGAGACTTTTCTAAGACTAAGCGAGACCGTACCGCGGGATGAAAACTTGACCCTAGGAAACAAAGAAAATGTGAGTGACGCTCAAGAGAATATCAAATTCGATTGTGTTAAGCAGAGAGCGGACGAGGTGAAATCACATTTTGAAATGAACGAGGGATTGGGGATTAGGAAAATAAAAGATCCCAGGGAATCTGACCAAGAACAAATGGTAATCCCGTTGAAAGTCAAAGGAGATATGTTATCCTTATGTAAGGAGAGTACAGGTAGACTTTTAAGTACGAAGAAGAAGTCAGGTTATAAATTCTTGAATCGTTATTGTTGGCCAAAAACCGTAAACGAAATTAAAAAGTTATACGAGAGATGGAAAAGAGATGAACGTTCTAAAGGTTTAAAATTCATACCTAAATTGGATTTAATTAGGCGCATCAGGCAATTTCGAGAATTATTAGTAGAAACGGGGACTAAAACTCGTGAGGTTAAGAAGAATAGGGGTGTCTTCCAGATTGATCCGGGAGAAAACTATTCGAGTACGCACGACTTAGATTTAGGCGCTAGAAGGCAAGACAATTCGAAAAATGTTTCTCCTAAGATATTTGGGTTGTTGTATTTAAACAACGCGAAAAGGGTTTCCAATTATTGGAGTAATCCTATGGGACAGAGAGGAGTTGCATTAAACCGCATCAGAGGAGTAAAACTGAAAGTGAAACTATCTAGCAGAAAATCAGCGCAGAGTACCAATAAATATTGGGTAAGGTTGATCCGAAACAACGCCGTGAATAGTCCAAGATTGATCTACTGGTCATTGATGCGGCAACCTTATCATTATACAATCAGGCACCGCCCGGAAAAGAAAGAGTGCACTAGTGCTTAAGTAGGGCTGAATAAATTTAGGAAAATTGTATATAATTCTAAAAAAAATTGCTTGCATCATAAGGTATAAATAATTTTCATTTTGTATATATTGTTGTAATACTCATAATAATGTTCCTGGAAAAGTGTGTAAGTTTATCTGTGATTAGTACAAAAAAATGAATGGTTAACCTCTGTGGTGAACGAATTTTGAGTGTAACACTGACTTCACTATAGATTTTCCAGCTACGTGAAAAATCTCTCTTGGAGGGGGGATTGCTGTAAGAACTTTACTAATTACCCCTAAAGACTATTTATTCACGAACTATTAATTCGGGAGAAGATCCCCCTAGGTTCTTCTGAACTTTCCCACGCTAAGAGGAATCTCATAAACTCATAGTTCATCTTTGAACAAAGCTATGGTCCCGTCAAGTCTGCAAATATGAATGGAACTGGCAGTACAATTTCGTTCCGGCGCTAACGTAACATTCCATTGAATTGCACAGAGAGCAGGTGTTTCCGCCGTCCAGTAAGTGAGCGGTGGCAACAGCTGAGGGGGAGAAAAGACGATTTCTCCTAGGACGGCGAGCTTCAGCCTTCGAGAAATAGGCGGGGGCATCGGCTAAGAGGGAAAAAGCTAGTTTTCCCTAGGACCGGGAGTTTCAGCCTTGGAGAGAAGCGAGGTGGCAACGGGGAGAAGGAGTTAGGAAGTGAGAGAGCGAGGACGCTGGCGAAGAGGTCTTGCTGGAGCTAGTGGTGAATGAGCGAAGCGAGGAGATGAGATAGATGGTCATCCGACCAGTCTTTTCTCCGATTGAAGCACGATATCTGTGGAAGCAGCCCGTTGATGGAACTTTTTATCCTGTAAAATTGACGCGAACCAAACCAATATTGTTTAACTTGTAAATATTAATATTTAATCGAGACTAAATAAAGGACTTAGATTTTGATAACTTACGCTACCATAGACTCTTGTCCAGTGATATCTAAGTCCCTACACCATTTTTAACATATATATATGTTAATAATATTAATTTAAATATATATATGAGGACATGATTTTCAAAACTTGCCTTATCCAAAATTTCAAAAATCAAGTTTTCTCTGTCATAAAAAACACTGCAATCTGCAAAAAAAACTAGTTTTACCGGTATTTCTTGTATTGTAAAATCTTCGTTTACAATGAAAATCAATGGACACAGTCAGAGGTTTTTTCGCGATTTTCCAAAATTTGATTTTCTGGATAGGCGAGTTTTGAAACTCATGTCCTCTTATATTAATTGCATACACATATTAATTTAAAAATAGAAATGTAAGTAAACACAAACTAAAATTGATTTTTTTTTTTTTTTTTTTTTGTTATTTGTAGGTATAAATATTTTAACAGTTTTATGTATTTTGGTAATATCTCAAACACCTTGTTGCTAATGATAATAATACATGACTTTTACCAAGTTTAAATTATTAACTGCTTAATTTTATTTATAGTTACATGCAATTTACGTACATATTATCTAATACAGAAAACTCCCTCAAATCCACATAGCTTGGGACCAGAGGTGCAGAATTTAGAATTTTGCAGGTTTCTGGTCATTGCTTTGTTTACATTTTTAAGCAGTAATTTGGATGTGATGATGTAATCAAAATTATAATGAATGCTTACAATATAGTAAAATATCGAACTAATTAAGTAATGAACTAAAATAATAAAAATTAAGATAATTTTAAAAATGAAATTATTAAAAGTTAAGGTCAAATAAATAAATAATAATGTATAATGTGTAATTAAATGTGCATAATAAAAATGAGATACATTTGTCTTGAATTATTCAATGAAATTTGCCTCATAAAGGTACCTTACTAATTTACATCAAAACCTAAAATAAGGACATTTTATTTCAGATTTAGCCAGACTTAATAACCAAAAAAGCTTGATTAATACATAAATGTAGTGGGTAAAAAGATTGCGATTAGCTGTGATATCAGCAATATCTTGAGTTTTTTCAGAAATTAATTTATACCTCCTTCATGGAAAAGCATGAGTTTAGTCATATTAACAAGAATTGCATATCTACAGAACGATATATATATATATATAAAAAACCTGCGACAAAAAAAAAACCCTGCTATCTAATGATTCATAGGCCTTCATTTGTTGATAACATTAATATAGATACTTAAAATTAAATATAGTTTATAATAGCTCCATGTTTTAACAGAAATCATTTGTTTATATTTTTTCATAATTGCACATATTTTAATTACATTTTCTTTTGGTTGTTACGAAAAAATGGCAATAAAAATATGTAATTACTATTTTAGAACTATTTTTTTCTTTAATTTCTACAGAAATGAAGTACTTCCGTTCCCAATATTAAGCAAATGACTTTAAAAACTACAAAAAAATTAATATTTCATAAATAAATGGAGATATAGTTTTCGAACAAATTGCATTTAAAAGTACCTTTTTTCCCCAAATACAACGCTATAAAAATTGAAAATGAGCGATGCTTAGAAGTTTAAAAAGTTGCTATAGAATATTTAATCGTACGATGATACATTTGCTTTGTTTTACGGCTGGTTTCTGTACGGTTACATTATCTTTTGGAGACGACACAAAATAAGCTGGGAGAAAGAAATAGCATACCGGGGGCTAATAAGCATCCAAGTAAAATAAAAATAACATGCATAATATGAAATAGGGTTGCTTACACCACCTGGAAAATCTAAAGAACCTGGAAAAGTCAGGGAATTAGGAAATTGGCCAAATAAGTCAGGGAACTTTAATATTTTTTCCAAAATCTGGAAAAGTCACGGAATTTGATAAAATTTGGTTGTGATTGCCATGAAAGTCTTTCACAATTTAGCAAATTCCATAAAAAAAATTTCCCACATTCGTGCTCTGCTATCCCCCACTTCCACCATCCACCATAGCAGATAGTTTACAATTTTTAAAACTCATTAGTATTACAGAATTTAACACTTTTTTTCCAACATTCTTTTTTATTTTCAAGTGACAATTGCTTCTTTTCTCGCTTTGCCTCCTGTTTGGAATATAGTTTATCTAGACTTTTGTGATACAGTTGAAGTAAGTGGTAGTTCAATGCACAAAAATATTGTATAGCAAGTTTAACAGTTTGTTGGAAACTTTTAGTTATTATAAATTATTAAAGTGAGTAATTCCATTTGTAGCCCCGAGCAATTTTCCTGTGGGGGGGAGGGGTGGGTTTAAAAAAAAAAAAGATTTTAATCATCAACGGTATTCAGGAAATTTGAGTGCTATAGAGGGATGCAATACAGGCATCTCGAATTGCGTAAATTCGCACTTATGTAAGAAATTTCGAAAATTACATTTATAAACATAATAGAGCGTTTGATAAGCATTTGCATACTTTTGATAATTGTTTTATAAATAAAGTATGCAGATAAAAACCACAACAATAATATAGTTTTATATATTAGATATAGTTCTATTTTTATTGGGATATACAATCAAATCTTTAACAAAACAAACACAAATCTGATTAAAATGAGAAAAAAAAAAAAAACCTGTTTAACCGTTACAAAATGCTGAATTCAAACCATAACGAAACCTAATTTTAAAGTTTCGGTGAAGAGGAACGAATGTATTTTTTCTTCCAGCTTCAGAGCTGTTCGTTTGATGTACATTCAAAATCGATATAAATTAATTCATCATTGTTAAAATTATAAATCCCATATTCCACAAGATACTTTTTATTTGAAAAGTGGTCTTTCAGTTTGTTTTTATATTTTTTCATACTTTTATAGTTTATATCCAAGTAAATACTGTTGCATGCTACTTTATTTATAAAATAATATTGTGTAAATAATGTATATATTATATATAATAAATATTGCAGTTTCTGACGAAATTTTACCTAAAGAATTTACAAATTCGACTTACGCAAAAGTTTACGGAACGCATTACTTACGTAAGTCGGCGGATGCCTGTATTTGTTTTACCCTCAGCGTCTCCACTACGCACTACATCGCTAGACTAGAATTTTCGTGAAATGCACCTGGAAAAGTCATGAAATTTCATTCTCCTGTACGAGTGATGAAAGATTACGCGAAAATTTGAAGGATGTCACTTCATAGACCGTGAACAGGGTGTCTACAAAATCTGAAAATCAGGGAATCATGGAAAAATCAGGGAGGTTTATCAATCTAGAAATGTCAGGGAACTTTTGTAAAAATACTCGAAAATCAGGGAAATTCATCTATATTTCAAAATATTTGCATTTTTACCTTGCCAACGAGACTTATTTTGTTACCCGACTACCAAGAAGGGTTATGTGTTTCACGCGTATCTGGGTATCTGGATATCTTTATACCTTCGAAACATCCCAACGGCTGGATGAATTTTAATGAATGAGGACTCTATCGATTCGTCGTAACCGTCCGATGGTTATAGGCTAGGTTTTGTTTTTATTAATTCAAAATGGCGGTAGAAACGAAAAAATTTTTTACGCACCCTATTGAATGGTATATTATTGGATATGTCTTTCTAAATGAAGACGATATTTCATTGACTATTTTATAGTCAGAAGCTCCGTTTAAATATTACACAACCTGGAAGTTGTCTCTAGGTAGAATCTCTAGCTTCACTGCAACTCTAACCTTCATAGACATCTATAGGCCTCATCAAAACAGTGTTTATAGATAAGAACTAACAATTAAACACAACTTAAAAGTCATCAATACAAGTAAATAAAAAAAAATAGGTAAGTAATATAAAAAATAGTTTCCCATTGATGAGAAATAATATTAATTAGTTCGCTTTTTACGCAGTCGAGTTTTTTGATTTTTTAAATTTAATATGCCACATTTTCCACATGCTGATGAGTCTTTCCCAATATTTCTAAAAATATGCACATGGTATGAGTTTTTGATATTTAACGCAAATTAAAGTGATCAGATGTCCTCATTTTCTGTAGAAGTGCTTATATTGAAGGCAATTTACACATTTTGAAAATGTTTAAATGATACATTATCATAACCTGACCAGGTGGCCAGCTTAATCCAATTAGCTATCCCGTCAGATGTAGATAAGTCTTACAATTGAATATTTTTCAGAAAATGAGGAAACTTTCTGGTCACTCATTCATTGGTCACTGTATGAAGTTGTTGGACTAAATTTTGAGTTCGGATTTATAAAATCGTCAACCAATTCTTAATGAATATTAGGCAATTTTTATGTTTTCTCTTGTTTTTTTTCGTCCAAATGAGATATTAGCAAGCTGGTTAAGTGTGTTATAATGTATGTGTAATCTGAATACACGAAAAAATACCGTATGCGTATTGTTAATAATGGAAATCAGGGAAATCTGATAAAGATAGTCAGGGAAATCATGGAAAAATCAGGGAACTTTTTTTCAAAACTTCTGTAGACACCCTGGTGAAATTTTAATTTTTTTTTTTTTTTTTTGAAAATGATTCGGGTAGAGAATTAAAACATGTAAACACTCAAAATAAGCGTATTTTTACTGTTTTTTAAAGTGTTAATTTACACCTTTTAGCAATAAAAATTAATGTTCTTTATTTATCTTCTGCTGAAACGATAACAGGTCTATTTCTCGCACATTATTGGATTTAAGAGTATAGTTCCTGTACATTTCTTGATACTCGTGACAAGGGCTTTTGAACGATATCAAAATCCAGAACTGACACTTGGTATGTTCCTTAGTTAGACGCATTAAATTGACTTTCTGTAAGTATAAGGATAGCAAGTTAATGCTTCTAATACAACACGAAGAAAAATTTTCACTTCTAATATTCGATGATGCTTTTATCCTTTCTTACATTCAAAATTAATAAGCTCCTCACAATGGTTACTTTTCCCCTTGATTCATAATTTAAACATTTCATAAAATAACTCTTAGTCAAGTAAATTTTTTGTGAGGTGTTTGTTTGCTATTTGTCGGCAAATTTGTAAAAAGTAGAAAAAACAGCACATGCATAACACAAAGTTTTACAACTTTGCAGAACTGATATTGAAAGCAAGCACATAGAAAATGATATTAACAGTATGAATAACCTTCAAAAAATATATTGCTGAACAATGTGATTTTTTTTTTTTTTTTTTTTTTTTTTTTTTTTTTTGCACAATCATAAAGCCAATTTTATATG
Source organism: Maratus speciosus (assembly GCA_963932465.1). Classification (NCBI taxonomy): domain Eukaryota; kingdom Metazoa; phylum Arthropoda; class Arachnida; order Araneae; family Salticidae; genus Maratus; species Maratus speciosus. The sequence goes on along the minus strand of OZ010798.1, from coordinate 188,418,528 downwards.
CACAGGAAAATTATAGACGTTACTGTACATGGTGCCCTCTCTCAGCGGTGTACAATGACTTATTCCTAAACCGTTAGTCATACACATATAATTATAATTATAAAAATGTTTTAAATGAGGTAAAGAAGTATTTTAAAAGGGATCTGGTTCAATAAAATCATTTCTTAAAAAATTATATTTTTTTTATATACGGTCTCCCGCTATACAAGGGTGTACAATAAATTTTTGACCTTACATAAAAATAATTGAGTGAAATTTATGAAATTGCTACATTGCATTAGTCCTTTTCTATATAGTCACCGTGCACAGTAACACATTTCTGCAAACGGTATTTCAAAGTGAGGGGGGGGGGGTATTCCAGGAGGCGCGATAGTAGACCCAAAGGGGGGCATTTTTCTAACTTTTGCCAACCCCCCACATGTGACATTGTTGGAAAGGCCTGTGATCACTTATTCATGTTATGCACTCCCGAGCCCCTTTCCCCATCCCCTCCCCGGGGGTCATGAATGATGTCCGCAAAATTTAGAAAAGTGACTTTTATTAGACAAAATTTAGAAAAGACATAATAAGGACGCGTTAATAAGGAGAATAGTACGTGAATTCTTTTGTGCAGCCTTGTAGACAAAGTAAAGAATTAATACACAATGAGTAACAGGCAAAAAATTACTAGTAAAATTCAGTGATTTTTATCGATTTCAATACATTTGAAATAGCGTCATGTCATTAAAATACACCACAAATGATTTCTCCTTCATTGACCATAATGTAACGGAACGGAATTCTTTTAAGTGACTCTGTAAATGAACTATTAATACTACACGCTTCATATTCAATACCGAACATAAACAATATTAACATATATCAATTAGAGGAAAATCCAAATATATTAACACGAGTTCGACCGTGGACAGACAGACGGCCAGACAAACCGAATTCATGAACACTTTTCAACTTTGTTGGAAAGTGTTAAAAAAGTTTAAACAAGTCGGAAATTGTACGTCAAACGTGGCAAATGAGGTGCGTTCGTACTATAACTAGTTTTATCAGTATTCAAATCTTGGTACAATAACTGTTGCACTCTTATACAAAAATACATGAATACAACATTTATTACGATTCTGTATATTAAATTCAGTAATACGGAAATAATAGGACTCCATCTTAAATAGGACGTCATCACTATGGCAACCGAGAATCATTACCTATCATGGAGCATAACTGAATTCATTACGTATGATAGGATTTAATAGAATGAAGAAAACTTTTATTAATATCCTTTGAAGTTTTGATTCGATTTTCATAAAATTTGAAAGGACTCGACGAAATTCTGTAACGATTATATATATTAAATTTCAAACCATTCGGTTGGGTAGTTTATGCGCTGTTATATGCGGACCAGATGACGACTATAGTTGCAACGTATTTATATATAGTCAAACCTCGTTAACACGAACACGCTTAACGCGAATTACTTTTAGTACGAACTGTTTCCGATTGCCCCGTCCTGTTGTATATAATGTATTTAAGTTCGGATAGCACGAACTACTTTTAACACGAACAAAAAAAGTTTCCCCTTGAGTGTTCGCGTTAACGAGGTTCGACTGTAATTACGAACGCACCTAAAACAATCACCTGAAGGAAGAAAAGATGCATTGATTTTCTTCTAGTTTAGAAAGATTTCACCAGGGTTCGAAACTAGCATTTTTTGTACCCGGGGCTAACATGGATTTTGGCGCCGCCCCCCCCCCCCCCCCACCACCACCACCACCAGCACCACCATCTTCCGCAAAGTAAATTTACAAAGAGAATTTTACTAAGTTTCTAATATCCAACTTATTTTAAAATTTAAAATATGCAATACTGAACTACGTAATCAGCTTCGTAAAACGGAATAGAAAAAAATTCCGCTTTATACAGGATCTTAGTACCATATCATCGTTAGATTCTTCTATAATATGGCATACCACAGACAATTTTAAAAATACCGTGCTAAACATAGACGGGGATGACAGATATGACCACCTCGGGAACAAAGACGTGAGAAAAATCGACAAACAAAATCTTCATTTGGCGGCTCTTTCGCCTTTCATTCTGGCGCTCCCCCCCCCCCCCCCTTTAGTTTCGGTCCTGGATTTCACTTCCTAACTAATGTCAAGGATCGTAGAAGTACTTTGCCGATAGTTCCCTTCCTAATTACCTTCACTAACGGTTCTTGATTGATTATTCGTTACATGATGGAGATTGGTGATCTGAAACGTTAGACTTTCTAACAAATGATTCGCTTCCTAATTACCTTCACTCGTTACAGGCGGTTTTGGATTACACAAATCTACAGGTGTCGGGTTATTCTTTACAGAGTCCTGCGCGAGTCGGATTTCTTTGTCAAGCTGTGTTCGAATCGAACTCTACACATTTGATAATGATATGCACTATATGGCCAAAGGCGACCGATCACTTGCGATTTTAGACGTTTTGTTAAATATTTAGATAAATACATGAGGAATTAACCTGAAACTGCAGGTGTGTAAACAGTATAGTATAGGTTATATATTTCCGCGAAGATTTTTTTCCTGAAACCCCATAGGGGATCGTCAACAAATTGAAAAAGAACGAATATCTTTTAGATAACCCTGTAAAAACTAATGTAGCAAAAGCGTTCAAACTCGAGATTATTAATAAGTGGCTTATTGTAATATACTGTGTTCATTTTTATGAGGATAGCATGTATACTCGTTTAGAAATTAAGGTTTTTATAAAAACAGTTCCAAATTTCGCCAAGTTTTTTGCTTATAATTTGAAGAGTTCTTAATATAAAAAAAAAGTTCTTTTCAAAAAATATGACAAACAGCATTGTACACAATACTCTGTAATCAGAATTAAAAAATAATAAAAATTGGATGAAAAATGAGCAGGTTTACTAAAAAATGTTTCACTGCGCAAATCTTCGGGGAAAATTCTTTGTGGAAATATATGACCTACCTACTATACTGTTTACACACCTGAAGTTTCAGGTTAATTCCTCATGTATTTTTCTAGATATTTAACAAAATGTGTAAAATCGCAAGTGACCAATCACCTTTGGCCATATAGTGTATAAGGATCGACCGAAACTTGTTTTTTAAATTTAAACCGAAACTAATTTCGGATATCTTCCTATTTTCAGCTGAAAACGAAAATGTCGAAAAAATATTTTTAATGGGTCTTAGGACTCTTAAAATTGAAAAAGACCATTTTCAACATTTAATATCTTAAAATGTATATAATTTTAAAACACAATTTTATTGAGATGAAAGAAAAAAGTGTGTTCTTTCATTTCATGTATTTAAAAAATTGCAAGATGTAGAATTAGCATTTATAGGGGGCTCCAAACTGTCAAACATTTGTCAAGCAGAAAATTGGTATAACAGATTACACGCAGGTTTACAAAATAAATTTTGCAACTACAGTAAATTCTGTCTAAGGCGGACTCTGTATAAGCCGGAAATCTGTCTACCGCGGAAATTTTTTCAAGTCCAAGCGAACCCATAGAAAATTACATTAATTCATGCTGCATAAGGCGGAATCGGTCTGACGCGGAAACGGAAAGGATTTTAAGGTCCCACCGAAACCAAAATTTTGCATAAGGCGGAAAAAGGATAATTTAAAAATGAAAAGCGTTTTGTTTATTAAACTTTAAAACTGATAAGTCAAATAACTCAATGGCGAGCATGTTAGCTAAAATTCCGTAAGCTTTTAAAAAAGTTAATTCAAAAGAACAGAAACTTTAAATTTCAAGGAATTTATGCTTATGCCATTTTTTCATATGCAAAATTGCATCTAAAAGTTAATATTTCTAGTAAAATGAACATTTATGAAAATGATTACGTATTTTCGAAAGTACAATATATTATACTTTAAGATTGTACTCAAATTCAAAATTATAGCGTTCTTTCTCATTCTCGAAGTTTTTTTTTTTTTTTTTTTGTGTGTGTGTGTGTGTGTATAAACTTCCAATATGAATGTATTACAGCAGTACTAAGAAATTGAATAAAGTTTCTCATTTATCTTTAAAGAGACAAAGGATCTTTCAGAATTTCAGTTTTCAACCGATTTTCTAGTCAGGAGAATCAATAAAAGATCGTCATCTTCCAGGGTTTTTTTTTTTTTTTTTTGGGGGGGGGGGGGGAGATTTTTTGCATAAACCGGAATATTGTCTACCACGGAAATTTTTCTCAGTCCCGACCGATTCCGGCTTAGCTTACTGTAGAATGAAAATTTTGGTGCCTACTTATACTTCAGATTGTAGCAATTACACTGAACCTAAATAAATTTGCATTTAAAGAATTTTTATATTTTCAATACAAAGTTGTATTTAGCTAATACAAAATTTTGAAAATTTCAACAGTATAATTACCTAAAAAATATATTTTTGAACAATAAAAAGGAAATTTTAGGTTCAGTTTATGCAGACTAACATGAAACACATGTTTTGAAAATTTCATGAAAAATATTCATAAGTTTTTTAGATATCCTGCGCGTTATGCCCAAAAACGTCATTTGGTGAAAAATGACTTCAAATTTTGGAAAACCCGCTAGTGAGCGGGTATAATTCTAAAAGCCATAACTTCTGTTCTAAGGGGAATTTCAAATAAACAATTATATCAAAACATTTAGAAAAAAATAAGAGTTTAACATTAAAAAAAAAAAAATCAAGATTTCGAAAATTTTGAAGCTTTAAGAGTCCCGAGACCCCTTAAGTAATTAATACATACAGAAATATACAGAATTATTAATTAATTACACTTGTAAATGTACGTGCCCAAGTTGACTCTTTGTGCCTCTGACCCAAACTTTTTATTTTCATGCAAAATAAAATGGAATTCATTCGTCTGCGACACAGAATGATTTTCTAATTATACGAATTTCATCTAATTAAAAGATGTTTTAGAGATATATATATATATATATATATACCTTGATTTATCTTTTATAATGATTTTTGTAAATAATAATCTGTTTTACTAGAACTTTTTCAAAGAACATTCGGAACACTTCTGCGGTATCAAATTAAAAAATTTCTATTACTATTAAAAGTCTGCAGTTTTTAATGAGCACGTAAAAAGCGTCTTCAAAGTTTAGTCATATATTATGCATTACTTGCTTTATAATTTGCACTCGCGTCGTGAGTCAGTCATGACTAGTGCTGCCAGGTATCCCGCGTAAATCGGGGCTCTAAATTCTCTGGACACCAGTATTTTAAAGTAATTTTTTTCGCTTGATCTAATGATAAAAGAACAATGAAGTTTATAGCAATAAATAAAGAGTCTCATTTGAGCAGATACAGCCCAAATCAATGAGTAATGTTGAAAATTTCTAAAAGAAGAAACGAGACTTTTGGAATGCAGATAGTTTCTCTCGAGTTTCGTTCGGTTCGGCCGAAAAGAAAATGAAACCGAATTTTCGGTCGATATCTAATGATATAATATGAAATGATATACGTATGTTGATTGTATGCCTCTCCTAAAGATTATTTTTCTAATTTCATTTTTTAATTAAGCGGTATTTCTAAAAAAAGAGATTAAACTTTTATTAATTAAGATGAATTAAAATAACGAAAATAAATAAATAAATAAAAAACTGTTTAACACGAAGTGAAAGAAAATTTATCCGTGTTTTAACACAGTTATGAAAAAAGGATCTATATTTATGTCTCTAATATTATTATTTTTCTCTTTTATATAAAAATGAACATATATACACTCATTAATATTTAAATATATAGTTTTTTTTCCCAGTTGAAAAATATTCAGGACTTTCTTTTGTAATATCCTGTCAACTCGAACTAGAATATTGCGTACAGTCTTTCGCGGATCGGGTTTTACCCGAATTGAACCCGAATATTCTGCTAAAAATCAACCCGTCCCCGATTAAAAAACAAAAATAATCGTCAACCTGAAAGTTGAAACCTACCTGAACTCGAAGTGAAAGAAAATCAATTGATATTTAAAAAACAATGCTCAACCCGAAAACGAAACGTTTAAAATCTAGACAGCCCGCACCAAATGAAAGAAAGAAAGAAAGAAAAATGCACAAGTTCGGATCGGATTAACGCTAATTTTTTTTCGTTACAGGTCCGTTAACTTTAAACATTTCGAGTTAGGTTTTGACTCGGGTTTGGGTTGACCAGATTTTTCAAAAGAAAGTCCTGAATATAAAAAAAAAAAAAAAAAAAAACTATATAAATGAATATAAATGTGTTAGTTTTTATACAAAAAAGATAAAATTGAAATCAAACCTATAATTGCAGACTATTTTTCCATAATTGTATGAATTAGTTTTCTTTCATTCGGGTTCGGTTCAAGGGTTTGGATTGACTTAACGCTGGATTTAGTGATTTTATTCCAAACTTTCCCTACGAAAGCCATGAATATGTCACCTGGCTTTTCTTTTCAAACCGTTCTGTGGTCATCAACAAAAGAAAGGAGAATCTCAACAAAAAAAGATGTAGAGATGGATTTCTTGATCCTACGACATGCTACGAAAGCAATAAAACATGAAAAGCACCCCTGATCGCAAAACAAAAAGAGTTCCAAACTTAGAAAAGCTCTTTCTGTTTGAACCTTTAGGCAGAAATTTCGGGTTCGGGCTGAATATAACCCGACCAGCGCAGGACGCGAATCCAACCCGAAAGAATGAAAAATCAACTCGGTTCGGCTTAAGCCGCTTTTTCAAAAAGTCCTGAATGTTTTTCAAATGAAAAACAACTACTATTTGTTTGAATATTAATGAATATAAATATGTTCATTTTTATACAAAACATATAAAATTGGAATTAGAGATATAAAATTGTAGACTGTTTTCCCATAATTGTATGGATTAGTTTTCTTTCATTCGGGTTCGTTTCAGGTTTTGGATACTTAAAGCTAGGTTTAGTGCTTTTTTTCTTTTCAAACCTCTCCTACGAAAGCCATAAATATGTCAACCGGATTTTCTTTTCCGACCGTTCTCTGGTCATCAGCGAAAGAAAGGGAAGTCTCAACAAAAGAAAGAGGCGGAGATGGATTTCGTCGAACCGATTTCAGGATCCTTACGACACCCTACGAAAACAATAAAACATAAAAAGCAAATCTGTCTATTTGGACCTCTAAGCAGAAATTTTGTGTTCGGGCGGGATATAACTCGACCCGTATGCAGCACACGAATCCAACCCGAAAGAATGAAAAATTAGCCCGAAACATTTAACCCTTAAATGCGCGATTTTTTATTTTGTTTCGAAAAAATTATATATGATTCTCTGAAAGGTTTATTACACAGGAAAAATAATGAAAAAAAAAATCAGAGATACATTTTTCATATAATATGTCAATCTTTTGTTCTGTTGAACATCCGCAATATAAGTAAAAACTACTGTCGTGTGGCCGTTTTACGTTAAAATATTGCAAATTGGTAAATATTTTAATAAGTATGATTCCAAATACTTTATTTTATATAGTTATTTATTTTATAAAACTTAACATTTAACACTTTAATCCCCTTGATAGAATACATTCTAGAAATTATGTAGTTCAGAGAATCTGACTTAACACCAGAAAGTTTCAATGGTTAATTTCGCTATATTTAAATACGGAATGTCTGCCATTAATTAAAGCAAATATTGCTATTTTAATTTTCTGATGTGAATTAGGTACGAATAAAAAAGATCTATTAAATTCAAAACACTGTTGTTTGCATATATGCAAAGCTGCGCACTAAAGGGTTAAAGTCACCCCGTTCCGCAACGTACAGGTCGGTTAGGATAAAATCAGGTTACCCGATACAGAAATACCTTAACACTTTCGGGGGCAAGCAATTGTGTTTCTGTAATGTTGAATTCACACCGGAATTTTCGAAAAAAATTATTTCAAAATAAGGAAAAGCAATTTTTTTTTTTACTTTTTTTCCACCAAAGTTAAAAAAGTAAAAAAAAAAGTTTCTGGTGCGAATTTCTATTAAAATTAGGTGGTTCCTCAAAGGGTTAAATTAGTTAAGATTTCAAGCACAAAATGGCTGTTTTTTTTTTTTTTTTTTTTTTTTTTTTTTTTTTTTTTTTTTTTAATTCTAAAGTATATCGAAGGAAAAACACTTTTTTCTGCACAGATTAATTATTTAAGATAGACGATGATTGATTACTTTACATAAATGAATGCGTAAGGCTGAATGGGAATACACGGAAATGTTTAAGATTACAAGATTAAATCAATTTGTGATGCTTGCTCTCAAATGCAAACTTGCTATTTGCTAACGCAATGACGAAATCATTTTTATTCGTACATTTTCGAAATTTGCAGAAATTCTTATTTGGATATCAAGAAATCCAATACTGTTTTTCTTTATTTTTACCCGACTGCCAAGAAGAGTTATGTGTTTCACGCGTATCTGGGTATGTGGATTTCTTTATACCTTCCAAACATCCCAACGGCTGGATGGATTTTAATGAATGAGGTCTCTATCGATTCGTTTTAACTGTCCGATGGTTATAGGCAGGGCTTAATTTGCGCCGGAGCCCGGCTCCGGTACTTCTCTGTTTTTAGTAAATATTTAAATACTGGTCGGAATTCACCGGAGCTCATAAATACAGGGCTCCGGAGCAGGGCTTAATTTCTAACAAAAAAAGTACCGGAGCCTTAATATTCTGCTGCACCGGTACAACAACAATACCCCCCCCCACTGTCACTCCAATCTGCATATTTATGTTTCTTACATTATTTGCAAAATTTAAAGCATCTTTTTCTTTGGCAAAATAAAAATTTTAAATCTATCTATCAGCATATACTTAGCTGTCAACTATTCCATTTTTTAGTTATCACTCCTTCTGAATAGTAATCTTTGCCTAATTTTAATGTTAATTAATTGCAGTATTCTACGATTAAATATGGTAAGGATTATGATTAGAAAATAGTGTTAGCACAAAAAAGGGATAGTTCGCAGCTATGCATTTTTAAGAAAAAATGAATGAAATTTACAGAAATTAATATTTATATGCTGAATAATTGAAAAATATCCTATGAAGGGTGACTATCTTAAACTATAATCGATTCCTTCCGCATAAAAATCTTTTGTGGTGAGCCCCTGAAAATCAGATTAAATTAAAAAATTGACACCATTATCGGAAAGAATTGCTGCTTTTATAGGAAAAGCGAAAACACTGATCGATTGTTTTCTATCAGAATAACAATACATGGCAGTTATATCTAAATTATATCTACTTAGATATGAAAGTGACTTCGTAAATGTGCAGAGCAGAGTCTTAACATGGGTACCGTTCATGATACAAAATAAATAGAAAAATCACTAATGTGATTTTTATACTCGTACGCAAAGAAGAAAAAAAAAAACCTTAAACAAACAAAACTCTGATGCTCGTTGGTTAAAACAGAAAATATTCTTTTTAGGTTAGATGTCTAAAAAAAAACAGCCAATAAAAAATTATCCTACTGTAACAAAAGAAAATCGAACTGAAAGCAAATTCATTGTTCAGTATCTTGAGTGGCGCAGCATCAACACGTCGCCGACATAAGTTTGAAATAGAAAAACACGATTTCTGTTTTCCCTTCATTCTGATCAAAATAGCACTAAAATGATTTGAAATAGAATATAATACATAATTTTAAAGGAGGAAAAGTTTTTTTTTTTTTGTATACATAAATAAATAAAATTTTAAATGTAATACAGATTGAGCTCGAGTCAGTCCAAGCCCAAAAACTGATGTAGAAATCGAGTCCGTTTTATCTCCATCTCCTACGTGTGCGACACATTACATCACATATAGTAAGTGTTTTGGTAAAAAAGAATACAAAAAGCTTGAGATGGGAAGGAAAGGAAAAGGTAATTTAGGCTTCGGTTTTTCGGAAGCACTATTGCACTGGGCTCCGGAGCCCTGTATTTATGAGCTCCGGTGAATTTCGACCAATGCTTAAATATTTATCGAAAACTGAGAAGTACCGGAGCCGGGCTCCGGTGGGCTCCGGCGCAAATTAAGCCCTGCTCCGGAGCCCAGTGCAATAGCGCTTCCGAAAAAATCTAAGCCTAAATTACCCTTTTCTATCTCCAAGCTTTTGCATTCTTTTTTATCAAAACACTTATATGTGACGTAATGTGTCGCACACGCAGGAGATGGAGATAAAACGGACTCAATTTTTATATCAGTTTTTGGTCTTGGACTGACTCGAGCTTAATCTGTATAAATTTAAATCTTATTTATTCATGTATAGAAAGGAAAAAAACGTTTCGTCCTTTAACCCTTTCACCGTCCGAGGGTTTTCCTGTATTTTTATAAGAATGCTTGTAAATTCAAGGATATATATATTTATTAATCGCAGTTTGATGCTATAATATCTTTAATATCACTTCTTCCTATATATGGTTCAAAATAAAATTCTGTTTAAAATACTTTTGTCTACATCTACAGCCATTTTAACATGATTTCTAGAAACGTAAATATCCGGGCCAGCCGGTTCTATTTCAAATTATTTTAATGCGGTTTTGATCAGAATGAAGGGGAAACAAAAATCGTGTGTTTCTATTTCAAATTTATGTCGGCGACGTGTTGATATGGCGCCACTCAAGAGGCTGAATTAGTGATGGGCGATTTCGATTTTTTTAATCGATTTAATCGATACTATGGCCAACTCGATTTAATCGATACTATGAATTTTTTAATCGATGTCTCTAAGACAAAATAAGGTAATATCATTTTCATTTTCCTTAAAAAATTGAAGATAAAGTAGTTGGATGTGCCAATCCCAAAACTTTCATCTGCCTCATAAATGTTAAAACTTCAAAATTCGCTATCACAGTGTCAAATTTAAATGATAACCTATGCGCATCAGGAGGATTCAAAAAGCATGGGTTCGTTGAAGTATGTGCATTTTAAAAGAAAATATAAGCATTGCATTTTCCTAACAAATCATTGAATTTCGGCCTACACCCTCTTAGGCTAATGTCAGACGAACGTCTTTTTTGCACGCTTTTTTCGCTCTTACGCCATCCCTACACCTTCGCTAGCATGTGTAGGGACAGTGTAAGAGCGAAAAAAAAGCGTGCAAAAAGACGTTCGTCTGATATTAACCTAGATGTCCGCAACGGAAAATCCCAGTTCAAAGAGCATAAAAGCGGCAGCTGTTGGGCAGTATACACACAAGCCTAATAAGGATTTATTTATCAGTGTAACAGAATATGAAGTTTGATTAAATTCCGTGCATTAGTTTTGAGATATGGGCTATCACGAATATCATGCAAAAAAAAACAACAAAAAAAAACAGCATAGCAGCGCAGCCTGTTACATGATTAACACGAAAAACTCAGGAACAACTTATGTCAATGACACATAATATTAAGTTTGATGAAATTCCGGTCATTACTTCTTGAGATATTATCGCTAATATCGTGTAAATTCTGAAAAACAGTGTTAAATTCAGGGCTGGTACGGGTAGACAACGCCCCCCCCCCCAACTCTAGAATATCCCTCTCCTGAACCATATAAATCCCTCCCGGAGAAAAATGTCTGAATTCAACACTGCTAAAAAGAAGCAGCATGGCAGCACAACCTGTTATATTATTTACACGAAAACCTAATCATAAACAACTTAAGACAGAATATTAAGTTTGATGAAATTCCGATCATTAGTTCTTGAGATATGATCCCTACAATCGTTTAAATCCAGAAAAACGTGTTGAATTCCGGAGGGATAGCCCCCCCAACGTGCAACATTCAAATCTTCCCCCAGAAGGTTTGAGATTTTATGCTTAATGTACAAAACTGCAATCCCCTTCCCCTCTGAACTGTCCCTCTCTGGATCCGCAGAAATCTCTCCCGGAGAAAATTGTCTGAATTCAACACTGCTGATAAAATCTGCATAACAACGCCCCCTGTTGGGCGATTTACACCGAAATCTAACATGCAACAATTTATGCCAACGTCTAACTTCACAAGTTTGATGAAAATCCGTGCATTAGTTCTTGAGATAGAGCTATTGCGAAAATCGGGAAAAATGCAGCATAGCAGCGCCACCTGCCGGTAGATTTACATCAAAAAGTAATCAGCACAAATTTATATGAAAGTTTAATTGAATCTAAAGTTTCAACAAATTCCATGCATTAGTTCTTGAAATAGACCGCCCACAATTTTTTTGTCTGAGACAAACAAATAGACAGACTGACCAGGGGCGTAGCTACAGATGTTTTTTCGGGGGGGAGAGTTCGAAAATTTCCCAACTTAAAACAAATTCCTCCAACTTTCAACTAAAGTGATGTAAAAGTGATGACAAAGTGTGTAATAATGATAATGAAGCTTATGCATAAAAAATTCCTTTCCAAAGAAAAATTTTGAAACTAGAAACATAAAAATTCTAATTATTGGTTTGTTTAATAAAAAAACAAACACGCGTTTTACTTTCTTCTGTCTTCACAAGACGAAAGTATTGAATTCGTAAAAAAATTCTACAACTGGTATTCGACGGTTTGATACGTTTTAGAAGGTCCTGAACATGATTTGACTGTTTTTAGAAAATGTCTGTCTGTGTGAATGTGACACAAATTTTGTGGGTGCTCTATCTCAAGAACTAAAATTCGAGGAATTTTATAAAATTTTAGATTCAGTTATACATTAATAAAAATTAATGCTGATTAGTTTTTGGTGTAAATTACCCAAAAGGTGGCGCTGCTATGCTGTATTTTTCACGATTTACATGATTTTAGCGATAGTTATATCTCAAAAACTGTTGCACAGAATTTGATCAAATTTCATATTCTGTTAAACCTTGACATAATTTAGTGCTTATTAGGTTTTTGTATATATCTATGGCACTGCTGTGCAGCATTTTTCACGATTTTCGCGTTAGCTATATCTGAAAAACTAATGCACGGAAATTTAGTCAAACTTCATATTCGGTTACACTTCCTTATTGGGCTTGGGTGTATACTGTCCAAAGGTATCACTTTTGAGCTCTTTGAGTTTGGAATTTTGGTTGCAGACATCTAAGAGCATGGGTGTCGAAATTCAATGATTGAAAAATGCGATGCTTCTATCTGCTTTTTAAATGCACACAATTAAACGAATTATAAATTAAATGCACATAATTAAACCTTTAGAATTCATTATTATGGGCATAGAATTGTTATTTAATTTTAACATTGTGATTGCAAATTTTGAAGTATTAACATGTATGGGATAGAATAAGGTTTTGGGATTGGCACATCCGAATTGTTTTCATTTAACATCAATTCTTTTGGTCTTCAAAGAATCTAACCCTGATGAAGCTAACCTAACATCGCCCAGTTTAATAAAATCCACTATTTCACTTTCACATTTTAAAAGCATTAGGCTGTCAAGTCTGTCAGACCTCATTGTAGCTTGCAATATATATTTTTTTAAATTTTTATTTGACTAAAGATTCTTTCATTAAATGCAACGCCAAAAAGATAAGCTGCTGTGAATGTTAAGGTACGAGTATATAGTTTGACAATGTGACCCAAATAGCTTTGAATTTCATGGCATGAGTAAAAGGTTTGTTAAGTGAGTTGGGATTTGGTTTATTGCTATTTGACTCTGCAAGTCATGTACATCCGGTTTCTCATATCCAGGTGGAAACATTATTAACTTTTCTAAGTTAGTGATACTCAAATTTGCCTTGCACAATTGTAATTTAAATATGGAATGTATTGGTGCAATATTCTCCTGATATAGGAAACATTGTCATTTAAGCCCATTACTAAATTGCCGAAATTTCCTTGTATTTCTTACAACTCTTCCCTGTAAAACTTATGTGTATCAATGTCCATTGCTATGCTATTATTTTTATCTATTCCATTTGGTGAAACCGTCTTCCCACGGTGCTTTCAGAAGTCAGCTTCTTCAATCACATCCTAATATTCATAATTGTTTATGAACTTGTCTACAAGGAAATCTTTATTTCTTCAAAATTTTATTTAAATGCAATCTGTCAGTGTTTATGTCATCCTGTATGTCGATTGTTTTTCTTCAGTTGATGGACTGCTTTCATGGTCATATTTCTGTTCCAAATTCAAATCATCCACTTTTTTACCTTTTTCATCCTCGAAAGGATTTTTAGATGCTCCAAAATCTTGCACGAAAACTCTTTTCCTATTATGAAGGGTTCTTTCGTGCTAAGATATATAGTCATTTTTTAGAACAGCTTTAAACACACAACACTGGACTTTTGGTTTAAAATTTCATAAACACCTATAAATATAAATGAACAGGACATATATATATTTCCGCACACAAATAAAGGTAAAATGTGGCAAATTTATCTAAACTAACGACCTCTTATATTCACATTTGCTCATATAATGCTTTTGTCTTGACAGCGAAGGGTTAACTAATTTTCGGAGCAAACAAATCACGCGAATGAGTAAAATATTGTCCAAAAATCGCAAAATTAGTGCAATTTGAGAAAACTCATCAAATCTTCTTGCCCTGTGTTTCAAGTAGGTGACTACATTCCTATCTGTTGTGCTACAAGTGATCTCCAATTTTCAAAAGAAGCTGCAATCCCTTTGGATTAAAATAGCTGAATTCTCTTTTGGGAGGGGAAAGGGAGGAAGGGTGAAATTTTTGAGAAAGGAACAAAGTTTTGAAGGAAATAAAGGAACTGGATAATCAGCTGTTGGTGGATAGGAGTAGAGAAATTTAGGTCTGGTAGATGTATAATATTTTTGTAGAACTGAAAAATACAATGATAGATTGAGTGTGGCTGATTTCTTTTTGTATTTCTTTTGATAATTTAACTTGCTTACTGTTACAGTACTCAGTCAGAAACATAATCACCAAAACAATAAAAATTTCATAATGTCTCAAAACTCCAGAATTTCCCAACTCTAAGCTCAAATTTCCCAACTTCACAAATATTGGGGGGGGAGGCTCCCCCCCCATACCCCCCCATGGCGACGCCCCTGAGACTGACAGAGTATAAAAATAGTCAAATCGTATTCTAGACAAGATCTTCTAAAACTATAAATCCTTCGAAAACCGGAAGTCGAAATTTTTCACGAATCCAACGCTTTCTTTTTCTAAAGACAAAAGAAAGCAAGAAAAAGTGAACGCATCGATTCTTCCCGTAAATTAAGATCAGAAATGGCGAATCGATTCAGTTTAGATTCGATGCCGATGTCGATCTTTTTAGATGCGGCCAGAATTGCTATTTTTTGATTTACTTCAATTCTTTAGATTCGGGCGAATCGATTCAGTTCAGATTCGATGCCGATTTTTAGATGCGGGTGAAATCAATATTTTTTGATTTACTTCAATTCAAATCGCATCGCGCATGATCCACGATTCGGGTTGAATAGATTCCTCCAATTTTACAGTTTTAGTGGCAGAGTTGCTGTAAAATTTTGTATAACAGCCTTTTTTTTTTCTTTCTAGGTTCAGTGTTGAATGGCGGGTTGATTTCTTGACTGCTCTGGTCGGGAGGGGGGGGGGGGAGATTTTAGAGTTCCGTAAGGGGGGATGCACATTTGTCCATTAAAAAGCATAAAATCTCAAAACTTTCGGGAGGGACATTCCAATGTTCCCCCGGTTCACCCCCTGAATTCAATACTAGGTTAAATCGTTATACTTTTGTTTAGAAGACTAGTTATTCGGGTTACTAGTTTATTATGTTGTATTTTTCAAGTTCGTCCCTTCTAATCCTTTCCGCCCCCCCCCCACCCCCCTTCCTCGTCAATCTTAATTTACAGGGACGTTCAAAATATGAATGCTATTTTAAAAATGCGCAATTCTCGTTCTATTTTATTATAAATTTACATTTTGAAACCTTGACCAAAGATACATTTGAGGTCGCCCCTCCCAACGTTTGAGCAGTGGCTGAGAGGTTCTGCTCTCGAAGCTGGTAGACGGGAGGTGCTGGGTTCGATCCCAATCGCGCCCGTCGGCCTAATCGTTCGGAGTTTTCGTGGTTTTCTTCGAACCTTGGATTTCCAAGCGTTAATACGGGTTAGGTTCCCTTAGAAAGACCCCCACGAAGGGCACTTCCCCCCCTGGGCCTATATCCCTCGCGCAGATAATTGGCCATCATAAATACAACCAAACAACCCAACTTTTGAGACTTACCTGTCCCCCGGGGGGCATATCTATTGTTTCTCCCAAACCATCTCGTGTAACATATTGTTGGAAAGCCTTTAATGTCCTCTTTTATTTTCTGTCCCTCCTCCCCCCCCCCCCTATTTACACGCACTTGGCACTTTTTAGCTCACAGGTTATCAAAGCCTGTGATCTAATGTGCCCGTCGGTTTTGTATGTAATGTATGTATGTACGTAACGAAATATCCGTTTTGCTTAAATTTTTTTTCTATGTTCATTCTGCTAAGGCGCTTCCCTGATTAGTTTTTGGGAGTTCATTGGTTTAGTATAAAGGGGGGGGGGGACGCGGGCTAATCCCCCCCCCCTTAACTTACATAAATGGGTTTTTCATGCAGAATTTTCAGATTTTCTTCAAATTTTGGTATACAGGTTAATTTTGATAACGAGTTTCTCTGATTATATTTGAAGGTTCATTGTTATAGTCTAAAGGGGGACGAGGGGATAATACCCTCCCTAATTTAGATAGATGGGTTTTGCTATCCGATTTACTTCAAATTTGGTATACCAGTTTATTCTGATAAGGCGCTTCCCTAATTAGATTTGGAAGTTCATTGGTTAAATATAAAGGGGGGAAACGGGGGGCTAATACCCCCTTAATTTAGATAAATGGGTTTTTCTATCCGATTTGCTTCAAATTTGGTATACCGATTTATTTAGATAAGGAGCTTCCCTAATGACATTTACAGGGTCATTGGTTAAGTATAAAGAGGGGAAACGGGGAGGGGCAATTCCCCCCCCCGCCCCTTAGTTTATTTTTCGAGGGCCATTATTCTTTGAAATAAGAGCATAATATACAGTTAGTGTGAATAGCCTGTGATCTCAATGCCATCAGTTTAACTGGGCACTTTTCTTTTTAGCTCACAGGCTATCAAAGCCTGAGAGCTAATGTGCCCGCAGTTTCTGTATGTATGTATGTACGTACATACGTAACGCGATAACTCTCGATAGAAATATCCGATTTGCTTCAATTTTTTTTTCTAGTTTCATTCTCATAAGGCGCTTCCCTGATTAGTTTTGTGGGCTCATTGGTTAAGCATAAAGGAGGGGGTTACGGGGGCTATTCCCCCACTTAAATAAATGGGTTTTTCATGCAGAATTATCAGATTTGCTTCAATTTTGATATACCAGTTAATTCTGATAAGACGCTTCCCTGATTAAATTTGGAGGTTCATTGTTTAAGTATAAAGGGATGAACAGGGGCTAACCCCCCTTAATTTAGATATATGGGTTTTTCTGTCTGATTTGCTTCAAATTTGGTAACCACTTTATTCTGATAAAGCGTTTCCCTGATGAGATTGGAGGCTTATTGTTTAAGTATAGAGATGTGACTGGGGGGGAGGGTGATTCCCCCTTAATGTATTTTTCGAAAGGCATTCTTTGAAGTAAGAGTATAAAATACAATTAGTATGAATAGACTGTGAGCTCAATGCCATCAGTTTAACTCGATACTTTTCTTTTTTATTTATTATTGTTTCAGTGAGTGCACTCTGCATGTCAGCGAATGAGTCAATAACTGTTTATAATTTTTAGATTACTGTTGGAAAAAAAAAAAAAAAGAAAAACATATAATCAAGGAATATACTTTTATTTATTTGTTAACCAGAGAAAAGTATCTTATTTCATTGTTAATGGCTCAAGGATGAGAAATTTTTTTTTTCTTAACAGCTGAAAACTTGGTAAACATTAAAAAGAAAGATATTTATAAACTGTAAATGAGATAATGAGATATATATTTTAAAAAGGGAAAGAAATTTTAGTTAAATATATTATTAAAAGGAGAATTTTGATTATTAATTGGGGGATAATTAGTACGTGATGATTGGTTAATTACATCATCACAGCTATTTTAAAAGAAGATTTGCAATATTTGCATTTCCCCCACGCTTATAGGAGGCCCTAAAAAGACTGAAAAACCATTTAACTTTTTAAATAAATTTAGAGCCTTCAAAATTTCGCTCATCTGCGCATTTTTAAGAAGAATGATGTTTATAGGAAGTAAGTCCTCATCTGTTTGGTTGAAGGAAAGAAGAGTTAGAGTAAAAAGTACATCTTTTCAGGATGAAAAAAAAAATCAATTCGTTCTTTTTTTTTTTTATCTCATCGAGATATTTTTTAAAGATAAATTTAAATATAATACAAATTATTTATCAAAATTACATCTTAAAAATAATAATTTTAAAAGTTAAAAAACCTTATTATTCTATTCAAAGGTCTGTAGTAGCTTACTTTTGGGCCCCTAACATTGTCTAGGGCCCCCATAAATGGGGGTGAGGGGTGAGAGATAGTCGTTACGGCCCTGTTGATTCACTACGTTTTGGAATTACTATTTTTCAGCTTATCTGCGTGAATCTGTGAACATCGAAATATCGATTCAAGTATCGATTCTAGAATTTGGGAATCGATTCTTATTGCGATTGATTCTGTTTTATACGATGTCGATTTTAATCTATTCTCAAATTTTCCAGAATCGCCCATCACTAGGCTGAATTTGCTTTCAGTTCGATCTTCTTTTGTGACAGTAGGATTTTTTTCTTATTGGCTGGTTTTTTAAAATTTTATTTAGATATAACATGAAAAGAATATTTTCTATTTTAGCCAACGAGCATCAGCTTGAGGTTTTATTTGTTTGACTTTTATTGTCTTCTATTGCGTACGACTATAAAAATCACGTTAGTGATTTTTCTATTTATTTTGTATCATGAACGGTACCCATGCTAAGGCTCTGCTCTGCACATTTACAAAATCACTTTCATTTGTAAGTAGATATAATTGCCATGTATTGTTACTCTGATAAAAAGCAATCGAGCAGTGTTTCTCGTTTTTCTATAAAAGCGTCGATTCTTTCCGACAACGGTGTCAAATTTTTAATTTTGTCTGATTTTCAGGGACTCACCACAAAAGATTGTTATGCAGAAGGAATCGATTATAGTTTAAGATATGCACCTTTTATCGGAAATTGTAAAACATTGTTTCATTCTTCAGCATATAAATATTAATTTCTGTAAATTTCATTCATTTTTTCTTAAAAATGCATAGCTGCGAACTATCCCTTTTTTGTGTTAACACTATTTGTGTATCAGAATCCTTACCATATTTAATCGCAGAATTCTGCAATTAATTAACATTAAAATTAGGCAAAGATTACTATTCAGAAGCAGTGATAACTAAAAAGTTGAATAGTTGACAGCTAAATATATGCTGATAGATATACTTGAAATTTTTATTTTGCTAAAAGAAGAAAAAATGCTTTAATTTTTTGCGCATAATGTACGATTATAAATATGTATATTGAAGAAACGGGGGGAGGAGGGAACGGTACGGTTGTTGTATCGGTACAGCAAAATATTATATTAGGGCTCCGGTACTTTTTTTCTTAGAAATTAAGCTCTGGTTATAGGTTATGTTTTGTTTTTATAAATACAAAATTGCGCTATGGACGGAAATTTTTTTTACGCACCCTATTGAGTGGCATATCATTGGATAGGTATTTCAAAATGAAGACGACGTTTCATTGACTATTTTACAGTCAGAAGCTCCGTTTAAATATTACACAACCTGGAAGTTGTGTAGGTTAGGATCTCTATAGTTTTACTGCAACTCTAACCTTCATAGACGTCTATAGGCCTCATCAAAATAGTGTTTATAGATAGGAACTAACAATTAAACACAACTTAAAAATCATCAATACAAGTAAATAAAAAAATGGGTAAGTAATATAAAAAAATAGTTTCCCATTGGTGAGAAATAATTAATTAGTTCGCTTTTTAAGCAGTCGGGTTTTTTGATTTTTTAAATTTAATTTCTTTCTATAAAGACAAATTATATTTCATACAATAGCGTCAAAGTCGAATTTCGATCGATTAGAACTCAAAATGTAATAAATGTATCGATAACTGAAAATCGCTATTCGATTCCAAATCACTTGCATAGTTATGCCTGCTAATTTCATGGTTTTACTCATAAAAATGAGTCCGTGAACGTATCAAAAAATTTCAAATTATTGATCGGGGAGAAATATTTTTTTCTGATCAAAGGTAAATCAAGATCCATGGCCAAATATTAAAAGAAACAGCATCACTCGCTTAAAATTACTTGTATAAAAATAAAAATCCATTTATCAATATGTGTTTGTATGATATAATATTTGTATGAATAGAACAAGATGAATAGAACAAGTATGAATAGAACAAGAACGAAAAATCATGCGTCCAGCATAGATTATGAAACATTTTCCAATACATTCAGAACACTGTAAGAAAAAAAAAAAAAAAAAAAAACTTCACAGTTTATTAAGGTGATAGATAATGTCCGAAATCCAAATAAACAATTTTGAGAACGCATAACGTATTTGAAAACCTAATTTCTGCAATTTTACCATCAATAGTTGATGAAAATAACCGATTTTTTTTTAATTTTATTTATACAAGTAATGTAAAAATTTTGTTTTTAAAGTCAATTCCTACTTAGGTCATCAAAGAAAAATTTAATATAATCCCTTAAGCTAATATTAGTTTTTGTTGCATTAAAATATCTCACTTTGTTGATTTTCTATAAGCAAGTAGGTTTACAATGGAAGTCTATGGTAATTTGGCGAAATATTAGAGATATCGCCAAGTTGGCGACAAACTTGGCGGTATTTGGCGACAAACAGGGTCCCCCCCTATGGTAACCCCCCTTATAGATATGAAGATGCATTAAATGCTTTAATAACCAATGGCCGCCATTTTGTCTCCCATGTAAAACTAAAATTAATTAATTAAAATTTAATTAATGGATTAATATTTGAAAAAACTGTATTAACATCAAGTTTAAAAAAATTTATTTCAACTTGATAGGATGAATAATAAGTATTTTATTAACGATTGAAAATTTGAACAAGATATATATATAAATAAATAAATAAATATAGGGAGAGTGTGAACTAATAGTAGTCGGGGAGGGGTGGGGGGCGACAGCTCTGTATATGATCTATAGATTAGTATGTATCCTACGAGTACATAGTATGCTAAAATCTGGTTCAGTTAAACGCATAACACAATTAAAAATTCTCCTTCGGAAATTTTCGCCAATAAACGGAAATGTACTTCAGATTTTGTGCCTTGTACATGATCTGTACGGTTTGTACGCAACGAAAATATGTAAAAAAAATTTAAAAACGCATACCACAATTGAAAACGCATTTCCAGTAATTATTGCTTTTAGACAGTACTGTTACTGTATTCTTTTGTGTGTCCCTGTAAATGATATACAGATTTTATGCACACCATATTTTACAGTAAGTGCCTTGTAGTACACCTCAGTGATACATATAAATTTCAATATGCTTAAACTAGTGTGCAATATCATTAAAATACATCGCAAAGGACTTTTCTCCATTGACCGTAATGTAACGGAATTCTTTTGAGTGACCCTGTAAACGAATCGTAAATGCTTTCAATACCGAGCATGCCATAGTAAACCCCAATAATATATATCAATTTCATTGCAATCTGACTATATTTACGCGAGTTAGAGCAGGGACAGACAAACCGAATTCATCAACACTTCAACTTCGTTAGAAAAATCTGATGCAAATACATGTATTGATGCGTATTTACAACGAAACGCAATTATAATTTACACACGCGTACATGCTATATATATCGATATTCAGATATTTATTTGATTTATTACACATATATGTGTAATAAAAAACTATCTATGAATCAAATAAAACATTGTTTTATTTCATATAATTGACTATATTGATGTTTACAATTCTCAATAGTATTTCATTTCGAGAACAATAAAACAAATTTATTTTTTACCCTTTATAAAAATAGTTAAACAAAAAGATGTGTGTGGTGTGTACTCGTATATGTGTGTTTCTTTCGGCAAAATCTTTTTCACAGGAAGAACCAGACAAAGAAAAGATGGATTGTTGATTTGAAACGTAATACTTCTTAGCTAATGGTTTTCCTTCTTTAATGACATTCACTAATGGATTACTGGTTAGGGACGCAGTTTGAAGTAGTTAAAATTTCAAGAATTGGCGTATTTTCTTTTATCCTAAAATATATTGGAGAGAAAGAACTTCCTCGCGGATAGATTAACAACTTGATTGATGATGATTGATCAAGTGTCGGCTACTCCGGAAATTACCAAGGAGAGGAAATGCAGTTCGATTTCATCTTTTACTCTGAAATACGTGGAGGGAAAGATCAATTGAGATGATTTATGTCTGTCTCGCCAAAAAGATATCCCCTCAGCGCCCCCCCCCCCTCCTGCCGTCCCTTCACATGAATTCCGGATTCGCCGAATGGTCATTAATCAAATAGGTAATTAAGTACTTCCGTCCGAGTCCGTACTAGTCCAAGAATCATTAAGACGGGGAAATGTAAGGGATCATATAGGAGTCGCATAGTGCCAACGTTCAGTTCTGAATTTCAGCAAGATAAAAAAATTCAAAATAAATACTATTGGCTATGTTCTGGCTAATACCTGTAACGCAAGAATTATATTAAAACTGAACCAAAGTTCGTTTGTAGTTCTAGGCACAAAAACAGATAATCTTAATGTATGCAATACTTTCAACAATACTTTTTAAATAGAAATTTTACTAAAATATGCACAAATTTAGATCCAATCTTAAGTTGTAGATATAATATCTAAATTCGTAAAGATTGCTTGCAAAAACATTAACTAATGTAAAATAAATCTTGTGCGCAATTTAAAAAAAAAAAATGGCTTTTTTCTTTTTGAGAAAAATATCTTTAAAAGTGTCTTTTTAATCATTGTTTGCAGGGAAAATGACGGACACATTTTTTTAGTCATAACTTACGTAATAATAGAAATATTTCTATGCAAAATCCTTTAAAATGCAACAAAATACTATATTGTTCCTTCATATATAATTTTTCGAAAAATCTGATTAAACAGCTCTAAGTCTCTGAAAATTTCAAGGTAATAAGATTTCAATTATTTTGCGGCTAACAAAAAATGCTTAATTTTCTTTTATAATCAAAAATATTTAAATTACATATACATATATATCAGTCTTTTTTAAATATATATAACTACTCAATTTAAGGTAATATTATCTCTACAATATATAACTCTTTTCAGATAGCCTAGTGAATTTTCACGAGAAATAATATATATATATAGTTATAATGTGTTGATTTTAATCCATGTACTTAAAGTTTTGCATGTAACGGTTTGCACAAAATAAAATCTAAAACTGAATTTTAAATTTTATTTTGTGCAAACCGTTACATGCAAAACTTTGAAAGGTAAAAGAATTAAAATAATTAAAAAAAAAACTAACTGATACATTCCATTTTGTAAAAACATGGTCCTTCCAAAAAATTTGTTCATGCAAATTTTCATTAATTACGTCAAAATTTAGTGTCCAAACTCACCAATCAGTACAATACTTCTTTAAACTATATGCTTTCTTTGAATCTTAATGTGCTAAAGTTCTGTAAATTATGGACATTTTGAGACTAAAACTTTACTAATTTAATAAGATTTCTACACATTTAAATTTTCATTAAATTTCATTAAAATTCTACACATTTGCTTTTAGTAGGTTCTAAGGTAAAAGTCCGTGAACCGACAAATTACCACTAATTCAATATAGAAAAATTGTCTTATTTAATAGCAGAAACTTTGCAATTAAATAAGGCGATAAAGAGTTAATATTCCTTTTGAAAATTGTGGTAGAAAACGACTACATATATACAAATTAAATAAATTCATGTAAATAAAACACAAAGATTTTTTGGGATACTTTGAAAGATAAAAGTATATGTAAGATAGTTGAAAGTTGCTTTTTTGTATTTAACTCAGAGTTTAACATTCAAGGACAAAATATTATGAATAATAAAATATATATAAAGTCATATTCAAATATTATTAAATTTAATAAATGTTTAAAAAAAACCTCAAATAGAAAAAAACGCATTTCTTCATACGGGAAAAGCAGCCAGTACTATAAAAATAAAAATAAACTCCAAATTTGATCTTAATTTGTAAAATAATAATAATAATAATACTTTTAATAAGAATGTCAACGATTTTAATCAGACAATTAAAATTAGTGATTAAATTGTGTTTAAAAAATTAAAATTTTTTAAAACGGTATAAAAAGGCATGGAAATATAAATGGGCACCTAATCTATAAAGTTTCTATGGATATTTTGCCTTAATGAATAAACGAAAAATACTTTAAATACATGTTTTAGCTTAAATGATTATGTTTATAAAAAATTAAATATGACAAGTTTGTAAAAATCAAGTTCGTAAAAAGCATTCAATTTAAAAATTATATTTAAATCTAATGCTGCTATTTTTGTGGATTTCAAACACAACTTCAGATGTAAAACTGGTCATTCTCATATTTACTTTGTGTGCATAAAAAATGGTTTTCACCCATGTGACGTTTTTATTATTTCTGTAAATATAATAATTATAATTTTATTAATCAAAACATTACTAATGCGTAATCATCTACAAAAAAATTAACAAGAGTTTTCGCAGCAGGCGCCAAATAGTGTTGCTGCGGCGCTGCTTAGATAGGAGATTTCAGATTTTTTTTTTAAATCCATTAAATAAAAAATGTTTTGTCTTTGAGTCTATCCTGTTTTATGTAAAAAAAGGTATGTCGATGATAAGAAAACGTTTTGTCTACATGTGGTGTGTAAATTGACTAAATACATTCTGAATACACTATTTTGTTGTCTTAAAACTTACTAGAAACAACAAACTCATCCCGCATCTGAGTGTATTCTTCATACAGTTTTGTTTTGCGATCAAAAAAAGATTTACTTCACAATTTACACATAGCAAAGTTTAAAGATAAAATTATGTACACAAAAATTTGTCTTTTATAAATATTACAATAAAATGTATGTTTTGCATATTAAGCAGAAATATGTGTAAGAGCAGAATATTACACAAAAATTACACACTCAAATGCTTATTTTGAAATTTACACATTATGGGTAAAATTGTATTTGGCAATTTACGCACCAGTTTACACATATAGACAAATTGTTTTTGTACCATCGATATACCAGTTTTATGTTAAATTTGCACATTTATTTTTTAGAGTGCATAAAGGAAAACATCCCATACAATTTTTAAGATTAGCTACGTGCTGTGACGCAGAGAATTTACAGAAATGTTTAATTTATTTGTACTGCAAAATAAAAAATGTAACAGAATTGTCTTGAAAAAATGTCTCTTTCCTCCACTGTCGCGTCCGGTAATTATATGCAAGAAACTTGCCTATACAGTGGTGCATTTGTTACGTCCGATTATCTGCAAGTAACAACAACGTTAAAGTGCTTTACATAAGCTAAATCTTCCTCCCCCCCCCCCCCTGCTCCCTAACACACACCACTGTCACTTACTAGATAGAAAGCTTTAAAAATAGCTATTTAACACTAGAACCGCCGTAGCGGTCATTTTGACCGGTAATAAATAAAAATATTTCGATTATTACCAGAAATTTCTTTCTAAAATAAGTTTAAAACGTAACCCCAGAGATATAAGTTAAATAAATAAGTTAAATAGTTTGAAATAAAAATCCTGGTGTAAGATATTTTTATAACACTTCAGTAAAATTTCCGGCGGTTCTAGTGTTAATAGTCCAGGGGAAATGTACCAAAAAAAAGGGGTTACCATTCAAAAGGTCGGGTAGAAGATTTTATTTTTTTAATTTGTTTATACTGAGGCAAGCATGGAAAAAAACAAGTTTTCTAACAAAATTTCTTAAGGCTAAATTTTCTGTGGCCAAAAAACAACAAAATTTTGGGACTTTTTTTGATTTTTCTTAAATGTCTCAAGACTTGTTGCCGTAACATATTATTTCTCAATTACAATATTAAAGATAATAAAATTCTCTACAGCACTCATATTTACAACTTTTTTATACACTCAATCGCAAGCGCAGTACGCCATTTCGAAAATAGGATACTTTTTTCAATTTCCTTAAAAACCGTGAAAAACGTAGTTCTGCCCCGATTCTTCAAATGTTTCCCACGGATTTAATCATGTATGTCAACTTCTTTATATTGGTTACAGTAAATTATGTGTTTCAGGGTCGAAACTAGTCTTTTTTGCACCCGTTGCAAACATGAATTTTGCCCCCCCCCCCCCCCCATCCCTTTAAAAAGAAATTTACCACGAGAATTTTTATAAATATCTAATAGCCGGATTTTGAAATTTTTAAGTGTGTAATCATCAAATACATAATGCTGAACTACGTAATCAGCTTTTCCAAATATTGATTCATTAAAACCTTGAAAACCGAACCGAAAGGAACCCAAATATATTCCGCTTTAAACAGATTTCCGTCTTAGCAGGTATAATTGTTCATATTCTTTCTCTTTAAAATATATAATATTTTCTTTAAAGACAGGATTCTGTATATACAGATTTCCTTTTCAAAGATTTTACGGTAGTTGTAGTATTGGAGACATTTAAAGTCACAGTTATATGAATTATGAGACTAAATTAGTCACACGAAGACATTCGCAAGATAATATTTAACCTATGGGAGCGTTCTTGATAAATATCTCGCTTGTATTTTATTACTTTTAAATAAATTTTTTTCATGGGATACCTGAGATCAATATCTAATGTTGTGCTTTTGTACTTTTTCGGCTTTATACCTCTAGATGAACATGATTAAGGTATCTCTTTTATTGAGGATAAGGATATTCCTTTGAAACTGGATGCTAATAATCCTACAACAGTGCCATCAAACAGAAAAAAATATTGTTAAATAGCCTTATAGAAATTAGTATTATTAAAATACATTTTTTCAATTAGCTTATGCAGTCATACTGCTTGCCTTTTTTTATTGTGTACGGAAAGTGGAGTTGAATGAGACAGGGGTTCAATGCGAAAACAAAAATGTTTATACGGTCTACAATCATAAATAAATTGGTATTTCATTTGATAAATGGTATCACTGAGATCATTAAACAAATATAGTTTCAAAACAGTACATATTACAGAAGATTTGAATATTCCACGAATTGTATTTTTCAACAACCAAAGTAAGTTTTTCTGTTTGAGCTTTAAAACAATTAATAGATAAAACTAAAGTTTTATATATTTTTGCATGCTGAAATGATATAATCTCTTGTTATATTTATTGATATAAGTGCAAATTTTTTTTGACAATATTTATTAAAACTAATCTTTTAAATATTTTTATGAAACTAGTGATCTCAAATATTTTACTGACAGAATTTTTAAATTTTACAAGAGATAAATACATAACATTAGTTAGTGAAATAATCCGTTGTCATTTTTTTTATATACCTATTTTATAAGGTAAAAGTATTTCTTACATAAAATATATTTATTTTTTAGCTCCCCTCTCCGCCTTTTATACGGAACTACAATCCAATGTTTTCTATCATTAAAACAGTAAAAGGTTAAAACATATGTTATCAATAAATGGTAAATAAAATATACCATTGTAGTGAGGAATAAAATATGTTTTTCGCAAAATTTCATACTTATCCCACTGATCCTTGGAAAAATATGTATGCATTATAAAAATTATTAAATTAAACAAGAATTCTTTCTTAATTGAAACTATCGTGCCAATAAGTTACTAAATATTGAAGTATTCTTTTAAACAGTGCTTTGAAATTAACATTGTATACACTTAAAGCTACTGACTAAATATGAAAATTGTCTTATTCATCTACACCCTGCCCTACTTTTAAAATTATATAAATTTATTGAATATAAAATGTCTGTTGAGATGAAAATAAAGACGTGGGTGTGAAAATAATAGATAATTTACTGCTATCAATTTTTAGAAGTTTACATACACGATTAAATCCGTGGGAACATGTGAATAATCGGGGCAGAACTAACGTTTTTCACGTTTTTTAAGAAAATTGAAAAAAATGTTCTATTTTTGAAATGGTGTACTGCGCTTGCCATTGAGTGCATAAAAAAGTTGCAAATATGAAAGTTGTAGAGAATTTTGTCTTCTTTAATATTGTAATTGACAAAAAATATGCTATGGCAACAGGTCTCGAGATATTTAAAAAAAAAAAATAAATAAAAAAGTCCCAAAATTTTGTTGTTTTTTGGCCACAGAAAATTTAGTCTTAAGAAATTTTGTTAGAAAACTTGGTTTTTCCATGCTTGCCTCAGTATAAACAAATTAAAAAAATAAAATCTCCTACCCGACCTTTTGCAAGGTAAAATGTACATTTCCCCTGGACTATAAGATGGTTGAGAAGATTTTTCATTTTTGAATAAATGAATTACATCTTGTGTTAAAAGTGATTGTTGTCACAAGATGCCAGTTTTTTTCCTTTCTCTCACTGTCGCTAACTAAAATGTGATTCAAAACACTAACTTTCACTTTTCACAGTATTTTCTAAAAAATATTCTGCCTTTACCGAAAAATGAAACTGGATTAACAATTTCTGCATAAGAGATCTTGACAATTTTTGTTAACAAAATAAATTGAAAAATGTGTTAGAAATAGGTAGTTTAGATTTGAAAACAGACTTAAAAGCCAACTTGCATTTTGATTTATAAAAGGGAAACGTTTCATAACAAATGTTTCAGAGTGACATCGTTTTCATCTATTTTAAATCACATAGGTTTCGGGATTAAAACCTATGAAATACAGAATCTTTCTAATGTGAAGAAAACGCTAGTTTTTCGATTTTATCTTCTTAAATTCGGCATCGAATAGCATAAAACTTTTTTTTTTAAATCTTTTGATCATTAACCTAAAAAAAAAAAAATTAGTAATATCAAAATAGGTTAAAAGTTTGTGACCCAGCACTTGATCTTATGGCTCTAAAATTTTTATAGATGGATCTTAAAACTAATATTAAATCTTGAGTGACGCTATGCTATTAATTAATAGATATATGCATGATTTATTTCATCATTTTTTTTTCTATTTGTAATCGTATATGCAAAAATTATGTTCAACATGAAAAGATGTATGAAACTTTATTCGCTAATGGTTTTTCATTCAGTCTCTCATAAATTTAAAATGAGTTTTATATTAAAATTCGAATGATATCTTGATGTGACTTTAATAGGTTTGTTTTAAGATTCAATTTAAATTATTTTTCGGTTTTTTCTTCCAAAATATATTTGCACAACCAAACTATACTTTTAATTTTCAAATACACTGTTAAGGATATCACTTTCACTGAGCCTATATTCGGCATTGAAATGCCGCTTACAGGATACTATGATGAAAAGTAATCATTTACATATTACTCATTTTTATATATTAATTTTGTTGAAAAAAATATTTATTTAAAACAATATCAAACGAAATAATTTTTCAAACTAGGTTAAAACAATGGCGCAACGAAGGATTTTCGGAGTCGTCCCCCCCCCCACTACCAGCAAAAAAAAAAAAAAAAAAAAAATTACCGATTTTTTTGAATCACTAATTAATCACGTTATCAAATTTTAAGAATCAAATCCAAAATCAGTATTAGCGTCTTCAACTTATCTAAATCCTTTGCTTTATTGAATCAGATTCAGCTCAATAAACATGTTTTTTTAAACGGCTATTATGATATTTAAAAACAGAGAAAACAAATAATAGATGTCTGGGATAAATGAAAATCGTTCTCTAATTTCGAAAAAAAAAAAAAAAAAAAGACAACGGGCACAAAATCGCGAGGAAAAAACTAAAAACTATGAATGATTATTTCGTATTAAATGAGTATTAAAAATTTAAATTTGCATCTTCTTTTGTCATTGCATTCAGATTCGCAAAGATACAATAATACGTGGTTAAAGGAGAAAGAAAGACTCCTTATCTCTGTTCGGTATTTTAATTTTTAACACTACCCTCTTTTTTTATCACCATTCCTTCGTTGGGGTGTGGAGGAATGACAGGAGAAACTGCAGGGGGTTCTGGGGAGATTTTTCGGCGAAAGAGGAAGGAATCGTTTCTTCATAGTGGAATGGTGCGGAAAAAAGAGGGGAGTGTTAAATTTAAAATACCGAAGGAGTCTTTCTTTCTCTTTTAACTGTACTGGCATCCCCCGACTTATGTATTATGCGACTTACAGTACTTACACCAATTCGCAGTTATGTAATGATTCTCGAAACATTTGTGAACACGCTGCCGCGATTGATATACATTTTCATACTTTTGATAATTATTTTATAAATAAAATATGCATATAAAAACCACAGCCATAATATATTTTCATATATTAGTGAGAGTTATATTTTTTATTAAGATATGAAATCAAATCTTTAGCAAAACAGACTCAAATCTAATTAAAATGAGACAAAAAAAAAAAAAAAAAAAATATCTGTGGTTCAACTATAACAATTATGCTAGCTAAATTCAAATCAGAACGAAAGCTAATTTTAAAATTTTGATGGAAAGAAGCGAGTGTATTTTTTTCTTCTAGCTTCACCTGTTCTTTTGCTGTAGATTGAAAATTGTTTAAATTTGTCAATGTTAAATTTATAAGTCCCGCATTCCATAAGGTGTTTTTTATTTAATAAGTGTTCTTTCGGTTTGTTTTTATATTTTTTTCATTTTTTACAGTTTACATCAGAGTAAATACTGCTGCACGATGTTTTATTTATAAAATACTGTGTATATTAATACTCTGTAAATAATAAATAAATATATATATATATTATTTTCATAAATAAGATACTGTACTAAATTCTAAGTCGTTAAAAATTATTGTCGTTCTTATCGTTAATATGTATGTATGTATATATATATATATATATATACAGTAGAACCTCTTTTATCCGAAACCCTCGATTAACCGAAATCCATTTTTGAGTCTTTTTTTTTTTTTTTACTATCACATTCCTTGTGTGCAAAATCCGTTTTGGAAGCTTTATTTTTTTATTATTATTTTTTAACTACCATATTCCTTGTGTGAAAACGGTCCTTTCCGAACTACGAGTACATATAAATATTTTCGATCCCTTTTCTTAGAATTCCTTTGAATTTAACTTGAGCTCCTATAAATTGCGGAGTGAAACAAAGAAAAAGAACAAATTAGCAATTCTGAAGCTTTTGAATGTTTTGCAAAAGATTTGGCTTGGCTGGAGCAGCTGAAAGACTGTGATACTGGTGAAATAATAATATTACAAAACTCCGTGATAGAGCTTCAAAGCAAAGGCAATCGAAACTGCGATAAAGAAAACATTTTTTCAAACCCTTTTGATATATGTAAAAGATACTTAATTTGAAAATTAAAATTCAGGTAACTTATTCTCGTTTCTATTTTGCTATTGCTTTATTCTTATTAAGTACTTGTTGCCGTAATACGAAACATTGCATACATTTCTCCTTAATCTTAAAATTGAAGCATTCTCGATTATCCGAAAATTTCGATTTTCCTAAAGAGGGTCGGTCCCAATTACTTCGGATAATCGAGGTTTTACTGTATATATATATATATATATATATATGCATGTATGTATAATTAATATTGCAGTTTCTTAGGAGATTTTGCGTAATCAATTTATAAATTTCGACTTCGTAAAATTCAAGTTACGTAAAAGTTTGCCAAACGCATGACTTACGTAAATCGGGGGATGCCTGTCATAAAACGGACAGACTGTTTGGTTTTCGAATCACCATTAGATAATCTTATTTTATGGAAAATGAAATTTTAAAAACATCTGCTTAACAATTCGCAATAAAAATAATTCAATTATATCTTTGCTAATCTGAATACAATGACAAACAAGTTGGAAATTGCTCGTCAAACGTGGCAAATGAGGTGCGTTCGTACTATAACTAGTTTTATAATTATTTTTTACACCCCATATTGTACTGAATGTATAATTTTTTGCACTTCATAAATTGCATAGTCTGTAGCATCATTAAAATGCACTTGCAATAACTTTTTTCCCATTCCCCGTAATGTAACGGAACACTTTTGACTATCCCTGTAATCAAACTATACATCCGATTTTCCTAAAATTGGAAATGGCTCGATAAAATTTTGCAACAATTATATATTTAAAATTTCAGACCATTCGGAAGGCTGTAACATCATTAAAATGCACTTGCAATAATTTTTCCCATTGGCCGTAATGTAAAGAAAACCTTTTGACTGTCCCTGTAATTAAACTATACATCCGAATCATATAGTTAAAATTTCAGACCATTCGGTTGGGTAGTTTTTGCTCTGTTATATGCGGGCAGACAGACAGACGGACAGACGGACTGAACGACAACTATAGGTGCTACGTATTTATATAACTACGAACGCACCTAAAAAAGGGTGTGAATTTAAATTTTTAACACTCATTTAAGGCTGTTCTCAACTGCTCTGCTCAACAAGCGCAAAACGTTTTGACTCATTTACAAATTCATTTTCAAACAGAAAGATATAAAATTGGAAGGCCTGACCATGGAAGTGATTTGAAATCGAACTGTGTTTTCCATTTTTTGATCAATCAATTACTTATTGAGTTATAGGCGATTTTGATCACGTGACACGGCATTTTTCTCCCCTTACTGATTGGATTTTCTTCTTTCGTTCGGAAGTTCAGTACAAAATGCCAAATTTAACAGTATTTTCTGAAAAATCTATTGCGTTTACAAGAAGACGGAAAAAACAGTTCGATGACATAGTTTCTGAATAACAACACCTTCTAGTTTCATACGTTTCCGAACAAAAATGAATTAAAACATGTCAGAATGTTGATCCTTTGGATTTGAGAACAGCCTTAAATCGAAATGATCTTTTTCTTCGCGATTTTGTGACCGTTGCCCTTTTTTCTCTTCCGAAACTGGAGGACGATTTTCACTTATCCCAAACATCTATTATTTGTTTTCTCTGTTTTTAAACATCATAACAGCCGTTTAAAAAAACATGTTTATTGAGCAGAATCTGATTCAATAAAGCGACGGATTTAGATATCTAAAAACACTAATACTGATTTTGGATTTGATTAATAAAATTTGATAATGTGATTAATTAGTGATTCAAGTAACCGGTAATTATTGTTTTTGTTTTTGCTGGTGGGGGGGGGGGGGGGGGAGGGGTAACCCCGAAAATCCTTTATCGTTGCGCCACTGTTTTAACCTAGTTTGAAAAAATATTTCGTTTTATATTGTTTTAAATAAATATTATTTTTCAACAAAATTAATATATAAAAATTATTACTTTGTATCATAGTATTCAAACTAAGTGAAATGTATGCGAATTGATAATATTAAGCAAAGAAATCCTTTACATAAATTTCTGTTACGGTTTTGGATAGCATGGCGCAAAAGATAAACCACATTATTGAATAATTACATTTAAATTCATAATATACCAGTGAAAGTTATGTACTTAACAGTGTACTGGAAAATTAAAAGTCTAATTTGGTTGCATAAATATATTTTAGAAGAAAAAAAAAAACAAAAAATAATTTAAATCTAATCTTAAAACAAACCTATTAAAGTCACATCAAGATATGTCATTCGAATTTTAATATCATATCCTTTAAAACTCATTTTGAATTTATGAGAGAGTGAATGGAAAACCATCAGTGAATAAAGTTTTTATACATCTTTTCATGTTGAGCATAATTTTTGCATCTCAAAAATTGTCAACATCTCTTAATCATAAATTGTTAATCCAGTTTCATGTTTCGATAAAGGCAGAATATTTTTTAGAAAATACTGTGAAAGTTGGTTTTTTGAATCATATTTCGGTTGGCGACAGTGAGGGAAAGGAAAAAAACTGGCGTCCTGGGACAACAATCACTTTTAACTCAAGATGTGATTCATTTATTCAAAAATGAAAAAAGTTGTCAACCACCTAAAATAGCCATTTTTAAAGCTTTCTATCTAGAAGTGACAGTGTGTGTGTGTGTTAGGGAGGAAGGGGGATTTAGTTTATGTAAAGCATTTTATCGTTGTTGTTACTTGCAGATAATCGGACGTAACAAATGCTCCACTGTAGGCAAGTTTCTTACATATAGTTATCGGGCGCGACAGTGGAGGAAAGAGAAATTTTTTCAAAACAATTCTGCTACATTTTTTATTTTGCAGTACAAATAAATTAAAGATTTCTGTACATTCTCTGCGTCAGAGCACGTAGCTGATCTTAAAAATTGCATGGATGTTTTCATCTATGCATTCAAAAAATAAATGTGCAAATTTAACATAAAAACAGGCATATCGATGATACAAAAACAATTTGTCTATATGTGTAAAGTGGTGTGTAAATTGCCAAAATACAATTTTACCCATAATGTGTAAATTTCAAAATAAGTATTTGAATGTGTAATTTGATGATAACACTAAATGTGTAAAAATTATCTGATCACTCTTGAAATACATGCTTGAACGTGTAAGTTACACTAGAAAACACATAGTCTGTGTAATATTCTTACACATATATATCTGCGTAATATTCTGTTACATTTATTTTTGTGTAATATGTAAAATACACATATTTTTGTGTAATATGTATAATACACATATTTTGTGTAATATGTAAAATACACAGTTTTTGTGTAGTATTCAAAATAAGCAAATTTTTGTGTAATATTCTGCTCTTACACATATTTCTGCTTAACATGCAAAACGTACATTTTTTTGTAATATTTATAAAAGGCAAATTTTTGTGTACATAATTTTATCTTTAAACTTTGTTATGTGTAAATTGTGAATTAAATGTTTTTTTGATCGCAAAACAAAACTGTACAAAGAATACACTCATATGCGTGATGAGTTTGTCCTTTCTGGTAAGTTTTAGGACAACAAAACAGTGTATTCAGAATGTATTTAGTCAATTTACCCACTACATGTAGACAAATTGTTTTCTTATCAACGACATACCTTTTTTTTTTTTTTTTTTTTTTTTTTTTAACATGAAACAGGATGGACTCAAAGGCAAAACATTTTTTATTTAATTGATTCAGAAAAAAATTCTGAAATATTCTATCTAAGCAGCGCCGCAGCAACACTATTTGTCGTCTGCTGCGAAAACTGTTAATTTTTTTGTAGATGGTTGCGCATTAGTAAAGGTAATTGATGGCTACAATGAAGACTGTAAGCGCCTGTCTTAATTGGTGGCGCCTGGTGCAGGGTAACCGCCCGCACCATCATTGTTATAGATACATATCTAAGTATAATAAGTACTTCTATAAGCAGTTTGTCTATATTTTTCCGTTCTCTGAAACAGCTTAAATTAGGTATACTGCAGACAAAAGATTTTTAATTGTAAAAAATATTTCAAATTAAGATATATTTGTTGTAGTATCAAGCAAAAATCAAATAAAATAAGTTAATCTGAGTTACAGAAGCATTTCTATAAATTGGAGCATAATTTTCGGATACTTCTGAAAAAACTTGTATTCTTAAATATTATTTTGTGCCAGTTGTAAATACACTTAAAGCGAAGCAATTTTCAATATGTAAATGGACAAATGCATAAATTTTTCCGAAAAAAAATATTCTTCAAAATATTAAAAACAACACGAATTGTCACAGTTGGTAAGCCTGCGGGGTGAAATTGTCTTTTTAACTTTAATTTGGGATACATCTTCTTTAATCTATGTGGCTATTTATTCAGATTATATAGGTTCAACGCATAAATTGTGACTGTACGATTTTAAGACTCTAAATCTACTCTAACAGAAAGATGGCATTTAGTAACTAAAATTACACTATAATTGTACCAAAAATGGTAAGTTAAAAAAAAAAAAAATCACTGCCGGCCCAGCCTACAGGCAGAGGTAGAATTCGAAGTTAAGTATACTAATTTCACCAACAAAAACTAAATCATGATTAGAGATTTATCCACTTTAACAATTTTATCTGGCTGCTTTTGACGAGTTTTTATTTTATTTTTATATAATTGCTGGCTTTATCAGAATCATGTTAAGGAGGTATTCAAAAAAATATTTTCCCATGCTCAACAACTCGAAATTTTCTGGCACATTTTCAGATTCATTTTTAATAGAAAAAATATTAAACTTGCTGACGTGATTTTTGAAGAGATTTATAAAAGACCCGTGTTTTTGTTTTTCATTCAATTTATTAAAACTTGATTTATGAACAATTATTTTCTCAGTAGGACAATATTTTTCGTTTCTAACACAATCGCTTCGGGAAATTTCTGTTCAAAATGCCCACTTTGACATCCTTTTTTGAAAATCAAAAAATCGATCATTACGGTACATTATATAGTTTCTGAATAAGAGAATCTACCAATTGGATGCGTTTGAGAGCCAAAATGTATTTAAGAATGAGTCAGAAAATAAGCTGTTCGGATTTGAATACACCCTTAATAAGATGATTTTTTTCTTCAACCGCTATGTATTTTCAATTTGTTTTTGCTGTAAGAATTGGTTCTATCAAAAACTTGTCTGTATAAATGTTGTAGACAATATTAAGAAGATATATGATAAATTCATGGGAATTTTATATCTTGTAAATTGACGGAGTTATGGATTTTTTCTTCTTCAAGCCCCCCCCCCCCCCCCCCAATTTTGTTTTCGTTTTTAATTTTTTTTTTTTTTTTTTTTTTTTTGGTACGAATTGGTCCTATCAAAAACTTGTGAATATAAAAGTTGTAGATAATATTAAGGAGATTTATAATAAAATTAATTGGATTTGATATCTTGAGAATTGACGAAGTTATGAATTTTTTTCTCCCCAAAACCCTATTTTTGCGCATCTTGAGCCCATTTTTAATTTGATCAAAAATCTGTGATACGTAAATTTTTGGCCTTATTTTTAGAAGTAATAAAAACTTTAAACTGATTTGATATGTACAAAAATTAAGAAGTTATAGGGTTTTTTCGATTTTCACAAGACCCCTCCCTATTTCCATCCCCTTGGTCCGATTTTGCCCATTAACGAACTTGACCGAGATTCTATGCCCCTTGATTTTATGTATCAGTTTGGAAGAGATTTGCGCAAAATTGGGGAAGTTATCGTGTCCAGAAGAAAGTGATATATATATATATATATCTTCCCTATATATATAAAATCCTAATGAAACGAATTTATGAAACGAATATATGAAACGGTTGAAATGTATCGATTCTTTGAATCGACTGATTAAACAACTGATTTTGTTTCACGGTGACTTCTCCTAAAATATGGAATACTTTGCGATGAAATTAACACCAAAAATCTGTGTTTATCCACAGATCTCAAAACTGGTATTAGAATTTTTAAATTCGAATTAGTTTTCGAAATATCATTTTTTTCTAATTTTAAATACATTTTTTCTAATGATGGCAACTCAAATTTTAATCATAACAGATATTTTTTTTCATAATTCAGAAAAGGTTACCTTAAATGTATGCTAAGAAATGTATCATGCTATTTTTATTCATAATTCAATTTACTTGAACAATCTTTCGCCAAATCGAAAGATTCTGATAGAGAAATCAATTCTGACGGTATTTTTATGTTAGCGAGACGCAGGTGATAATTCGCCAAACATTTTCCCCGTCGCATTTCTTCATATTTTATTCATTTCATTTAAAATATAATCCTTTCATTCTTTTTATTTAAAATACACAACTTTCATTTAAAATTGATGGCTTTCACTCCTTTCTTTTTAAAAAAAAAAACAAAACGAAAAGAAAAAAATTAGGCACAGATGTTATCTACGCACCGGGGTACCTAATTGACGCCAAAATGGCATTATTGTGATTGACATGGTAACCCGGCTATTGTTGTTTATTTAATAATAAATGGTCATTTACTTTTATTTCTTTTTTAAATTTATATAAATTATTTTGTTCTATAGTTATTAATTATTTTTTTGCTATTTCCTTTTGAAAATAATAGAAAATAATTTAAAAATACGGTACAATGTAGTAGTTATTCCGTCAACCAATTTCGCAAATTATATAAATCGCCAAACCACTTGCCAAATTGTACAGACTGACAAAATTTTTATTTTAAATAACGAAAGAACAAATAAATTAGTATAACATTAATAAATATAAAAATAAAACGTCAAAATAAAAATCACTTGATGACGTAAACACGTGTAACTTGCTAAAAGTCAAGTGAATG
The DNA here is from genome assembly GCA_963932465.1 of Maratus speciosus. Lineage (NCBI taxonomy): Eukaryota > Metazoa > Arthropoda > Arachnida > Araneae > Salticidae > Maratus > Maratus speciosus. The sequence continues at coordinate 188,380,381 of OZ010798.1, read as the reverse complement.
TGACATTTACGATCAACCAATATTGGCATTTAATCTTATAGTTCGCGATAGATTTTTGGTCGACGGGATAGCTATGTAGCACCAAAAATACATATGTAACTGGTATTCGAAAATGAGGTTTTCGCCAAATTTTCGTGAAAAAAAAAATCATGCCAAACATGCGATGCGTATATGACATCTGGCGAAATATTAAATTATGTAACAAACCATGACATTTAATTTCAACTTCAAATCAGTGTTTTAATTTACCACTCGAACAATAAAAAAAATGTTAACTGGCGAGTTGGAAAAAAAAAAAAAAAAAAAAAAAAAAAAAAAGGCGAGATTTGCACCCGGCTTTTTTTCTTTCGTCACAGATGTCATATACGGCCCCATATTGGCGCGATTTTTTTCTGACGCCAATGTCATATACGCAACGGGTACTTAACTGGCGCCAAAGTATCGTTATTTTGCTTGATATGGTAAGCCTGATGTTGTTGTTTATGCTGTTGATGCGTTCCCCAAATTGGCGTTGGAAAAAAATCGCGCCAATATGTGGGCGTATATGACATTAGTGCCAAACCTTCATATGAAAGGCGAAGGGATCAGATCGTATTTGTTTATGGCATTTGATGACTTGAACTGTTATAATATAGATGAAATGATGGGGATAGAATAATATTTGGCGACTTATCACCTGTGCCTGGATAACATTAAAGTATCAAAATGGCAACTAGAGTATAAAAAGCAAAGTGTTCCGCCCGGAAATATTGATGATAGTCACATGATTTAGGCTATTGTTATAGAGAGTGTTTTAAAATATCGGTTGACAAAGACTCTGAATACTTAATTCATTTTATTTTAGCTTCTTTTCAAATGTTTAACTGATCCTCTTTAATCAAAAACGAAAACAACCATTGGATGTCTTACCGGCAACTGATTCGCCCTTAAATTTTTGCAATCAAAGGAATTGAATGAAAACCCGTTTACAAGGAGATCTGCACAGCTTTTTTCAGTATAATTTAATCTTCTCTAATATTTTTAAAACCCATCAGATTTGTATGTTTTTAGATTTTTAAATTCTGCGGTGTCTGAATGGGGGTTGGCGAGCGTAGCTTGCAGAGGGCAGAGCCCCCTAGTATATATATATATGTATGTATATATATATATATATATATATATATATATATATATATAGTTTTTTACTGAGAGTGGTTTTGGGTTCTAGGGGTCATGATCGGTGTAGATCTTCAAAACATATTCAGACATTCCAACATAGGGGAGAATGTAATAGGTAGAATTTCATACGAAATCTACCTAAAAAAATCAGCCATATAATTACTGCAACATAATCTATGTTTTTATAATTTAATTAATAACAGTATTATTAGTAATAAAACATGAAAACAGCAAATTGGTTATTTTATAAGTTAGTAATAGCATTATGTATATTAAAATTTTGTAATAATTATGTAAACCTATCTTAAATACTGCAGACATTTATATTTATTAAAATTATTAATAACTGAATTTAATACTAAATTGTTAATACTATTTAAATTAATAGTTATTAAACAATTAATTCTCTAATTAGAACATTATACATTTTATGTTTTGATTAATAAAATTATAATTAATATAATTATAGAAATAATAAAAAAATCACATAAGTAATTTCATCAGTTAGCACAAATAACAAATCAAACACATATCATGGCATTAATTTTTGCATTTCAACTTTTAAAAATTACTGTTAATACCATAAATCAAAACATACACGCATGTTTCAAAATAAATTATGAAAATGGATTAAAACCATTAATTTATGCACACAAAGTAAATATGAGAATGACTAGTTTTATATCTGATGTTATATTTGAAATCCACAAAATAGCAGCATTAGATTTAATTATCATTTTTTAATTGAATGTTTTTTATGCCAGATAAGATGAGTCTTTTTACAAACTTATCGTATTTAATTTTTTAAACATAATCATTTAAGCTAAAACATGTATTTAAAGCCTTTTTCGTTTATTAAGGCAAAATACCCATACAAACTTTGCAAATTAGGTTCACTTTAGATTTCATGCTTTTTTACACCGTTTAAAAAAATTTTAATTATTTTAATCAATGATAAATTAAAAAAAAAAAACAGTTTTAAATCACGATTTAATCACTAATTGTAATTATCTGATTAAAATCGTTGGCATCCTTATTAAAAGCATAAATATTATTTGTTTACAAATTAAGATCAAATTGGAGTTTATTTTTATTTTTATAGTACTGGCTGCTTTTCCCGTATGAAAAAATACTCTTTTTTTTAGATATAAAAAAATTAAGAAAAAGTTTAGTCTAGTATGAAAGTATTATAAAAATGTAAGTACTATTTTATAAATGTAACAATATTTGAATATGAGTTTATATATATTTTATTATTCATAATATTTTGTCCTTGAATGTTGAGCCCTGAGTTAAATACAAAAAAGTAACTTTCAACTATTTTATATAAATACTTTTATCTTTCAAAGCATCACAAAAAATCTTTGTTTTTTATTTACATGAATTTATTTAATCTGTGTATATAAAGTCGTTTTCCACCACAAATTTGAAAAGGTAATCCTTATTAACTCTTTATCGCCTTATTTAATTGCAAAGTTTCTGCTATTAAATAAGACAATTTTTCTATGTTGAATTAATGGTAATTTGTCGGCTCACGGTCTTCAGGTTAAAGACTTTTACCTTAGAACCTACTAAAAGCAAATGTGTACAGTTTTAATGAAAATTTAAGTGTGTAGAAATCATATTAAATTAGTAAAGTTTTCGTCTCAAAATGTTCATAATTGACAGAACTTCAGCACATTAAGATTTAAAGAAAGCATATTGTTTAAAGAAGTATTGTACTGATTCATGAGTTTGAACACAAAATTTTGACATAATTAATGAAAATTTGCATCAACAAATTTTTCAGAAGGACATGTTTTTACAAAATGGAACATATAAGTCAAAGTTTTTTTTTTTTTTTTTTTTTTTTTTTTTTATTATTTTAATTCTTTTGCCTTTTAAAGTTTTGTATGGTTTTGGTAACGGTTTGCACAAAATAAAATCTAAAACTGTACATGGATTAAGATCAACAGATTATAACTATACATATTATATTGATACGTATAAATTAATATATCATATAAATTATTTTTATATTATATATTATATAAAATATATTATTTCCCTGAAATATCGCCCCCAATATCGCCAAGATATTGATTTTTCGAAAAATTATATATGAAAGAACAATATAGTATTTTGTTGCATTTTAAAACATTTTGCATAGGAATATTTCTATTATTACGTAAGTTATGACTAACTAGTATGTTGTGACCATCACAAAACTTTCTTCTATATAAATCACGCCAATTAAATCATTTAAATAGTACAAGAAATAACAAATATTTAGCACCAATTCATATCAAAGTATATCTGAATTTGAAGTTGGATGAAAATTCATGCATTAGTTGTTGAGATAGAGCTATAGCGGAAATTCTGAAAAAATGTAGCATACCAGCTCCACCTGTTGAGCGATTTACACCAAAAGTAAACAGCAGTAAACGATATCAAGGTATTCCTGAATTTGAAGTTTGTTGAAAATCCAAGCATTATTTCTAGGGATAAAGCTATTGCGGAAATCGCAAAAAATACAGCATAGCAGCGCCACCTGTTGAGCGATTTACACCAAAAATCAAACGGCGCTAATTTATACGTCAATTCATGTCATGGACTAAGTAAATCTGAAGTTTGATGAAAATCCGTGCAATAGTTCTTGAGATACAGCTCTTGTGGAAATCGGGAAAAAAATGTGTCCTTCATTTTCACTGCAAACAATGATTGAAAAGATACTTTTAAAGTTATTTTTCTCAAAAAGATAAAAGCGATTTTTTTAATCGCGCGGAAGATTTATCTTACATTAGTTAATATTTTCATGCAATCTTTACGAATTTAGATATTATATCTACATTTTAAGATTGGATCTAAATTTGTGCATATTTTAGTAAAATTTCTATTTAAAAAATATTGTTGAAAGTATTGCATGCATTAAGATTATCTGTTTTTGTGCCTACAATTGCAAACGAACTTTGGTTCAGTTTTAATATAATTCTTGCGTTGCAGATTTATAGCGAGAACATAACCAATAGTATTTATTTTGAATTTTTTTTATCTTGCAGAAATAAAAAATCTGAACTGAATATAGAAACTAATAAACGGGAATTCTGTTTTTTCAGAATTTAGTGTCGCCCCCGATGAAAAAAAAAAAAAAAATGTATATATAATTAGTACAAAACATATTTCCATTTAACTTAAAAAATACGCTTTTATTTTATGTAAAATGATGTCATTCGCATCCGCTTAAGAATATCACATTTACGATCCACTTTTAAACGTCTACAGTAAAGCATGCGTAGGACATCACTATCGCAAAATAATACACAAATGTAGCAAAAAGATGCCGTCATTCAAGAAACTCGACCAAAAAAAAAAAAAACAGCTATCTAATGATTCACAGGTCTTCATTTGTTTGTAACATTAATATAGATACTTAAAATTAAATATAGTTTATAATAGCTCCATATTTTAAAAGAAATCATTTGTTTTTATATTTTTTTCAAAATAGCACGTATTTTAATTACATTTTCTTTCGGTTGTTATATGAAAATGGCAACAAAAATATATAATTACTATTTTAGAACTATTTTTCCATTACTTTCTACAGAAATGAAGTACTTCCGTTGCTAATATTAAGCAAATGGCTCTAAAAACTACAAAAAAATTAATATTTAAAAAATAAATGGAGATGCAGTTTTCAAATAAATTGCATTTAAAAGTACTTTTTTTTCCCAATACGACGTTATAAAAATTGAAAATGCGCTATGCTTAGAAGTTTAAAAAATTGCTATAGAGTATTTAATCGTATTGCTTTGTTTTACGGCTGGCTTATACAACGTAACATTATTTTTTGGAGACGACATAAAATAAGCTGGGGGAAAGAAATAGCATACCGGGGGGCTGATAAAGAACTGAACGTTGGCACTATGCGACTCCTATATGATCCCTCACATTTCCGTCTCTTAATGATTTTCGGGCTCGAGTCCTTTCCTAATGGAAGTACTTGATTGATAGGGTTTCGCCGAAACATGAAATCACGATCTGGAATATGTGGAGGGGAAGATAAATTGATCATTTGGACTTTTCGGAAAGGAAGTTCCCCACCATCCCACCCCTGTCACCGCACATGTGCAGTAAGTACAGCCTTGTTCTGTTAGATTTAGAATTTGATCGTAAAGGTTTCGCTTATTTTTTCTGCGGCCAGTGGCCAGTTTTGGGAGGCCAACGCATTAGATGGAGAGCAAGATTCTTACCATAGATTGATTGAAGGCTCTTTGATTCTGAATGGAAGATCTCATTTTTGATTTAAGGTATAGAAGTATAGGTTCAGTTTTATTTCGAAATCAAATGGAGATAAAGCGATGTTTTATTCGTCTATGTCAGAGTAAATTTGTGTTGCAGAACTAAATTTTCGGCGAATAAATGTTATGTTACTGCTTCAAAAATACAATTACCTGTGAAATTTTCGTGACAATTGTGTTTTTATGATATGGAATAAATTTCCAGTGACTACAAGTAATCGAAAGTAATCAATTTTTACAACTAATCGAATTTCAAAAAGGATTGAAGCATAAGGTGGGTGAACTGTTTATTTATTTATTTAGTCATGTATTATTACATTCGTATTTTCTATTGTCTTTTCAGGTGGTATTTAATTTTTTTTTTTTTTTATCTGTGTTTATCTTATGTTTCGTTAAACTTGGTTAGAGATATTAATAATGACAAAAGCATTCTCATAAAAGATTCAAAAATCGTAACATTTATTAAAAAGATCCGGTGGTTAAAATTTTATTTTCTTTACTTATGGGGATTTTTACCCCTCTGAAATGTGTATCTCTGTAAAAATTACTTTTCAGACAAAGTTTTTGTTACTGAAATTTTGTTTAAAAAAATATAAAACTAAAAAATTTAAACTTATTTCATTTTTTATACAACAACTTACCAGATTTCAGTGCTTTTTTCAGTATTGTGTGCAGAAAAGGGTTTTTGTTAATTTGTTTTCATGATTTATAAAAATATTATTTGCAAAATTTATAATAAATTTAAAACTAAATAAGGAGTATTTTCGAGAGTGCTTTTACTTTAAGGAATAAATATATTTTCAAAAATTTCGCATGAAATTAAATGTCATGAAGATAATTTACTAAAAGGCAGAGCAGGACTGATATTACAACAAAAAAAAATTGTTATATCTGATAATCATCTTAGAAATATTTGGTTTGCGTTATTTAATTTAAATAACTTTGTATTATTTTATTTGCAAGAAAAATAAAAAATATTTTTTTTTTTTTTTTTTTTTTTTTTTTTTTTTTTACTTTTGATCCTCGGACCATCTTAAAATCAGGATTCGTTAATATAAATCAGTTTAATTTTAATCATGACTTTAAACAACTTATTTTTATTTTATAATCATTGAATTAAATAAACTTAAAAAAAATTATTTCAATTTTAGGTAAAGATATTTAATAATAAATATTATGTTTCGCCAAAAATACATTGTAAATTTAAGAACTGGGTGAGAACTGAAAATCCATGCTTTTCTTTATTTTTATTTAAATCAAATATCACACTTTAAAATAAAAATCTTAAAAGATTTAATGCTTATATTTAACTATTAGAAAATATCTAAAACTTATGTGAATTTTTTAATACAACAAGTTAGAAATTGTACGTCAAACATGGCAAATGAGGTGCGTTCGTACTATAACTAGCTTTATAAATATTCATATCTTGTTGCAATAGCTGTTGCACTCTTATCCAAAAATGCATGAATGTAAAGTTTATTACGATTATATAGATTAAATTCAGTAATACGGAAATGATATGACTCCATCTCAAATAGGACGTAATTACCATGCCAACCTAGAATCATTACCTATCATGGGATATCATTGAATTAATTACATATGATGGAATTTACTAGCATGAAGGAAACTTTTATTAATATTTTTTTTAATCTTTTTCATAAAATTTGTTATGACTCAACAAAATTCTGCAACGATTATATATATTAAATCTCAAACCATTCGGTTGGGTAGTTTTTGCACTCTTAGATGCGGACACACGGACTAACCAGACGACGACTATAGGTGCTACCAGAGTTCGTAAATATCATGACATTTTCGAAAATATCAAAAATACCCGCTATTTTCGATGTATATCCGATATTTTCAAAATAGTCAACTTATTGATAATTACAAATATTTTCAGGCCTATTATAAATTAGAAACTAAAACATATTCCATTTATCATGAAAATTTGATAAAACAATATTCTAACAATATTCTAAATTCTTACATAACAAAATTGAAGATCAACTAATTGAAAACATACCTTTTTTTACACTCTCAAAATACAAAATATGGGATTAATTATCAAGTTTCCAGGAAATTTTGCGTTTTATACAACAAAATTATATACAGAATAATTTGTTTTCATTCAAAAATGTAACATAAATTTAAGCTTGTGTGCTTTTTTATTGTCTAACCTGTTAGTTTAAACTAAAGAAAACCAAAACCAGAAAAGATTCTAATGATGTAAATAACTTCTCTAAATTACACAGTTTATCTTTCAATAGCTGTTTTAAGCAAATATTGCCCCACGTAATTATTGGTTCTACATTAAAAAATTCAGCTTCAAATGTAAAGCTTGAAGAAGATTTTTTTATCGAAGGTTGTGTGTGTGTGTGTGGGGGGGGGGGGGGGGGGTCAGGAAGCTGAAAATGGCCTGCCATAGCAAAAGTTCTTATCTACAGAATAATACAATCAATAACAGTTAAAAAATTCATTTACACTTGTTTTGACCAAAAATATCAAATGCAGTGTTTTGAAAATTAGTACCAAATATATGAAAATATCGGGTGTACATCAATTGCGCCTACGGTGGGAGGAGATCATAAATTGCGCCTACAGCTTCGGCCCCTTCTGCATGAACTGCGCTCGAAGGGGGTGAGATAAGCAATCCATCATTTTATTGAGGGTTGCCTTAAAGAGTTATTTTTCCCAAAAAAGTCTTCTGGATGCAAATTCGGCCATGGCAAATCTTGGCGACAATAATCACAATACTTAAGGTCTGTATTCATCTAGCATTGCATTATATCTTATGAGATATTCAACGTAATGAATACAAATAAAATATTACTACAGGATACTTACTAATATTTACTACGAAAGAAGGGGACTTCTCACATCTCACATTTAAATAGCGCGGTGCAAACTGCCGCCCCAAATTTTGTTAGCTCTTTCAAGGTATATCAAGAAATATCTAATGTTAATTTTAAAAAAACACACCATTGTTAAGAAAATTTTTATTTTGACTTGTAACATTTGGATAAAAAGTGTTTTTCCTTTTTCAATGACAAAAAATGCTGAAAATACATAAAATTCAAGTTATCATAACTCGGTAAGTTTTATTTGTACAAAAATGAAACTTTTATTTTTTTAATTACTAGTACACGAAGAAAGTTTTACTAAATATATAGTATTTAAATCCCGTAAAAAAATTAAATTTCTATAACTTTTAAAAATAACATTATTTATATATATATATATATGCAGTAGAAACCCGTAAAATATATCATATTATCCGAAAATCGGCTTAACCGAAGGCCCTTAAAATTCCTCAAAGTCCTTTTTAAATGTGGAAAATTTTATTGCCAACACTATTTTGACCGATGTCAAATAACAACTTTTAACATATTTTGATTTATGATTAATATTTTATTTGTAAGTTTTAGATCAAACAATTCCGAATCATTTTTAGTACATTGAAGAGTTGTTTTAATACTTATTATCTTTAAAAATTAAAAGGAAAATAAATAAAAATCAAAACTTTGAAAGGTGTTATTGGATGTGGGTAGAAATAGTGTTAAAAAAGCATGTTCTTTATGAAAATAATAAACAGAGTCAACTTACTTATTTTGTCAATTGCGTAATTTCGGGCACTTTATTAGATAGACACGTACGACACTTCATCTTTTTTACAAAATATGTTGTGATTTTCTTTTGTTTTCTAACTTTGCATCGTTTCAATGCTGCTTTATCAAGCCACCTTTTAAACAGAACCGAAACTAGCCTTTTTTGCACCCGGGGCAAACATGGATTTTGCCCCTCCCCTCTCTTCCGGAAAGTATATTTACAAAGAGAATTTTACTAATTTTCGAATAGCCGACTTATTTTTAAATTTAAAATATGTAATCATAATATATGTAATACTGAACTATGCAATCTACAATGACGCGTCCAAGGGGGAGGTCACGGGGATCATGACCCCCCTCTGAACACCAACAAAAATATTCTAAGGACCATTTTTTAAATGAAATACTCAGTAGAGTCCCGATTATCCGAGTCCCGCTTAACCAAGTTTCCGCCTTAACCGAGTTATTTTCTTCTGATGGGCTGATGGCTTCTATTATTATGAAACAGTCATTATAAAGGAAGTGTTAGGTGAAGATGAAAGAGCAGCCATAAAAAGTTAGAACTCTGATTTTCTGGTCAGAATGGGGGGGGGGGGGGGGAATGCCCATATACATTTTTTTTTTTTTTTTTTTTTTTTTAATTATGGCCATTTTTCTTTCCCATTCTGTCCAGAAAATCGGACTTCTAACTTTTTACGACTGCTCTTTCATCTTCACCTAACACTTCATTTATAATGGTTGTTTCATAATAATGGAAGCCATCAGTCCATCAGAAGAAAATGATCCATTCCAAAGACTAACGAAAAGCACAAACATTCATTATATAAATTGAGCGTTTATGTGCTTAAAGGCTTAATCTTCAGAAAAGACAGACAGAGAAACAGTAGTAGCAGTAACATTACAACTTTGCTGCTATTGCTGCATTCTTTTTCTTTCTTTAAAAAAAATTTTCTTTTCTAATAAAGGTTCTCATTATGGAACCACGAAACAGTTGTATGCTAAAAATTTTGGCTGTTTATACTTTTCTTTACGTTGGTTTTACATATAATGTATTTATTTAACACAATGAGTTCTGTATGCATGTTATTAGTTTATAATCTTGGAGGAATTTGACGTAGAATCCCCTCCTACCTTACCTTATTTTGTGCTAATGATGTTTGAAACGGAATATTTTATTTATTTTAATCGAAAATCTATTGAATGATTAAATAATAAAAAAAAAAAGATAAAAAATGTATTCATTTTTGCAAGAACTATAGGTAGTAATATAAAATAAATGTTTATTCTCTGGTGAGAAAATTTTTGGCAAAATATTGGCGTCCGAAATAAATCGCGAGATAACCTGTAACAGATAATCATAACCCTCATTTCAGCAGCAAGAATATTCTTCCATTTAGAATGTTGTTTTTTTTCCTCAGCATCTTTCTTTCAAAATACTACAGAGAATAATATTAAAGTGAAATTTATTTCTAGCATATTAATTGAATTATGAAATATCTGTAAATATCTGTATATAAATGTTAATAATGTTTAAGGTTCTTGAAGAATCTTAGAATGAAACATCTAAAGGCAGAGTAAATGAGATATTAGTTTAAACCTTACGAAAATATTTGTTTCCATACATAATTGGCCCATGTCAAATATTATATTATTGAACGAAAAATAATATGCTTGGAGAAAGAAAATGGCATTATTAGGTAACAAGTTTTATTTCTTCATAAAATTTTCTCTTCTAAAGTAATTAAAAAAAATTCTTCAACGTTTAAATTTCTTGTGTAAATATTTGAAATTGATGATGATTTGTAATGTTCTATCATGGTTATATATATGGATTTTTTTTATCATCATACTTCTATTTATTTCCCTTTTTTTTTTTCAATTGGTGCATATTATATTAGCGGAATATACATTTTTATAGTGTCGATTTTTCTGTGATTTAATAGTTATTATTATTAAAAAAAATATATATATATTATACTCATATATAAAATATATGTGTATAAGTTTTTTGCGAGTTTAAGAAAAGCATTATTGATAGCCGAAATTATCGATAAAGCGCCCAATTTAGCGAATCAACGCCAACAGAAAAGAGTCTTTCTAACAAAAAAAAGCTGTCACTTCGTGCCCATAAGTATAAGAGAGGGGGTTGACAATGATATCCGGTCCAACGTGACGCCGAGCGCAGTTCATACAGGGGGAGGCAAAGAAGGGTCGGCATCGGCGCAGTTAGCCGGTCTCCAAAATATCAAACCTCATGATATTTTGAAAATAAATATCGGATATATATCATGATATATATCAAGATATACATCCATTGATATACATATATCACCGTATCACCGAACCGTGGGTGCTACGTACTTAGATAATTACAAATGCACCTAAAAACATGGAGACTTTCTGCGAGGATATGGAAAATTTTACAATAAATAAATATAGTTCATTCAAATATATTTTTATTGATATTTATGTAGAGACCTTATTGCGTCCCTGTGTACATGTAAAAAACAAATTGTGCGATTTCTAATGCAGTTCATTTATGGAAAGCTTTGGAAAATAAAAAGTAATGGCTTCATATAGTTAATATGTTTTTTATATATTTTTTAAATATTATTATATTTTCAATTTTAATTACTTGTAATTGTAAGCTAATCAATAACTAAAATTTTTAAAGTCTTAAGAAAATCTGATTTATTATTATTATTATTTTAACCAAAAAAAATCCAACTTTCATTTGTTCTAAATTTCGTAACCGCTCAGGAACTTATAAAGATAAAGACAAACATTTTTCTTCTCAAACAAATTATCTATAGGTCGACCGAAAATTCATTTTCGTTTTTGGCTCAAAATCTAAGTTTCGCCAAAAATTCAGAAAGACCGAAACTCGACCGAGATTATCTTTATTCCAAAAATCTAGTTTCTTCTTTCGAAAATTTTCAAGATTACTCATTGATTTGAGCTTTATCGGCTCAAATAAGACACTCTTTATTTATTGCTGTGAATTTTTTTATGAAACTATGAAAATGTATTGCTGTTTATAATTATCAGACATGACTGACTCAAGACGAGAGTGCAAATTATAAAGCAAGCAATTCACATATGACAAAACTTTTAAGATGCTTTTCACGTGCTCATTGAAAGCTGCAATCTTAACAGAAATAGAAAAATTTGAGTTTGAAACCCCAGAAGTGTTTCGAATACTCTTTGAGAAAGTTCTAGTATAACACATGATAATTTACAAAAAGCATATATACATTATATTAATAAAGATAAATCGAGCTATGTAAATGTATACCTAAACCATTTTCTAATTAGGTCGAACTCGTACAATTAGAAAATCCTTCTGTGTTGTTGATGAATTAATTATATTTTATTTTATATGAAAATAAAAGGTTTTGGTCAAAGGCACAGAGATCGCACTTGGGTCATACATATAATTAATTAATAATTATGTATAATTAAAAAACACGTATAATTAATTAATAATTATGTATATTTATTTATATATGTATTAATTACATAAAAATGTTTTTGGACATTTTCGTTTTCGGCTGAAAATAGGAAGATTACCGAAATTCGTTTTTGGTTTCTATTTCGGTCTTAAAAACCTGTTTTGGTCAATCCTTAATTTTAACCTATTAAAGACTGACGTTGCGTTTTCGCAACATTGTTTGTGTTTTTCTTAACACTTTCCAACAAAGTTGAAAAGTGTTTATGACTTCGGTTTGTTTGTCCGTCTGTACGCGGCCTAACTCTCGTAAATATACTCTATATATGTAATGAAATTTTTGGATGTTATTGACGTTTACCATAGCACGAACCCTATTTCAAATGAAGTTTGTAGCATGTTTAATTCAGCTACAGGGGCAGTCAAAAGTATTACGTTGCATTACGGACAATGGGAAAAAATCGTTTCAAATGATTTTTAATTATTTTGCACGCATCCAAACATAATAAAATTTCTATGCATTTATGAAGTGCACTAAAATATGCATTCTGTAGAACATGCGGTGCAAAAAATACTTATTAATAATTTACAGGGCCACACAAAAGAATTCCGTTATACATACTGATATATGGGGGGTGGGAATTGTTTGCGACGTATTTTAATTATGTTTATTACATATATAATGAAATTGATATACGCCGCTGAGGTTTACTATAAGTTATTTCATGTATAATACGAAGTGCAGGGCATTTATAGGGACACACAAAAGATTTCAGATACTATATTGTATCAGAAGTACTGTACATTAGGTAGGGATTATTGCTGGAAATGCATTTTCAATTATGATATGCGCTTTTATGTTTCACTATATTTATGCATACTAGTATATGGTATGTATAAATTCTATAATTTATATACAGGGCTACACAAAAGGATTCGTAAGGGCTACTGGGTATGGTCGCAAATTGCTTAAAGGTGGTTTTTAAATGAGCTATGCATTTGTACGCTGAACTGCATTTAGTTTATTAAGAAATATTTGTAGAATATCGATAAAATGATATACAGGGATTACAATTAAATTTTAGCTAAATAGTGGTGTGTAATAAAGGTACTAGGTAAACGACAGGGCTGTACAAAAGTTTTCAAGTATGTTTCCATCTATTAGTAAAAATTGCTGAAAGCGAAATTTCAACCTGTTATGCGTTTTTTTGCTAAACTAAATTTTCTTATTATATAGTATATATATCAACATACTGATCAAATACAGGGTATTCAAAAGAATTGGGATACATGTTTGGCTATGGACGGTAGCTGCTGAAATTAATTTTTTAAACGTTTACTTAGTTATCTTATTTACCCCATTTCCCTAAATAACGAAGTTTTCTTAAAGCTTTCAAAGAGTGTTGGAAAATGTTTCATAATCTATGCCGTATGCATGATTTTTCTTTCTTGTTTATATATCTTATTGTAAATATTTTTTCAACAAATTTATTTCCATTTTTGTATATGAGGCATTCTCACAAATTTTTAACTTTCAGGAATAAAAATCTCGTGAAATTACATTTACTAAAATAACATTTTAAACTTATTGACGGTTAAAATGTTATGCCTTATATACCTTATATAATTATATGCCTTAATGGTTCAAAATAAAGAACAAATGATCAGCAGCGAATTTTTTTTTTATTTAACTGGTTTAAATTATTAAACTTGCGAGTTTAATTTTCCTTACCATTTTACCACTTTTATTTTCTTCTAAATTTTTACTTTTAATAAATTTGCAACCCACAGGGCATTCAAATGAGAAATAATAATAATGTAGTATTTTTAGCGCAAAATTTTGGTATAGCATTGTCTTAAAGGGGTGTTAAAGAAGGGACGGTAAGGAAAAAAAGGGGACGATAAGGGGGGAAAAAAGGGACGGTAAGTGAAAAATAAACAGTCAAGTGCGAGTATTATTCGTGTACAGAGGGTTCCGTAGAATAAATATGTGAAATTGTAATTGTTGTTAAAAGAAGACTTTGTAAAAAACTATACAACGTAGTGTTGGGTATAACTGTATATACTAGTACCATGAAAGTTCAAAGAGAAATGGAACCTAAATAATACCGAATATAACTATTTTGTGCAACTCATTTTTTAATATTATCCTAATCTGTTTATGATGAACTTCATTCGGCACTGACAATAAAAGCAGTGCATACTTAAACTTCATTTGGCATTTCATAAAACTAAATTCAGCGTAGTAATAACTTTTCTTTCTACAATGTAGCTAAAACAAAATCTTTGTTCAAAGTTTAAATTTGGCGTTGTGCTAAGCGCGCTTCAAAAGGAGGTCGCAAAGTTTCAAGGACGCCTTGGTCCGTGCCGCGTTTTTCCAGATAGGTTTTTAATTAACTTTTAAACTCACTTGACACGTATTGAGAGATGCACTCAATGCAAACTAGTCGCGAATCCCATAGTATTTATGTGATTCATTCTAATTAAGTGGTCTCAGGACCCTTCAAAATATTTGAAAATTAAATTTTATTAGATGTTAAACTCCTATCTTTACTGAACATTTTTATATAATTGTTTCCTTGAAATTACCATTAGAACAGAAGTTATGGCTTTTAGAATTATACCCGCTCACTAGCTGAAGCGGCGTTTACGAAACTTTGAAGTCATTTTTCTGCAAAACAAGTTTTTGGGCATAATACGCAGGGTACCTCAAAGACTTCTGAGTACTTTTTCATGAAATTTTCGAAACATATATTTCATGTTAGTCTGTATAAACTGAACCTAAAATTTCCTTTTTATTGTTAAAAAAAAAATATTTTTTTTAGGTCATTATACTGTTGAAGTTTTCAAAATACAACTTTGCATTAAAAATGTAAAAAAGTTTTAAATACAAATGCATTTAACTTTAGGGTACTTATTACAATCTGAAATATAAGTAGGCACCAAAATTTTCATTCTAGTTGCAATATTTATTTTGTAGTTCTGCGCGTAAGATCTTATGCCAATTTTCTGCTCGACAAATGTCCAACAGTTTCGAGCCCCTATAAATGCTAAATCTGCATCTTGCAATTTTTTAAATGCATGAAATGAAAGAACATATTTATGTCTTTCACCACAATAAAAATTGTGTTTTTAAATCTCATGCATTTTAAGACATTAAATGTTGCAAATGGTCTTTTTTCTTCTTTTTTTCCAGTTTTAAGAGTCCCGAGACGCCTTAAATTATTCTGTTTTTAACAATTTGACGTTTATTGCTTTTATACTACTACTGGACATTACATTACACTTATATATCATTAAAAGTTGTTAACAAGGCATAGATTATGCCGCCCCTGTCATTATGTATGTCCAAAGTATCCGGGTTAATATCTCGGCTAATTACTGACAATTTTTTTCAAAAATCATTATCAACAATGCTTTTATACTTCTGCTACGATAGGTACCTTGAGCACTGCTCAACAATTTTGCTGAATGCCCGTAAATCGAAATTTGTGTGTAACAGAAAAATGCGATTTTCTCAAAAACTATGTGATTTAGGATAATCGCTATAATTTTCCATCAAGGTTTAAGTTAGCGTCTACTACCTCTAATTTTTTCATAATTTTAGCTTCAGTAGATTCGGAATTAGATGGGGGGGGGGGGGGGGGACATATTTTTGCTCTACATTTTGGACGATATCTTTGAAAATATAATACCTAAAATTAAAAGGAATGTATTTTTTATTTCAGCGTTACGAAAGCTTTCACACGATACCCCACATGATATAAAAAGAAAAAAGTTTTTTTTTTTTTTTCAAGTAGCTTAATTAGCCCCTATACATTTTTACTAAATATATTTATGAATGTTTAATGATCTGAAAATATGTGGGGCAATAGTATTTATTACTTCCCCGAATTTGAAATTTCCACGATCCATAGTTTACGAGCAAAATGCCTGTGACAGACAGACAGACAGACGGACGGACAGACGCAGGAGTGATCTTATAATGGTTCCGTTTTTACTTTTTAAGTACGGAACCATAAAAGGGACGGTAAGGAAAATTACCACCTATTTTTAGGCAAATCATGTTAAAACTAAGTGATAGCCACAATGTTCATTGATTTTTAGCAACAGTTATTTACATTGGATTAAATAAAAAATAAATTAATTTACCTGGAAAAGTGCAGGAATAAACTTTGGGGACGGTAAGACTACCATTAAAGTCACGATGCTTGAAATTGATATTTAAATGCGGATTTAAATTCTGCAGTAAATTTCCTGTCAAAGAATTTTAGCCATTATTTTTCTAGCATACTTCTGCATGAGAAAAAAATTGAAAAAATTCTGTAGCTGCATCTGAAGTGATTTCATTTTCTGTATAGTTTTAGCAAGAGGGACGGCAAGGAATCTAAAATCCAGGGACAGAATTAAAAAAATAATAACAACCGTAAAAATGTGTGCAGGTTAATTTTTTGCTACATATTTATATAAAACAATAGTCCCAGTTTCGGAAAAATAAATTACATCGAATTACTTTTATTGAAACAATTTTATACAGACAGCTCCAAACTTAAAAATCAGCACCAAGGACACGGAACGGTATAGGTGAAAACTGGGAAATTCAGTTAGTAGCCAGTGGCCGGTAGACTCAGTTTCATTAGTGGCCACTTTTTAAAGTTAGTGGCCACTATAATGTTTCAAATTTTCTTGACATCTAGATAAACTACAATCGTTGTATTGTATTACATATTTTTTTATAAATCAGAGTTTATACCAGCCAACTATCCATAAGAATAGGGAAGCAGTCGAAATTTAAGAAAATTACTTAAAAACTACAAAATATGTTATATTAATTTTTTTAGAATATATTTTTGGATTATTTGTATATGTTCATAAACACAATTATCAATCAAATTACTGTTACTTTATATAAAAAATAACTGAATCAAAATTCCAACCGCTAGGTATATACAATAAAAAAGAACTTTCAAATAAAACACAATACAATGTTACATCGATTTTATTTAATAAGTAAATGTGTTATTAACATACTACACACATATTACATACAGTTGAAATCTAAGCTAGTGAGTATTTCGCAGGATTAAACAGGATATCTTGAAGAAAAATAATCTAACTGATCTTGAAAGTATTGAAATGTCTTTAACCCTTTCGGGTATGATTTTTTTTTTTCCAATTTTGAGAACAAAATTACTTTTATTTTAATAATGTTAATTGTAGCTATCCAAATAGATTGACTAAAGTTTAAAGATTATCTCATTGTCTGAATTCTAACGAATGTACTTATTTTGTGTACTATTCAATTTATATTTATATGATAATATAGCATAGCTGCCAACATCTTACGCTTTTTCAGACCACAAAAATTTTATGGAAAATTTTATATTTTTAAATCGCCGTAATCTGCCGATTAAATTTTTGTGGTCTGAAAAAGCGGAAGAGTTGGCAGCTATGATATAAGTTAAGGAAGAGTTTTTTGGAGACATTTGGAAAATATCGTATTAAAACAGGGTTTAACAGATATTACAACTTTCTAATGTTTTTGTGTTTTATCACATGATTCCTTCAGAAAGGTAACCTATATTTTAAATTTAATGAATGAAATATATGTATAAAATAAAAGAATCGCCAATGGCGCAAAGAGAATTAAGCAAACTTTTATTGTTATTAGTAAATGTCCAAACATAATGAAATCATAATAAGAAAGGCATAGCCATGTACTATCATTACTATATGTAGATAATAACAAAATTGTTAAGACAAAATATAACTCTATGGAATTATTAATTGTACACTAGACCCCGAAAGGGTTAAAATCCACTTGCATTTGCATCCGGTGATAAAAAAGGAATAAATTATTTGCAATGCATCTGGAACCAAAGTTGATGAACATATTTTGCAGGATAATAATCCAACTGAAGAGTGAGCATATGTCGAAAAACCGAAATATTGAAAATACAGCTATATCGTTGAAATCTGCTTGCATCCGGTAGGAAAAAGAATTAACCAGTTTGCTAATTAGATATAATCAAAGTAGAGATGTATATTTCCATGAAAAAAGTTGTATTTCAGTTGGCGATCGATAACCGATTTTTTGATTGCCACTTTTACAACTTTAATCGCCACGTGGCGAGTGGCGACCGTCAATTTTCACCTATACGGAACGGTAAAGGAATTTTGTGGTACATTTGGACCCCCAACATCGTCAAAACTTATTTATTTCGTTAATATTGTTATGCAGCCATGCAGTGCGATGTTTTCCAGTATAAGAAATAAAAAAAACCAAGAATATTTACTAAAATAAAATTTTTTATTCAGGAACTTAAAAGTAAAAAATATGTGACAATGCCTCACATATATGACTTTAATTTTCAAGGGAAAAAAACCATACAGCCGTGGGCAACGCTCATATCGCGTTTCACATAATCTATACCAGGGACGGCAAACCTATGGCACGCGTGCCAAAAGTGGCACGCGAAAGAATAATTTTGGCACGTTGTTACTTGTGACTAAATCAATGTACAGTGATACTACACAAAATACACAAACTCTAGATGATCTAATCTTGATTAAATTTGATTTATTGGAAATTGAAGAATTTTAATTGCGGCTTTTTAAAATACTGTAAATTACCGCATTAGTAAATGTACCAATGATAAAATTATATGAACTTAAAATTTAATTTCAGAGCTATTTAAAGAAACTGGCGTTTGATCTTTTAATATATTTTCCATCTATCTATGTCCGCAAGGTCATTAGTTTCTAAAATGAATAATACAAAATATGAAATAAAAAAGCAATTGTCACTTAAATCCAGTTCAATTTGCATTCTGCTGATATTAACTCAGTATGAACCTGATATTAATCATTTTCCTTCCAAGATACAACACAATTAATCCCATATATTTTTAAATAATTTCTAGAATTTAATTTTTTTATGATTATTATAGTGTAATACCTCACCTGAATGTTACACATTTTTTTTTTTTTTATCTTAATGTTATTGTTTGAAGTTTTTTCACGATTTTTCAAACCAGTAAAATTGTTGGCACGTCAAGGTCGTGTAAAACATTTTTGGAAAGAAATTGGCACGCTGTTATTAAAAGGTTCGCCAACCCTGATCTATACAATTCCGCGGGGAACGCTAATTTCACGCTCCAGTGGGCTACTTTTTTAAAATTCAGATTGTTTGATTCCCACCACTTTTTTAAAAGCGTATAATTCAGCTTATTCTCGAATTATTTAATCTGTAATCAAATAAAGTGACTATTTCTACTTCAACAAAGTGGTGGGAATTAAACAATCTGAATATTAAAACTTAAAAATATGCCGCGGTTTTATCCAAGGAAATGAAAAAGTCGCCCGCGGCTGGAGGGTTAATTGATTCGAGTTGTAAAAAATTAGAAATAGGAATGAAATTGTACAGAATGTTTTCAAAATTTGCATCCATAAATCTCGGATTGTATTCACTAGTGCGCGTAAAGAATAAAATAAAATTCAGCATGTCAAGATACGTATATTGTAGCTTTCTATGTGTAGTAAATGTAATGTACCGCTAGTACAAAGGTTATCAAAAATTAAGGCAAAGTCACAAAATGCTAATTTTCAAATACGCGAACACTCAAAAGGAAATAATATAATTCGAGTAATTACTATCTCTACAACACAGCTAGCCCCTATAACATCTCACTCATGTCACACATGGTCACAAGTGTCACAGTCACTACGGTGAAGCAAGAAAATAGGAAATTCCATACATCTCATTATGAGTCTCAAATGATCACTATATGTGACTCCACTGAGAAGTCAATGTGACTTCTCTTTGTGACGAGTCACCAGGTGACTTTACAATGTAGTTAAATTGTGACTCTCATGTGGCTGTTATTTTGAGACTCAATTTCATAGTCATCATGAACGTTGCATTATGATAAGTCACCAAATAATATCATATTATAGTCACATGGAGACTTTTCCCAAAAGAGCACAATGGTGACTTCACAGTAGTCTCTCTGACACCTGAAAGTCATCATGTGACCTTAATGTGACATTATTTGGTAACTTATCACAATCCAGCGTTCACGATGACTTTGAAATTGAGTCTCCAAATGACAGTCACATGAGAGTCACAATGTAACTACATTGTAAAGTCACATGGGGACTCGTCCCAAAACTGTAGTCACAGTGACGTCTCAGTGGAGTCACATATAGTGATCATTTGAGACTCATAATGAGATGTATGGAATTTCCTATTTTTTGCTTCCCCGTAGTGACTGTGACATTTGTGACCAT
The DNA here is from genome assembly GCA_963932465.1 of Maratus speciosus. Taxonomy (NCBI): domain Eukaryota; kingdom Metazoa; phylum Arthropoda; class Arachnida; order Araneae; family Salticidae; genus Maratus; species Maratus speciosus. The sequence goes on along the minus strand of OZ010798.1, from coordinate 188,359,595 downwards.
GTGTGACATGAATGAGATGTTATTTGGACTAGCTGTGTTGTAGAGATAGTAATTACTTGAATTATATTATTTCCTTTTGAGTGTTCGCGTATTTGAAAATTAGCATTTTGTGACTTTTCCTTAATTTTCGATAACCAGTGTAAATGTTTTCACATGGAAACTAGTCGGACGTGGCAATCCCAAAACTTTCTTCTATCTCATACATGTTAATACTTCCTGAAAAAATGCATTATAGCAGTGCCGCCGGTTAGCTGATTTACACCAAAATCTAATCAGCAACAACTTATATCAACTTCTAATTGAATTTGAAGTTTGATGAAAATCCGTGCATTAGCTTTTGAGATAGAGCTATTGCGGAAATCGGGAAAAGTTCTGCATATCAGTGGCACCTGTCTGGCAATTTACACCAAAAACTTATCAGGATCAACTTATCAGGGACTAACTGAATCTAAAGTTTGATGAAAATTCATGCATTAGTTCTTGAGATACAGCTATTGCGGAATTGCAATTTGCTATTGCGGAAAAATGCAGCATAGTAGCGTCACCTGTTGGGCGATTTACACCAAAAACTAAACAACACTAATTTATATCAGAGACTAACTGAATCTGAAGTTTTCTGAAAATCCGTGCTTTACTTCTTGAGATATAGCTATTGTGGAAATCAAGAATAATGCAGCATAGCAGCGACACCTGCTGGGCAATTTTAACCAAAAAATAATCACCACCTGTTTATATGAGGGACTAACTGAATCCAAAGTTTTATTCAATTCCGTTCATTAGTTCTTGAGATAGAGCGCCCACAAAATTTGTGTCACAGTCAGACAGACAATTTGTAAAAACATGTTTTTTCGGGATGTCTGACCCTTAAAACGTGTAAATCCGTCGAAAACCGGAATTCGGAAATTTTTACGAATCCAACACTTTCTTCTTGTAAAGATAGAAAAGAGTAAAACACGTGGTTGATGTGCACTGACGTTGCGTTTTCACAACATTGTCACATCTCACATAAAAAAAAAAAGTAATATCGCTTTTTTTCTTCTTAATTAGTCATTAATGTGTATAAAATAAAATAAAATAAAATAAAATAAAATTTCATTTATAAGAAGGTGCGGTCCTTAATGGGTTAATAACAGAGAATAATTTTTCAGACTCATTGAAATTTGTAACATATAACCTCTTCGGTCCCTGGGTCCCCAAACGGGGACCTCTGTTCTTTTCCTTATAAAAACTAAAATGTCCGATTTTTTTACATTTTTACATCACTTCTTAATAGCTGAATGTTTTTTGCGTTCAAAGCAAACGAATAAATAGCAGCATTGAAGCTGATTCCCACATAAAATAAATGTTATTTTCATCTGAGTTTGCAAAATGCCCAAAAGACAGTATGACCATGAAAGTGAGAAATTTTCATAAGTAATTTAACTTAAATCTTTTTCAATAAAATTTTTTTTAGGATTTGTAGATTATTTACTTGTTTAAAGCTCTTAAATTTTTGATTGCGTTAATTTAGGTTAATAGTTATTAAATTGACCGTTTTAAGGGGGTTTGTAGTTTTAGATCCCTATTTTTGAACCTAAATTACCAAGTGCCTAAAGGATCAATTTCAGAAAAGATATTTTTCCTGTCATTTACGATGTCATTTTGTTTGAAGAAAAACCAATGAATAAGCATTTGTATTATTATTTAGCTCCGGAACTGAAGAGGTTAATCATGATCATCTTTTTGTGTGTGTAATACATGTTCCAAATTCATTAAATCAATGAGTGTGTTCAGAAGTGCATTTCACGCCGCGCGCGCGCTCAGAAGTTTATGTCATGGAGTAGGTCTCATCGAAGAAAGGAATTTTAACATAATTCAATTATTTCATTATTTTTAATGGTTCAAAAAAGGTAAAACCAACGACTATATTTCTTTATCCTTCCAAAACATGGTTTTCGTAACAGAAATACATGCCTATGTACACTCAGATAAAATATAAAATAGTCGGGGAAAACATCACGTGACCTTCTTTATCTACTTTAGCCCATTTAGAATTTAAAATTAGTTAACCAACCGCACACAAATTCCGCGCGAGCTGCTCAAAAAAATTGTGTGGGCGATTTGATCACGTGATTGTGCGTTGTTTGGTAGGTTGATTGATACAATTTAAGAATTCAACTGGTGATCTAAAAATTTTAACTTTTTGACAATTTTCTTTTTATTTATTTAAAAATAATTTATCAGTTGATTTATATCTTCCGTGATAAATAGAATGCTGTTAGTAAACCAAGATTGTGATATCAGCATATGAGATTTGTTTGTAATCTACTATACTGGATGGATTTCAATGGAATTTGCACTGTTAGTTAGACAATTTTTCAAAGAAGATTTTAATATATATATTTCTTATTTTATGATTGCATATTTTAATACCGTGTGGATAAGAGACCAAAATACATCATAAAACACGAGAAATAAATGGCATTCAAAATTCTGTTATTATAAGCAAAATACTTACTTATACTTTCAGTAGAAAATTTATAAACATTCTAATCATACTTTATTCACTACAAAACTAGACAGCGAACCTATATATATTATCTCTTTAAAAAATATATGTACAGATATTTTTAGTTAAAATAATCTACAACTATTACATTTTATTTTTATAATGTTCAAAGTAAAATATGATTTCCAGCCTAGTCTCGATAAAAATTCACTCCTAAAGTACTCAAAAAAAAAAAAAAAAAAAAAAAAAGAAAATCAAGGAATTATCCTACGCGCAAAAGGATATTTTAGCACAATATATATTATTTTTTCATTTGGATTTGCTTAATGTTTATATCATTATACATATACATACTATATATATAATCACTTAGAAACGAAACTTTGAATATTTAAAAGGCGTTCAGATGTAAAACTTTCATCTCGAAATACCTCATTTTCTCACATTTAAATAGGTATTTTATTATTATAATAAAAATACACGTGCCTCTGTATAATAAAAATAAAAAATATATCTTCATCAAAAATATCTTATTCATTATGAAAAATATAAAACAACCAATAAACAAAACAAAAAAAAATTATGATTACAATGTGGGACTGGAAGGATTCGAACCCAGAATCCCTAGTCTCGAGTTCACTGCCTTATCCATTCAGCCATCTAGCACACGTTTCTTCTGCAACAAAATATCTTTATAATTAGCACCATAATTAATTAAATCCATGATCTGTTCCTGAACACACTACGTGTTATTCCATCCATGATATTTACCCACTCCATGCTCCTGTCTCCTGAGCTCGCGCGCGTAGCGCGCGTGCATCTCGAACACACTCAATATTGTATGTATTCCAGAATATAATCCGGAATAGGTATGTTTAAAATAATACTGTACGAGGGTGGTTCAATAATTATTGTCCCTAGTGTATATAAAATATTTATACTGCGATGATTGTTGTGGATATCGAAGCCCAATGTCTTAAATGCCTATATGCTCAATTTCAGAACCGTAGCTGCTATACTCACATAGTTTTGGAGGGAGGAGTGAAAGGGGAAGGGGTGGGGATGAAAGACTGATTTTTACTTTCTTCTATCTTTACAAGAAGAAAGTATTGGATTCATGAAAATTTTCGAATTCCGGTTTTCGACGGATTTACACGTTTTAGGGGTCAGAGATTCCAAAAAACATGTTTTTACAAAATGTCTGTCTGTGACTCTGTGAGTCTATCTGTCTGTCTGTCTGTGTGTATGTGACACAAATTTTGTGTGCGCTCTATCTCAAGAACTAATGCACGGAATTTAATAAAAATTTATATTCAGTGAGTCCCTAATACAAATTGAGGCTGATTAGTTTTTGGTGTAAATCGCTCAACAGGTGGCGCTGCTATGCTGCATTTTTCACGATTTTCGCAATAGCTCTATCTCACGAACTAATGCACGGATTTTGGTCAAAGTTCAGATTTAGTTAATCCTTGATATGAATTGATGCTGATTACGTTTTAGTGTAAATCGCCCAACAGCTGGCGCTGTTATGATGAATTTTGCAGGATTTACACGATTTCCCCAATAGCTCTATCTTAAGAACTAACTCACAGATTTTCATCAAACTTCAGATTCAGTTAGTCCTTGATATGACTTGCTACTGATTATGTGTTGGTGTAAATCGCCCAACAGGTGGCGCTTCTGTGCTGTCTTTTTCACGATTGCCTCAATAGCTCTATCAATAGAACTAATGGACGAATTTTCATCTAACTTCAGATTTAGTTGTATGTTGACACAAGTTGTTGTTAATTAGGTTTTGGTGTTAATACACAATAGGTGGCGCTGCTATGCAGGAATTTTCACGATTTTCGCTATAGCTCTATCTCAAAAACTAATGCACGGATTTTCTCCAAACTTCAGATTCAGTCAGACGTTGACATAAATTGTTGCTGATTAGGATTTGGTATAAATCATCCAATAGGTGGTGCTGCTAGGCAGCATTTTGCTGGATTTAGACGATTTCAGCGATAGTCATATCTCAAGAACTAATGCACGGAATTTCATATCTTTAGAATCCTCATGAGATGCATAGATTGCCATTTAATTTTGGCAGTGTGATAGCGAATTTTGAAGTATTAACATGTATGAGATAAAAGAAAGTTTTGGGATTGGTACATCCGACTAGTTAGCTTATGGGGCTAAATTTGCCACATTGGATGAGACGTAACTACTGTCGTTTGGACTCGGTATCATAGTGATGTAGCCACATCTCAACCACTGTCACAAATGTAACCTCATAAGCTCCAAACCAGCATTTCACCCTCACTTCCTTAAAACTCCCCCCAAAATAGGTCTTTAAAACTTCATCCCTTCCTCCAAAAATATGTTAATATAGCAGCTACGGTTCTGAAATTGAGCATATAGGCATTTAAGAGATTAGGCTTCGATATTCCACATCAACCATCGCAGTACAAATATTTTATATACATTGGGGACAATAATTATTGAACCACCCACGTGTATAATCCACATCCAGAATAGAATGTTTAAAATTTCATTTTTCGTTTTCGCTGAATAAAATGCTTACATTAATTTTTTATTTAGGATATTTGTTAAATTGCAGCTAGTAGTGCTCATCATATAACGTAAGACAATTTGTTTTATTCATTTCATGTTTTCAAAGGTAAAAGAGAATTCACATTTTCAAATTAAATCTGTTTATATTGCTCTATTTTTTAACTATATGTATTTAATTTTTTATATTTTAAAATAATTCAAATTAACCAAGCGAATGAGTTTTTCTTTTTCAAATAAATTTAAAAAGCATTTTTAATTATTAATTTTAATAATTGAGTGAAAAAAAAATCCGATTTAAATCAAATAAATGCATTTCTTTTAAATAAAAAAAATCAACAACCCTGCTTAAAATTGTTAAATTCTAAATAATTAAACTGGTTTTTTTCACCAGAAAAGATCATCCCCCTGAAATCATACCTCGATTATATATATTACGATATATATCCGATATTTATTTTCAAAATATTAAGAACTTTGATATTTTCAAATATTTAATATTTATCTTCAATATATTGTGTATAATATTTTGATATTTTCAGTGAAACGAAGTTGTAAATGAATTCTTTAAGGGAACACAGTTACCTTTTAAACTACTTTTTCAATTTTGAATAATACTGTAATATACTGTAATATCTGTAGTGACATTATATTTAATACTGTAAAGCAAATATAATTTAATATAATTTCAAAAAAAAAAAATCTTGTAGAACAGCCTATTTAACCAAAATTTAAATAAATAAAAAAAAAAATTAAATCCCTACTGCTTTTTTAAATAGGAATATTTTTGCTTCAAATTTATTTTCCATAATCCTAAATACATACTACATAAAATTGTGCATGGATTTAACATTCAAGGTTATAGTTATTTTTTTTTTTAGGATTTTAATTATTTTTCCTTGATTTTTTACTATACAAAAGAGAAAAACATCTATATATTTAAAACGCTAAGCGTTTTCTTTCGACAGTCCGTGAGAAGAAACTACTGCATCAAATTACACCAATCTTTTTTTAAATGAAAGATATTTGCCCACAGATTTGTTATCATCCATTCGTTTGTCCAAATATTTTATTAATTAGCCGTAATTTTAAATTAAAATTCTACATTTGCGCATGCGCAGTAGTATATAAATACAAGTTTGCCTTTGGAATGACGCGCTGCACATGCGCAAAAATGCTGGCTCAGTTGAACTATCACATCACAGGTCGAAGTTGTTTTAAGTTCGTCTGCTATTCGATCTTACTCTAAACAAGCTTTTCTATCTTTCGTAAAATTAATATTATTTGGCTCTTTCAGCATTATTAACGATTAAAAAATGTATTGTGTCTATATTAAGAGCTAGATACTGTTTATTTCGTGCGTGTCATATTGTTTTGGTCATATTACACACAGAAGATATACTCATTGATTTGAGACTAAAAGTTATGTCTGGTGATCTGTCTTATGAATTGCCAATAGTTAGACACGAAGATAAGATTGGGAAAGTAGCATATTAAATTGTAGTTACTGCTTTGACAAAAATAAGGTATCATACATATTAAAACGCAAAACTGTTTCTGTAAGATCAGAATTCAAATCCGAGACATGTATTCGAGACATTCCTATGTGTCAACTGTTTTTCGAACCTCTTCAATTTAGAACGAAGTAAAACGAGTTCCCGCTAGCGTAGCGGGTTAAGGCAGCATTTTAAAACTCTGCTTTTTTGTAGAGGACGCAGGTTCGAACCCAAGTAAAATGTGCAATATTTTTGTCGATAATTCATTTCATTAAGGACATATTTTATTGGGAAGAGAAGTTATAAGATTTTTATTTTATTATTATTATTATTTGAATGCTTTATAATTAAATAAAATTTAACACTCAATAATATTTTGAAAAAAATAATCATTTTATATTTAAAATATTTAAGGTAAAGTATTTTACATGTAATTATCAATTAAATTAATTGAGGTGATCTAAAATTTTCGTTATATTTACTGACCATTATCAAGAATATATATGTGTGTCAGAAATAACAGTTTGTCATTCATTTGCGTAAAAAATAAAATGGAAAGAAAGAAAAATATTCGTATAAGAGCTATAAAAGAAATTACCTAGATATCCGGGTTCAATTTTTTTTAAATATATAAAAATGTAAAATGAAATTCAAGTAATAAAAATATATCTATTATAAATCGTTAGCTGCATCAAGTTTCAAATTTAGCTTTTTAGAGAATGAGACAGATAAAAATAAATTTTATGGCAGATTTTAATGGCCGTTTAGTTTTAATAAATAAATGAAAATAGATATTGTTATTAAAAATAATGAAGCCGTAGTAAGTAAAAATAAATTCTCTACCCTGTGCTTTTAGATAAATTTCTGATAAAAAGCAAGCATAATTAGTTGTAAATTATAAACTTAAAATTCTTTCACTTCATTGAATAGGTTAGACAGGCAGCACCATCTATATCGCATTAAAAAAAAATAAGAATCACTTATGCAATGTATAAGTTCGTCACGTAATTTGTCATTCAATAATTAATTTAAAAGCAACTAATTAAAAATTCAAAAATTTTTCTAATGAAACATTCAAGTTGTTTGCCGTCAAATCTTGACGGGAACTAACTAGTTTATATTAAATGTAATATCCCATACATCTAAAAATCCATGCACAGTTTTATATAGTATAATCTAAGGAATATGGAAAAAAATTTTCGAAGCAAAAATATTCATATTTAAAAAAAGTAGTAGGGATTTAAAAAAAAATTATTTTAAAATTTAAATTTTAGTTAAATACAAAATTAGTTCTACAAGATTTTTTTTTTTTGAAATTATATGAAATTATATTTGCTTTATAGTACCTAATATCTGTAGTGACACTATATTTAAGTTTATTGCAGTATTGTTCAAAATCGAAAAAGTAGTTTAAAAGGTACTGTGTCCCCTTAACTGTTATTGACTCTGTTTTTCTGTAGATAACGAACTTTTGCCGTAGCAGTAGCTTTTTTAGCACTCTCCCTCCCCCTTTGCATTTGAAGTTGAATTTTTAAATGTAGAACCAACAATAATGTTGGAAAATATTTACATAGAACAGCTGTTAAAAGATAAACTGACTAATTTATCTAAGTTATCTAGAGTTTGATTAGAATGAATTGGTTTTGTTCAGTTTAAACTGCACAACGAGTCAGGGAATGAAAAAGCAGGCAAACTTGCAGTTATTTTCATATTTTTCGATAAAAACAAAAATATTTTGTATTTAAAATTTTGTTGTATAAAACATAAAGTTTTCTTAGTAGTACTAAGAAAACTTTATGTTTTATACAACAAAATTTTAAATACAAAATATTTTTGTTCACATAGTTCACATAGTTCATTTTTTGTAAGTTTAAGAAATCAAATTATGTCTGTTTTTAATTAGTTGATCTTAAATTTTATTACTTAAGAGAAATAATAACAAGTATAAATTAAATTTTAAAAATCAAAAGACCCGACTGCCTAAAAAGCGAACTAATTAATTATTTCTCATCAATGAAATTATTTTTTTATATTACTTACCTATTTTTTTATTTACTTGTATTGATGATTTTTAAGTTGTGTTTAATTGTTAGTTCCTATCTATAAACACTGTTTTGATGATGTCTATGAAGGTTAGAGTTGCAGTAAATCCTACGTACACAACTCCCAGGTTGTGTGATATTTTAACGGAGCTTCTGACTGTAAAATAGTCAATGAAGCATCGTCTTCATTTTGAAAGACCTATCCAATGATATGCCCCTCAATAGGGTGCGCAAAATTGTTTTTTTTTTGTCTCTACCGCCATTTTGAATTTGTAAAAACAAAATCTAGTCTATAACCATCGGACGGTTAAGACGAACCGATAGAAACCCCATTCATTAAAATCCATCCAGCCGTTGGGATGTTTCCAGAGTATAAAGAAATCCACATACCCAGATACGTGTCAAACACATAACCCTTCTTGGCAGTCGGGTAATAATAATAATGACGTTTAGAATATTGGATTTATTAAGTTTTCATGCTAAATGCATTATGTTTTAGTTTCTAATTTATATTAGGTCTGAAAATATTTACAATCGTCAACAAGTTGACTATTTTGAAAATATCCGATGTATAACAAAAATATCGGATATTTTTGATATTTTCGAAAATATCATGGATTGGACGAACCTTGGCGGCGGTTCAATCGGGTGATATTTATACAGGACAAAAGGAACACAGTTTTGATTTGGAGTGTTGGTGTATTTAATTGCATTTTCCATTACGTACCAAATTGATCGCAATTCCCAGTACAAGGTTCCCAGCGTCATGGAAAGTCAGGGAAAATCTTGAAAGTCATGGAATTTCAAAGTAGTCAGGGAAATTTCAAAATAAATAGGAAAAATCAGGGAATTTACAAATATTTTCTAAAAAGTCATGGAAAAAGGTCTTGGAGAAAAAATGAAAAATGACGCGAAATTCATCGGAAAAATGGCGCAAAATTCATCAAATAATCTCGGGAAAAAAATCGCTAATTTTTACACAGCATTGCAAAAATAAGTAGCAAATTTCGGTATATGCCCATTTGGTCAGGGAAAGTCAGAGAATTTTTTTAGATTTGGTCATGGAAAGTCAGGGAATTTTTTTAGATTTGGTCATGGAAAGTCAGGGAATTTTTTTAGATTTGGTCATGGAAAGTCTGGGAATTTTTTTAGATTTGGTCAGGGAAAGTCAGGGAATTTTTTTAGATTTGGTCTTGGAAAGTCAGGGAATTTTTTTAGATTTGGTCATGGAAAGTCGGGGAATTTTTTTAGATTTGGTCATGGAAAATCAGGGAATTTGCCAGTCATGTTTTGCTGGGAACCCTGCAGTAGACTGGGAGGTGGCGGCACAGACCATCGAATTGAAGTCTGAAATTCCAGGAGTAGGGAAAACTCGATTAGCATGCAAAAATGCAACTGGTCTGCCAAGTCATATCTTGGTGGAAACCACCTGATCGGATTGTTGGAACCAGTTGATCGGATTTTACAGTAAACTTCCGATTATCCGTCACTCACGGACCGAAGGTGTTATGGATAATCGAAATAGACGGATAATCGAAAGACAGTAAAAGACCGTTAATAAAATTACATTTGCATTTGTCAGTTTATAAATAAGAATATTTAAACACCTTTTTTTAAGGGTGTTCTCATTCAAAAGTGCAACTTTCTGACATAAGTTTTAATTTATTTTTGTTTGAAAATGCATGAAACTAGCTGGTGTTGTAGTCCAGAAACTATGTAACTGAGCTATTTTTCCTTTTTTTTTTTTGCAAACGCAATAGATCTTTCAGAAAATAGTGTCAAAGTGGGCGTTTTGAACCGGATTTCCGCGCGGTGGAAGAAAGAGCACTCAAGAAAGGTCGAAAAACTTGTTTGTCACGTGATCGAAATCGCTTATAACTCAAGAGGCTGTGCATATATAACGTTATCAACTTTTTGGTATTTTTGGACCCCCTCAACCCCTTACGATATCATATGTTATCATCCCCCCCCCCCCCCAGTAATGATATCGTTATCATAATAATAAATAATAAAAATGCATAAAAATTCTTTAGATTTTTGGATTTTTTTTCTTTTGTTTGGAGTGATATACAAATATATTACATTTATTTTTTCTTATATTTTACTGATTCAAATGTAGAGAAGTCAATAAAATATCAGTTTATATATGAAACAACTTTATCTCAAATAACACTTAAAAGACACAGACTGTTTAAAAGTATTTTATAATAGCTTTTCGTTGCATAATGCATTCAACAGTAATAATGTCTTTTTGAACTTGCCCCCTCACGGGGTGGGGCAGACAGAACTTCTTATCAACAAAACAGGCCGACAACATTCTCTTTTATTTACTTGTTAAATACAAGTATAGTTTCAAACATACTTCGCATTATACTTTGTTGAACAGCGGATTATATATGCATACACATTGTGGTATTCCATATTTTGGAACTGAATAATTTTATAATCATTTAAGGATTTAAATAATAACTTTTGTATTTTCAGGAAAATAGATAACATACTAAGAAAGATACTACTAAGAACATACTATTTTGATGTAAAGACAAAGTTACAAATAAGAAGAGAAAATTTTGGTTGGATCAAAAATGATAACAATATCAAAACACAAACCCCTCCTCCCCCTAGAGATATCTTACGATATCATGTGCCAGACACCCCCCCCCCCCCCCTCACCCCTATAATGATAATGTTATATGTGCATAGCCCCCAATAGGTAATTGATTGATCAAAAAATGAAAAAAAAACAGTTCAATTCTAAATCGCTTCCAGGCTATCCAATTTTATACCTTTCCGTTAAGAAATGAATTTGTAAATGTGTCAAAACGTTTTGCGCTTGTTGAGCAGTTAAGAACAGCCTTAATCTGTTGTGTACTTTTGTTTATAAAAAGTATAATTGATAATAAGAAATCAATTTATGTGGCAGATTTAGGATTTTACAGAATAAATATGTAGTACCTGTTTTCATCCAAAGTAACCCATTATGCATTTTTGTTTGCGTTTTGTTTCCGCTTTTGTAGCAGCAAGATTACGAATTCTGCGTAATAAAAGTACTTTAGTTGCATCTGCTTCTCTTGCATCTCAAACCATTTAATGCACTTATAGAGCATAGTCTCCACTTTTTCATGGCTGATTCCTGGATCACCATTCCCCGATTCCTCATATTCCTTCTCTTTAGGTTTCTCTGAATTTAAAATATTTTGAATGATTTCTTCATCAGTTAAATCTTCATAATCTCTTGTCACAATTAAGCCAGTCTGTGGTTTCATCTGCAGAAATACTTTTTAAACATGGTAGGTTTGACATAAAGGTTAATACCTACGAATCATCACCTGGTGCTTCAGCCTCTTGTGTGCAAATTTAGAGAGGGGGTGGAGGTTAACCGAAAGTGTCGGTTGATAGGGTGACGTATAATCGAAAGTTTACTGTATTGGTTGATCGGTACGTTTATCATTGCGTTTTCCTGCACCGAAAAATATAAAAACATGGAGGACTGCGAGCAAGAAAACAGTGGTAAACTTACCATTCAACCACTAAAATCGGCTTTACAGGTGTTTTCCACCAAGATATGACTTGGCAGACCAGTTGCATTTTAATATGCTAATGGAGTTCTGTTTAATCCTGGAATTTCAGACGTCAACTCGATGAGATGATGGTTTTTGCAGCCGCCTACAGTTAAATCTCCTCAAACTAATCAAAATCTTACTTGCAGCAATACTAATGTGAAAGAATTGAAACAGCCAAGGTAAATGCACCTATAGTGGGCCACATGACAGTTGTGGGCCACTCATTTTTTAAGTTTAAAATCAAACCCAAAATGCATTTCTTGAAAACGACTGAAAGAAATCTGATTGACAAACATCCTTAAATGTTAATTTTCCATTTACTGTTTGGTCTTGCTGTTACATTTTTTTTATTTTCTAGAGTGTCTAGAAAAACAGATTTTTTGGCAAATTCTTAGAGATTTCATTAAGAGATAAGTTTTTATTTAAAGGGAATTTAGAAACAATTTAAAACATTGTTCTTTAACCCTTTATCTACTGACGATAACTTATAAGTACCATTAAAATAACTTGTTATAAAATTCATTTAATGCATCGATTAGTTGTAATACAGTTTAGAATGTGTTATAGATACATTTCTTTATCTTGTTTCAAAAGCATTATTGGTTATACAAAATAAAAATAATTTTAAAAGTATGATTTCTTTTACCTTTGCACCTTTTCAGCTTCCTTGGCGTTGTGTGTGTGTGTGTGGGGGGGGGGGGGGGCTTTTCCATGGTTCGTACGCTTTGGAAAAAATAGAAAAAGTGCTGGAAAAAAAGTTTTCATTTTCAAGGAATGAAAAGTGCTGGAAAAAAAAGTATTCATTTTCAAGGAATGAAAAGTTCTGGAAAATATTGCGAACTTCGACAAATGGTCGCCGAAAAATATCAATTTGAACGATCGTTCGCATGAAAAAAATCGGTAATTTAGCCAAAGAATCGCTGAAAAATGCAAATTTTGTCAAAAGGTCGTGGAAAAAACGCATATTCCGTCAAAGAATAGAGAAATAACGCAAATTTCGACAAAAGTTCCCGAATAAAGAGCAAATTTCGTCAGAGGATCACGGACAAAACGCGAATTGCATTAAAAGATCGCGTAAATACGCGTGTTTCATCAAAGGAGCGCGAAAAAACGAAAATTTCATTAAAGGATCGCGAAAAAAGCGCAAATTTCGTTAAAGAGTCGCGAAAAAAAAAAACGCCAATTTCGTCCAAGAAACGCAAAAAACCCACAAATTTCGTCATAAATTCACGAAAAAAACCGAAAAATTCGTCAAAAGATCGCAAGAAAACGGCAAATTTCGACGAAAGATCGCGAAAAAACGACAAATTTCCACGGAAGATCGCGAAAAAACGGCAAATTGCGTCGAAAGATCGCAAGAAAACGGAAAATTTCGGCCGAAGATCTCGAAAGAGTGGCAAATTGCGTCGAAAGATCGCGATAGAGTGGCAAATTGCGTCGAAAGATCGCGAAAGAGTGGCAAATTGCGTCGAAAGATCGCGAAAGAGTGGCAAATTGCTTCGAAAGATCGCAGAAAAACAGCAAATTTCGTCGAAAGATCGCAAAAAAGGCGAATTTCGTAGAAAGATCGCGAAAAAACGGCGAATTTCGTCAAAGGGCCGCGAAAAAACTGCATAGTTAGTGCCTGGAGTGGATTTCCCCCCCCCCTCCCCTGCTGTAACTTTTCAAAGAATTTTATGTGAATTTCAGAAATTTTTTTTTACTCAGAATCGCTCCTGGAAAATTGTCGGGAAAAAATACCACAAAATTCGTCCAATGGTAACGATAAAAAATGCAAATTTCGTCAATTTGTCGAGAAAAAATCGCGAATTTCATCAGTTTGGTGCCAATTTTACCTAATGTCCCCCCCCCCCCCCCCGCCTAATATAGCCAATCGGTCATTGAAAAAAAAAACATATATTAAATTTGTTAATCGATTGTAGAAAAACATTGTAAAATTTTTCAATCGGTCATCCATAAAAATCGCAAATGGTGTCAATCAGGAAAAACTTCACAGAATCATATCAATTATAAATTTTTTGCTGTGTAACTGATAATAAAATTTTTATTCCTTTTTATAAACTCTTTATCTTTTGTTTTTAAAAAGTAAAAGTAAATTATCTAACCTTTATTCGAATTATTTTTGTATGGATAAGCACAAATGCTGTAAGGTTTGAGAATTCAGAGAATAATATTTATTAAAAATATTAAAGTATAACTTGGAAAAAATTATGCGTAACTTCAGAAATGCTAGTATTTGACCCCTGACGAGTTTTCAGAATTCCTAAAACTTAACTACTTTACTCCTGCCTTCTTCTCTTGTAGTGATACCATACCTTTTATTTATTTTGCACACACAAAAAAAAAATAATAATAAAGCTCTGTTTTCTTATCTTTTTATTATATGTGAAATTTCTTTCCATTGTACCTCACTAACAAGGGCACCACCAAACATGATGCGCACAGATTTTGATGATTTCAAAGTATGTTGTAGGGGTTATACCACTAATTATTCTGATGAAAGGATTTCTTCAAATGGGCCTTAGTTTTAGAGAAATTGGTTGTTAAAGTTCAGCGTATATTTCAAATACCCATTAGTATGACTTTCTGTATGTGAATTCGTGGCTCAGCAGTAGCGTGCGAGCTTATGGACCAGGGCATTGCGGGTTCGATCCCACCCTGGGGCACTTTTTTCTTTTTTCCTTATTTTTATTATTTACTTTTTTACTTATTTATTACAGGCTTCAGCTAATGCAACAGCATTCTTTTTGTACCACAATGGAATATAATCGCGCGGTTCAGGTGCAAATTCTTCAGGTACAAAATTCTCACCATCTTCATGAAATCCCGGACACTATAAAGAAATATTTAAAATTCAATCGTTTGATTTCGATTTTTTTTAACAATGAAATATAATGATTTTTTTTTTTCTTTTCTGCTAAAGTAAAAAATTATGTCTTTGTAAATTCGTTAAATTCATCTTCTTCATTCAATATCAATTCCTCGGCCTCAATAATTTGTCGATCTTCTAATACTTCTAAAATTGCACCATGACATTCTTCTGCCATAGCAATTGAAGCACCGGATATTTCATCCGGTGGAGAACTTGTAAACAGATCATCATTTTGTAACAACGTCTCGCAATATTTTAATGCATTTGTAATTCGGCCTTTTTGTTTTTCTTCCAAACGAGAATTTTCCGCATCAGCGCTGGTTCCTTCCATAACACAATCTTTAGCATTCAATCTGTCACAATCTGTAGCCTTCTTTTAATTTTCATACCGAAATTTCCCCTATATATAACAATATTTCAAATCTTTTATTTGTCTCAAAAATAAGCTAAACGAGATCAAGAAAGAAATTTTTATTTTTTCCAATATTACCGAGAAAAGCAAAGCAGACGATTAAAAAATGTATAAATATATTTATATGTATCGTAAATTTTATTTCATTAACAGACGATATTTGCAATCCAGTTGAATTTTTATGAATTACGCAGAGAGTGTTTTTATTTGTTATATAAAAAAATATTTTTAAATGTAATCTGTCATTTTTTATTTGTACAAACGAAAAATGATGTTTAGGTTGAACTTTATTAAAGATAAATGTATTTTACAAAGTATTAAAAATTTGTACAACTGGTAAAAAACTTGTATTTAAGTATTACTGCTTTAATATTTTATAACTCTTTCGAAGATATGCATTATTTGAATTATCGAATCCTAGATACGTTTGAGAAATTGCACCTGAAAATTATTTTGTATAATTTACACAAGAAAAGGATACATTTTCCTTTAAAATTCCATAAAGTTAAAAAAAAAGGATAGAAAAAAGAAAAATCATTATTGCAGAATTCTGCTTAAAATAAAAAATGTAAATAATAATTAATTTAAAAAAAAAGTTTTAGGCATAAATTAGTTTTGTAAATAAAAATATTAGTTTAAAAATTGAAGAGAAAAATAAATTGCCATGAAATATTCGAAAATTTAAATGTAATTTATTAAGAAAATATCAAAGTTCAAAGCTGTAGAATGTCCAATTCTGCTTAAAATTTTTAACGTGTAAAAAAATATAACTAGAGAACAGGAATTCTGCTTTTTCAGAATTTAGTGTCGCCTCCGGCATTTCCATTACTCCATTTTCTTCTGATGGACTGATGGCTTCTATTATTATGAAACAGCCATTATAAATGAAGTATTAGGTGAAGATGAAAGAGCCCTCATAAAAAGTCAGAACTTTGATTTTCTGGTCAGAATAGGGGGGGGGGGGATGACCATAATTGTTTTTTACGGCTGCTCTTTCATCTTCACTTAACACTTCATTTATAATGGATGTTTCATCATAATATTAGCCACCAGTCCATCAGAAGAAAATAACTCGGTTAAGCGGGGCTCTACTGCAGTACAAAACATATTTAAATTTTAAGACTTAAAGCACACGTTTTATTTTATGTAAAATGACGTCATTCGCATCCGCTTAAGAATTCCACATTTACGGTCTACTCTTAAACATCTACAGTAAAGCATGCATAGTACATCACTATCGCGAAATAATGCACAAATGCAGCAAAATGATTCCGTCATTTAAGAAAATCGAAAAAAAAAAAAAACGGCTATCTAATAATTCATAGATACTTACAATTAAATGTAGTATATAATAGCTCTATTGTTTTAACAGAAATCATTCGTTTATATTTTTTTCAAAATAGCACGTATTTCAATTACATTTTCTTTCGGTTGCTACATGAAAATGGCAAAAAAAAATATATAATAACTATTTTAAAACGATTTTTCCTTTACTTTCTGCAGAAATGGATAAAATGCCGTTGCCAATATTAAGCAAATGGCTCCAAAAACTACAAAAAAATTAATATTTCAAAAATAAATGGCGATACAGTTTTCAAACAAAATGCATTTAAAAGAACATTTTTTTTTCCAATACGATGGTATAAAAATTGAAAATGTGCGATGCTTAGAAGTTTAAAAAATTGCTAAAGAATATTTAATCGTAATGCTTTGTTTCACGGCTAGCGTCTGTAAGCTAACATTATTTTTTGGTCACAAAATAAGCTGAGAGAAAGAAATAGCATACCGTACCGGAGGCTAAAAAATTTGTAAAAAAGACAAAAAAAAAAAAAAAAAAAAATACCGCGAAGTGGGCTCGAACCCGCAATGTCTTGGTCTGTAAGCTCGCACGCTACCGCTGCACCACGAATTCACATTCAGAAAGTCACACTAATGGGTATTTGAAATATACGCTGAACTTTAACCCCCAATTTCTCAAAAACTAAGGCCCATTTGAAGAAACCCTTTCATCAGAATAATTAGTGGTATGACCCCTACAACATACTTTGAAATCCTCAAAATCTGTGCGCATCATGTTTGGTGGTGCCCTTGTAAGTTAAAACACATTATTCTTTAAAAATTCTCTAATAATATAATGTCTTGAAAATGCCTTTTATAAAAATTAAAAGATCCAATAAGATTTCTTTGAAATAGATAATCAATGGGGTGGCTATTTTCCTTATGTGTTATTCTACGCCATTATTATGCATGTATCTAAACAGTCCTTGAATAGTACTGGAATAGTGCTTGAAAAGTGCTTGAATTTTATTTGTTCTTGAGTGTATGAACCATGTTTTCAATTCGGAAATATTTCTGTATTTTTATTGTAAGAAAATATTTCAAGAATATTTTCTTTAAACCTTCCTTTTTTCTTACACAAATATTGTAAGAAATAATGTATATTTGTACATTTCCTAATTCTACAAAATACTAAGAAAATATTTAAAATAAAAGATTTGAGTGAGGTTATAAATATTGCACAAAATCCCTATAAATTCAAATTTAATTAATCCTTCTAAATCCTCCAATCCTTCTAAAATCCTTCTAAAATTTATTAAATGATTATGTAAATCTTCTAATGTATTTTAACCTATTCACAAAAAATGCTTTAGAAGATAAAATTTTCTTGAATTCATAATTCAATACATAAAGGGTTAATATTATGTTTTATTTAAAATTAAACCACTGTTGATATACTCTATTACATTGTAAGTAATTTGTTGGATAGGCCGAAAACTTAAAGATTCATGCATCGGAAATTGGCTATGCTCACTACTGAAGCGTAGGAAAAAAAATAGTTTTTTATTTTTCAATTTTTTTCCGAAGAATATACAGTAAAGCCCCGATTATCCGCGAGGCGATTTTTTTTTTCTTAATTGAAGCCAACATTAAGGAAAATACAATAAGCCGTACTAATAAATATAAACAGAAAAATTCATGTATTTGAAAGTAATAGAATAATATTTCTGGATTTGGTTGCCCTGTTTGAAATATCAGATATAAAGTCTTGACGTCTTTTCTTGAATTTATTAACAAAACGTAAATACAGCAATTAATATATTAAACAATTAAATAAGACTATTATGATAAATTCCACGAGAGCATATCAAGAATAGCTTCATTTCCGAGATAAAAATTATTCCATACTAAAAGAAAAACAATAGTTTACAATTTAGAATAAAGAAAAGGTGTTTCTAAAGCAAAAACAAATGACTGATTTTTAAAAAAGTTGTAACTCAGATCTTTTTGTACAGTATATAGGGCATTGTTTCTTGTTTATTGTTCTTTATTTTAGTGATTTAGACGTAAAGCAAAGGTTTCTGATGTGCTGTGCATATGTATGTATTTTAAACGTTTTATTATCTTTTTTGTACACTAAAACATAGTTTTTATGTTGAATTTTCTTTCTTTTCGTGTTTGCATCCCAGTTTGTCTTTATCGGGTTATCCGAGGTGCCCTTGCCATCCAATTCCGCGGATAATCGGGGCTGTACTGTATTTTGAAACTTTGACTGTTTATTCTGATATATGAAGGTTAGGACTAGACCAGAAAAAAAAATGTATATATCTTTTGGAATTTACTAACACTTTAATAATAATTAGATAAATGTCCTTAAGTGTCCCACTACTGGTCAGGGGCCTCGCTAAGGGGGAGGCCAGGGGGAGCCTCCCCCCCAAAAAATTTCGCGAATACTATTACACTTGGCAAATTTACGAACTTAGTTGGTGAATTTGTGTAAAACTTTAATAAAACTATAATACACTTTCTATTTCTGATAAACTTGGCAAAAATTACAAATCTAATTGGTAATATTATTAAACTTTTTACAATTAAGTGCTATATTACATTTTCTAATTGTGGTAAGTTGGCAAATTTATAAAACTGGCAAAGACTGAAATTTGACTTTGGCAATTTAAGGTCCTCTCCCCTACCAATAAAAAGTCTTCGCGATGGTCCTGCCACTAGTGCGTTTACCATAGTTGAACGTTTCAAATATTAAATAAAATGAATTCAAAATGAAAACTCTCATTGCACGGCAAACGATTTTTTACCATAGATAAAAATGTAATTGAAGACTTTTGTTGTAGTCCATCTCAATTATATATATATCAATCTCGTTATGTTTGAGATATTGTAACATCAATATAATGCACCGAAAGCGACCCCCCCCCCCCCCTCAGTAGTCTGTAATGTAATGGAATTCTTCTGTGTGTCCCTGTAAATGAACAACAAATGCTAGACACTTCATTTTCAATACCGATCATTTTATAGTAAGCCTCAAAGCCATATGAAAATTTCATGGCAATACGAATATATTTGAGGCATTCTCACATATTTTTCAATTCCTACTATTAGCTCACACTCTCCCTATATTTATTTATATATTTATATATTTATCTTGTACAAATTTTCAATCGTTAATAAAATACTCATTATTCATCCTATCAGGTTGAAATAAATTTTTTTAAACTTCTACTGGATGACAATTGATGTTAATAAAGTTTTTTCAAATATTAATTAATTAATTTTAGTTTTGCATGGGAAACAAAATGGCCGCCATTGGTTGTTGAATTTCAATGAAAGTATTTTCAATAAGAGTTACTATAGGGGGGGGTGGGGGGACCTTGTTCTGTCGCCAAATACCGCCAAGTTTGTCGCCAACTTGGCGATATATCGCCAAATTTGGCGGGCCAAAATGAGTCGCCAAAAGTGACGCCAACTTGGCGATATCTCTAATATTTCGCCACATTCCCGTAGAGTTCCATTGTAAACCTACTTGCTTATAGAAAATCAACAAATTGAGATATTTTAATGCAACAAAAACTCATATAGCTTGATTATATTAAATTTTTCTTTGATGGCCTAAGTAGGAATTGACTTTAAAACAAAATTTTTATGTTATTTGTTTACTTTTAAGTCCTTCAATAATAATTTTTATTTTAGTACATATTGTTGGTTTATTAACCACTTGGGAAAATGGTTATTGTCCTCGGTCAGGGTAGGAAATCAAAAACATATCTGAAGCCTCTTATTAGTTGAATCCCGCATTTTATTCGTTTTCTGATTGGTCTATACAGTAATCTGTATTTTCCCTTTACTTTCAACAGAGATGGATACTTCTGTTGCCACTATGACAAAAAAGTAATAAAAACTACAAAAAAAAAAACTAATAACTCAGAAACAAATTGAGATACAGCTTTCAAAGAAATTGCAATTAAAAATGCATTTTTTTCTCTATACGACGATATAAAAAATAATATTGTGGGATATTTAGAAGTTTAAAAATGAAATTTCATTTAAAATTGGTCCAGGAATATTAATGTTTAATCCATGGCGTACGTAATATATGACCAGCTCCGTAGAAGTTTAAAAATTTACAGTACCGAAAATTGTAAAACTGAAATTTCTTTTAAAATTTGTTCATGATGGGTTCAGGAATGTTAATGTTTAATTCATGGCGTACGTAATGTATGATCAACTCCGTGCGATTTTTTATGTCTTAAATTATAGTCTTTGAAAAAATCATTTTCCAAATGGTCGTTGTAATTTGTTAAATTGCTTTTATTTTTTTTTTTTTCTTATACTAGAAAACATATCATTGCATGACTGTATAACAATATTAACGAGATAAAAAAGTTTTGGACGATATTGGGGGGTCCAAATATACCGCGAAATTCCTCACCGCCCCGTGTCCCTGATGCTGAATTTTAAGTTTGGAGCTGTCTGTATAAAATTGTTTCAATAAAAGTAATTTTTTTTTTCCGAAACTGGGACTATTGTTTTATATAAACATGTAGCAAAAAATTAATCTGCACACATTTTTATGGTTGATATTATTTTTTGAACTTTGTGCCTGGATTTTAGATTCCTTACCGTCCTTCTTGCCAAAATTATACAAAAAATCACTTCAGATGCAGACACAGAATTTTTTTTCAACATTTTTCTCATGCAGAAGTATGCTAGAGAAAGAGTGGATAAAATTCTTTGACAGAAAATTTACTGCAGAATTTAAATCAGCATTTAAATATCAATTATAAACATCGTGGCTTTATTAGTCTTACCCTCCCCAAGGTTTTATTCCTGCACTTTTCGATGTAAATTAATTTCTTTTTAAATTTAACCCAATGTAAATAACTGTTGCTAAAAATCAACGAACATTGTGGCTATCACTTAGTCTTAACATGATTTGCCTAAAAATAGGTGGTAATTTTCCCATCTCTCTTTTTTTTTCCCTTACCGTCGCTTCCTTAACACCCCTTTAAGGCAATGTTATACCAAAATTTTGTACTAAAAATACTACATTGTTATTATTTCTTATTTGAATGTTCTGTGGGTACAATGCAAAATCATAAGTAAAAATTTAGAAGGTAAAATGGTAAGTAAAATTAAACTCGCAAGTTTAATTTAAACCTCAGTTAAATAAAAAATAAAAATCGTCTCTGCTGACCATTTTTTCTTTATTTTGAACCACTAAAGAATTCATCTATCAGTTTAAAATGTTATTTTATTAAATATAATTTCACCATTTTTTCTCCTGAAAGTTAAAATTTTGTGAGAATGCTTCATTTATGAGAATTAGAGGACAGACAGACGACAAATAGAAGACAAACATAAGTACTTTTCAATTATGTTGGAAAGTGTTAAAAAGGTTACGTTCCGAAATTAAGCATCGTGTCTTTTTTTTTTCTTTTTTCTCAGTGTAACTTTTAATCTGATTCTAGTGTATTTCTAATAAAAGTCTTGAAATTTCAAATTTTTAAAGGTATTTATATCTGCTTTTCCTAAAAACATCGATTTAGAAAACATATTCGTTATTGTTATTATTAATATTAATTCATTTTAAAGTCTAGATATTTAAATATATAAATGATTCTTCATTTTTAGGTGCGTTCGTAATTATATAAATACATATGGGGCATTCTCACAATCTTTTAACTTATTACTTATAACTTATTACTTAATCTTATAACTTATTCATGTCCCTGAATAATAATTTTTTATTTAATACACTTTTTTGTGTTTTTTAATTTCATATACTTGGGAACATCCCAATGCATGATTGCACAACAATATTAACGAGATAAATAAGTTTTGGACGATATTGGGGGTCCAAACACATGGAAAACTCATCTACCCTCCTGTGTCCCTGATGCTGATTTTGAAGTTTGGAGCTGTCTGGATAAAATTGTTTCAATAAAAATAATTCGATGTAATTTTTTTCTGAAACTGGAACTATTGTTTTATATAAATATGTAGCTAAAAATTAATCTGCACATATTTTTAGGGTTGATATTATTTTTTGAACTCTGTCCCTGGGTTTTAGATTTTTTACCACCCCCTTCTAAAATGATACAGAAAATCACTTCAGATGCAGCGACAGAATTTTTTTCAAGTTTTTGCTCATGCAGAAGTATGCTAGACAAAGAATATCTAAAATTCTTTGACAGGAAATTTACTACAGAATATAAATCAGCATTTAAATATCAATTTCAAGCACCGTGGCTTTATTGGTAGTTTTACCGTCCCCAAGGTTTATTCCTGCACTTTTCTAGGTAAATTAAAAATTTTTTTTAATTTAATTCAATGTTAACAACTGTTTCTAAAAATCAATGAACATTGTGGCTATCACTTAGTCTTAACATGATTTTCCTAAAAATAGGTGGAAATTTTCCTTACCGTTCCATCCTTACCGTCTCTTTTTTTTACCATTTCGTCCCTTTTTATACCTTACCGTCCCTTCTTTAACACCCCTTTAAGACAATGTTATACAAAAATTCCGTATTAAAAGTACTACATTTGTATTATTTCTTATTTGAATGTCCTGTGGGTACTATGCAAATTCATTATAAGTAAAAATTTAGAAGAAAATAAAAAGTTATAGGGGTAAAATGGTAAGGAAAAATTAAACTCGCAAGTTTAACTTAAACCTCAGTTAAATAAAAAAAATTTCGCTGCTGACCCTTTTTTCTGTATTTTGAATCATTAAGGCATTCGTCTATCAGATTAAAATGTTATTTTAGCAAGTTTAATTTCGCCAGATTTTTTTTTGCCAAAAGTCAAAAGATAGTGAGAATACCCCATATAGCATCTATAACCGTCCTGTCCATCTGTCCGCATATAAAAACTAGTGATGGGCGATAACGAGATGTTTTTATTGATTTTCTCGATTGTGTGGACATCTCGATATATTTCGATTGTGTAAAATGATTCTCGATTACTCCAGTTTGCCAATTGTTTTTATACGTTACCTGATTCGTTCTTATCACGAATCGTCTGCGGATGAACTGGAATGAGTTAGTGTTAATGAAGATTTTGATGGCTGAGTTTTTGTACTATAACATAGGGGAATATTTTTTTTTATCTACCCTAGGAGTTTATGGCACCAATAAACACACTTTTTAGGTATTAGTTAGAATGCTCAGTAAAAAAAAAATCCGACCTAAAATGACATTTATTGTTTAAAACGCTCAGATTTCAAGTTAGAAATGTGTTCTCAGTAGCGCAAATCTGGGGAAGAAGGAAGAAAGGTTCCTAATATGAAAGAGTGGTAAAAGGGCTTTCTGACGATACATCACAGGAGAGGTTCGGAAAAAGTTTGAAAATTGTCCTCCTCATGGGAAAATCCTCCAAAATTCAACTCCGGGGTTAAAGAAAGGTTTATAATTATATATATAATAGCGCTAAGGGTATAACGCTTCAGGAGTGAACTCATCCGGATCCCACTTCGCTTTATCTTATTCCATTAGGCCATTTTTTTTCAAAATTATTTTTTCGAATAAAACTTCATAAAAGTTACATTTTTGGAAAGATTATTCAAAATAAATGAACATTTGAGAGATCACTTACATTCCATTATATATATTCTGAGATAACTTCAGTTGAAATTAGTTTGGCAGCTCAATCTCACCCCCCAAGTAAACATTCGTTTGTATCGCAGTTTTTTTTAACTTTTGTGGTTTGCTGGCGCCATCTATTGGTAGTTAAAATAAAAAAGAAGTTTCTTTTGAAATTCTTTGAACTCTGAAGACATTGGGGGGGGGAGGGGGGAATGAATAGTATTTCTTATAAAATATAATTAGACTATCAGGAATACTTAATGTCGTGTAGTATATATATATATATATCAATGCAAATAAAATTTTGCATTTTTGTATTTTGTAGGGAAAATAAATTTGCAATTTAATAAAAGAATTTGAGAAAAAAAAATCTGTTAATGCAATTAATAGTTGGAATTTACTTAAGTGATAACTTACTTAAGGATCATTTGTAATGATCAAAATTTATTACAGGTTTCTTTATGAATGTTTTAAAAAAACAAGATTTAATCTGAGTTGAACTTTTTAAAATTTAAATTATATAATTATTATTTTGGCGTCAGTTATCGGCAATTAATCCGTGAAGGACTCTTAATTTTTTTTTTCTGATTTATAAGAAATTGAAGGTTATTGATTTTTTTAAAGCAATGAACGAAGACGAAAGTAAGTTGACAATATATTTTAAAATAGCATTCTAATTTACATGTTTTTATAACTATTATTACCCCCCCCCCACACCTGATCCTATTAGTTAAGATAAAATTTATTACTTCATAATTATTTTTATAATGCAATGATATATCATTCTTTTGAAAATGCAAACACGTCCTTCTGACGGGCTATCTTCTAGTATGAAAGAGTGATCGAATAGCTTTCCGATGATATATTAAATGAGGGGTTCGGTAAAAGTTTGAAAATCCCCACCCCTTGGGTCCGCTCTCGCGCCCCTGAAATACTCCCTGGAATCACCCATCTCTCTTTTTGAAATTTTTATATTTAATAATAATATTTATCGTGGGGCTCCGTCAGAAAACACATCTAAAGTTATACATATTATAGAAATCGCAACGGTTTTGGCAATTTGTTTGCGCATTCCCTCACCCCCCCCCCCCCACCCCGGAAATTCAACTCTCCGTATGGAAGAAAGGCTCATAATATGAAAGAGTGGTCAAAGAGATTTCCAATGAGATACCACATGAATACTGCACCCATGTGACTACTCTCACGCCCCCTGAATACACCCGGAATTCACCAACCTCTTTCTTTGATATTTTTATATTTAATAAATAATATTATCAGACAGCTCCGTCAAAAAATAACATCTAAAATGATAATTATTGTAGAAATCGTTACGGTTTTAAAAATTTGTTCTCACCCCCCCCCCTCCTCCTCCCACACCCTGAAATTCAACTACGGGTAGGAGAAAGGTTCATAATATGAAAGAGTCGTCAAAGAGCTTTCCGGTGATATATCACGTGAGAGGTTCGATAACACTTTAAAAATTGCATCCTCGTGGGTCTACTCTCGCTCCCCCTTAATAAACCCGAAATTCACTAACGTTTCTCTTTGAAATTTTTATATTTAATAATTAACATTTTTTGGAGGCCTTAGTCAAAAAAACCACATCTAAAATAATAATTATTGTAGAAATCGCTACAGTTTTAAAAATTTCTTCGCGCACTCACTCCGCCCCCCCCCCCCCCTCATGAAATTCAACTCCGGGTGGGAGAAAGGATCATAATATAAAAAAGTAGTCAAAGGACTTTCCGGTGATATATCACATAAGGGGTTCGATAAAAGTTTGAAAATTGTACCCCCGTGGGTCCCCTCTTTGGCCCCCTGAATACACCCGGAGTTCACCAAACCCTTTCTTTGATATTTTTATAATTAATAAATAATATTATCGGAGAGCTCCGTCAAAAAATAACATTTAAAATGATAATTATTGTAGAAATCGTTACGGTTTTAAAAATTTGTTTGCGTATACCCCCCTCCCCCGCACTCTGAAATTCAACTCTGGGTGGAGAAAAGGTTCATAATATCAAAGAGTCGTCAAAGAGCTTTCCGGTGATATATCACATGAGGGGTTCTATAAAAGTTTGAAAATTGCATCCCCATGGGCCCACTCTCATGCCCTCTGAATACACCCGGAATTCGTCAACCTCTTTCTTTAATATTTTTATATTTAATAAATAATATTATCGAAGGGCTTCATCAAAAAATTACATCTAAAATGATAAATATTGTAGAAATAGTTACGGTTTTAAAAATTTATACGCGCATACCCGCCTCCGCCTGCACCCTGAAATTCAACTCCGGGTGGGAGAAAGGTTCATAATGTGAAAGAGTGGTCAAAGCAATTTTCGATGATATAATCACAGGAGAGGTTCAATAAAACTTTGAAATTTGCACCTTCGTGGGTCTAATCTCGCTCCCCTTGAATACACCCGGAACTCACCAACCTTTCTCTTTGAAATTTTTATATTTCATAAATAGTGTTATCGGAGGCCTTCGTCAAAAAACCACATATAAAGTGGTAACTATTGTAGAAATCACTGCAATTTAAAAATTTGTTCGCGCACCCCTCCCCCCCTCTCCCTCTGAAACTCAACTCCGGGTAGGAGAAAGGTTCATAATATGAAATAGTGGTCCAAGAGCTTTTCAATGATATATCACATGAGGGGTTCGGTAAAAGTTTAAAATCCCCCCCCCCCCCCCCACGCACACAGTAGGTTCGCTCTCGCGCCCCCGGAATACCCCCGGAAATCACCTACCTTTCTCTTCGAAATTTTTATATACAATAAATACTATTATCGGAGGGTTCCGTCAAAAAATCACATCTAAAATGATAATTATTGTAGAAATCCTTACGGTTTTAAGAATTTGTTCACGCATACCCCCCTTTTCCCCGCACCCTAAAATTCAACACAGGGTGGCAGAAAGATTCATAATATGAAAGGGAGGTCAAAGAGATTTCCGATGGTATATCACATGAGATGTTTCATAAAAGTTTGAAAATTGCACCCCTGTGGGTCCACTCTCCCGCCCCTTGAATACTTCCGGAATTCCCCAACTCTTATTTCAATATTTTTATATTTAATAAATATTATTTTCCTGAGGGCTCCGACAAAAAACCCATTTAAATGATAATTATTCTAGATATCGCTACAGTTTTAAAAATTTGCCCGCGCACACCCCCTACCCCCGCATCCTGAAATTCAACTGCGGGTGGGAGAAAGGTTCATAATATGAAAGAGTTGTCTAAGAGACTTCCGATGATGTATCACTTGACGTCTTCCGTAAAAATTTGAAAATCCCCACCCTCCCCTCCGTGGGTCCACTCTTGCGCCCCCGAAACTCACCAATCTCTCCCTTTGATTTTTTTTTAATTTGATACATAATATTTATCGGAGGGCTCCATCATTTCACTGCTCATTGTCATACCTATCTCTCTTTCCAGCTCTTCCCTCGATATCTCTTCTCGGCTCTTCTTGACCGAGAACGAGAAATCAGTTTTCTTGACAATCATCGAGAGTAACATATCGAGAATGGAAGAAAATTAATTTCTCATTCTCGGCCTAAGTTAGAACCGAGAAGAGGTATCTCGATGAAAGCGAGAAGTTTGCATCGAGAAGAGAATCTCGAGGTAAGCGAGAAGTTTTCATCGAGAAGAGCTATCTCGAGGTAAGCGAAAAGTTTGCTTCGGGAAGATATACGTCGAGGTGCGAGAGAGAGAGAGAAATGAATGAGCATATTCCACCTACGTCATGATTACGTAGTCTGGGCTGGCTAAGAACTTCTAGCGTAAAGGAGGGAAGTCACTGAAACGAATGTGATGTAAATCCCCGCTAGAAAAACAGTAATAGAGCCCTATCTTATGAGTTAGAAGTTCTTTGGGTATTTATTTAGCTTTCACAGTTAGATTGACACTTCCAAGAAGGATATAGATTAGGAGGCATGTGATTTTGTTACATATGCTTAAATTGAAAAGGGTTTAATTCAATTTGTATGGGGCTTTTTTTCCATTTTTACTTTCTTCTATCGTTAAAGAAGAAAGTTTTGGATTCATGAAAAAATTGTCAGTTTTTAGAAAATATCGTCTGTTTATGTGACAAAAATTTTGATAACGCTCTATCTCAAGAAGTAATGTACGAAATTTAATAATACTTCATATTCAGTTAAATCTAGATATAAATTGGTGTTGATTTGTTTGTTGTGCAAATAGCCCAACTGGTAACGCTGCTATATTTCAAAAACTAATGCACGGAATTTAATCAAGCTTCATAGGCTATTGCTAGAGATTGGAACAAATTCCGTGTTAGACAGGTTCACGCTTAGCAAATATATTTGTCTAGTACCATTTCTCGATAAAGCTATTTTGCTTTCGATCAACATTGAAATTCTACAGCATTAGACAATAGACATTTAGAGGAACTTTGATCTGCATTAAATCGTTTGCCTTTACCGAAAAAAGGAAAAATACTGTTCGATTCGGACATTTAGGGGAACTTTGATCTGTATTAAATCGTTTGCCTTTACCGAAAAAAGGAAAACTGCTGTTTGATTCTACTAAGTTCGGGAATGTCTCACAAAGTAGCTACTTTGGATTTAGGTACAGGTGGGCAACAGTCATGTTAGGGGCTCATTTAGGGACTGGAAATCAATTCCGTTTCAGTCAGATTCCGTTTTAGCTGGTTTATTTGTCTAGTTGTCCTCCCATTTTTTGATAAAGCTCTTTTTTCTTTTGACCAACCTGAAAATTCCACAGAATTAGACACGCATTCAACATTTAGGAACTTTTCCTTTATCAAACCTTTTACTTTTATCGAAAATGTGAAAATGCTAATCGATTCTAGCTATTGCACTTAAGAATAAAAATGCGTTAGAAAGACGCTACTTTGGATTTGGGTACAGACAACGAAGAGTCATGTTTGAATTGCTAGGGGCCAGAGACCAACTCCGTTTTAGACAGTTTCTGTCTTAGCTGATGTTTATGCGGTTATCCTTCCATTTTTGTATAAAATGCACCTGAGAATAAAATTGAGTTCTTAAAGGAGTCAAAAAGTAACTACTTTGGTTTGAGTACAAACATAAAATATCATTTTGGAATCATTACGGAATGGAAACCGGTTTCCGTTTTAGATAGGTTCCCCATTACCTGGTATAAGTGTCCGGTTATCCTTTTGTTTTTCGACAAAGTTCTTTTGTTCGATTAATGGCGAAATTCCCCCAATAGTAGGCACGCATTTACGAAAATTTTTAACGAAATTACGAAAATTATCAAACATTTGCCTTTAGCGAAAAAGGGAAAATTCTACTCGATTCTAGCTCATATGCTTGAATAAAAATAAGTTCGTTAATGTGCAGAAAGTAACTACAGTCAAACCTCGTTATATCGCCGTTAACCGTTCGAGAAATTTTAGGCGCTATAACGAGTTTGGCGGTATATTGAATTTGATAGCAATAAAATTTAATTTTGATACTATTATGCTAATATTATTATTATCATTATAAAAATAAATATCATAATGCATTTTTATTAAATTATCCCATAATATATAGGATATATAATTAATATAATATAATTAATACTGCTTGATTCAAAATTATCTAATTAATGTCTGAAATTAACATGCACTTACCTCTTATTATAATCAATTTTAGAAGTAGATAATTAAGCACATAACAGACACACACTTACATTAAATCTCACACTGAATTTATTTTACTTTAATTATCTTTTACAGGGAAATATTTTAAAATTCTAGTTTTTCTACAACTAAAAGATTGTTCAACATTTTTTTTATCAGTTGCATGTTTTCAAAAAAAATTCTTATTTTCCCAATACATTTTTTAACTTCATAAGATGTAATATGCGGCATTTTAGCTTCTTCAGATTCGCTGTCAGATGAATTTGAATTTTGATTGGCAACAATTTCTTCGATTGTCAAGTCAAATCTTCAATTTTTGAAACACTTTTGTATATATTAATGTACTCTATTGCCGATAGAGGATGCTCAATATCTGTTAATTTGTGTATTTCGTTTTGTTGTTATTAAAATGCTGTACTGTTTTGTTTTCTAGTAGATCCTTCATATTTAATCAATCCAGCACGTGTCTAGCAGCTAACAGTAATTTCTGATGAAATTCCATCTCATGCTTTTTTTTATCATGCGAATAGAATCATGTAAAAGGATTGTGGAACATCATCTTAACGATTTTTTGAATGATATGGCGCACGTGATGCTTTTGATAATGAGATTTGAATGAATTTATTATACCCGCATCCAAAGGTTGTAAAAATTCAGTACAGTCAGGAGGTAAAAATTCAATGCGAATATTGCTCATTGGGTATGCTATGTGAAAAGGGCCATTATCCAAAAACATTAAGATATGGCGTTTGCTTCTTTTCATATTTAAGTTGTAATTCGCTAACCATTTTTGAAATACTGCTGCAGTCATCCAAATTTTCTTGTTATTCTCATAATCTACATAAAGAGCAGGATTAAAATTTTTAAAACGTCTTGGCTTAGCTGATTTTCCAATCACTGTCATAGTTCTCTTATCAGACCCATCACTATTTGTACAAAACACAAGAGAAACCAGATCTATTTCTTTCCTTTTTTTTTTTTTGATTCTTTAGCAGGCCCACTCGAATTTGTTTTATCTGGCTGCAAACGGTAAAAAAAAGCCACTTTCATCCATATGCTAAACGTCCTCCGTTTTATACTCTAGAATCAGCGCACTCAGTTTTTTACGACCATTTAACACAATATCTTCATCAACACCCGCAGTTTCACCACTTCGTATGTACCGAGAGTATCCTCGTCGCTTTTTAAATATCTTCAATCAGCCACTACTGTATTCGGAATCTGTGATATTCATTTGCTGGCCAAGGACTTTTGCCTGCTCTCTGATGATGTCTCCGTCTATGGTAGCATTTTCAGCACTCATTTGTTGTATCCGTGTGCAAAGGACATCCTCTAAGTCTTCATGTTTCGCTGTTTTCAGTGTTTTTACATTTGACTGCAGATCGTTGGTGTTAATTTATTTTTTTGTATTCAACAAAATGTCTCCGATGCAGCGTCTGATAACAGGCTTTTTCCAGAATGTATAAAAATGATTGGAGATGTGTTGCTGCGATGCATTCACATTTCATTCTTTATATTCACAAATTTCCCTCTTTTCCAAAATTGATAAAACTGCTCTTTTCGCCATACGTAAAAAAAAAAAAATCCCTGCCGGCTCGGGCCTACAGGCGGAGGTAGATTTCGAAGTTAAGTACTAAATTCACCAACAAATCTTAAATCAAGATTAGAGATAAGCCCAGTTTCTTCACTATAAGAATGAGCACTAAGGGAGCTAAGCATTTTGTGAAAATTCTAATATACACGAATATACACACGCATGTATATGGAATAGGTTTAAAAATGGCTAAAGCAAATTCAGAGAACCTCAAAGTGTTAAAATATGTTAATATTTCCATAGTCGGGTTTTTATTATGTTTTAATAAGTTTCTTCAAACTCACATGACGTTACATATTCACCTGCTGAGGTCCATTATATTTCCAATATGACGCAATATATATATATATATATATATATATTAATTCGTCAAACTATTTATTTCATTTTGAGTTTTCATGCGGAAATCTTGCTCTAGAAAACTTATGACGTAATATTCAATTTGTTTTCAATTCCTCAAACTGTTTATTTAATTAAATTTTTCACGTGAAATCTTGCAATAGAAAAACAATTGTTGTGGTGAAAATTTTATTGCTTTTTTTTTAATTGTTGGCAACTGCTATAACGAAAAATATTTATTTTTTTTCCTGTCATTGTTGTGTAAGAGCTGGTTTTATCAGAATCATGTTAAGACGGTATTCAAAATTTTGAGCCCTCCCCATTTCCATTCCCTTGGGCCGATTTTGCCCATTTTCAATCGCCGCCGAGATATTAACCATATCAAAGTTGTTGGCGAGTTTGAAGAAGATCCGTGCATAATTGCGACTTTTATCGTGCGGACAAAATTTAGTACATACATACATACATATATATGTATATATATATATATATATATATATATATATATATATATATATAAACTTTTTAGGTGGGGGTGGTTTTGGGTTCCTGGGGTCCTATAATGAGAAGTTATGAAGGAATTTTTCAAAAGTCGCACCATAGTAACGACTGCAATAGGTAGTATTTCTTACGAAATCTACCTAAAAGAGATAGGATATTTTACAGATTTAACTGGTGAAATCTTCGAGGTTGCAATAAATGTCCGACCGAAACTTCGAATGACAGATTTTGCTTTGCACGCCGTTTTTTTTTTTTTTTTCTTCTAAAAATCGACATACAGTGGACGCAGAAGTTCTTTTCTGCATTGTTCACACCTGAGAGAGGAGAGATCTTTTCGACCAATGTCGTTCCACGCTCTCCTGCTCCAGAAGCGCATCAGGTCAAGTGACTTGCCAGTGGGAATCAGAACCTTCACTTGCTCGGCAGCTCAGCGCCCGGTATTTTTCTTCTCCCAATGACATGCAAAATGGGTGGCAGGTGTTGAGAACAATACGAATTCTTTGCAAGTTAATAAAGTTTGAATGGCACTTTAACGGATGCATTACATTGAAATTCCTATTTGGCAGATTTGTTTATAGACACTATTGGCGGTTAAACGGAATTGGCGTTATTTCGAGATGGCACTAAATCGGGGTTTGACTGTATTTTGAATTGGAAGGCAAACTTAAAGAATCATTTTGGCATCGATAGGGAGTGGTAACCAGTTTCCGGTTTAGACAGGTTCCCTTTTAGCAAGTATATTTTTCTGGTTTTTCTTCTCTTTTTCGATAAAGCTCTTTTTTCTTTTTTTTTTTTTTTTTTTTTTTTTTTTTTTTTGATCAACGGGAAATATCACAGCATTAGATATTTAGTGGAACTTTAACTTGTATAAAATTTTTGTCTTTATCGAAAACGTGAAAAAAGCTATTCAATTCTATCGAATGCGCCATAGTTACGTGATTTAGACATCGCACTTTCATAAAAAATAAAAGGGAACTTATTCCAAAACAAAATTAGCAAAAAGATATTACAATTCTTGAAACACTTAAATAATTTTTTTAAAGGTAAGATAAATGAACTGAAAATATTTTCTTAAGGTATTTAGCGTTCCAAAATAGCGTTGTTCTTATCATTACTTTGAACATGTTGCTTGATAACATATTGATCTTATATTTGAAAAAACTTGTTTGAAAAGAGCGTTTTGAAAAATTCTGAAGTGTGGGGGTTACCGTGTTGAACTCATTCTGCTGGCATCTGGTTCCTCTGTAGTACTGTCAATTTACTGGACTTGCATACATAATACACATTGCCATACATAAAATAAGATTTGATATGAAAATCCATGATACTTATTATTAATATGCTCAAACATTACAAACTTAGAATATTTTACAGTGTTTTATAGAAACATTAACATGCACACTTCATTAAAGAAATTTATACGGAACACAACTTAAAGATATTAATCATTTAGAGTTTATTGGCTTGTATTAAAATACAGAATGACACATAATATTCGAAAGATAAATACTGTAGCGGAGATGTTGTAACATTAAAGTTAATTTCTTAAACGCATTTCCAATAATTTGTTAATTGTCATAAACCATTAGTACAGAAAAGGGCATAAGCTTAGGGGTTAACATTTTTTTCAGAAGGCTTAAAAACTGATAAGATGTATTACATAACAAGTTGTATTAAGATTGTTAACAAATGTTAGAATACAGCTTTTTAAAGGCTTCATATCAGGTGCCCCTCCATCAATTAAAGTTGAATGAAAGTGATAATGAAAACGATAGCAGCAAACTACATTACTGCTTCTGATTTTTCACAACCTTTCATTTAGCTTCAAATGAAGATTGTAGATGAAGATCTTTTTACAAAGTCATCTGGCATCTCAATGTTAAATTTACATCGATTTCTTGGTATGTTTTTTTTTACTCCATCTATCTTTAGTTGCCACGTATTTACTAAAAACTTAAAAACTATACTGTATAAGCATGTAAAAGCAATAATTTTAATAATCGATTGTAAAACATCTCGATTGTAGATTCCGGGGAGTAATCGATGACTGTATCGATTGTATTTTTTTCGATTGTTAAATAAAATCTCGAGAATCGCCCATCACTAACAAAAACTATGGTTTGAAACCATACCCGCAACCGAATGGTTTGAAATTCAATCTACCCCCTATATATATATATAAAATCCTAATGAAACGAATTTATGAAACGACTGATTAAGTTTCATGGCGATTTCTCCTAAAATATGGAATATTATGTGATGAAATTAACAACAAAAATCCGTATTGATCTGCAGATTTCAAAACTGGTATTAGAATTTCAAAATTTGAATTAGTTTTCGAGATGTTAATTTTTTTCTAATTTTAGCCTCTATTAAGCTCTCTATTAGAGTAGCGACATATTTTTACATTAAATTTTCGATGATATCTCGAAAATATAATACCTAAGATTAAAAGAAATGTATTTTTTAGTTCAGTGTTACGAGAGCTTTCACACGATACTCCACACAATATATATATAAAAAAAGTTTTTTTTTTTTCGAGTAACTTAATTAGCCCTACATTTTTCATAAATATATTTGTGAATGGTTAATAATCTATAAATATGTTGATCAATAGACTTTATTACCCCTGCCAAATTCAAACTTTTCATCGTTCCATGACTTACGAGAAAAACACCTGTGACAGACGGACAGACAGACATACACACTAGGGTGGAACTAAAAAACGAAGTTTCGAATTTTATATTCTAATAGTGATTATTTTTTTCCTTTTTAACTCCATAAAAAGAAAATATTTTTCTTTTAATTTTAAAATGATATTTTCCGGTTCCTCAAAGCGCCTGATTTTCCATAAAAAACGAAAAAAAACAATAATTGCATGAACAGTTTTTTAAGCTTATTGTTAAATTTATATTTTGCAAAATTAAATTAATTAAGTGTTAATGTCCTGTAATAAAGAGAATAATTTAGTTTGAGTGCCTTAGAAAAGTTAGCCCCACTTTATTTGACTTTTGTAGAAGCCGGCGTCGTGGGCGTCGGCTTTCATTGTCTCTGATTTATTTGGCTGCGACACATAACGAGTTAGTCCGATTTAACGAGTGTTAACAGTTTCTTTAATTATTTTTCGATAAACATTCGGTATCAAAAGTGACAAAGTCTGTTAATGTACCTAAATCTAGATAATTGTTGAAGTGTCCTGTATTTCGTGAACCAAAACAATTAACATTAGACTGTCATCTTTGACGAACATATGAAGAAGTTATGAAACATTACTTTTGGGTTCAATTTAACTTAAAATCTGACAGCTGGAATCTGGTACACACTATTTCTAAAATATCTAAAGCTGTTGATGATACAATTAAAAGTGTATTGCTGAGACCTTCAATTCCAACGGTTTCTGATACACAAATCATAAAAAATGATTAGAGACTAGTGCGAGAAATGTCAAAATTTGAAGAAAAATATTAAGATTAGAAAGAATAATCCCACATCCAATATAAAATTGCAAAATGTTAGGTAATCCTGTGAAAAACATTTCTTTGTGTAAAAGCACTAAATATTATCGTGTATCAGAACAAGAACGTCACTTTCTCAAAGACCAAAGAGAGATGGGGTGATGACAATAGGATCAATAGATATAAAAATTACAAAAAATGTGTAGCAAGACTGGAAATGGAAATATCAAGGAAAAAAGTTATTTTAAAACAAAAAAATGATGTTTTGATTGAATGATCGTCAAGTGTAAAAAACAGTTCGGAAGGAAATAGTTCAATCGGTTGTTTTTCTAAACCTGAATTTGATAATCAACACGGTGAAAGAACCGGACTATTAGACCGAACTGCAAATATTATTGCAAATGGCACCTTAGAAGATATGGGTATTTCTGATGATAATAAAGAAAAGGTAACTGAAAGAAGGACTTGAAGACGACAAAGAGAAAAGAAAAGGAAGAATTTGAAAGAACAGGAAAGACGAAATGAGTTAATTTTAGAAGGTTAGTATTTTTATGGCAGAAAGGATAACGCTATGATAACTGAAGCAGAGGGAAAAAAGTATAAAGAATCATTAAAGACGAACATCTGGTCTCAGATCAAAAACCAGCATAAAAATATATTGGTCATATTTCATTGACATCTTCTTCTTATATTAATACAGCCACTGCAATTTTGGTGTATTTTCAAAATAATAATACAGATATTTCAAGTTTGAGAGTTATTAGGTGAAACAGAAACGCCTTTAATGCAAGATGCAAATCTGGAGTTGTTAAAACATCGTAAGCAATACCCTAAAAACTTTATAATGGATAATTTGATTATTACATGCAAATGAACTTTTTTCTTAGAATCTTATTTCAACATCTTGCTGAAAAACTACGGGTACAAAAGGATTTTCTGGACCAGTAGGAAAGCGACTTGAAAAAATGCGAACATATTGAAATTATAGACTATAAAAACATTGATCCTATCTTAACGGTCAGATCGGATGAAGAACTTAAAAAAAGTACAAACAGGGGATACACCTGAATTTTAGATTTTCCTTGTCATACTCAAACAGTGGCAACGTGTGTCAAAATTGTCCCGCGAGCTGCGTCAACCGTCTTTAAATATTAAGCAAAAGACGGCTTAATCTTGGGAAAGTTGAATTCCCACAATGTAATGACAAAGTTTGCCTAAAAAGACAGTAGGTTGAATATCCAATTTAAGTAATTCATAACAAAGGGAGGTAAGGATATTTAACCACCTCCTCTTCTGGATAGACTTCTGGATAGTATTTGCTAAATAAAAGTAGATATGAGCTAACAGCTACGTTGTTTACTTTCAGTTACATTATACTGAAATTTCAAAACTTTGACCTCCTTGAGGAACCGGAAAACAACTTAATTTAAAAAAACCTTTTCAGCCAAAAGTTTAGACATCCAAAAAGGAAAAATGTTTTCACTATTACACATTAAAATAAAAAAGTTTTTTTTTTACCCTATACTTAAGTTCCACCCTAATACACACTCGTGATCTTATAATGGTTCCGTTTTTACTTTTTAAGTACGAAACCCTAAAAATAGAACCTCATTTCGATTCTAAATCGCTTCAATAGTCAGACCGGCTAATTTTACGCCTTTCCGTTTAAAAAAGAGTCATAAAATGTGTCAGAAAGTTTCACGTTGTTGAGCAGAGGATTTCAGAACCGCCTTAACAAACACTGAAAGCACTGAAATTAATAACTGTCCTTTATACACACTATATGGCCAAAGGTGGTCGATCACTTGCGATTTTTGACGTTTTATTAAATATCTAGAAAAATACATGAGGAATCAACTTGAAACTGCAGGTGTGTAAACAGTATAGTATAGGTCATATATTTCCGCGATGATTTTTTCCCGAAACCCCATAGGGGACCGTCAACAAATTGAAAAAGAACGAATATTTTTTGGTTAACTCTGTAAAAACTAATGTAGCAAAAGCGTTCAAAATCGAGATTATTAATAAGTGTCTTATTGTAATAAACTGTGCTCATTTTTATGAGGATAGCATTTATACTCGTAGAGAAATTAAGGTTTTTATAAAAACAGTCTCAAATTTCGCCAAGTTTTTTGCTTGTAATTTGCAGAGTTCTTAATATAAAAAGAAGCTCTTTTCAAAAAATATGACAAACAGCATTGTACACAATACTCCGTAATCAGAATTAAAAAATAATAAAAATTGGATGAAAAATGAGAAAGGTTACTAAAAATTGTTTCGCTGCGCATGCGCGAATGCAATCAAATATGCATAATGTATTAGATAAGGGGTTGTATCAAATATCTGTTGGTTAGTGCCAAGATAGCGTACACAATATTGCATTTTTGGATTCAATCCATCATCTTTTTGCTACGTTTTGGGAACAACGGATTTTGAGCTTATTCTATCGACGATAATTTTCAAAATTTTCAAGCTATGAATTTGAGACTTTCACAAAAGTTGCTCGATATACTTATCTAATACATTATGCATATTACATTTTGATTGCATTCGCGCATGCGCAGTGAAACATTTTTTTAGTAAATCTGATCATTTTTCATCCAATTTTTATTATTTTTTAATTCTGATTACAGAGTATTGTGTACAATGCTGTTTGTCATATTTTCTGAGAAGAACTTTTTATATTAAGAACTCTGCAAATTATAAGCAAAAAACTTGGCGAAATTTGGGACTGTTTTTATAAAAACCTTACTTTCTCTACTACTATACATATGCTATCCTCATAAAAATGAACACAGTATATTACAATAAGACACTTATTAATAATCTCGAGTTTGAACGCTTTTGCTACATTAGTTTTTACAGGGTTATTCAAAAGATATTCGTTCTTTTTCAATTTTTTGACGGTCCCCTATGTGGTTTCTCGAAAAAATATTTGCGGAAATATATGACCTATATTATACTGTTTACACACCTGCAATTTCAAGTTAATTCCTCATGTATTTTTCTAGATATTTAACAAAACGTCAAAAATCGCAAGTGACCGGTCACCTTTGGCCATACAGTATATGAATGACTTCTTACATGTTTATTTTTCTACATAAAAGGTAACATTAATATTGGAGATATGATTACAGACTATTTTTCTATAATTGCATTATATTTTTGATCAATTTTCTCTGATTCCGGGTTTCAGGTTGGGTTTGGAATTATTTTGGGTTCGATCGGGTTGCGAGTGGACGGAATATTTTTGATTGGGTTCGGTTCGGGTTGCAGATTGGTTTTAAATAAAATTTGTAGGATTGCAAATTTTATTTGTTACCCGGGACGGACCCTAGTTAGGTGTAACGTTTAACTGCTAGTTTTCACGATGATACTTTCACTAAAAAATTTAAATATTTATAAATTAATTTTTGATCACTTCATGCGTTTTCGATATAGATTTGTTTGCTGATTTTTTTTTTCAGTTACGCCCGCCATTAAAATACATTGTCAACCCGGCCTGAACACGAACCGCGTTTCGAAAAAAATTGGTTACCGCCTTACCTGATGTGGGACTCTTTGTTTCTAGACCTTTGCATTTTCTTAAGGGGCGGGTGGCACGCAGTGGTTCGACTCATAACCGGAGAACTATTCCATACTTTATCGCTGACACACTGCTGTGTATGTGCCATATATGTGCAAGTAAAATCTGTAATATTGAATGATCTCTTATTGGGACATTGCTGGGTGGAAGATGAAGAAGAGTACGAAGCAGAGTTTTTCCTTTCGGGTAATACTCGAAAGTGTGGAAACTTTCTCTTGCGGATTCGTCCGCCTATAAAGATTAGGTGACTAGTGAGGTGCTTTAAAAATAACTTTAAAAGTTTTTTTTCACTTTATTTATCTACAATATTCTTTGACAGGCTTCGAAATTCA
This sequence comes from Maratus speciosus, assembly GCA_963932465.1. NCBI lineage: Eukaryota > Metazoa > Arthropoda > Arachnida > Araneae > Salticidae > Maratus > Maratus speciosus. Next base: position 188,319,856 of record OZ010798.1, on the reverse strand, counting down.
TATTCGAAATTTGGGACTGTTTTTATAAATACCTTACTTTCTCTACTACTATACATGCTATCCTCATAAAAATGAACACAGTATATTACAATAAGACACTTATTAATAATCTCGAGTTTGAACGCTTTTGCTACATTAGTTTTTACAGGGTTATCCAAAAGATATTCGTTCTTTTTCAATTTGTTCACGGTCCCCTATGGGGTTTCGGGAAAAAAATCTTCGCAGAAATATATAACCTATACTATACTGATTACACACCTGCAGTTTCAGGTTGATTCCTCATGTATTTTTCTAGATATTTAATAAAACGTCAAAAATCGCCAGTGATCGGTCACCTTTGGCCATATACCTGCGGGGTATACGCCTATACTAAAAAGAAACATCGATGACGGAAAACAAATTAATTGTTCTTGTTTTTCATCTTCCGTGACAAATGTTCTTGAAGGGTACGCTAATTAAGAACGCGTTTTCTGTCTCCTGTGTGTGAAACTGAAAGTATGCATTTATATACATCGGTACAAGATGTTTTGTGAGGTGTTAGTAAGTGATTAATCTTCCAGGCTTGGTTAACGGCATTTTAAAAGCGGGCATCTATCAAGTTTAACACGTTCACGACGGCGTGCATCACCGGTGGGTCACGCTCGACTGTCCCATTAGGCGGCGTGCATTACCGGGGGTCACACTCGACTGTTCCATAGAAGGCGTGTACTACAGGTTGGTCACACTCAACTATGCTATAGACGGCGTGCACTTCAGATGGGTCACGCTTGAATGTTTGAAAATTCAGTAGTAAAAACAATTCATTATTAAAAACTTAATGTATTCACAACGGGAAACGAGAATTCTCGTTTTCATTCAAAAAACATCATTGAGTAAGGGCGTGGCTTCTTCCTTACAGGAATGCATTTATATCATGTTGTCCATATTTCTTTAGACTGTAAGACATTTTATATTACATTCGTACGTATGTAGTCAATAAAACCACGTCTCTTAGTAATTTGCTTACTCCTTACGAACTTTCAGACATTCACAATCAATTCTGCTTGTTATTGGGTCGATCGGAAAGTCTTGTTGTGTTGGGAAAGCCAATTCGTACCGGAAAATTCTGCCCGGTAATTATTAGACATTAGATATCGGAATCAATGTCTAATAATTAAATGATAGAATTTTCCGGTACGGATTGATTTTCCCAACAGGACTCGACTTTCCGATCGACCCAATATATTCGAGTTCAGTTCAATAAATATGAGAGGGGCGGGTCATTACATAGATGTCTGAATAAGCGACAGTACCGCGCCGCCAGATGAATGTTTTTTTAAAAGCGGAAATTTTAATTGAATTTCAACAAAATTACTATAGCTTATTGAAATACACAATAGCATTTTTTAAATTGAAAACAAAGTGCGTAGTAGTTGTATTTCTTTTTCAGGGACACATAAAAATTTCGGATACATTACTGTCTATATGCAGAAATTTTATTTCAAATTGAATAAAATTTATATAGGTTATTTATTCACACAACAGCATTTTTTCAATCGAAAATAATTTTGGTAGCATTTATATGTTTTACAGGGTACCACAAAACATTAAAGGGGCATTCCACGTCAAATCAGGCAGTAAAATATCAATATGTAACCCACCATCACAGATTTTAATGAAACTGCATGTGTTTATTCTTACTATTAAGATATGATCACCAGTAATTTTTTTTGCTCCTTGGTGAAATAGTTTCTGAGAAAAAAAATTGTCAAAATTTTGAAAAACTGCCGTCAGTTGGCATTCTTGTTAGCTCGGTTTTCAAATGTAGCATGCCATATATATAATCATATTTCAATATCTACTCAACAAATCATCTTCAAATAATTTATGCACAATATTTAGGGTACGCAGCTTATGAAAAAAATATATTGTTACGCTTATAACATTTTAAGTGTGTCTAAAAAAATATTTAAACTTTGAAGTCGTGAAATTTTTATGAAAAATAATGCATTAACAAAAAAAGCATTATCAACAAAAGGCGGTATTTTTATTAAATTTATTTTTTATGGGAGATATACTTAAAGGTGTCCTTTACCTGATTCTGAAATAAAAATAGTGGGATTTTGGGTGTTTTTGGTAGTATTTCCTATTTAAAAATATTTTGAGGTGCATTTCATATCAAATCAAGCAGAGTCATTCCATGTCAGTTCCCCTAAGCCATTTAATCACTGTCACAAATTTCAATGAAATTGGGTTTGTTTATAGCTTATTTTAAGACGTAATCACCTTTAATTTTCTTGATCCTAAGTAAAATATTTTTTAAGATAAAAAATATCAAAATTTTGAAAAAATTTTTTAAATTTTTTTAATGACAGTTCGATATTCAAAGACTACATTAAAAAAAAAAAAAAAAAAAAAAAAAAAAAAAAAAAAGTCATTTCAATATAAAATCACTAAATAGGTTTCAAATAATGTATATGTGACAAATAATGTAGGCTGATTATTATTTCTTGTTTTTTATCATGTTTAAACACTAAGAGTGTCTTTTATCTTATGAATTTTTAAAATCAAGAATTTTGTCAAAAATAATGTGTTAATCAAAAATTTATTATTAACCGAAGGCAGGGTGTTATTGCTTTTTTTTTTAATTGTACGTAAAAATATCTTTTAAATGGTTATAAAATAAAAATAGTGAACATATGAGAAAAAAATATCAAAATTTTGGAAAAATGCCACGAGTTGCCATTAATGATTGTTCAATTTTCAAAGGCCTCATTTTATATATAAAATCATATTTCAATAACTAATAAAGAAATCTTCGAATAATTTAAGCAAGGTAAATAAAGTATGTAGATTATGAAAAAAATATTGCTGTAATGTTAAAAAATATTTAAATGCGTCTAAAAAATTGTATAATCTTTGAAATCAAAAATATTTTACAAAAAATAATGAAATTATTAAAAAATCTTTATCAATCAGAGGCGGAGTTTCTATGACTAATTTTTTAATTTTAAATTGTACATAATCTGAAATAAAAATAGTCTGAAATAAAAATAGTGGGATTTTGGTTGGTTTTAGTAGTATTTAAATCATATTTAAAATTATCAATATTTTCAAATGTAAAACCTATCCAATGTATCATCCCTGGAAATATTTTTATTTATGCATTTATTTTATTTTTCAAATTATCTTTTATGTTCGTTTCTTAAGGAAAAAAATAAACAATATTGTTTTTTAGTAAAACTTCTAGGGCGAAGAGCAATTATCCCTTTCCAAAAAAGAGAAAAATCACTAGCTCCTCACCGCCCAATAGAAATTTTCAAAATGACAGTCCTAATCTTTAAACTCATATTTGGCTGTTAATATTGAAAATTTAGCATTGAGCTGCTAATATTGAAAAAAAAAACCAAATTTCACTCTGTTGAAGAAAATTTTGACGTATTGTGCTTTAAATAATGCAAAAAAATGCATAATCCATTATATTTATATCTTTCAAATAACTATATCTAAAAAAATATTTAAAACTTAATGAGTTGCACTTTTGTAACTTTATTCAGTTTCTAATGATATGTACCGTAATTTCGGGTGTATAGCCCGCAGATCAAACAATTCAGTTCGGACCCAGAAATTTTATTCAGTATTTGAAGACCAATATTTACTGTGATCTAAAAAGTTACATTTTATTTTTAAAAATTTCTGGGTCGAAACACGATTGTATGATCAGCGGGCTATACACCGGAAATTACGGTAATTTGATTTATTTCATCACAATATTGCTGAAAGATGGATTTTCAACATATATATGTGTGTATATTTATCCCTGTTCTGAAACAAATTATTTAAAAATTATTCATTTATGTTTAATAAAGCATATATATATTGTTTATACACTTACAGAAAATACATATAGCAAATTTTATGATATTATGTCAATAATGTCTAAAAGTAAAGAACTTATCTAATAGTATGTAACGAAAAATTTAACATCTGGTGTAATGACAACAAAATTTTATAATTGTTTTACTTAATTTGGATGAATGAAAAAAAGCTTACATGTTTATATTTTATTGAAGTACAGGTGAAAATGTCACAAAGACATACCTCAACAACCACTGAGTATGTCACATTCACACTACAGATGATTTTTTTTTTCTTTTTGATCTTTCGGGTTTGATTTCAGATGGTAATGAATTAATTAGTTTTGTTAGAAGTGTCATTGCAGTCAGCATATTAGGCTCACTATTTTTTTTTATATAATTTGTTTTGATTGACTCGATGAACAACAATATTTAAAGGGACCATTTCATGACGTTTCAATTAAAAGCTGATTTATAAATTCATCATGTTGTTTAGTTATTATTATCGTCTTAAGATAATAAGTTGATATTAAAATTTTTAAATGCAGTTTATTTATTATTTGAACAGTTGAAAGTATTTTTCAATAAGAGTGCGGGCTGTTGATTTTAAGTCGGCTGTTGAGCAAGGTAGTGTTGGTAAAGGAACTGGTACTATTTAATTTAATTTTTATTGCTGTAAATAATATTTGTTATTTTATTATTGTATGTATTATATTTAAGCAAGAGTAGAAATACACGATATCGTAGTCATTTTAGTACATCTTAGCATGAAAAGCTTCAATATGTATCATTAAACATTCACATTTTATGAAAATTTTGTTAAAATTGCTCATATTTTCACTATTTTTATTTTATAACTATTGAAAAGATATTTTTACGTACAATTAAAAAAAGTAATAACAGCCTGCCTTCGGTTAATAATAAATTTTTGATTAACACATTATTTTCACACAAAATTCTTGATTTTAAGAATTCACAAGATTAAACACACTCTTAGCATTTAAACATGACAAACAACAATAAATAATAATCTGCCTACATTATTTGTCACATATACATTATTTGAAACTTATTTAGTGATTTTATATTGAAATGACTTTTTTTTATGCAGTCTTTGAATATAGATCTGCCATTAAAAACATTTTTAAAAAAAATTCAAAATTTAGATCTTTTTTTATCTTAAAAAATATTTTACTTGTAATCACCTTTAATTTCCTTGATCCTGTCTTAAAATAAGCTATAAACATACCCAGTTTCATTGAAATTTGTGACAGTGAATTAAATATCTTAGGCGAACTGACATGGAATGACTCTGCTTGATTTGATTTGAAATACGCCTCAAAATATTTTTAAATATGAAATACTATTAAAAACACCCAAAATCCCACTACTTTTACTTCAGAATCAGGTAAAGGACACCTTTAAGTATATCCCCCACAAAAAATAAATTTAATAAAAATACCGCCTTTTGTTAATAATGCTATTTTAGGTAATGCATTATTTTTCATAAAAAAATCACGACTTCAAAGATTAAACATTTTTTTAGACACACTTAAAATGTTATATAAGCGTAACAGTATTTTTTTTCATAAAATACGTACCCTATATATTATGCATAAATTATTTGAAGATGATTTGTGGAATAGATATTGAAATATGATCATATTTATGTCATGCTACATTTGAAAATCGAGCAGTCAAGAATGCCAACTGATGGCAGTTTTCAAAAATTTGACAATTTTTTTCTCAGAAACTATTTGACCAAGGAGTAAAAAAAAAATACTGGGAATCATATCTTAATAAAAGGAACAAACACACGCAGTTTCATCAAAATCTGTGATGGTGGGTTACATCTCTGCCTGAACTGACATGGAATGACCCTAAAGTTTTTTTAAATATAATTTTATTTAAAAAAATTTATTTTTCAGGATGACTACACAAATTTTTCGAACAATTCTGAGTAGACAAACTATGAAAATTTACGTATGAAAAATATGAAAATTTACGTATCAAAACAAAAGTTAATTGCATAAGTTAATTGCTGAAGAGTTTAAAAAATGAATACATTGACGTTTGCTTTGATTTTACGGTTTTATCTTCTATAACTTTTATTTCCAAGTAATTTCGAAGTAATATATATATATATATATATATATATATGGACGGGATCAAATTATGGCGATTTCATTAATTTATCTATTTCTTTGAGAGTTTCCTGACAGAATAGGGGAGAGGAGTTTATTGACCGTCATCCTTACTTTGTCATCAGAGTTAAACTCATTGCTTAAAAAGGTACAAAGGGGTTTAAACACTTAAAAGGTACCCGAATAAGTAAAAATTCTAAACTTAGTTTAGAAGTTTGATGAATAATGCGCTCTCCGGAATTATTATTCTAATAAAACCTTCTTCAAGCGACCAGGAAAAAACGGAATTTGTTTCATTTTCTTCAAAAAAATTGGTCGGCCATAGAGGGAGTTCAACTGGGGTGGTCTCTGAATAAAGGTAAAATTAGTATTGAGCCTATGGGGATAAATTTCGTTCCATGAAAAAATGGTCGTTCAGGGAGGTGGTCGTTTAATGGAAGTGGTCGTACAGGGAGGTTTCACTGAACCTTAATTTTAGAAATAAGATGAATGCCTCAAGATGGTACTTTTTTGTGTTCTTTTTCCTTACTAGTGGTAAATACATCGACTCCAAAATAAAAATAAGTGTCTAAGTTACCATTAGCTGAATTTGCTTTGCAGAATTTTACAAGAAAAGGTTATCTGAGTTATGCAATTAAGAATGAAAATGACTTAATGAATGTGTCAGGAAGTATCCCGTGTGGATTAGAGAAAAGGATTGCAAAAAGTGAAAATAAAAATTCTTATTCTGAATTTATTTGGTAAGATATCTTGCAATATTTGACGAGATTTTAGCAATATTCTGCTCCAGGTATTCAGCCGAAGCATTCGGCCAATAAGCCTTCAATATTCGACCAACCGAATATTCGAATAGTGGCCGAATATTTGTCCCATCCCTATTACGAATAACAGTTAATACGCGGGACATTTATAAATTACTTGCTTCTCTTATTAACCGAACTTGACCGATAAAGGGCCTAATTTAAAACATCTAAACAAGAACATGAATAAAACAATAGTTTAAGTTGCACAAAAATGGTGATATATTTTTTTGACAAGTATGAAGAAATATTCACAATTTCACAAAAGCAAGTCTGACAAAAATTGGAATTTTTTAATTGATTTTTCTCTCACTTCGTGATACTCTAGAATTATAAAAATTAGGTATACCGGTGTATTTTCGATGACATTGTAGCATTTTATACTTTCAGAATTTAATTATAAAGTAATTAACTTAATTTTAAAGCATTTTTCCCTTAGCCCGCCGCAGGTGATAGATCGCCAAAATATTCTTTATGGCTATAATTATCTACAAGTTACAACAATAATAGGCTTAATTATACATCCAACCAAGCTGTTCAACATAGGCCAACTGACTGTGAAACTGCAACAACAAAATACTTAAACCATTCAAAAGTAGAAAATATAAATAAAAAGTAAACAGTATACTATACTTTTAGGTAGATTTCGTAAGAAATACTACCTATTACATTCTCCCGTATGTTGGAATTTCAGAAATTTTTTTGCAGATCTATGCCGATCATGACCCCTAGAGCCCAAAACCACCCCCATTTCAAAACTTTATCTATTTATTTATCTATCTATGTATATATATATATATATATATATCATATCACTTTTTATGGACACGATAACATCCATAATTCTGCACAAATCTCTTCCAAACTGATACATAAAATCAAGGGGTAGAAAATCTCGGTCAAGTTCATTAATGAGCAAAATCGGGCCAGAGGGGTGGAAATAGGGAGGGGTTTTGCGAAAACATAAAAAAAAAACCCATAACTTCTTAATTATAATACATATGAAATCATTTTAAAGTTATTATCACTTCTAGGAAAAGGGATAAAAATTTATCCATGACAGATTTTTAATAAAAATTAAAAATGAGCTCATGGGACGAAAAAAATAGGGTTTTAAGGAGAAAAAATTCATAACTTCGTCAATTCTCAAGATATCAAATCCACTTAAATTTATTGTAAATCCTCTTAATATTATCTACAACTATTATGCTGACAAGTTTTTAATAAGACCAACTCTTACCGCAAAAAAAATTAAAAACGAAATAAAAGGGGGGAGGGGATTGAAGAAGAAAAAAATTAATAACTTCGTCAATTCATAAGATATTAAATCCGCTTAAATTTATTATAAATCTTCTTAATATTATCTACAACTTTTATATTGACAAGTTTTTCATAGGACCGATTTACAAGGTAAAAAGCAACAAGCAGAGCCCAAAACTCCCGAGAGTTGAGGTGTATAAGTACTTCTCATGAAGTCAAGGCCGGGTTCTAGATTAGTTTTTCACTAACGTCTAGGGACAGCACTCTCACAAAATGCACAAGGCACAAGTTTCTGTTTCTATCGCTCCTCCGACAGGTTTTCCTCCGTTTTTCGACCATTGGCTTTTTATTGCGCATGCTTTTGGACTTAGTCGTTTTGTTACTGTGCGTATTTCACGCAAATATTTTAAATGGATACCCATACCGCATACTTTCTCTCGCGTATGTAATGTTAATGTTTTCGTCATTCAAGTATTAATGTGTTACGAAATCTTATGTTCATATTGTGAAGCTTTAATGTTTATGTTTCATCTTGCCGGCAGGCTTGTGTTTCGAGCATGAAGCATTTCCACTCTCTTAACATGAGTTTATGAGCTAAATAAAGAAAATCTCAATGAATAAATTTCTTATATGATGATTAAAAAAAATCATCCTCTCTTTTAAAAAATGATTTTTCTTTCTTTCTTTACTTTTGGAAAGTAATGGATTTCTTTATGTTTATTACCTATAACATAGGGTAAGTAAGTAATTTTAGAACCTTGTGAAAATTAATAACTAAACTTTTAAATGTATATTTTTATTATCAAAATACTTTTTCTTTTCTTTTTTTTTATTGTTGATAAGTAAAAGAAAATTATGTAATGAATATGATGAAATTATGTGCTTATTCATAACAATTTAATAGATAATGTAAATTTATTTTAGGAACATGCGCAAAACCTGTTTCGGTAATTCTATTTAAGAGTTCAATGTGATAGTAAAATCGGCTTGTTTTGGTACAATACTCATTTGCGTTCTTAACGTGATGTAGTACTGCTCCACCCGCCCTACTTTATTATATGGTAATATGAGTAGCCTTTTCAATTTTCAAATATTTGAGACTCCAAAATTTAAAAGTAATCTGTATATGTTCCATCAGGCTGTTTTAAGTTGTACAAGGACACAATGAGGGTGTGTGTGTGTGTGCGGGGGGGGGGGGTTACATTGAAATGAACACAATAACACAATAACCTGACTTCAACTTCTCTTTTTATTGCATTCATTGGCTACTTTAGTAAAAATTAAATTCATTCACTATGTAAATGTATTTTTTTCATTCTTATATTTACGTGTATAATAGCTTATCATTTATTATAAATTGTACGAAATATTTTTATTCTCATCAGCAGTGCCTTAACTTTATTCGATCTAATAAAGTTTTATGTGAAGAAAATTTCATTAAATTCCAATAAATCGTTGTAGATTAATAAGAACTTTCACAATGCATCGAAATTGAGTTTGTAATATTTCATAATACCATCACAGATATGTGAATATCAAACATTTATGTTAATTATTATTATTAATGTTTTTTAGGGAACTGCTTTTCATGCATATCCCATTCTTTAAGTGGATCCTGTATACAAGTGTTTTGATGAAAATTCATTTTACAGCTTTCTTTAATTTCAAAATATCCAGGTTCAATAAATTGAAAACATTAGACAATATACATATACAAATAAATAATCAGTTAAAATTAAAATGGAGGAAAGAAAAAATAAATTATATGCCCCCCCCCCCTCTCCCTTGCGAAAATATTTACAGAAAAGGTCATTATTTATTAAATCCATAATCGCTAATTTCTGACCTGTTCCTAAAATCATTTTCATTAGTAAATGCATGAAAATAGCTGGTATTTTTATTTATGTACTAAGAAATCAAACAGCTTTTCCCATTTCACTATAAAGATAAATATGACTAAGTGCAAAATTACTTAAATTATTAATAACTTTAATATTAGCATTAATAACTTTATTGATAACGAGCCATCATTAAACTCAGAAATGAAGACCACCGTAAAATCTGGACTTTACCTAGTAACTGGAAATAATATTTTCATGTTTAATAAGAAGATTTATAAGCAGACTAAAGGAGCACCAATGGGTTCCCCCATCTCAAGTATTTTAGCCGAATTCAAATTACGTCCATTTGAAGAAAGAATTTTAACAGACAGCGTTTTAACTCCCTCAGTATGGTATCGCTATGTGGACGACATTTTCATAGTATCGGATCACGGTTTATCTGAACTGTATGCATTTCTTAACAGAATAAATAATATGGACCCTAACATAAAATTTACCATCGAAATAGAATATAATAACCAGCTGTCATTTCTTGACGTAATGCTAATTAAAAATTTATCAAACTTAACAATTGAGCGCACTGTCTACAGGAAAGTAAATAAGTCTAACAGCACCATTCCTTTTGAAAGTACATCACCTTTTAACCCCAAACTTGCTCCGTTCAACTTTATGTAAGACGAGCGTTTAGTATTTGCTCTATTAATCACCTTGATAATGAATTAAATACCATTAGAAACATTGCAGTTGAGAATGGTTTCCCAATACGCATTATTGATAAGCTAATCAACTCGCAGAAGAACCATATGAAAATACAAAACACTCCACGGAGTAATATGTGATATTGCAAAATGAAGTACATACCAGGACTTTTCGAAAAACTCAGACATGCACTTTTTCGCTTTGGCGTAAACTTGGTCGCACTCCTCCTGCAAAACTGAAAGATCTGATTAGTGCCAAAGTGGACCCGTTCCCGAGGGATGAAGTTTCTGGGGTATATGTAATTCCAGTGAAAACTGAAGATATTTATCTCGAATACAAAGGCATGACTTCACGTAAACTTAAAGTTCGTATTAAAGAACATTTGAGAGATTTAAAGTATAACCGACCTACAACAGCCCTGTCAAGACTTAACCAAAAGCAGAATATACAAGTTAATTTCGAAAACGCAAAAATTATATATCCCTCAAAGAATTATCACGATTTAATTATCCGCGAATCAATAGAAATTATTACTAAAGAAAATACAGTTTGTAATGACGTTTTATCCTACAATATACCCAGAATTTGGCTCAGTTTGCTTAAAGAAAGAAAAAACAAGTAATCTTCCACTTCCCTATATCCATGTTTTATTTTATCATAGAAACTCGACAGAGTTTCTCGCCAAGCAAAAGAAACAACAGTGCAATGAACCGTAAATAAAAGGAATTTCCGCCAATTAATGCCAAGCGATTTTGTAAAATTTTTTTAGTACTCTGTCTAGTTTATATTTTCCGGACTGACCAAAACGGGATTTTGACACATCTATAGCTCGAGAACTATTTATGATAGAAACAAAATTCTTGTTCCTGTGGAATGGGGCGTGCCACGTGACTCAGAAAACGAAAGTAAAGTTGAATCCGGCGAATAGGTTTTTAGTAAATGCGATTTTAAAAGTGCTGTTTTTTGCACTTTTTAAATTCTTGTTCCGACCAAATCTGTTGACAGGGCTACAGCAATGTGTAATTATCGGATTTTTACGCGCTTTACGGCATTTGAACTGTTTTTATGAGTAGTTCAAACCTTTAAAAGTTTCGTGTAAAAATATTAGTTTTTGATTTATACCAGTTTAAAGTATTTTACTCCTATATTTCAGCGTGGCGTACGTAATAATATCACTACTTATATTTCCATGTGAGCTCAGCGTGGCGTACATAATATGTAAGGTCATTGTGCCTAAATGAGACGCGATTCCCCATAGTTTTGTCTCATTTAGGGTATACAGTGAAACCTCTCTGTGCGACCGCCTCCATTAAGCGACCACCTCCCTGAACGACCATTTTTTTCATGGAACGAAATTTATTCCCATAGGCTCAATACTAATTTTACTTCCATTCAGAGACCATCCCAGTAGAACTCCCTCCATGTGCGACCCATTTCTTTGAAGAAAATAAAACAAATTCTGTTTTTTCCTGGTCACTTGAAGAAGGTTTTATTAGAAAAATAATTCCGGAGAGCGCATTATTCATCAAACTTCTAAACTAAGTTTAGATTTTTTTTTTATTACAATAACATTTAAGTGTTTAAACACCTTTGTGCCTGTTTAGGCAATGAATTTAACTCTGATGACAAATTAAGAATGAAGGCCAATAAACTCCCCTGCCCTATTCTGTCAGGAAACTCTCAAAGAAATAGATAAATTAATGAAATCGTCATTATTTGTTCCCGTCCAAAAAAAAAAAAAAAAAAAAAAACATTTATTTACGGAACTTTGAAAGGACTTGGTAATAAAAGTTATAAAAGATAAAACGGTAAAATCAAAGCAAATGTATTCATTTTTTAAACTCTACAGTAGCTAATTTATCTAATTAATATTTGTTCTTATACTTAAATTTGCATATTTTTCCCTAATGCAGGACTCCCAAATGGTCCTCCAACTGAATACCAATATTTTTTTTAGAAAAATTTTCTTTTTAGATTTTTCTTACAATCCGCCCCGAAATCACATTTAAAAGTTAATTCTAGCTCAAACCTATCCTAAAATTTTCTGTTAAAATTTATTGGTATTCAGTTGGCGGACCATTTGGGAGCCCTGCTACTGTGAAAAATAAATTTTAGTAACATTAGTTGTTACCCTTTTTCAACAGTTAAAATCTATATTTAAACATGACCTCCATTAAGAGAACGTGGTCTCTTTAGGGAAGTTTTACTGTATTTGGAATTTTATTATATAAACATACATTTTATTAAGCAGTAAATTGCTGAATACTGTAGCTATAGTTCAAAACTAACTTGTTTTGTATAAATTTAATAATTATCTGTAGTCACCACAATATACGATTGTCGGTCGCATTTAGGTAATTTTTGTCGCATTTACGGTAGTTAAAACTTGAATGAGATGTCCATAGTCCTAAATGTAATAATGCATTTTACACATGAGACTTCATCTGAAAAAGTTCATTTAACCCTTAACTGCTGTTTCAGAAAGTTGCCACATAACAATTCAGAAAGGTTTGCGAAACCATTCGATTGAAATATGAATAAAAGTCGCAATTAATCATAAAATACTGTCTTTGCACTAAATTGTTTGTATAGTAACATTTCTAATAAAATATTTCTAATAAAATCTTGATTTTTCAAACATTTCAAACAATTGTACTTGGACTGCAAATGAAGCAAAATTTTACTGTATTGATAGTTAAACTGCGGAAAATAAAAAAAAGCAGCACTAACAGCAGATGAGGGTTAATTGCAATTATTTTTTTGAATTACTTAACCATTAACCTGTGACAGGAATTGTCGCATAACTACCGCGTGTGTTCTCCGAGACCGTTTAAGTAAAAGATGAATGAAAGGCTCTATTAACTCACAAGTACTGTTTCCAGGACTATTATAATTAAACTTCAAATATTCAGAATGTCTAGCAATAGTTCTAGAGCTCAGAATGAAAGAAAATTTCACCGGTATTCATAGCTTAACTGGAAATTACAAGTTTAACTGTGAAAATTGAAAAATATAGTGATCTGCGAGATCGTTAACAGCAGTTAAGAGTTAATAAAGAGTTGAAATACATAAAATTTAAAGATAAATAACTTATTATTGAACTACTAAATAAATTTTATTTAATACTAATTTAAATCAAAAAACATTAACTGAGATGCATAATCTTAAATAAATTATAATTATACATATCACATTTCAGTATTCATACTTTGCAACAGATCCATCAAGTTTGAATTGTTTATCGCGGGCCTCGCAGCACCGTTCTGTTTGCCAATTTTACACTGCTATATCAGCCAATAAATGATGTAAGATGTATGACTTACCATTACGGACCAGCTACTTGGTTTTTAACAATAAGTCCGAGTGAATGGAACTGGAATGATCTTGCTACTTTTATTATAGAAATTAATCCTTTAGTGAAAAATATACATAAAAAAGTACAAGTGAGTTAGTTGCATTTGATCCGGTTTCCGCGTCGCGATTCATTGACAACAAATTTCAATCAATCATAGATTTTATACTAACACCAGATGCTTCATAATGGTTTTGAATTAAAATGTAATCCGTTTGAAGAGAAATAATTTCCATTTTACTAAAAGGATTGTTTTAAACTTCATATAATTATCAAAGGATAAAACAAATAAAAAGATTTTATAATATTGTATTTTACCTTTAATGTTCTCTTCAATTGTAAAATGGAAATCCTTTTTTAAAGTTTCAAATATTGGACTTCACAAAGGGAACAAGCAAAAAATATTGCTTGTTAGTTCGCACATTTTATCATCTCTAAAAACTAAATGATTTCTTCTAAGATTTGTAAGGATCGATAAAATGGTTTTGAATTATTTTTAAAAAGTCCATCATTATGTCTTACTAGATATATTACACTTTTGAAAAGTTTATAGCATCACTATTTGATTTTTTTTTTACTTCTATAATCTTTTGTTTATCTTTTCTTTTCTGAATTAAAATGGAATATGTATAATGCAAATGAAATACCTTACAAAAAGAAGTGATATCTAATCAAAAACAACTCGTTGTAAATGATCCCGCCAAGCCACAAACTTAAAACGTCAGTGATATCACATAAAAAGAAGCGATATAGAAGTGCCTACTGCGAGTGCCGTGTAAAAATCTATCACTACTCATATCACTACTCAATCTATCACATCATGTTTCCAAAGGACTCGGAGTGAGGTACAGTATGTGAAAACTGCTTGGCGACCTGCAGGAGTATATTTAATATATGCAGTACCTACATCAATTTCGAAAAATTGTGAAAGTTGAAAAAATTAATTTTAAATTCTCATTATATAAGTCTTATAAATATTTGTAGGAGGAAGATCTGTAATAAATCAGAAAAATTTGTAAGGCAAGCAGAAAATAGTATGTAATCGTGGTAATCATCGATTTTTACAATTATACTTTTCAATATTTTAAAAATAATGTTTAATTACATAAATACGTTTAATAATACACTGTTTCAAAATTAAAGGGAAAACTGGTAAAATGAATACTGTTTATGACAGAATTATTTCTTAAACGTAAAATGGCATGTTTCCGACATAAGGAATATTATATAATACTATTGTAACAAAGCCTTACTAGAACAGATTTTTTCCCTGTCATGTGCAATTCCGTTAATGCAGGCTTTACTGCAATATATCTTAGTTTAGTTAACGTCTATTATTAGGTGCATTGTTAGTATAATATTCATATAATCATTATTTTTTATTATTATTTCAGAAACTCAAAATGTTTATTAAATTTTTACTTAGAAAATCCTCCGCGTAAAAGTGATCTTTCTTGTTCAAATGATGGTAAATAAAATCAACAAATCGATCCTATGATGTTAAATAAGAATGGGCATGTAAACACCAAAAGCTTCAACTTTTCACAGTTTAATGGGATCAGTAATTAAAGAAGAAAATTGTTAAACAAGTAGTCATATGTAAGTGCAGGAAGAACAAACATTATAAAAGCCTGCAGGTCGCCAAGCAGTTTTCACATACTGTACCTCACTCCGAGTCCTTTGGAAACATTATGACTAGTGATAGATTTTTACACGGCACTCGTAGTAGGCACTTCTATATCGCTTCTTTTTATGTGATATCACTTCTTTTTATGACTGACGTTTTAGGTTTGTGGCTTGGCGGGATCATTTACAACGAATTGTTTTTGATTAGATTTTATTTTCCCAATGTTTCCGGATCTATAAATTAACTTCCACTTTCACTCCTTTCGTCACCATCTACGTGGATTTTGAAAATTAGGCGTTCAATCAATAACTGTTGTATTTCTTATATTCCTCCGAAGAAGACTATGTTTTATAGTTGAAAGTATACTAAGGTATTAAAATAATTTAACATTTTTAAATACTGTGTCATCTTTTAAGTAATTTTGCACTTAGTGTAAGTTTAACTTTAACTTTTAAAGATGAATTAAGCATTTCTATTTATTTATTTACTAAAGATAAATATGTCGTTTAAAAAAAAAAAAAAAAAAAAAAAAAAAAAAAAAAAAAAAGAAAAGGGTTCTAAATTTCAACATTGAATCTAATTTTCAACTTGAGAGCGATTAAAAAAAAAAAAAAAAAAAAAAAAAAAAATATATAATTCAAGATGCAAAATAATAATGACAGTAATTAATTATTTATTTTATTTACAATATTTTTTCACATAAATTAAAGTTTTAACACTTATAATGTGCTACTGATATCATGTTCTCATTATTTTCAGATGATTAGCATTATCATATTAGTCCCGTAAATATCGGGTAATCCGTATAATGCTTGCCCATGTTTTGAGAATTACCCTTATTTTGAATTTTTAATTCATAAGTCAATATTTTAAAAGGAAAAATGATCTAAATTTTTATTAACTCTTATTTTGGTAATTTACATATTTTGTACTAATACTAACTTATGATAGGGTAACATCCCCAGTGATTGGCATATCCTACAAAAATGTCCTAAAATAAGATTTACATCCAGTCTTTTAAAAATGCAAGACCATATTCCAGCTATATGTACATTTACTTTAAAGATTATAACTTTGATTTATGCTACTAGATGACAATAGTGCATAAGAAAGAGAAACAATTATGGCTTCTGTCAAACTAGCCATTTTCGTTGCAAATGCTTCTTCTCTGGCTTAAGGTAGCATGCATATCAATTCATTATTATCTGATTTATAATATGTTATAAATTTTGACTGACAGAAGTTTTGTTTAGTTGAAAGGGCTTACTTTAATTGTGTAAAAGTATTTTTGATATAAATATTTGGATTTTTGAATTAATGATAGGTGCCATTTAATGGTGCTTCAGTTTCGCTAGTTCCAAATAATTGCCACATGTGCCAATTACTGGGGAATCATGAAATTTGGCATTAAACCACTTATTTTGGCAGTTCTTTTAAAGTTATAAACTAATTTTGTTTAGAAATTGTTTTTATTTGAAAATATGAAATATTACCAGTAATTGGCATGCATTAAAGCTTCATATGACAATTACTGGGGATGGCATGACAATTATTGGGTATTAATATAAATATATTGTATTCTTTTAAAGTGTTCACATTTCGAACTAATTATGCTGCTTTCTTTCTCTCAAAAACCTGAAATATGGCATCTTCATCTACAGTAAATTCATTGAAAGGGATTAAACCCAAATTCTTGTATTCTGAAGAAGCAGTGATGAATGCAATGCATGGCTACACATACTCAAAACATGAGCTTTCATAAAGCCAGTGTTACATTTGGTGTGCCTCATAATACTTTAGAAAACTAAGTTAAAGGGAAAACTCCAAGAGAAAGAAGAATGAGAGCATCATCAGTTCTTACAGCAGCAGCAGAAGTTAACATAGTAAAATGAATTTTGAGCATTACCAAAGATGGCTTTCCCTTGATAAAAGAGGATTTATTGTGTACAGTTCAAAAAATTATCGAATTGTCAAACAAGAAAACTCCATTCACAAATAATAAACCTAGGAAAAAATTGTTTAAATTATTTTTAGCTTATCATCCTGAAATAATTGTGAACGTTCCAGAAACAGAAACTCTTACTCATTCGATAGCCAAACTAACTGAGTTAGATTTGCGAACTACGTTTAAAGAAATGGTAGATTATTTTTGCAAAGAAAATCTCAAAGAGCTTTTCAAATATCCCCTGAGAATATACAATAATTGTGATGAGGCTGCATTTTTGCTTTGTCCCAAAACTGGAAAAGAGAATGCAAAGATGTTTATGAAATTGTGCAAGGCTCAGACAAAGAATCTCTTACTGTACTGATGACAGTTCGACCTGATGGAGTTGTTTGTCCACCATTTATAATTTATCCTTATCTGAGATTGCCATCAGATCTCGTCAATAATGCTCCTAAAAGTTGGGGTTCAGGGAAAAATAAAAGTGGCTAGATGAATGGTGAAACATTTTATAAATACATAGCTAATATATTTTTTTCAATGGCTGCAGCAAAATCAGATTGATTTACCAATAATAATTTTTATGGATTTTCATCAGAGTCACCTTACATTGCATTTAAGTAATTATTGTGCTGAAAAAGTTATAGTAATGATTTCTCTCCCCCAAATGCAACACATACAATGCAATCATGTGATGTCAGCTTGTTCAAAGTGATGAAATTGAAGTGGAAGCAGGTAGCTCATGAACGGAGGGTAACTTTCATGGAGTTATTACAAAAATTACGTTTGCAAAAATGTTTGAAGTGTTGTTGTTAGAAGCATTAGCTCTGAATGTATTTCACATGGCTTTAGACATTGTGGCCTATATCCCTTTAATCCAGATGGAGTTGATTACAGTTAATTCGAAAAAATAACTGATTCTACTGCTCCTAATAATAATAATTTGTTTTATGATGTTTTTTATGATGAACATTATTATATGGGTCATATAATTGATTTGATCCTGCAGAACCTACTGTTAAATTTTTTACAAGAAACAATGGAAAACAAATATATTTGGTCATCAAAGTCAAATATTAGTGACTGTAGACAATCGTTTCTTTTTTTATTGTTCCTTGGAATTATCAAGAAATTTTCTTTTTTCTCTGGAGTCATTCATTATTCTAAAAATCAAGACTCCATACCGACAGATAAAACAGCATTAATTTCTATATTACTATTTTTCCATGTAACATTTCAAATTATGTTTTTATTTTATAACTATTTTAGACAAGTCTAAAACAGTCATAATATATTACCAACATCAAGATGTGTGAATTAGCATTAATTTACTTATTCGATGATTAATATTTTCAGCATAAAGTTGTTACAATTGATATTATCATGCTATGTTATCTCATAACCAAGATTTTCTGATTATATTGTGTTATAATTAATCTTTTCTATCATATGTTTCTCATAGCCATATTTTTCATATAATCTAAAAGTAAAAAATAGTGTGATTTTTACTTATATACACATGTGCCAATCACTGGATCACAAGGTGTCATACATTGGTGTACTTGGTGCCAATTACTGGTGATTATAGTAGCTTTTTATAAATATTTTTTTATAAAAATACCTATTCAAATATTTTTGATTTTAGTTGGCAAAATAGATGCACAGATATGCACTCTTTGATTTAAAAATATTTGCAAGTAAATATTTTTTCCCTAAGTAATGAAAACAGGGGTAAGTTTAAGGACAAATTCTTAAGGTGCCAATTACTGGGGAAGTTACCCTAGTACTAATATTTTTCCATTTTCATTTTTTAAACTCATTTAAAAAAATCCTTGACCACATCGTAGTACAAACTGAACAAATGAAAAAGATAAAGCAATAAAATTTTAATTTTGAAGTAATAATAAGGGGAAGGGGAGTTGCAGAAACTAGTAAAAAAAATTCTGAAATGTTCTCAAAATCCATAAATCTACATTCTGATAACACTTTATTCATTATTTGTTAATCTGTAGTGCATTTTAAATACATATGAACTGCTGTTAAACGTAAAAATGAGTAAAGTATTCATAGCCAACGAAGAGATCATCTCGTTGTCAGCGAGCGCTCATGCTATGCTCCACTTTCCTCCCGCGAAAACCGGTTTTCGCCTCCGAGAAATCAAAACTTGTGCTTTGTGCATTTTGTGAGAGTGCTGTCTATAGACGTTAGTGATTTTTCACTGTTAGCGAAACAGGATTGATCAATCAGAAGCCAGCATTTTTGCAAACAGCAGAAAGTTCCCAAAATACAGGCTTCTTATAGGTCAATCTCGTTTCTCTAACAGCGGAAAATCTATATGGATCCCAGCCAGAAATGCAGCTGTAAGAGTTTGAACATGAGAATTTTAAATAAATTTGTTAATTTTTTTTCTTTTGCTGTTCTTTGTTTTTCTGAAGTAAAATCAATTTTCATAAAAATTGGAAGTAATGTCTTTTAAGCTCTAATCATGGTCGCCAGCAAAAACAGTGGGAGGGCCATTGTCCCTCCCTCGATTTTGATATTTAACTAATTAAATTGTCTTTTTCTTCGATTTTGAAAAACATATGAATTTAACTATTGCCCCTCCCTTGATTTTAAAATTTCATTATATAGAATTTCCTTTCCTTCTATTTTCAAAAACATAGTAAAATGTAAATTTTTTTTTATATTAAAAAGAAAAGAAATAAAAAATTTTCCATTAGGGGGGGGGGGGTGAGAGATTAGCTACCCCTCCCTGGATTTTGAAATTTAATTAATAAAAATTACGTTTTCTCCAATTTTCAAAAACATAATAAAACTTATTCTTTTCGAGTAACTTAAAATAGAGGAACTAAGAGTTTTTCGTTAAGGGAAGAGGGCTTAGGTGAGCCATTAAACCTCCCTAGATTTTGAAATTTAACTAATTTTGAAAAAGAAGTTGAAATTTAATATTTTCTCTTAACTTAAAATAAAAGAGGAAGTAAGAATTTCCTGTTATGGGGACTGAGGTGGAAGACAGTTGAAGTAAGAATTTTCTGTTAGGGGGGTTGAATTGAAAGTGAGATGTTGTTCCTCCCCGGATTTGAGATTTTAATTAATAATTAAAATTTCCTTGTCTTCTGTTTTCAAAAGCATAGTCAGTCAAATTTATACTTTTCGAGTAACTAAAAAAAATTACATAAACATCTGGCTTACATTGCATTTGATGCTGGCAAGCATTAACAAGCACACAATTGTTCATTGAGGTACCTACCTCACCATTACTGGTATGAATTATCTTACTGGTACGTAGTACGTCATGCTGTTTTCTCCCTAAACTGGCTGCAAAGTATATTATGCGGGCAAGCATAATAAAGCATATAATAGCACGTTAAGGTACCTACCTCTCCATGCTTTGGAAGAAGCTGAAACAGCAAATACGCATAAAATGCTTGCATATAGCTTGCCATGCTATTGTTGTATAAGCTAGCTATATAGCATTTGATGCTGTCCAGCATTAAAAAGCATATATAGCATGAAAATCTAGCAGACAAAGCAATACATAGCGATAACTAGCCTGTATTTGTTGCTGGTACTAGCATGAATTTTGACCTGGGTATGTAGGGTAATTGCTGAATGTGTTTTTCAAATGTGTTATGAGTTTTCTAAAATGTTTACTTAGATTTTTTTTTTTTTTTTACTGTATTAAACAGCAAAATTTTGGTAAAGAATTCAGGAAATGTTGGAAAGTGTTTCATAATCTATGCTTGAGGCATGATTCTTCCTTCTTGTTTTTTATCTATTTTTACTGTTATATTTATTATTTATATTTTTGCATGCTGTATATATTAAATGATGTACATATTTTAGAATTTGGATTCGTATTTAATTTGTTCTCTGTCTCTCTCTCTCTCTCTCTTTTTTTTTTTTTTTTTTTTTTTTTTTTTGTAGATTCCTCGAATATTGCTTCGTGTATTATTTATGCTTTTTGCATTCTGTATACATTAAATGATGTACATTTTTTAGCATTTGTATTTGTATTTAATTTGTGCTCTCTCTCTCTCTCTTTTTTTTTTTTTTTTTTTGTAGATTCCTCGAATATTGCTTCGTGTATTATTTATGCTTTTTGCATTCTGTATATATTAAATGATGTACATTTTTTAGCATTTATATTTGTATTTAATTTGTGCCCTCTCTCTCTTTTGTAGATTCTTCGAATATTGCTTCGTGTATTATTTATACTTTTTGCATTCTGTATATGGGGCATTCTCACAATCTTTTGACTTTCGGAAATAAAAATCTGGTGAAATTAAATTTGCTAAAATAACATCATTTTAATCTGATAAACGAATGCCTTAATGATTCAAAATAAATAAAAAATGGTCAGCAGCGAATTTTTTTTTTTTTTTATTTAACTGTTTAAGTTCAACTTGCGAGTTTAATTTTCCGTACCATATTTCCGTTGTAGAACTTTTTATTTTCTTCTAAATTTTTACTTATAATGAATTTGCCATGACCTTCATGCCATGACCAAAAAGAAACACAAAACATTTGGCTCAATTCTATGCATAACTTCATACACTTTTGGATGGTACAATATTCAAAATCGTACAAAAATCGCTATTAAAGCGCCCCCTACCGGCGAATTTTTTCCAAATTAAGGAAGGACCTGCTTGCCATAGCCAATAACTTGAAAAAAAAATGGTTCAATTCTATGCATAACTTCATATACTTTTCGATGGTACAATAATGAAAATCGTACAGGCATCGCTATTATAGCGCACCCTTATGCGGAATTTTTCCAAATTCAGGGAGGAACTTCGTGCCATGGCCAAAAACAAACACAAAAAATTTGGTTCAAAACTATGCATAACTTCATACACTTTTCGGTGGTACAATATTCAAAATGGCACAAAAATCGCTATTACAGCGCCCCCTATCGGCGAATTTTTTTCCAAATTAAGGAAGGACTTGCTTGTCATAGCCAAGAACTTAAAAAATTTTTTTGGTTCAATTCTAGGCATAACTTCATACACTTTTTGATGGTACAATGGCGACAGACAGACGGACAGACATACATTTTCTATAAACATGTGTTTTGGGATCTCTGACCCCTAAAATGTGTAAATCCGTCGAAACCGGAAGTCGAAAAAAATTTCGATTACAATACTTTCTTCTATTGAAGATAGAAGAAAGTAAAAAGGGACGGTAATAAAAAACTAGTTGGATGTGCCAATCCCAAAACTTTCTTCTATCTTATACATCTTAATATTTCAAAAACTAGTTATACATGTTAATACTTCAATATTATTAATTCATTACTATACCAACTTTGATTTTCATCTTAAATTCCTGCTTCAGTCAATTAAATGAACTAAAAACGAGTTAATCTACATCATGATATTTGTTAAAATTAATAGTTTTTCCTTATTCTGTTGTTATCAGATGTTTGTGAATAGCCGGCTTAGCAGGAAGTGAGTTCCCGTCCATGCACGAGCCGCCGATGGACAATAGAAATACGAAAAATCAAGAAAAGTATACAAAAATCGCTATCACAGAGCCCCTTTACCGCGCGATATTTCCAAATTCAAGAAGGACCTGTTGGCCAAAGCCAAAAACATGCACAAAAAATTTGGTTCAATTGTATGCATAATTTTATACACTTTTCGATTGTACAATAAAGAAAATGGCACAGACATCGTAATTATAGCGCCCCCTTCCAGCAGAATTTTTCCAAATTCACGGAGGACCTTCATGCCATGACCAAAAAGAAACACAAAAAATTTGGCTCAATTCTATGCATAACTTCATACACTTTTCGATGGTACAATATTCAAAATGGCACAAAAATCGCTAGTAAAGCGTCCCCTACCGGCGAATTTTTTCCAAATTAAGGAAGGACCTGCTTGCCATAGCCAAGAACTTAAAATAAAATTTTGGTTCAATTCTATGCATAACTTCATACACTTTTCGATGGTACAATATGCAAAATCGCTATTACAGCGCACCCTAGCGGCGAATTTTTTCCAAATTCAGGGAGGACCTGCTTGTTATGGCCATAAACTTAAAATAAAAATTTGGTTCAATTCTATGCATAACTTCATACACTTTTGGATGGTACAATATTCAAAATCACACAAAAATCGCTGTTACAGCGCTCCCTACTGGAGAATGTTTTCCAAATTCAGGGAGGATCTGCTTGCCAAAGCCAAAAACTTAAAATAAAAATTTGGTTCAATTCTATGCATAACCCCATATACTTTTGGATGGTACGACATTTAAAATCGCACAAAAATTGTTATTACAGCGCCCCCTACCGGCGAATTTTTTCCAAATTCAGGGAGGACTTACCTGCCATATCCAAAAACTTAAAATAAAAATTTGGTTCAATTCTATGCATAACTTCATATACTTTTGGCTGGTACAATATTCAAAATCGCCCAAAAATAGCTATTACAGCGCCCCCTACCGGCGAATTTTTTCCAAATTCAGGGAGGATCTGCTTGCCATAGCCAAAAACTTAAAATAAAAATTTGGTTCAATTCTATGCATAACTTCATACACTTTTTGATGGTACAATGGCGACAGACAGACGGACAGACATACATTTTCTATAAACATGTTTTTTGGGATCTCTGAGCCCTAAAACGTGTAAATCCGTCGAAACCGGAAGTCGCAAAAAATTCCGATTACAATACTTTCTTCTATTGAAGATAGAAGAAAGTAAAAAGGGACGGTAATAAAAAACTAGTTGGATGTGTCAATCCCAAAACTTTCTTTTATCTTATACATCTTAATATTTCAAAAACTACCGGGTGTCCCAAAAAGGACTGACTGATTTTAAAATTCAATAACTTCCAAACGGTGACAGATATTAAAAAAATTCTTGCAGGAGGGTTATGCATAAAGTCAAAAGTTTTATTACAGTGATTTTCGATTTTAGTTCGAATTACAAACAATAGATGGCGCTGTAAGCAATAGTCGCTAAATACAGGCTCGATTTTTGGTCCTTTCGGTTGTTCTATGCAGAAAAAGGAGATGGAAATGTATTATCCGGGCCACGAAGTACCAAAAACCGAGCCTGAATTTAGCCTCTATTGATCGCAGCGCCATCTATTGTTTGTAATTCGAACTAAAATCGAAAATCACTGTAAAAAAACTTTTGACTTTATGTATAACCCTCCTGCAATAATTTTTTTAATATCTGTCACCGTTTGGAAGTTATTGAATTTTAAAATCAGTCAGTCCTTTTTGGGACACCCGGTAGTTACACATGTTAATACTTCAATATTATTAGTTCATTACTATACCAACTTTGATTTTCATCTTAAATTCCTGCTTCAGTCAATTAAATGAACTAAAAACGAGTTAATCTACATCATGATATTTGTTAAAATTAATAGTTTTCCCTTATTCTGTTGTTATCAGATGTTTGCGAATAGCCGGCATAGCAGGAAGTGAGTTCCCGCCTTTGCACGAGCCGCCGATGGACAATAGAAATACGAAAAATCAAGAAAAGTATACAAAAATCGCTATCACAGAGCCCCTTTACCGCGCGATATTTCAAAATTCAAGAAGGACCTGTTGGCCAAAGCCAAAAACATGCACAAAAAATTTGGTTCAATTGTATGCATAATTTTATACACTTTTCGATTGTACAATAAAGAAAATGGTACAGACATCGTAATTATAGCGCCCCCTTCCAGCAGAATTTTTCCAAATTCAGGGAGGACTTTCATGCCATGACCAAAAAGAAACACAAAAAATTTGGCTCAATTCTATGCATAACTTCTTACACTTTTCGATGGTACAATATTCAAAATGGCACAAAAATCGCTATTAAAGCGCCCCCTACCGGCGAATTTTTTCCAAATTAAGGAAGGACCTGCTTGCCATAGCCAAGAACTTAAAATAAAATTTTGGTTCAATTCTATGCATAACTTCATACACTTTTCGATGGTACAATATGCAAAATCGCTATTACAGCGCCTCCTAGCGGCGAATTTTTTCCAAATTCAGGGAGGACCTGCTTGTCATAGCCATAAACTTAAAATAAAAATTTGGTTCAATTCTATGCATAACTTCATACACTTTTGGATGGTACAATATTCAAAATCACACAAAAATCGCTGTTACAGCGCCCCCTACCGGAGAATGTTTTCCAAATTCAGGGAGGATCTGCTTGCCAAAGCCAAAAACGTAAAATAAAAATTTGGTTCAATTATATGCGTAACTTCATACACTTTTGGATGGTACAATATTCAAAATCGCCCAAAAATAGCTATTTCGGCGCCCCCTACCGGCGAATTTTTTCCAAATTCAGGGAGGATCTGCTTGCCATAGCCAAAAACTTAAAATAAAAATTTGGTTCAATTCTATGCATAACTGCATACACTTTTTGATGGTACAATGGCGACAGACAGACGGGCACACGGACAGACAGACATTTTCTATAAACATGTTTTTTGGGATCTCTGACCCCTAAAACATGTAAATCCGTCGAAAACCGGAAGTCAAAAAATTTCGATTACAATACTTTCTTCCATTGAAGATAGAAGAAAGTAAAAAAGGGATTGTAAGGATGGCACGGTAAGGAAAATTACCACTATTTTTAGGCAAATCATGTTAAGACTAAAAGATAGCAACAATGTTAATTGATTTTTAGAAACAGTTATTTACATTGAATTAAATTAATAAAAAAATAATTTACCTCGAAAAGTGCAAGAATATACCTTGGGGACGGTAAGGCTGCCAATAAAGCCACGATGCTTGAAATTGATATTTGAACGCTGATTTAAATTCTGCGGTAAATTTCCTGTCAAAAAATTTTAGACATTCTTTCTCAAGCATACTTCTGCATGAGAAAAAACTTTTAAAAAATTCTGTGGCTGCATCTGAAGGGATTTTCTGTATAATTTTAGAAGAGGGATGGTAAAAAATCTAAAACCCAGGGACAGAGTTCCAAAATGTGTGTAGGTTAATTTTTTGCTACATATTTAAAAAAAAACAATTGTCCCAGTTTCGGAAAAAAATTACATCGAATTACTTTTATTGAAAAAATTTTATACAGATAGCTCCAAACTTTAAAATCAGCATCAGAGACACGGGACGGTATAGTAGTTTTCTGGATATTTGGACCCCCAACATCGCCCAAAACTTATCTATCTCGTTAATATTGTTATGCAGTCATGCAATGGGATGTTCACCAGTATATGAAATAAAAAAATACAAGAATATGTACTAAAATAAAAATTATTCAGGGACGAAAAATTCAAAAGATTCTGAGAATGCCCCATATATTAAATGATGTACATTTTTTAGAATTTTGATTTGTATTTAATTTGTACTCTCTCTGTCTCTCTCTCTCTCTCTTTTTTTTTTTTTTTTTTTTTTTTTTTTGTAGATTCCTCGAATATTGCTTCGTGTATTATTTATACTTTTTGCATTCTGCCTATATAGTCCAGGCAATAGGGAATTTTACCTAGCAAAATTAATGGTAGTTCTGGAAATCGGTTTACTTTACGTTTTTTGGGTCGCTGAATCCGAATTTATAACTTCCCACCAAAATTTCCCCCGGCAACCCCCCCAAATTTTGGTAAAATGCCCCCCCAAAAAGGTTTTTATTAAAAAATCATTTTCTTTATTGTTTTAGGGGAAAAGTATCTAGAAATTCAGAAAGTAGACAAAATTTGCAAAAAATTAGATATATGACATTATGACTTAGGATGAAGGGGAAGGGGGGATCTGCCTCGGAACATGCGCGCGGTGCTGCGCGAACTAAGTTGCGCAATTCCACTTAACCACTCACACGTTTACATTCGCCCTTCCATCTCCCCTCCGAACTTTCCTTATAAGGTTTACTTTAAGTTTTTTGGGTCGCTGAATCCGAATTTTTAACTCCCTCCCAAAATCCCTCCCCCCGACACCCCCCCCGAAATAGTTCTTTTTAACTTGAATTTCTTATTGTTTTAGGGGAAAAGCATTACGAAATTCAGAAACTAGACAAAATTTGCAACAAATAGGATATATGACATTATGACGTAGGATAAACGGGGAGAGAGGGGGCTGCCTCGGAACATTCCCCGCGCGCTTTTCTCAAAAACCAAATTTTTTCAAAAAATCAATTTTTTTTTTGGGGGGGGAGGGGGGGTTGCCGGTTGAAATTTTGGTGGGAAGTTACAAATTCGGATTCAGCGACCCAAAAAGCATAAAGTGAGTGGAAATCGCAGTGCATGTTCAGAGGCAGCCCTGCCCCTCCCCGATCATCCTACGTCATAATGTCATATATCCTATTTGTTGCAAATTTTGTCTAGTTTCTGAATTTCGTAATGCTTTTCCCCTAAAACAATAAGAAATTTAAGTTAAAAACAACTTTTGTGGGGGGGGGGAATTTGGGGGGAAGTTAAAAATTCGGATTCAGCGACTCAAAAAACTTAAAGTAAACCTTATAAAGAAAGTTCGGAGGGGAGATGGGAGGGCGAATGTAAACGTGTGAATGGTTAAGTGGAATTGCGCAACTTAGTTCGCGCAGCACCGCGCGCATGTTCCGAGGCAGATCCCCCTTCCCCTTCATCCTAAGTCATAATGTCATATATCTAATTTTTTGCAAATTTTGTCTACTTTCTGAAATTCGAGATACTTTTTTCCTAAAACAATAATAAAAAATAATTTTTTTTAATAAAAACCTTTTTTGGTGAGCATTTTACCAAAATTTGGAGGGGTTGCCGGGGGGGAATTTTGGTGGGAAGTTAAAAATTCGGATTCAGCGACCCCAAAAACATATAGTAAGCCTTTTTCCAGAACTACCATGAATTTTGCTAGGTAGAGCCCCTATACGGTCTCTATTGCCTGGACTAATATTAAATGATGTACATTTTTTAGCATTTGGATTTGTATTTAATTTGTGCCCTCTCTCTCTCTCTTTTTTGTAGATTCCTCGAATATTGCTTCGTGTATTATTTATACTTTTTGCATTCTGTATATATTAAATGATGTACATTTTTTAACTTTTGGATTTGTATTTAATTTGTGCTCTCTCTCTCTTTTTTTTTTCCAGATTCCTCGAATATTGCTTCGTGTATTTCCCATCATCTGGAAACAATTCTATTTGCCCATCAACATATTTACGTACATGCATTAGAAGACTTAATTTTAACCACAATTTAAATCTCTGTTGCTTTCGTTTTCTGTTATTAAATTGAAAAGGTTGTTTTATGGAATTATGTCGTGAAAGACTGATGTCATAATTGGAGATAATTCAAAGTAAATTTTAATTTGGAGGATACATTAAACAGAATTAAGGAAACACCATTGTTAAAAATTGAAACTTTTATAGCTTTGTTGGCTAAAGGAATTGAGTTATAAAGTTTGTTTAGACATTAAACAAATGGCATTGCTGGAAAGGGGATATTTTCTTATTTTTGCTGTCTAAATGTCTCCCGCGTAAGACAAATAAGTATTATAATGTCTCTACTTACGATCTGAAACCAATCCCTGTTATTCTTTTAAATTGCTGCTGTAGAGAAATTATTCGGAAAATTGTATAGCTACACTGCATAAATGGAATTCTATTGATGTAGAAATGGGCCATCAATTAACTGACTTTTTCTGATGAAAAGAAGCATTGACTTGATGCTTTTTACTTTGATACTTGTACACTTACGATACTTTTATGTCATCAAGCATTCGTGCCAGATAATTTTTTCTTTAGATATATGAATTACATCTATTTCATAAAGGCTTTAAACAACGCTGAACAGTCCATCTAGGGTTTTTTTCCTAATTTTGAAAAATGGACATTTATACTTATTAATATTGGATAAATCAGTTGTATTTTCTTCCTATGTTAAAAAACCTTTTACTCGACATTCACAAACATTTAATTGGGAGAGATAGTGTATGTGTTTTCCAAAACAATGTTTTGATTCCAATTCATAGGACAATAATATATATTTGTAGTATTTTATAATTTATAAAATATTGATAAACAACTTGTATTTTCTTCTTATGATAAAAAATTACTTTTACTCGACGTCCACAGACATTTAATACGAAGATATATATTGTATTTGTTCTGAATACCAAAACAATATTCCAATCGTAGGACAATCATATCTGTTTCTAGGATTTTACAATTTATAAAATATTACTAAAGAAGTTGCATTTTCTTCCTATATTAAAAAAAAAATACTTTTACTCGACGTCCACAGACATTTAATTGGAAGAGATATTGTATGTGTTATGACTGCCAAAACAATGTTTTGATTTCAATCGTAGAACAATAATATCTTTTCGTACTATTTTATAATTTATTTAACGTGAAAATAAATGAACAAGTGCATACGTAAAGACTACAAAAATAACATTTTAAAATATTTTAATTCCATTATATAGAAGAATCATATCGTTTACAATAAATTACTATTAATTTAATATGGAAGCGAACGAACAATTGTCTATCGAAGATGAATTTATCGATGAACCTATAGCTGAACATGTCAATTCTGAAAAGAAACGCTATGAGTGCAATTATTGTGAAAAATCATTTTCTTCTCCTTCGAAATTAAATGACCATATAAGAACTCACACTGGAGAAAGACCATACGCTTGTTCGGTATGTCAAAAGACATATAAATCCAAATCGGACTTACAAAAACATTCTTATAACCATACCGGATACAAACCACATAAGTGCGATATATGTGGAAAGGGTTTTATATCAACTACAAGCTTATTTGTTCACCTTCGTACACATACTGGAGAAAAGCCATTTTCGTGTGAGCTTTGCCAAAAATCATTTTCACAAAAAGGTAAACTAACAGCACATTATCGTTTGCACACCGGTGAGAGGCCTTATAAATGCGAATTTTGCGATAAAACGTTCACGGCGAAAGAAAATTTGGACGTTCACATTCCTCATCACTCTGGGGAGAAATCATTTGTTTGTGATATTTGCTACAAATCTTTTGTCAGTAATAGAGTCTTGAAAGCCCACGTCCGGGCACATAAAAAAAAGAAAAAATTTGTTTGTGATCACTGTCCAAAAGCATTTCTATGCAATTCAGATTTAGTCCGACATGTCAAAATTCATATCAAACCGTATACCTGCGATGTATGTAAAAAATCATTTGCGCGTAAGAGCTATTTAGATGTCCATACTACGACTCACACTGGAGTGATGGCGTACAAATGTGATGAATGCGGAAAGGAATTTCCAGGTAAACGCCACTTGGATCGACACATTAAACAGAAACACTTGTTCTGTGAAAAATGTGATAAGGTGTTCTCGAATGTAACATCTCTGAATGATCATGTTCTCTCTGGTGTATGCGAAAATTTACAATTGTGTTGTATTTGTCACAAAGAATTTTTCATGCGAGAAATTTTGATCGAGCATTTACTTTGTCATATCGAGGAGAAATCATCTGAATTTAGTGAAGACCGAAAATCAAAACCGTATGTTTGTCATTTGTGTCAAAAGTCGTTTTTCCTGAGAGAAAATCTTGATATCCATCTTCGTATACATACAGCTGGCAAACCATTTGTGTGCGATGAATGTGGTGAAATGTTTCCGCTTAGAGAAAATTTAAGTAAACACATTCGTATACATAGACAAGGGGAAACATTCGAATGCTGTGATTGTCGTAGGACATACCTTACGAATTCAGAATTTATTATCCATTGTCGTTGCTTCCATAAACTGGAGAAACCATTCAGTTGTGATGTATGTCAAAAAAGATTTTCATTCAAAACAACATTGAGCGCTCATCTTCAAGTTCATGCTGAAAGAAAATCGTACATTTTAGAAAAACCATACAGTTGTAATGTATGTCAAGACAGATTTTCATTCAGAGAAGCACTAAATGATCACCTTTCAGTTCACGATCAAAGAATATCTTATAATGGAAAGAAATCGGGTAAGAGCTATTTAGATGTCCATACTACGACTCACTCTGGAGTGATGGCGTACAAATATGACGAATGCGGAAAGGAATTTCCAGGTAAACGTCAGTTGAATCGACACATCAAACAGAAACACTTGTTCTGTGAAAAATGTGATAAGGTGTTCCCGAATGAAGCATCTTTGAATGATCATGTTCTTTCTGGTGTATGTGAAAATTTGCAATTGTGTTGTATTTGTCACAAAGAATTTTTCATGCGAGAAATTTTGATCGAGCATTTACTTTGTCATATCGATGAGAAATCATTTGAATTTAGTGAAGACCGAAAATCAAAACCGTATGTTTGTCATTTGTGTCAAAAGTCGTTTTTCCTGAGAGAAAATCTTGATATCCATTATCGTGTACATACCACTGACAAACCATTTATGTGCGATGAATGTGGGGAAATATTTCCGCATAGAGAAAATTTAAGTAAACACATTCGTATACATAGAGAAGGGAAAACGTTCGAATGCTGTGATTGTCGTAGAACATTACTTACGTTTTCAGAATTTGTTATCCATTGTCGTCACTTCCATAAACTGAAGAAACCATTCAGTTGTGATGTATGTCAAAAAAGATTTTCATTCAAAACAACATTGAACGCTCATCTTCAAGTTCATGCTGAAAGAAAATCCTACATTTTAGAAAAACCATACAGCTGTAATGTATGTCAAGAAAGATTTTCAGTCAGAGAAGCACTAAATGATCATCTTTCAGTTCATGTTCCAAGAATATCTTATAATGGAGAGAAATCTAATCCTGAAAAGAAATGTCATGCTCAACAAGTTTTATATAAATGTTCCACATGTGGTACATCATTTTCAGAGGAAGTGAATTTTAATCTACATCGTTGTACACAAAGGGATAAAAAGTATAGGTGTGATATGTGCCATAAATCATTTCTATCAATGGCGCAATTAACCTTGCATATCCGTACACACACAGGTGAGAAACCATTTGCTTGTGATAAATGTGAACTAAAGTTCTTTAAGAAAAGCAGTTTGAATATACACATGCGGAGACATTCTGACGAGAAACAATTTGAATGTAGTGATTGCCACAACAAATTTAAGTATTTACAAAATTGGAAAGAGCATTGTTTTACTCATCATGGAAAGAAAACAAACAGTTGTAATAAATGTGAAAAAACATTTTTAAGAAGTGCAGATTTGAGAGTTCATCTTTTAACTCACGCAGAGGGGAATATAAGTTATCATGATAAATATGAATCTCATGCTGAAGTTCTATATAAATGTGCCACATGTGGTATATCATTTTCAGGGCGAGTGAATTTTGATCTACATTGCTGCACAAATGCAGATGAAAAATATAAGTGTAATGTATGCCATAAATCATTTTCATCAATGGGAAGTTTAACAATGCATATCCGTACACATACAGGTGAGAGACCATTTACTTGTGATAAATGTGGACAGAAATTCAATCATAAAGGCAATTTGAATGTACATCTTCGAAAACATTCTAACGAGAAACCATATGAATGCAGTGATTGTCATAACAAATTTAAGTGTTTACAATATTTGCAAGAGCATCGTTTTACTCATCATGGAAAGAAAAAACATAGTTGTAATAAATGCGAACAAACTTTTTTTCGAAGAGCAGATTTGAGATTTCATCTTTTAACCCACGCTGATGGGAATACAAATGCACATGCTGAATATGCATCTGATACTGAATAAGTTCCGTATAAATGTGCCATATGTGGTATATCATTTTCCGAACGAGCGAATTTTGATCTACATTGCTGTACGAATGTACATGAAAAAAATAAGTGTAATGTATGTGATAAATCATTTTCAACAATGACAGGATTTATCGCGCATGTCCGCAGCCATACAGGTGAGCAACCTTTTACTTGTGATAAATGTAGACAAAAATTCTCTCTTAAAGGGAATTTGAAAGTACACTCGGAAACATTCTAACGAGCAACCATATGAATGCAGTGATTGTCACAACAAATTTAAGTACTTACAAAATTTCAAAAAGCATCGTTTTACTCAACATGAAAAGAAAAAACATAGTTGTTTCAAATGCGAAAAAACGTTTTTACGAAGTGCGGATTTGAAAGATCATCTCCTAACCCACGCAGATGGGAACCTGCTTGAGTGTAATTAATGTATTGGACCAGGAGCCGATAGCACAGACAATCACCTCATCGAGTTCACGGATGAAATTCTAGGATTAGTTAAATCTTGATTCGCATATTAAAACGCAATTGGTCTGTCAAGTCATATCTTGGTAGAAAACACCTGAAAACCCGATTTTAGCAGCTGAGTCGTAGGTTTACCATTGTGTTTCCCTATACCAAAAAGTATGAAAGCATGGAGGACTGAGAACAGGAAAACACAATGAGACAGCCGCCAAAATCGGGTTTTCAGGTGCTTTCCACCAAGATATGACTTGGCAGACCGATTACGTTTTAATATGCGAATCAAGATTTAACTAGTCCTAGAATTTCATCCGTGAACTCGATGAAGCGATTGTCTGTGCTGCCGGCTTCCGGTCTATATGTCATAAACCCTTTTCAATACCTTCGAATGTAAAATTGCTTTCCGCATCCATGCAGGTGAGAAACCTTTTACTTGTGATAAATGTGGACGAAAGTTCTCTCTTAAAGGAAATTTGAATGTACATCTTCGGAAACATTCTAACGAGAAACCATATGAATGCAGTGATTGTCACTACAAATTTAAATATTTACAAAATTTGAAAAAGCATCGTTTTACTCAACGTAGAAAGAAAAAAACATAGCTGTTTCAAATGCGAAAAAACGTTTTTACGAAGTGCCGATTTGAAAGATCTGCTCCTAATCCACGCAGATAGGAACCTGCTTGAGTGTAATTAATATATGTCACAAATCCTTTTCAATAACATCGAATGTAAAATTGCATTCTGCATCCATACTGGTGAGAAACCGTTTACTTGTGATACATGTAAAGAGGGATTTCTTCATAAAGAGAATCTGGATCAGCATCTTCAGTGCCATATTAATGAGAAATCATATTCTTGCAATGTTTGCCACGAAATATTTTAATATTATACATATTTAAAAGAACATTAGCTTACACATAAAAAAAGAGAAATAACATATAGCTGTAAAGAAAATAAAGGTCATTTTTAAATTGATATTAGCTCTTGTAACCTTCGTATTATTTCTAATGCTTCTGTGCCTACCTTCGGGGCACTTTTTTTGAAAAATATGAAATTTTTATCAAACACATGTGTTTTAAGTTAAAACAGGGAATAAAACTATGAATTGATATTAAAAAGCAGAAAAAACAACTTTTAAACATGCACAAATAATACATGAAAAGCAGCAAACAGCTGTTTCGAATCTACTAGCGATCTCGCTAGTAGATTTCTCTTCTTCAGTGCAAGACAAGGAAAAAGCAAGGCTGAGCTCAAGAAGAATCTCGCTAGTAGATTCGAAACAGCTGTTTGCTGCTTTTCATGTATTATTTGTGCATTTTTAAACGTTGTTTTTTCTGCTTTTTAATATTATTGCACAAAGGCCTTATTTGATATTTTATATGAATTGATATAAATTTTTTATAGAATTTTACTTAACTTTTCAAATTTAGGCAATACTTACTCGAATTTTAGTAAACTAAATGCGTTATGCCAAACCTTCTGTAACGATTCAATATATTTCACTTTTATTTCAACAATGTACTAGCAAACCACTAACTTGTGTTATGAAGCAAAAGATTTGCAATACCTTTTAAATTTACTAATATATACCAAATTTTACAAAGCATGATTTTTGAAAAAAAAAATGTGTATTTTTCAATAAAAATAACTCTTAAATTAATATATACAAGGTTACAAGTTATATTTTGCTTCATAACATACGAACAGATGAGCAGAACCCTGTAACAAAATTTTATTTCGATATCTTAAAAACTTTTTAAGAAATTATGTTTCTCGTAAACGTACACAATGAAAAACGCAAATTAAGATTTTGATGTAGCACACAAAATTATGTATATTTATAATTTTTAAATCCATCATATTTGTATATGTTTATGTATTTGTGTATTAAAATGTATTGTTTATCTTTCTGTGGCTCTTTAAACGGTCACTTCCGGTTTCAGAATGTTCATTTCCGGTTTATATTTTGGGCTATAACTTTGTTTCTAATTATCGCTGAACCAAAAGTAGGGCATTTTTGGAATCCTAAATGTTTGAACTTTATTTTAAAATAATTAAGAAAAAAATCGAAATTTTTCGCACAAACAGCGATTTGATGGTAGGCACTTATCTTAAAAAGGTAATAAAACCACAAATTGGAAATGAAATTAAATTCTTGCAGAAATCTACTAAGTTTTTAAGAACAGCCCCGCAAGACATACAAACTTCATCTCTGCTATTCACAAATTAATGTTTTTCTTTTAAAGTTCTGTTCATATTGTTTATATGGGCGATTCTCTAATAAGTAGGTAATTTGTGGCTTATATGCTGCATTTTATCATTTATTTTCCGTTAGCATAAAATGTATTCTGAAATCATGCCTTTCTGCAATTTCGAAAAGAATTTACAAGAAACTAATTGTAAAATTTACTGCAATAATATTTTAAATATTCATATTGTCATCAACTTCATGCACTGATCTTCTGGAAAAAATTTAAGTGTAATGACAAACTATTGTTAGAAACTTTACTATACAAAATAAAAATTTACATTATAAAGTATAAAATAAAGAATTTTTATTATAAATATAAATAGTTTTATATTTATTCTGGGTAGAGAAATGTTGACCCCTGTTTTTATGTCACTGTTGTCCCGTTGTGTAATACTGCTCATGTGACCATCAATAGGAGAGATAAAATTTGAAGGAAAGTTATATTTAGTAAAAGCAGCAGTTTTACACTCTAAACCGAAATGTCTTAAATTCAGACACTTAAGTGTCTGAAACGAAGTGTTCGATTTTCAGACATTTTAAAGTGTCTTAATTTTTAAGTCACTTGTATCCGTCTGAACTTAAGACATTTCAAACGTCTGAATCGCATCCATGTTTGACCACTTCGACAGACATTTTTTCACATTTTGTTTTATTCTTTTGTAAGCATTATACACTGTAAAATATATATATATAACAATTAAAATAGGGAAATCGTACTGTCACTCCAGACTCTAGTACTATTTACATATTTTAATTGAAATTTTCTGTTGCAAATTCTTGAAAAAATTCCATTTAAAAGATAAAAAATGCAATTCCTCTAGCACCCATATTTCAACGATCACTTTCCAGAGGTACATATTAGATCTGATTTATATGTTAAATTCAAACTACAGTAAATTTTTAACACTTACCAGAGCCGGGGATCGAACCAGGTTGTTATTGGTCTCCAGACGGGTGTCCTATCCATTCAACCCCGGTTTCTTAGCTGAGTTTTGAAATAATGTTATTTATCAAGCACAAGCAATGTATTTTAACCCATTTATGCCTGAATTTTTGTTTTCTCAAATTTGTTGGTAAAATCCCTTTAAAATGCTCCAAAATGAACTCGTAAAATACTAAAAAAAATTACTCTAAAATTTTTTTGTATTTATTTGATAACACTTAATCGAACTAAATATGGGAATATGGATAATATTTATAACAACATAATATGCATAATTATATGTTTTGCCTAAATTTATATAAAACAAGCTTTTAAATTGTATATTATATTATGTACTATAATTAGTATTTTTATGAACTGCTAAAAAATATATTTGTTTCTTTACAGAGACAAATAATATTATAAGTATTGTTAACAATAATTTAAGAATAATCGTATTTGAGGCTTAAAAACAATTTATTTTATAATCATCTTGAAAAGGACTTTACATAAATAACTATCCCCTAAATGGCTAATAAAAATATGTACCCATTCGAGTCTTGTTCCGTATATTTTGTATGTTACAAAAACGCATAAAAAATTGGCTTGAACCTATAATTTCGCCATTAAAAAAAATACGTATTTTAAAGAAGTATACAAGCTAAGTTTATGACTAATTTATTTGAATGCCTGATAAAAAAAAAAAAAAAAAAAAAAAAAAAAAAAAAAAAAAAAATAGAAATAAACTTACTTTTTACATTTCGCAATTTTGAAAATTAAAAATTCTATAGCACCGAAAAAAGCCTTCATTTAAGCAAATAAATATCCATCTTATGCTGTCATCTCTCGGTAACAGATAAAGACATTTATAGACAAAATTTTCATGCAATTTTTATGTTATAAATAAAAGGACAATTACACAAATGTATTAAAATTTGAAGCATCCCAAAAAAGGGACGCTAGGCATAAATGAGTTTAAGTAGCAGTAGGTTTTTTTTTTTTTCAATCTAGCATAATTTTGAACATTTTACATATTTTCTTTCTAGAAATTTGAATATGTGGCATTTTAATTTCAGCTTTAATTTTATAAATCCTGCATTCCATAAGAGGTTTTTTATTTGAAAAGTGTTCTTTCAGTTTGTTTTTATGTTTTTTCATACTTTTATAGTTTATATCCAAGTAAATAATGCTGCATGATGCTTTATTTATAAAATCATACTGTGTAAATAATATATAATATACAGAGCCTGATTAAGGTTGTGTGAGGGCCAAGGCCCAGCACCTTTTCGGGCCCCGTCGCACCAAAATAGTTGCTTTTGGGGGGGGGGGAGGTATTATTAGATGTTACGATACGGTTGCAAAGTTAGCCAAAATATATTTTGGTTTTTGAGAAAATAGTTGCGGAAACTTTAATTTTAAGAATTCTTTTTCTAAATTTTTTCATTCAATTTGAGGTCTCCAACTGCAGTGGGTCCAAGGCCACGGCCTAGTTGGCCTGTGCGGTAATCAAGCCCTGATAATATATATATTATATTAATAAATAAGGTACCGTAGTAAATTCTAAGTCATTAAAAATTATCACCATTCTTATCATTAATATTTATTTACACATATATATATATAATAAATATTTCAGTTTCTTACGAAATTTTACCTAATCAATTTACATTTTCGACCTTCGTAATATTCAAGTATACTTATAAGTTTTCGGGACTCACTACTTAAGTTGGGGAATGCCTGTAATTTCAAAAAAAGTTTAAATAAAGAAAAAAACCACTTTGATTAACAGCAGATGGAGTCACTCCTTATTCTTAAAAGTTAGCTTTATTTTCAGCTTCAAAGTAAGATTTTTCTGAGAGATGTTTGATGTTCGGAAAATGCAGAAATTTTAATTCATTTTTCTTCTTAAACGTATGAAATTGGCAGGTGATGTTATTCAGAAACTGTGATCGAAATGAGTTTTCAATTTTTTGATGAATAAATTACCTATCGAATTATAGGCGATCAGCGGCGTATCTAGAAATATCATTTCGGAGGGGAACGCTGAGATTTTTTAAACGGACTACTGAAAATTATCTGCTAAATGTATTTCAATAAAAGTAAATAAAACCGATGTAAGCCTCTGTATAAAAGAAACTTAACTGAAATGAAAAATTTCATGATTTTTACGAAATAACACCGCTTTCTAAGATTAAAACATGCCTTAAACTTTCGTTATTAAACTTGACATTTTCTATAAATTTTGGAGGGGGCTGTGGCCTCATCAGCCCACCCCTTGGAAACGCCACTGGTTTGAATAAAAAGAAATAAATCATGTCTAACATACGTTATTTTAGAAAGTGGGCATTGAAATACATGGGCTTGACCTTGAAAGATTATATTTTAAATGGAACTTTTTAAATACAGAATTAGGCAAAAAATGGAAATTTTTCTGGAATTTACGGGAAAAAATTACATTAAAATACGTAAATTAGTGTCTAAATTGGCAGTACAATTTCGATATTTTAACGGTTATTTTTTTTACAGCGTATAAAGCTTACAGAAAAAAGTGAAAAAACGGCTGCCTATTACCAAACATGCAGGTTGATCAAAGATGGATGCGATTCAGACGGTTGAAATGTCTTAAATTCAGACACATACACGTGTTTTAAAAATTAAGACACTTTAAAATGTCTGAAAATTGAACACTCCATTTTAAGACTCCATTTTTAAGACTATATGTCTGAATTTCAGACATTTTAGTTTACAGTGTTTATCATAGTAATACACTTAAGTGTCTTAATTTCAGACACTTATGATGTCTGAAATTTCATATTCAGACACTCAAATGTCTGAATTACTTTTTCAGTCACATATGTCTCTGAATTTAAGACGCCTTTATTTGCAGTGTGATTGCTGAGAAAGTCACATGGTTTGATTATCTGGACTTCAAAAGCAGCTACAAAGTGAACTAGTATGTTATAGCCATCACAAAACTTTCTTTTATATAAATCACGTCAATTAAATCATTTAAGTAGTACAAGAAATTACATCAATTTAGCACCAATTCATATCAAAAGGTTAAGTTTGATGAAAATTCGTGCATTAGAAATTGAGATAGAGCTATAGCGGAAATTTTGAAAAATGTAACATAGCAGTGCCACTTCTTGAGCGATTTACACCAAAATATAAACAGCACTAATCCATA
Organism: Maratus speciosus; assembly: GCA_963932465.1. Taxonomy (NCBI): domain Eukaryota; kingdom Metazoa; phylum Arthropoda; class Arachnida; order Araneae; family Salticidae; genus Maratus; species Maratus speciosus. The sequence goes on along the minus strand of OZ010798.1, from coordinate 188,279,904 downwards.
TCAAGGTATACCTGAATCTGAAGTTTGATTAAAAATTCGTGCATTAGTTCTTGAGATAGAGCTATTGCGGAAACCTCAAAAATGCAGCATAGCAGCACCACCTGTTGAGCGATTTGTACCAAAATGAATAAAACGTCAATTCGTATCAAGGACTAACTGAATCTGAAGTTTGATGAAAATCCGTGCATCAGTTCTGGAGATTGAACTATTGTGGAAATCGTGAAAAATTCTGCATAGCAGCGCCAGCTGTTGAGCAATTTACAACAAAAACTAATCAGCACCAATTTATATCAGGGACTAACTGAATATATATTTTTATTAAATTCCGTGCGTTAGTTCATGAGATAGAGCGCCCAAAAAATTTGTGTCACATACATACAGACAGTCACAGACTCATAGACAGGCATTTTATAAAAAATTTTGTTGTTAATAAATTTTGTTGTTTTTCGAAATCTCTGACCCTTAAAACGTGTAAATCCGTCGAAAACCGAAAGTCGAAAATTTTCACGAGTCCAATACTTTCTTGTAAAGATAGAAGATAGTAAAAATAGGTAGAAAAATAAGAATAGTATGTTTATTACCTGTCACAAATGTCCCGTACATAAATTTCTCTTATTATTTTTATTTATTTGTGATTTTGTCATGATATAACATACTTTTGCTTAGTTCAAAATATCATATTGCAGTCTTATTAAGGTTAACTTACTATGAGCATAAAAGCAATTTTCTAATATTTTTCGCTACTGTGCCTGTTACTTCAATCTCCTTTCAATGAAATTGCACCAGTTCACTTCCCTGTTGAAATTTTTCTCAACCTTGATTAAAAACGTAAACACCAGAATTTTTATTTAAAACTATTCCACATATTTAGTGAACTTTTTTCTATGTGACTTTTATTTAAATAATTTTATGAAAAAATTTCTGGTTCGAATTGAATGCAATAACTTATAGAAACGGATAAGAACAAAAAAAACTTCTTAAAACACCATAAAAAATTATTAAATGCGCTAGGCCTTCCGAAAGATCTGAGTCTTTCTTCGTCAGGCGCAAAGCAGACGTCCTTCTACTATGAAAGCAGCAGGAAGACTGAAATGAGAGATAAGGGAAAGGAAACAAGCTGAAGAAACAGCCAATAGGAAGTTAGAAATGAACAGCCAATAGGAAAGTAGAAGACAACAGCCAATCACAAAAGAGTATAATCAAAACAAATCAAAATAAAAGGGGACCTTCTACATTAGGAGACCAAAAAAAAAGCACTTTTTATGATTTTTTTGTAAGAAAACTGCATGATGGATCTTTTTGAAATTTTAACAGTTTATTGTACATATCTTAAGGTATGCACAAGAATTTTTTATATTAGATTTTGTTGCTTCTACTCAAAGTTATAAACATGTTCAACTGCTTTGGAAATTTTCGTCTGGATGGTGGGCATGATAGCGCCTCGTAGAATTATCTGAAACACAAAAATAAATTTTTTTCGTAAACTTCGTGAGTATCGCTTCTAGTTAAATTAAAGGAACCCATAAATTTATTTAAAAAAGTTATGTACTAGCTGATTAAAAAAACATTTTTTTTTTTGTTAAAAAAATTCGCTCTTATTTGTTAATAACTTTTATAAAATAATTTTAGTAAAAGCTTTAATTCATATCGAAGGCAATTAAATAAGCTTTAATTAAAAAACAAGTGGGTAAGTGTGATCACAGATCGCACAGAGGGTTTCGTTTAATATTCCTTTCAAAACACTTTATCTTTTTGAAAAATCTGTTAGTTCCACATTTCGCAACCAGGGGGCGCACTCTATTCTAAACAAACATCTATCTGAACGAAAACCCGTTTTACATACTATCCGTAGATATATTAGTCGTGGGGATTGGGCCCATATCACCCGAGATCAGTAGGTGCCCCTATTGGTAAAAATTGGAACTAAAATATGTAAGGCTATGGTGCATAATATGAAAGAATGGTCAAAGGGATGTCGGCAAAAGTTGGAAAAGTACTCCCCGGTTGAAAAGGGCGGAGGTTAGAAAAACTGCTTAAAATATACAAGCTAGAGCACGGAGGAGTAAATAATATGAGACTTTTAGAAAATTTTATGATTTGTCGTGTGTTCTGAGGTATTCAGCTATACGTGTGCAAAAATTCATGTCTCCAACTTAATTAGGGGCTCTGTTAGAAAGAATTGCTTAAAATACATATGTGGTAGCTCAAAGGGTTAAACGTGAGACTTTTTCAAAATTTATGATTTGTCGCCTGGCCTCAGGTGTTCTGCTATAAGTATGCAAAATTTCAAATCTCCAATTTAATAAGGGGCTCAGTTAGAAAGAAATTCTTAAAAAAAAGCATGTGGGAGCCCAAAGGGTTAAATGTACGACTTTTCCAATTTTTTATGATTTGTCGCATGATGGTGTTCAGCAATAGGTATGCAAAATTTCACTCCTCCAACCTAATTAGGGTTCACTTAGAAAAAATTGTTTAAAATACACATGTGGAAGCCAAAGGGTTAAATGTACGACGTTTTCAAAATTTTATGATTTGTCGTTTGATGAGAGGTATTCAGCTATAAGTATGCAAAATTTCACTCCTCCAACCTAATTAGGGTTCACTTAGAAAAAATTGTTTAAAATACACATGTGGGAGCGCAAAGGGTTAAATGTACGACTTTTTCAAAATTTTAGGATTTGTCGTTTGATGTGAGGTATTCAGCTATAAGTATGCAAAATTTCACTCCTCCAACCTAATTAGGGTTCACTTAGAAAGAATTGTTTAAAATACACATGCGGGAGCTCAAAGGGTTAAATATACGACTTTTTCAAAATTTTATCATTTGTCGTATAATGTGAAGTGTTCAGCTATAAGTACCCAAAATTTCATGTCTCTAACATAATTAGGAGCTCACTTAGAAAGAATTGTTTAAAATACACATGCGGGAGCCCAAAGGGTTAAATGTACGACTTTTTCGAAATTTTATGATTTGTCGTATGTTGTGAGGTGTTCAGCTATAAGTACCCAAAATTTCATGTCTCCAACATGTATAGTTTCTGAGAACGGGCTCTGTGACGGACAGACAGACAGACAGAGGAGCGAGACGAATAGGGTTTCGTGAGATGAACGAAACCCTAAAAATCAAGATGATCCATTGGGTAGTTTTTTTTTTTTTTTTTTTTTTTTTTTTTTTTTTTTAATCTTGCTCACCGTGTCAACCACATTTTTTGACACGGTGGTAAAGATAAAAAAACTACTCAATGGATCATCTTGATTTTTTTTTTTTTTATTAAAGCTTATTTAATTGCCTTTGATATGAATTAAAGCTTTTACTAAAATTATTTTTAAAAAAAGTTATTAACAAATAAGAACGAATTTTTTAACAAAAAAAAATGTTTTTTAATCAGCCATTACATAACTTTTTTAAAATAAATTTATGGGTTCCTTTAATTTAACTAAAAGCTATACTCACGAAGTATACGAAAAAAATTTATTTTTGTGTTTCAGATAATTCTACGAGGCGCTATCATGCCCACCGTCCAACGAAATTTTGCAAAGCAGTTGAACATACTTGTTTATAACTTAGAGTAGAAGCAACAAAATCTAATAAAAAAATTCTTGTGTATACCTTAAGATATGTACAGTCGTGGAAAAAAAAGTAAACACCTCTAACTAATTCTGCAAAAAATTATCGTAGAAGAGAGTTACTGGTACCACACGATTAGTAATAAAGTCTACTTTTAAATTATGTTTATAAAATTTGCTTAGGGGGCCATCTACATATTAAAACGAACCATAACTTAGTTTTTTTTAATAGCAGTGCACAATTCTGACAGCATAAATGAACTCTACACCCTTCAATTAGCCTAAAAACAAATTTTTATGGAATTCGTACGATAAGTTTCCGAGAGTTTTAAAACGAGCGTATTTTAGGGGTTGTATCCAAATTGAAGTCCGGTACTCGATTGTTGACCGAGAGAGCCCTCTTCTTGATCAAGGCATCTTAAGCGCCACTCAAACAGTCATTGAAGGCTGCTAGATTACAGGATAGCATCAGGAATTTCAAAATATCTAGTCACTTCTATCATAGACGGCCGCTTAAACCATCATTTTTAAGAATAATTTGAAAACTACTTGGAAGAAAAATGTGAAATTTTGGATTTCCACAAAGCAGGACTTGATAAATCTGAATCCATCAAAAATATTGTAGGTTGCAATTAATAATTTTTTCGAATATTAATTTCATAATTCATATCATAAAATTATAAAAATTTCAAATTCAACGTATTTATGTTTGGGTATTTTAGTTTTATTTCTACACAAAATATTAGCACATTAGGAGTATAAATTTGGGAGATATTAATGAGAATATGAAAATGTAATTTAACATTAGAAGCACTCAAGTTTGAATGTTTATGATTCAAAAACTTATCATTCAAATGACTTGAAATTTGGTGTCTAGGCATAGTTTGAACCGAAGATTTGAAATATCTCGTTAAAATTGGGTATTGCCATTGAAAAAATGGAGTTTGGGTTCTTTTAATATGTAGATGGCCCCCTAAGCAAATTTTATATACATCATTTAAAAGTAGATTTTATTTCAAATCGTTCGGTACCAGTAACTTTCTTCTACGGTAATTTGTTGAGAAGTTAGTAGGGGGTGTTTACTTTTTTTTCCACGGCTGCACAATAAACTTAAAATTTCAAAAAGATCCATCATACAGTTTTCTTACAAAAAAATCATAAAAAAGTGCTTTTTTTTTTTTTGTCTTTTAATGTAGAAGGTTCCCTTAATCACAACCTATGCCTTATAATGTTTCTAAAAAAATGGTTTAAAATTTAACTTTTCTTTTTAAAAAATGAAAGAGTGAAATTACGCACTTATTGGAGAATCGCTGATATAGGTGATATATATACTTTACTTTTGAGATTACCTTGTAGGCCGGGAGACGGCAACACAAACAATCACCTCATCGAATTCACTGCCGAAATTCCAGAATTAGTTTAAACCCGATTCGCATATTAAAACGCAATCGATCTGCCAAGTCATATCTTGGTGGAAAACACCTGAAAACCCGATTTTAGCAGTTGACTCGTAGCTTTACCTTTGTGTTGTCCTGCTCCCAGTCCTCCATGTTTTCATACCTTTGGGTGCAGGAAAACACAATGGTAAACCTACGAGCCAACAGCTAAAATCGGGATAAGATATAAAATCTCTAAGATATAAAATCCCCATGAATTTATCATATATCTTCTTAATATTGTCTACAACATCTATATAGGCAAGTTTTGGATAGGACCAATTCTTACAGCAAAAACAAATTAAAAATACATAGCGGTTGAAGAAAAAACCATCTTAGTAAGGGTGTATTCAAAGCCAAACTGCTTATTTTCTGACTCATTTTACAATTCATTTTTGCTCTCAAAGGCTCCCAATTGGTCCCTTTTCTTACTCAGAAACTATATAATGTACCGTAATGGTCAATTTTTTTATAGAGGCAGAATATATTTTAAAACATGCTGTCAAAGTGGGCCTTTTGAACCGAATTTCCCGAAGCGGATTGTGTTGGAAAAATCATCGTATTAAGGGAGTATTCAAATCCAAACTGCTTATATTCTGATTCATTTTTAAATTCATTTTTGCTCTCAAACGCATCCAATTGGTAGATTCGCTTATTCAAAAACTATATAATGTACCGTAATGATCGATTTTTCGACAGAGGCAGGATATATTTCAAAAAATGATGTCAAAGTGGGCTTTTTGAACGAAATTTCCCGAAGCGATTGTGTTAGAAACGAAAAATATTGTCTTAGGGAGAAAATAATTATTTATATATCAAGTTTTAATTAATTGAACGAAAATTAAAAACACAGGTCGCTTAGAAATCTCTTCAAAAATCACGTCAACAAGTTTCATATTTTTCCTATTAAAAATGAATTATGGAGTTATGCCAGAAAATTTCGAGTTGTTGAGCATGGAAAAGTATTTTTTTAATACCGCCCTAACATGATTCTGATAAAACCAGTTAATATAAAAATGAAATAAAAACTCGTCAAAAGCGGCCAGATAAAATTGTTAAAGTCGGTTTATCTCTAATCATGATTTGGTTTTTGTTTGTGAAATTAGTATACTTAACTTCGAAATCTACCTCCGCCTGTAGGCCGGGCCGGCAGGGATTTTTTTTTTCTGTACAAAGCCGGAACTGGTTCATTCCGAGTCTTCACAACCCAAAATTTTCAGTCCTAATTTTGACCCAGCCCGTATGAAAATCATTGTCTCAGCATGGCCTGGTCTATTCAAAGGTCAGTAAAATTAGGTCAAGCCCAAAAATGTTTGCAAAAAATGCATACATTTTTAAATCGTCATTATTCTACCCGTAAACATTAAAATTTATTATTTTTAAAGAACACTAGATTTCTGCGCTTATTAAAATATAGCTAAATTAAAACATAGTAAAACGTGTGAAAAGAACCTGCGTATGACGGAACCCAGTTTTAAACTCACTAACGTATTGATCCATGCATAATTAATATACTAATTCATAAGAAAAGAATATATAATACATTTACACTCGCTAAGAAGGGAACTTGTCTATAACGCATTTTTTTCCCCTTTCCTATACAATTCCATCTTACTGTATAGCATTTTCCAGATTTTTAACACTTCAAAAAATAAAAAATCAATGTTTTGTTGAAATTCACTCGTGCCGGGCCAGGATCGGGCAGAGATCTTAACTTTTTTCAGGGCCGGCTCGGGCAGAACTTTTAAGTTTTTTACCGGGCCGGACCAATTTTTTTTTCTACAGGCCGGGCCGATTTTTTTTCCATGAGTCGAGCCGGGTCCTTGGAAATTTCGGCCCGTGCAGACCTCTAAGCGCACAATGCTTAGCAAAAAAAAAAAAAAAAAAAAATTCAAACTTCATTAGTTCGGGAAATGTGAATTAAAAAAAAAAAAAAAAATGAGTGAAAATATTTTTTTATTCCCTTTCAATGCTGTGTTTGCAAATTATAAAACTTTTACCAACGACCAAAACAAAGAAGTTTTATCTCTTTCGTTTGAAAGGGTGGCTGACTCATAAAAGAAGATAGATTTTCTCAATCGTAGGACACATTCGAAGACATTAATTTGCCGTCCTATGAGATTTTTTTTTTTTGGTTTAATTTTGATTTTGGATTATATACAGTTAAGAGTATTTATTATTGTTTCGGAGTTAAATATGATATTTGATGTTCATGATATTACGAAAAGGTTGGTACAGTGAAACCGCCCTGTGCGGCCAACTCTATTAGGCGACCACCTCCGTCAACGACCATATTTTCATGGAACGAAATTTATTCCCATAGGCTCAATACTAATTTGACCTCCATTCAGAGACCATCCCAGTTGAACCCCCTCCATGAGAGACCGATTTCTTTGAAGAAAATGAAATAAATTCCGTTTTTTCCTGGTCGCTTGAAGAAGGTTTTATTAAAAAAATAATTCCGGAGAGTGCATTATTCATCAAATGTTATGGGTTTTTTTTCTCTGAGCAGTTAAATTTCCACCTAGATTGAATCCTGTATATAAAATCATAACAAGAATGGTGCCATGTTATTAAAGGCTTGGTTATTGTATTGAATTTATGTGTGATTTTATATATTACAGTATTTGGTTGGGAATTAACTGTTTGACTGAATTTAGAACTCTATACTTTACAAATTTTCAATGTTTTCCTCTCGCAAAATTCCAGAATTGTCCTTTTTTCTTGTGCGGGTGTGATTTAAAAGTTTAGGTAGTTCATTTTTATTGGTAATAGCCATTCAGTTAGTATACACATTTTGTACAGAGTTCATGCGAGTGATAATTCAGTCATTCATTTACCAAAAATTTAGGGGCAAGCTGGACAATAGGTATATATATATATGTGTGTGTTTTTTCATATGTTGTGTATTATAATATATATGTATAAGTGTGTGCTCCAAGATGTGAGGTTTCTAAGTATATGCACCCCCCCCCCCCCCTAAGAAGTTTTTCTTTTCTCAAATACTAATTTTTCTGTCATACTTTACATAATTTTATTTTTGTGTAAGTGTTTTAATTGTAATGTGCCCTTATATACCGGGTATAATTCTTAAATCTGCATAGGGACGTAATTTTAGTTTACAGTTTAACTTTTATTTCTGTCTAACGTTAAGATTATATATAAAGATTTAATTATGGCAGATGAAGCTACAAAAGAACTTGCACTTGTACAAAAGAAAACGGCCTTAGTCGACAACCTTTTAAGCATCCCCCCTTTTAATGGTGAATCAACAGTTTCATGTTCTGACTTTCTTGAAAAGTGGGAGGAATTAGCAGATTTTTTCGGCTGGGATGAGGGGGAGAAAAAGTTTGCTTTATTAAGCAGAGTTTCGGGAACAGCTGCTAAACTATTGAAACTGCATAAGGGTAAGGATAGTGCAGAACTGGTTAAAATTATTAAAGAGAGGTACATTCATCAGGAAACCCCAGATGTAGCTTTAGCTAAATTTTTAAATTTTAAGCAAACACTTGCTATGTCTGTTCAAGAATTTTTTGACAGGGCTTCTGATCTTTCCCTAAGGGCTCTTGTTATGGATGGGGTATCATCAACAATAGCGCAGCAAAGTAGAGATGCAATGCTACACTCCATGCTGCTGGGAAATTTATTGCCAGAAATCAGGAAGGGGGTAATTTCAAAAGACCCAAAAACACCTGCTGAAATTTTAGCTTATGCCCGATTAGAGGAAAAAGCTTGTAGGAGTGTTAACCCCTTATACTCCCACGATTTGGCACAGGCAACTCAACCGCAACATATCAATATAGCTTGCGCGGCTACTCAAGCTAAAAAACCGAATGTAAACAATCAGAAGCAGGAAATTGAGGAGCTAAGACAACAATTACAATTGTTAACTGCGAAAATTGATAGTTTAGTGGAGAAAACAGTTAATGACAGAAGGTTGTGGAACCCAGAACAAACAAATTTTTCAAATTTTTCTTGCTATACGTGTGGGGGTCTCAACCATTTTGCTCGAGATTGCTCCCAAAACCCCAGAAACCAGTTTTGGAGAGGTAACAATAGGAGTTATCAGGGTCGTAGGGGTATGTCTGGATACCAACAGCCTCAAAGAGGTAGAGGGTATGATAACTCTCAAATAGGGAATAATTATAGAGGTAGAGGGTATGATAACTCTCAAATAGGGAATAATTATAGAGGTAGAGGGCAATATACAAGAGGTAGAGGTGGCGACAACAATGCCCCACAACAGGAAACGGGCCAAAATAATGTAACTCAGGAAAATAAAGGTTTAAACGAGTAGGGGCTGAGTCAGAATCAGTCGGACTGACTCATGATAGGCCTAACGACATTCCTCCCTCTGTATATAATGTTTTTTCCCTGTCTGTTTACAATTTGCCTACAATGAAAATTTTTATAAATAATATTTTTTTAAATGTGTTATGTGATACTGGCTCAGGAATTAATCTGATATCCAGGCAAGGCCTTAATCTTATTCCATTTGCAAATACCACTCCATGCAATACCCCGATTTTAACGGTAACAGGTGAAAAGGTTCCACTTACAGAAAAAATAGATTTAAACTTTAAGTTCAATGATGTAAACTGTCAGGCAGAATTTTTCGTGGTACCAGGAAAATTAGCTAATGAATTTGTTGCCATTTTGGGTATGCCCTTTTTAAGTAAATATAGTGCCATTATTAATTGTCAACAAAAATCCATTATCTTGAATGTAAACGAGCAGACTTTGTGTAAAAATAGTGTGCAAAACTCCCTCCCTTCCCCACTGGTTGACAGCAAATGTGAATATAGTAAAATAAACAATGTCAATTTTTACAAAACTGAATCTGTAGCATGTCAAACAAATTTCCCAAAGGAGAATTTTTTTAAACATAAAGCTTCTGGGGAAACTCTGAACAACATGGAGTATAATCATAAAGATGAACTAGAATTAAAAGCAGATAAGGAAGATAGGAAAGTACAGGTTAGGGAGAAAAACATTAATGAAATGAGTAAAACTGTAATTAGTGATAATTGTCAAAGCAATGTAAATAAAGATGAATGCTCTGTTGTTCAGGATCTCTCAGAGATAAATTCAAATGTAGAAAATTCCCTAAATATGAATGAGATTTTTAATGTAGGGGATAATGTAAATAATAATAAACTGTATGTAGGGTGTATAAGTAGTATTAGTAACAGTAATGATGTAAATAGTAATATAGGTTGCAACAATTCGAATGAAAATGAGATAAGTGTTAATGTAAATATTCATAATGTAAATACTAACGTAAGCTCAGATATAATGAATGAGGAGGAGGGAAAAAGTAAAAATAGGGAAATGCAAAGTGTTTATCCTGTCTGCCAGGTCAATGTAACTAATAGTGAAGTTGCACATTTGAGTGAAACAAGTACCGATACATGTAATGAGGACAAAAATTCAAAAAATCATGAGATTAGTTTTGCGGTACTCACCAGTGTAATAACTATACCTCCCCATTCTAAAGTTATAGCAAAAGTTAAATGTTCAAGAGATAATTTTATTCAAAGTAAAGATAATGTGATTTTGGAACCTCTGGTACAGAAAGTCTGTAATAGTGTATTATCGTCTAGAAGTGTCTGTTCTCAGGAACGTGGGCTGTACATATCTTTTGCAAATTTTTCGGATGATAGTGTAACTTTTAAAAAGGGAATGAGGGTTGCCAAAGTTCGAAAGTGTATCGATGATTCTGATTGTGACTATGATAAATGTAATTTTGCTTTTAATGTAAATACACCCGCCCCAGGTGATGATTTTGACCATGCTGACCTGACATGGAGCACAGATATCAATCTTGATCATTTAGAACCCCCCCTCAAACTTAAGATGCAAGAATTTTTAGATAAGAATAAAGATGTGTTTGCAGCTTCAGTTTTAGACTTACCAGGCTGTGACACTATCCCCCATGTAATTAATTTAACCTCAGATAAACCCGTAAAATGTAAAGCATATAGAGTCCCACATAAGCTTAGAGAAGAGTTAGAAAGTCAACTTGATATCCTTTTAAAAGCTGAAATTATAGCCCCCTCTATGTCTGAATTCGCCTCCCCTGTACTTTTAGTTAAGAAAGCGGATGGTTCTTATAGATTGGCGGTCGATTTCAGAGCCCTTAATAAAAACTTAGTTAAGGATGCTTATCCCATCCCGAATATAACAGATTCGGTTGATGCACTTTCTGGGTCAATTTTTTTTTCAACCCTTGATTTAACGAGTGGTTTTTTCCAGCAAGTTGTGCGTCCTGAGGATAGACACAAAACAGCAATAATCACCCATAAAGGACTCTTTGAGTGGGCCAGGAATTGCTTCGGATTATCGACATCTGGCAATTCTTTTCAAAGATTAATGAATGCTATATTTGGTGACTTAGGAAATTTAGGTATCCTAGTTTATATCGACGATATTGTGATTGCTTCGAAAGATGTAGAGTCCCACCTTGAAAAATTAAATTTAGTGTTCAGTAGACTTCGCCAACATAAGTTAAAGTTAAAACCTAGTAAATGTTTTTTCTTATCTGATACAATTCAATATCTTGGTTTTGAGATTAAAAAAGGTAAAGTTGCACCAATCAATAAAAATATTGAAATAATTAAAGATTTCCAACCACCTAAAACTCGTAAGGCAGTTAGATCCTTTATTGGTACAATATCATTTTATAGGAGATTCATTCCCGATTTTTCAAAAAGAGCCAAAAATTTAATTTTACTAACTAAAGATAATGGTCGTTTTGTTTGGAATCAGGAAGCAGAGGCAGAATTTGAAGATTTAAAAAATGCTTTGATATCTAAACCTTGTTTAAACCTCCCTGATTTTAATAAGGAATTTCATTTATATACGGACGCTAGTGGCTCAGCTCTTGGAGCAGTATTGTCGCAATTTGATGATAACAACTGTTTACATCCTGTCGCCTTTGCCAGTAGAAAATTAAAAGACCCCGAGACGAGGTATTCGACCACGGAGCGTGAATTACTGGCTCTAGTATGGGCTACTTCACATTTTAAGTGTTACTTAGCTAACACACACTTCTTTATTTATACAGATCATGCCCCACTTACATATATGCTCAAAATTCAAGACCCAACATCCCGAATTGCGAAATGGGTTTGCACTCTTGCAGATTTTACCTTTACGATTAAATTTATTAAAGGTCGTTGTAACAGTGTAGCTCAAGGTATGTAAATGAGAATGATTTTTCTGAAAATGTGACCAGCTGCAATTTTTGTATTCAAGTGGAAAAAGGAAATATGTTTATGCCACAATCTGATTTATTAGAGAAAATCAGGGAATTGCAAAAATCAGATAAAAAGTGTATACAGATTGCTCAAAAATTAGACCAAGGGGTGGAAATTGCACCCAAGTATATGCGATTTTTCTTCCAAGATGATCTTTTAGTGGGGGAGGACACTAGAGATTCTCTTGTGCTGAATAAATTGCCCAGACTTGTGGTACCAAGAGAACTTATCCCCCAGGTGTTTGCACTAACTCACGATTCTCTAGCTGCTTGTCATCAAGCCTTCCAGAAAACCATTGATCGCATTCGCGAAAATTTTTACTGGCCAGGCATGTCCGCTGATGTCAAACATCTAGTAGAGTCCTGCATTAGTTGCCAACAGAGACGTGCACACAAGGCAAAACATCTCGCCCCATTGCAAAGAATGCCTACCCCTGAATTCCCACTCTCAAAGGTAAATTTGGACATCTTGGGTCCCTTGCCTCAGACTTTTTCGGGTAATAAGTTTATTGTTGCATATATTGATGCGTTTTCAAAATGGCCCGAAGCATACGCAGTATCCGATATCACTTCAGATATGATAGCTGATACCCTTGCTGACTTCGTGTCAAGATATGGAGCACCTTCATATATCACAACTGACAAAGGAAAAAATTTAATATCAGAAGCTATAGAGAAAGTCTATAAGAAGTTTGGCACCAAACACATTCAGACAACCCCGTTTCATCCAAGCGGGAATGCACAAGTGGAGCGACAAAATCAGACATTGAAAAATGCCCTATGTCATATCGTCAACCAAAATCAAACGGACTGGGATACAAAACTCAAATTTGCTCTTTTAGCCCTCCGCACAGCAGTACACTCATCCACAAACTTAACCCCCGCTGCAGTAATGTTTGGAAGAAATCTTAACCTTCCGTATAAAATTTTTTCTACCCCTACAACTTTAAATTACAATGATACTCCTTCATATTGTGAACTCTTATTTCCTGCATTGAGAAAAGTATACACGGAAGTACACAGCAGTCTTGTTAAAGTTTCAGAAAAACAAGAGAAGTATCGTGAAAAAACTGCAGTGTGTAAAAATTTCAAAGTAGGGGATTCTGTCTGGTTATTCACACATTCCGTAAAGCCAGGTCAGTCAAAAAAGCTCTCTAAATTTAATAACACTATAACTGAAAAATTAAGTGAAGTAAATTTTAAAATTGCTCTTCAATCTAACTTATCTAAAACGCAAGTTGTACATGTTGACAGACTAACGGAGTTTAAAAGCAGAAATCCCATTTTTGTACCAAAACAACAACAGCAGGGTGTCGATTCTATATCGATTGAGCCCAGTCCGATTGTAACTGACGTCCCTTCGACAAGCAACTTCGATTTTCTTGCACCACGGAAGCGCAGGCGCGGGCGTAACTTCGTCCCAGTTTTTTCGACCCCACGGAGCACGCCAGATACAGCAGACAGCGCAGAGCAATCGCCCTTAAGTTCAGCAGAGGCAGATAGCGAAAGTATGGCTCATCATTCTTCCCCCCCAGTTTCCAGCGATACGCATGAGGAAAATTCAGGCGACGTTCAGCTCTCAGATCCAGCACCGGGAGGGAATTCAGCTAATCAAGTTACGTCGGATTGTAATGCGGATGCATCGCGTACTTCGAATGTTAGTCACTTACAATCGATACCAACTAAATCGAGTGCTGTCCCGACCAGTCAATATGGATTCCGTGAAAGGAGAGATAAGCCAAATTATAGAGTGTAGCAACTTTTTAAGCACTAACCTTTGCCTAGAATAGTTTTTATTTTAATATTTTTTTTGTATATATATATGTTTAGCATTCTTTTAATGTTATTTTGTGCATTTTAGTACGTAATTAATTTTTTGAGGAACTTTAAACTTGTTTTGATTTTGTGTCCGGGTAACGGAAGTTTGTTGTCAATATACTAGATGTTTTCTAACTTAGTTATTATTATTTCTAGTGTGTATTTAGGTTATTTTAATATTAAAACGTACTCCGCACATACATTGTTTAATTTATTATGCATTTTTCCGAATTTTTAGCTGTATTTTCTGAACTTTGAAAATTTTCTGTACATTTTTAATGGAATTATGCATGCATCAAATTTTTCTTCTTCGCTTTGTGTTTTATGTATATGCATTGTTTTTAAGGTAATGGTTTAGCAAGGATAGGTATATTTTATTTAATATACGTAATAAAGTACTTATGTATAAAATTTTGTATATTAGTGTGTAATTTTACTTGGTTTTCTAGGGTAGGTACTAGAATTGTTATTCTTTAGGGAAAACACACTTTTAAATACTGTTTGAAATTACACAAATTAGTGTATCTGAGGTGTGAGTTAGTGTATAAGTATAGAAGTATACTATTTGTTTACAACTCAGGTGTATGTATTTCAAACATTTTTCTTGTTTTGAATTAAAGGGGTTTTAGTTCAAAATTTTCTAGTATGTAGGTTGGAACTGAGGTTTGTTTATCTAAATGTAAGTATTAAAATGTTTGGTGTGTATTTACATTAATTCATCTCATTTTAAATCTGTATACCGGTTTTTTTTTTTATAATTTTTTTTTGTTGTTTTCTGCCTTCCCTTTTTCGATTTTGGGTGTAATTATTCACCACCACAGTTGGTGTATCAAACTGTTTAATGTTTGTGGATATTTTTGCAAAATTTTGATAACCAAAGTTGGTATATAATTTTTACGTGTTCTTATCTGCAACACACATTGCGGCATACACTTACCAAATGCACAGTGGCCCTGTAAGTGCAGTTGTAAAACTCAGAAAGATCTTATGTGTTTCTAAAATTCAAACGAACAATTTTTCACCAGTCTGAAGAACTCTAATCCACATTTTCCCGAGTGATATGTATTTGTCAACAATATATACCTAATGTTAATTTTTTTTGTCTCTGTTTATGTGTATTCTATTGTCCAGCTGAGCACTAGTGTATTGATTTTATGTTTTGTTTATATAACTGTGCATATATATATTTTGTGTCCATATCTGGCTGGCAGTGCTATAAGTCAAAATTAATCCCCCCGGAATAGGTAGTAAGTATATTGCTATACAAAGTTGGGGATATTTGGTTAGTGTTATTAGAGTGGAGTTCGGGTACGGTGTAACTAGAGTGAGCTCTAGTGGTAGTTCTCAAGTCGGCGATCTCATATACTAACTTTGCTCGCCATTGTCCAGAAATAAATTGCAGTCATGGTGATTTTCGTCTGTGAATTGTGTGTGGAAAAGTAGATAATTTTATACATAGTATAGGTATCTCAGTTTTTGTTTCTAACATTTACAATTTTGGACCTTTTGGGAAGTTTGCTGTAGTCAAACTACTGTTTCACATTTCCGGAGTCTGTTGCAGTAGTGGCGAATGTACAACGGGACTCTGATCTGTCTTTCGGGCTGAAGTTTAGTTTGTTTTGATGGTCAAAGATCCTTGAGTGGATTCACCGAGATTAAGTAAGTGACTCATTGGGACATGTACTGGGTTTTTTTTTAATTTTTTCATTTTGAAATTTTTGGCCTTGTGTTTCTTCTTTGACATTCAAAAAATAAATTTTTTTTTGTATTTCATTCAAAAAAATTGATTTTTTTTCAACCGACGGGGAATCCTGTTAGGCGTAATTTACTTATTTTTAAGAAATTTTCATTTTAAAATATATTATTTGTACACAGCACGCGCCCCCTCCCCCCTTTTTTTTGTATATCATTAATAGCTTAGTTCTAGTCAAAATTTTTCATTGTACACTTTCTTTATTTTTAAGAGTTCAGTTTAAAGTCAGTTGTGTTTTCTAAAATTAATAAAAATAAATAAATAAATAAAAGTAATTTAATAAATTAAGCACCCTTTCTTTTTATTAATTTCTCGTACTTAAATTATGTTACAACATGTAAAGGTTGTTATTCAAAAACATTCCTCTATTTTTCTGTAAATAAAACCTTTTCTTTTGGGATACTCTCTCACAAAACAAAAAAAAAAAAAAAAAAAAAATCTCCCTTTTACTAGCAAACGTGGGGTAAATGGTCAGCTGTGTTCAGAAATAATTGGGACCACACACGTTTACATTTTAAACACAGGATTATTGTGTGGGAATGCTACTTTTCTCATAGCATACCAGCCCCTTTTACAATGCAGTTTTATGACTTTGTTTACGAAAAACAATTTTTTAAGCAGGTGCAAGTATTGCCTGGGCTTCTGAGATTTGAGTTCACGTGATCTCCCCGTGGTTAGAGGGACATAGCAACGAGATGTTCTTGGCATTAGGTAGGGAAATTGACCAATGAAAACAGTTTTCGCCTCCACCCTTTATTGCTTCCTGGGAAGTAACGCGGGAAGAATTGAGGGGACGCGAGAAGCGAGCGCGTGGTTTGTTGGTCGTGTAGCGTTTTTTTTTTAGAGGGGTCCTGAGTGCAGTAAGATGTGAAACAACATAAAATTTTGAGGGGCCAAAGGGGCCCGGGAAACCGCCCCCCCTCTTTTGTCGAGGCCTGAAACAATTTTTATTAAGGATTCGCTTTTGAGACCGAAGACAGAGAAGGTCAACTCTTGCGAGTAAAGAGTATGAATTGAATTGTAAGTGCTTTTCGCTTTTTTAAAAAATGAATGCTAAGCGAGCGCGGCTTTAGAAGGTGCATCTTTCGACTGTACTGGTAAGCTGGATATACCTGGCTGCTGACCGAGCATCGGACAAGTAAAAAAATGCCCTGATATCAGATTCTGTGAAATAGAGATCCAAGATAAATCGTGAGCATGCGAAGCAAGACGTTAGCGTTACGCTCCCTTTTTTGCTAAACATCAATTTATCCTAGAAATATATCACGGAGGATGCCTGCTTGTTTAAAGTTGAAGCAAAACAATTCCAGCTACTTCCACGGAGAGCGATATTGGCTGCTGACTTCAAATTCCAAAACGATTTCCTAACTCATCGGGTAAAGCTGCGTACCGAAGGAAGTGTGTGGGGTGTAGCCCACCCCCTGAAACTATTTTCAAGATAAGGAGTTTTTTTTCTACTACAGAAAACAAAAAAAAAACACTGCCAGTTAAGATATGGTCGTCAAAAAAAAATCATCTAGAAAAATTGTGTTTAAGATAACTATGTTAAAAGAAAATAGAATAATTAGTGGTGTACCATGTCTGAAACCTACTATGGATTACATTGGGTATGTTAAGTTTTTTTTCTCTTGTTCCATTATAACGTAATGATTGATTATCTTTGTTTTAAGCTTGCAATCTATATAATAGAAGCCAGAAAATGTCAACATGATAAAATCTTTCCTATTAATGTTAGAATATTTACAATATCATTTGTTAATTGTGATAACTTGAGAAATAAGTTTTGAAACACCTGTATGTATAAGAGTTTAAACTCCCTATGAAGAATTAAATTAAATTTTAATCTTATTCTCTTGACTTGTATCTATTTTCGCACTGCTAAAAGTATTCTTCAATAAAGTAACTTCACTAGGTTTAAATAAGTAAATATACTTTAAAAAACAGAAATAATGAGAATAAATGTTTCAGTTCAAATTAACCCAAGAAGAAGTAGAAATGGTCTGTTTCTCTAAAATTAATCGTATATTAATTTAAAAATAAAGATTTAAAAGTAATCATTAATAAATTGAAGAATATAGAGAATATGAACAGTGTTTCTTCTAGTTTTTTTATTGTAATGAAGGTAAACAGCTTAAGTTAACTAAAATTTTCAATTTTACACACCTTTACAATTTAATGAATTTAGCCACATTACGATCACAGCCCATAGAGTTAGATTCTTTTTATGTATGACTTTGAAGCCTGTTTTCATATCTCAGCTCTTGACTTTTAACTTATTCAAAATTCTTAAATTAATCTACCTTTTCAGTTCATTCATATTCCTTTAAGTAATTTGTCTTGCGGTATGTTTAAATTTCATTTAATTAACTATATTCATCTCCTTTTAAGTGATTTTCTCTGGTCATGCATGAATATTCTGACTCTATGACAATTGTTGGGGTTGATCTGAGCAGATAAATTGAGAACCCTGTATTGCTTTAGTATTTTGTTGCAGTTTTAAAATTCCTTAAGTGTGGCATTGATATCTTAGGGTTAAAGTTTTCTTTTACAGTAATTCTGTAATTCAGCTAGAAGTTATTGTTATGATTTTATATACAGGATTCAATCTAGGTGGAAATTTAACTGCTCAGAGAAAAAAAACCCATAACACAAACTTCTAAACTAAGTTTAGATTTTTTTTATCCCGGTAACTTTTAAGTGTTTAAACCCCTTTGTGCCTTTTTAGGCAATGAATTTAACTCTGATTACAAATTAAGACTGACGGTTAATAAACTCCTTTGCCCTGTTGTGTCGGAAAACTCTCAAAGAAATAGATAAAGTAATGAAATCGTCATTATTTGTTCCCGTCCACAAAAACATGCATTTATTTACTGAACTTCGAAAGGACTTGGAAATAAAAATTATAAAATATAAAACTGTAAAATTAAAACAAAGCTCAATGTGTTCATTTTTTAAACTCTGCAGTAATTAACTTATGTAATTAACTTTTATTTTGATACTTAAATTTTTATATTTTTTCCTAGTGTGAAAAATAAATTTAAGTAACATTGTTACCATTTTTCAACAATTAAAATCTAGATTTAAACATGACCTCCATTAAAGATCACCTCTCGGAGAGCCCAATTTTTATTGGAACAGTACGTGGTCGTTTTACGGAGGTTTTACTGTATATTAATTTTTTTAAATTCTATCTAAACATTTTTCTGCGGGTTATGATTTTAAAATTTCGAGACTGAGTAATATAAAAAAAAATTATTATAGACATTCTGCATCAGATTCCAGAGAACTTAAAATTTAGACTACATGATCATATTAAATAAAACAAAAGCAAATCACAGCGGAAAAAAATACACATTCTTAATATTTAAATCATACTTAGAACTCATTTTTTAAAAAATATGTAAGTTTATAAGCATTGTTTTTAAGTAAAAAAATGAAAAATATTTTAGAACAATAGGACTTTGCAAAAATAGCAATAATTAACGGAAAAAGTACGGTAAAAAGACAGGAATTTATATTTAAAACCAAAAATTAAAATGACATCAAACATTGTTAAACATATAATATCCACCTATTAAAAAGTTATTTATAAAACTTTAAAAGTAATATTTTTACAGGGTATGCAATAAAAGCAAACACAAAGGATAAGATTGGAATAAAATATATTAGTTTATTTCTGTCAGTAATCTAAATTAAATTCATATGTAACTTTAACTTGATTTTTTCCTTAAAAGTTCAATTAGTGTTACAAACTATGAATTAAATAAATATTGCTGATAAAGTATTTTATTCCAATCTTTACCACGCTTGTATCTATTTTCATTGCTTGCTGTAAAAGATGTGATTCTTTTAAAATGCCCATAAAAGCAAAATAATAAAAGAATTGACTCCATAAAAAATGAACATTCACTTCTATGAAAGAGTGACTATTCACTCCTACAAGGGGGAAAAACCGCACTCCTTTAGCAAGAGTGAATAGTCACTCCTCCGAAAGAGTGATTATCCACCCCTGTTTAGAGTGAATATTCACTTCCCAGGAGTGACTATTCACTCTTTCAGAGAGTCAAAAATTTCACTTTTGCTCAGAGTGAATAGTCACTCTAAAGAGGTTGGGCATATTTTGACTCTGCGATAGAGTGACTATTCACTCCTCTGGAGTGAATAGTCACTCCTTTTTATTTAGAGTGTAGGGCTCGACATGGAAAAATCCATGAACCGGAACGCTATTTAAAAATTACTGTCGACTATTTTTTTTTTTTTTTGAAAGTACACACTAAAGTCTCGATTATCCGATTCCCGCTTAACCGAGTTATTTTTTTCTGGTGGACTGATGGGTTCCATTATTATGAAACAGCCATTATAAATGAAGTTTTAGGTGAAGATGAAAGAGCAGCCGTAAAATGTTAGAACTCTGATTTTCTGGTCAGAATGGGAAAATAAAATGGCTTATGGCCATTTTTTTTTCATTCTGACCAGCGTATCTTTTCATTGAGTGAACTAGTGTTTGGAGTTCATTCTTTTTAATCACATGATGCCAAGAATCAATTATAGTTTCAATAAGTTGCGTTTTATTAGATGGACGCGGACGCTTTTTTGTACAAGGATTTTCAAACATCGCCACAAATTTTCTATAGGATTCAGATCAGGGCTGTTTCCTGCCATGGTAATAATTGTATGCTTTTATTTTAAAACCATTCTTTGTATATTTTTGCCGTATGGCATGGTGCTGAATCCTGCTGAAAGGTAAATGGTGCTTTATTGGGGAAGAGATCCCTGATCGAAGATATCAATTTTGGTTGCAGGACAGTTTCGATGTATTTTTTTGCTTTCAGAATGCTATCAATCACTTGAATGCGGCTCACACCATCTGCAGACATACAGACCCAAATCATGACATTTGTTGGGTTCTTTTTAGCGTCTCACATATTTCCGCCCATCACTACCAAAGAGCGATATTTTACTCTCATCGCTCCAGATTATTTGCTTCCGCGGATTTTCTGACCAATTAATGTGTTCTTTCACCCACTGAACTCGTTTCTTGCGTTACTGAAGGTTTAAAAATGGTTTATTTCTCAGAATTCTACCTTTCAGTCCAAAATCTGCTAATCTTCTCCTTATTGCTCTTGAACTAACTGAAATACCCATTGCATTCATTTCACATCTAACAGCATCTCATGAAATTCTTTTATCTTTGGGGCATATCCTTTTTATCTTTCTACTGTCAAAAGCACTTGTGCATTTTTTTCGGCCAGATCTTGCCTTATTTATCACTGATTTAGTTTCTTCATAACGTAAGCACAAGTTTCGTACGCCAAATAAAATGACTGATCCACCAACCTGTCTTGCAATTTGGGCATAAGAGAGACCATTTTCTCTCAATATGACAATTCTGCTTCTTTTTGTAGTTGTCCAATCAGTTCTTGTTGTTGATGACATTGTTTTAAATTATTTGCATTAGGAACAAAATAGAAATATTTTTAAAAGAACATTATTCTATTTAGTTACATTAGTATTCACCCTTCTGCAAAATTCATTCCAGCAAAATACCGCTTTTACAAATCAAAATGTACTACAGTTTAGTTACTGACATTTGATTGGTTCTCAGAACAGTCATTGTGATTGGCTAGGAAGCTTTTATTACAATACACTTCAGCATTCATGAATAATTGTATTTGTATTTTAGACTAAAGTAAGCGTAACATTTTTAGGTAGATTTCGTAAGAAATACTACCTATTGCAGTCGTTACCATGGTGCGACTTTTGAAAAATTCCTTCATAACTTTTCATTATATGACCCTAGGAAAACTTTTTAGGTGGGGGTGGTTTTGGGTTCCTAGGGTCATATAATGAAAAGTTATGAAGGAATTTTTCAAAAGTCGCCCCATGGTAACGACTGCAATAGGTAGTATTTATACTATTATATTTGCTTTTTATTATTATATTATATTTCTCTATATATTATTAATAGGTAGTATTTATAGTACATATATATATATATATATATGTATGTATGTACTAAATTTTCTCCGCACGATAAAAGTCGCAATTATGCACGGATCGTCTTCAAACTCGCCAACAATTTTGAGATGACTAATATCTCGGCGGGGGGATTGAAAATGAGCAAAATCGGCCCAAGGGAATGGAAATGCGGAGGGTTAAAATTTTTGAATACCGTCTTAACAAGATTCTGATAAAACCATCTCTTACACAACAATGACAGGAAAAAATAAATATTTTTCATTATAGCAGTTGCCAACAATAAAAAAAAAAAAAAAAAAAAAAAAAAAAAACAATAAAATTCTCACCACAACAATTGCTTTTTTTGCAAGTTTTTTCACGTGAAAAAATAAATTAAATAAATAGTTTGACGAATTGAAAACAAATTGAATATTACGTCATAAGTTTTCTAGAGCAAAATTTCAGAATGAAAACTCAAAATGAAATAAATAGTTTGACGAATTAAAAAATAAAATAAAATACTGCGTCATAATGGAAATATAATGGACCTCAGCAGGTGAATATGTAACGTCATGCGAGTTTCAAGAAACGTATTAAAACATAATAAAAACCCGACTATGGAAATATTAACCTATTTTAACACTTTCAGGTTCTCTGAATTTGTTTTAGCCATTTTTAAACCTATTCTATATACATGCGTGTGTGTATTCGTGTACATAATAATTTTCACAAAATGTTTAACTCCCTAGAGCTCATTCTTAGTGAAGGAAATGGATTTATCTCTAATCTTGGTTTAAGTTTTGTTGGTGAATTTAGCACTTAACTTCGAAATCTACCTCCGCCTGTAGGACCGAGCCGGCAGGGATTTTTTGTAATGCAGATATTTTAATGCTGTTTTTTTTTAATTAAATTTCCTTGAATTTGATATATAAACATTTGTATTTAAGAGAAAATTTATATATTCTATAAGCACACAAATTTATAAAACATGAAATTTTCAAAAAATGTCCACAATTTTGGCCACCACTTTCAGAAAATCTTACGCGCCAAGAGTTTTATTTTTCTAATCATGCAACAATTTCTGCTCATTTCATCTATCAAAAGAGAAGTTTGGTATCAAATAAAAATATACTTCATACTTAAAAGGATTCTTGAATTTTTATGCCACAACAAATAAATCTGGTGGACATATTACCGAAATGCGTTTTATGAAAAAATGAATGAAATTTACATAAATTAATATTTATAATGCTGAAGAATAGAACAACGTTTTCCAGTTTCCTATAAACGATGCATATTTTAAACTATAATCGTTTCCTTCCGCATAACAATCTTTTGTGACGAGTAGGGATGTAGTGGAGGGTATACGCCATATACCTTCTGGATTTTTTTAAGAAACTCCGTATACCCTCTGTTTCTCAAATGAAGCTATAATGTATACCCTAACATTGAAGTTTATGACTCTGGCGTATACCCTTTGCCTATACCGTATACTCTCTGCTTTTTTTACGACTACAACACTGGTGACGAGTCCCTGAAAATCAGATTAAATTAAAAATTTGATACCGTTATCAGAAAGATTCGATGCTTTTATAAGAAAATAAGAGAAAAACTACTCGATTGTTTTCTACCAGAATCGCAAATGTACAGAGTAGAGCCTTAGCATAGACAGCGTTCATGAGGAAAAATAAATAGAAAAATCACCAATGCTATTTTGATACTCGTACAAAGTAGAAGACTAAAAACCTCACACAAACAAAACCTCAAGCTGATGTTCGTTAACTTAAAACAGAAGAAAATATTCCTTTCAGATTAGATATCTAAATTAAACAAAAAAAAAAAAAATTATCCAATTAAAAAATATTCTACTGTCACAAAAGAAAATCGAACCGAAAGCAAATTCATTGTTTTATCTCTGGGGATGCGCCATACCAATATATCGCCGCCATCAATACCAGACATAAATCTGAAAAATTGCTAGAATAGAAAACCCTATTTCTGTTCTATACATGAATAAATAAAATTTTGAATGTAAGACATACTGAGCTCGAACCCGCCTAATCCCAAAGAATATTCTTCCGAAATATGCGGAAACGTTTCCGAATATCTGACCGAAACATGCGGAATCATTTGCGAATATCTGACCGAAATATGCGGAAACATTACGAATATCTGACCGAAATATACGAAAACATAACAGAACCGTTGGGTCACATTTCTCCCCACCGGGTAGAGTAACGTTTCCGCTTTTTTTTTTTTTTTTTTTTTTTTTTTTTCAATGTACATCAGTTTTATCGCAATTCACGCAAACTTACGTAAATTAGAGTGAGAAGATGTAGACAAACAGACAATCCGAAATCATAAACACTTTTCAACTTTGTTGAAGTACATTAAAAAATAAATGTTTCTTTTTTTCTTAAAATTGTTAATTTAGTAGTATTTTAAATATATAGGTTTGGGAGGTCCACGTTCTCCCGGCCCATAAAGCCTTCTTGAAAATAGAAAATAAGGTAATGCTTAAAAGAAAATAAAAAAGTGAGAGGACGCGGTCCCCTCCCCCCCCCCCCCCCACGTCCGCCCTCGACAACACCACTGTTTACATTTTAAAAGTAACCATCACACTAAATTTCAAATTTTTAACCTCAACAATATAACGGAAATCGCAATTTTAGAGCGCTTTTTGTTTCTGCACCTGCACCCCCTTGGGAATTGTTGTATTGACAAAAGATATAGCCAATGTTGTTGGAGAGATGATCATCCAGCATTTTACTACTATTATTTTTTATATCGATTCTGAAATTCCAGACATTAACCTCTATAAAACAAACAAACGTTATTCTTAATAATATTAGTATAGATATTGATTAAAAAACTTTTTTATTTCTAAATCAGAATTTTTTTAAAAACTTTTTAAGTAAATTCTAATTTAATATATATAGCAGTTCAGAAATTAAATAATTATGTAATAGATATTTTACTTTTATATATATGGTACTAGGGGGCTCTGCCCCCTGCAAGCTACGCTCGCCAACCCCCGTTCAGACACCGCAGAATCTAAAAACATGCTAATCTGATCGGTTTAAAAAATATTATAGAAGATTGAATTATACTGAAAAAAGCTGTGCAGATCTCTGTAAACGGGTTTCCATTCAATTTCCTTTTATTTCAAAAATTTAAGGCCGAATCAGTTGCTGTTAAGACATCCAATGGTTGTTTTCGTGTTTTATTAAAGAGGATCGGTTAAACGTTTGAAAAGAAGCTAAAAATAAAAGGAATTAAGTGTACAGAGTCTTTGTCTCCCGGTATTTTAAAACAATTTCTATAACAATAGCCTAAGTCATGTGACTATCATCAAGAGTTCCGGGCGAACCACTTCGCTTTTTATATTCCTGGTGCCATTTTGGTACTTTAATATTAGCCAGGTACAGGTGATAAGTCGCCAAATATTATTCTATCGCCATCATTTCATCTATATCATAATAGTCCAAGTCATGTAACTGCCATAAATAAATACGCTCTGATCCCTTCGCTTTTCATATGAAAGTTTGGCCCAGATATCATATACGGCCCCATATTGCCGCGATTTTTTTCCGTCGCTGATTTGGGGAAAACATCAACAGCATAAACAACAACATCCGGCTTATCAAATCAAGCAAAATAACGATACTATGGCGCCAGTTAAGTACCCGTTGCGTATGTGACATTGGCGTCAGAAAAAAATAGCGCCAATATGGGACCGTATGTGGCATCTGTGCCGAAAGTTTTCCATTTCGATTAAAAAAATCAATTTTTTTTTGGATAATACTACATAAAAGCATTGTCGCAAACAATTCTTGGTACTGTTACGCTAGCCGGGTGCAAATCTCGCCAATAACTATTTTTCAACTCGCCAGTTAGCATTTTCTTTTTTTTTTGTTTTTCGAGTGGTAAATTAAAACATTGCTTTGAAGTTGAAATTAAATGTCATCGTTTGTTACATCATTTAATATTTGTCCAGATGCCATACACGCACCCGGTTTGGCGTGATTTTTTTTACGAAAATTTGGCGAAATCCTCGTTTTCGAATACCAGTTACATATGTGTTTTTGGTACTACTTAGTTATCCCGTCGAAGAAAAATCTATCACCAAACTATAAGATTAAATGCCAATAATAGTTGATAAATGTCACATTCACTTGACTTTAAGCAAGTTACACGTCTTTACGTCATCAAGTGAGTTTTATTTCGACGTTTTATTTGTATATTTATTAATGTTATACTATTTTCTTTGTTCTTTCGTTATTTAAAATAAAAATTATGTCAATTTGTATAATTTGGCGAGTGGTTTGGTGATTTATATAATTTGGCGAAATGGGTCGATGGAATAACTAAGTAGTACCGTATTTTTTAATTATGTTCTATTTTTTTTGTTTTTAAAGGAAAATAACCAAAAAAATAATTAACTATAGAACAAAACAATTTATGTAATTTAAAAAAAGAAAATAAAGTAAATATACACTTATTAAATAAACAACAATAGCCGGGTTACCATGTCAACCAAAATAATGCCATTTTGGCGCCAATTAGGTACCCGTATATGACATCTGTGCCTAATATTTTTCTTTTCATTTCGTTTAAAAAAAATAAAGAAGTGAAAGCCATTTATTTTAAATGTTTCTGTTTGTATTAAATAAAATGATAATGAAATACAAATTGAATTATGAATAAAAGTAACATGATACATTTCTTAGCATACATTTAAGGGAGGCCAATCTTCTCGCCAAATTAGTTTAAAATAGTAACCTTTTCTAAAATCTGGAAAAAAAAAATATATGTTTGATTAAAATTTGAGATGCCATCATTAGAAAAATGTATATAAAATTAGAAAAAAATTAATATTTCGAAAACTAATTCGAATTAAAAAATTCTAATACCAGTTTTGAAATCTGCGGATCAATATTGATTTTTGGTGTTAATTTCATCGCAAAGTATTCCATATTTTAGGAGAAATCGCCGTGAAACATAATCAGTTGTTTAATTAGTCGATTCAAAGAATCGTTACATTTCAGCCGTTTTATATATTCGTTTCATAAATTCGTTTCATTAGGATTATATATATATAGGGTAGACATAAATTCGTTTCATTAGGATTTTATATATATAGATTATATATAGATTATTATAGATATACATTGCTCAAAACAATTAGATATTGAGGTTGTGGATGGATCTTGCGGCTGGGGAATTGTTTAGATGATTGATAAATGATTGACAGACGAGACGTGGTAGGCTACATGAGAAAAAAATTACACATGTTTGGCAGAAAAAATGCATTGTATTGCACATTTGGTTACAAAAGGAAAAAAACACAGTTTGTGCATTTGAGAAAAAATGAATAAAAAAAAGGCGTTTCCTTCGAAGAAAATCGTTTTTAGTAGGAGGTATAGTTTCCTCAAATGGTCAGCAACGTTGAACACCTTTGAGGCATGGAGTCAATGAGGCTATTAATGAGGAGCTAGGGCATTCTCTCCCACACCTCCAGAAGAGCTCTTTTTAGTTCTTGGAGAGTTTATAGGGGTGGTAGGCAGCCAGCAACTCGTCTGCCTACAATGTCCCAAACATGTTCTGTTGAGTTCATGCCCGAAGAACACGCTGTCCATTTCGGTCGCATGATTCCTTACCAGAAAAGGAAATCATCCACCAAGTGAGCATGATGTGGCCTGCAGTTGTCGTCCATTAACATGAAGTCATCTCCAATTGCTGCAGCGTAAGGGACTACAATAGGTCTGAGAGTATCATCCCTACATCGTTGAACGGTCAGAGCTCCATTTCGAATGATGTGGAGGTCGGTGCGACCATCAATGAACATGTCAGCGTAGACCATTACTCCACCACCGCCAAATCTGACACTTTCTTGCACGAACGTAGGATTGTTTCTAGTGCCCATTCCCTCCAGATGAAAATACGCCTATTATCAGTATGAACAGAAACACGGGACTCGTCAGAGAAAAGAATATTGCTCCATTCATTTCTCCTCCAGTTCACACATGCTCTGTTGACCACTCCCTGCGGACCAGTGTTGAATTCAGACACTTTTTTCCGGGAGGGATTCCTGTGGCTCCGGAGGGGATAATAGAGTTCCGGGGGCGGGGGATTGCACTTTTTGACCATTGAAAACACAAAATCTCAAATCTTCCGGGGGGCACATTTCATACCCCCTGAATTCAACACTGCTGCGGGCGCCACAGTGCCTTGCTGTTAACGTAACACATACCATTGGTCTGCGAACATACAGACCTACATCGTGGAATTTCGGACAGTTTGAGTCGAAACTGTGGTGCCAGTAGCCGAGCGAAGGTGTTGTTCAAGAAGAGTGGCATTCATATGTCTGTGTCTCCGAGCCGTTAGCGTTAAATATTCATTGGGCTTTGTTGCACGTCTACGACCTTGCCCTGGTCTTATGCCTGCATTTCCAGCTTCCAAAAAACGGTTCCAGATCCTGGAAATCACACTTTGTGACAACAATATATGTCAAAAACATATTTTAAGAAAGATGAAAAATTTAAACATCTGCGAAACAGTAACAGAAACAAGCAAACTGTTTAGTGCAACAACACGATCAACAGCATCGAAAATTGGTCACACCACGAAATTCTCCCTGTGTCTGAGGTTTTCTCTTCCATTAAACCAGTGCTCTCTATATTACTACTAGCAAACCACGCGGCTTTGCTCGCGTAATATTTGAAATATGCCAAGTGATATTTATATGTCTAATTTTTATTAAAAGAAATTATACTTTTAGGAATAATTCAAAACTTACTATTCAAAACACAGCTTGACTAAACTTCATTACTACACTGCATTAGGCAGAAATGAAACTTAAATTAATAAAAAAGAAATAAAACTAAATAAATGATAATTTAGAAAATATTTTGAAACTTTTATGCTCAATTAATACGCTCATTTCAGTATTCATTTGAAGTTTTAATTTTTTTAGAAACCATCTTCTTACATCTTAAAATTAACCATCATGTCAAATCCCAAGTCCTACCACCTCTCCCAACATAAAGGGCTATGTTGAAATAGGAACTGCCAACATTATTTTTTAAATCGGTTTGTTATTTCCTAATATTACTCAGAAACGTAATTTAGAAAGCTTTAAAGGCCTTTTTTAGAACGTTTGTTGTTCCTGTGAATCCCAGGTGGTAGAATTATCGGCATAAAATATAGCCTGTGTAGGATCAGAGACTGTTATCATTGATTCGCAACTATTACTTTTATAATCGGTTTATATTCCCTGAAATTGCATAGAAATAATAATTTAGGACTTTTTTAGAACGCTTTTCGCACCTCCCCTTCGCTTCACCCCTTTTTAATTCGAATTTATTTTCGACAGTTCTTCTAGGGCATTTATATTTTATAAGTAACTACCATGCTATATTTAAAGTTTCTAGCCTCTTCACTATCACAGAAATCGCAAAAAGTTTTTTGCTCCTGCAACCCTCTGGTGTTAGTAGCACAGACGTAAAATATAGCTTATGTTTGAGCAGGTTCTATCACCAACAATTTGTCACCATTATTTTTCAAATCGGTTTGGTATTTGATAAGATTGCATAATTGTAATTTAGAACGTTTTTCACTCACTTCATCCTTTTAAATTTGTAATTTTTTTTCGACTGTTCTTAGAAAGCAGTTGCATATTGTAAGTAAATACCGTGCCATATTTCAAAATGTTAGACCCCTCAGTTGTGCAAAAAACGCAAATTAGAATATATTTTGCTCTTGCAACCCCCAGATGGTAGTGACAGCAACATAAAATATAGCCTGTGTTGGAGCAGAGATTGTCACCATCAATTGCAACTATTGCTTTTGAAATAGGTTTGGTATTTCCTGAGATTGAGAAAAAATCGCAATTTAGAACGCTTTTCGCGCATTTTCACCCCTTTTAAATTTCCAATTCTTTCGAAACAGTTTTTTAAAGATCATTTATGTCTAATAAATATGTACCTTGCCTAATTTCAAGTTGCTAGCCACTACCGATCACAAAAATCGAAATTTAGAATATTTTTTGCTCCTGCAACCTCCAGGTGATAGTGACACCGACATGAAATAGCGTCTATGTTAGATCAGAGGCAGTCAGCATCAATTTCTTACCATTACTTCTGAAATCAGTTTGATTCTTCCTGAGATTGCTCACAAATCGACATTTAGAACGTTTTTAGAACGCTTTTCGCGCATTTTCACCCTTTTTAAATTTCAAATTTTTAAAGAAATGTTCTTAGAGATCATTTATATCTAATAAATATATACCATGCAAAATTTCATGAATCTAGGTCCTTCCATAATTCAAAAATCGCATTTTTAGAACTTTTTTGCTCCTGCATCTCCTCTAGGGTAGTGGAAACAGACATAAAATATAGTCTATGATGGAGCAAGGGTTGTCGCCATTATTTTTTAAATCGGTTTGGTATTTCCTGAGATTGTGTAGAAACCACCATTTAGAACGTTTCTAGAACGCTTTTTGTGCATTTTCACCCCTTTTAAATTTCGAATTTTTTAAGAACTGTTCTTAGAAATCCTTTATATCTAATAAGTGACTAATATTTCAAATTTCATATTTCTAAGCCCTTCAGTAACGCAAAATCGCATTTTTAGAAAGTTTTTTGCTCCTGTACCCTCTTTGGGGTAATGGCACCGACATAAAATATAGCCTATTTTGGAGCAAGGGTTATCACCATCATTTTGATGCCATTATTTTTTAAATCGGTTTGGTATTTCCTGAGATTGTATAGAAACCACCATTTAGAACGGTTTTTAGAACGATTTTTGTGCACTTTAACCACTTTTAAATTTCGAATTGTTTAACCCCTTGAGGGGCGGTGTGATATGTTTTATACCACCTACGATTAATGAAGATTTCCACCAGAAAAATTTTATTAAATTTTACTTTTCTAACTTTGGTAGAAAAAAAATCGTAAAATTGCTTTTCCATTTTTTGCAATAAATCTTTTTACACATTCCGGTGGAAATTCCACATTACAGAAACACAATTACTTGCCCCTCAAGGGGTTAAGAATTGTTCTTAGAATCCTTTATATCTAATAAGTAACTAATATTTCATATTTCTAGGCCCTTCAGTAACATATAAATTGCATTTTTAGAACATTTTTTGCTTCTGCACCTCCTTTGTTGTTGTGGCACCGACATAAAACATAGCCTATGCTTGAGCAGGGGTTGTCACCATCATTTTGACACCATAATTTTTTTAATCGGTTTGGTATTTCCTGAGATTGTGTAGAAACCACCATTTAGAACGTTTTTTTAGAACGCTTTTTGATCATTTTCACCCCTTTTAAATTTCGAATTGTTTAGAAAATGTTCTTAGACATCATTTATATCTTATAAGTAACTACCATTTCATATTTCTAGGCCCTTCAATAACACAAAAATCGCATTTTTAGAACGTTTTTTGCTCCTGCACCCCCTTTGGGGTAGTGGCACACATAAAATATAGCGTATGTTCTAAGTTGGACTAACACCATTATTTTGATACCATTACTTTTGAAATAGGTTCGGTAGCTCCAGAGATTGCCTCTGACAAACACAAACAATTTTTACTTCTCTGTTAAAAAAGGCAGCTCACGCAGCACGTGGCGCTCAGGAGTTTTTCTCATGGAGTAGGTCATATCGAAGAAAGGAATTTTAAAATAATTTATTTATTTCATATTTTTATGGTACAAAACAGATAAAACCAACGACTACATTTTTTTGTCCTTCCAAAACATGATTTTCGTAATAGGAATACATGCCCATCTTCATTCAGATAAAATCTAAAATATTCGGGAAAAGCATCACGTGACCTACCTCACCTACTTCAAACCGATCAGCGTTCAAAACCTGCAAACCAACCCCGCCCGGACTTCGCGCGCAATCCAGAAAAATTTTCTGGGCGATTTGATAACGTGATTGCGCTTTTTGTGTTTATGTTTTATTGGTTTTGCTTTGTTTAGTATGTTGATTGATACAGCTTAACAGCTCAATTGGAGATCTAAAAATTTTCGTATTTTTAACAATTTTCTTTTTATTTATTCAAAAAATGATTTATCAGCTGCTTTATATTTTTCTTGATAAATAGAATGATGTTTATAAACCAAGATTGTGATATCAATATATTACGAGACTTATTTGTAATCTGCTACACTGGATAGATTTCAATGGAATTTGCACTGTTAGTCAGACAATTTTTCAGAGAAGGTATTAGTATATATATATTTCCTTTTTTTACGATTGCATATTTGAATAGCGCGTGGATAACAGACCAAAATACATCATAAAATATGAGAAACAAATGGCACTCAAAATCATGTTAGTATAAGCAAAGTACTTATTTATACTTCCAGTAGGAAATTTATAAACATTCTAATCATACTTAATTCACTAAAAAACTACACGGCAAACCCTGTATATTTTGTCTTTAAAAAATATATGCAGATATTTTTAGTTAAAATAATGTACATATAATACATTTTATTTTTATAATACTAGGGGGCTCTGCCCCCTACGAGCTACGCTCGCCAACCCCCCGTTCAGGCACACCAAAATCCAAAAAGCACGCTAATTTCATCGGCTTTAAAAATGTTGAATTAAAATTTTAAAAAACAGTAGCGATCTCTCTGTAAACGGGT
The DNA here is from genome assembly GCA_963932465.1 of Maratus speciosus. Lineage (NCBI taxonomy): Eukaryota > Metazoa > Arthropoda > Arachnida > Araneae > Salticidae > Maratus > Maratus speciosus. Next base: position 188,247,450 of record OZ010798.1, on the reverse strand, counting down.
TTCCATTCGTTTTCCTTGGATTGGGGATTTTTAAGGCCAAATCTGCTCCTGTTAAGAGATACAATGGCTTTTTTCGTATTTAATTTAAAAAAATTAGTTAAACATTTGAAAATAAGCTAATGTAAAATGAATTAAGTAAACAGTGTCATTGTCTCCTGGTATTTTTTAACAGCGCTATAAGATAGTTCTTTTAAATAATTCATTTTAAATGTATCGTTTCAAATCTGACGTAATTTACACCAAAGTTTTATTTCTCTTATTAATATTCACGTGAAAATACTTTTGTTGTTAGAAGGAAATATTATTTGCGCCGTCTTCGAATTCACGATAATAGTTGAAAAGATTATCTCAAAACATCTCGCTCAAATATATTTTTCAATTTAAATTGTTATGCTATATTTTTTGCCATTTTAAATATGACGTAATTTCCTCAAATTACAAGTTTTAACGCATAATAATGACTTTTTTCATTTTAAGATTTTGTTTCTCTTTTAAAATTCAAGTGCAAATATGGTTCGGCACAGATGTCATATACGCAACGGGTACTTAACTGGTGCTAAAGTGTCGTTATTTTGCTTGATATGGAAACCCAGATGTTGTTTATGCTATTAATGTTTTCGCCAAATTGGCGTCTGAAAAAAATTGCGCCAATATGGGGCGTATATATGACATCTGTGACTATGGTTCTTATGACGTAATTTTCCTGCTTTTAACATGTAATCATTTAATTCTAATTTTAAAGTTTTTTTCCTGTTTGTAATAGTCACGTGTAAATAAATTTTTAATTCGAAGTAAGCATTATTGTTTGCGCTGTTTATACAACTGGAAATAGTTTAAATTAATAACATTTTCTAAAATTTGTAAAAAATATCTCTCGAAATGCTGAAAATTTGAATTTAAAATTGAAATAAAGCCTCAAAAAATGAGTTAATTGAGAAAAATAAATTCAATCTGCACACCGGGAACTTATAGCGTATAAAATGATCTAAAAATGGTTAAATTCTCATGTATAGTTTTTGCTCCAATAAAACTTTTTTAATGGAACGATTTTGTCCAACTTTAGCATTAAATATATCTTAAAATAATTCTTCTATTTGAAAACTGTCTGCGTCAGCGTGTTTATCAAACATTTCTCTATAACACCACCGATTTTCATATTTTTGTATGCAACAGTTTTTTAAATATTAATGATGAAAGGCCATGCTTAAGCATTCAAATTGGATGCGATCTACCCGGAATATCTACGCAGATTTTCATTGGTCCATTTCCAAATCAAAACTTTTTTTAATATATAGAAGGATTTTCCATATTAGACCGGGAGGCGGAACCACAGACAATCACCTCATCGAGTTCATGGCTGAAATTCCAGAATTAGTTAAAACTCGATTCGCATATTAAAACGCAATCGGTCTGCGAAGTCATATCTTGGTGGAAAACACCTGAAAACCCGATTTTAGCGGTTGAATCGTAGCAGGGGTCGCAGCATATAGGACAAATTCTATTGTTCTTACCAGCATCTTTGATCAATAATTCTCCTGATATATTCCTATTGCATATCTTATAAAAATGTCTCTTGAAGATCGTTGATTAAAAATACTGGTCTGGTAAGAATAATAAAATTTGTCCTATATGCTGCGACCCCTGCTCGTAGGCTTACCATTAATACAATGGTAAGCCTACGTAATGGTTCCTGCTCCTAGTCATCCATGTTTTCATTCCTTTGGAGAAAAACACAATGGTAAGCCTAGGAGTCAACCGCTAAAATTGGGTTTTCAGGTATTTTCCACCAAGATAGGACTTGGCAGACAGATTGCGTTTTAATATGCGAATCAAGTTTTAACTAATTCTGGAATTTCAGCCCTAAACTCGGTGAGGTGATTGTCTGTGCTGTCGCCTCCCAGTCTATGGTAATTTTAAGACCGTAAAATATGATTTGTATCCTAGTCTTAATAAAAATTCGCTCCTAAAGTACTAAAAAAAAACCGGGAAAAAACCCCGCGAAATTATCCAACGCGCAAACGGATATTTTCTCAGAATAGTTATTTGTTCATTTGCTTAATATATATATATATATATATATACAGTAAAACCTCCTTAAAGTGACCACGTTCCGTTCCAATAAAAATGGGTCGCTCCGAGAGGTGGTCTCTTAATGAGGTCATGTTTAAATCTAGGTTTTAATTGTTGAAAAAAGTAACAATTTTTGTTACTGATATTTCTTTTCACATTAGGAGACAATATGAAAATTTAAGTATCAAAACAAAAGTTAATTACATAAATTAATTATTGCAGAGTTTAAAAAATGAATACATTGACGTTTACTTTGATTTTACGATTTTATCTTCTATAACTTTTATTTCCAAGTCCTTTCGAAGTTCAGTAAATAAATGCAATTTTTTTTTTTTTTTTTTTTGACAGGGAACAAATTATGACGATTTCATTAATTTACCGATTTCTTTGAGAGTTTCCTGACAGAATAGCGGAGAGGAGTTTATTGACCGTCATCCTTAATTTGTCATCAGAGTTAAATTCATTGCCTAAAAAGGTACATAGGGGTTTAAACACTTAAAAGTTACCCGAATAAGTAAAAGTTCTAAACTTAGTTTAGAAGTTTGATGAATAATGCGCTCTCCGGAATTATTATTCTAATAAAACCTTCTTCAAGCGACCAGGCAAAAACGGACTTTGTTTCATTTTTTTTCAAAGAAATTGATCGCTCATGGATGGAGTTCAACTGGGGTGGTCTCTGAATAGAGGTAAAATTAGTATTGAACCTATGGGAATAAATTTCGTTCCATGAAAAAATGGTCGTTCAGGGAGGTGGTCGCACAGGTAGGTTTCACTGTATATATATATATATATGTATATATCGCAATGTAAAATTTTATTAATTTAATTATGTAAAATTTAATTAATTATTATCTAATGTAATTATATTAACCATTTGAGAAAATGGTTATTGTTCTCGTCAGGGTAGGAAATCCAAAGCATATCTGAAGGTCAATAGAAAGTTGAAATTTTAGTGCACAATTCACCTTGATTTTTAATAAACATGTATAAGATACACAAAATGTAAATACATTGCTTACAGGTGTCAAGTATGATAAAATCCTTTAAAAAACATTAAAGTAAAACATTAAATAGAGATTTTATGTACATAGGTATGACACTGCGAAAATTTCGTGACAGAATTAAGGAACATGAAGCAGATCTGAGATTGAATAGACCCCACACTGCATTATCAAGATTAGCACGAATTCAACCTATAAAAGTAGATTTCAATAGAGCCAAAATTATTTACCATACAAGTAACCACCAAGAAGCTATCATAAGAGAATCTCTGGAAATAATATCTAATAAAGAAATAGTTTGTAACGATATATTATCATATGATATCCACGCAGTCTGGAAAGAATTAATAAATAGTTAATAAACCTGTACTTTTCGATAAAAGAATAGCATTTCTGTCCCCCCCCCCTTATTTTCCAATCCACCCTTGAAATGAAATGGTCTGTTCTGGACAAGGCTAGAGACGCGGAGATAGAACAGCTGTTAGTTTTTCACTGAGGATGACCGAGTAAGTGTCGGTCGAAAGCGTTATGAATTTTAAATGACTTTAATGTTTTTTAAAGGATTTTATCATACTTGACACCTGTAAGCAATGTATTTACATTTTGTGTATCTTATACATGTTTATTCATATCTGAAGGTTTTTATTGGTTTAATCCGCATTTTATTCGTTTTCTGATTGGTCTATACACTAACCTGTATTTCCCTTTACTTTCCACAGAGATGGATACCTTCTGCTGCCATTATGACAAAAAAGTAATAAAAACTACAAAAAAAAATAATAACTCAGAAACAAATTGAGATACAACTTTCAAACAAATTGCATTTAAAAGTACATTTTTTTCTCTATACGACGGTGTAAAAAATAATATTGTGGGATGTTTAGAAGTTTATGAATGAAATTTCATTTAAAATTGGTTGTCAGATTTCTTGGAAATCTGACGATGGAAAAGCCTTTTCTCGAACAGCCAATGAAATACTTGGATAATACGTACGAGTCGCAGGCGGTTTTTGTCACTTGGAATTTTTACGTGTAATAACACTATTAATGTTTAATTCATGGCGTACGTAATGTATGATCAACTCCGTGCGATTTTTTATGTCTTAAATTTCAGTCTTTGAAAAAAACATTTTCCAAATGGTCGTTGTAATTTGTTAAATTGCTTTTTTTTTTTTTTTTTTTTTTTTTGTGTGTGTGTGTGTGTGTGTGTGTGTGTGCAAAGGCGTAGGAGCTGGGGGAGTTCTGGCTCCCCCTGGAATATTTCAGACGGGCTCAGCTCCCCCGGGAGAAATTCTCTCACCACATCTTTTTACGATACATCTGTTTACGTTACATCTGTATTTCAGGTAATTTTAAGAAACTGTCGATTTCTCCAAATGATGAAGATAAAGCATTTGTGGATTCTGGAATTAGAAACTGGAAGAGAGCTCTAGAGAAACTCAAAAAACACGAAAAAAGTTTGCATCACAAAAATACTGAAGCACAACTTTTAGCTTTAGAGAAAGGTACACCAGTATCCAATCTATGGAACACAAAACTTAAGTCGGACCAAATTAAGGCAAGATAAGCGCTTCGATACATTATGACGGGTATGCACTACGTAGCAAGAACAGGCCAGCCTCTTCGGGGCCACTTCTACAATAATGATGGAAATTTGTACGTCTATCTGCAAGAATTGTGAACAATTTGTCCGGAAATTGAATCATGGTTGTCCAAGCGCGATAAATGGACCAGCCTGGACATCCAGAATGAAATTTTGGAATTGTTGGCACACTCAATGCAGCGTGCAATGCTAGAAAAAATGAAGAATGCAAGTTTTTTTGACATCATTGCTGACGTAACAACCGATGTTCTCCGGGAAAGAGCAGTTCTCCATATGTGTACGATACTTGGCGAACCATTTGGGGAAAACGGAGGACATGTGTTTAGGACTATTCAATGCTCCTGATACTACAGGGGAAGCACTAACTAAAGTTATAAAGGATGTACGTTGTAAAAAAAATAATGCCAGTTTTCCGATAGGAATCGGAAAAATAGTTGCCCTTATCTTACCGGAATAATTTCCGACCCAGCTCGGAATAAAATCCGTAAAAAAAAAGGAAATAGTCAGTAAAACGGTTTTTTACGTATTTTATTCCGATTTTACGGATTTTATTCCGAGCTGGGTTGGAAATTATTCCGGTACGATAAGGGCAACTATTTTTCCGATTCCTACCGGAAAACTGGCATTATTTTTTTTACAGTGTGGGCAGTTCGATTTGCTGCAATATTGAGATTCGTGGAAAATTATCCAAGAGTTTTAGTGACTCTTGATGCATTGTTGAAAGATCCAACAGCACTACGTCATGAGAAAAAGGCTGAAGTTAAAGGTTTCATAAGAAGCTTGAAAAAATTCATGGCGAAATCTTGGCGAAAGTTTTGCAAACAACTGGATTTTCTGCCTCAAGCTTCAAGAACGCCGTTTCAACGTTATAAGAAACCATACAACGTATGGGAGAGGATAACCACTTCGAAACTCTTTACAAGAAATGGGAGAGAAAACCGTCCACATTAAATTTGGAAATGAAAATGACGAACGTCTCCAGGCAAAAGATAGTTCCAATAAGATATGAGCAGACAAGACATCCCTTCGCTCCAGCATAACTTGGACAAGAAGTAAAATTGCGAGTAAATTTCAGAGAAGCAGTGGACCTTATTACCAATGAATTAAACAAACGATTTGATCAAAAAACTTTTGACTCTCTCATAAAGATCGAATCCATATTCGCGGACACAGCTTCAACCACTTTAGAAGATCTGAAACAAAAGCTTAGAATACATGCGGATGATTTTGACTTGACAAATCTTTCTGCTCAGTTGACCCTTCTACCAACACTAATCCCGGAAGGAACTGACAGAAATGCGTTGTCGATCGCAATTAAAATTATTTTTTTTAAGTTTAAGAAATTATTTTTTTAAGTTTAACTTTTGACAGAATTTGTTTTGGCGAATCCGACATCAGTAGAGACAGCTGAGAGATCTTTCACCGCTCTTCGCCATCTTCAAACACACCTCGGAGCAGCAATTGGCAACACAGACTCAACCACTCGATGCTACTGCGTACTGCATATTTATAAAGATGAGGCCTTTAAAATTGATTTGGAAGAGATTTGTAAAGTATTTGTAAGCAAAACAACAGAAAAAACTTTAACTTTTGGTAAATGGGAGAGGGAGAAGCCTTAAATTTGAATACTGTATTCGGGATCGTCCATAAATTAAGTTTCTATGTATCAAGTATATCCAATAAAAATTATTTTAACTGGATTAAAGAGTTGGTGATCTTTTGATATGCTTCTGTTTTATACTCCTTTTTGTGAAAAGTGCAACACTATGAAGGAATCCTCCGAAATGAATGAAATTATAAATGAAATGATCCCCGCCACTAGCTTTCCACAATATGTCCCGGCTCCCCCTGTTTGTACAAAGTTCCTACGCCACTGTGTGTGTGTGTGTGTGCATTTCAAACAACGCTATGTGTTTAAGATATCGAATGTTTGGTAATTCTTTTAATTGGCTTTCCGAAAAGAACAAAGCTTATGTCTCTGTTTGAGATAAATTTTACTTCCAAGTTTTTCTCGACGTAGAGGCGTGTGTGTGTGGGGGGGGGGGGGGGGGAGGATAATTAAGAAATTTAAACTTCTTCCAAGATACTAAACATTGATTTAAAAATTATCTAGAAATAAAAACCTTTTAGCCACAATGCATAAAAACCAATATAAAGAAAAGTACAAAAATTAGAAAGAATCCAGCTTGCAGCTACTTCAAGATTTTATTAAAGATAATTAAAAAAAATGTATCTTCTTCAACTGGGGGTATGAGCTTTTATAGCTGTAAAAGTTGTATGCTAAATTATTACCAAGCGTTTCGGTTTTTCTTTACGTTGGTTTTTTAATGTGATGTATTCAGATGATTATGATAAATAAATATCTTGTACTGAATATATCACATTAAAAACCAACGTAAATAAAAGAACAAAAACTTAGTAATAATTTAGGAAACAACTTTTACAGCTATAAAAGGTATTAACCTGAATTGGGGAAGTTAGTTTTTTTATTATTGTTTAAAATAAATCTTGAAATAGCTGTTAGCTGAATTCTTTCTAATTTTTGTCCTTTTCTTTATGCTGGTTTTTACACATTGTGGCTAAAAGAGTTAGTTTTTACTTTTATTTATTTTTTAAATTAATGTTTAGTATCTTGGATGAAACGTGAATTTCTTACTTACTGCCCCCCCCCCCACACACACACAACTTCTATAGCTTTGGAGTACTAATTTGAAAAATTAGATATTTTAAACTTTCTTTAAATAATAATCCTTTTATTTTTATAACATTGAATACACAGTTGTAAAAGCTTGGGAATAAAATTCAGCTTAAGCCGAGAAATAACCTTTGATTTTTTTTTGAAAGGTAATTAAGAAATTACTCAACATGTGGAGTTTTAAAAAAATCTTAAAGTTGTTTGAAAAGCACGAAAAATAAATATAAATATTAACAATAATGAATATTATTGATAATTTTTTTTAAAAAAAATAGGATAACAAATTATTATTATTTATTTAAAGTAAACTAATTGTGTAATATTTTTTTTCTTTTAACCATTTGGAAAAATGGTTATTGTCCTCGTCAGGGTAGGAAATCAAAAGCATATCTGAAGCTTTTTATTGGTTTAATCTGCATTTTATTCGTTTTCTGATTGGTCTATACACTAATCTTTACTTTCAACAGAGATGGATACTTCTGTTGCCACTATGACAAAAAAGTAATAAAAACTACAAAAAAAAATTAATAACTCAGAAACAAATTGAGATGTTTTTGAGATGACAACATTTCAAAATAAGCTAATATAAAAGGAATTAAGTAAACAGAATCTTTGTCTCCCGGTATTTTTAAACAAAGCGAAAAGAAAGTTCTTTTAAATGAGACATTTTAAATTAATCGTTTTTAATCTGAAAAATCCGGCTTTCAAACAAATTGCATTTAAAAGTACATTTTTTTTCTCTATTAGGGGGCTCGGCCCCCTACGAGCTACGCTCGCCAACCCCCATCCAGACACCGCAGACTCTAAATGCACGCTAATGTGATCGGCTTTAAAAAGATTTCGAAAGATTGAATTATAATTTAAAAAACAGTGGCGATCTCCCTATGAACGGATTTCTATTCATTTCTCTTTGATTGGGGAAATTTTAACGCCAAATCCGTTGCGGTACTACTTGATTATCCCGTCGACTAATTTCGCCAAATTATATAAATCGCCAAACCACTCGCCAAATTATACAAATTGACATAATTTTTATTTTAAATAACGAAAGAACAAATAAATTAGTACAACATTAATAAAAATACAAATAAAACGTCGAAATAAAAATAACTTGATGACGTAGACACGTGTTCACATTTCAAAATAAGCTAATATAAAAGGAATTAAGTAAACAGAATCTTTGTCTCCCGGTATTTTTAAACAAAGCGAAAAGAAAGTTCTTTTAAATGAGACATTTCAAATTAATCGTTTTTAATCTGACGTAATTTTGACCAAACTATTCTTTCTCTTTTTAACATTCACGTGAAAATACTTGTGTTAGAAATGAAATATTATTTGCGCTTTCCTAAGAAAAATAGTTGAAAAGTATCCTCTCAAAATATCAAATAAATGTCTAGCGCAATTTTTAAATTTAAACCGTTTTGCAATATTATTTTGTGTTCATTTTATGTAATAACTGTAATGTGACGTAAATATGACGTAATTTCTCCTATGTAAGACTTCTAACGCATGTTAATAAATTTATTATTTTACAAATTCCTTTCTCTCTTAAAATTCATGTGTAATTATAGTTTTCATGACGTAATTTTTAATAAGTTCCTGCTTTTTGTACATAATTATTTAATTCTAATTCCAAATGTTTTTTTCTGTTTATAATAGTCACGTGTAAATAAATTTTTAATTTATTACACGTATAATTTTTTTTTTTTTTTTTTTTTTTTTTTTTTTTTTTTTAAACAAGCATTATTGTTTCCGCTGTTTATACAGTTGGCAACAGTTTAAATTAATATCACTTTCTAAAATCTGTAAAAAATATCTCTAGAAATGCTGAAAATTTGAATTTAAAATAGAAATAAAACCTCAAAAAATTAGCCAAATTAAAAAAGAAATACAATCTGCACACCGGGAACTTCAAACGTATAAAATGATATAAAAATTATTAAATTCCGATGTATAGTTTTTGCTCCTATAAAACTTTTTTAGTGGAACGATTTTGTCCAACTTTAGCATTAAATATCTCTTAAAATAATACTTCGATTTGAAAACTGTCTGCATCAGCGTGTTTATCAAACATTTCTGTATAATACTACCGATTTTCATATTTTTGTATGCATTATTTTTCTTAAGGGGCAAAGGGACAGGCCTGTCGCGTCGAATTTTTCCGACAGATGGCTCTGATTGCAACAGGATATCGGAAATTTGGCGAAATGAGATTTTTAAGGAAGAGAAAAAGATAAAAAAATAAAGCGCTTTCGCGCCAACCTCTGGTAATCTTATCACTCAGTGGAGGCGGAGTTTATTCCCTACCAGCTGTATGACGTGACTAGGATCTCCAATCATGTACCTCTTGGAAGGAAAAAGATGCTTTGCTTTGTACAATGACATTTTTTCGGGAACTTACAAATTAACTTCGAGAAGGCTCAAGGTTCAGGCAAGCACAGATTAACACTAGAAAGACGAGAATTTTACTCAAATTTTAGAAAAATATTTCACACCAGAATGTTTATTTTAAATTATTAACTTATCCATTTAACTAGTTTTTCTTTGCATCTTTTAAACTAGTTTTATAAAAAAAAATCCTGGTTCAAACCGAGATATATTCATGTGGTAGCAGTCAAAATGACGGCTTGCAGGCTTTCTAGTGTTAAAAACGGTATACAAATTACTGGAGCGTGGATCTTTTAAAGAGGTCCGATTTTTTAAATAAAATAGCACGAGCACCTTTTTTTATTTTGTATAAAATTTTCTTTTTCAGCAGGGGGGGGGGGGGGGTTAGACGTCTGCACGAGGCGGAATTTTCTGGCCCGGTGCAAAAATAAAAATATCAGACTCGACTCAATTTCCACCAAAAATGCCGATTTTTCTTAACATACAGTTGAAATTCTTTTCTGGAATACTTTATAAATATTCATGGAAAATTTTAACAGTATATTTGAGAATTTAGATTACTATATGTTCGCGAGCTAGAACATACATAATCGTAGCAGTAACAAACACTTAGACTCATTAGACTCTTAAATTTAAGTTTAGATTCCTTAATATCATTAATATGTTCAGAACGAAAGAAAAAAGGTGGTTAAAAACATCATAGCTTTTGAAGCTGTATATATATATATATATTTTAAGAGATTTTTGAAATATTTCTCTGTAATTTATTAAGGTATATTTCCAAATTTCCCGTTACCAAAAGTTGATTATTACTACTATCCTTTTTTCTACACAAATTACTTTCCCGAGGAGGCTACTTCAGTCATCTGAAAAGACCTGCTCGCTAATGTTAATTCAATGGGCGAAATTTTTTTTAAGAGGCTACTTCAGTCAAACGAATAGACTCGTTCGCTAATGATAATCCTATGAAAGAAATTTATAAAGATATCTCAGTCGCATTTCAATATTTTAAAAAGATTTTTTTTTTTGAATTGGATAACTGAGCTCGGTCTGTATGCAGGCCATTTTTTACTTTTTCGATTTTGATTGCAGATTTTTTTTTATAAGGATGCTTTTACTTTCGAAACCAGTTTCGAAAATGAAAGTGTCCTCAATAAAAATACCTATAAACAAAATGGAAAAAGTAAACAACGGCCTTTGTACAGATCGATCTCAACTATTTCATGCAAAAAAAAAATCATTTAAAAACAACTGAAATGTGACCGAACCGAGATATCTTTATAAATGTCTTCCATAGGATTAGCGTTAATGAATGGGTCTTTTCGCTTGACTGCATTGTTATCTCTATTATATGACTATGATGTTATATGACTGTTGCGTTCTCTTTTGCATTGCAATATTTTTAGCAGATTTTTTTGCATTGCAAAGCTGGGGGTCGATCGCTATAAAGACTTTTTTTTTTTTTACTTTTTAGATTTTTTTTTGCAGATTTTCTTTATTTCCTCTTACTTTCTTATTCTTTATTATTTTATTTATATTTTATTTTTCTTTCATTTTCTAAACCGGTTCCGAAAGTGAAGTAGAATATTGAAATGCAAATGAGATATCTTAAAAAATTTTCCCCATAAGATTAACATTAACGAACGGGTGCCTTTCGCACGATTGAAGTAACTTCTTAAGTCTACTACCGGCCCTCGTATTTTATCGGCTTAATTTCTATATCTGGTACATCGGCCCATTTAAGATTTAATCTTTTTATGGACATGGACCGGGGCCTAAGAAAAAAATAAACGGCCGGGCCCGTAATTTTGGATTCTGCCCGATTTTTTTTGTGCTGCCCGGTCCGGTCCGTTAAAACAATCGTCTTCAATCTGCCGGCTCGTTAGAAATTTTGACTTTACTTTGCCGACCGGGTACGGGCCATGCAGATCTCTAGGAGGGGGCATTTCAAGAGTTTCCGTTATGGGGCAAAGTTTTCTTTGAGCTGCAAGCTATGAAGTAACGTGCGGCATTGCGTGAACCATCCACAAAGTAGTAAAATCCCGCATAATAAGAAATGCTGTGCTCTATTTTACCTTCCTTAAATTATTTCATGAACACTTTTTAATTTCCATGGAAGTTATATATATTTTTTTTCTTTTGCGGAATTTCGTAAAATTAATTCGTGAATTGGTCGCGGAAAAGACCGCGAGTTTCTACAAACAATAATGGGAAAATACCGTGAATTTTGCCAAGATCGCAGAAACAAATTTCTCAAACGGTCGCAAAAAAAAAAAAAAAAAAAAAAAAAAAAATTCGTCTGTCAACCGCAGAGAAAATAAATTAAATAAATAATGTATAAAAATGCTAGTTTACAAAATCATTCCCTGTTTCTGATATAAACAAAGTTTTAAGTAATCAATTAAAAGAATATACAATTAGATGGCTTTGGTAGAAATAAGACAGACATGCTTACATAATTATCTGCTCTATATATTTATTTACACTTCAACACTCGGCTAAAAACATACTAAAATAATTTTTCTGTATATAATCAACACGTACTCAAAACTCAAAGTTTGACTCCATTCTCTGAAAATTATGTTTCAGTTATTTTCCGCTTTTATGTAAAAGCGGAAAAATAGTTCGATTACAGTTTTGAACAAGAGCACTTGCCAGTCTGATACGTTTACGAACAAAAATTTGTCAGAAAGTAGCCAGTTTACATTTGAGTCTTCATTTTTTTTTTCAGTTTTATATAATTATATATTATACAATTATATATTAATAAACAATTTGAAAAGACATAATGAGGTAAAATCCATTTTCAACATTTGCTAAAGGTTTACATAAGTTACAAAAGTTAAGCAAAAGTATGTTGTAAAGATTTACATATGTTTAAAAATCCATACCACTCAAAATTAGGTAACATATAAAAATGTGTAAGATATAAAAATGTATCCAACAGTGGAAAACTCACTTCCAGCAATTATGGATTTTAATCAGTTCCTGTGCCTGTAAGCAAATTTCGTGTCTCTCTGTAAAGGAACGATAATTGCGATAGAAAATAATCTATAGAAAATGTTTTGTGTACTCCAGTAAGTTTCATTATGTTTGATGTATCATAACATTATTAAAATGCAGTGCAAACGTTTTTTCCTCATAGATCATAATGTAAAAGAATTCTTTTGTGTGTATCTGTAAACGAACCACAAATTCTACTCACTTCTTTTTTTACTACCGAACATTCTATAAAAATCCTCAGTAACATAAAAATTTTATGGCAATCCGAGTACTATCTTTACCAGAGTTTGAGCATGGCAGGTGTTTGGAAAGTTTTAAAATGCATGCGTATTCAGAAATGTTTAAAAATCTGTCACAATTTAAGAATAATTTTTTATATGAGTATGATCTGTTTATTTATTATGCATTCATTTAGTACTCATGTAACAAGTCCAAGATATAGTTATATACTCTTGGAAGTTGTATTATTAACATGATTTGATATATTTAGATTATAATTCAGTTGTCATTTTCACCAGAGCTATAAGGTTTAATGTCGTCGGGATGTTGTTTCAATAGGTTAATGTACTACAATATTCAAGTAAGTTGTATAAAGCAGGTGTGCTTTCTTAACTCAACTAATTAAAAATAAAAGTAAACAATTTATATATTGATATCTTTTCAAAAACATTTTTAAGACAAGCCCGTAGCTGGAGGGGGTAGAAACAGTATTAGTCAGTGTTCGTGCTGGAAATATTTTTAACCGCCATAGCATGTTGACTCAAAATCATTGTTCTCTCAAAATTTCCCAACCTGACCAGACAAATATCAGGAAAGAGAATACAGCCTTAGGCATTTCTTACTTTGTGGAGATTTGCCCCTCGCCAAGAAACCTCTGAAACTAATTAGTTGATATCAGAGCAGGGATCCCACACGGATACAAGTTTCCTTTTCCTCCCCAATCCCAGTGATGATTTCAGCTGGATAGAAAGATTTCAGTTTGTCTTTCTCTACACCAGACCTGTTCCCAAAGGTGTGTATACCGTTGTATCACTGCCTTTTTACAGTGAAAAGATATGCTTATCAGTAAAACGCTTTTTCGTCTCTGATAACAAATACAGTAAAACCTCCCTAAAACACCCACGTTCCGTTCCAATAAAAATGGGTTTCTCCGAGAGGTGGTCTGTTAATGGAGGTCATGTTTAATTTTAGATTTTAATTGTTGAAAATAGGTAACGATTAATGTTACTAAAAATTATTTTTCACATTAGGAAAAAATATAAAAATATAAGTATCAAAACAAAAGTTAATTACATACGTTAATTACTGCAGAGTTTAAAAAATGAATACATTGACATTTGCTTTGATTTTACAATTTTATCTTCTATAACTTTTAATTCGAAGTTCAGTACAAGGGCGGATCTAAAGAGTCCTCAAAAGTGTGGGGGGGGGGGGGGAGCGATTTTGGAAATTTGGAGACTCCAATCTGATGCGCGGGTCGTGTTACTTCTACTTTTTCTTGCGGGTCGGATGTGGGTCCGGTTGACTTCTATTTTTTGCTGCTGGTCGGGTTAACTTATACTTTTTTGCTGTGGGTCGCGTTTGAGTCCGGTTGACTGCTACATTTTGCTGCGGGTCGGGTTAACATCTACCTTTTTGCTGCGGATCGGGTTTAGGTTGATTGATGGGTTGATTTTTGACGGCCGATTATCAACACGAGAGATATAGGCCCTAATGGGTGTGCCCTCCATGGGGGTCTTTCTAATAGAACCTAACCCGTATTTACGCATGGGAATCCACGGTTTCGTAGAAAACCATGAAAACTCTGAAACGGTTAGGCCGACGGGCGCGATTGGGTTCGAACCCAGCACCTTCCGTCTACCAGCTTCGAGGGCAGAACTTCTCATCCACTGGTGAGGCGGGTCGGGTTTAGGTCCGGATGACTTCTACTTTTCTGAGGCGGGTCGGGTTGACTTCTACTTTTTAGCTGTGCCTAGCGCATTGGGTTTGGGGCAGATTAACATACATTATTATTTCGGGTTTGGATGAGTTTCAGATTGGGTTTTCACTCTTGCGAGAAGGATTCGAGCCGACCCTAATTTTGAATAGAAAGTCTAAATATTTTTTAAGATAAAAACTACATACAGTACTAAAAGCTCCATAACGGGCACGCCCAAACAATTATTTAATAATATTTTCTAATATTCAGGATTATGTAAAAAATACCAATTTGTACAAGACTGCTTGTCTGTTTATATCTAAGATCAGTTGTAATTCACTAAAGAATGCTTTGAAACTTAAAAAACATTAAAAAACATATCGGATGTCCTGAAATGGACTGACTGATTTTAAAATTCAGTAACTTGCAAATGGTGACAGCAATTAAAAAAATCTTGCAGGAGGATTATGTAAGATGTCAGGAGATTTTTCACTGCGATTTTTTTATTTTACTTTACAATAGCAGCGATATATGGCGCTGCAAACAATAGTTGTTAAATCGGGCACCGATTTAGCGCCTATTGCTTGCAATACCATCTGCCATTGCTATTTTAAACTAAAATTAAGAATCGCAGTTAAAAAAAAAAAAAAAAAAAAACTCCTGATCAGGGGTGATTCTCAGTAAAAAAAAAAAAAAAAAAAAAAAAAAAAAAAATTCTGAAATGTTACAGCAGAGAGGGGGCGAGGGGAATTCCCTCTTTGCACTAATTATTTTTGTTGCGGGTCGGGTTAGCTGTTTTCGATTCGGGTCAATTTCAGGCTGAGTGTAGATTCCTGCAAGTTGGGTTTGGGTTAACCCATTTTCTTCAAAAGTTAGTTGGGTATATTATTTCAGATTAAAAACTATACCTATAATAATAAACATATGTATGTGTGCTGTTTTCTAAAGAGACCACTGTATTTGTAAACGACTCTTTGATAAAATTCGCATTTCTTCCACGACTCTTTGACGAAATTTGCGTGTTTTCGCAGCCCTTTGATAAAATTCGCGTTTTTTCAGCGATTCTTTGAAGAAAATCGCGGAATAATTTGATGAAATGTGAGTTTTTTTTCGCGATCCTTTGACGAAATTCGCGTTTATTTTTACAAAATTTGCGTTTTCTCCGCGATTTTTTGAAGAAATTCGCTTTTTCCGTGATCATTTGAAGAAATGCGCGTTTTTTCAGTAGCCCTTTGACCAAATTCACATTTATCCGGCAATTCTTTGGTGAAATTGAAGTTATTTCCTGAGAGCAATTGACGAAATAGATTTTTTATGGCGACCATTTGTCAAAATTCACGATTATTGTTATGTCCGAATTTTCGGATTCAGGAAATATTTTTTTAATATTTGTAACAGAATGCCTTAACTTTCTCGCTGCGTATATATATATTATGAATATAGGTTCAAAAATTGCGCATTTTATTAGATGTTTGAAATCTGCATATATTTTAGAGTTCAAATATGTCCAAAATCTTTGTGAAAGAGTTTCTCTTTTAAATAGAACTAAATCATAAAAAAAAAAAAAAAAAAAAAAAAAAAAAAAGATTTGCTCCGGAATTCGCGGGTTGCGCAAATTTTGCCACTTTTACGTTGGCCGTAGAAATCGCGGGATACGCAGCGTGAGGGTTAAATTTTCGGAAATTTCGTTGCCGAGGTGCCCGTGATTGAGAAGTTTTACTGAATTTAGATTTCTTTAAAAATTTATTTAGTTTTTAATCTTATTGTATTTTAAAAGTTCAAAATATTGATTATAATCAGTACAACGTCGAAACACATTTCAAGTAAAAGCTTTACAAAAATTGAATATTTAATTTGGGGCCCCTAAAAGCGAAGGAGGAGGGAATAGGGGACACTGTCAGTTTGCCCAACATTTAATCAAGTGCTCCTTCTGCAAAAAGTCCAACCCTGCATTATATAGAAGCATCATATACCGCTAAATAGAGGTGTCCAGTATTCGGAAGTGTCCGTTATGAAGGTTATTGGATCTCGGATACCTAATATCGGACACCTTTAATTAGCTACAGCCTTTTTTAATCAACAACCCTGACATATTTGTTTATTTTTACCTCACAAAAGCAGACACCTTCGATTATCGAACAAATTCCGCAGCCTGCAGATGTCCGCTGTTGAAAACTTTTACACACACACACACAAGAAAAAAAAAAAAAAAAAAAAAAAAAAAAAAAAAAAATTCATATTATAGGGGATATTTATCTTTTGAGTATCTTGAAACGATCAAAAACACCGCCTTTTTCAAAATACCAAAACGCAAATAATATGCAATTAAGATTTTTTTCCCTTTCTACCTAAACTATATATTCTTAACTGTATTATCAAAAAAAAAAAAAAAAAAAAAAGAAGGAAAAAAAAAAGAAAGAAAATGTTGTATATACAAAATTAATATTTAAATTTTAAATTTAAACCTTCATATTGCTAATGCGTGAGATAAAATCTAAGTGCTGCGCGCATGATAAAATTCTAAATTATGCATATAGAAAACAATTTTTGAACAAAATAGAATCGTACCACACCTACTTCTAAATTAAACCCAAAATATACACAAAAAGTTTCGTTTAAAATTCAATTTTAGTACAAAAAAAAAAAAAAAAAAAAAAAAAAAAAATTCAAGTGCAAACAAATAAATAACCAAAATATGTTTTTTTTTTTTTTTTTTTTTTTTTTTTTTGTTCTACATGTAGACTATATAGAAACGCACATTTGTTTATTTTGCAAAAGCTGTAGTTTACATAGTTTGAAAGCAACAGTGCGCACAAACTTCAAATTTACTAATCAGAGAAAACGCTTTTTAAAGTTTCGATATCTACGGACCTTCAATTATACCCACCTATAAATGACCTTTTCCCTATCACCTTTTCTAATAAATGATTATAACTCAAGAAAAAAGTGCATATTTTTGAATGGGGTTTTTTTGCATATTGTTGAGAAATATTAAAACAATCAGAATAAAACAAAACCGAAAACTGATTTTTTGAAAGTTTTAAGGTCCTGTGCCCTCTTAAAATTAAAATTTTCTTTAAAATTTATACTGACACAAGGACAATTTAAAAAAAAAGTATAGATCAGATGATAATTACAGAAGATATTTAACTATCAATAAATAAAGAAAGAAATGTTATATTTTAATAACAAAGAAAAAATTAGTTCTAGTTTCAAAACTTTGTCTTAAATCTACACATAATCAGTAAAACCTAATAAAATAGCTAAAGAGATAAAGCGCAATCACTCTCCAAATAATTAAAAGTTTTATTGACATTATACAGTAAACTCTGTCTAAGGCGGAATCGATGGGGACTGAGAAAATTTTCCGTGGTAGACAATATTCCGGCTTATACAAAAAAGCTTCCCCTCCCGCACCCAAAAAACAAAACAAAAAAAAAAAAAAAAAAAAAAGCCCTCGAATTTGATGATTTTTTATTGATTTTCCTGACTCGAAAATCGGTTGAAAACTGAAATTCGGAAAGATCTTTTGTCTTTAGAGATAAATGAGAAACGCTATTCAATTTCTTAGTACTGCTGTAATACATGCAAATTGGAAGTTTACACACACACACACACACAAAAACTAACAAAAACCCGTCAATAAACTTCGAGAATGAGATAGAAAGCTATAACTTTGAATTTGAGTACATCCTTAAAGTATAATATATTGCACTTTCGAAAAAATATATTTTCATAAATGTTCATTCTACTAGAAAAGTTAACTTTTAAATATAATTTTGCATATGAAAAAATGGCACAAGCATAAATTCCTTAAATTTAAACAGTTTCTGTTCTTTTGAATTAACTTTTTCAAGGTGTTACGGAATTTAACTAACATGCACGACATTGAGCATTTGACTTATCAGTTTTAAAGTTTAATAAACAAAATGCTTTTCATTTTTAAATTATCCTTTTTTCCGCCTTATGCAAAATTTTGGTTTCGGTGGGACCTTAAAATGCTTTCCGTTTCCGCGGTAGACAGATTTCCGGCTTATACAGAGTCCACCTTAGACAGAATTTACTATATATATATTTTTCTCCTTCCAGTCTAATGACAGATGATTCATCATGCGGTTTTGATTACGATAGGGAAAATCGAATAAAATGGTTGAATAACAGCGTTGAATGGATGTTCAAAAAGTATTCGTTTAAATACTTATAATTCACCATGGTGTACAAAACATGAGTAGAGGAAACTTTATTAGACAAGGAAAGCATACATAATATAATAATTAAAAACAGTTATTAAATTGAGATGGTTACTATAAAGACATGGGTATTCCAGTACATATCACATAATAAACCTTTGAAAAATATAAAATCCGAATGAAACCGAAGTAAGCATTAACAAATGCTGTCTCATTCAATGCTTTTAAAAATATTGTACACATAAATAATACTATGAAACGACTCTTCGTGAAAAAAAATCCAGAACATGTTTTCTTACAAGCGTATTTACTACTAAATATCAATATTTTTCGCGAATATTTCATATAAAAATATAAATTCATACAAAATTGGATTAAATTACACATAAAATAAAATAAAAATTGAAATGTTACTTCTAGAGTTGATATTGATGCCAGCGATTTTCTAATTAGGTTTGAAGTCAACTGTATAGTAAGTACTGTTTACAGTTTTTTAATTAACTCAACTTTATTTTTTGTACGTAAAGATTGTAAGAAGTATTTTGTAATCGATATCACTGCCCTTTTTTCCCCCCTGTTTCTATGACTTAGAAACGAAACAAAGTAAATTTATATATTTATCAATAAATTTTATTTCGCGCTTGCTAACAAGCCTAATTTTAGCGGTGGATGTGGAATAATCGCGATCCAAATTAAAGAATTGTAAAGACAGTTTTTCGAACTTCATGAAATTCAAAATTCCCATTAAAATATTACAAAAGAGTGTTTTTTTTTTTTACTTCTTATGAGCATATTTTTTTTTTCCTCAATTTTTAGAGATTCAGAAAATTATATTTATTTATTTATGAAGAAGAAATTTGATAGCGATCTAAAGCTAGAAGTGGAAGAAGGGTTGGGGGGTGGGGGGGGGCAGTATGGTTAGTTCTCAAAATATTTTTACCCTTCATAGAGTATTTATTCAAAATAACTGTTGATTAGTGATTCTCCGCTTCTTTTTTGAGCTCAACTTTTTTGAATAAAACAATAAATCGCAAAATTTTCATACATCTTTCTCTGGATATTCTCCATTTTACTAATAAATTTGTCTTGCCATGCAAAGTGTAGTTTGTAGCATTTTTGCTTTTGTAAAGATTTCCATTACCGCGTCACCAAGAATTGAAACTAATGAGTTGATGATATAGCTTGACTGTAATCGTACAACTGTCATCACAGAAAGAGAAAATTTATCGTGAGCAGGGGGTGATTCTTTGAAACCTGAATGCTGAAGGAATAGCATACACCATCGTTTCACATACCGGCCCCATATATAACTGATTACTTACTATCTTGTCATTACTGTGCCTTGGGTTCTTTTCTACTACGCTACGTCCAAATCATTCTTTTCATACCTTTATTATTTCATCACAGATGGTAAAAATCTGTGGAACCACTATTAGAAGAAATTGGAAACTCAAAGGGGTTTTTCAGAAAAAAGAGGAAAGGACGCTTTGCATTGTGAATGTCATCCATAACTAATTGAAAAATATTTCGTAGCTCTTCTCAATTCAAAGTAAGAGTTCTGCATCGGATCAGTAACGCGCTATTATCTGAACCCGACCGGACCCCCAGTCCAAGTCGGTCGGGTTGGCGCTATATTTTTAAGTTGCAGGTCGGGTTGGCTTTCATTATTTCGGATTGTCTTTTGACTTTTGCAGGCCGGGTTCGGGTTGATTGATTTTCAACTAAATGTCCAAAATATTTTTTTTTTCATTCAGGTGAAAATCTATATATATTAGGGTTCCGGAAAATTGGATATATTTAGTGAACACTTTCATTTTCCAACACTTTTATATTTTTACTCTTTTTCATCTGAATAGTGGATACCACCAAATTTACAGATACATAACGTGCGTGAGCGCATAAGTTATTACAAAAACTTTTTTGTATGATGTATCAATAACGAAATGTTGACAATATTTTTCATATTCCAAGAGAAGAAAAACAAGTTGGAATTTGTACGTCAAACGTGACAAATGATGTGCGTTCGTACTGTAACTAGTTTCATAAATAGTCAGATCTTGGTGCTATAGCTATTGCACTCTTATGTAAAAATGCCTGAATACAAAATTTATTACGATTATATATATTTAATTCAGTAATACGGAAATAATATGACTATATCTTAAATAGGACGTCATCACCATGGCAACCTAGAATCATTACCTATTGTGGGATATCATTGAATTAATTTCGTATGATAGGATTTAATAGAACGAAGAAAACTTTTAATAATATCTTTTTAAGTTTTGATTCGACTTTCATAAAATTTGAAGCGACTCGACAAAATCTGGAACAATTATCTATATTAAATTTCAAACCATTCGGTTGGGTAGTTTTTGCGCTGCTATATGCGGGCAGGCGGACGGACCCGACGACGACTGTAGGTGCTACGTATTTATATAATTACATTTTCCCATAGACCATAATATAATGGAATACTTTTGAGTGTCTCTATAAACAAACTATGTACGCTACATACTTTATTTTTCAATAACGAACATGCATAGAAAATCTCAATAACATATATCAATCACAGAACAATCCAACTATATTAATATGTTTAACCACACTCACTAATCAGATACGTGATTCAATCAGTGGAAATCGTGTCATAATTGAAAGAAAAATTACAATGAATTTCATAAAATTTAAACAAATTAAAATAATTGCATTAAATAAAGCATTAATTTTGAAAGAACAGAATGCAAATTATTGAGAAAATAGTATTAAATAATCTGTGTAAGTAAAATAACAATATTTCTTAGAAATAAAATATATTATTCTCCATTATTAATTCTCCAATGTAAAAAAAAATAATAATAAAAAAAAAATAATAAATAAATAAATAAATAAATAAATAAATAAATAAAAAAAAAACATGTGAAATTGGCGCGCAATGCATAATTTAACCATACAGGTTTTGAAGGCTACAAAAAAAATACCAAATTCGCGAAAAAAATGAAACTTCTAAAAAAAAGAACATCAGTCGCTCTAGATCTCCGATGAAGAAAGGTAACAGCTTAGCGCGAATTCCTTTGTGAATGAAAGAAAGGGGTGAAGCTCCTCCTCAGTAGGGTCGATGTAGCCTCAGGTTATCTTTGGTCAGGGCTGGCTCATCCCTTTGAAGCAATCCATGCTGACCTGTTCCCCTACCAGGAGTCATGTGGCCACAGAAGACAGAGTAAGGAGATTTTAAATTAGATCTCCATACTCTGTGCATGTGGTGTCAGAGGGAACATACTTTCAGATTGAGGGTGACAGATAACCGTAGAGACTGTGACCAGAAAACAGTGTTAAAACAATCTAAAAAATTTGTTTCTGTATTTCGGTATAAAGTCTCATTTTTGCAGTCATTGATAAAATATTATAATCTTATGTATGTTGTATTATAATGTCGTCTTGCGCAGTAGCAACGTGCTGCAATACAAAATATTATTTTTCATGAGTTCATGAAAATTGATTTTAGCTGAAAGAGTATTTTTTTTTAAACTTATTTTAAGGCGACTCACTGCCTGTCATTTTGATAAAAAATGACAAAAATGTCAAATTTCATACTTTTTTTTTTCTTTTAATGTGCCTTAGTATTCTTAGAGCATTCTGTCCTAATTTCCGAACGGTTCGATAAATAATAAAGGAGATATACCTAAGTCATAATGATGAAATTTAATGTCATTTATGTGTAAGGGAAATGTTTAAACTCATTTTTCTTGGTTCCCAAATTTTTATATTTACATTTTAATCGAAATGCTAAGGCTTCTTACAATAATTAAGCAAATTGTCTGAAATTTATTAAAAAGTATCTTTAGACCCTGTGTGGGATAACTAAGTACCAAATTTTTGATATGTTTGTAACTTTATAAGATCATTTATTTATTTTTTAAACATGTTATTTTCTCACTTTTTCCATATGCATTCACTAATTTTTTTTCTGCTGATCTACTGGTCTCATCAAAAATCCGATACTTAGATTTATGGAAAAAAGGATAAAAATATCCATTCCCAAATATGAAAAATGAAAAAGAAGAAAGAATTTACAAATTGTTAATTTTTTTTAAATTC
Organism: Maratus speciosus; assembly: GCA_963932465.1. Lineage (NCBI taxonomy): Eukaryota > Metazoa > Arthropoda > Arachnida > Araneae > Salticidae > Maratus > Maratus speciosus. Next base: position 188,224,485 of record OZ010798.1, on the reverse strand, counting down.
AATTTTATAAGAAATATTACTTCTATATCGAGAATTTAACACTTCTTATGATCTGTTATGACTATGCTTTATTCAAACATGAACCTAAAAATATAATATAGGTTATAGTTATAAAATAAAATTTTTTGGTACCGAGTCCCCTTAATGATATTTTACAGCTGAAAATGTAATACTTTTTCAGTATTTATGGTATTGTTATGGCTTCAATGAAGCGTGTAAAATATTTCCTTATTTTTTCTTTGTTTTTAAATATATCGTATTTTATGGAAGAAACGCCGCGGCGTTTACGAGTTTGAAGCTATTTTTTTGTCAAGTGCGGCGTTTACACCATGTGCGGCGTTTACGATTTTTTTCTCGCGCGTGTAAAATGGGCTAAAATAAAAATTCATTAATCCCATGAATGTATTATTATAAGACTGTTCTCAAGTCCCCTGCTCAACAACGCGAAACTTTCTGACTTTACCGATTATAAAAACTGTGACATTTCGGATGATGATACTGAACCATACAGGTGGACAAAGAAAATTTACTACTCTTCCACTCAGATACTAACAACGTAACAACTCAGAGTTTGAGGGTTTCGAGTAGAAGCTAAAAAAGGTCTAAAGTGCATGCGACGTAAAAAGTGTGCTAAGTTGCGACAGCCACTTAAAAAATGTTGTGTGCCTAAGGAGAGGATCCGCGTCCCGCGCTCTGGATGGTTTTAATGACAATCGACGGCTCCTTAATTAAAGAAATTACATAAAAATATTTAAAACCTGATTTAAATATTTTAAATAAAATTTTAGAATCCTAAATTATAAAAATGAGGCACGTTACCCTGTTCAGAAAACATTGATTAAAGTTAGGTCAATGAGACATTGTCGACAAAAGTAGCGTTCCCACAGGTGCGGCGTTTACGATATTTTTAAACTTATTTAGACCAATTTTGAGGAGTGCGGCGCTTACGACGGTTGCGGCGTTTCTTCCATAAAATACGGTACTCTATTTTGGCGATTAATATATATATATATATATATATATATATTTAGTGATTATAACAACGCTTTTGAGTAACATTAATGTTTTGAAATATAATTCAGCGACACACCCAGTATTGGAGGGGGATTATTGGAGGGGGATTATTTCCTTTTATCACTGTCCACAGTATCTGAAATATTCTTATAATTTCAATCAAGTGTGTAAAATGTTTATTTTCCTTTTTTAAGGTTCGTACTTAAAAAGTAAAACCGGAACCATTATAAGATCACTCTTGTGTCTGTTTGTCTGTCACAGCCATTTTACTCGTAAACTATGGAACGCAGAAAGTTCAAATTGGGAGAAGTAATAAAGTCTATTGACTCACATATTTTCAGCTTATTAAACATTCATAAATATATTTAGTAAAAATTCAAAAAGGCTAATTAAGCTGCTTGAAAAAAAAAACTCTTTTATTTGCACATCGTGTAGGGCAGAGTTGGCGAACCTATGGCACGCGTGCCAGAGTTGGCACGCAAGCTAATTTTTCTGGCACGCGAAAAATTTAAATTTGGTAATCGGTATACAGATAAAATCCATTTTTTATTTCTGTTATAACCAATAAAATATTTTTACATACGTTCAGTACACAAATAATGCAATTATTTTTTGCATGGATTAACACATAATAATTTTCTTTTCCTGCAGCGTTTTCGCGATGTATTTTACCTTTCTATACGAATTTAAAAAGCTGTAATTTACAAATGAATTTAATTGACAGTCACTGCAATAAAATGACAAATGAATTTAATTTAGCTATGTATATTTGTAAAAATAACAAAATATGAACTAGATATAAGGTTAGTTGGGGTAACTGGACCCACGAGGTAACTGGGCCATTAGGCTATTTTATAAAAAAACTGTCGATGTTTTTTAAGTTTTAGCTTTTGTGAACATGCCCCTTAACATCTACTTCCTAAAACAACGTGTGTCAACTCAATCACAACTCTCACTTTTCTGTGATAGGTTGTCAAAAGTTTACGTTTCTTTTTTTTTTAAACAACGTCAATATGGTCGAACTTCCTCGGCTTTTTATTAAAATCCTGTAAGTACTTTTATTAAACAATCCTTTTTTTTAAAGATTAGGCATACAACCACATTAATATTATTAGGTATCTATACATATTTACTTTATGTTTCAAATGTAAGCCCGGTGTCCCAGTTACCCCATAAATTTTTCAAGACGGGGTAACTGGGACATGTATCCGGGGTAGCTGGACCATGCTGGATCCAGTTACCCCAATAGTTATAAATAATGTTTTTGAGTTTCTCTTACTACAGGAGGTAAATTTCTTCATTGTTCTTTGCTCACAATAAAGAAAATTATGGAATACCTTATTAAAATTACATAATAAAATTTAAAAAAAGCATATTGGGTGGTATCAAACCAAATTTCTTGACCCCTTGAGAGGCAGTGATGCCATTATGTCATCACATAATTTTAATTCCTAATTGCCACATTGGCACCGGAATTTTATAATGAAAATTTCACCTGTATTAAGTACGCAGAAATATACTTTTACCTGTTTTCAAATAGATTCTCTTGTAAATACTGGTGTTATTAAATTATTTCAACATTTTACGAATGCAAGTATACCTTGCCTCTGAAAACGAGATAGCCAAACCTTGAAATTGTACGATACACAGGGGTCACATTCTATAGGGAAACTTTATTGTTTCTACCACTATTTTGAAAATAATATCTTCATCGCTCCTTTTCGAAGCGATAGCATGGGAAAGGAAAAAAAGCTGTCGTCAAATGACAAAAATCTCTTGTAACTCAATAAGTAATTTATTTATCAAAGAATGGAAAATGCTGTTCATTTCCAAATCGCTTCAATAGTCATACCTATTATTTTTATGCTATTATAGTTAAAAATGAGTCAGAAAATTTGTCAGAAGGTTTCGCTTTGATGAGCAGGGAATTTGAGAACCAGACATATTCCCAATGATTCTATTATGGCTGTTACTATTTTTACAAAACATATTGCCTACCTGACAGATCCTGGGAACAATTAAGCCCAGTTCTGGTCTGGCTCGACTATGTACGAAAATAAATAAGCAATGTAAGCCTGTTGCAGGCCCGGCCCGAGTCTGCTGAAAAAAAAATTAAACCTGGGCTCAGACACAATGTAACTGTCTGATGGGGATCTCTACGCTGGACATGTTACATTTTTGTACTGATGTTGTCAAACTAGCATCGGCTCCTTTTGATAAAATTCTTTTTTTTTCACGATCCTCCGATGAAATTCATGTCTTTTTTGCGATCTTTCGACGAGATTTGCATTTTTTCCACAGACCCTTGACGAAATTCGCGTTTCTTCTGCGACCTTTTGACGAAATTCTCATTTTTCCAGCGATCCTTTCACGTGATTTGCGTTTCTTCAGCAACCCTTTGACGAAATTCACGTGTTTCCGCACCCTTTCGACGAAAGTCTCATTTTTTATAGCAATCATTTGACGAGATTTGCATTTTTTCCAAAATACTTTGACAAACTAGCGTATTTTAAGCTGCTTTGTGACAAAATTCTTTTTTTCCACAAACTACCGACGAAATTTACGTTTGCATTCGCGATCCTTCGACGAAATTTGTGTTTTTTACGATGCCTTTTGACGAAATTCATGTTTTTTTCTAGTGCTCCTTTGTCAAAATTCGCGTTTTTCCTCAGCCTTTTGACGAAATTCGTGTTTTTTAGGGTTTCGTTCATCTGACGAAACCCCATTCGTCTCACTCCTTTGTCCGTCTGTCTGTCCGTCACAGAGTCCGTTCTCAGAAACTATACACGTTAGTGACTTGAAATTTTGGGTACTTATAGCTGAACACCTCACATCAAACAACAAATCATAAAATTTTTAAAAAGTCGGTAATTAACCGAATTACGGGCTAATTAACTTCTAAAATTAACCAATCAACCTTTTGAACGCAGCTACAAACGCACCTTCTCCAAATCAGCGGAGTTTCTCCTAAGGGTTGCCAGTAAAATGAGCGGGTGTATGGTTACCACGAAGGAAATTAAGCGATAAATGAAGTGGACATTTAAAAAGCGAAATCGCATCTCCCAAAGTATTGGTCCTAAAATTCGTAAAAGGTACAGAAAGACGCGCAAAAAAATTCTACTTTATTTTGGTATAAAGTTCAAATTTCTGCGTTGGGTATAACGCAAAAAATCCACTAAAAATCGATCGATAAAAATTTAATTTCTGTATTTGAAAAGACAATGAAAAGAGATTTCATTTCAGCGGAAAGCAGGTGTTGTCATCTTTCAGACATATCGGCGCTGGAGAAATTTAAGCAGAGGATATTTTAATACGAAATTTAAACTTTTTAAATATTAAATTTTTAGATTAATTTGTTTTACATCCTGACGTAAAATTTTTCGCTGATTTCATACATACCCAGTTCAAACTCCTAGCTTAATTAGAAGCTGAGATATTAATTATTATTTCATTAATTGGATCATTGCTTTAAAACTTTCCTTTCAACGGGTTTTTAATCTCATCAGACATGACGACGCACTTGCGGTTTTTATTTTAATACGAAATTTAAACGTTTTAAATATTAAATTTTTTTATAAAACTTTTTGACATCCGGACGGGAAATCTCTCGCAGATTTCATACATACCCAGTTCAAAGAGCTAACTTAATTAGAAGCTGATATATTAATAATTATTTAATTAATTTGTTTGATTTCTATATAATGCATAGATTAAAATGGAGGCATGTGCTTTTTTAACGACGTTTGAAAGGAATATTAAATGAAACCCTTTGTGCGATCTATGATCACACTTACCCACTTGTTCTAGAAGAACTAATACAAAATTCGCTTTTTTTCTCCCGCAACACTTTGGCGAAACTCGCATTTATTACGCGATTCTTTGACAAAATTTCCCTTTTTCCCGAACCTTTGACGAAATGAATGTTTTTACCGCGACCGTTTCGCGAAATTTGCGTTTTTACGCTACCCTTTGACGAAATTCGTTGTTTTTTCTAGCTGCCCTTTTACAAAATTGGAGGTTTTTGCCTCAGCCCTTTGACGAGATTCATGTATTTTTTAATATGTCCTTTGAAAAAATTCGCATTTTTTTCCACAGCCCTTTGGTGAAATTCGCATTTCATCCGCGACCATTTGACAAAATTATCTTCTTTTCGCGATTCTTTGAAATTTGCGTTTTTTTCCAGGGCCCTTTGACGAAATAAGTGTTTTTCTTGGCGACAATTTGACAAAATTCGCGTTTTGCACCTGAGCATTTTGTAAAAATTCGTGTTTTTTCTACGACTGATTGACAAAATTTGCATTTCTTTCTCAGCCTTTTGGCGAAATTCGCATTTCTTCCGCCACTCTTTGACGAAATTTGAATTTTTCCGCGACCCTTTTAGAAATTTCGCGTTTTTTTCCCTAGATACTTTGAAGAAATCAGTGTTTTTTAAGCAGCACTTTGATAAAATTCTTTTCTTTTTCCACGATCTTCCGACGAAATTCACGTTTTTTAGCGATCCTTCGACGAAATTTGAGTTTTTTACGCTGCGTTTTGACGAAATTCGTTTTTTTGATAGTGGTCCTTTGTCAAAATTCGCGTTCTCGTGCCGCAGCCTTTTGACGAAATTCGTGTTTTTTTTTATAGCGACCCTTTGACAAATGATTCGCGTTTTTTTCTGCAGCCCCTTTGTGAAATTCTCATTTTTCGTGATCTTTTGACGAAATTTGCTTTTTTTGTACGGCCCTTTTACGAAATTCGCATTTTCGCGATTTTTTGAAGAAATTTGCATTTTTCTGCGGCCATTTGACAAATTTTGCGTTTTTTTCGCAGCCTTTTGACGAAATTCGCTATCTTTTCCTGATCTTTCGATAAAATTAGCTTTTTCACTGCGGCCCCGCATTTTTTTCTAGCGGCCCTTCGACGAAGTTCGCATTTTCTCCGCAAGACTTTGACGAAAGCATAAGCAGTTTTTAATATCCTTACGATAGCATTTTTTAAGCAGCATTTTGACTAAAATATTTTTTTTTCACAATTCGCCGACAAAATTTCCGTTTTTTCGCGATCCTTTGACGAAATTTGCGTTTTATATCCGCGGTCCTTTGACGAAATTCGCTTTTTTTCTGCAGTCCTTTGGCGTAACTCTCGTTTTTCGCGGTGCTTTGACAAAATTTTTTCCTTGGCCGTTTTACGAATTTTGTCGTTTTTCCGCAGCCCTGTGACGAATTTCGCGTTTTTCCCGCGGCCCCTTCTAGAATTTTTCTACTTTTTTTGTGTCATGCGAAAAATTCACTTTTCCATGATCCTTCGACGAAATTCGCGTTTTTCCGGCGATACTTAGACGAAATTAACTTTTTTAATTCAGCCTTTTAACGAAATTCACTTTTTTTTATTGGGGTGGGGGGAGGGGATCATTTGAAGAAATTTACGGGTTTTCTGCGATACTTTGATTAAATGCGCTTTTTTGCGATCTTTTGACGAAATTCGCATTTTTTCCGAGATACTTTGATTAAATTCGCTTTTTTGCGATCTTTTGACGAAATTCGCATTTTTTCCGAGTTACATTGACGAAAGTAGTGTTTTCTAAGCACCCCTTTGAAAAACTTCATTTTCTTCATGATCCTTCGACGAAATTCACATTATTTTCGCGATCCTTTGCAGACCTTTGAAGACCCTCGCAGACCTTTGAAGAAATTCGTGTTTTTTCTAGTGGCCCTTTGGTAAAATTCCCGTTTTTCCCCGAGTCCTTCGGCAAAATTCACTTTTTTTTGCGATTCTTAGACAAAATTGTCTTTTCTCTGGAATCTTCGACGAAATTTGCGTTTTTTCCGCTATACTTCGACGAAGTTGCCGTTTTTTTTTTCTTCGGACGATTAACAAAACTCATTTTTTTCAGCGATCATCTGTCAAAAATCGCGTATTTTTTTATCCCGAATTTTCAGACTGATGATCGATTTTAAAGTGTTTTTGAACCGGAAGCCGTAAATTTTCGGATAATTGGGAACAGAATCATCTTTGCACATACTACTGAACAAAATAAAATAATTACTTTTATTTAAAAAGACATATTTTGCTCTCTGTTCCATAAATAAAATCCGCTACTTAAGTAATGTTTTCAACCAAGGTCATAACTTGCTAGTCAGGATGTGTGTGTAGGGGGGGGGGGGGTCGTTTTGATTATTTTGGTAGGCTTAATCAAAACGGATTACCCATTCGGCTAAACAAGCTGAAGCCTAGGGTTTTGGAAGGAAAAGGGCCCGGTGCTAAGATTTTCTTTCAATTTTTTTTTCTTTTTTTTAACCATTTGGGAAAATGGTTATTATCCTCTGTCAGGGTAGGAAATCAAAAACATATCTGAAGCGTTTATTGGTTAAATCCGCATTTTATTCGTTTTCTGATAGGTCTATACAGTAATCTGTATTCTCCCTTTACTTTCAACTGAGATGGATACGTCTGTTGCCACTATGACAAAAAAGTAATAAAAACTATAAAAAAAAATAACTCAGAAAGAAATTGAGATACAGCTTTCAAACAAATTGCATTTAAAAGTACATTTTTTTCTCTATACTACAGTGTAAAAAGTAATATTGTGGAATGTTTAGAATTTAAGAATGAAATTTCATTTAAAATTGGTCCAGGAATATTAATGTTTAATCCATGGCGTACGTAAGGAATGACCAGAAGTTTAAAAATGTACAGTACCGAAAAATGTAATCCATGGTGTACGTAATGTAGGATCAACTCCGTGCGATGTTTTATGTCTTAAATGTTAGTCTTCGAAAGAATCATTCTCCAAATGGTCGTTGTAATTTGTTAAATTCCATTTTATTCTTCTTCTTTTTTTTTTTTTTTTTTTTTTTTGCGGAGTCTTGGAATTTTTCGGCTACCAGTTTGTGATTAATTTATTACAGAGGTGACTTTTATTATCGTTTAAACTGCTGATGAAACATTCTTCCAATTGTAAAAAAAGAGTATAAATCAAGCTTTTGTTTTATAAGGGGCTGTATATATATATATATATATTTAAATATGAATTTTTTTATATGGCCCCTGGTCCCTAATACCTTATATTTACAGAAATGTTGTTCTACATCTAGGATTGAAATAAAAAAAATCCCCACTTGTCATATTATGACACTTTCAGTTTTATGAAATTTTAATGTTTTTTAACTACACTAAAAGTATTTCTTTCCTTTTTTAGTACCAGAAAACACTGAAATATATCATTTTGAAGGAAGGGAGAGGGTGCCCAAAGAAAACTAGCCTAGGGGTAAGAAGGTAGTTCAAGGGTGATTCTGAGTAAAATATATATATATATATTTCTGAAATTCCCAGAAAATTTTCTGAAAGTTACAGCGGAAGGGGGGGGGAGGGAGGAAATCCACTCCCGGCACTAAATACGTGTTTTTTCCGCGGCCCTTTGACGAAATTCGCGTTTTCCGCGATCCCTTGACGAATTTTGAGTTTTTCGAGATATTTTGACGAGATTTCCGGTCCTTTCGGGATCTTTTGACGAAATTTGCCTTTTTTCGCGATTTTTTCGAAATTTGCGTCTTTTTCTCGATCCTTTGACGAAATTCACGTTTTTTTCTGCAAACAATTGACAAAATTAATTTTTTCGACGACCATTTGCCGAAATTCGTGATATTTTTTATGTCCGAATTTTCAGATTGATGATCGAATTTTATAAACTTTCGAAAATGAATGCCTTAAATTTTCGGAAAATTCGGAACAGAATCGCCACTAGGTAGTTTATCCGCAACCTCCCCCCCCCCCTCCCCCTTTCCGTCCGCGCCCACACTATAATAATAATCAAATACAGAAACTCTTGAATAACGGGCACGTCGGGAGAGTGTAATTTGTCCGCTATTCGGAAGTGACTGCTATTGAGAAGTAAAAATGCACAGATATATAATTGTTAGGCATAGGGGAAAATGTACTTTAATAGAGGTGTCCGTTATCAGGGAGGGCCTGTCATAGAAGTTTAACTATACTTACAGAAGTAGAGGACAAGTTCACTTGCCATAAAACCTTTGATTAAAAAATAATTATTATTTTTATTGTAATACAAATGCTGATTAGGAATTACTGACAGGCTTTTTAAAAAATACCAACGAGCCTTTGCCTGATAAAAAACTTATTTTACAACATTAAAAATAAACATACATTAAAAATAAATAAACAAATAAATTCCTATTCAAATTGCAAACTTAAATGATAATTGAATAATTGAGTATCCATTTTCTTGTAGCAACAGTTCGAATATACTACATACATTCCATACAGAAAACAAATAGAGCAAAAGCATCAATCAATCAATCTTCAGCGCGTCCTATGAAACCCCGCCCTAACAAAAGGGTTGCCGAAAACTTTAAATCGCCGAAATCTCGCCAACATGTAATCTCGTTAATATCATGATAAAACACCGATAAATTGACTAAATCTACGAAATATAGTTGCTGTTCATAAAAGATATTGAAGCTTGGTACTAACCTGAATTTTCGAGACCGAAATTAAATTTTTTGGAGCCTATTTACCAGCATTTAAAATTGAAAACGTACAGGAAAAATGTTATATGGAATATTATTTTTACTTCTAAAAGGCAGATGGCAGCACCAGCAAAAGCTAATTTCAATAATTCGGAATGTGAACAGGACATATGTAATAATGTGAACAGGATTGATTTTACTACATCTAGTTAAAAAATTTGAAGATTATTAATTATTTGCTGAATATATAACAAAATAAAACATGTTAAATGAAAATTTAGATATTATATTTCACTAAATGCCAGTTGTAAAGAATATGCATCAATCTTTTCATTACGAAGATAAGAAGTAAAAATCCATAGTCAAAAACTGGAGGGTACACGTCCCCCTTAATATTAACGAAGAAAGACCTCCGGTCGCAAAAAATTCAAAACCGGCGGCGGTGACAGCGGTAGTTACTTTTTTTTAGAATAGAGAAATAATACTACCGATTTTCATATTTTTGTATGCATTATTTTTCTTAATATTAACGAAGAAAGACCTCCGGTCGAAAAAATTCAAAACCGGCGGCGGTGACAGGGGTAGTTACTTTTTTTTAGAATAGAGAGATACGACGGTGTAAAAAGTAATATTGTGGGATGTTTAGAAGTTTAAGAATAAAATTTAATTTAAAATTGGTCGTCAGATTTCTACGATGGAAAAGCCTTTTCCGAACAGCCAATGAAATGCTTGGATAATACGTAAGTTTCAGGTGGATAATACGTAAGTTTTAAGAAATCTGATGGGTCGCAGGCGATTTTTGTCGCTTGCAATTTTTACGTGTAATAACACTATTAATGTTTAATTCATGGCGTATGTAATGTATGATCAACTCTGTGCGATTTTTTATGTCTTAAATTTTAGTCTTTGAAAAAATCATTTTCCAAATGGTCGTTGTAATTTGTTAAATTGCTTTTTTTTTTTTTTTTTTTACAAACTGTTTATAATCGTTAATATTTAGTTATAATTATATTATTAAATAATAATATTTATTGAATTAATAATAATATAAATAAATAATAATTCTTATTAAATTAACAATGTAACTCATAAATAATAATATTAATTGAATTATTAATAATAATATAAATAGTTAATGATTAAATAATTAATAAATAATAAAATATTTAGTACACACAAAAATAATCTGAATTTAAAAATACAGTATCAAATTCGAAATAAAAACAATATTGCTTAACAAAACATAACGTTTAAAAAAATCATGGAATAAGGAATATATTCTTCCTATATCTATGAAAAAAATTAATTAAAATTTACTAAATTAGTATTTATAAATAGCTTGCAAAACGATATTTGTTGGCGTGCATTCGGACGTTCTACCTAAATAGCAAAAAGTCCCATTGGTCGGACTCATGGAGCTGGTCAGACTTTAGCCACAGTAAAAAAAATGAGTTGAATCATGGTGAATCATCACGAATGATTCATTCAGAAACCGCCTGCAAAACGAAACATGAAGAAATGAGTTTATCTTCTTTGTGTTTGCCATTAGTATTGTCGAAGCTATGTCGAATATAGAACATTGAATTATATGGAATATATAGAGATATGCTAATATATTTTTGGTTTGTATTTGTAGACAAGAAATGAAATAAGAAAGTCAATCGCGTATTTATTCACATCGAATAGTTGTGTTTACATAACTGTAAAGCTTATATATTGTTTGAAAATACAGTTCTTTCAAGAGATAGTCTTGTCAAAATTTTGGATTTACTGTAAGTTCCTCATTTATTTTTTAAACTGAGTAAAATAAGCTAATAAATAATCATTTTTGGTACTTTTTCCAGTAGCATTGAAAATTTGGTGACAGTTTCTGGCAACCTATTTACTGTTTTATGTACACAAACAGTTAAATATTTATGCAATTTGTTTAATATAAAGAAGCTGTCGAAGCTATTTTTCTATTTTTATTTACAAGCATAAATAAACTGAATTCTATTAAAAAAAAAAAAAAAAATAAGCATAAAAGTTCATAGTTTTTTTTTTTTGCTTTTTGTGTCATTTGTCAACAAATCTCATTTTCTGAACTCCAAATTCCATCAAGTTAAAAAAAAAAAAAAGTAAAATAGCTGGTTAAATCGCAGTTTACTATCCAATGTGACAACCTTGGTATTTCGGATTACTTCTTATGGCAGCCCTAAGATTTCTCTTGAGAGAGCAGATGATGGTTTAAACTCCTTGTTTTGTAAACTCCTTTCTAATTGGATGCTTATTTTTTGTAAAAGGCTTTCTTATTGGACAAAAGAGGAGAATCGGAGAACAATTTGAATTTTTTTGGAAATACGTTATTGATATTACTCCAATGGATTTCACGTGGAAAAGTTTTGTCTGTTGCAGTCGCTTGATTTTTATTATTTGTTTTCTTATCTCCTATATTTTGAAACAAGTACCTATCAGGACGAATGCTTGAAAGGTGAGAATAAATATTTGATCGATTATTTTACTCTTATTTTTACCTGTATTTTTGAGCTTTGATTGAATTATTTTTGAAAGAGAGGCTGGTTGTTTCAAGTTACGAATGACTAAAAATTATAGATTGCTTTTGAATGACATCTTAGAGTACAAGGTAAAATTATGAATTTTAAAAAACGGGTTCAAGGGGACGGGAGCCCCCCTGATTAAAAAAGCTACAACATTGTGTTGCTCCCCTTACTGTTAACAAACGATCTTTTTTAATAATTTAAGTAAGTGAAAATTTTGTTTTTGGTATATTTGATAAAATGTATTTTACAATGTATTAAATGTATTTCGAAACAATTTGAAATTTTATGTATTTTTTATTTTCAATCAAAAATACAGGAAAAATAAGATAAAAATAACTGATCAAATATTTATTCTCGCATTTTAAGCATTTGTCTAGATAGGTATTTGTTTCAAAATATACGAGAAGAGAAAATAAATAATAATTTTGCATACTGTCTCCTGGATGTTGTAGCTCTGGGAGATAGTCACAAAAATGCGCCAATTTGGCAATTTTTGAAATCGCACCAAGAAGGAGAGTCAACTACGATCGCATAAAAAATTTGGTGACAGTTTCTGTAAACCTATTTACTGTTTTATATACACAGTTAAATATTTATGCAATTTATTTAATATAAAGAAGCTATTTTTCTATTTTTATTTACAAGCAGAAATAAACTAAATTATATAAAAAACAATAATATATAATATAAGTAAAATGATTATGTATACATATAAACTTGTATATTAATAAGCATAAAAGCTCATAGTTTTTTTTTTTTTTTTGCTTTTTGTGTCATTTGTAGACAAATCACATTTTCTGAACTCCAAATTCCACCAAGTTAAAAAAAAAAGTAAAATAAAAACATAATTTTAAATGTTGAAAATTTTTGACTGTTACGAAGAGTTTTATAAATTTGAAAGATTTAATGTCCCAGTTTCCTGACATCTTAAATGAGTTTTTCTTTAACGAAATCCATGTTCACCTGGAGTCCGCTATCTTGTTTCTGTGTTGGTCTTTTATAACCACTTTATCGGGATTCCTACGGGTCAGGGAATTCGAAAATTTAGGCAAAAAGTCAGGGAATTTTTGAAATATTTGAAAAGGTCAGGGAATTTTTTATGTACTACTTCCATCGGAATTTCTATTATCGTCGTAAATGAAGAAATTTTGAATTAATTATTCATCCAATCAAAAATTTTAATATGAAATTTGTGAAACTATATAACAATATGAAAAATAATTAAAAAATCGGAAATTCATACAGCACATACTTTTTTTTTTTTAGCATTTAACTAAATTAAAGTCCATTGTGGAGGGTTTTACAACAATATGTAGGCTGAATTTTTACTGAGAAAAGTCAGGGAAATTTTTAAAAAAAGTCAGGGAATTTTTTTATCAGAATTGCATAGGAACCCTGTTTATGCTTAATTTTTGAAAATTTAGATATTAAACATAAACAACAACAAAAATTTTAACAGAAAATCAGCACTCCAAACGTTATTTGTATAAAAGGAAAAATAATTAGGGGGGAGGATGGGAAATTCATAATTAGCAAACGGTAAATACATAAATTTTGAAACAGTAGAGTAAAGCAAATATTCATTTTTAAAAATATATACAGTGAAGGACTGATAATCCACACACCTATCATCCACAATTTTCTATAATCTGTATTGCTGAGCAAAAGTAAATGTCACTGTTGCTGAAAAAATTGTGAACTTTGGCAAATGGTTGTGGTAAAAAATCACGAATTTCGTCAACCGATCATGGGGATAAATGCAAATTTCGACAAACGATCGTGGGAAAGATCGCTAATTTCATGAAACGATCCCAAGTTTTCCCATTTGTTGTTGAAAATATCACAAACTTCGATAAATAATGGCAGAAAAAACATTAATTTCGTTAAACAATCAAGGAAAAATATTGTAAAATTTGTCAAAGATCGCGGAAATACATACCGAATTTTTTTTTTTTTTTTTTTAAGATCGCAGAATTACATAGCAAATTTTGCCAATCTGTCGCTGAAAAATATCACAAACTTCCACAAAGAATCGCAAAAAAAGTGTGAATTTCATTAATTGATCGCAGAAAAAAAAACAAGAATTTCGTTAAACAATCGTTGAAAATCATTGTAAAATGATTGTGGAAAAGAATGCGAATTTCGGCAATTGATCGCAAAAAAAAAAAAAAAAAAAAAAAAAAATTGCGAATTTCATCAAACAATCTTTGAAAAAAATCAAAAATTTTGGGAAACGATCACTGAAGAATTTCAGTAAGCAATTGAGGAAAAATATTGTAAATTTCGTCAAAATATCGCAAAAATACATGACAAATTTTGCCAATCTATCGCTGAAAAAAAGCACAAACTTCGACAAATGGTCTCGGGAAAAAAATCGTGAATTTCGTCAATCAATTGTAAAGAAAAAACATGAATTTCGGCAATTGATCGCAAAATTTTTTTTTTTCATAATATATCAAATTAGCAGTGTATTTTTTACTTTTTAAATATATAATTTCTTAAAAGAGCTTTTAAGGGATAGTATATTAACATTATTTAGATTTCATATTTATCTTATACTATACTAAATAAGGTATTAAAATGTTCTCCAGAAAAAGCAAATATCTCACAATCCACACAATACTCTATAATCCACAGCACCTTTGGTCCCAACTTGTGCGGATTAAAGATCTTTGCCCATATTCTGAAATTACAGCCAAAAAAGAATCTGAGATTAAACATTTAAAAAAATAACGGCAAAAATATGTAAATAAATCCAAATGTAGAAATTTAAAAATGGCCAACAAAGAAACAAGATGGCGGACTCTGGGTGAATACATCAGATGTTCCTAAACTTTTGTTAAAATTTCTATTACCATTAATCTAAAATTAACTAGCCCAGATGAATATTTCAACAAAATTAGCATTTTTTTTTCTGTGATTCTTTGATGAAATTAGCATTGTTTTGCGATCCTTTGATGAAATTAGCGTTGTTTTGCGATCCTTTGATGAAATTTGCTTTTTTTTTTTTTTTCCCCGATCCTTTATGAAATTTGCTTTGTTTTTTTTTCCCCGATCCTTTGACGAAATTTACGTTGTTTCTGTAATCCTTTGACGGAATTGGCAATTTTTCCTGCTAAGGATAGACGCAATTGATTTTTTTTTAGCAACCATCTGTCGAAATTCGCAATATTTTTTATGTCCAAATTGTCTGACTGGACTAATTTTTTTAAATTTTTGGAACCCAATGCGAATGTGATTTAAAAAAAGCCGGAGGTTGGCATGTATGTATATTCCAAATTTTTCAATTAAAAAAAATTATTTTGTATTTAAAATTTTGTTGTGTTGTAGAACATAAAGTTTTCATGATACTTAATAGTGATGACTATGTGATTTTCAATTAGTGTAAAAAGCAAATTATTTCTGTTTCCAATGTTGAATCTTAGTGTTGACTCTAGAAAAAAAGGTCTGCCGGTAGGGAATTTTTTTTAAAGGGAACACTATTCTAAAAAAAAGGTACATTTTTCAAAAAGGGAACTCTGTTCTGAAAAACGGTACATTTTTTCAAAAAGAGAACACTGCTCTAAAAAAGGGCACATTTTTTTCCAAAAAAACACACCTGTATCTTGCTCACAAAAAATGTTTTGAACTGGTTTATTTAGTCTCTAGAATTTGCGATATTTTCCCGGGATCAACTGAATTGCCATGAGGCGCATAGGAAGGGTTATTAAGAGCAGCCGGGTGCATCAAAAGAGTTTAAAAGAGCCGCCGGGCACAAAAAAGAAATAAAAAGGACCGCGGGGCGCTGTGCCCTGCTAAAGCGGCTTAGAGTGAACACTAGATTTTCAATTTTTTTGTAAGTGGAAAAGCAAGAAAAAGACATTTAGAATATTCATTTATTAAGATTTCAGGTTAAGAGTAATATGTTTGAGAGTTTCTAATTTATATTAAGTTTGAATATTTATAATCAGCAGTAAGTTGACTATTTAAAAATATTAGACTTATGTAAAAAACGTCAGATAGATATAAAAATATTAGATATTCATGATATTTTATAAAATTATCATGCTACTTATAAACCTGAAAGAGCACCTGGTCTTTCCTGGATCATATGTGTGATAGCAGAAAAATGCTCTTCTAAACCAGCTTAGCTTATATGAATGGAAGTAGTGAGGGAAAATGCATGTCTTATACATTCGTACGAGTTTCAGTGTGTCTAGTGTTGACCCTAGAAAAAAAAGGGCCACCGGACATGAATTTTTTTAAGAAAGAGACTCTTGCATCTCGCATCTCGTTCAAAAAAAAAAAAAAAAAAAAAAAAAAAAAAAAAAATTAGACCGGTTTGTTTAGAGAATCCCTTTTTATCAGTAGAATTTTGCGATACTTTTTTGCAGTCGATTGAATTTCACCATACCCCCACTTTCAGAATGACTGGTGGATTTTGCAAAATCCCCACAACGATTGACGAAATTTGTAATTTTTTTCCTTCGACTGGTTGACAAATTTCGGGATGTTTTCCTTCTAATGATCAATGAATTTTTCTGCTTTTTTTGTTCGCAAATTTTGCATTCCCCCCCCCCCCCTCCTGGAAATAACGGAAGGAGTTTGTGATTTTTTTTTCCATGATTAGTTGGCAATTTTTGCCCACAACAGAATGACAAATTTTGCATATTTTAAAGTGACAGACTGAAGAATGTTATGTTTTTTTTTGAGCTTCAGGATTTTTTTGCATGAACAATTGGTGAATTTCCCGATTCTTTCCCAAGACTTTACTGGCGAAATTTGCTAGCTTTTTTTATGCAACAGATAAATGAATTACACAATTTTTTTCTGTGACTGATTGAAGAATTTAGCAAGTTTTTCTTGTAACCGACTGGCAAATTTCTCTTTTTTTTCACATGACTGATTGACAAATTTCCCAATACTTCCCTGTGACCAAAATTTGTGATTTATTTCTCGCAATCAATGGACGTATTTCATGATTTTTTTTTCTCCCGCGATCAAAACATCGGGGGCAAAAAAGTAGTTAAAAAGGGTGCTGGAAGCTGCACTCTGCTGAATTGGCTTAGAGTCAACACTAGTGCAGAAGTTTGCAGATTTTACTGTATTTTCACTTGTTTGTCCTGAATCTCCCTTGAATTTCTGAAATCTTTTTTGAATTTTTTGATTGTATCATTTCTCATACAGTTTAAAATATTATATTTTTCTACCTACGAGTACAGTATGTTTTGTTTTGTATTTTACTTTTTGAAAACACATATGTATTTTAATCTGTACTTTAAGTTGTAATACTTGCAATATTTTTGCAATTTATCTATTGTGAGTTTCCATTTAAATAACCTATGTGCTGCCACTGCATCCATACATCAAATTTGAAGACAACAAAACCAAAAATTTTGAAATTGAAATTTTTTGATCTTCTCTGATAATGTTAAATTGATTTACATATTTTCATTTAGATTTACTAAAACTATTATCTGATTATTCATGTTGTTGTTTTTTAGATGAAAATACTTTTTAAAATCCATTAGCATATACATTTCAGTTTTGAAATTCCCCAGTTTTATGATATGAAAAAAACTGACATTCATATTCATAAAAAAATATTAATTATAACCTTAAAAAACATTTTGCATTTGACATTTAGATGCCTTCTATATATTTGTACTATACCAAATTGCAATTGTATTTTCTGAGTAGATTTTTGGATATGTTTAAGATATTTGAGGACGTGAGTTTCAAAACTCCTTATCCAAAAAATCAAATTTTGGGAAATCGCGAAAAACCTGTAACTGCGACCCCGTGCATCGAATACCTCCAATTTTTTGTATACTTATAGCTAGTTGCTCTGTGATATCATTGTGTTAAGTTGGAAAATCTACTTTAATTCATTTAATTAATTAATTGAAAAAAGTTTTGGATAAGAAGAGTTTTGTTGCCAACCTATGGATAAGAAGAGTTTTGTTGCCAATCTCTATCATACTTGCTGAAAGAAATTAATAGTTTTTATTTTTGGTCATCGGATGATAATATTTTGGATTAAAAAATAAACCTTACGGGAGCAAATAAGTATGATTAAAATTTAGTAATACGTTTTATTATACAAAAGCAAACTTATCAATAATCAAATAAAACTTATCATAAGTAGCTTATAATTAAAATAACTTTTTTATAAAAAGAATTTAATATAATATAATCTATATAACATATAATATTATATATATACACATTTCCTTCTGTTCTGGTTCTTTAGAAATAATATTTTTATAGAAAGTAAGCACTTCCATTTCTGACCAGTTTTCATCAAAATGTTTTTTTTTTTAACAATCTGTCGACATCCTTAAGTTTCTCTTGCTTCACGGGGACTCCCTCTCCCTTCTTTTTAAGAAGAAAGTTTAGTTTTAGATGCCTCTAGCAAAACTTTTACACTCTGAATTTTGATATTCCAAGAATCTTCCGAAATACACTTCCATAAATTTGAAGATGGCCATGGTTCTTAGTCTTTATATAGTACCTTATCGTAATACCTTTGAAAGGCCCGGAAATGCCTTAGGTTTATGCCTGAGAATAAAAATTAAACCTTTTAACATCTTCTGACAGTCAGAAATATAGAAAGCGATTCCCCATTTTTAACTTACATTTTAATCTTCTTTTGCGTGTATTCTTTACTAGCCCATATGTTCATATTTCTTTTTCTATTCTTCACCCTTCCACTACAAAATGCAAGAGTTTATTCACTGCCCATTACACATAAGACATGCTGTAAAACTTATTTAATTAGTTTGTATGAATAGAACAGGTAAAATCTTTAAACGAAAATAGCAACAGGTCACAGAGAAATGAAGGAAAATTACCGTAATAGTAGCTGATAAGCTAGCCGTTCGTTGGTCTTACGCATGCCCAAGGATAAAGCTAGTTTTGTTGCCAACTCCCTAGTGGATAAGGTGAGTTTTGAAACCAAACCAATATTTTAAGAGCCCAAAAATAAAGGATAAAAATATTTTTTTTACAGATTATAGTGTTTTTTCTATGCAGGTTTACCAATAGAATAGATTGGTAGAGAAAACTCGATTTTTTAAATTTTGGATAAGGCGAGTTTTGAAATTCACGTCCTCATTTAGACTTTGAAATAAAGTTTGTTTGAAAACTCTACTTTCAAGTAAAGTTTGCTTGAAAACTCTAAATTTAACGATTTATAGTAATTTTTTAAGTAATTCCCGACTATTTAATTTTTTAATCTTACAAACGCAGGACATAACAAAAAATAATTGTTTGCTACAATAATGGGTATTTTCTTTCCTTGGGTGGGACGTAAACCCTTTATGTAAACTTTGTTTGAAAACTTGGAAACTCTACTTTCAAGTAAAGTTTGTTTGAAAACTTTAAATTTAATTATTTATAATCATTTTTTAAGTTATTCTCAACTATGTAATTTTTTAATCTTACAAATACAGGACATAATAATAAATAGTTGTTTGGTACAATGGGTATTTCCTTTCCTTGTTATAGCGTCCCCATAATTACAATAATGTCAGAGTCATCAGCAAACTTTTATGTACGTCATGTAATATATGCCCAATAGATAGTACATATTATACACTATATTTATTTGCACAATTAATATATACGTTATACACCGTGTATGTATATTTACATGTATGCGAAACATTTACGTTTACACTAATATATGGTGCATATGTCATATTTATTTCATATATATGTTACCGTTAAAGCGTATAATCCGTTATTTCATAAAATACCTAGTTATTTTATGAAATAACTAACCAGGTCCATTAAAGTGTATAAAATTGCTGCATTTTAGGATTTAACTAGTTATTTTATAGAATAACGATTGTCTAACCGTTAAAGTGCTAAAGATGGCACACCAAAGCCGTTTGAACCGATTATAGCCGGTTAAGTCAGTTTTGAATTGGCTGGCTGTTTCAAAGTCATGCTGAATTTCTTAGACCTCTTCTTCGTTGCTAAATGTCTTTCGGAGTGCATGTTTTGTCGATATGTGTATTGAACTTGCATAAATTTGTAAGCGGTGTATTTATGTTAGCGTTTTTCATTTGGGATTATTCTCAAAGATTTTTGCAATCTTTTTTTAAACAATGAGTTCCACAGGTATGAAAGATCAATCGTCAAATAAGAAAAACTTAATGCAAGAGCGGTAGAAATCCTCGTTAAAAAAGCGTGAAACAAAGAAAAACAGTGCTATACTTACTCGTGAAAAAAATATTAAATTCGATTGCAGAAGTAAGCACTGTGTGATAATGATAAAAAAAAAGTGTGCCTGTATCAAAAATAATATGCAATGCAAATCTAAGTGTCATCACAATGATCCTTGTTCTTATAAATAATGGAAAATAAAATGAAGGTATTTCATAAATTTTAAATTAAAATGCTCTTGCATTATTAATTTTTAAAAAAGTTTATGAAGTGTTGCTATTAAATAACAATTTCTGCCAGCGTGTCATTTTTTAATAATATTTAAAATTATTAGTAATATGTTTTAAAAAGTGTAAATGTTTTTGCCAATAGGGCAAAATACTTAATAATTACGTAATTATAATTTATAAAAATTTAAATACCATCGAACCTTGTTACCCCGACACTTTAATAACCAGATAAAAGTGTCGTCATAAGCGGAGTGTCGCGGTAACCGGAGTTGGAGAAAAATATGTTTATAAAAAACTGTATTTTTAATTAATTTAAGACAATTTTAAATTCATAACTGTTCTTGCTGTTTTAAGCAATAAAACATTAATATTAAACAAAATAAACACAAAAATTAAATTGAAAAGAATAAAAATCAGATTTATGATGACTTATTTTTTTTATTGTTACATGAAATATAACAATAATTGAATTAAAATTGATAACTTAAGGTTTGCTTGTCCCTAGATGTGTTTCCTACAATTCTTTTTTCAATATTATACAATGAGTATTAATCTATATTCGTTGTTTCAGAAATGGATATTAGATAATTTCTGATTGTTTCAATGCAAGGATGCAATGCTTCGGTTTTAGCCGGATGCAAAATGCCATGTAACCGCAAGAAAGTGACGCCTGACCAGAACAAAAAGACCTGGGAACGTCTATCTGGAGCTTAAGTTCGTCTTTCATAGTGTGTGGGTTTATTTATTCAGGTAAACGATTGAAGTAAAATTTCTCATTTATCACAATGGGTATTTTAGACATTTTGTGAAAAGTTTGGCTAAGACATTTCTTACCGCTTAATTTCCGTTCTTGGCAAGATGGATTATGAAAAATGGACAATTTTCCTAAACCGTCGGGATATCTGGAGTTGAAAATTATTCAACGACATAAAATCCTGAGTTTATTTACATTAAAATCATATGCTGAAAATCGGGACTTTGAAAAACTGTCGTGAAAAGCGGAGTGACGTGAAAACCAGGTGTCGGGATAACGAGGTCCAACTGTATAACTATTGCCACATTGCATTCTGTTATGTTGTATTACTGTTTTACTAATATAAAAATAATATATTATATATTCTGTTTTTAAATATTACTTATCAATTCATCTATTAATAGTTTGAAATGTAGTTTTCGAGTGAATTTAACTATTTATCATCAGTTAATTTATAAAACAACGGATTTGTTTTAATGTCATAATGATTATTATACACTTTAATGGTTAGGCAATCGTTATTTTATAAAATAACTAGTTAAACCATAGAATCCAATAATTTTACACACTTTAACGGACTTGGCTAGTTATTTCATGAAATAACTAGGTATTTTATGAAATAACTGAATTTTATACTTTAACGGTAACATATACATCATATTTACACCTTATATGTCACATGTATGCCATAAACATCCATAAAATGTTTCTGTAAAGAACTTGCTGTTATAACTCAGTCACTTAGTGATTAATCTTTGACGGCTATATATTACATTGCGCTATAACAATGAAGTATCCAACAATGTAATTTAACATAAATATTAGCGATGCACTGAATATTCGGTATTCGCCCATGTTACAGAGTATTCGGTTTGGCCGAATATCCAACTATTTGGTACGCCAAACATTCGGCTTGGTGAATATCAGGTTTGGCCGAATATCGAAACATTCAGCCAAACCAAACACTTGATAAAGCCTTAAAACATTTTTAAAAATCTTACACAACTTCTACTTTTAACTGTTTTGTCTTGTTCAAAAAATGTTTGTCTTGACTATATTATTTCTGTGGAAAGTTTGGGAACAGATGTCATAAGTTCCCCCCGGCCGCCAACTTGGAATTCTTCTTGGCGTGAAAACCCTTTTTCCACCAAGTAGTAAATGTCGCCAAGCCCCGGTTTATATGCATGTTTGGCTTAACGAAAATAAAATGTAAATAATAAACAAAATTCGCTAAACTGGCAATCAGTAATCGTTGTATGAGCGCTTCGCGCACATTTATCGAAAATAAACATCGCCGAATTCAGCATTTTTCGCGGTATAGCATTCTTAAAATTCAGCAGTTCTCGTTTTGTAGTAATCTCAAAACGTAAAAAACTCTTAAAGCAGCAAAATATACACAAAAAACGAAACTCCCTAAAGTGGCAATCAGCAATAGTTGTATGAGCGCTTCGCGCACATTTTCCGAAAAAAAACATCACCGAATTCAGCATTTTTCGTGGTATAGCATTCTCAAAATTCAGAAGTTCTCGTTTTGTAGCAATCTCAAAATGTACAAAACTCTTAGAGCAACAAAATATATACATAAAATTATCAACATACCTTAACAGACATCTGCTTTCTTGAAACCTTCAGCACGAAATATCTCTCATAACATCGCCGTCCATTTCCAAAATAGGCTTAATACGCATTGACACGCTATAAACAAACCTCCCTTTCTTGTCAAAATTTCCTCATATTTCTTAATTACTTCAGCTAGAGCGTTTAAACAGACTACAGAAACTATAGTCAATGAAATACATCAATAAATTTAACATAAAAATAAAAAGACAACGATAGAACACGATATCAAAATACACCCACAAAATTCTAAGCTTCTCAGGGGTTGCCAAAACACGACACGTCACAACACACACGTCACACGGGGTTTACATATCGAGTTTCTCATATCCGTAAACACCACCAACACGCCAACAAAAATTCGCAAAACAATTCAAAACAACAACGGCTGAGGGAAGATACGGCATCTATGCCAAAGTTTGTTGCAAAATTTTAGGAGCAACCTGTATGTTTAAAGTCTCTGAAAATGATTGCCCACTCTAGACACTGATCTAGGATGCATTTAAAAACTTCCTTGTATTAGTATTTATTTATTTTTACTTTAGTCTCTTCTTGACAAATAAATTGTATATATGGCCCTGTACTGTATTAAAGTTTTTCTTCCAATTTTTGCACAACTTCTCTTTGATTTTAAAATGCTTGTTTTTGAATTTAAGAAAATTTTATCAATTTGTGTTCATTCACAGAAGAAGTCGTGAAATTTAAATTTTATTAATTAAAAAAGTTTTATAACTATCCTCTTAAATAACTCAAAACAGAATTTTTTTCAGTAAAAAGTTTACTTGTAAAAAGCTCTTGTTTATCAAAATGTAAGTTTCTGTGTTAAATATTATGTAGAATTGTTTTAAAATTTAACATTTTATGCCTTTAAACTTAATATAAAAGTATTTGGCCAGCCGAATATTCGGTATTCGGCTGAATAGTTACTATAGCTACAGCTGACCGAATATTCGGTATTTGGCCTAACAGTTACTATTCGGCTAGCTGAATATTCGGTATAATTCGTTTCACCTGTCAACCGAATGTTCGGCATGTTACCAAAATCACTATTCAGTGCATCTCTAATAAATATAAGGCTTATTTACATGTCCAAGATCGGTGCCCATAAATGATTTAAAAGATTTATTGCCAAATAGCGCATTTAGTAGGTATAAAAGGAGTATGTAAAGCTTCCAACAAGTTAATGAGGAGATGTCTTGTTTGCTGATTGCTACCTGTCAAGATGATGACTTTTCAGAATTATTCAAGAGTAAATTAGAGATCGACCGAAAATGTAGCATTGTTTTCGGCACAAAATCAGAGTTTCGGCAAAAATGCTGCCCAAAATTTGGCCGGACCGAAACTATCTGTATTTACAGCTCAGATGAGGCACTCTTTATTTATTGCTATGAACTTCACTGTTTATAATTATCACTCATGACTGACTCAAGAAGTGTGTGCAAATTATAAAGCAAGTAATGGATATATGGCTAAACTTTGAAGATGCTTTTCATGTGCCCATTAAAATATTAATTAATAATTATGAATATTTATGTACACATTAATAGTCCAAGAGCCGACAGCACAAAAGCCTATGTTATCAAGCACAAGAAAAAAAACATTTATTTTATGGAAGAGTAGAAGTCATGTCTGCCGGAAGTGAAGTGGTGCATAAGCCAAAATTTAATACCACCAGTGGTTGACTCGTAGGTTTATCATTGTGTTTGTCCTACCAATAAAGGTATGAAAACATGGAGGATAGTTGTCGGACAAACCCAATCTTAAACCTTTGAATCAACCACTGGTGGTATATTAATTTTTGGCTTATGCACCACTTCACTTCCGGCAGACGTGGGATCATTAGATTCCCCTACTTCTCTACTCTCTACTGAACTGTGCTCAAGGGGGGGGGGGAGGCAGGGTATTTCAAATTTCAACTCCTAAACACAGTTCAGTTTGCGCTTCTTAACCACTCCCAATGATTCAGATTTTGAGCTCAAAATTTAAGTCTAAGCTTTTGAAAGCATTTAATGAGATATAAAAAATAACGGTAAAAAATAGTTGTTCATTACTCCAAAGTCTAAAGTACCCTCTATCAACATTTTTAAAACTCTTATTTTTAAAATTTATTTTCAAGAAAATACTGACATAAAGAATAGACTTAGCGAAAACCTCAAACAAATCGACCAATTTTTCTGTTTTTATGATTATTTGAAATTTTGGACCCTAAACTTTAATGCCACCTATCTCCTTCAGAAATCATTTGGAACCATTAGTTTCTTATTTAATATTGTTTGTCTTGATGTGTACTATCATCCCTTAAAGTTTTACCCAAGAGTTTAGATTCACCCTGTATAATGACTTAAAAAAAAAATTATGTTTTCTCTTTGGTGGATCCTTAATGAAAATAAATGACCAGCATCGGGCCATAAAGGCATTAAATGTTGTCTGTGTGCTATTGATTATTGAGAAAAAAGTTGAAAGACACAATATCTTGATTTTTGTAGCCAGCCAATTAGGAATGGAAAATTATCTAAATAATCTGATGCCCATAATAGAGACAAATAACTCAAACAATAAGCATAACTGATGATTTAGTGTAAGTGTCCATTCAAATCAAAGGATACATTTATAAAGCAATATCTCATGCTAGTACCTTAGTTGCTATAGGTCCTAGTAAATTTGTAGAGTAGGGTGAAACAGTGCTTTATGCTGACTTAATTTTAGCTGGTTTAATGCAATTTATTCAGCAGTTGGCAGGGCTTAATTTGCACCGGAGCCCACCGGAGCTCGGCTCCGGTACTTCTCTGTTTTAAGTAAATATTTAAATATTGGTCAGAATTCACCGGAGCTCATAAATACAGGGCTCCGGAGCCCAGTGCAATAGCGATTTCGAAAAACTGAGGCCTAAATTACTCTTTCCTTTACCCCCGATCTCCAATTTTCTGCATTCTTTTCCATCAAAACGCTTACGTAGTGTATCGCCCACGTAGGGGATGGAGAGGAAACGGCACGTAAGATTTTCTGAACATATTTCTTATAAATGTTTTTACCTGTTGTTCATTCATTAGCTACATATATGCATAGCTGCGAACATTTTTTTTTTTTTTTTTTTTTTTTTGTGTGTGTGTGTGTGTGTGTGTGTGTGTGTGTTAACTCTATTTCCGAATCATAATCCTTACCTTATTAAATAGCAGGATTCTGCGATTAATTAACATTAAAATTAGGCAAAGGTTTCTATTCGAAGGAGTGATGAGCTAAAAAGTGGAATAGTTGACAGTTAAGTATATGCAGGCAGATATATTTAAAATTCTTATTTTGCTAAAGAAAAAAAAGATGCTTTAAATTTTGCAAATAAGGTATGAAATATAAATATGCGGATTGGAATGATGGCGTGGCGGGGGGGGGGGGGGGGGGGGACACTACGGTTTTAGTACTGCAGAATATTAGGGCTCCGGTACTTCTTTTCATAGAAATTAAGCCCTGGCAGTTGGTACAAATCATTGGGACAGTTCTGAAAAGATCACCAGACTAGGAAGGACCTTATAGGGTGACCATGCCAGTAGTTGATATCCCTCCAGTAGTTGATGAAATTTTTTAAATATTGCTCCATTTCAGGCGGAAATGAGTTTTAGACGTGGCACTAGACATAATATCTTTGTTTGAATGTTGGAGCACCTGTTGTCATAGTATTTTCAGATGCCCGCTGTAAGAAAAGCCATTTTATGATTTTTTTTAAATTGGAAAAGCAAAAATTTAGTTTTTGATTAGTTGGAAACAATTACGGTAAGTTGAAACAATCCACTTCCATCTTGCTTATTTCAAATAGTTTTATATGAATTATTGTTAATCAGAGCCCAAGCATGACATTTTAAAGATTCATTTTTTAATTTTTGGCTGATTTCTTCGATTAATCAACTACTGGGAAAATGGCAATTAAAGAAACTATTTGTTTATAATTTTGTTGCTAATTTCAGCAGATTTCATTTTTGCCCACTATAGGACATTTATTAAGGGTTGTAGCAATCATGTTAGTTTACTTCTAAAACTTAAAATGAAGGAAATATAATAAACCCCCCGTAGCACTGACCTTATTTGATCAACTACTGGTTCGGTCACCCTATATCCTTTATTAGTTGGTAAAAGAGATACAATCTGTGAAAGAATCCATTATGAAAATTTGTAAAATTTATATGAAATGTATTATTGTTAAATTGATACAAACAAATTGACCTAACCAAGGCCATTGTCTTAAATTTTTCCAATTAACCTTATGTTAAAATTTAACAGCAAAAAAATATTTTTTTTAATTGCAGCTTGCACACTCGATAGTCGTCAGCAATATCATCGAGTGGAAATGGGTGCTCGTTCATCTAAATCAGAAAAGAGAAACTCAAATTTCTTAGAAGTGGAGCCTGCATGTGAAGCAATAACTCTACTAGAGGGTAAGTTTGTTGTTGTATATTTACATGGATTAAATATGGACGCACATGAATCCGATAATCTAGCAGCAGCATGTCAGAAATCATTTGGAGATCAGGTTATAAACATTCAACCAAAATGTAGAGAGGGACTGAAATCAGCTTACCTATCAATAGATGAGCAAGCAAAAAAAGTTGTTGAAGAGATAAAAACAACATTATGTAATAGCTATCCACAATACTCCGAGGAAGAACTTAAGACTTTACCAATCAATTTATTCGGCTTTAGCCAGGGTGGACTAGTCGCTTGTATTATAGCAATTAACCATAGAGATGAACTCAACATTAAAACTGTAATTACCGCTCATTCACCTCTATCTGGCACAGATGTACTTGAGAATACTAAATCTGATGTAAATGAGTTTAACGCAAAGGCAAAACTAGGATTAAAAGCTATAGGGCACCCCAATACTTCACTGTCTGAAGTGAAAGCCTTAGGAATATTGCTTAATAATGCTTGGTGTAAGCCATTTAGCAATCTTATCGCTAGAGGTATAAGGGATATGCGTACAAATTCTACTTGCACTACAAATATAAAAGCATTCATACGTGAAAGCAAGCACAATATCCCTATATTACTTATAGCTGGTTACATATCTGACTTTGGTGAATATTTTGATTTTTCAGAAGAGGACAAGGAAAAAGTTGATGCATTTACTAAAGCCTATGCATTATTGACCACTAGACAAAATGATGGACAACATGACCTACTGATTTCTATAAAACGACAACTATGTAGGACAGATAGCTTTGAAAATCTTACCGCTTCTAAAGATGACCCTGTTTATCCTAGTCATGTGAGAACATATATTGCAGAGGGAACAATCCATTGTTACAATTTAATGCCAGTCCTTTCTGATTTCCAAGTGAACCATGGCAAAACAGTATTTGAAACCAAGGAAACCATAGCTGTTATAATAGACTTTATTGCAAATAAATTAAGTCAAGACAGTGCTGCAGAAAAACCTCTCATTACTACAAAAAAACCTCTCTGTAGTACGAAAAAAAAAAGTTCATTGTAAAAAGTTGTGAATAGAAAGCATCCCCTTCTTGATTTTTTGCTACTTTTTGATCAAGCAAAAAGTAGAATATAAATTCCTTCGATCAAGCAAAACGCAGGATATGCAACTCTTATTTTCCATCTAAAAACTGAACAAAAGCATGTCGACCTACATAGGTTACTTTATCTTTTAAATCTGATTCAATAGACAATAAACAATTGAATCTATTTAGCCACTCAATTTGTACAACAAACTGGATCAACAATTGTTGTACCCCACGTTTCTCCAGAGCAATGAGAAATAATAGGAGCATAATCTACTTGGTCACAAGGCTTTGTTTGTTTTAGTTAAAAATGTAATGATATAACTGTTTGTTGATTCATATTAAGAATAACTATTTAATAATTTGAGGGAAAATCAGGATCATAACGCTAAGGGGCTGTGCATATATAACGTTATCACTTTGAGGGGGGGGGGGGAAAGCGGGGTTCCTTTTTGATATAGTTATCATTTTTGATCCAACCAAGCTTTTCTTTTTCTATAACTTTTTTTTATATCCAAATAGTCTGTTACCCTTTTTTTATTATTATTTTTATATGTTTTTATGAAAATATAAAGCTATTATTAAAGCCTTTAAAGCCTTTTGTAAAATCATTTCATTCCAAAATTTGGTATACCCCAAAGTTTGACATTCCTGTTCTTCCACCATATGCACATATAATTCACTGTTGGAGAAATCAGGAACATAATATGTAAGAAATGATACTTGCGTTTACCAGTAAAGAAAGACAAAGAATGTTATCCACTGTTTTTTTATATATATGTTCTGCTTTTAAACTCTCAGGGCAGGAGGCAAGTGCAAGAAGCCAATATTGTGTTTGAATGCATTATGTAGCAATAAGCTGTTATTAAATACATTCAGAGTTCTCGCTGCCGCTCGCCATTACGTCAAATCATGGCAAAATGTTTCATTTGGCGAGTAAACTAACAATCAGACTCGCCAAATTGCGAGTACTTAATTTCTGCTCTGTTTGTGTGTGTGCCAATACCCTCAAGATTTATCCACGTTTCTGAATGATTGATGTAGCTTTACATGTTCAATCGCACCGTGCCATTTACACTGCTCTATTTATAGGGATAGAGACTCAATATCAATTCAGTTTAGCAACAGCCAAAGACACAAAATGACTGTGAGATAGGTTTATGTCAGTCGCCCTGGTAGAAACATAAACAAAATTACTCGCAACAAGTGCCAAATATTGAAAAGTTTTTGGAATGTGGTGTTGAAATTAACCATACTATTTATTAGTTGTACGTGAAGTGTCATTGGCCGGTCAATTTTTTCTATCGGTCGAAATCTCGTAGCAATTTTTAGTGTATGTTTTCCCAACGGTAAATCAAAGTTAGCTGTTTTTAACTTTTATTCAGACTGCTAAAAGAATGTCTGAAACATTTACACATTTAGGAGGCATTTAGAAAGTATTTATTTTTAATAGTTTCTGTAGCGAATAGCTGAATTTCTATTTTTTGAATAATTACAAAAAGTTACGTTATTTTAGAACATATTCAAAAAATGGATACAATAAAGGGTTAAAGCTAGATTTTTCAGCATTTCACGCCAAATCTATTTTGCTAACATTTATTTCTATTTGGCTACTGTTTTTTTTTTCTTATTTGCCCAATCTCTAATGTTGGTCAAAAGACAGCGAGAACACTGAATACATTTAAATAGTAACTAACTCTTTTAGTTGTTATTTAATATAAACTTATTCCATGTATTGATATTTTATTGACTTCTTGCATCTGCAAAGTATGCAGCTAATAAATGTATAATCATATGTATATACCACTGCAAGCTTATAAAAAGAATCTAAAAATAAATGAATTTTTAGACACTGATAACGATATTATTGGGTGGGGAGGCAACGAATGATAACGCATGATATCATAAAGGGGCGAGGGAGTCCAAAATCAGCAAAATGGTGATAACGTTATATATGTATAGACCCTAAATAATAACATATGAACGTAATATAGTCCACTTATTTTGTCAAAAATACAGGGTCTTCTACTCTAATTAAAGTATAATTTTCACTGATAATTTTGGGAAAAGTGAAGATATTGAATACAAATTTTAAAATTACTTACCTGACTTTGTGTTAAGATGGTAACATTGGGGAAAATGCAGGAAAAGAACAGCAACCCTATCAGGGCAATTCCAAGCCAATCTTACCATTTTTAGTATTTTATTTTTTACATCAAATAGGTAATACACATGTTTTCTGATAGTATTAAACCTATATTTTTCATATTCACAATGAATTTTATAAAAGGTTGAATAGTCAAAATCAATAAAATTGGAAAACCCTGCATTTGGCCAGTTCTTTTCACATTTTTAATCGCCGGGTGGAGACTGGCTGACTGCTTATTTTCATCTTTACCTTAAAGTTCCCTTTTTTTTTAAAGGTCCACTTTTATTTTACACTTTTATTTACCATTTTTTTTTGCAAAAGAAAAAAGAAAAAAAAACGGCCATTTTTCTTTCTTAATCTGACCAGAAAATCAGAGTTCAAACTTTTTACGACCGCTCTTTCATTTTCACCTAACACTTCATTTATAGTAGCTGTTTCATAATAAAGAAATCCATCAGTCTATCAGAAGAAAATAACTCGGTTAAGCAGGACTCGGATAATCGGGACTCTAACTGTATATTTCATTTTAAAAATGATCTTTAGAGTATATTTGTTGGTGTTCAGAGGGGAGTCATGACCCCCATGACCTCCCCCTTGGATCCGCCATTGTAGATTACGTAGGTCAGTATTACATATTTTAAAATAAGTCGGCTATTAGAAAATTAGTAAAATTCTCTTTGTAAATATACTTTGCGGAAGAGGGGGGGGGGGGCAAAATCCATGCTTGCCCCGGGTGCAAAAAAAGGTTAGTTTCGGCCCTGTCGAAAAGGATAATATTAAAAACTTAGAGAATTCATAATCAACTAGCTTTTTACTGCAATAGATTCATGGGTTTCAGCAGAATGATTGTTTTCTGCTTTCTGTTCAGTACCTACATTTGAAAATTAGGAACTGATAAAGCTGCAAAAGTTGTTGTTCTCTACAAGCAAGCACTTTAACAAAGAACAAAAGTTAACATCTTAACTTGCTTCCGAAATTATTTAAATTTTTTATATGCTGCAGTTATTTTAACTAAAATATCTAAGGTAGAATTGGTTTTTGACAGACACATGTTACAGTTATCGAAAAGGATAATACTAAAAACTTAGAGAATTCATAATCAACCAGCGTTTTACTGCAATAGATTCATGGGCTTCAGCAGAATGATTGTTTTCTGCTTTCTGTTCAGTACATTTGAAAATTAGGAACTGATAAAGTTGCAAAAGTCATTTTTCTCTACAAGCCCTTTAACAAAGAACAAAAGTTAACATCTTAACTTTCTTCCAAAATTTGTTGCTTCCAACTTGTTTAAAAAACAATGCTTATAAACTCACATCTTAAGTTCTAAGCATGATTTAAATATTAAGAATGTATATATATATTTTATCTGCTGACACTTGCTTTTGTTTTATTTAATATGAACATGGTGTCTAAATTTTAAGTTCTCTGGAATATGTATATATTTTTCTTTTAAACATTCCTTAACTTAATCATGATTTCTAATTTTCGTCCGTTATTGCTGAAAAATGGAAGCCATATTTAATTTAATTTTTTTATTCGCGTAGATATTGTATTTTGTGAATATGAGCAAAATAGATTTTATATGCTTTATAGGAAAAGATTGACCTCGGAAATAGAAACAAGTTGGAAATTGCTCGTAAAACGTGGCAAATGAGGTGCGTTCGTACTATAACTAATTTTATAAATATTTTTTGCACCACATATTGTACTGAATGTATATTTTAGTGAACTTTATAAGTGCATATCAATTTCATTCTGTTCAAAAGACTGCAACATCATTAAAATGCACTTGAAATATTTTTTTCCCATTGACCTTAATGTAGCGGAAAGCTTTTGACTGTCCTTGTAATTAAACTGTACATCCAATTTTCATAAAATTTTAAACGACTCGACAAAATTTTGCAACAATTATATAGGGTAGATGTGACAGTGATGGACACCCTTAAGGAATTTCTTTTAAAATATTTTTTTTATTAATAGTTATAATTATTATATTCCAGTTTTTTCAATATTATATTAATCTATCAACAATATTTAACCATTCTTATAGTCTCATTTCCCAATATGAATCGAAATTTAATTTTAAATAACAGAAATATATCAAAAACCCAGTAATGGACACCCCATAAAAAGTAATAAATATAACTGTTTTTATGACTGTATTTAGAACCAGAATTTAATGAATACATACTAATGAAACAAAATAATTATTTTCAAATAAATTTAGCAATAAGGATACCAGTAATTAATAAAATATTTGTAATAAGCATTTACTGTTTGCATCAATTATTGTAATTATCAGAAGATCAATATTTTAATTATTTTAGACGGATAGTTTAAAATACTAAATATCAGGCAATTGCAGCTATCAAATTATTGAAACAGTGGGGGATTTCAGAAGGTAATAATGATAAAAAAAGTTTTGTAATGCTAGTGTTTAGTTTTGTCTCGCTATTTTTTAACAATTAATCTTCCAGAGACAACTTGATATATCATTTATAATAATTAATATTACAAATATTAAAGAAATGATATTGTGAGTTGAATATTTTAAATGCTAAGTAAAATAATTTCAAAGTAAAACTGTAGAACTGATGTTTGAGGCCACTGATCTGCAGATTTACCAGTTTCATGAATATTGCCTATAAATTAATGAATATTACTTTTTTTTTTACTTTCCTTCGTCAGAGGTGAATAAGGAAACATTTAAGACAGAAAATAGATTTTTAATAGCTTCTGTAACTTAATTGTTTTTATTTAAACGGAGAGATTAAGCCCTATGAACCCCTCTTTGACTGTGCTCTTAAACAATATTTTCTGCTTCCTAGCTGGTTTGATTGCCAGATTTTAAAACAACAAGGTATATGTACATAAAAAAATAATAAAATATTAAAATTTTATTAATCACATAAAATAACTTAAAAGCAGCTACTTATAAAAGTTTTGGTGGAAAATGATTAATTAACCATTCCAGTAATGGAACCTTATAACCTTAAAAATAAATGAAATTTCGTAAATGACCGTTAGTATATAAAAGTCTAAGCTTTCTAATCAAACTACTCAAACAAAAGCATTCAAATTTTTCAAGAAAATAAATAATATATAAATTAATTAAACGAAGCCAGTTCTTAGCCTCTTTATTAAGATTTTCACAGAAAAACAGCAAAACTTTGAAACATTATTTTATGCATCCTAATTGGTTTGATTAAAAGTGTCAACAATAACCCAGTTTTATAAAACATGCAAGGGGAAATTATAAAAAAATTAATTAAAGTTAAATATGTATTAGTTATTTTTAATGAACCATAAAAATCAAGGGGTGTCCATTACTGGCACATCTACCCTATTTAAAATTTCAGACCATTCGGAAGGCTGTAACATCATTAAAATGCACTTGAAATATTTTTTTCCCATTGGCCGTAATGTAACGGAAAACTTTTGACAGTCCCTGTAATTAAACTATACATCCGATTTTCATAAAATTTGAAATGAATTAGAATAATGAACAGAATTATGGAACAATTATATATTTTAAATTTCAAACGATTCGGTTAAGTAGTTTTTGCACTGTTATATGCGGACAGACAGACAGACGGACTAAACGACGACTATAGGTGCTACGTATTTATATAACTACTAACACACCTAAAAATCAACTTTTACTTTTTTATATCATTAAATAGTTTAAACTTTTGTCTTTCCAACGACATGTCACACATGTTTATATATAAAATTAGTCAGATGTACCAATCCCAAAACTTTCTTCTATCTCATACATGTTAATACTTGAAAATTCGCTATCACACTGCCAAAATTAAACGGCTATCTATGCCCATCATGAGGATTCTAAAGATATGAAATTCCGTGCATTAGTTCTTGAGATATGGCTATCCCTGAAATCGTGTAAATCCAGCAAAATTCAGCCTAGCAGCGCCACCTATTGGGTGCTTTATACCAAAACCTATGTTACATCAAAACCACCAAGCAACCACTTATGTCAAAGTCTAATTGAATCTGAAGTTTGAGGAAAATCCGTGCATTAGTTTTTGAGATAGAGTTATAGCGAAAATCATGAAAATTTCAGCATAGCAGCGCCACCTATTGGACGATTAACACCAAAACCTAATTAGCAACAACTTGTGTTAGCATCTAACTAAATCTGAAGTTAGATGAAAATTCGTGCATTCGTTTTTGAGATAGAGCTGTTGCGGGAATCGTGCAAAATGCAGCACAGCAGCGCCACCTGTTGAGCGATTTACACCAACACATAATCAGCATCAAGTCATATACAGGACTAACTGAATCTGAAGTTTCATGAAAATCCGTGCATCAGTTCTTGAGATAGAGCCATTGCGGAAATCGTAATAAAATGCAGTTTAGCAGCACCACCTGTTAAGCGATTTACACCAACACGTAATCAGCATCAAGTCATATCAAGGACTAACTTAATCTGAAGTTTCATGAAAATCTGTGCATTAGTTCCTGAGATAGAGCCATTGTGGAAATCGTAAAAAATGCAGCATAGCAGCGCCACCTGTTGAGCGATGTGCACCAAAAACTAAACAGCATCAATTTGTATCAGGGACTAACTGGATATAAATTTTTATTAAATTCCGTGTATTAGTTCTTGAGATAGAGCGCCCACATAATTTGTGTCACACACTCACAGACAGACATTTTGTAAAAACATGTTTTTCGTGGTCTCTAAAACCTAAAACGTGTAAATCCGTCGAAAACCGGAATTCGAAAATTTTCATGAATCCAATACTTTCTACTTGTAAAGATAGAAGAAAGTAAAAAAATAAGTGTTGAAATTATTCGTTCTTTCTAAGAGTACTTCACAGCTTAATGGCCATTTTAATCTTTAATTGACTTTTTCTCAAAACTTGGATTTTTCCTGTTTATGTTCCTTTTTTAGGTGCGTTCGTAATTATATAAGTACATAGCACCTATAGTTGTCGTTTCATCCGTCTGTCTCAGTGTTGATTTCAGGGGGTGGCCCGGGGGGGGACATCCCCCCCCCCACCGGAGCCACAGAAATCCCTCCCGGAGAAAAGTGCCTGAATTCAACACTGTGTCCGCATATAACAGAGCAAAAACTACCCAACCGAATGGTCTGAAATTTTAAATATATAATTGCTGCAAACTTTTGTCGAGTCATTTCAAATTTTATGAAAATCGGAAGTATAGTTTAATTACAGGGACATTCAAAAGTTTTCCATTACATTACGGCCAATGGGAAAAATTATTGCAAGTGCATTTTAATAACGTTACAGCCTTCTGAATAATCTGAAATTTTAAATGTATAATTGTTGCAAAATTTTGTAGACTCATTTAAAATTTCAGGAAAATTGGATGCATAGTTTAATTACAGGGACAGTCAAAAGTTTTTCGTTACATGAGACTGCCAATGGGGAAAGTAAAAAAAATATTTCAAGTGCATTTTAATGATGTTACAGCCTTTTAGAACAGAATGAAATGGATATGCACTTATGTATTGCACTAAAATATACATTCAGTACAATATTCGGTGAAAAAAATATTGCAAAAACTAGTTATGGTACGAACGCACCTCATTTACCACGTTTGACGAGCAATTTCCAACTTGTTTCAATATCTGTTAAACTTTAGAACTCAGATTTTTTTTTTAATACTTATATTATGTTATACTGTATACTTTAACACAGGGATTTAATGATTTGTTGAGAATTATTTATTTTAAGCAGTGAAATCTTATCAAAAATGCTAATTTAAAAATGACTTTCAATAAATAATTAATAATTAGTTTTGAATTTCTCTTAGAACAAAAATGGTTGTTTAAAATATGTAAAGCATGTTATTCGAACTACTCTAAAAAACCTAGACTTCTATCTTTCACCATTTCTGAGAAAAATG
The DNA here is from genome assembly GCA_963932465.1 of Maratus speciosus. NCBI lineage: Eukaryota > Metazoa > Arthropoda > Arachnida > Araneae > Salticidae > Maratus > Maratus speciosus. Next base: position 188,188,163 of record OZ010798.1, on the reverse strand, counting down.
TACGTAAAGTTGGTGAATTTAACATGGTGGAGATGTGGCCTCCCGAGGTTTCCCGGTCCCCTTAAAACAATTACATTTCAGACCGCTACATGAAGAAATCTCACAATCACTTTAGAACGAAAATGGTCTGTTAAAACACGTAAAGCATGTTATTCAAACTACTCTAAAAAATCTAGACCTCTGTCTTTCACCATTTCTTGAGAAAAATGCACAAAAAGTTGGTGAATTTAACATGGCAGAGATACGGCTTTCCCGGTCCCCTTAAAACAATTACATTTCAGACTGCTACATGAAGAAATCTCACAATCACTTTTGAATACTCGACAATCAATTTTTTTCTATACAACATACAACTATTTAGCTCATAATATTAACATTCCACATATCACATATCTACACGGATAAATGCTTAAAATTAAATAAGACTTACCTTTATTTTATGTATTCCATAAAGAATAATTTTAATGATTTCCTAATCTGTTAATCTTAAAATGGCAGACGAAAAGGTGATAATTTTTCTTATCTTTTAAGGGTGTCGTCGCCTTGCTGTTCTGATTGGTTAATAAACAATGCATACGTAAGTCACACTTTCAGGAGTGAGGCATTTCACTCCTTTCTAGAGAGTGGAAAATTCCACTCTTTAAGGGGTGTATTTTTAAAAAATTCACTCCAAAAAGAGTAAAAATGCCTGTCACTCTTTCAAATAGTGAACTTTTCGCTCCTCCCAATTTTAGAGTGTATAAAAAAAGGGACGAAATGGAAAAGAAAGGGACGGTAAGGATGGAACGGTAAGAAAAATTTCCACCTACTTTAGGCAAATCTTGTTAAGACGAAGTGGTAGCCACAATGTTCATTGATTTTTAGAAACAGTTATTTACATTGGATTAACTAAATAAAAAAATAGTTTACCTCGAAAAGTGCAGGAATAAACCTTGGGAATGGTAAGACTACCAATAAAGCCACGATGCTTGAAATTGATATTTAAATGCTGCAGTAAATTTCCTGTCAAAGAATTTTAGACATTCTTTCTATAGCATACTTCTACATGAAAAAAAACTTGAAAAAAATTCTGTGGCTGCATCTGAAGTGATTTTCTGTATAATTTTAGAAGAGGGACGGGAAGCTATCTAAAACCCAGGGACAGAGTTAAAAAAATAATAACAACCGTAAAAATGTGTGCATGTTAATTTTTTGCTACATATTTATATAAAACAATAGTTCCAGTTTCAGAAAAAAATTACATCGAATTATTTTTATTGAAACAATTTTATGCAGACAGCTCCAAACTTAAAAATCAGCATCAGGGACACGGGACAGTATAGGAGTTTTCCTGGTATTTGGACCGCCAACATCTCCAAAACTTATTTATCTCATTAATATTGTTATGCAATCATGCAATGGGATGTTCCCCAGTATATGAAAAAAAAAAAAAAAAAAAACAAAAAAAAAAAAAACACAAGAACATGTGCTAAAATAAAAATTATTATTCAGGGACATAAAAGTCAAAAGATTGTGAGAATGCCCCATTTATTATTTTATTAATAAGGAAAAATCACTGTAAAACATGAAAATGCTAAAAATCCCATAAAAATTTTTAAATTAAAAATATCCATTCAAAAACTGGCTTCAAAGTACATAACTTTAGACATATAGGTGTACCTTCCTGCAAAATCTTGTGGCTTTACACACAGCGGTCTCTTCAGCAAACAAACTTTTTAACTCTGTTTGACCTTTTAAGATGGTTTGTCATTATTTTTCAGTTTCCCAAAAACAACTTAACTTGCCTGAAGACAAAATTTTTTTTTAACAGATTCATATTTTAAGATACAGTGAAACCCCCTTGAACGGCCACTTCTAAACAATGAAAACAGGCCACATGTTGATGGAACCAAACACGTTCCATAGCATTAGTAGTACACATTAGTACGAACCTCTAAATAAGGAATTTTGAACAATGGCCACTCAAAAGTCACGAGAAAAAAAAATTACAGCTCCTGGTACAATTTCATATTTATTTGCAAACCGAAATGTGAAGTAGATAAAACAAAATTTACTTGACATGTGAACAAGCAGGAAATGAAGACATTAATAATAATGGGGAAATTTTATGTAATATTCTTAGAACGTCAGGCATAACTAACGTAAAGTTGAGCTTGTTTGTATCTCTGGTAAAAAAAATTGGCAGTTACTGCCACATTTAATTCCATACAGCAAATGGTGGAAGATAGGAGAGAGGAATCGGAAATAGATAATAGAATCACTCAAAATTTCCAGTATTATCACATATACCGAAGATTTGAAGAACCTTCATGAAATTCAAAATTTCTTATTAAATCATAATGATGATGAGTTGTATAGTAAATCAAATCATATTTTTTTTTTTTGTTTGGAGAAAGACATTTGAAGCAAAAAACCTAAGCAACTGCAAATAACTGATTTTCTAAATCAATGATGATTAATTAAAATGACTGTGTGTATTTCTATTTAAATTTATGTTATTTTGATTTTTTTTAAATGAAACCTCTGAATAACACCCACCTCTGAAGAGCGGTCACTTTTCAACGGTCCCATGGGTAATCAATCGTTATTCAGAGGTTACACTGTATATGTAAAATAATAGATATATGAAGTGTATTTTAGAAACAAACAGGGGGAGAAAATTTTAATTAAAATTTAGTTTTACGAATACTTTTATGGAAATGCAGGAAAGACGTTTGCTCAGAGTATTAAATAAAGCTGTGTACATTGTTTAATGACATCTTTATAAAGGTATTTTCTGGGGTAATTCTTAATTTTTTTTTTTTTTTTTTTGCTTATTTATTAAAACTTAGTGCAGTATTTTTAAACAGATCTTCCCAATTTTAGTCTTCCCTTTTAATTGTAAATGGTCCCTTGAAATCCCCTTTTTAACCCCTCCGGGACCGGCGGCATTTACACAAATTTTTTTCGGTTGGCACCACTTTTTTAAAAAAAAGTTAGCTTTACATAAATAATCATGAAAATGCTCTAATTAAAGAAAGCAAATATTACTTTTCTTTTTTACTGGTGCCAAAAACAAATTCTGTATGCTCTTTTTGAAGGTGCACATATGCACCCATGGTTCCGAATGTGTTAAACAAAAATGGTCCATTCCCCCCCCCCCCCCCCCTTTTAAGAGGCTAAACTATATTGGGAGCCCTGTTATCTTTATACTCTTGCAAATATTTTTACATTACTTTATTTTTTCTAATTATTACTTTTTCATTAAGTAATATTTTGATTGAAATGTATTTTAATTTTATGTTATTGAAATACTATATGTTATGCATTTGATAAAGTTGTAACATGTATTATTTTCTTTATATCAATGTTTACAATAAATTCATATTTTTTAGCCTATAGTTTATTGTTATTTTTGTAAATTTTCTTATTTATATATCAGCTCGTTAACATGGAAATAATTATTGTATATCTACAACAGTCAATATTTTTATAAATTTTTGTACTAATATTGATTTTGTTAATTTAATTTTTTTTTTTGTGTGTGTGTGTGTGGGGGGGGGGGGTCACAGTTGCTATGCAGGTTTTATTTTTATTTCACAGTAAACTTTTATTCTAAAATAATGTTAAAAAATTTTAATTCTTGTTTATGTTGGCAAACCATGGGAGTTTTTTAAGTAACATGCTGTGTAAACAATTTAAATTAGATAGTTCAAATATAAAATTTTAACTACAAATTAAAATGATTTCAATATCTCAAATTTTATATTTTTGATTTCTTTTACTGTTCTTTTGCTTGTGCAGGTTGTTCACACCTAGGGTTTATAAATATCATAATATTTTTGAAAATGTAAAAATATCTGCTATTTTTATATAAATAACTAGATAAAATGTAATAAAATACAATATTACTAAATGATGCAATACATTAAAAATATTAAAATTACACAAAAATATACATAAATCAGCGGTTTCAACCCTCTTCTTGGGCCATCTTCAGGATAACTATTCTTCATAGATCCTGAAGACGGGCCTCAGTAGAGGGTTGAAACTGTTGATTTATATATATTTTTGTGTAATTTTAATAATTTTAACATAGTACATCGTTTAGCAATGTACATTTTATCACATTTTATCTAGTTATTTAAATTGTACATGGTGTAATGGTCCATGCCTTTATAATATTTTTTATATATATCCAATATTTTCAAATTAGCCAACATAAGAGTCATTATAAATATTTTCAGACTTAATTTATATTAGAAATTAAAATATATTGGACTTAGCATAAAACTTTATAAAACAATTTTCTATTTTTTTTTTTTTTTTTTTTTTTTTTTATGTACAAAATTGAAGAACAACTAATTGAAAACAGACATAATTTGCTTTTTTACACTCACAAAAAAAAAAAAACAAAAAAAAAAAAGTTTTTAGATTTAGTATCGTTTCAAGAATAGTTTGTTTTATGCAAAATAATTTGTTTTTATTGAAAATTTTGAACATGAATGTAAGCTTATCTGCTTTTTCATTCCCTAACTTGTTCAGCAGTTTAAACGGAACAACTAAACTGAAGCCAGAAAAAATTCTTTCTGTTGAAGCTGTAACTGATTTTCTAAATTTTTATCCTTCAATGGCTGTTTTAAGTAAATAATCTACTCCTAAAAATCTTGTCCTGCATCATGATTTCATCCTGTAACTGGATGACGTAGTCATTTGTGTTGCCGCCGCCCGCTCTAATAGGTTGAAATTTGACTTTCAGAAACTTATATCAATAGACGGAAGCATACTTGAATACTTTTGTACAGTCCTGTATTTTATCTACTGTCTTTATATGCATGCCACTATTTAGCTAAAATTTAATTAAGACAAAAACTCTTAAAACTAGTGAAATCACACTTCCAAAGATTATCATCAATAGATTGTCATATATCCAATTCTTTGCGTGGCCCTGTATATCATTTTATCTATATTCTACAAACATATTTTAGTATACTGAGTCTAGTTCGGCGTAAAAATGCATAACTCATTTAAAAACCACTTTTAAGCTATTTTCGTTTCTGCTCAGTAACCCTTGCGAATACTTTTGCATACCCTTGTATATGATCTACAGCATTTATACACACAACGTAATATGCAAAAATTTAGTTAAACTTAAAAACTCATATCACAACTAAAAATGCACTTCCCTGCAATCATCGCTAATATTCAGTATTTCAGACGCAGTATATTATTGGAAATCTTTTGTGTGTCCCTGTAAATACTGTGCACGCACTATTATACAGGAAGTAGCTTGTAGTAAATCTCAGCAATGTATATCAATTTCGTTATATGTCAAATAGTTTAACACGATTGAAATACTCTCCCTATACCATTATGTTACGAAATACTTTTGTGTGGTCCTGTAAATGAATAATAAATATTCTTTGCACCGCATAGCTACAGAATGTATAGTTTATTGCACTTCATAGATGCATATCAAGTTCATTATGTTCGAAATGGTGTAACATCATTAAAATACACTTGAAACAATTTTTTCTCATTACATGTAATGTAACAGCTTACTTTTGACTGGCTCTGTAATTGAACTATTCATCCGATTTTCTTAAAATTTGAAATGACCTGAGAAAATTCTGCAAAAATTATATATATTTAAAACTTCAAAGCATTCGGTTGGGTAGTTTTTGCGCTTTTATGTGCGGACAGACCAGATGGCGACTAGGGGTGCTACGTATTTATATAGTACGCACCTAAAAAGACCTGCTGGGCAGTAATTTTAAACAAGTTGGAAATTGCACGTCAAACGTGGCAAATGAGGTGCTTTCGTACTAGAACTAGTTTTATAAATATTTTTTGCACTGCATATTGTACTGAATGTATATTTTAGTGCACTTCATAAGTGCATATCCATTTCATTCTGTTCGAAAGGCTGTAGCATCATTAAAATGCACTTGAAATGATTTTTTACTTTCTTCTATCTTTACAAGAAGAAAGTTGGATTTGTGAAAATTTTCGGTTTTCGACGGATTTACATGTTTTAAGGGTCAGAGATTCCGAAAAGCATGTTTTTACAAAATGTCTGTCTGTGAGTCTGTCTGTCTGTCTGTATGTGACACAGATTTTGTGGGCGCTCTATCTCAAGAACTGATGCACGGAATTTAATAAAAATTTATATTTAGGTAGTCTCTGATATAAATTGGTGCTGATTAGTTTTTTGTGTAAATCGCTCAACAGGTGGCGCTGCTATGCAACATTTTTCACGATTTCCACAATAGCTCAATCTCCAGAACTAATGCACGGATTTTCATTAAACTTCAGATTCTGTTAGTCTTTGACATGAATTGGTTTTTTAAACATTTTGGTGTAAATCACTCAACAGGTGGCACTGCTATGCTGCATTTTTTGTAATTTCTGAAATAGCTCTATCTCAAGAACTAATGCTTGGATTTTCAACAAACTTTAGATTCAGGTATACCTGGATATGAATTAGTGCTGCTTAGTTTTTGGTGTAAATCTTTCAAAAGGTGGCGCTGCTATGCAGCATTTTTCAGAATTTCCACCATAGCTGTACCTCAATAACTAATGCACAAATTTTCATCAAACTTCAGATTCAGGTATACCTTGACATGAATTGACGTTTTATAGATTTTTGTGTAAATCGCTCAACAGGTGGCGCTGCTATGCTGCATTTTTTGTAATTTCCGCAATAGCTCTGTCTCAAGAACTAATGCTTGGATTTTCAACAAACTTCAGATTCAGGTAGGACCTTGATACGAATTCGTGCTGTGCTGTTTATGTTTTGGTGCAAATCGCTCAACAGGTGGCGCTGCTATGCAGCACTTTTCAGAATTTCCATCATAGGTCTATCTCAATAACTAATGCACGAATTTTGATCCAACTTCAAATTCAGGTATACCTTGATATCAATTAGTGTTATTTATGTTTTGGTGTAAATCGCTCAACAGGTGGCGCTGCTATGCTACATTTTCAGTATTTCCGCTATAGCTCTATCTCTAGAACTAATGCACGAATTTTCATCAAACTTCAAATTCAGATATACTTTGATATGAATGGGTGCTAAATTGATTTAATTTCTTGTACTATTTAAATGATTTAATTGACGTGATTTATAGAAGAAAGTTTTGTGATGGCCACAACATATTAGTTCTCATTAGCTGTAATGTAACAGAATACTTTCGACTGGCCCTGTAATTGAACTATTCATCCGATTTTCATAAAATTTGAAATGACCTGACAAAATTCTGCAAAAATTATGTATTTAAAACTTCAAAGCATTCGGGTGGGTAGTTTTTGCGCTTTTATGTGCGGACAGGCCAGATGACGACTAGAGGTGCTACGTATTTATGTAGTACGTTCCTAAAAAGGCCTGCTGTAATTGCTGGGCAGTAAATTTAAACAACTTGGAAATTGCACGTCAAACGTGGCAAATGACCAAATGGTAAATGTACGATTCGTATTAGAACTAGTTTTCTAAATATTTTTTGCACCGCATATTGTACTGAATGTATATTTTAGTGCACTTCATAAGTGGATATCCATTTCATTCTGTTCGAAAGGTTGTAACATCATTAAAATGCACTTGAAATGCTTTTTTCCCATTGGCCGTACCGTAATATAATGGAAAACTTTTGAGTGTCCCTGTAATTAAACTATACATCCAATTTTCATAAAATTCGAAATGACTCGACAAGATTTTGCTGCAAGTATATTGTAAAATTTCAGACCATTCGGTTGGGTAGTTTTTGCGCTTTATTATATGCGGACGGACCGAAGAACAACTATAGGTGCTACGTATTTATATAATTATGAACGCACCTTAAAAGGGCAAACTGTTCTATAAAAAAGCACTCTTGTACCTCGTTCAAAAACAAATATTTTGAAATGTTTTGATTGAAGTGCCTGTTTTATGATTAGAATTTTGCGATAATTTTCTGCGACCGATTGAATTTAGTGATTTTTCTCCCGATTGACTAATGAATCTTGCGATTCCCCCCCCCCACAACCAATCGACAAATTTCGCATTTTTTTCTCACGATTGACTGACGAATTTCACAATTTTTTTTCCATGGCCAATTGACGAATTTGACAATAGCATTTTAAAGCAACTGACTGAAGAATTTCTCAATTTTTTCCAACAATTGACTGGTGAATTTCGAGATTTTTTTGGACGACTAAATGGTGATTTTTGCTACTTTTTTCCTCTCAACTGATTGATGAATTTTGCAATATTTATTTCTACCGATTGACGAATTTTGCATTTGTTTTTCTTGCAACCGATTAGCGAAACTTGAGGGTTTTTTTTTTTTTTTTTCCCCAAATAGTCGATGTACAAATTTCAGAGATCGTTCCCGCGCTTGATCAATGAATTTCATGATTTCCTCCCGTGTACAGCTAGTAAATTTCCAGATTTTCCCTTACAGCCTCCTGGCGAAACTTGCGATTTTTTTTCTTGTGATTAACCAAAGAATTTAAAGTTTTATTCCATAGCCAACTGGCAGGGTTGTTTGATTTAAATCGCTATTTAAATCAAATGATTTTCTAAAAAAAATCTTTGATTTAAATCAGTTTTTTTTTTTTTTTTTTTTTTTTAACATTGATATTTACAGGTTAAATAAGAATCAAATTCATCATTTATGTTATAAGAAAAGTCATCATTCATTTCAGATTAAAAATTACCTTTTAATAACATTTAAATAAAACTTTTATAAGTTCAAAATACTATTATTTTATGAAAGTTAATGCAATTGTATTAAAAATAGTATGAATCCGTAATGCATTCCTAAAAATACTGATAAATGCTCTCTCATTTTTAAATTGTTTTCTTTTTTAAATGACCAGTTCATTTTTGCAAGTTAAATGCTTAAGCTATAGTTAAATCTATTTAAAATAATGTATTTAATATAATAGTACTTTCTGTACAGAGTTACTTTCTCTGAAGCAGATTAAACACATGTTTTATGCTTAGTTGCTTAGACCTGCAAATTACTGTATATGTTGGTGTTTCAAATAATATGATCAATACTTAGACTATAACATAATAAATATTTCGACTATTTGTCTAACACAGAATTGTAGAATTCCAATTTCATCTATAACTGAAAATGCTTTAATAGCTGTGACTAATCCCTTTTCTTTTCTTTTCCTAGAATTCATTGCTTACTTCAATTGAAGATATAAGGAATGTTACTGTACCTTATTCATGGGTCTGTCCAGGATTTATGTGTCCTGTTTTTGTGAAGGTTCGTTTAATTGAAAAATCTAATCACAATTTTGTGAATTTAGAAAAAATCATTATATATAGGTTTTTGTTTATGTTTTTAACAAGATCGTTTATTTATATATATATATAAAAGAGTATGTAATAATTTCTTTGTTAACTTCAACTGTTTTGTGACAGGTTAAATTTTATTTTAAAATAATTCATTTGTGAAAGTTTAAGTTTTGCGACAGAAAAGTTTAGGGAAAGGTCTATTTTGACGACAAAAAATTTTGTGAAGGGCCCTGTTTTAAGATGAAAATTTACGTGAAGGGTCCTGTCCTGTCCAAATATTTAAAAAATTATGAAAGGCCCTTTAAAGGACCCAAATTTTTCCTAAACAAATCCCTGTTATTTCTAAGCTAAGCAGTCATTCCTACTGTCCAGTAAACATGATTGATTGTTGAATTTGTCGACGGCTGGGGAGATAACACTGCCAATTCATAGTTTTAGGCTTTCAGTTATGTGATTATTTTTCATCTGGTAACTATTTTGTCAATCATTAGATTAGTATAGTATAGTGTGATTCAAAAGTTGAAACAATAATGTCATTTACAAATATTGGTACAGTTACAGAGAGCTTTTGGATTTGTCGATACATAAGAAAAATGGTTTGCAGAAAAAAAGATCCAATGTGGCTTTATTTTACAGGAAAAAATACTATTTTTGGAAAAGGTGTAATAGCAATATTGAAATAGTGTAGTGATAAAATTATGAGGATTATGGCAAGAATATAAAACACAGAGAAGCTTGCAGTCTATGTGATAAAAATAACATTCATGAATCTGAATCAGAAATGGATTACACATATACATTTAAAATTCTTTGTTACATTTATTGTTTATATATTATAATATTATTGGAGTAATACATTAATGAAAAATAAATAACTTTAGATTAACTAGAAATTTATACACAGAACATGCACAGGTATATGTATAGCAATTTAAATTAATAGTAGAATAATAAAAGTTTAAGTTTTAAGTGAATCTTTTAAATTTGTTTGCAACAATTTTTAATTTTTATTTAAAATATCTTGAATTCTTATCTAGGAAATGTAATGAAATTAATAGAAATGTGTAAATCTATACAGAAAAAATAAATAAAAGCATGCACGTACATAAATAAGTACACAAATACTATTAATAAAAAAATCTGATTTAAATTTAAAAAAATCCGATTTAAATCAAATCGGATTTTTATTTATTTATTTTTTATCGTGATTTTAAACAACCCTGCCGACTGGTGAATTTAACAATTTTTTTCACACGACCTATTGACAAATCTCACGATATATTCCCTTGGCCAAATGTCGAAATTTAATATTTATTTCCTACGATCAACAGATATAATTTGCGAGTTTTTTCTTCCACAATCAGAAAAATAAATGGCAATAAATGCCACCGCGTTCATAAAATAATTAAAAAAGGCCGCCGGGTGCTTAAATTAGTTAAGAGGCCACGGGCCACTGTGCCCTGCCAAATTGGCCTAGAGTCAACACTATAGATGAGATCCGTATAGATTTTTCCGCTGTTAGCGAGACAAGACTGACCAATCAGAAGCCTGCATTTTTGCGAACTTTTCGCTGTTTACTTCAAACAGGGGAAATTTTCAAAAATGCAGTCTTATGATTGGTCCATCTAATTTTGCTAACAGCGAAAACTTTATCTGAATTGCAGCCTAAATAATAACAATTTTTTCATTAAAAAGCTCTAATGTATTAAAATGTGCGAAGTTTTGCATAGAATTCAACTAATTTTTTTATGTATGTTTTGGCTATGGCCAGCAGGTCCTCCTTGAATTTGGAAACATTCTGCTGAAAAGGGTTGCTGTAATAGTGATTTTTGTGTCATTTTCATTATTGTACTGTCGAAAAGTTTTTGAAATTATACATAAAATTGAACCAAATATCATATATGTTTTTACCTATTGCAATCTGGTCCTCCTTGAATTTTGCAATATTCCGCCTGAAGGGGGCGCTGTAAAAGCGATTTTTGTGCCATTTTTAATATTGTATCATCGAAAAGTGTATGAAGTTATGCATAGAATTAAACCAAATTTCATGGTTATGTTTTTGGCTATGGCCAGCGGGTCCCAAGTGAATTTGGGAACAGTCTGTCAGAAGGGGGAACTGTAATAGTATTTTTTCTCGATTTTTTATAGTTCTGTTGTACATCGGCTGTTCATGCAGCGACCGGCAATTCGCATCCAGGTAACTGGGCGATTCTCAAGCAGCTGATGTATAACATAATAAAAAATATTGATTTTACTAAATATTATGATTGAGGTTAACTCGTTTTTACTCCGATTAGTAAAATGAAGCAGAAACTTAATCTCTTCGGTTCCTGGGTCCTCTGTTCTTTTCCTTATAAAAACTAAAATGTCCCATTTTTTTACATTTTCACATCACTTCTTAATGGCTGAATTTTTTTTGCGTTCAAAGTAAACGAATAAATGGAAGCATTGAAGATTAATTATTCTATAAAATAAATGTTATTTTCATCTGAGTTTGCAAAATGCCTAAAAATGTCCAAAAGACAGTATGACCAAGAAAGTGAGAAAATTTCATAAGTATTTTACTTAAATCTTTTTCAATACAAAATTTTGAGGATTTGTAGATTATTCATTTGTTTAAAGCTCTTAAATGTGTCATTGCGTTAATTTAGGTTATAGTCCAGGCAATAGAGACCGTATAGGGACTCTACCTAGCAAAATTAATGGTAGTACTGGAAATCGGCTTTCTAGATGTTTTTTGGGTCGCTGAATCCGAATTTGTAACTTCCCACCAAAATTTCCCCCGGCAATCCCCCAAATTTTGGTAAAAAGCCCCCCCAAAAAAGTTTTTATTAAAAAATTCCATTTTTTATTGTTTTAGGGGAAAAGTAACTAGAAATTCAGAAAGTAGACAAAATTTGCAACAAATTAGATATATGACATTACGACTTAGGATGAAGGGGAAGGGGGGATCTGCCTCGGAACATGCGCGCAGTGCTGCGTGGACTAAGTTGTGCAATTCCACTTAACCACTCACACGTTTACATTAGCCCTCCCATCTTCCCTCCGAACTTTCTCTATAAGGTTTACTTTAAGTTTTTTTGGTCGCTGAATCAGAATTTTTAACTTACCCCCAAAATCCCCCCCTCCCCCCCCCAAATAGTTGTTTTTAACTTAAATTTCTTATTGTTTTAGGTGAAAAGCATTACGTAATTCAGAAACTAGACAAAATTTGCAACAAATAGGATATATGACATTATGACGTAGGATAAACGGGGAGAGAGGGGGCTGCCTCGGAACATTCCCCGCGCGCTTTTCTCAAAAACCAAATTTTTTCAAAAAATCAATTTTTTGGGGGGTTGCCGGGTGAAATTTTGGTGGGAAGTTACAAATTCGGATTCAGCGATTCAAAAAACATAAAGTGAGTCGAAATCCAGAACTAGTATTAATTTTGCCAGATAAAATCCCCTATTGCCTGGACTTCATAATTTAGTGAACGTAGCGCCGCAGTGCATGTTCAGAGGTAGCCCTCCCCCTCCCCGTTCATCCTAATTCATAATGTCATATATCCTATTTGTTGCAAATTTTGTCTAGTTTCTGAATTACGTAATGCTTTTCCCCTAAAACAATAAGAAATTTAAGTTAAAAATAACTATTTGGGGGGGGGGGATTTTTGGGGAAAGTTAAAAATTCGGATTCAGCGACCCAAAAATCTTAAAGTAAACCTTATAGAGAAAGTTCGGAGGGGTGATGGGAGGGCGAAAATAAACGTGTGAGTGGTTAAGTGGAATTGCGCAACTTAGTTCCCGCAGCACCGCGTCCACGTTCCGAGGCAGATCCCCCTTCCCCTTCATCCTAAGTCATAATGTCATATATCTAATTTGTTGAAAAGTTTGTCTACTTTCTGAATTTCTAGATACTTTTTCTCTAAAACAATAAAAAGTTTGATTTTTTTAATAAAAACCTTTTTGGGGGGGCATTTTACCAAAATTTGGGGAGGTTGCCGGGGGAAATTTTGGTGGGAAGTTACAAATTCGGATTCAGCGACCCAAAAAACATCTAGAAAGCCGATTTCCAGTACTACCATTAATTTTGCTAGGTAAAATTCCCTATTGCCTGGACTATTAATGGTTATTAAATTGATGTTTTTAAGGGGCTTTGTAGTTTTAGATCCATATTTTTGAACCTAAATTACTAAGCGCCTAAAGGATCCATTTCAGAAAAGATATTTTTTCTGTCATTTACGATGTCATTTTGTTTGGATAAAACCAATGAATAAGCATTTGTATTACTTTAGCTTTGGAACTGAAGAGGTTAAGATGAAAATCAAAGTTAGTGTAGTATTCAAGTAATGGCACTGATGGATTAACATGTGTAACAGCTTTTTGAAATATTAACATGTATGAGAATGAAGAAAGTTTTGGCATTGGCACATCCAACTAGTTAGCATATATTTTTCAATTATTTAAAAATGTTCTTTTTTTTTTTTAGATATAATCGAGGGACAACGTACTAAGCAGTAGAAACAAGAAATGACGACTCAAAAATACGGAACTTGGATTTCAAAATGATGGTAAAAATAATTTTGCAAGATTAATTTTGTCGAAAAATATTAAAAGTTTTGTTGTTGATTTTTACAACTTAACAAATATTTTTTATTTCCATAAAACATGAATAATAAATGAGTGCAAAAAAGTAATAATCTAAATCAGCGGTTCTCAAACTATGGTGTGCGTACCAATACCAGTACGTGAAGCTCTGTTTACTGGTACGCGAAAGTCTTATAATGGTACACGAAATGAAATAAAAATTACAGTATGTGAAATCAAAAAGCAGCTCAATCCCACGTCACTGCCTCCTCTTTTAGTCCAAGAGCCGACAGCACAAAAACCTAAGTTATCAAGCACAAGAAAAAAACTTTCATTTTATGAAAGAGTAGGAGTAGGGGAATCTTATGATCCATGTATGCCAGAAGTGAAGTGGTGCATAAACCAAAAATTAATACCACTAATGGTTGACTCCTAGGTTTATCATTGTGTTTGTCCTACAAGCAAAGATATGAAAGCATGGAGGACTGGGAGGAGGAAAACACAATGATAAACCTACGAGTCAACCACTAGTGGTATTCATTTTTGGCTTATGCACAACTTCACTTCCGGCAGACATGGGTCATTAGATTCCCCTACTTCTACTCTTCCATAAAATAAAGATTTTTTTTCTTGTGCTTGATAACATAGGTTTTTGTGCGGTCGGCTCTTGGACTATTTTTTGATGTGTCAGTTCACCGGCTCCGTGGCGTTTGCTCTCTGTTACTGCTTTGACAGTTTTTAGATAAATGGAACTAATATTCGGTAGATGTTGAGTTGACCTTTCATACACCTCTAAAAAGATGTTTTCTTCTATTACTATACTGTACGTGTGTATATCACTTATTTCATACCTTCAAACTTCGATATCGCATTAATAAGCAATTTATTTTCAGAAGGTATGTAAATTTCTTAAGTGATGTGTATTTTAATACTGATATAAACATAGTATTCATGTAACAAAAAATTGGTGATCAAGGCGACTTCAAATGGGCATATTTTTCCATGTTTAACAAAGCTATGCAGTAGTTTTATATTTAAATATATCTTTATTTGTCACTCAAAAATGATACATTTTATATATTTAGACTAAAAAAAAAGTCAATATAAGCACCAATTTAATAATGTAATCATGTAAATCAGTAAAATCTGCTCAGACGGAAGCACAAAAGACTGCGAAAATATTTAGTTTTAGACATATTCCTTTTACACAGGTTTTTCTGTAATAGCTTTGAGTTTGTCACCTGGTGGTACGCAGAAGTGTGAACTTCTATTTAGTGGTACTTCGGTCTAAAAGTTTGGGAACCCCTGGTCTAAATGAATTACAGGCTTAAAGTCATTACTTAAACTTAAATCATTTTTGCCATTTTAAACCTTTCTGGTCCCCTACTTCACTCACACAGAAACACCTGCAGTACTACTGCTTAATACTATGAGAGAGTTCTTTTAAAATATCTCATTTGCATTTCAATACTTAATATTTTGATAGCTGAGGCTCTACAATGCATTTTTTTGGGGGGGGGGGGGGTTGCAGTTTTTTTTAGGATACTTTCATTTTTGAAATCGTTCCCAAACTGCAACTAAAATTGAAACAGTACAAAATGTTTTTTTTTTTAATCTCAGCTATTCAGTGAAAAGGAATGTTTTTTAAAATATTGAAATGCAAACAAGATATTAAAAAGAACTCTCCCATAGGTATAACATTTTCGTGTGGGTGTTTATGTGTGAGTGAAGTAGTCGTTTAATACAGTAGATTGCTTTACAGTTTCGAAAGGTTCAGTTAAGAAAGGAAAATATTTTAAAATTCAAAAGCTTTGTTTTTAGGATATATGTATAACATTTGGTGTTATATGTTTCAAAATATAAAGAAAAAAATTCTTTTATTCATCTTAGATACCAAGATCCAAGAGATGGCGTTGGAAAAGAGGGTTGGTTCACAGTCTAACCTTTTATGTCATTTGGTAGCTGTAACAGTACCTTTCAAATTGCCTGTGATGTTTAAGCATTCTCGAATTAACATATTTTTTTTTGTGTGTGTGTTTGTTAAACAAGTCCAGTTTCCAGTCAAATAAAGAGTATCTCCGACACGTACTGCTTTTCTTGTTCAATCAAAACAAAAATGCGATTGAAAGCCGTCATATACTTGTGGAAAGTTATGGTGACAATGTCACAATGCAACCTCAAGGGTTGACAAAGACAACAATCTTTATCGGCCGCAAAACCAAATCGCTTTGGAAAGAAGTCAATGCTGTGCGTTTGGTGGGATCAGAAGGGTGGCATGTACAATCATATTTATTAAAACGTAAAGGCAATTCTGTAAGTTCAGGAAGAGAAAAATTGACACATTTGCGCATGCGTCAACTGTTTTTCGAACCTTTTCAATTTAGAGGAATGTTGAGCGAATCCCTGCTAGTGCAGCTGTCAAAAGCAGCAGTTTAGAGCTTTGAATCTTTGTAGAGGACGTGGGTTCGAGCTAGTGATGGGCGATTCTGAAAATTTGAGAATCGATTAAAATCGACATCGTATAAAACAGAATCAATCGCAATAAGAATCGATTCCCAAATTCTAGAATCGATACTTGAATCGATATTTCGATGTTCACAGATTCACGCAGATAAGCTGAAAAATAGTAATTCCAAAACGTAGTGAATCAACAGGGCCGTAACGACTATCTCTCACCCCTCACCCCCATTTATGGGGGCCCAAAAGTAAGCTACTACAGACCTTTGAGTAGAATAATAAGGTTTTTTAACTTTTAAAATTACTATTTTTAAGATGTAATTTTGATAAATAATTTGTATTATATTTAAATTTATCTTTAAAAAATATCTCGATGAGATAAAAAAAAAAAAAGAACGAATTGATTTTTTTTTTTCATCCTGAAAAGATGTACTTTTTACTCTAACTCTTCTTTCCTTCAACCAAACAGATGAGGACTTACTTCCTATAAACATCATTCTTCTTAAAAATGCGCAGATGAGCGAAATTTTGAAGGCTCTAAATTTATTTAAAAAGTTAAATGGTTTTTCAGTCTTTTTAGGGCCTCCTATAAGCGTGGGGGAAATGCAAATATTGCAAATCTTCTTTTAAAATAGCTGTGATGATGTAATTAACCAATCATCACATACTAATTATCCCCCAATTAATAATCAAAATTCTCCTTTTAATAATATATACATTTAACTAAAATTTCTTTCCCTTTTTAAAATATATATCTCATTATCTCATTTACAGTTTATAAATATATTTCTTTTTAATGTTTACCAAGTTTTCAGCTGTTAAGAAAAAAAAATGTTCTCATCCTTGAGCCATTAACAATGAAATAAGATACTTTTCTCTGGTTAACAAATAAATAAAAGTATATTCCTTGATTATATGTTTTTCTTTTTTTTTTCCCCCAGCAGTAATCTAAAAACTATAAACAGTTATTGACTCATTCGATGACATGCAGAGTGCACTCACTGAAACAATAATAAATAAAAAAGAAAAGTATCGAGTTAAACTGATGGCATTGAGCTCACAGTCTATTCATACTAATTGTATTTTATACTCTTACTTCAAAGAATGCCTTTCGAAAAATAAATTAAGGGGGAATCAGCCCCCCCCCCGTCACATCTCTATACTTAAACAATAAGCCTCCAATCTCATCAGGGAAGCGCTTTATCAGAATAAAGTGGTTACCAAATTTGAAGCAAATCAGATATCTAAACCCATATATCTAAATTAAGGGGGGTTAGCCCCTGTTCCTCCCTTTATACTTAAACAATGAACCTCCAAATTTAATCAGAGAAGCGTCTTATCAGAATTAACTTTTATATCAAAATTGAAGCAAATCTGATAATTCTGCATGAAAAACCCATTTATTTAAGTGGGGGAATAGCCATCGTACCCCCCTCCTTTATGCTTAACCTGTGAGCCCCCAAAACTAATCAGGGAAGTGCCTTATGAGAATGAACCTAGGAAAAACAATTGAAGCAAATCGGATATTTCTATCGAGAGTTATCGCGTTACGTATGTACGTACATACATGCATACAGAAACTGCGGGCACATTAGCTCTCAAGCTTTGATAGCCTGTGAGCTAAAAAGAAAAGTGCCCAGTTAAACTGATGGCATTGAGATCACAGGCTATTCACACTAACTGTATATTATGCTCTTATTTCAAAGAATAATGGCCCTCGAAAAATAAACTAAGGGGGGGGGGGAATTGCCCCTCCCCGTTTCCCCTCTTTATACTTAACCAATGACCCTCTAAATGTCATCAGGGAAGCTCCTTATCGAAATAAATCGGTATACCAAATTTGAAGCAAATCGGATAGAAAAACCCATTTATCTAAATTAAGGGGTTATTAGCCCCCCGTTTCCTCCCTTTATATTTAACCAATGAACTTCCAAATCTAATTAGGGAAGCGCCTTATCAGAATAAACTGGTATACCAAATTTGAAGTAAATCGGATAGCAAAACCCATCTATCTAAATTAGGGAGGGTATTATCCCCTCGTCCCCCTCTCCCCCTTTAAACTATAACAATGAACCTTCAAATATAATCAGAGAAATTCGTTATCAAAATTAACCTGTATACCAAAATTTGAAGAAAATCTGAAAATTCTGCATGAAAAACCCATTTATGTAAGTTAAGGGGGGGGATTAGCCCGCGTTCCCCCCTTTATACTTAACCAATGAACCCCCAAAAACTAATCAGGGAAGCGCCTTAGCAGAATGAACATAGAAAAAAAAATTAAGCAAAATGGATATTTCGTTACGTACATACATACATACAAAACCGACGGGCACATTAGATCACAGGCTATCAAAGCCTGTGAGCTAAAAAGTGCCAAGTGCGTGTAACTAGGGGGGGGGGGGAGGAGGGACAGAAAATAAAAGAGGACATTAAAGGCTTTCCAACAATATGTTACACGAGATGGTTTGGGAGAAACAATAAATATGCCCCCCGGGGGACAGGTAAGTCTCAAACGGTGGGAGGGGCGACCTCAAATGTATCTTTGGTCAAGGTTTCAAAATGTAAATTTATAATAAAATAGAACGAGAATTGCGCATTTTTAAAATAGCATGCATATTTTGAACGGCCCTGTAAATTAAGATTGGCGAGGAAGGGGGGTGGGGGGGGGGGCGGAAAGGATTAGAAGGGACGAACTTGAAAAATACAACATAATAAAGTAGTAACCCGAATAACTAGTCTTCTAAACAAAAGTATAACGATTTAACCTAGCATTGAATTCAGGGGGTGAACCGGGGGAACATTGGAATGTCCCTCCCGAAAGTTTTGAGATTTTATGCTTTTTAATGGACAAATGTGCATCCCCCCCTTACGGAACTCTAAAATCTCCCCCCCCCCCTCCCGACCAGAGCAGTCAAGAAATCAACCCGCCATTCAACACTGAACTTAGAAAGAAAAAAAAAAAAAAGGCTGTTATACAAAATTTTACAGCAACTCTGCCACTAAAACTGTAAAATTGGAGGAATCTATTCAACCCGAATCGTGGATCATGCGCGATGCGATTTGAATTGAAGTAAATCAAAAAATATTGATTTCACCCACATCTAAAAATCGGCATCGAATCTGAACTGAATCGATTCGCCCGAATCTAAAGAATTGAAGTAAATCAAAAAATAGCAATTCTGGCCGCATCTAAAAACATCGACATCGAATCTAAACTGAATCGATTCGCCATTTCTGATCTTAATTTACGGGAAGAATCGATGCGTTCACTTTTTCTTGCTTTCTTTTGTCTTTAGAAAAAGAAAGCGTTGGATTCGTGAAAAATTTCGACTTCCGGTTTTCGAAGGATTTATAGTTTTAGAAGATCTTGTCTAGAATACGATTTGACTATTTTTATACTCTGTCAGTCTGTCTATTTGTTTGTCTCAGACAAAAAAATTGTGGGCGGTCTATTTCAAGAACTAATGCATGGAATTTGTTGAAACTTTAGATTTAATTAAACTTTCATATAAATTTGTGCTGATTACTTTTTCATGTAAATCTACCGGCAGGTGGCGCTGCTATGCTGCATTTTCCCCGATTTTCGCAATAGCTCTATCTCAAGAACTAATGCACGGATTTTCATCAAACTTGTGAAGTTAGACGTTGGCATAAATTGTTGCATGTTAGATTTCGGCGTAAATCGCCCAACAGGGGGCGTTGTTATGCAGATTTTATCAGCAGTGTTGAATTCAGACAATTTTCTCCGGGAGAGATTTCTGCGGATCCAGAGAGGGACAGTTCAGAAGGGAAGGGGATTGCAGTTTTGTACATTAAGCATAAAATCTCAAACCTTCTGGGGGAAGATTTGAATGTTGCACATTGGGGGGGAGGGGGGGCATGTCCTTCCGGGCTACCTCCGGAATTCAACACGTTTTTCTGGATTTAAACGATTGTAGGGATCATATCCCAAGAACTAATGATCGGAATTTCATCAAACTTAATATTCTGTCTTAAGTTGTTTATGATTAGGTTTTCGTGTAAATAATATAACAGGTTGTGCTGCCATGCTGCTTCTTTTTAGCAGTGTTGAATTCAGACATTTTTCTCCGGGAGGGATATTGTAGAGTTTGGGGGGGGGGGTTGTCCACCCGTACCAGCCCCTGAATTTAACACTGTTTTTCAGAATTTACACGATATTAGCGATAATATCTCAAGAATGACCGGAATTTCATCAAACTTAATATTATGTGTCATTGACATAAGTTGTTCCTGAGTTTTTCGTGTTAATCATGTAACAGGCTGCGCTGCTATGCTGTTTTTTTTTTTTTTTTTTTTTTTTTGTTTTTTTTTTTTTTGCATGATATTCGTGATAGCCCATATCTCAAAACTAATGCACGGAATTTAATCAAACTTCATATTCTGTTACACTGATAAATAAATCCTTATTAGGCTTGTGTGTATACTGCCCAACAGCTGTCGCTTTTATGCTCTTTGAATTGGGATTTTCCGTTGCGGACATCTAGGTTAATATCAGACGAACGTCTTTTTGCACGCTTTTTTTTCGCTCTTACACTGTCCCTACACATGCTAGCGAAGGTGTAGGGATGGCGTAAGAGCGAAAAAAGCGTGCAAAAAAAGACGTTCGTCTGACATTAGCCTAAGAGGGTGTTGGCCGAAATTCAATGATTTGTTAGGAAAATGCAATGCTTATATTTTCTTTTAAAATGCACATACTTCAACGAACCCATGCTTTTTGAATCCTCCTGATGCGCATAGGTTATCATTTAAATTTGACACTGTGATAGCGAATTTTGAAGTTTTAACATTTGTGAGGCAGATGAAAGTTTTGGGATTGGCACATCCAACTACTTTATCTTCAATTTTTTAAGGAAAATGAAAATGATATTACCTTATTTTGTCTTAGAGACATCGATTAAAAAATTCATAGTATCGATTAAATCGAGTTGGCCATAGTATCGATTAAATCGATTAAAAAAATCGAAATCGCCCATCACTAGTTCGAGCCCAACGCCCGGCAAAATGATTTCTGCAATATTTTTGTCGATGATTGATTCTCTTCATTAATGGCATGTTTTATTAGCAGGAGAAGTTGTATAATTTTTATTTTGTTGTTATTATTTGAGTGCTTTACAATTAAATAAGATTTTTAATACACAACAATATTAAAAAAAGTAATTTTTTAAAATATTTTGCATGTAATTATCAATTAAATAAATTCAGCTGATCTACAGTTTTTGTTATTTTCTGACCCTTATGAAGAATATAGAAAAGTTTGTCATTCTTTTCCGAAAAAATGGAAAAGAAAGCGAAAAGAATGAAAAATATTCATATAAGAACTATAAAAGAAACTTCCTTGATATCCATAGTTTAATATTTTAAAAAATGTATAAAAATGTAAAATAAAATTCAAGTAATAAAAAAAATATATTTTATAAATCGCTAGTTGCATCAAGTTTCATATTAGGCTTTTAGAGAATGACATTGATAAAAATAAAATTCATGAGAGCTTTTAATGGTCGGTTTGTTAGAAAAATATTGTTATTATTTTTAAAAAAAGTGAGACCATAGCAAGTAAAAATAAATGCTTTGTATCCAATATTTTTAGTTAAACTTCTTATAAAAAGCAAGCATAATTGGTTGTAAATTATAAACTTATGTTTTTGTTTTTACTTCATAGACTACGTTAGACTGACAGCGCCATCTATTGCGTTAAATCAATAGGAATCACTTATAGAATATAGAAATTTGTCACGATTTCAGTAATTAATTTAAAAGCAACTAATTAAAAATTCAAGAATTTTTCTAATAAAACATTGAAGTTATTTTATTTGCCGTCAAATCTTGACGGGTGCTGTCTTGTGAGTTTCTAAAATCAGGTGAAAACAGTTAATACCGTTTCGTACTGTCAACGAAAGATTAATTTGAGCCATGCATTGATCCAAAAGTGACCAGAATGTTCTACGACACGAAAAAGTGATTTTGCTGCACGACAACACCCCCCCCCCCCCTCACAAACAGCGAAAGTGGCTATAGGTTTCATTTTTATACTTGGCTGGGAACTCTTGCTCACCCGCCATACTCACCAAACTTTATCCCTTCCGACTACCACTTGTTTTCATCGATGTCTCACGTACTCTTCATGAAACACTTGAATGGTAAAAAATGGCAGGATGACCTCAAACGACGCACGGTTTTTCTGGAAGGGCATCCACAATTTGGCTGAGAGATGGAGGAAATGTGTAGCTAGCTATGACACATACTTTGAATAAACCATTTTGTATCTTTCTCCTAAATTACCGTATATACTCGTGTATAAGTCGATCCTCCCCTCCCCTCCCCCCCCAATTCTTAAGTAAAATTTTGAAAAAAATGGAATTTTCGCGTATAAGTCGAACCACACTTCTGGTAGTATGATGAAAAATGGTTTGTGAATGAGAATTAAAAAAAAAATTAATAAATGTTCATTAAATTAGAAAACTTTTTTACGTTTCTAATCAGACTTTTCTTTTTAATTCAATGTTTTAAAACTGTATAATTATGTAAAACTGAAGAAGCTTAAACTATTTTGAAACCTATTCACATCAATTCAATGATACTTAAAAAGAAAAAATTCTTTCAAAAATATATTCAAGCCGTATTTACAAGAGTAAACAACTCCTTAAACTGCTAAAATATAATACTTCTTTGTATTGTAGGACTTTTAGGAGATATCTACAAGCATTCCCAAGTTGAACTCTTTTTAAAAAGGGGATTAAAATGTCAAAAAGACTGCCCCTCTATTGAAGGGGATTCTGTCCCAAGAGAAAATGGGTGCAGAATAATTACAGGGACATTATTGTTGAGGTTTTTTTATCAATCACAGGGAAACGACCATTGTCCGCTTTTATCTCTCATGTGATTACTTAAAAAACTTGCCCATTCGCCGATTATCTGCGAATTTTTTTATCATTATTATTACCTCGTGTATAACTCTAACCCCTATTTTCAACTCCCAAATTTTGTCTAAAATTCTTCGACTTATACACGAGTATATACGGTAAATGAATTTTTTTAATGAAAAAATTAAGAATTATTAACTGCCACCCTAGTAGAACATAAAAGCAGTGGACATAACGTTAAAAGCTTAAATTTAAACCCGCACACGCGATTGTTTTGTATAATTTAGAACATGTGAGGTTTTCGACTAGGGCACTCTGCTCCGTGTGTCAATACAATGGAGTTTGGAAATATCGATTTTTTTAAATTCTCGGATTTTCTTTGAAGCACTAAAGTTATCTTAACCCATTTATGCTTAGTGTCCCATATTTAGGACACTTCGAATTTTACTAAATTTGTGTAATTTTTTCCCTGTAACATGAAAACGGCGTGAAATAATTACCTATAAATGCTTTTATCTGGTACGGAGAGATGACAGCGCAAGATGGATATTTATTTGCCCTTAAATGAAGACTTTTTTTTTTAATGTTCATAGATTTTTCATTGTTCTAGATGGCAAAATGTAAAAAGTAAGTTTATTTGTATCATAAATAAAAAAAAAAAAAAAAAAAAGAAAAGAAAAAGCTATCTTAGCTTGTAGACTTCTTTGAAATACGTACTTTTTCAGTTTGTCAATTTCTGTGTCCTAGCCTATTTTTTTTTATGCATGTTTGTAAAACGCCCTAAATATAGGACGAACGATGTACACGAATGTGTACATGTTTTTATTAGCCATTTAAGGGAGAGTTTTTTTTAAATGTAAAATCCTTTTCAAGATTATTATGAAATAAATTCTTTTTAGGACTCAGATACGATTATTCTTTGTTTTTTATTAATAATATATCTTATTAGTCACTGTAAATAAATAAATATATTTTTTAGTAGTACATAAAAGTATTAATTATAGTATTCCATATAGGGTGACCGACCCAGTAGTTGATCAAATAAAGTCGGTGCTACGGGGTTTTTATTATATTTCCTTCCTTTTAAGTTTTAGGAGTAAACTAACATGATTTCTACAACCCTTAATGAATGTCCTATAATAGACAATAATTAAATTCTGCTGAAATTAAATAGCAACAGAATTATAAAAATATAGTTTTCTTAATTGCCATTTTCCCAGTAGTTGATCAGGCGAATCCAGTTTTTGATCGATTTCATTCCAGTAGTTGATCACTGGTCATTTTGATCTTTTTTTCAATGTAAGTAGAAAAAATTAAACAATTTGAGAATAGTAAACATTTTAATGAGACGAATAAAAGTAAAAAATACAATAACTTATAAGCAATATTGAAACTCTAATTCAGGGACAGAGAAAAGATTTCTTGTTCTACTGATTTTTGTGGGTTCAATGTGGAAATAACTTGATCCAACCTATAAAAAAGGAACACTTCCGTAGGCTCCTACATGCCGCCATGGAAGCCACCGTCGCTCCTTCTTTTTCCATTTCCAATATTTTCCAAAATTACTACGTGCTCATCAATATACTTTTGCACCGTCTGCCAAGTATGGACAGTTTTCTCATCTAAGGATTCCACTCACACACTCTCACCGGACGAAATTTTGGCACTGGGCTCAAAGTTGTATGAGTTGCTCAGTCGTTGTTTTTTCCACCTAGTCGGAATTTTAGATAGTCCTATATATTGTCTTTGATGTATAAGTTGTTGCTTCCTCTTTTCCCTTTTCTGAATCATTTCTTTGTTTCGGGTTTCTTTCTCTTCTTTTTCCTTTTCCCTTTCTTCGAAAGACATTATCCACTGTTTTGACGTTGTCGCATAAGGCAACCGCCTCTTTTCTGTTTTTTCTTCTGTGGCGAGTCGTGAGGCCATAGAATGTTGTCTACAAAAGCTGGACTGACGTTTTTTACTTTAACT
Source organism: Maratus speciosus (assembly GCA_963932465.1). Classification (NCBI taxonomy): domain Eukaryota; kingdom Metazoa; phylum Arthropoda; class Arachnida; order Araneae; family Salticidae; genus Maratus; species Maratus speciosus. The sequence continues at coordinate 188,163,018 of OZ010798.1, read as the reverse complement.
ACACCTAAGTTTTTTGGGCACTCAGAAGTTGCAGAATTTGGAAGTGGGTCCGTCTGCCTTGAAGGATCTGGTGTTGCATGATCATGATCAAATATTGTTCGAGGATCATCAGATTGTAGAACAATATAAGCAGTTGGTGTTAGGCGATCACCAACTGGCGATTCAGGTTCGCTCTCTGGTGTCGCAATGTTCGTTTCAGTTTGTTCAAGATATTTGTTCCGCATTTGCCTCCATAAATGGAACAATTCAAGAGCCTCAACACCAATCTCCCATTCGTCCCCTTTCACGCTTCTGAACTTCTGAGTTCTGCCTTTTTTGAATAGGGATTCAATGTACAAAAGCATCATGACGTTGAAGTTTTCCGCTACTCCTAGTCTAGACCAATTTTCACGTGGGTTTGTTGGTGGACAATGCCGTTGCTTACTGTTGATGCACCTTTCGTAGTCTACAGCGTCTGCGTTAAACGAAAACAGACTGCATTTCCGAAAGCCGTTTTTAATGATTTTCGGAGTCTGCTTCTCGAAATACACTTGCAATCAAAGATCCAAATACTGCTTTTGTTACCACTTTGTTTTCAGATTTAGTTTTCCAATGGCAAACGGTTTCCCGCCAGCGCACTTTGAGAGGCCTGAAAATAGCAACGTCAGCTGGTTGGAGTATGTGTATTGCATTCGGGTAAAGAGCGAAATGAAGTATTTGATTTGCTGAGCATAACTTTGCTACTTCAAGAGTTAAGTGGCTCTTGTGGCCATCTACCAGAGGTAATATGGGTAGTTTGATATTTTGCTTTCTCAATCAAGGCAAAAATACTTTTGCAAGATATTTAAAGTAGGTGCTCCCACACATACAACCTTTCTTTTATTTACCCATTCCCCAGTCGTCTGGCACATTCTGTGCAATTTTAAGTGATATTTTCTGCAATGGGTAAAGGATCATACCAGGAATAACCTCTCCTGTTGCATTGAAATCAACCATCACCATTATAGCTTCTTTTTCATTACCTGTTTTTAATTCATATAAAATGTTGAATGAAATGGGTCCTAAAACTTTTCCCGTTTTTGGACAAGTTTGAAAACCGCTTTCGTCAGCATTAAAAATTCCCCTGGAATCAAGAAGAATGTCAAGGCAGCCTTCAGTTTCAAGATATTTCTGAAGTTCTTGGAACCACTCGCAGATGTTCGGCTCTGACACTTCTGCTCTTGCAGTGTTGATAGCATTTGCATACATCTGAGCTATCGAATTGCTTCTTCGCATGAATCCTTTAACCCCTTGACAGCAACCACTTGGGGCAAGCAATTGCGTTTGTGTAATGCTGAATTCTCACCGGAAATTTAGAAAAAATTTATTTCAAAATAAGAAAAATCAATTTTACGACTTTTTTCCACCGAAGTTAGAAAAGTAAAATTTCATAAAATTTTTCTCGTGCAAATCTTCATAGGTGGGATAAAATATATCCCACTGCCCCTCAAGGGGTTAAACCATGTTTTCCCCGGAGTTGAGTTTGCAAAGGGTTTGGCCTTTTATCGGCTTCAATGTTTTTTTACGGTTTCAAATAAAATCTTCCTCTTCATCGGGAACTCTTTTTTGGCATAAGCATTTATCCGATCAACAAGGAGCTGTTCCACTTCTTTGCTTTAAAACTGATGAATGTTAACCCTTCCGTCTCACCTCTGGCGTTTTCTCTTTAACCTAAAACAAAAAAGCTTTTTAAGGAAACATAGGTGGAACATTTCGAACAGGGCTATTGATTCGAAATTATCCAAACACCCTTTTTAGGTGCGTTCGTAATTATATAAATACGTAGCACCTATAGTCGTCGTTCAGACCGTCCGTCCGTCTGTCTGTCTGTCTGTCTGTCCGCATGTAACAGAGCAGAAACTACCCAACCGAATCGTCTGAAATTTTAAATATATGATTATTGCAACATTTTGTCGAGCCGTTTCAAATTTTATGAAAATCGGATGTATAGTTTAATGACAGGGACAGTCAAAAGTTTTTCTTTACATTACGGCCAATGGAAAAAATTATTGCAAATGCATTTTAATGATGTTACAGCCTTCCGAATGGTCTGATACTTTAAATATATAACTGTTGCAAAATTTTGTCGAGCCATTTCAAATTTTATGAAAATCGAATGCATAGTTTAATTACAGGGACAGTCAAAAGTGTTCCGTTACATTACGGGGAATGGGAAAAAAATTATTGGAAGTGCATTTTAATGATGTTACAGACTATGCACCTTATGAAGTGCAAAAAATTATACATTCAGTACAATATGGGGTGCAAAAAATAATTATAAAACTAGTTATAGTACGAACGCACCTCATTTGCCACGTTTGACGAGCAATTTCCAACTTGTTTCTTACGTCTTCAACGGCTGCTCGCAGATCATCGTCTGAGTACTGGAAGAATTTCTTTTTCGTCGGCATAATGAATTCTAAAAATAAGCAATAATGGCTTGGTAAGCAAAAAAATTAAAAGATGATCAATTAATGAATACACATGTTGTTAGCCAGTTGTTGATATACTGATCAATAACTAGAGTCCTCGAAACCAATAATTGATCACAGCTGATCAATTTCTAGAATTTGCTTATTTAATAAGACCAGAAGTTGATCAGTCAAATTTCAACCCCTAAAAAAAAGTCCATCGAAAATCTAAAAATTAATATTTAAAATATCATCCTTGGACTGTGATTAACAACAATTCTTATAAAAATATTAGTTGAAATAAGCAATATGGAAGGGTATTATTCTAACTTACCGTTATTGTCTCCAACTAATCAAAAACTAAATTTTTACACTTTCTAATAAAAAAATTTCATAATATGGCTTTTCTTACAGAAGATAGCTGAAAACTATGTGACAACAGGTGCACCAACATTCGAACGAAAATATTATGTATAGTATTATTTGTAAAACTCATTTCCGCCGCAAATGGAGCAATATTTCAAAAATTTTATCAACTATTGGAGGGGTATCAACTACTGGAGCAGTCACCCTACAATTTAAAAGCCTATTTGGCGGTCAAACCACTTTTGGAGTGTAGTTGCGATTGGTAGTTGAGAGAAATGTGGCTGGTGCTGGAGGTGTGTGGAGATTAGTGTTGCGAGGTGCACTATCACAAAAAGTGGGACAAAGGAACAAAAAACGCGGTACAGCGGCTTATAAATCAGGACATAAAAATGATAAATTCTGTGGAAACGGAAGCCTGACTTAAAAGTAAAAAAGTTACAGTTAGATCAAGGAGTACCGTACACCTGAAAAGTTCGAAACCTGTACATAGGGGAATTTTTTTCTTCTGTCACTTCAAATTCTGTCTTAGAAGGTTTTGTTATACTAAATAAACACAGTAATTTAATATAGTCAAATCTGTGAAACTGGAATCGGTATGGACTCAAACAAAAATATCTTTTTGAGATTTTTCCGGGTGAGTAGTTATAATTGTATGAGCCTTTCATAAAGATTATAAAATTTGTGCAAGACACAGTATACTTAAACACAGACTTAACACAGGATTCCTGTATAAGCAAGTTCAATTTTTACAGGTTTTACTGAACAAAGTATGTTAAAACCTGTAAAAACAAAACCGCTGGGAACCGAAAGAAATGTTCTGTTTTAGACAGGTTTCTGTCATAGGAGGAAGATTCATACAGGTTCTTTTTGACAGAACCATAATTATTTCAGTTATAGACTTCGTATTATAGTTCTGTTTACACATGTTTTATTGTATTCCATCTGATGCAGGCTAATGAATATCATGGTACTAAAAGAAATTTAAGAGAATTTTTATGTCATGAAAGAGCAGGAATTTTGGCGTCCCGTGTAGTGGTTCTGCGAGACGTGTCTTGGAATGTGTGAAAATTGGGACACCTGGCAACATTAGTAGACCGGGGGGGGGGGGGGGGGGGGGGAGGCTGCACAAACCGTCACCTGATCGAGTTGATGGCTGAAATTTCAGGATTAGTTAAAACTCACTCCGCATATTAAAATGCAACTGTTCTGCCAAGTCATATCTTGGTTGAAAACAGCTGTAAACCCGATTTTAGTGGTTGACTGGTAGATGTTTTCCTGCTCAGAGTCCTCCACGTTTTCATACCTTATGGTGCAGGAAAACTCTGATAAACCTACCGGTCAACCACTAAAATCGGGTCTACATGTGGTTTCCACCACGATATGAATTGGAAGACTAGTAGGCCGTGGGCCGTACGTGAATATCGTGCAAGTTCGTTTCAATCATCGAGGGGCAATTTCGAGTTAATCTTAAAATTTAAATAATATTGTATAGATAAAGAATTCATAATGTTCTGGTATCATAAAGTGCACATTTTTTCATAATCAATTATATAAATTCTTAATTTTTACAATTTCTGCGGTCCTGTTTATATGTTGGTATGTAAAAGTAGCCGAATATCCAACTGAATCCTCCAATCACAAGCCGCCGTTTTTGTTTTGACTGAAATTATGATCCAATGAACATCGTCGAATCGCTAACGCGCTATCTAGCGTTATCTCCATCGGATGTTTACATCCTAGAATTTGCCTTGTTTACAAAGTTGATTCCGCGTATGAATGATACTAATGCCGATATTAATACAATGTCTGATCTTATGAAATGTTGTTTGCATCTTGTCAGTTGTCAACGATGCAGACATAAAAATATTAAACTTTTCCACCGTCAGTTGGGCAAAAGTTAAACAGTGCTGTTTGAAATGGAAAGATTTTGATACGACTGAAGGTAAAATAGCTTTTGAATTGTTATTGTTGCCCGTAAATGAACAAGAAGAATTACCTGATGATAAAAACAATGGTTTTCATCGTAAATGTTATAGTAAGTTTACGGATAAAACCCGAATTGCTGCTGCTGAAAAAAAAAATTCTAAAGCATCAACTTCAAAAGCAAAACAATTTTATTGATGCATCACTTTCCGAAAACATGATTTCTAAACGAATTATGCGAAATGATTCTATATTTTCGCAGGGTGTAAACAAAAAATGCGTGTTGCCCGCTGTATGTGTTGTTTGCAAAACAGAAAAATATATTGTTGACAGATCTACAGGTAAAAGAAAAAAAGAAAAATTGGCTAAATGTGAAACAAACAACAATTTATTGCTCGAAGCTGCAATCGCAAAGAAGGATGAGCATTTACTGATACAAATTCGTGATAAGGACTTGGTAGCAATCAAAATGCAGTATCATAGATCTTGTTACAAAAATTATACCAAATTTTTAACCATTGACAAAAGCGCACAACCTGTTGACACACAATATTCCATATCATTTAAAGTTTTCTGCACTGATGTAATAGAAGATTTAATCTTCAAGCAAAATAAAATAATGAGGATGAACAAACTAGTAGATATGTTTATTCAGATTGTGCTTGAAAATGAAAACATTGATATATCTGGATACAGAAATTGTTTACTTAAGCGGTGTATTCTAAAAAATTATCCACAGATTAGTTTTGTCAAGCGTCCACGTTCTAATCAGTGCGAACTTGTATTATGTGACTCGGTTTCAAGAAATGTGTGTCATGTTATGGAACAGAACAGTTCAACTGAAACAGAAAACGAAGATTCAGATACAGCAAAGCAAGAAGAACCACCAAGCAAATCAAAGGTTAATCAGCATGAAATTAGAAATTTGTATGTTGCTGCGAAAATGTTAAAAAATGTAATGCTCGGCACTCCTGGATTTATAACTGTGTGGCCTCCGAAAGATGATGATCTAACAACAGAGGCAGCATCAAATTATGTTCCTAAACACTTGTTTAATTTTATAGCATGGTGTGTAGGATCTTCAGAAGAAGTAGCAGAAGATTATTATGTTTCTGTAAATGAAGATATGAAAATAAAAATTTTATCAGTATCCCAAGATTTGATGTTTTTATTATCAAATGGAAAGCAACAAACACCAAAACATTTAGCTTTGGGCATGACAATACGTCATTTAACAGGATCTGCTTCCTTGATTGGAATTTTAAATGGTTTTGGACACTGCGTATCTCATAGTACTGTTCTGCAACATGATACAGCTTTAGCTATACAGCAGTTAAATAAAAACAATTTAGTACCTCATGGTTTTTCTAAAAAGACTTTTACTATTCTCGTCTGGGACAACAACGATTTTGGTGCGGAAACGCTTAGTGGATCCCCAGAAGCACAATTTTCTGCATCAGTCTGCAGCAAACTAAAATTTATCTGCGACCCAATAAGCCTACTATCATAAGAAATAACAGAAATACTTAAAGTAAGCAAAATTTCCATTTATAAAGAACATATAATATAAGGATACAACAAATACCATAAATCTAGAGATTTAAAGCAAATTTCAGCTATTTTTTAAGCCCAGCATTTCTTTTTAAGTTGGTGGATTAATCTGCAAGGTTTAAAATAATCTGCAGCGCCCGCTGCCATGCTGCACTGTTTCTGCTACTGGGAGTGGATCTGGGACAACCCATAATACAAACGGTATTATCATTCAATGGAGCAGTCATCCTTTAACTTTAAAATTGAAACACTCCATGAAAATGAAACGTGAACTTCACCAATGAAAAAAGGAAGAAAACGAACTTTGGATACAAATATTCCTACTGTTGAAGTTTTTACTGGAATTAAGAAACATTGCCTTCCTCGCTATGATGATCTGCCTTCTACTATGGATGATAAATATATAAATTTCCAAGATATCTTGTGAAAGACTGATCATTTTTTTTATTTGTGCAAATTTTTTGGTAGTAGTGAAGAAGTGGAGGTCAACAATTACATGGCTGGTCCAGGTTTAATACTATGCTTGAAAATGTAGAGAAGCAGAATTATCAAAAAAAAAAAATAGGTTTTTTACCTGTTTTGGATGCTAATCCTACAAATATGTCGACTGCAAATGCTATATTAAAACATAGTATACAAATTGCTGACAACCTGGCGATTAATTTAATATATCATTTCGTCTTGCTTTAATTCAGAGCTTTTTAATAAGAAAAATAGCTTTTATCGTAATATTTTTTAAAAAAATAAGTAGTATAATGATTTTGTACAGGCTTATTTGGATCGTGTTTAAGAAGTGAAATTTAATGTATGTGAAATGATCTTATATTATTCAAAATTTCAAAATATGCACAACGTCTAGTCTCAAGGAATATAATAATATAAAGATCTTGACATGTTTCTCACATATTTTTCTATGTTTACAAGGTAAGTTTTGAGTTTTGATGATGCGTGAAATGATCTATATAACACAAAATTCTAACGAACGCAAACCCTTGCGTTTTTAAGTTTGTGTTCTAAAGATCTTGTACAGTATTATATTTTTTGTGGTGTATATTTATATTCCTACAATTTGAAAGCAATGTTAATTTCAGGTGTCAATTCAGATTTTATTTTTTAAAGCCCATTTTTGTCAACAACAAAAAAAAAAAAAAAAAAAAGAAAAAAGTGAAATTTCTGTTTATTGTTTTATTATTATTATTATTAAAATCACGCAAAACCTTCACTTTTAACAGTCACTATATTTTACATTCAATAACAAGGATGTTTCATTAAACCAAATAAATCCAGGAATTTAATATAATACTGAAAAATATTTGTACTGTACTTTTTGTGTGATTGGATGCTTCTTTAAAAAAATAATTTAGATTAAAAAAAATAATGGTTTAGTGTTAAAAGTATGTGAAAACAAATTAGTTCATGAATAGATTTGATAACCAAAAAAGTTTGATTAATACATAAATAGATTTGGTAAAAAGATTTTGATTACCAGTGATATCAGCAATATTTTTTTCAGAAATAAATTTATACTTTCTTCATGAAAAACCATGAGTTCAGACATATTATCATGAATTACATATTAAAATACACGCGGAATGATATAAAACAAAAAATTCTGTAATTTTGTCTCTATATTTTAACTGAAAGTTTTAATTGTTTACATCTGTGATGATGTGCGGATTATAGGCGTTTGCAGATTTGAGGGAGTCTGCTGTACAAACAGAAGTAATTTGTGTACAAAAAATAGTATATACATAAATAAATGTTTATTTGTTTAAATATATTCATAAACAAAAAAAGCAAGCCTAAAAAGTCCATCAGGTTTGTTTTTATATCGTTTATCAAGCTTTAGAAAGTGAGATTTAAAATTTCACTTTCTAAAACTTGAATTGCTCCAATCTTTTAAAATACCGCCAAGCCCCCTATAATGGAAAAGTACAGCATGCTCAAAAGTGTGATAAAAGAACATAGATTATGAAATTATAAAAAATTACTAATTTATATATTTAAATATGCCAGATGTAAAATATAGTGACTTTTTTTTTTTTTTTTTTTTTTTTTTTTTTTTTTTTCTTACGCATTAAAACCACGATTGTAAAATAATGTGCAAAGATTTTTTCCAGAACATTGGTAAATTTTGTTCGTCATATGGCAAAGAATGAATTAGTAGTAATTTCAAATTGCCCCCAAAGAGTTGAAACGGAACTTGCTTTTTAAGTACATTTTTAGTTCAAGGCCCACAGCCTATAGTTGCATTTTAATATGCTAATCGAGCTCTGTCTAATCCTGAATTTCAGCCATCAACTCGATGAAGTGATGGTCTGTGCAGAGGCTTCCCGGTCTATGTAATATTATAAATATTATAAGGTGTCCCGGGGTAATAACACCAAGTGCTAATATTACGCGTAATTATGAATGAATCCGGGAGATGGCACCTGCGGGTTCTGTGCAGAAGGGCTCTGAATCATCTGAATCACAAACAACCGCTAAAAGTTAATTTGTTCCATTTGTTGTAGACCTTATCGCTGGAAGCAACATTAAAGTGTCAACGCCCGATCTAAAATTTGCGAGTTAAGTTCTGTGATCTAAAGACTAGATATTTATTAGGAAATACTTTGTTTATTACATAAATTTGTAGTGTATTATTTCATGTACTTTTAAAATGTTGTGGAAGATTTTGGATGTGTTCGCAAGGCAGTTTGTAGTTTAAAATATACAGCGCAATAAGTACACCGGGGTAATAATACCATCCACTGGCGTAATTACTACGGTTGATTTTTTTCAGTGCAGGAACTACATCCGAACAGGGTTTATTTTTTATTTTATTCACGAGAGAGGGTTATTGTCACTGTTGAAAACGAAAAAGGATAAAGAGAAATTCGTATGTCCTAGGTGCTGCTAATTTTTTCATGTCAGAAGAATAAAATATCAAATGATTATTACTGTATCCTGATATCGCAATTAAATGGTAAGTAAGAGAAATTTGTCAATTTCTTGGGCTGTAGAGTTTGTATCTTTAGAATGGGACAATTTACATGCCATTATCCCATCTTATTTTATAGTTTTGTTTGCATGGCGTTATTACCCACATATAACGCCAAATAGCATTGGTCAAGAAATCACGCCATTACATTTTATGAATACATATCTGCTAAAATATTCTTTCTTGTATGCATAGCCAAGAAGTTGCTGTATCAAATATTTCTTTCTATATATAAAAAAAGTTTTGATTTGGAAATGGACCAATGAAAATCTGCGTAGATATTCCCGGCAGATCGGCATCCATTTGAAGGCTTAAGCATGGCCTTTCTTCGTTAATATTAAAAAAACTGTTGCATACAAAAATATGAAAATCGGTAGTATTATAGATAAATGTTTGATAAACACGCTGATGCAGACAGTTTTCAAATCGAAGAATTATTTGTAGAGATATTTAATGCCAAAGTTGGACAAAATCGTTCCATTAAAAAAGTTTTATAGGAGCAAAAACTGTACATAGGAATTTAATCATTTTTAGATCATTTTATGCGTCAGAATTTCCCGGTGTGCAGACTGTATTTAGTTTAATTTGACTCATTTTTTGAGGTTTTATTTCTAATTTAAATTCAAATTTTCAGCATTTCGACAGATATTTTTTGCTTATTTTAGAAAATTGTATTAATTTAAACTGTTGTCAACTGTATAAACAGCGCAAACAATAATGTTTGCTTCAAATTAAAAATTTATTTTACACGTGACTATTATAAACAGAAAATATAAAAAAAAGGAACTCATTGAAAATTACGTCATAAAAACTATTTTTACACGTGAATTTTAAAAGAAAAAGAATATTGTAAAATAATAAATTCATTAACATGCGTTAGAAGTCTTAAATAGGAGAATTTACGTCACATTACACTTATTACGTAAAATGAACAAAAAATAATATTGCAAAACAGTTTAAATTTAAAAATTGCGCGAGACATTTATTTGATATTTTAAGATGATCATAATATTTCATTTCTAACAAAAGTATTTTTACGTGAATATTAAAAAGAGAAAGAAAAGTTTGATGAAAATTACGTCAGATTATAATTGTCAGATTCAAATTATAATTCAATGTTCCGAAATCTTTTTAAAGCCGATCAAATTAGCATGCTGTTAGAGTCTGCGGTGTCTGAACGGGGATTGACGAGCATAGCTCGTAGGGGGCAAAGCCCCCTAGTTTTTGAAAAAAATATTCTAAAACTAGGCCGTGAAAATTGGTAGAACCTTAACGTGGCGTTATTACCCCAGGACACCTTACTTAATTCTACATTTAGTATGTTTACATTTTATCAAAATTTGCATTTTTTCTAGTTCATTTTGCAACATTTTAAAGGGATTTTATCATCAAATTTTAGAAAACGAAAAAGTCAGGTATAAATGGGTTCATTTCAAAACTAGAAAACTATGAAAGTCATCATTAGAAAATTACAACGACATCAAATGAAGGTTTGCTAATTAACTCGCTCAGCTCAATTTTGCGAAGATCACGCATGTCCTTCCCTAGTTTATTACATTTAGTTACTAGCTAAAGCACTCGGCGTTGCCCGGAATTTTAAGAATGTCTGTTTCGAAAACCTAATTTCAAAACTAAACATACAGTATAAAATAAACAATAAAGGAAAGCAATAAAGCCATCTTTATTTCCGTTCTTCACTAAGAATGAGCTCTAGGGATCTAAAACTTTGTGTAAATTCTAATATACATGCATACACACACGTATATATATGGAATAGATTTAAAAATGGCGAAAAGAAATTTAGAGAACCTCAATATGTTAAAATATGCCACTATTTCTATATTTGGGCTTTTATCATGTTTCAATACATTTTTCAAACTCATATGACGTTATATATTTACCTGCTGACGTCCATTGTATTTCCAAGATGACGTAATATGCAATTTTTTTTTTTAATTCGTCAAACTACTTATTTCATTTTCATTTTTTACGTGGAAATCTTGCAATAGAAAAGTATTTGTTGCGGTAAGAATTTTATTGTGAATTTTTAATTCTTGGCAACTGCTATAACGATAAATGTTTCAATTTTATAGGAAATTGCTGTTAAATTGGTGGTTTTTTATTAATTAAAAAATAACTATGAATTATTTCGATTCCGGATTACTTTAGTTGCCTCGGCCGTGTTTTAATACACATGTACGTAACATTTCACAATTCTGGCTTCCAAACTGTGGATTTGTATAGAATTACTGACAGATAGACAAATTTTCATTTTTATATATTAGATTACACTGCGTTATATTTAATTTTTCTGTTTAGTTATTCAGATTGTTCTTTCTTTTTTAGGTCCCTCCCCATCCGCTTTTCATAGTTATCTGAAAGCTGCAGAGTAATTTGGAAATTCTAAACGTATATTCTCGTTTGCTTACAACGATTATTTTTCCGATTTTACGATATCATGATGGAGTTCAACTTTAAAATATAATTATGGTTCTCTTCCATATATTCGTTTAATCAAATTTTCAGCATATTAATGAATAGTTTAAAACTGAATTTCTACAAAATCATCTGTTATAGCATAAAATAATATTTTTACAGGTTGAAAAAAAAACTGATGATAATGATTGAAACTGTTCTTCTTCTGTATTATTGAAATATTTCTCCCTCAATATATTAATTTTATCTCCATTGAAATACAATTCAGATATAAAATATACAATTTAATATATTTTTACCTATATTGAAAATTTGCTGCGTGCGTTAACTGTACTATAAAATATATTAAACTATTGTATCAAGATTAATTGACACATGATGTTTGTATGGCAAAAGTGTGAAGAATATCACAATATCGATTTACCGAAAGAGAAATTAATTTTTCCCTTGTACATATTTATAAGAATTATATGCGTACTGTATAGATGAAAATTAATTTTTGAAAATAACAAAATGAATGACGATCCTTTAAATTTTACTGAGAAGAAACCGTACGAATGCCGTTATTGTGGGGAGTTTCTTTCTGCTTTATCATTACTGAACAAGCATATTACAACGCATACAGAAGAAAAGCCATTCGATTGCCATATTTGCCACAAATCATTTTCACACAAATCAAATTTGGGGCAGCATGTTTCTCATCACCATTCCGATGAAAGACCATTTAAATGTGATAAGTGTGAAAACGGTTTTGTTTCAAAAGAGATGTTAATTAACCATACTCTGACTCATACTGATAAGATAAATTCAGATTTTAGCAAGAAAAAACAATACGTATGCAGTTTTTGTGGCAAATGTTTTTCTGTTGTATCAGCACTCAATCAACATACAAGAGTACATACAGGAGAAAAGCCATATGATTGTAATTTTTGCGACGAATCATTTGCATACAAAGAGAGTTTGAAGCGCCATATTTCTTTTGCTCATACTGAAGAAAGACCATTTAAGTGTGATAAGTGTGATAAAAGTTTTGCTTTAAAAGCAAGATTAGTTGTCCATACTCGTGCCCATACAGGAGAGAGACCATTTGTGTGTGATTTTTGCCATTCATCATTTACAACTAAACGATATTTGAAGATTTCATTATCGTAATCATACTGGGGAGAGATCATTTGAATGTGACAACTGTGGTAAAAATTTTTCGAGAAAAGAGTGTTTAAATAGACATGCTCTTGTTCACACTGATAAGAAACAGCATGTGTGTAACGTGTGCAAAAAAGCTTTCACTCGGAAAACATATTTGAATGAGCACCTTCAAATCCACAGTGGAAAGAAGTCATACTTCTGCCATGAATGTCCCAAAGAATTTCTTAGGAGTAGGAGTCTAAGGAATCATCTGATTGTTCATAATAAGGCAAACGGCCCCAGATTAAGTGACAAATTACTTGCACTGAAAAGCAAAGTGGGTGGACCATTTGAATGTAACGAATGTGGCAAAAAGTTTTCGAGAAGAGAGTGCTTAGATAGACATGCTCTTGTTCACACTGAAAAGGAACTTCATGTGTGTAATGAGTGCGGAAAATCTTTCAGTCAGAAACCATATTTGAATTCGCACCTTCAAATCCACAGTGGGAAGAAGTCATACTTGTGCCATGAATGTCCCAAAGCTTTTCTTAGGAATGATGAGCTAAAGAAGCACATGATTGCTCATGATAGGCCGAAAGCCCCCACATTAAGTCAAAAATTATTTGCACTGAAAATCAAAATTTATAATGAGACCTTAGATACTGCAGAGAAAAGCGACAAATGAAACCAAAAACAAAAATCTTTTGCAATGAAAAATAGAAATTTACTTCATTAACTTAATTGTACTCATATTGATGAATAAAGAGTATTTAAATGTGCTGTAATAGATTTTTTATTGCGTCGATTATATTCGTAAGAAAGTAGGAAAGTATTCGTAGGAAAGTCATATGTCTAAAAAATGTCAATCATCATTTACTCTTAACTTGGTTCTTCATTTTCGATTCCATAATATTTACGAATAGTGTCGCCTGGTGTCCCGATTTTCAGGTGTTCCAAGACCTGTCCCGCGGGACGCCTAAAATCCCAATTTTTCATGATACACAAATTGTTTTAAATTTCTTTTAGTACCATGCTATTCATTAGTCTGCATCAGGCGGAACTTAATACAATTAAACGTGTGTAGACAGAACTTGTCTATAAAAGAATTTTTTTATGGTCCCACCGAAAAGAACACCGTGTGAATCTATCTAGCTGTCTAAAATAAAATATTTTCCGGTCCATTTTGTTTTCACAGGTTTAAATGCACTTTGATCAGTAAAACTTGTAAAAATTGAACTTATTTGTAACGGAATCCTGAGTTAAACGTAAAAATTTTATCTTTATGCAAGTCTCATACAATTATAACTGCTCAACCGAAAAAAAGTGTCGCTCTATACCGATTCCAGATTCACAGGTTTTACTGTATTAAATTATCGTATTTATTTATTCAGTACAATAAAATCTTCTAAGGTAGAATGTGAAATGGCCGGAGAAAGATTGCCTTATATAGAAGTTTCCGTCTCTTCAGGTATACTTGTATGGTGCTCCTTTCATCGGAAACATTTTTTTTTTACATTTAAGGTAGGATTCTGTTTTAAACAGGTTCCGTTTTGCCATATATTTATGTCCCGATTTAGAAGCCGCTGTCCCTCTTTTTTGTGACAGTGGTCCTATAAACACTAAGTACGAGCCATTTGTATATGGTGAGAGATTGATTTTAATAATCCTGCCTCGGAGTGGGACGCTAATCTCGCTATTTCTCAATGTTTTTTGCAATTGTCTCTTTTAGTCTATATTTTTCAGATTTAGTCTCTTTTCTCGCTTTTTTCCTATCATTCTTTAGTCATCGATCGCCCTCAATTTTCTATCTGTCAGGTCAAAAATCGTAAATTTCGTTATTCGGTCGCGTGAAAATATAGCGAAATTTGCCAATCGGGGGAATTTTTTCCCAATTCCCGGAAAAAGTTGTCAATCAGCCGCATGAAAACAATATGTAAATTCGTTAGTCGATCGCAGGTAAAAAGTGCAAAATTTTTCCGCCAGAAACAGGAGGTAAAATCGTGAATTACGCCAATCTGTCGCAGGATGAAGCCACACAATTCGTTAATTTTCCGCGGAAACTATCGCAAAATATAATCAATCGCGAAAAAAAATCCGCAAAATTTGTCCCTCGGTCGCGTGAAAAAAGATCGTAAATTTCATTAATCGGTCGTGGGAAAATATCACGGGATTCGTCAATTTGTCGCGTGTGAAGTATTGCAAAATTCTTTAATCGGTCGCAGGCAAAAATATAATTTTTTTATCAGTTAGATACTGAAAAAATATGAAAGCCTGGTCTATCTGTCTCAAGATAAAATCTTGAAATTCGCCAATCGATCAGGAAAATATTGCAAAATTTGTTAATCAATCACGTGAAAAAGTTGTAAATTTTGAACTTTCGGTTTTTTGAACTTCGGTGCACATCGTGAAATTTGTCAATCGTTCGTATGAAAAAAATAAAAAAAATTCTCAGTGGGTTTCAGGAAAAAATATCATTTTTTCAGTCAATTGTTAGACAAAAATCGCGAAATTAGTTCCTCAGTTTCACGAAAAAAACACGAAATTCGTAAATCGGTCGCAAAATATCGCGTAATTGTCAATCGATCGCAAGAAAAATTTTCGAAATTCTTCAGTCGGTCACAAAAAAAAATCGCGAAATTTGTCAATACGTCACGGGGAAATATTGCTAAGTTCGTTCCTTGGTTTCACGGAAAAAACACGAAATTCGTCAGTCGGTCGCAAAAATAAAATCTCGAAATTCGTCAATCAGTTGCGGGTTAAAATCTCAAAATATTTCAGTCGAACATGGGGGGGAAAACGTGAATTTGGTCAATCAGTCGCGGGGTGAAAATGCGAAATTCCCAAATTGGTCCAAAAAATATTGGTAAATTTAATGAGTCGCGGGAAATTTCGACCTTTAATCGCGGGGAAAATAACGCAAAATTCTCAAGCGATCGCATGAAAAAAATGGCGAAAGTCGTCAGTCAGTTGCGGTAAAAATCGCGATATTCTTCTGTCGATCGCGGGGGGAAAACGCGAAATTTGTCCATCGGTTTCAGGAAAAAAGCGCGAAATTCACCAATCGATCAGGGGAAAAAATCGCGAAATTCGCCCAACGGTCGCATGAAAAACCTTTAAATATATTTTTATGTAGGTTTACACTTAACTTCAACCTTGTCGTCCACGTTACATTTATTATTATTTAATTTTTCATAAAATGTTAGTTTTTCTATTTATTTAGGTTATATTACAATATAAATATAGTTGTCTTTTATTAGGTTAATCAGTAAGAACCCTATTTATTTTTACTTTCTTCTATCTTTTACAAGAAGAAAGTATTGGATTCGTGAAAATTTTCGGATTTATATGTTTTAGAAAATGCCTGTCTGTCACTCTGTGAGTCTGTATGTGACAAAAATTTTGTGGACGCTCTATTTCAAGAACTAATGCACGGAATTTCACAAAACTTTAGATTCAGTTAGACCTTGACATAAACTGGTCTTGTATGTTTTGGCTGAAAATCGCCCAACAGGTGGCGCTGCTATGCGGCATTTTTCGCGATTTCTGCAATAGCTATATCTCAAGAATTAATGCACGAATTTTCATCAAACTTCAGATTCAGGTATACCTTGATAAATATTGGTGCTGATTATATACTGGTGTAAATCGTTCAAAAGGTGGCGCTGCTATGCTGCATTTTTCATTATTTCCGCAATAGCTATATCTCAAGAACTAATGCATGGATTTTCATCAAACTTCAGATTCAATTATTTCTTGATATAGTTTGGTGCAAATCGCCCAGCAGGTGGCGCTGCTGTGCTGCATTATTCATGATTATCGCAGTAGCTCTGTCTCAAAAAATAATGCATGAATTTTCATTAAGCATGAGATTCAGTTAGTTTCTGATATAAATTGGCCCTGATTTGTTTTTGGTGTAAATCGCCCAACAGATGGTGCTGCTATGCAGAATTTTTACGATTTCCGCAATTGCTCTATCTCAAAAACTAACGCATGTATTTTCCTCAAACGTCAGATTCAGTTAGAAGTTGTCAAAGTTGTTGATACTTAGATTTTGGTATAAATCATCTAACCGGTGGTGCTGATATGCTGCATTTTTCAGGAAGTATTAACAATTATGGGATAGAAGAAAGTTTTAGGATTGCCACATTCGACTAGGTTACGCTTATAATGTACGTAAGAAAATTGAAATATGCTGCTCATGCAGACAATTTTCATTCCACTTAATTGCTGTTGCGCAAACAACCATCGATTTCTGCTATTAGGCTTTGGCGATTCCAGATGGATTTTTGAAATTTATTTTATTTGGAGGGAAAGGAGAGACATAAGTATAAATGAAGAATATGATAAGGCATGGTTTGAAATATAAGGATTGAATTTTAAAGATAGCGATTTCTCCTTTTAGACCAAATTTTAAAAAGAATTTATAACCCAAGTTCTTATTTCTTTTCTTTCTTTTGGGAGGAGAACGTTATTACAGTCACATATATATTTATTGCTATCATTACAATGCTATAAAGTCATTTGCTTTATTAAACCATATTATGTACAGTACACTTAAAAATCTGAAAAGCCTGAGACCAAGGGCATTGTAGATTTCTGAATTTTGCAAGTTTAGATCATTAGTGAAGTGTAAGGTAGAAAATCATTAATGAAAAATTTCTTATCCCTATGGAGCAAAAAATCTGGAATTTCGTTAATTGCATTTCACGTTTTTTGTTGTTTTCGTGACCGTTTGGCAAAATTCTAGATTTTTTTGTGCAATAATTTGACAAATTCATAATTTTTTTCTGCAATCATTTGGCGAAATTTGCTAATTGTTTCGCGGCCGATTGTCGAAATTCGCTATTTCCGCGATCCTTTGAAAAAAATTGCGATTTTTTTTCTGTGATCGCTCTTCGAATTACGTGATTTTTCCCCGAGATCATTTGATGAATTTCGTGATTTTTCCTCGAGATCATTTGATGAATTTCGTGATTTTCCCCCCAGGCCATTTGACGAATTTCACGTTTTCTTCCGAGATCATTTGAGGAATTTCGTGATTTTTTTTCCCCGAGATCATTTAAGAAATTAGTTCTTTTCGCGACCGATTGTCGAGATTGGCGATATTTTTACGTGGCGGATTGACGGAATTTGCGGTTTTTTAGGGCGATAGCCTGACGAAATTATTTTTTCCGCTACGGCTGATTGACGTAATTTGCTATTTATTTCTACGGTCCTTTGACAAAATTGGCTATTTATTTCCACGATCGCTCAACGGATTTCGCGATTTTTCTCCCGAGACCATGTGAGTGGCCGAGAGGTTCTGCTCTCGAAGCTGGTAGACGGGAGGTGCTGGGTTCGATCCCAATCGCGCCCGTCGGCCTAATCGTTTCGGAGTTTTCGTGGTTTTCTTCGAAACCTTGGATTTCCAAGCGTAAATACGGGTTAAGTTCCCTTAGAAAGACCCCCACGAAGGGCGTCCCCCCCCTAGGGCCTATATCCCTCGTGTTGATAATTGGCCGTCATAAAAACAACCAACCAACCCGAGACCATGTGACGAATTTCTTTATTTTTTCCCCAGATAATCTGATGAAATTCGTAATTTTTTTTCGCGACCGATTGACGAAATTGTCGATTTTTCTGGGCCGATAGTTTTATGAAATTCATTGTTTTTTTCTGCAATCATTTGGCGAAATTCGCGATACTTTTTCAGGACCGATCGATGAAATTCGCTGTTTATTCCCGCGATTGTTTAACTAAATTAATGTTTTTTTCCGTGATCGCTCTTTTAAATTTGCGATTTTATTCTGATCGTTTGACGAATTTCGCGATTTTCCCCGAGACTCATTTGACGAATTTTGCGTTTTCTTCCGAGATCACTTGACAAACTTCGCTTTTTTTCCGAGACGATTTGGCGCATTTCGCGGTTATTTTCTGATACCTTTAGACGAGTTTCACTATTGTTTTTTCCGAGACCATTTGACGAATTTCAGCCTTTGACGATTTTCGTTATTTTTTTCCCGCGACCGATTGACGAAGTGCACGAATTTTGTTTTCGTTTTCGATTGACATGCATTGAAAATTCATTCTGCAGATAGTGTTAAATCTGTACTGTTTGTTTATCTGAAACATTTATGTGAATTATGCAAATTGGTGCTTTCTTGCTGTCTTTTTTTTTTCTTGCATATTAGTCTCTTTTTCTACAAAACATTCTGCATTTTAATTCCTTCTCTAAAATAAATAAATAAATAAATAAACGAAAATAAGTAAAAATACTACGTTTAGCGCAATATAGTAGTACGATTATTTAGATTTACACCGCCAAAATTTTCAGTTCAGTTGTAAAAGCTTAAAGTTCGTCCAAGTCTAACCCAGGCAATTTATTTGGACGCAGCTCATCTTATAAGTTGTTAGAATATAAAAGTATGCATTAAAAACAGCAAAAAACCCTAGCTTTTTATATTGGCATAGTTGTTTTAATTTGAGGATAAAAAAGCAGTAATATGTTGAAAAGCTGTCCCACATGAGATATGGAATATCCCATTAAGGGTGTCCGGGACACAAAAATCTTCAAATTTCCTAAAAAAAATTCATTGCAATAAAAATTTCTGTTTTTTTCTGTTAAATCATGTTTCTACCTTAATTAGAACAGGAAATATTAATGTTTTCGTTCTGGTTTGTTTTCAAAATCTAGTTTTTAGCAATGGCTGTCATAGAAACAACATCTTGTGAAAATGCTTTTTTCTTCATGCGTTTTTTCAGTATTTCTCGTATTGAAATTGTTATAAGTCAAGAACCGTTAAAGATAAATGGTTTAAACTTGGAACATGACTTTTTCAATTATTTTACTTTAATTTTGATTCAGCAAATTTGAAAAAAATATTTACTTTTGAAAATATGATTTTTTTTTAAAGTTACATAATTTTTTTTTACTTTAAATATTTTTAATTTTTTTAATTAATATTTTTTAAAATACCTAATCAAAATTAAAACTTATATATTTCTGTTTATTTAAATAAGAAACAATGAAATTCTACAAATAATATTCCGAGTTATAACAATTTTAATTTATACCACATTTTTAATAAATTTTAAATTTTTTTAAAAAAATTATGAGAAGTTTTATCATGTGATTTTGTTTACAAATAATATGGTTAACCATCACAAAAAAATTCAAAATTTTAACTCTATAAATAAAAATTATTTTAAAATGTGTCCTAACTAAACTAAACTCTGTGGCTATACAATCCAAGAAGGATCTGGGCCGACAGTGCCCATCTCTGTTTTCTTGACTCTGGGCCCGAAAGTGCTATGCAGCATGCGTCCCGGCCAGGTGGTCAACCTAACGCGAGACCCTCGGTGTTTAGTTCCCAAGCAAGCTTGGTACTCATTTTATCTACCCCGAATGGATGAAAGGCTGAGTGAACCTTGCCCAGTCGGGAGTGGAACTCTCGACCTGCGGTGCGGCAGACAGGCGTGCTGACCACTACACCACTGGGCCTGAAATGTGTCCTAGAAGGTTTAAAAATCTACACATTTTACACCCTAAATCTAAGTAAGGTAACCGTTATTAGTAGGTTTAAAAATCTCTACTTTTTAAACCCTAGATCAAAGTCATCTGTCCGTTTCAGGGTCATTCCATGAAAACGGACAAAGTGTCTTGCGCCTGACACTTACATGAATGCCTATATCTATTAACTTACAAGTTGTTAAAATATAAACAATATGCATTACAAATAACAAAATCCCTAGATTTTCATATTAGCGTAGTTGTTTTAATTTGAGGATATAACATTGTTAAAACAGCTGTAATATGTAGAAAAGTTGTCCCACAAGTGACATGGAACGGGCCCTATAACAGTTTAGAAATTAGCCATTGGACACCGTTGAGAGTGGACACTCTGTATATTAATAATATGCAAAACATAAAGCACTTTGGAGGGTGGGAAAACTATAATTATTACGACTTATTGGCATACACTTATATGTACTACTGATTGACTCATATATACCGTAATGCATTCGCTGACATCATCTATAATTACACTGTACAACAGTGGTTTTGTCCTAGAACTAAAATTAGTTGACTCTAGATCAGTTTTTGGCGCTGATTCCGAATATGCTTTCCGTTTATCTGTAGATGGTCCAGGTTTTGAGAAATTCGCATATTTAAATTTATGCAAATTTAAGCTTTTTTGTGCTATTTTATGCAAATTTTAGATACAATATATGTCGCATCTAATTGCGTTTTCTAGATAATGACTACTTGACTATTTGTTTCAGATAATGTCACGATTTGCATATTCTTAACATTTATTTATCAGTTATTAAGCCTAATTTGCATATTTTTCAATGGTGTAATGTTTACATCACTATCAACTTTAAGATAGTTACCACAGAATTAACGTAATGTTTTTCTAGACTAGATTTTTATGCTAATTTCAAATCTGCAGTCTGTTTTCTTATGTCATGTCTAGTTTTTCAGTTAGATGAATTTCTACTTTTGCACGGCATTAACACAGGTTTGATATAACTTTTTAGGGGTGTGTAATTCATTGACAAGAAGGTGAACAGGGTCAGATTCATATCAGAGACATAAACAAAAATTTATATAATCGAAAAAAAAATAAGTAGTTCAATCTATCCTAACTAGTTGAAGTTTATCATACAAAGTATCATAAAAGCTATTTCTGGCTTTTTTTACCAAAAACTAAAATTTCCCTTTATTTTAAAAACTAGACGTGATAGAAGAAAACAGATACAAGATTTGAAATCAGCTAAAAAAACTGGTTTAGAAACATATTAGCGTACTCGTGCGGTAGAAATATTTGAACGTCAAGAAACATTATTAGAAAAACATGAAAAATATGCAAATTAGGTGCAATATTTCACAGTCACATGTCAGTATAATCTCAGAAACAACGTTTTTGTGAAGTAAATTAGGTAGTAATCATAACATAAAACAAAAAACCCTGTCTGATATTGCTTTATACCTTAAATTTGCAAATAATTGGATAAAATTTACTGAATTTGCATAAATTGAAATATGCAAATATCTTTTAAACTTGACGTGCTGGAGTAAATCTAAAACTAGATTCGGAATCAGCACAAAAAAAACCCAACTAATTTCTGTTTTAGGACAGAGCAAAAGTTCAAATTTGTTGACCAGTGTTACTATTCATATTCAAAATTTTATTAACAGTTTTGATTACAAAGAAAATTATTTAATTTTTATATTTCCTCCCTCCTCCTCCCCCCCCCCCCCAAAAAAAAAAAATCTATGCAGATTTCCTATTTCTTTTTTTTTTTCTCAGGCTTGAAAATTGCTGTCCTTTTACATTAGACTAAATGAAAAAAAAAATTAAGACTAATATGACTACTGTTTATTTCATTAGTCTGAGACTACCAAACGAAACAATACAACAGTGGAAATGAAGAAAAAATATGTACAGGGTGATCGGAAAATTTCTGTCCAAAATTTAAAGGGGTTAGAGGGCGCGAATATAAAATGATTCGCAGTACAATGTGTTTCAGGAAACGCCTCGTAAAGGTGGTAAAGGGTGCTGTGTAGGCAGTCGAAACAAGCCGCCAGTGTGGGAAGCTGGCATTCGCCGCTGTGATTTCATACAGCATGCAGCGCTTCACGAATGCTGAGCTAGCAGATATCCATCTGACGTATGTAGTATCCAGAGTACATGGTTGCAGCTAGAGTTGCAAAAAACCCGCAGATTTTCAGGAACTGTAATAAACCCGGGAATTTTGGGGAATAAACCCATAATTTTGGGAAATTTTGAAGGAAAACCAGTTATTTTTCAATTTGAAATTTTTATTTGAAAGAAATTTCACGCACTGTTCCAAAAAGAAGAATTTTTCATAATGAATTCACAAAACTTATAATTTTACGCTGTAAGTTTTTATAATTTATTAAAATTCATTATCTTTACAACAATGGCGGCTGTAAATTGGTGAGGATTTGAATGTTTCTTTAAAACTTTAAATATTTTACTTTCTGTTAGCTGGCATATCTACTTATTCAGGCATACTCTATATTAATTTTTCTAGCGAATCCCAATGTATTTTTGAATTTTGCATTGCTTTTAGTTTTGTTCATTTTCTTTTTTGTTTGCCTTCACTGATTCGAAGAACAGAGGGGATGTTCATGTCATTCATGTCAGGGGAGATGCATCTTTAGGCATCGACAATTGAAATATCAAATTGCTTATAATACTTTCATTTCTCTTACTCAATATTTTTGCAGCTTATGCATGTATTTCGTTAACTTTCATGTAAACTGTGGTATTTTTTATATTTATGTTGTTAATTTTGTTTACATTTGTTAAAAACATTTTGTTTACATTGACAAAAATTAAAATTGTTAAAAATAATAAATTAAAAATTTCCATGCTTAAAACTTTCTGAAAACTCACGGGAATTTTAAATTTTCTCTTCCAAAAAACCCGGCTTATTTCCGGGAATAAACCAGGTTTCTTTTCACCATTTGCAACTCTAGTTCCAGCACGATGGAATGCCACCACACTTTAGCTGTGATGTCAAGCATTACCTAGACGCTACTCATCCACAGTAGTGAATTGGTCGAGGTGGATATGTTCCCTGGCCGTCAGGATCACCAGATGCCTGCATGGATTTCTTTCAGTAAGGCCACTTGAAAAGCATCATCTACGAGACCCCTGTGGACTCCGACGTCGATCTCGTCGGCAGATTGTCTGTTGCTGCTGTAGATGTGCAGGACATGGCTGGTGTTTATGCTAAAGTACGCCGTTCCATGCAGCAGTGATGTGAAGCTTGTATTATGGTTAATGGTCGTCCTTTCGCGCATTTCCTGTGACACATCGATTTAATAAAAGGCTTCTTACATTTGTTTGTGTTTCTTTGCTTTAACTTTCCATTTTCTTTACTCTCCAGGGCTTTCATGCGGTGTTTTCGGACACGCAATCTTTTTATGTTTGTCCCTCTAATGCGCTTTAAGTTTTGGCTAAGCATTTTCCGATCACCCTATACATTAAAGGTTGTTCAATAAATAACGAGCCAAAAGCTATCACGAGCCATCCACATATAGAACAATGCTATCGAAGTGTGAAAAGATAGATAAATGTTCCAGGGAAATATTCTTACAAAAAAAGAGACGTCAGATGGCTATGCGAATTAATCATCTGACGTAAGCAGAAGAAACACTGTCAACTCATTCGCTTAGCATCATTTCATGAAACAGAGAGTCATGAGTAATGCACAAATTATGGAATAGCGTTGATCTCATTGCGACAAGCGATAAAGTGGAAACAGCGTGGAAAGTTTTCGAACGGTATTTTTCTCCCATGACAGCACTCGCCCATAGACCACCAATACAACTTAAAATCTCCTTCGAAAAGTAAGTGAGATGTTCTCAATCACTCATCTCTCTGAATATCATCTGGACCTTTTCTTTTACCTTGTGATTTCCTAGTATTTCTGAACTAGAGAAACTTTTGTTAGAACAGCACTTCCAGGTGGACGATGAAGTAAATAAAATAATTCTAATAACAATCCCGGACGAGAATACTTTTGTTCGCATGGTAACTTAGACTAAATGCCTGAACAATTGCAGTACATAGGGCTAAAATAAATATTTTTGTTCTAGGCGCATTGGCTCGTTATTTATTTGAACAATCCCAGTAATTCTTTTGTGTATTTTGTTTTCTGGCTGAATTTACATTTACTATATGTGTGTATTTTTCTTTAATTTATTACAATTAGTTATTACATTACCATTTGTTTTATTTATTTATTTTGTTCTTTTTTAGGTCCTTCCTATATTTTTCATATTTATTTGAAAGCTTCACAATAATTTGGGCATTGTAAACATATTTTCTTATTTGGTTACAGCATCTTCTTTTCCTGTTTTACTCAAACATGGTGGAATATAACTTTGAAGTACAGTTCAAGTACATTTTTCTACGTTTATAAATCAAGATTGAGCAATTAACGGACACTGTCAAATCGAATTAGAACGTGCGTCGAGATAAGGATTACTTTTGTAGCATTAAATGATTTCGTTAAACAGAAACTAACTCAAATATGTATACTGTGGAATCCAAGTACGTATTTCCGCAAAATAAGACCATCCTGTTATTAAAAACAAATTATGATAATAACTATTTACCTGTTAAACTATTTTTAAAGAGAAAATAAACTGGATCGTCAGAACTATACATCTTAAGCAGATTTTTGCACCACTTTTACGAGCAAGCTGATCTTACAGAACAATCCCCTAATACCAGTCTTACGTATTTTCAAAACTCTGACGTAGAAATCTGACATCTTACTCTCTCCTCCGTGATACGATTTCGTAATGCCGTCAGCTGACTCCTTTTAGCCAATCAACAGTCCGTTCTTCGGCATTCTCTTACAAATACATTTGCCTGATATTGTCTACTAAGATTTGGAGATAACATTAGCAACTGGTTCTTAAGAAAAAGTATATTCTCTATAATATTAATATAACAATTAAGAATTTTTAATATCGTTACCTCTCATAAATGTTGAGTGACTTGCAAAATATATCAGACTGTTATATCAGAATTAACTGACATCTCTTTGAATGATACATGAGTAAAGAAATTTCAAAATTAACATAACACATGATTTCAATTAACAACTAAGTTTCCTTGCATATAAAAATTATCTGCGTGGTATTCACAGATCAAAATTCACATTGTTTGCTAATATAAAAATGAATCAACAGACTTCAGATCGGGGCGAAAAGAAACGTCATGAATGTTATTGTGGAAAATTATTTTCTGCTGAATCACAGCTGAATGAACATGCCAGAGTTCATACTGGAGAAAAACCCTATGATTGTCATTTCTGTCCCAAGTCATTTTCACACAAAGGGAATTTGAGGCAACATATAGCTAGCGTCCATACCGATGAAAGACCATTTAAGTGTGATGAGTGTGAAAAAAGTTTTATTTCGAAATCAAAATTGATTAACCATACTCGTTCTCATACTGGAGAAAAACCATTTGTGTGTGATGAATGCGGGTCATCGTTTTCACAGAAACAATATTTGATGATTCACCTTCACAGTCATACTGGTGAGAAACCATTTGCGTGTGATGAATGTCATAAAGCATTTGTATCAAAACAATATTTAGATAAACATATTGTTATTCACACGGGAGAGAGAAATCACGTATGTAACGTGTGTGGCAAATCTTACATTCAGAAAATTCATTTGACTGAACATCTTCGTATACATGGCGGGAAAAAACCGTATTTGTGCCATAAATGCCCGAAAGCGTATTTTAAGAAATTTGATCTAAACAAACATCTGCTTAACCATAATAAACCGCGAGTCCTCACAATAGGGCAAAAACTACTTGCTCTGAAAAGTAAAATGGATAATGAGAACTTTGATGCTGGAGAAGAAAAAGATGTTTGCAAAAGATGACAGGTGTGGATGTCGAGAATAAGATAAAGGTATTTGCGTATTCTCTTCTGGCGACATTTAATAATATGTCGCCAGAAGAAAGATCGCCAAAAATGGTTGTCAATCATGTTCAAAACAGTAATTGAATATTATTAAATGCATAACATTGTTAAAAATGGTCAATAATATAAAACAAGTAATATAAAAAATTTAGTTTTTAAAGTCAATTCCTACTTTAGTCATCAAAGAAAAATTTAATATAATCCCTTAAGCTAATATTAGTTTTTGTTGCGTTAAAATATCTCAATTTGTTGATTTTCTATAAGCAAGTAGGTTTACAATGAAAGTCCATGGGAATTTGGCGAAATATTAGAGACATCGCCAAGTTGGCGTCACATTTGGCGACTCATTTTGGTCGCCAAATTTTGCGATATATCGCCAAGTTGGCGACAAACTTGGCTGTATTTGGCGACATAACAGGGTCCCCCTATGGTAACCCCCCCTATAGATATGAAGATGCATTAAATGCTTCAATAAATAATGGCCGCCATTTTGTCTTCCATGTAAAACTAAAATTAATTAATTAAAATTTAATTAATGAATTAATATTTGAAAAAAGTGTATTAACATCAATTGTCATCCAGTACAAGTTTAAAAAAAAAATTATTTCAACTTGATAGGATGAATAATAAGTATTTTATTAACGATTGAAAATTTGAACAAGATATATATATAAATAAATAAATAAATAAATATAGGGAGAGTGTGAACTAATAGTAGGAATTGAAGAATAAATAAGAATATAATAATAAATAACAAAATACTATAATAAATAAGTAAAACAACTATTATAAAAAACTACATAGTTGCCAAAAAATAAAGTTTCTGTAATTAGTAATTTTCGCAATTGCATCTGATCTGGCTCGGATCATAAGTAAGTACCAAGATTAATTTTACTGCAAACAATTGAGCCAAGGATTGTGAAAATGGGGCAAGTCCATTTTGTTTAAGGGGACAGGGGACATTAAAAACCAAATCTTTTAATTTTCAACAGATTCATTTTAAATAATTGGTAGACTTATTAACGGCAAGTTCAAACTGTTAAATGCAAAGTTTAGTGTTAAAATAATAAGAAGTTTCTAAATTATTAAAATACCGAATAATTGTTACATTTTAAAATGCCCCATGCACATTTCTTTTGAATATAACATGACTTTTTTTGGATCAGGTACTTTTCGATTATTAGAAAGAAAGTTACCATATACTGTAAAAGTTCACTGAACGTGTAAAAAGAAAAAATATATAAGAATACTCTACATTTTCGTGTAAAATAACGATAGTTTTTGTATTATGTAGCAAACTTTAACATTAAAATGTTCCTTATATGGAACTATTTATGCTAACTTTTATTTATTATTATATGAGGGGTGCACAATGAACATTTTAATAGAATTTGATTATTAGGAATGCGCATAGAACATTTCAAATTTCATAAATGCGCGAAATTTTCAATTATGAGAAAACAGCGTTTAAAGTACGCATGCATATTTAAAACTGTATTTTGCAAGTTAAACTATAATATACGAATCAAACGTCATTTATTATGCATATACATGCATATTTAAATAAAATATAATTGACTTTATTCGTAAAAGTTGCAAAATCGATTTTTTAATCGAATTTGATTTTTTCTGTGTTTACTGTCCCCTTAAAAAAAATTCATTAAAGCTGAATCTTGTTACAAATTAATAATGAATTTATGTTTTCAATCAATTCACAATCAATATTTTTTAATATCAGTTTAAATTTGTTTCTAGTAATTTGTTGGGTCAATGATATTTTAAATATGCTTTGATTTTGGAAATAAAGCAAGTCCTCTTTGAATAGAAATATTTTTTTTTATGTTGCGTAATATCAAGAAGCACACTCAGAATTTCATCATAAATACTTTAAAAATCTTCAGTATCTAAATTAAGAAATATTTGCATACAACTGACTAAATATTTTTTCCTGTACAAATGAACCTTACTTTTTGTTTTATTGTAACTGTTCTAAAGAAAAATAAAATAAACAAGTAAATGAAGCAAAAATAGTCAGTTTTTTATTCAAGTAATTATATTACAAGAAAACTTGTTTTCAACGAGTCATTGTTTTAGAAAGTGAGTAGTACAGGCTAGAGGTCTGCACGGGCCGAAATTTCCAGGCCCGGGCCCGGCCCGGCCCGATAAAAAAATTAAAAGTTCGGCCCGGCCCGTAGAAAAAGTAATATTGGCCCGGCCAGGCCCGCTAAAAATCTTAAAAGTTCGGCCCGAGCCCGGCCCGGCCCGGAAAAAAGTTAAAATATCGGCCCGAGCCCGGCCCGGCCCGGAAAAAGCTAAAATCTCGGCCCGAGAAAAAAAAAAAAACGGCCCGAGTGAATTTTTTACAAAACATTGATTTTTACGTCGATTTGGTTAAAAATTTGTCTCGTACGAGGTAACTCTGACCAAAAATATTTATCTTAACTTTTTTTTTTTCTCACGTTTATAATCTTCATTTTTAAAGAAGTGACACAGACTGCGATATTTATTTTTTAACGAATCTCTATTTCTTGTATGTAAATGTTTAGGTTATCATTAATATTGTTAATCCACATTCCATGCATTAACATACATGTATTCCATGTATGCAAAAATCTGAAAAATTCTATACAGTAAAATTTTCTAAGGCGGAATTGCGTAGAAAAGAAAAAAAAATGCGTTATAGACAAGTTCCATTCTTAGCAAGTGTAAATGTATCATATATTGTTTTCTTACGTATTAGTATATTAATTTTGCATGGATCAACACGTTTTTCAGTTTAAAACAGGTTTTCGTCATAGGCAGGTTCCTTTCACACGTGTTACTATATTTTAATTTAGCTATATTTTAATAAGCGTAGAAATATACTATTCTTTAAAAATAATAAATTTTAATGTTTAATTGTAGAATAATGGTAATTTAAAAATGTATGCATTTTTTGCAAAAATTTTTGGGCCAGGCCTAATTTGACCGATCTTTGAATGGATCTGGCCAAGCTGAGACAATGATTTTCATATGGGCTGAATCAAAACTAGGACTGAAAAGCTTGGCCCGTGAAGACTAGGAATGAAACCAATCCCGACTCTGTACAGAAAAAATAAGTTAGGCCCGTTCCGGCCGAGCCTTTAGAAATAAAGTATGGCCGGGACCGGCCCGGCCCGAGCCTTCAGAAATAAAGTACGGCCCGGGCCGGGCTCGGGCCACGGGCTGGCCCGTGCAGATCTCTAGTACAGGCATCCCCCGACTTACGTAAGTAATGCCTTCCGTAAAGTTTTACGTAATTTGAATTTTACGTAAGTCGAAGAGGTAAAATTTTGTAAGAAACTGCAATATTTATTATGTATGTATACATATATATATATATATATTATTTACACCGTATTATTTTATAAATAAAGATTCATGCAACAGCATTTACTCGTATATAAACTATTAACGTATGAAAGAATATAAAAACAAACTTACAGAACACTTTTCAAATATCTTGTAGAATACGGGATTTATAAATCTAACATTGATGTATTGATTTATAACAATTCTGAATCTACATCAAACGTCTGTAAAAATAAGAAATAGTTAAAGAAGACTCATTTTACCTATTCTCCATGAATTTCTGATGGCAAGACAAATGAATAGCACACTCACAAAATAAAATAATCCTTGATAAGCATAAACTGTATTTATTATAAATTAGATGATTACAATAAAGATTAAGTTGTTTTGTTATAGATTTGATTGTATATACCAATAAAAATATAACTCTAGCTGATATATAAACTATATTACGGCTGTGGTTTATATCTATATATTTTATTTATAAAATAAATATCAAAAGTATGCAACTGCGTATCCAGCGCGCTAGTATGTTCACCAATGTAATTTTCGAGATTTATTACGTAACTGCGAATGTACGTAAGTCGCGTAATACGTAAATCAGGGGATGCCTGTACAATCATTTTAGTACTTTTTTTACAAATGGTGGAAAAAAATCGAACAAAGCTTGATTTTTGCACAGGTGCTAGTTATAGTCCAAGAGCCGACAGCACAAAAACCTATGTTATCAAGCACAAGAAAGAAACTTTTATTTTATGGGAGAGTAGAAGTAGGGGAAATCTACGTCTGCCGGAAGTGAAGTGGTGCAGAAGCCAAAAATTAATATCACCAGTGGTTGACTCATGGGTTTATCATTGTGTTTGTCCTACAACTATCCTCCATGCTTTCATACCTTTGTTTGTACGATGAAAAGATTTTTACGTTAATTACACTACAGCGTTGAACTCAGGGGTGCTCCTCCCCGCAGCATCTAATGTCCTTTCGAAAGATTTGGGATTTTATGCTTAGTAATAGTTTAGTAGTGCTGACCTCTCCGTGGAACTCCAAAGTGTCCCTTCCAGAGCTACAGAAATCCCTTCCGGAGAAAATTGTCTGAATTCAACATTACCTTTGACCACAATTACGACTAGTGAGCGCCCAGTTTAACATTACTTCCAGAAATGTGACGATGAAAGTTTTGAGTATGGAGAAGGTGACACTCTGTCTTTAACAGTGAAAAATCGAAAGCATGAGTTAAAGTTAATCGAGATTACCAAAGTTCGAGAGCTTACTGCTGAACTTGGCTCTAAAACTGTTTGAACCACCTAAAATAAATTGGTTGAAAAGTAAAATAACAGAAACCACCGTTATTTTTTCAGCCTAATACTTCGAAAAAAGTGCTAATCTATTACACATAAAATTGTTTCAAAAATTCAACATCCTTAAAGTCAATCAGATATCGGAAGCAACTATTGAGGCGTGAAACCCAGAATAATTATGGCTGTTTTAAACAATTCTAACCCAACTATTTTTTCCGACATGAACAATGAGCTTGTTCAGCGACGCCAATCGGACCGTCCGGGCGCAGGGAGATATACCTCATGGAGTAGGTCATATAGAAGTAAGAAATTTCGAAATAATTTAATTATTTTGTAATTTTATGGTTCGAAACAGGTGAAACCAATGATTAAATCTTCTTATCTTTCCAAACAATGTCTCTGGTAATAGTAATACATGTCTATGCACTCAGACAAAATCCAAAACATTCGTGAAAAGTATTACGTGATCTGATATAAATCCGATCAGCAGCAAATTTTACGCCCGGTCTTCGCTCACTTGACCCACAAAAAATCTGTGGTCGTTATGATCACGTGCTTGGGCTTTTTTTGTTTATGTTTTCACTCGTTTTGGTGGGTTGACTGATTCGCTTGAACAGCTCGACAAAAAAACAAACTACATCATAAAAAAACGGTAGTGGGATTCAAATAACTTAACAAGCAGTTGTACTCCCTAATGACTTTTTTCTCAAGTTTCAAGAAAAATAATGTGCCACACATAGATTTAAAAAATAATTTTCAACGTTATAAAATAATGAGTAAAAAAGTTTTATCTTTAAATACAGTGAAAAAGAAAAATATGTGCTTTAATATGCAGTCTACTACCAAAAGGACATAATTTATTTAGCAAATATTCAACAATTACAAAGTACTTATCAAAATTTCTATCAGAAAATGCATCAAAATGAAAGTTATAATTGTAAAAAAGCACTATTTTTCAAGCGAAGGAAAAAGACTAGGCTATCACCAAGCTCTGCCAGTCTGCCATAGATTGGACAAAAACTTTGGAACTGAACATTCGTTCTGTGCATATATTGCTATTCTCTTTTAAAAACACTCTGCGGAACACTGCCTTATTTTTATCTAATAAAAATGTTAGGTAATACTGCAGACTTATCATATAATCTCTTATTATCTTTACTCTGAGGGTAACACAAAGCTGCTGAGTATTTAGCGCCCAAGTTCACCGTAACTATACGTTTAAAATATATCTCACTCCATATGCATCTCTCTCCTTCGCGCCCGGGCGAAGTGGTCGTGGTTGCTGAACAAGCTCTATATTTGAGCCGTTCAGTGGACAAATCGATTAACTCCATCAAATGAAAATGTTCAGTATAAACAGTTAAAGCTATTGTTAACTATAAAAATATTGTATCTATATAATATTTTTATCTCGGGATATTTTGATTGAACTCATTAATTTTCTTTTAATCAAGGGTAACGTTTTATTACTGTATAAATGTATAGAAAATTTTCAATGTTCCTTTGTTTAAAAAAAGCCACTTAACCCTTAAATGCCTGATTTTTCAAAAATCATTGTAATACTGTTTTTTCAGCTTTCATTTTTAAAATAAAATATGGGAAAAATACTTTAAAAAATCATATTTTGTTTTAAGTATGATTTACGGCTAAAAAACAGTCTGTTACTAATCGGCAATACTGGCAATTGAAAAAATAATTTTCCTTTATAAAATTCAATAATATTAAACACACAAGAATTTTAGGAACTATAATAAGAAATAAATTTTACTTGCTCACTGTAGGACAAAATAGGGTATTTTGAAAGCTTCCAAACAAAACAAAAAGAACAAGTAGCAACAATTGAAAAATAAATCTATCTTTATTCTTAAACAACACAAGTGTTGCCATCTACATGTTGAAAATCGATTTAACAATATTTTCAGAATATATTTTATTGACAACGTTAGGCATTATAGCTTCAATATTATTCTAATAGTATTTTAGAACCTAAATTGGGTATGTTGCCGAAAAGCAACACCCGGCATTTAAGGGTTAAAATGGAGTTTAGTCGGATTGTCATCGAACGCCTCATTTATTGCATGTGCTTGTTACATTGCTAGTTTCTGTTGCCGAAATTGTAAGATATTTTTCTTAAAGTTTAAAACCTTTTCTGAGAAACTTCCATGGGGAAATAACAGCTGACAGGATTAGCAATTATGTGAATTCATTATCCAGTATCAACCCAAGCTCTTAATTCAATGACAAGAAATTAAACATGGAAATTGCTGTTTTAAACTTAACCATTTGATCCTAACTTTAATGTAAGCAAATGTTTATGCTATATGAAGCTTGATTTAAATACAGTTAACTCTCACTGCTAAATATTAATGTAACTTGATTATATTATTAGTTGCAAATATAGAGATCCATCTTACTTTTATTTTGCACATGCTATTTTTTTTAATTAAGAAATTAGATAAGGATAGACCTAAATTCTTAAAGTTACTCGAAATACTTCTATTACACATACACAGTCAATCCTGTCAAGACGTGATTGCAAGGGACTGGAAGAAAAGTTCATTTTAGACAGGCTTCCGTTTAAAGAAATATAATTATTTATGCACTTGTAAGATATACTTCTCAATAGATTTATTGTTCGTTTAGTCGGGATACTGAAACTCTTAACGTTTTAGACAGGATTCTGTTATACTATAAAGATTTATAGAAACATTCCGCTGTGACAAGTTTTACTGTATTTCTAAGTGCAGTAAAATTTGTTAAGACTAAATTGTTAAAAAGCGGTAAAAACTCCTTTTCAGACAGGTTTTCATCAAATTTAACTGTATTTCAAGCCATATCAGGACCACGCAATATTTCTATTTAATGCAAGATTCTGTTATGGATAATTACCATTCTGACAGGTTTTACTAAAGTATATTTATATAAATATAGTAATACCTCGACTTACTTCAGCAATTTGTTCGAAGACTAGCGGAGTAAGTCGAAAATGACGTAAGTCGAGGTACACTTAGATAAGCAAAAAAGGATAAGTAATAAAAATTCTCCAAAATCTAATGAACATATTCTAATGTATTTAGGTATTATGTTACATACATTTAACATTAGCAAATATGCGTTTGCAATACAGGAATTTGGAATAAATCGATAAGTTCTTAAATTACAATTTATTGTTGTTCTAGTTACCCCGTACGAGTCTTTTGAGAAAAAATCTTGCAATGCAGTTTGAACTGACAAATTTATCTTTTTTGCTTTTAGAAGCTCTTTGTAACAGCGGAATGAGTTTTCTAAGCTTTTATAGTGACTTTTTTTTATTTGTTTGTCGCTATCACTTGACTGTCGCTTGGAAGTTTCCTTTTATACAACCAAAAGTCTTCAAAAACTTTCAAAGTGCGTCTTAATCAAGATTTTTTTTTTTTCGCTTTTTTTTTTTTTTTTTTTTTTTTTTTTTTTTTTTTTTTTATTATTATTATTATTATTATTTTGTCGCTATCACTTGACGGTCGCGTGGAAATTTCCTTTTATACAACCAAAAGTCTTCAAAAACTTTCAAAGTGCGTCTTAATCAAGAATTTTTTTTTTTTTTTTCTAAGGCAGACGACGTAAATGTGGGGTGATGTAAGTTGCGGCACAACTGTACAGCAAAACTTCTAAAAAGGGAACCTGTATGTAATGGCATGCTGTTTTAAATATTCCATAGCCCCATCGAAAAGAACAGGATACAATTACACCTGCTAACACAAAAACCCGTTTAAAACAGAATTTTTCACCACTCATTGCAATTTCATCGTGATAGGTTTTACTATATATATAACCTGAAGGAAAATTCTGGACCACCTCCGAAGATAAATCCTGGCTACGCTACTGATTTTAAATGTAAGCTTTTCAAAAATTGCATATCTAATTTAGGGCCCCTAAAATTGTACAGGGAGGAGAGGGACACTAACCAGTTTGATCATGCTTTAATCAAGTTCTTTTGCAAAAAGTCCAAGCCTGCATTATGTTTCGCTAAATAGAAATGTCCGGTATTCGGGAGTGTCTTTTATGGAAGTTAATGGGCATTCCCTAATACCAGACACCTCTATTTAGCGAAAATCTTTTTTAATCGAGACCGCATACGTATATTTTTATGAATTAAAAAAACCCTTAACGGGTTAAAAGTTTGTGACGCAGCGCTTTATCTTATTGCTATAAGAATTTTAAATATGGAACTTAAAAATAATGATATCAAATTTTAAGCGACGCTATATTATTTATTTTATCATTTTATTTTTGTTTTATTTATAATTGCATGCGTAAGAATTATGTTAAATTTAAAAGGATGTATAAAAATTTATTCATTGAAGCGTTATCCACATTTTTCATAAATTCAAACTATGAGTTTTAAAAGATATGATATCAAAATTTAAGTGACGCCTTGATGTAGCCTTAAACAATGTTTTAAAATTCAATTTTAATTATTTTCGATTTGGCTAAATATATTTACACATCTAACCGAAACTTTTAATTTTCCAATATACTGTTAAAAATACCACTTTCACTGAATCTGTACAATGCACTGTAATGTATTTATATGAATAAATTGATTTATCTTTTGTACCACGCTATCCAAAATCAAAAGTAAAATTTATGTAAGTGATTTCTTTACGTCATAATATCCATTTGCATATATTTCGCTTAGTTTGGATACAATGACGCAAAGAAATCACTTACATAAATTTTACTTTTGATTTTGGATAGCGTGGTACAAAAGATAAATCAATTTATTCATATAAATACATTACAGTGCATTGTACAGGTTCAGTGAAAGTGGTATTTTTAACAGTATATTGGAAAATTAAAAGTTTTGGTTAGATGTGTAAATATATTTAGCCAAATCGAAAATAATTAAAATTGAATTTTAAAACATTGTTTAAGGCTACATCAAGGCGTCACTTAAATTTTGATATCATATCTTTTAAAACTCATAGTTTGAATTTATGAAAAATGTGGATAACGCTTCAATGAATAAATTTTTATACATCCTTTTAAATTTAACATAATTCTTATGCATGCAATTATAAATAAAACAAAAATAAAATGATAAAATAAATAATATAGCGTCACTTAAAATTTGATATCATTATTTTTAAGTTCCATATTTAAAATTCTTATAGCAATAAGATAAAGCGCTGCGTCACAAACTTTTAACCCGTTAAGGGTTTTTTTAATTCATATCATTACTTTTTTTAAGTTAATAATAAAAAGATAAAAAAAATTTTTTAGAGGCTAATGATAGGAACTCATAATCGTGATTTCCATTCACCTTTAAATCCCTCCCCCCCTCCCTTCAAAAAAGCATACCTGATACTTATATTGTAAAGAGTGCTGTGCTATTTGATTTTTTTAAGAACTTTTTAGTAAGATATGGAAGTAATATACAAAATGTGTGTGTGTGTGTGTGGGGGGGGGGGGGGTTATGGTTTGTTTCACAGATATAGAAAGCTTTGTTAAAACTTACTATGTAAAAGGTTTACTTTCTTAAGAAAAATATAAAGAAATATTACTCTTTAAACCTTTTTATTAAAAATACAATAAAATTGTAAGCAAAAAAATACTTTACAATAAAATTTGTTTGGAAATTACTGATTTTTTATTTTTTAAGAAATAATTTCCCATCATGTAAGTTTTTAATCTATAGTTGTATTGGGGTGGTAGGATATTAGATTTACTTGATACAACTGTATAAAATGCATAAAATACATTATTATTGCTCCCATTATTGAAAAGAAAGTTTTATTGTGATACCCCCCCCCCCAACCATTTATTGTTAATGCTGAATTTAGGCAATAGATGGCGATACCATGCAGAGAAGTATTTAATTATTGATGTATTTAACTAATCCTGCAACAAGCAATGTAAAATACTTCAAAAACAGATTTTAATTATATTTTGTACCTTGAAATTTTTAATGCTAGGAAACGGTTTAATAATTTAGTTAGCCAACTGAATTATTTAATTTGAGGTTTTATTTCACTTAATTTTTTCTGTGAATACATTTCCCATTTATTGTTAATGCTGAATTTAGCCAGTAGATGACGACACCATGCAGAAAATCATTTAATTATTGATGTATGTAACCAGGGCCCGACTTAGACAGTGGGGGGGCCTGGGGCAAAGATTATTCGGGGGGGCGCCCTTCGACCTTTTGAAAATTTTCGTGAATTATGTTGAAATGACTGAAATTAAACTTCATACCTATTGTATATAGACTTAAATTTTATACCAAGTACTATTGACATCTGTATACAGTATGGTACAAGAAAGATAACTTTAAGAAACTATAGCATACATTTTTGTTGGGGGGGGGGGGAGGAGCGGGGGTTATAGGAATACAAGGATAAATGTGAGCCGTTAAAATGTAAGTACAGTTCTCTCAGGCATTATTGGCTGTTTGTGTTAATACTTTTCTATTGAACTTAATCTTTTTATTCAATCAACATGCATTTTGGTGATTCCATCATATAGAAAGGCAAGTGGTGGCATGCACTTAATAATAATAGCAACAAATTTCAATACTTGTTATGTTGTTACTGCATTCCACACGATGTCTTAAAGTACTTTGGTATAAAGTTTCATAATATGAAATCAGAAAGCAACAGATAGCAGATGTATGATATTACTGTAATATTTTAATTAAAATTGTGTATTTAAAAAGAAATTATGAAATCAGTAAGGAAGAAATTAAATATCACAAAATAAAAAACACTTTAAATTAGAATCTGGTCACTTTTGGATATTTTTTATCATTTTATCTCCTTTAACTAAAACTTATATCTGCTCTTGGGGGGCCCGGGGCAGCTGCCCCGCATGCCCCTGCATTAGTCGGGCCCTGTATGTAACTATCAGACACAGGAAGGAAGACTAGACACGGCAACACCAATTCAGCCCATCAGTGGCGTACCCAGGATTTTATTTCGGGGGGGGCTGACTTAAATTTCCATAATGTTCTAAATCTTGCGAAACACGTTGAATTGTGTTATAAACAGAAATCATTTTTGCCAATAAGGCCGCAGCCAGGGGGGTGCAGGGGTGACTTTGTTCCGAATTTTCCGAAAATTTGAAAAAATTTGTCTAGTCCAAAAATTCGGACTTAAAAAAATAGCGATTTTTGACATGGTCGCCGAAAAAAAACTATTTCATCAATCGTTCGCAGAAAAAAAATCTCCAATTTTTTTAAAGGATTCGAAAAGAAAAAAAACGAAATTTTGTCATAGGGCCACGGATAAAATGCGAAGTTTGTCAAAGGATTGCGAAAAAACAGTCAAATTTCGTCAAATGCTCGCGGAGGAAACGCTAATTTCGTCAAATGGGCACAGAAAAATCCCGAATTTCGTCATAAGGCCTCAGAAAAAACGCGAATTACATCAAACGTTTGCGGGAAAAATACGAATTTCGAAAAAAGATCGCTAAAAACACGCATACCGTCAAAGGGCTGAGCAAAAAAAGCTAATTTCGTAAAGGATCGCAAAAAAGCTAATGGAAAAACGTGAATTTCGTCAAAAGGGCGCAGAAAAGCGCAAATTTCATCAAAAAGAGGAAAAAACGCTAATTTTGTGAAAAAGCCGCAGAAAAACGCCAATTTCAACAAAGGATTGCGAAAAAACGTGAATTTTGTCATACGGCCGCCGAAAAAGCGCGAATTTCATCAAATGACCGCAGAAAATACGCGAATATCGTCAAAGGGCCTTAGAAAAAATGCAAATTTCGACAAAGGATTGCTAAAAAAACACGCATTTCGTCAAGGGGAAGCGGAAAAAAACGCGAATTTCGTCAAAAGGCCGCAGAAAACTGCAAATTTTGCCAAAAAGACGAGAAAAAAAGCAAATTTCGTCGAAAAGCCGTGAAAAAAACGCAAATTTCGACGAAGGATTGCCTAAAAAACGCAAATTTCGGCAAATGACCACAGAAAAAATGCGAATTTCGTCAAAGGGCCCCAGAAAAAACGGAAATTTCAACAAAGAATCGCTAAAAAAACATTCATTCCGTCAAAGGGCAGCGGAAAATGCGAATTTCGTTAAAGGATCGCAAAAAAAAAGAAAAAGCAGTGTCACAAAGACGGGCGACAGAAAAGCGTGAATTTTGTCAAAAGGCTGCGGAAAAAAGCGAATTTCGTCAAAAAGCCGCGGAAAAAAGCAAATTTTGACAAAGGATCTCGAAAAAAACGCGAATTTTGCCAAAGGGCCGCAGAAAAAACGCGAATTTCATCAAAAAGTCGCCGGAAAACGCGAATTTCGAAAAAAAGATCGCTTAAAACACGCATTTTGTCAAAGAGCTGCGACAAAAAAGCTAATTTCGTAAAAGATCGCAAAAAACGCGAATTTCATCAAAAAGACGAGAAAAAAACGCGAATTTCGTCAAAAATCCAAAGAAAAAATGCAAATTTCGACGAAGGATTGCGTAAAAAAAAACGCGAATTTCGTCAAAAATCCAAAGAAAAAAGGCAAATTTCGACGAAGGATTGCGTAAAAAAAACGCGAATTTAGGCAAATGACCTCGGGAAAAAACGCGAATTTCGTCAAAAGGCCGCAGAAAAAACGCAAATTTCGACAAAGGATCGCTAAAAAAACACGCATTCCTTCAAAAGAAAGTGGAAAAACGCAAATTTCGTCAAAAGGAAACAGAAAAAAACGTGAATTTCGTCAAAAGGACACAGAAGAAAACGTGAATTTCGTCAAAAGGACACAGAAAAAAACGAGAATTTCGTCAAAAGACGAGAAAAAAGTGCAAATTTCATCAAAAAGCCGTGGACAAAACGCAAATTTCGACGAAAGATTGCATAAAAAAACGCGAATTTCGGCAAATGACCACAGAAAAAACGCGAATTTCGTCAAAGAGCCCCAGAAAAAACGCAAATTTCGACAAAGGATCGCTAAAAACACACGCATTCCGTAAAAGTGAAGCGGAAAAACGCGAATTTCGTTAAAGGATCGCAAAAAGAAGAAAAAGCAGGGTCACAAAGAAGAGCCACAGAAAAACGTGTTCGTCAAAAGGCTGCGGAAAAAAGCAAATTTCGACAAAGGATCTCGAAAAAACGCAAATTTCGTCAAAGGGCCGCAGAAAAAATGCGAATTTCAACAAAAGGTAGCGGAAAAACGCGAATTTCGAAAAAAAGATCGCTTAAAACCCGCATTCAGTCAAAGGTCTGTGAAAAAAAGCTTGTTTCGTAAAAGATCGCAAAAAAACGCGAATTTCATCAAAAAAACGAGAAAAAAAACGGAAATTTTGTCAAAAATCCGCGGAAAAAACGCAAATTTCGACGAAGGATTGCGTAAAAAAACGCGCATTTCGGCAAATGACCTCGGATGAAACGCGAATTTCGTCCAAGGGCCGCAGAAAAAACGCAAATTTCGATAAAGCATCATTAAAAAAACACGCATTCCGTCAAAGGGAAGCGGAAAAAACGCGAATTTCGTTAAAGATCGCAAAAAAAGAAAATCGCAGGGTCACAAAGAAGAGCCACAGTAAAACGTGAATTTCGTTAAAAGACTGCGAAAAAAAAGCGAATTTCGTCAAACAGCCGCGAAAAAAACGCTACTTTCGTCAAAGAAAATGCGAATTTCGTCAAAGAGCCATAGAAAAAAGCGAATTTCATCAAAAAGACGAGAAAAAAAATCGAATTTCGTCAAAAAGCCGCAGAAAAAAAGCAAATTTCAACGAAGGATTTCGTAAAATAAAACGTGAATTTCGGCAAAAATCTGCGAAAAAACTTGAGTTTCATCAAAAACCCGTCGAAAAAACGCGGAAAAAACACAAATTTCGACAGGATCACGGAAAAAAACGCAAATTTCGACGAAGGAGTGCGTAAAAAAAAAACACGAATTTCTTCAAAGGACTGCGGAAAAAACGCAAATTTCGTCAAAAGAAAAACGTGGAAAAAACACAAATTTTTTGCATGGAGATACGACTGAAAAATGAAAATTAATAAGCTACATTTAAGTACTTTAGTACAGTCAACTCTTCCGCACCGGATTTCCGATTTAACCGAAATCGACTTGTGTTTAGCTGTAGTGTTACTGTACATTAATATTCTTCCGCATTAACAATCTTGGCGCCCGCCGACTGTGAGCAGAATTAAAAAACTCCTTAAATTAAACTACTTTTAGATTTGTCGAATTTACTTGTAGGTCTCTTGAACTGACCATATTTTCATTTATCCAATAAAACAGGCATGAAGCTATTTTTCAGTCATTTGAAAATTGATTTTGTGGTTTCAAGTAAATTTGGTCGCAGGACTGAGGAGGATATTGGATTAACTAGAGAAACAAATTCGTGGCATGCCAGAAAATAAAACAAATTTATCTGAAAAAGAAGGAATATCAGCCCTTTTTTCATTTCACTGCGATCTCTTCGGAGGTGGAATGGAGCTGTAACCTCATAACCCCCGTCGCCATCGACTTCTTTGGGTGTATGCTGGGGCATCACTGTGCACTAGAGATGAGTTCGGGCTCGTTTTTTGGAGTCCGGTCCCGCCCGATCCCGATACCACTCTTTACCGCTACATCTTTAACTATAATCGATTCCTTTCTCATAACAGTCTTCCGTGATTGACGTGAACCGGAAAATCAACGTAAATTACAAAATTGACACCGTTATCTTAAAGGTCAGATGCCTTTATATTAAAAGAAGAAACACTGACTGATTGCTTTCTATCGGAATAATAAAGTAATTATATTTACTTACGAAGCAAAGTGATCTCGTAAATCTACTACAGAGTCCTTAGCATGAGCAGAGTTCATGACAAATAGATATAATACCCAGTAAAGTTATTTTCATATGAAGAATGATTATGACTCATGCGTAAATATAAGATTAAATAATTTGCAAACCTCAAGCTAATTCTGGTCTACTAAAATTCGAAGAAAACATTCTCTTTGTGTTAGATAACTAAATAAAAAATAAATAAACGATCGGATTAAAAAATATCTTCTGTCACAAACGAAAATCCTAATAAAAACAAATTCATTGCTTGTGTTTTGATTGGCGCCATATTAATTGATCGTCGTCAAAAATGCCGTACACATAAATTTGAAAACATCACAAATTTTCTCTTGAAACAGCAATCAAATACTAAAATAAATAAACACGATTTTTGTTACCCCTTCATTTTGATCTAAATAACATTGAAAAGACTTGAAAAGTAATTTTAAATGGGGAAAAAAGTTCTTTCAATCTTTTCTATACATAAATAAATATAGTTTTCCGGTTTCAGAAAGAACGAGCCCGAGCCCGAAGGCTAGAATAAAAATAGAGCCCGAGCCCGTGTCGGGCTCGGGCTTTCGGACTCGGGCTGAGCTCGTCTCATCTCTACTGTGCACTAGTATATGGGACTAACCAGAATAGCTGCGTCGCAGAAAAAAAATTACATTTTATCTCAAAAGAAAGAAAAAAAACAGGGATTTTTTTCATTTTTGATTACTTCGAAAGGGTCCTATAACTCCATCAGCCCCCTTCCCCTTATTAGGTATACTGTGGTGTAACTATGCGCTGATGTGAGACTAGCCAGAAAGTCTAGTTCCTTGTATTGCTGAAAACAATTGCATTACAAATTTATCTCAAACAAAAAGAAAAAAAAAAACAGCACCTTTTTTCATTTCATTTTCAACTATTTTGGGAGAGGTCTGTAACCCCATCACCGCCTTTCTTCTTCTTTGGATGTAATGTGGCGTCACTGTGCACTAATATGGAACTAAACAGAAGAGTGTGGCTAGTCTGTTGAATGATAGGAGAAAAAAAAATGCAAATTTATCTCAAACAGAAAGAAAAAAAGCAATTTTTTTTCGGCTATTTTGGCAGGAGGGGGCTGTAAGCCCATCAGCCGCCTCCCCTTCTTTCGGTTAAGCTGTGATGTCAATGTGGACTAATATGGATTTAACGAAAATGGCTATTTCGCTGTATAGCAGAAGAAAAATTACAAATTTATCTCAAACAAGAAGAAAAAAATCAGCCTTTTTTTTTCATTTCATTTTAGACTATTTAGGAAGGGGGCACCCCATTAGCCTATTTCACCTCTTTCGGTATAATGTGGTGCCACTGTGTACTAGTATGGAACTAAAGAGAAAGCGGCTAGTCTGTTGAATGATAGGGGGGAAATACAAATTTATCTCAAACAAAATGAAAAATATCAGCACTTTTTCATTTCATGTTCGACTTTTTGGGGAGAGGGCTGTAATCCCATTAGCCCCCTTCTATATTTTTGGGTATAACGTGGTGTCACTGTACACTAATAAGGAACTACAGTGAAGGGATCGGCTAGTCTGTTGAATGATAGGGGAGAAAATGCAAATTTATCTCAAGCAGACAGAAAAAAAATCAGCGCTATTTTTTCATTTAATTTTTACTATTTGGAGAGGAGGGGGCTGTAATTCCAACAACCCCCTCCCCATCTTTGGGTATGTTGTGATGTCAATGTGGACTAATATGGAGTTAACGAGAATGACTATTTTGCTGTATGACAGAGGAAAAAAATTACAGATTTATCTTTAAAAAGT
This sequence comes from Maratus speciosus, assembly GCA_963932465.1. Lineage (NCBI taxonomy): Eukaryota > Metazoa > Arthropoda > Arachnida > Araneae > Salticidae > Maratus > Maratus speciosus. The sequence goes on along the minus strand of OZ010798.1, from coordinate 188,119,586 downwards.
AAGGAAAACTACTTTTTTCATTTAATTTTTCGACTATTCCTGGTCTGGGTGGGGGGCAGTAACCACGTCAGTTCCCTTTCTCTTCTTTGGTGTCAATATGGACTACTATGGAAATATATGGTGAAGGAAGCGTATAGTCTGTTGAACGATAGAGGATAAAATGCAAATTTATCTTAAACAAGCAGAAAAAATTCAGCACTATTTTATCATTTCATTTTCGACCATTTTGAGAGGAGGGGGCTGAAATTCCATCAGCCCCCTCCCCATCTTTGTGTATGCTGTGATGTCAATGTGGATTAATATGGTGTTAACGAGAATGTCTATTTTGCTATATGACAGAAGAAAAAATTACAGATTTCTCTTAAAAAAGTAAGGAAAAATTACTTTTTCATTTAATTTTTCGACTATTCCGGGTGGAGGGGGGGAGGGTTCTGTAACCCCTTCTGCCCCCCTTCTTCTCTTCTTTGTTGCCAATGTGGACTAATATGGGACTAATGAGAATGGCTAGTCCGCTGTATGATTGAAAAAAATTAAAACTTTCCAAAAAAGAAAGAGGAAAAAGCAGCACTTTTTCATATCACTTTCGAAAATTTCGGGGGGGGGGCTGTAGCCCCATCAGCCCCCCCCCCCTTGGGTACGCCCATGCAGCCCATGTTAACGAATGAAGTAACTGGGAGCGTGATCTAGGGACGTTTTCTGACCCTTCCAATATGGCAGCCAGTGCGAGAGCAGTGAAACTCAAATTAGTGATTATTAAAAATAAATTAACATGTATGCAATCCAAAGAGTTCTCGATTATTCCTGTTTTCATTTATGAGTAATACTATTAATTTCAAGAGATTTCTCAACTTTTATTTAATATTTATTGAGGAAATCCTTACTTGAAAATCTGAAAGAATAAAAATTCTAACTGTCTAGATTGCTGCTGCTGCCATCTGTTGAACCAAATTTGATGAAGTTGAATAAAAAAATCTTTAACAGTAAAAATGTTTAAAAAATATGCTAGATTAAATGCTATTAAATGATACTGAAATACTCGAGAAAAATGTGTACACTGACTCTGAAGTACTAAAATACTTCAGTTTTACTCAGTAATAGGCACAATATTTCTCCATCATTTATTTACTTTAGAGTTAAAATTCCAGATCTTGAGCTAGGGTTTTTTTTTTTTTTTTTTTTTTTTTTGGCATTAATTTCATTAGAGTTAAGTATTCTTATATATAAAAAAAATTAAGAATAATCAAATTTAATGACAACCCCCCCCCCCCTCTCTCTCTCAAAATACCTTTTATTATTATTAATTTTATATCACATTAAATCAAAATTGACGTTTCTAAATTCATTAGATTTTGCCTATCAGAAAATTTATTAAAATAAACGTCAAAAGCCTGTGTTTTTAGATTTTAAACAGTTTTTATTGCATTAATTTCGTTACCTTAAAAAATATTTTTTAGAATTCTCATCATTTTTTTAAAGTAAAATTATGAATAAGAAAATGCAAAGACAAAATTAATTACTAATCCATCCCCACCCCAATATCTCATTTTTTATAATATTATTCATAATTTTAGTTCACGTTAAATCGGAATTGACGTTCCAAAATTCACTAGATTTTGTCTACCAGATGGTTTTTTTAAATAAACGTCTTAAGCTCTTAAGCGGTAGTCTTCAAATGACTAATTAGTGAATTAACAAAAAAATTCTGCCTGATAAGTGATTTTTAATTATTTAAAAATTAATTATTTCGCAAAAAAAGTGTATATATATATTATTTGTTATGATTCGCAAATTATTAAAATGCAATAAAAGTTCAGCGATAATGAAAAATTCTTCTATATTTTTGGTTAATAAAGACTTAAAATAATTTTTTATACTTCATTATCCCTTGATTAGTTTTCAGCTTTACAAATCTTACTGAAGTATGAAATGATTTTTATAAAAGTAATGCAATTCATTTAAAACACTAGTAATAATTTTAATCTAGGTTCTATATTTTATTATTTTTTGTTAATAAAATTCTAGATTTAAACTTCAGCATTGAAAAGCTAGTAATGTAATTCATTTAAAACACTAGTAATAATTTTAATCTAGGTTCTATATTTTATTATTTTTTGTTAATAAAATTCTAGATTTAAACTTCAGCATTGAAAAGCTTACAAAATCAAATGAATGATTTTTATAAAAGTAATGCAATTAATGCAACTCATTTAAAATATTTCTTATAAATAATGCACTGAGGTGCAATATATTGCATTTACAAAATAAATCTATATATATATATATGCTTTAAAAAAAATGCTGACTGCTTCAAAGAGGACAGACCTCGCGACCTATGTATTGCGAGGCCCGCACTTAACCGACTGAGCTACGGAAGGATCGTAAACTTCGCACTAAACGTTGATCAGAAGAAATTAAGCGCATGAATACAGTACACGCAACTTCGGTGAAATTCCCATAAATGGTGGAAAAATATAGTCCGATTTTTCATGCTTATTATAAAACGAATAAGAGTCTTCCTGGAAACACACATGGTCTTATTCGGTTCACCTAAAATAGATTTATATTATATATTAATTTTAATAAGATCATTTTCGGAGGGAAAGAAAAGTGAATTAAAAATAAAATTAGAGTTTTCCCAGAAAAAAGAAAAATGTTATTCACCTCGTCTTAATCAGATTTATATTATATATCAATTTAAAAAAAATCGTTAGAACTGTTTTCGAGATTTTAAAATTAGGAACTTCTTACATACCGTACGAACGCTTTCGCTTTAAAAATGGCTATTTAGATCTCAAAATATACTGCACGTAGAAATGTAAAAATTTCAGTATACGATTAGACTGCAGATATAAGACTGTTCTAGAAAAATCAGAACAATAGGACCTATATCTGCGGAGATATTAAAAAGCGGCTTTTCGCGTTTTCTTTGATGTCGAGTTAGCCGTATATATGAGTTCCGCCATCTACGAATTCTACGATACGATTTTAGGCTTAAGGCTGCGTCACTCGCAATACTACGGTCTTCCATGATCTCACAAAAGCAGACCCCGATTATCGAACAAATTCCGCAGTCCCGACGTGTCCGCTATTCAGGACCTTTACTTTACGGTATTTGGATAAATATATTTTTAACACTCAGAGCCTGATTACCCACGGGGCAAATTCCTACCACTAAAAATAAACAGAAAATTTTGCCTCATTCATAGCAGGAATTTTACATCAATGCGGCGTTTAGATAAGTCAAACTTTTCTTTTAAAATTTATTGGTGTAAGTATGCCCCGTCGGTAATCAGGCCCTGTTAACACTTTCCAACAAAGTTGAAAAGAGTTTATAACTTCGGTTTGTCTGGCCGTCTGTCCACGATCAACTCTCGTAAATATGCTCGGATCGTTCTGAAATTTTTGGATGTTAGTGACCTCTACCATAGCACGTTCCCTATTTCAAATGGAGTTTGTAGAATGTTTAGTTCATTTACAGGGACAGTCAAAAGTTTTCCGTTACATTACGGCCAATGGGAAAAAATCATTTCAAATGGTTTTTAATGGTGTTACACTCTTTGAAACATAGTAAAATTGATATTCATTTATGAAGTCCACTAAAATATGCATTCTGTTGAATATGCAGTGCAAAGAATAGTTATTGTTCATTTATAGGGCCACGCAAAATAATTCCGTTCATAATGGTATAGGGGGAATTGTTTGCGGTGTATTTGAAAAGATTTCAGATACTATATTGTATCCGAATTACTGTATATTAGTAATGACTGCTCGAAATGTATTTTTAATTATGATATGAGCTTTTTTCTCTTTATTTAAGTATACTATAAAGTGCGTATAAATGCTATAGTTCCTGGTTGTGAAATGTGAACTAACCGATTTTTCAAAAGGATAAAGTGTTTTGAAAGGAGTATTAAACGAAACCCTCTGTGCGATCTGTGATCACACTTACCTACTTGTTCACTATATTTATGCATGCTATAAAGTGCGTATAAATGCTATAGTTCATATACAGAGCTACTGAAATGAATTCGTAAAGGTTACTGAGTATGACCATAAATTGCTTAAAGGTGGGTTTTAAAGGAGTTATGCATTTTTACGCTGAACTGAATTTAGTTTACTGAGAAATATTTGTAGATTATAGATAAAATGATATACAGGGCCACGCAAAGAGTTGGATACATGGCCGTCTATGGGTGATAATTTCTGGAAATGTAAGTTCAGTAGTTTTAAGAGTGTTTTAGTTTGAATTAAATTTTATCTAAATAGTGGCATGTAATAAAGGTAAACTACAGGGCTGTACAAAAGTATTCAAGTATGTTTCCATCTATTAGTATAAATTGCTGAAAGATGAATTTCAACCTGTTATGCATTTTCTTGTTAAACTAAATTTTCCCATTATATAGTATATATATCAACCTACAAATCAAATACAGGGCTGTTCAAAAGAATTGGAATACATATTTGGCTATGGACGGCAACTACTGAAATCAGTTTTCCAAATGCTTTCTGCGTTTTATAAAATGTTTACTTAGTTATCTTATTTACCTTATTTCCCTAAATAACGAAGTTTTGTTAAAGCATTCAGGAAGTGTTGGAAAGTGTTTCATAATGTATGCTTAACGCATGATTTTTCTTTCTTGTTACTTACATTGCAGATGTGCAACAGAAAAAAAGATTGACGTATAATATGAAAAATGTATCTCTGATTTTTTTTTCATTATTTTTCCTGTGTGATAAACCTTTTAGAGAATCATATATAATTTTTTTCAAAACAAAATAAAAAGTCACGCATTTAAGGGTTAAACGGAAATATTCCATAGCCCCAACGGAAATAATACCATACAATTACACCTGATAGCACAAAAAAACTGTTTAAAACGGAATTTTTTACCACTCGTTGCGATCTCATCGTGATAGGTTTTACTATATATGTAACCGAAGGAAAATTCTGGACCCCCTCCGAAGATAAATCCTGGCTACACTACTGATTTAAAATATAAGCTTTTCAAAAATTGCATATCTAATTTGGGGTCCCTAAAATTGTACAGGGAGGGAAAGGGACACTAACCAGTTTGCTCAGGTATTTAATCAAGTCCTTTTGAAAAAAATCCGAACCTGCATTGTGTTTCGCTAAATAGAAATGTCCGGTATTTGGGAGTGTCTTTTATGGAGATTAATGGGCATTCCCTAATACCAGACACCTCTATTTAGCGGAAATCTTTTTTAATCGATACCGCATACGTATTTGTATATTTTTATCTCACAAAAGCAGACTCCGATTATCGAACAAATTCCGCAGTCCCGACGTGTCCGCTATTTAGGACCTTTACTTTACGGTATTTGGATAAATATATTTTTAACACTTTCCAACAAAGTTGAAAAGAGTTTATGACTTCGGTTTGTTAGGCCGTCTGTCCACGATCTAACTCTCGTAAATATGCTCGAATCGTTCTGGAATTTTTGGATGCTAGTGACCTCTACCATAGCACGTTCCCTATTTCAAATGAAGTTTGTAGCATGTTTAGTTCATTTACAGGGACAGTCAAAAGTTTTCCGTTACATTACGGCCAATGGGAAAAAATCATTTCAAATGGTTTTTAATGGTGTTACACTCTTTGAAACATAGTAAAATTGATATTCATTTTTGAAGTCCACTAAAATATGCATTCTGTTGAATATGCAGTGCAAAGAATAGTTATTGTTCATTTATAGGGCCACGCAAAATAATTCCGTTCATAATGGTATAGGGGGAATTGTTTGCGGTGTATTTGAAAAGATTTCAGATATTATATTGTATCCGAATTACTGTATATTAGTAATGACTGCTCGAAATGTATTTTTAATTATGATATGCGCTTTTTTCTCTGTATTTAAGTATACTATAAAGTGCGTATAAATGCTATAGTTCCTGGTTGTGAAATGTGGAACTAACCGATTTTTCAAAAGGATAAAGTGTTTTGAAAGGAATATTAAACGAAACCCTCTGTGCGATCTGTGATCACACTTACCTACTTGTTCACTATATTTATGCATGCTATAAAGTGCGTATAAATGCTATAGTTCATATACAGAGCTACAGAAATGAATTCGTCGTAAAGGTTACTGAGTATGAGCATAAATTGCTTAAAGGTGGGTTTTAAAGGAGTTATGCATTTTTACGCTGAACTGAATTTAGTTTACTGAGAAATATTTGTAGAATATAGATAAAATGATATACAGGGCCACGCAAAGAGTTGAATACATGGCCGTTTATGGGTGGTAATTTCTGGAAATGTAAGTTCAGTAGTTTTAAGAGTGTTTTAGTTTGAATTAAATTTTATCTAAATAGTGGCATGTAATAAAGGTAAACTACAGGGCTGTACAAAAGTATTCAAGTATGTTTCCATCTATTAGTATAAATTGCTGAAAGATGATTTTCAACCTGTTGTGCATTTTCTTGTAAACTAAATTTTCTCATTATATAGTATATATATCAACCTACAGATCAAATACAGGGCTGTTCAAAAGAATTTGAATACATATTTGGCTATGGACGGCAACTACTGAAATCAGTTTTTCAAATGCTTTATGCGTTTTATAAAATGTTTACTTAGTTATCTTATTTACCTTATTTCCCTAAATAACGAAGTTTTGTTAAAGCATTCAGGAAGTGTTGGAAAGTGTTTCATAATGTATGCTTAACGCATGATTTTTCTTTCTTGTTACTTACATTGCAGATGTGCAACAGAAAAAAAGATTGACGTATAATATGAAAAATGTATCTCTGATTTTTTTTTCATTATTTTTCCTGTGTGATAAACCTTTTAGAGAATCATATATAATTTTTTCAAAACAAAATAAAAAGTCACGCATTTAAGGGTTAAACGGAAATATTCCATAGCCCCAACGGAAATAATACCATACAATTACACCTGATAGCACAAAAAAACTGTTTAAAACGGAATTTTTTACCACTCGTTGCGATCTCATCGTGATAGGTTTTACTATATATGTAACCGAAGGAAAATTCTGGACCCCCTCCGAAGATAAATCCTGGCTACACTACTGATTTAAAATATAAGCTTTTCAAAAATTGCATATCTAATTTGGGGTCCCTAAAATTGTACAGGGAGGGAAAGGGACACTAACCAGTTTGCTCAGGTATTTAATCAAGTCCTTTTGAAAAAAATCCCTACTCTAAAAGCTCAAAATATTCATTATAAACAGAACAATGTTGAAAGAATTTAAAATATCAGCTTTACAAAAATTGCACAGAAAATCCACTGCCGATGATGATAAAATGAAAATTCATGTCATTTAAAAATTAAATTTTTCTTTTAAATTTATATTGCCACATGGGCAATTTTTTTTATACATCAGTTGATAATCACAAGAGCTATTTATTTAATAAAATAAATAAATAAAAATTCTATTTTAATAACATGCAAGAAAAATTACTTCTAATTTCTAAACTTCTTCTGTCTTAAATATACATCTTAACATTGTCATTTTTTTATGTTTCATGTAAGTGATTATAAATAAAATTATAGAAACCGCAATTTTAAGTGCAAAATCTAGTTATGAAAGTAAATGTATAAAATGCTAGCTTTTTAAAATTTCAAAATTATTTTTTGTTATAAATAATCAAAATCAATATTAAATATGATTTCAAATCAAATATATTTGTATATCTTTACTGGGATTTTTACAGTTAGATTAACATACATAATTACATGAATGTATGAATATAGATTTCTAGAATTAGCTGTTCTTTCGCAAACAAATTCAAACCTAAATTACATTTCATGCAATATTTTATATGCTACTATAAACAAAATACAACACTTACTTGAAACGCTACCGAATCAATGTGGAGAATTCCTCGACTTGAAATTTAAAAAACTGTCATAGAGAGAATTCATTAAGAGAATAAACACTTGCATCTTTTTAAAAGAAAAGCCCTTCATATAACCTGCTAGCCATATTAAAATAATGCTCTCAAAACATAACCCGCGGGACTGGTTTCTAGGTCTGGTCACTAGTTCTTATTTACCAAGCTTTGACGGGATGAATAACACTATATTATTGATGAAAAGTAATACTATCTCTGTTGCACATTCTTGTTTCTTTTCCGTCTTTATAGCGACAACGTGATGCCTTATTATAAGCCGGCATTTGTCGGCTAACACACAAGTCGGATGTATGTGTTCAATAAATAAATAAGCTAAGTAGATACGAAACAAAATAGCAGAGCTTCACATCCCGCAAAAAATCAATCGAGTCAAAACAAATTATTAATTAAAATCTACACGTACATAAAAGCATTCAGTTAGAATTACAAGTAGTGTCAAGTTCAAACAAAAGAAATCTAAAACGCGTGGGTAACTGAGAGTGCCCCCTGGTGGTTATTACGTAAAGGAAGAAACAGTGTCTTAAATTAAGGCGTTTGAAAAAAGGAAGGGTGTTAAATTAAGACGTTTGCTGATTTTTCCGACATTTTCCCAAGTTCGCTTATGCTATGATCATAGTAAGACACATATGTAATTATTAAGGTGTCACTGGGTGCAGAATGATATAAATTTAAAAGCAACGTTAAAAACGCCAGAATAAGCAAACATTCAGCAGACTAGTTTCGGTAGCGTGCGTCGTTTTTCGAGCCCGGAGTTTTCAACGCCCGTGTGAACAACCTAGGAGATCAAAGCACCCCCAAGAACAGGCGTTCTTTTCGACGCTTGTATCCCGACACCCTTTTGACATTAGCCTTAATCTCTACGCTAATTAAAGAGGGTATAACGAATGCTCTACTAACATTCGGCTGTTTTTCCGAATATTGAACATGAATTGGCCGTATAATGTTAGATATTTAGCCCGAATAAATTCAGGATAATGATTTTCTCTTACCTGCAATGCTTTTCTCAAATCTAAATGGACTAATTTCTGACTCGATCATGAATCTATCTTTAACCGTTTCCAGGGCAAAGTTCTTCTATTCGTAAATGCTGCAGTGATTGAATGACACCAGAATTTACAACTAAATGTATTCGAAAATAAATCTTATTTGGTGGGTCATAACAGTACTAGGCAGGTTTTTGGTCAAATCAGTATATTTACTTATTTCACAGTGAAAATATGTACTCTTTTAATCGCCTATAGATATCATAAGTCTAGGTGGTCCGCCTTGACTTATACTCTAATAACCGATCGTAGATATCATATTGTAAATGTGAAATATGCAAACATACTTATTTGACCAAAAACTGATTTGTAATGTTAAGTTCGCCCACCTAAGAAATAAAAGTTTTTCTGCCCGTACTTGATGAAAGAAAAATTTTTATTCCAATATTCTGGTGCCAATGTAGGTGATTTAAAGATTAAAATTAAGTGGTTCAAAAATGAATCGCTGCCCTTCATGGGGTTAAACAAACAAAATATGCAGTTATTCTCATTTAGGTACCAAGAAATAAACTAGCGTTTTCTTTAATGGCTAAAGTTGTAAAATTCAGACAATTTCAAAGAGACGACTGCCAGTAAAAGATTTTCCTTGAGCAACAATCGATTAACTCAAGATGTAATACAAGTTTTATATAAAAATGGAAGACGGCATTTGATTCTGAAACACTTGGATATTAATGTTTGCAATACAATTTACAGTTATTCTCAATTAGATACCAAGAAATCAACTAGCGTTTTCTACAATGGCTAAACATCTTTCAGAAAACTCTGTAAAAGTGTGAAAATTCAGCCAATTTTAGAGAGATGACTGCCAGGAAAAGATTTTCCTTGCTTAATAATCGATTATATAAAAAGAACTTCTAAAAAACACCAAAAATTTTTAATAAATGTGCAAGGCCTTTCGAAAGAACTAGTATTTCTTTATCAGGATCAGAGAACACGTTCTACTATTTAGAAAACAGCAGCAACACTCAAAGTAGTACGACGTGTTCTCAGCGCCTGATAAAGAAAGACTAATTCTTTCGAAAGGCGCCTTGCTCATTTATTTATTTTTTTTTTTGTGTGTGTGTGTGTGTGTGTGTGTTTAAGAAGTTCTTCTTGTATTATCATACCACATCAGGTAACAATCGATAACAACTCAAGATGTAATACAAGTTTTATATAAAAAGGAAAGACGGCACTTGATTATAAAGCACTTGGGTATTAATTTTTTGTAATACGCACAAAATTTACAGTTATTCTAATTTAAATACCAAGAAATCAAGTAGCGTTTTCTATAATGGCTAAAGATGTTTTAGATAACTGTGTAAAAGTCAGAAATTTCAGCCAGTTTTAGAGAGACGACTGCCAGGAAAAGATTTTCCTTGAGTAACATTTGATTACAACTCGAGATTTACAAGTTTCATATAAAAATGGAAGACGGCATTTGATTCTAAAGCACTTGGATATTAATGTTTGCAATACACAAAATATTTAGAGTTGTTCTTATTTAAATACCAAGAAATCAATTAGCGTTTTCTATAATGACTAAAGATGTTTCAGAAAACTGTCTAAAAGTCGGAAAATTCAGCCAATTTTAGAGAGAGACTGCCAGGAAAAGATTTTCCTTGAGTAACAATCGATTAACTCAAGATGTAATACAAGTTTTATATAAAAATCGAAGACGGCATTTGATTCTGAAACACTTGGATATTAATCTTTGCACTACAAACAAAATTTACAATTATTCTCAATTAGATACCAAGAAATCAACTAGAGTTTTCTACACTGTAAAAAAAAAAAAAAAAAAAAAAAAAAAAACACTGTAAATTTGCCAGAACAAACTCGATCACAGTGAATGTGCTGTATCTTTCTTTGGTTTCCTGACTATATTAACATGGAAAATACAGTAGTTGCGTAAAATTAACAGCACAATGTGCTGGCAATTTGAACGCATTTTTTTACAGCGCAAACTGCTGGCGTCCAAATTGCCAGCACATTATACTGTTAATTTTACGCAACTACTGTATTTTCCATGTTAATATAGTCAGGAAACCAAAGAAAGATACAGCACATTCACTGTGATCCAGTTTGTGCGCGAGATGAGCAGTACTTTGTACTGTAATTTTTTTTTTTTTTTTTTTTACAGTGTACAATGGCTAAACATCTTTTAGAAAAGTTTGTGAAAGTCAGAAAATTCAGCCAATTTTAGAGAGATGACCTCAGCGCCTGATAAAAAAGACCAATTCTTTCGAAAGGCGCCATGCTCATTTATTATTATTATTTTTTTTGTGTGTGTGTGTGTGTTTTTAAAAAGTTCTTTTTGTATTATCATACCACATCAGCTTATTTAATGTAACAATCGATAACAACTCAAGATGTAATACAAGTTTTATATAAAAATGAAAGACGACACTTGATTATAAAGCACTTGAGTATTAATTTTTTGCAATACGCACAAAATTTACAGTTATTCTCATTTAAATACCAAGAAATCAACTAGCGTTTTCTATAATGGCTGAAGATGTTTTCGAAAACTGTCTAAAAGTTGTAAAATTCAGCCAATTTTATAGAGACTACTGCCGGGAAAAGATTTTCCTTGAGTAACAATAGATTACAATTCAAGATGTAATACAAATTCTATATAAAAATGGAAACGATTTTAAAGCACTTGGATATTAATGTTTGCAATACACAAAACAAATTAAAGTTATTCTCATTTAGATATCAACTAGCGTTTTCTATAATGGCTAAACATCTTTTAGAGAACTGTCTAAAAGTTGTAAAATTCAGCCAATTTTAGAGAGACCACTGCCAGGAAAAGATTTTCCTTGAGTAATAATCGATTATATAAAAAGATCTTCTTTAAAACACCAAAAATGTTTAATAAATGCTCAAGGCCTTTCGAAAGAGCTAGTCTTTCTTCATCAGGCACAGAGAACACGTCCTACTACTATGAAAACAGCAGCAAGATTCAAAGTAGTAGGACGTGCTCTCAGCACCTGATGAAGAAAGACTAATTCTTTCGAAAGGCCTTGTTCATTTATTAAAACTTTTTTTAGTGTTTTTAAGAAGTTCTTTTTATATTATCAAATGACACCAGCTTATTTAATTATTTAATGCAACAATCGATAACAACTCAAGATGTTATAGAAGTTTTATATAAAAATGAAAGACGGTACTTGATTCTAAAGCACTTGGGTATAAATTTTTATAACAAGCACAAATTTTACAGTTATTCTAATTTAGATACCAAGAAATCAACTAGTGTTTTTTATAATGGCTAAAGATGTCTTAGAAAACTGTGTAAAAGTCGGAAAATTCAGCCAAATTTAGAGAGACGACTGCCAGGAAAAGATTTTCCTTGAGTAATAATCGACTACAACTCAAGATGCAATACAAGTTTTATATAAAAATGGAAGACGGCATTTGATTCTGAAACACTTGGATATTAATGCTTGCAATTTCCATGTACATATAAACAGAGTTCTTTGATTTAAAATCAGCTTGATTTTAATCGTGATTTAAATCAACTTTTTAAATTTTCTTATTTCAAATTTAGGTCAACGTATTTCGTAATAAACGTTTTGCCAAAAATATGTTGCAAATTTAAGCCATGGGAGAGACTGATAACTCAATATGCGTGATTTTTTTAATGTACACCCGAAATTGAATCCTTCTATGTAATACTTTAAACACTTTGTGTACGATCCCTCGAAGCATGGGGAATTCATCTGTGTTCAGATGCAGTAAATTGACGTAATTCATGCTATTTAAAGTTTCATAACTCGGTCAATTTTAGTGTTAGATGAATGGGACTTTTTTTGTCTTACTTCTTAGTGTAATAGTACATTTTTACTAAATATCGCTTATAGAACCGGGGGACTGTATAAAAATTTTAATTTAGTACATTTTTCATAAATATTTTTATTGATCAAAAAGACTTAAAATAATTTTTTGCCTCATTTAAAGCATTTTTGTAATTGGAAAGACTAACAGTTTAGAAATTAGCCATTGCACACCGATGAGAGTGGACACCCTGTATATTATTAATATGCAAAATATAAAGCACTTTGAAGGGTAAGGAAACAACTATTACCTCTTATTATATGTATTACTAGTATATAACCCCGTCAAAATTGATGGAATGTGAATGATAAATCTTCGAAACAATATTAAAAAATATATTTTTCTGACTAAAAAAAATGATGCCTCATACATTTTATTAATCCAAAAGTATTATCCTTTTATTTTTGATGATTAGAACAAAAATATTATGCAAACTACAGTTTAAAATCATATTTTAAATATTTCAGCATGGAAGAGGAAAAGATTAAAGTTGCATTGCATTTGTAACATATGTATATGTATATACAGTAGAACCTCGATTATCCGAAGTAATTGAGACCGACCCTCTTCCGGAAAATCGAAATTTTCGATAATCGAGAATGCTTCAATTTTAAGATTAAGGAGAAATATATGCGCTATTTCTTATTATGGCAACAAGTGCTTAATTAAAATAAAGCAATAGCAAAATAGAAACAAGAATAAATTACCTGAATTTTAATTTTGATTTTAAATACCTTTTACATATTTCACAAGGATTTGAAGTAATGTTTTGTTTGTCGCAGTTTCTATTGCCATTGCTTTGAAGTTCTATCACGAAGTTTTTTAATATTATCAGTTTACCAGTATCACAGTATTTCTGCTGCTTCAGCCATGCCAAACCTTTGCAAAACATTCAAAAGCTAATTTGTTTGAATTGCTAATTTGTACGTTCTACACCGCAGAACGGGAACGAACACGGGAACTCAAGTTAAATTTTAATCTAATCAAGTTACGGGAACTCAAGTTAAATTCAAAGTAATTCTAAAAAAGGGGATCAAAAATATGTATATGCACTCATGGTTCGGAAAGGACCGCTTGCACACAAGGAATATGATAGTTAAAAAAAAAAAAAAAAAAGCTTTCAAAATGGATTTTGCACACAAGAAATGTGATTGTTAAAAAAAAAAAAAAAAAAAAAAAAAAAAACACTTTAAAATTGGATTTTGGTTAATCGAGAGTTTCGGATAAAAGAGGTTCTACTGTATATTATAGGAAAAATTCGCTTAATTCTATAAAACTTTTTATAAAATATTTTACATATTCATATTACTGAGTAGAAAGTTATTTTTTTATATTATTCTTTACCATATATTAATTTTGTGACTTACAAATTATTTTACTACTGAGAAACTAATTTTGAATTATTCTGTAATACTCTAAACAGCAAATTTTTAATGATTTTAATCTGCATCATTTCTGAAAGTATTGCATTAATATGACTTTTTTTTCGCTACAAATGGATAATTAAAATATGTTGTACATCTGTCTTATACATTCTTTATGTTTCAATTCCAATGAGAGTTGATAAGAAATATTAATTTTATTTGTAATGCCTTTCAAATCTCATAAAATGCATTAAAAAAAAAGTACGATTACAACAGAAAGTTTCTTTGTTTATATTAATTGCCGTTAGATGGCTCCAAAAGAATTAGCAAGAAACACAAGCTCCTGATTTATAATAGATAGTTATCCGTTATTTTTAATTTAGAACTTAATTGGATAGTTTTTGAAGGTTTTAAACAAAGTTAAAATACAGGGTGATTTTTTTTTAAGTCGTGAAAGTAAAATCCTATAACAAAAGAACTATTGATCCAAATGACCTGAAATTTCACCAGTTGTTCCCGAAGCAATGGGAATTTTTTAGCCGTGGTTAAAAAAAAAAAACTTAAAATCGCACCGACAGATGGCGCTGTATATGCAGTAAAGTCGGGAGACGAGCTTGCACACGACACACGCGCAGTGGCAATAAAAACCTGAAGCACGCACACCTCGTGTTCATTATTCTGATCTCAATCTCTGCGATTTCTGACTCTGGGGGTACTCAAGAATGCACTGTATTGTAATGATGCTACGAACTTAGCTGACCTGAAAGCACGCATTGTGCACCAGATCCACAGCATCCAGCCGGATATTCTTTGCTTTGTTGTGGAACATGCGGTTTCACGTTTCCAACTCGTAGCTGAAAACGGGGGACAGCACATTGAAAATCTCTTGTGTTAGTCGTGCAGTTCCATATGAATGCTTTGCTCCATATTTTTATTTCGTTCTGTTTCTGCGAAGGTGTTCCTAGTGTCTTTACCCAATTACTGCATTTTGTATGTTTTTGATATGCATAATAAAGTTTTCTTTTTCTTGAAGTACCGTCCATTGTTTTTCACCCACTGGCGATATTCTTTGTTTCTGTTAACTTACAGCGCCATCTGTCGGTGCGATTTTAAGTTTTTTTTTTTAACCACGCGAAAAAAATTCCCATTGCTTTGGGAGCATACTAGAGGTCTGCACGGGCCCGTGCTTGGCCCGAGGCCCGTGCCCGGGCCGGCAAAAAAATTGAACGGGCCTGCAGGGCCGGGCCGATAAAAAAAATTAATCGGGTCTGTCAGCCCGATAATAAGAATTTGAGAGTAGCAGATAAAATACGAGGCCATTTCCAATGAATATGACTTTTTCGAGAAGTATAAATGTGCGTTACGAGCCGATGCGAGTTTAACAACATCAATACAGAAATGTAACATGTCCATCGTAGAGATCGGCATCGTACAGTTACATGATGCCTGATCCCGGGTTTAATTTTTTCGGCAGACTTGTGCTTGGACGGAACTGGTCTTAATCGTTCTCAGGATGTGTAGGACAGGCATTATGTTTTGTAAAAGTATTAATAGCGATAATGAACTTCTGTTAACAGTATCTTTGGAAATGTACCTTAAGATGGTTCTCATATTTACTGCTCAACAATGCGAAACTCTCAGACACATTTTCTGACTCATTTTTAACTATAAAGGTATAAAATTGACAGGCCTAAGTATTGAAGGCATTTGGGATCGAATAGCGTTTCCATTTTTCATAAATTACGTACAGAGATAACAGAGACTCTTGTCACGTGACTGTACGTTTTTCTCCTTTCCTGTGCTATCGCTTCCGGAAATTCGATTCAAAACGCTAACTTTGGCAGTATTGTCTGAAAGATATATTACTTTTATCTAAGAAAAAAACGGCATTTACATGGTTTCTGAATAAGAATACCTGCCAATCTCATGCGTTTCCGAAAAGAAATGAATTCATAAATGTATCAAAATGTAGCTCCTTTGGATTTGAGAAAAGCCTTAAAAATGACAGAAATATTTTCACAAATCTACCTTTTATTATACGCTTCAAAAGTTATCATGTTTTTTAACCCTTTATTCTAAACTGCAATAATCTTTTAATGAACCCTTATTTAAATTTTGAAACGTCTGTAGAGATGTTGACTAAAACACTGTAAGTAATCGTTAATGTTTACTATTGTGTGTTTTGTATTTTGCGAACACATGGTAATTTAAAATATACTGTAAAATGTTCCCATAAATATGCATGCAGTATTCATTAAAAGAATCTTAATTGTATGTCGAGAAAAAACGGAATTTTTTATAGAAATTTAGTCGGGCCGGGCCGAGAACGGTAAAAATGTAAACGGGCCGGGTACGGGCCGAACTTCCAATTTTTACACCGAGCCGGGCCGGGCCCGGGCCTGGAAATTCCGGCCCGTGCAGACCTATAAAGCATACTGGTGAAATTTCAGGTCATTTGGATCAGTGGCTCTTTTGTTATAGGGTTTTACTTTCACGACTTTAAAAAAAATCACCCTGTATTTAAAGATTTTAAATGTACTTTTACAAATATTTTAAGAGCAGCATCGACGATAATCTATATATTTTTTAAATGAAGCATTCAAAGAATCATTCATTTGTTTGTAGATTTGCTGGAATTTGATTCTGAATGGCAACAGTGCCATTTGTTTAGATTTGTTTTCTATGTTTATAATAGCTTGATTTTAATTTAGAGTAGGGATGCACAACCTGTGGCCCGCGATGGGTTAACTTGTGGCCCGCGAATTTCGTCAAATTATAACTGCGAAAATCGCAAATTTTTTACATATATCGCTAGAAAAAATCGGGGATTTTGTCAATTTGTCGCTGGAAAAAATTGGAAATTTCGGATTGATCGGGTTCGGAAAAATCGCAAATTTTGTCGAGAATGTGCGGAAAAATCTCAAATTTCGTTGATTGGGTGCAGAAAAATCTTGAGTTTCGTCAACTTATCGCAAGAAAAACGCTAATTTCGTCAATTTGACGCGGGAAAATTTTCAAATTTCGTTAGAATAAGTTAAGAATCGCGAATTTTGTTCAGCACGCACGGAGATATCGCGAATTTCGTTGATCGAGTGCGGAAAAATTGCAAATTTTGTCGATTCGGTGCATAAAAATCTTAAATTTCGTTAATCGGGTACAGAAATATCGCGAATTTTGTTGATATGGTGCTGAAAAATTCCAAATTTCGTTGATCGGTTGCGGAAAAATCGCGAGTATCGACAGTTTATCGTGGGAAAAATTACAAATTTCGTCAGTCAGTTAAGAATCACGAATTTCGTTGATCGGGTTCGGAAAAATCGTGGATTTTGCCGAACCTGTGTGGAAAAACCTCATTTCGTTGATCGACTGCGGAAAAAATGGCGAGTTTCGTCAGTTTTTTGCAAGAAAAACGCTAATTTCGTCAATTTGCCGCGGGAAAATTTTCAAATTTCGTCAGAATAAATTAAGAATCGCGAATTTTGTTCAGCACGCACGGAGATATCGCGAATTTCGTTGATCGAGTGCGGAAAAATCGCAAATTTTGTCAATTCGGTGCATAAAAATCTTAAATTTCGTTAATCGGGTACAGAAATATCGCGAATTTTGTTGATGAGGTGCTGAAAAATTCCAAATTTCGTTGATCGGTTGCGGAAAAATCGCGAGTATCGACAGTTTATTGCGGGAAAAATTACAAATTTCGTTAGTCAGTTAAGAATCACGAATTTCGTTGATCGGGTTCGGCAAAATCCTGTGTGGAAAAACCTCATTTCGTTGATCGACTTCGGAAAAATGGCGAGTTTCGTCAGTTTTTTGCAAGAAAAAATAGTAAATTTCGTCAATATTCCGCAGGAAAAAAAACAAATTTCGTCAGTTAAGAATTATGAATTCCGTTGATCGGGTTTGGAAAAACCGCGAATTTTGTCGATCACGTATGGAAAAATAACAAATTTCGTTGATGTGCTGCGGAAAAATTGCGTGTTTCGTCACCTTATCAAAAGAAAAAATCGCGGATTTCGTCAATTTGCCGCGGAAAAAATTACAATTTTCATCAGAGTCACTTAAGAATCTAAAATTTCGTTGGTCGGGCACGGATAAACCACGAATTTCGTTGATCGAGTGCGGAAAAATCGCGAATTTTGTTGATTCGGTGCAGAAAAATCTGAAATTTTTGTTAATTAGGCACAGAAAAATCGCGAATTTTTTCGATGAGGTGCAGAAAAATTGCAAATTTTGTTGATCGGTTGCGGAAAATTCGCGAATTTCGCCAGTTTATCGCGAGAAAAATCACGAATTTAATCAATTTTCCGTGGGAATAAACTACAAATTTCGTCAGTCAGTTAAGAATCACGAATTTCGTTCATCGGGTTCGGAAAAATCGCCTCGATCCTGTGCTAAAAAATCTCAAATTTCGTTGATCGGATGAAGAAAAATCGCGAGTTTTGTCAGTTTATCGAGAGAAAGAATCGCAATTTCGTCAATTTACCGCGAAAAAATTACAAATTTCGTCAAGTCAGTTAAGAATTTCGAATTTCGATGATCAGTCGTGGAAAAATTGCGAATTTCGTTGATCGGGTGCGGAAAAATCGTGAATTTCATTGATCAAGTGCAGAAAAATTGCAAATTTCGTTGAAAGAGGGCGGAAAAATCGCGAATTTTGTCGATTTGCTGCTGAAAATTCTCAAATTTCGTTAATCGGGCTCAGAAAAATCGCGCATTTTGTCGATGAGGTGCGGAAAAATTGAAAATCTCGTTGATCGGTTGCGGAAAAATCGCGAGTTTCGTTAGTTTATCTCGAGAAGAAATCGTGAATTTCGTAAAATTTCTACGGGAAAAAATTACAAATTTCGGCGGATTTCGTGAGATTTTTCAGGCGCAGAACAATCTGAAGTTTAGTTGATCGGCTGCGGAAAAATCGCGAGTTTCATCCATTTATTGCCAGAAAAATTAGCGCATTTTGTCACTTTGCAGCGGTAAAGAAATCATGAATTTCGACAATTGATGGAGAAAAATAAAAATTTTATCGATTGGTCGCAAAAATATCGCGAAATTCTTCAATCGCTCTCGGAAAAAATTCGTGAATTTTGTCAAAATTTTCCATTTATGAAGAAGGAGCAGTCAGTCTTCATAAAGTGTTGTATGGTTATTCATACAGATATGAACAGGCTCTGCATACAATTATTTATTCTATTGGTTTATTTTTTTATGAGCAAAAATCAATATTGTTCAAAAATAAAGAGTTAACCCCCCCCCCCCCCCCCCGATATAGAATTCTGTCTGTGTTACTGATGCGGCCCTCGACAACCCAAACATTTTTGTAAGTGGCCCTTCTCTCTAAAAGGTTGTGCACCCCTAATTTAGAGCTTAATACATTATAAATGGATATGATATATATGTTTTCATGTATTCATAAAAATAAATAATTTTTTCTTCAAACATTTCTTCCTTCATTAAAAATCTACAAAGATTTTCTCTTCAAGAAAAGAATTTCATGTATGATGCAAAATCAAGAACTATCATAGTGCATATCCAAGAACTTTCATTTTCATGGTGCAAATCCAAGAACTTTCATTTTTATGGTGCAAATCCAAGAACTGAAATAATAAAAACTAGGGTGCTTTAAAAGTGAGCCTTAAAACGTTTGCTACTCTTAAAACTTGCTGAGAATGAGTTATTTTAACCAAATACTAAGCCGATCCAAACAGAATACTGCTGCTTAGAACACCAAACGGATCCAAACAGAATACTGCTGCTCAGAACACCAAGCGTGTCCAAACAGAAGGTTATTGCTCAGTACACTATGCAAGTCCAAACAGAAGGCTGCTGCTCAGAATATCAGACATGCTGGTCTAAAAACGTGGTAACTATGTTTATTTTATTTTTTCTCATTCTATGGTTGGTTGTATTTATGTCGGCCAATTATCTGCACGTGGGATATGGGCCCTAAGGGGGGGAGTGCCTTCCGTGGAGGTCTTTCTAAGAGAACCTAACCCGTATTAACGCTTGGAGAACCAAGGTTCGAAGAAAACCACGAAAACTCCGAACGGTTAGGCCGACGGGCGCGATTGGGATCGAACCCAGCACCTCCCGTCTACCAGCTTCGAGAGCAGAACCTCTCGGCCACTGGTGGGGCTTCTCATTCTATGAAAATAGTAGGTCAAAATGATATAATATTTCTTTTTTTTCTTTTTTATTTCGTTCCAGGTGCCTTGCAGAACTATGTCGAAAAGGAGGTATAGAATTGGTTAAAAAATGTGGCGTTTTGAAAAACGGGTTGGTCATGGTGAGCTCACAATTAAAAAAATAATAATCCCCCCCCCCCCCCACCATAAAAACTATTTACTAAACATTGTAAGTCGTTATTTGCTTTACATATAAAAATCCCGGTTATTCAAAAAACTCTTCATTAAAAATTATCTTTTCTTTTTCTAATAATTATCAGTAAAAAAAATACTGTCCTATAGCTACCTTCATAAGTAAGGGGCCACAATATTTAATGGCGGACTCATCACTCCAAAATTAGATCCGCCACTCTAAGATTTAGTACAAAACTTTTAACAGATCATATAAAAGATACAAGGATACGTAATTTAACACGACTATGTACAATTATAATACATATGTACAGACTTTAGGAACTTCAGAAGAAATCCGCTGATTCGAAAACATTTCATCACTTCCCTCCGCCTCTCCTTTTAACTCCGGGGAAAAAAAAGCCAAGATAGCGAGCATTTCTTAACCTCTCCACTGCGTACCGTAGAACTCTCTTTTTCAATTCTGCGAGCAAATCTAACGCAAGGGATAATGGGATAAAACTATTTGACAACCGCTGTAATAAGGAACTATCGTCTAGTGCTGCCATCCAGTGTAGCAGTATTGAAATACTTGTTACATCCTCCCCCTCTGGTTCCTTAGACGTCTCGGCAAGCGACCAGGAATATTTTTCTTTGGCCTACCACGTTTCCTGAGTGTATTAACTGGTTGGTCGGTAACATTGTTGCAACGTTTTAGGGCAGATGTATGTTAAGTTCCTATGGAAATTTCTGGAGCTTGTAAACTCTCAACTTCATAGGAAGTAGGTGAGTGCTGTGTGAGCACTACATAGGGTCCGTCACGTCAAGGACTGAATTTAGCGGTTCTTTTCTGACCAGCCTTTTTAACGGGATGGAGTTCTACTCATACATGGTCACCAGGAGAATACTGAGGTCATCCTATCCGTCTTCTGTCCACATACTGTTTTCTTTTGCGTTGTTCGACTAAATCTTTCACTTGCTTAGTGAATTTAGCAAATTTGTTTGGTTTCGGGTTTATCTCAATGGAGACTGTACCGATTTCACCGGAGCGCGCGGTGACTTCTCCCCCTGGCTGAAAAATGGTTTCATACCTTTTCAGCAAGTAATTTAATTCTGGCTTCTGGCCAGAACATTCAAGAGGCATTGGAACAAGATCTGCAAAGCCATACTTTATATGAGACATATCACCGAAATACCAACGTTTGTTCTTAACGTCTAATACAAACCCCGACTTATCAAGAAAGTCTCTTCCTAAAAGGGTTCTGTTCCCTTTAGCTTTAGATAACACAATAGAATTTGTACGAAATTTTCTTCCTTCAATTTCTAGAGTAACAGTCGTGGTCAAACTGTCTTCTTTTGACTGCAGTTGCAGTTAAGCCTAACTCATCGCAAAGGACACGTAGATCCTCTTTCTTGCCCTTTCCAAAAAACGCCATTTTGTTTAAATTTAACAAAAGTAACAACTAAAATAAAATTTTGATTTAAAAATTCCACTTCAAATTTGAATTTAAAATTTCAAGAAAAAAATTTTCAATTCCAAGAACAAGAATTTCAATTTTCAATTTTCAATTTCAAGAACAAAATTTTAGATTTTTCTACGGAAACCTATCCTTACACTCAGGGACTTCTTCTCTACAGAAATCATAACACACACACAAATATATATATATATATATATATATATATATTCAAAATACAATATAAATATAAATGCAAATTACTATAATATCACAAAATATAAAATTTTATTTATTTAACTCTTTCCTTCGGAAGATAAACTCAAATTGAACTATTTCAATTTATCGTTACGTAATACGATATTACTATACTTTTAAGAAAACACACACACACACAAAAAAAATTCTATAACTTCAATATTAATTCTCAAAACAAAACAAAACTAAATTATAATTACACAGTTCTTAACTTTCAATTTCTTTTAAGGAAAAAAAAAAAAAAAAAAAGAATAATGTTACGTTAACCCTTTGAGGGGCGGTGGGATATATTTTATCCCACCTACGATTAGTGAGGATTTGCACCAGAAAATTTTTAAGAAATTTTACTTTCTAACTTTGGTGGGAAAAAGTCGTAAATGGCTTTTCCTTATCTTGAAATAAAATTTTTCTATGTTTCCGGTAGGAATTCAGCATTACACAAACGCAATTGCTTGCCCCTCAAGGGGTTAAGCAAGAATATTTAAAAACTTTCTTCTCAAAAGAACACTTTCTATTTTCAATTATTCAAAATTAATTAAAATTACTTTACTAGCAAAATAATTCAAAATTGTTCTCAAAAGAACACAATTTACTTTTGTTCCGGGAAACAAAATTATCTCTTTTTTTTTTTTAACCTTTCAAAACAAATTCAAATTTAAATGTTTAACCTATAAGAAAACATATTCTTATAAAAGTTCTGTTCAGAACTTAATTGCGTCAATTCATAAATCAACGTTATTCAAAACGAAACTCAACTTACTCCCAAAATTGTATTCTAACATATATATATCTGTCAAAAGATATTGTAAATTGCCTATATTTCGTCCCCTCTGCTAATTTCGCCCCCCTTAACTTCTCCGCTTCTGTGAAAGTGGCGCCACTTATGACGCAAGGCACAGGGGACGGAAGGTAAAAGGGATCAATGTTGAAAGTTTCGTTCGCTAAGGCGCATACATAAATTAAAGAGTCGTTAGTAGAACGTTATTTACTGTACTGTAAGTACACTCATGTCCAAAATGAAGGACGAATCACAAAATGCTAATTTTTAAGTAAGCGAATACTTTAAAGGAAATAATATAATTCGAATACTTACTATCTCTACAGCACGACTAGTCCATATAACATCTCATTCATGCCACACATGGTCACAAGTGTCACAGTCACTGCGCTGAAGAAAAAAAATAGGAAATTCCATACATCTCAACAAGAGTCTCAAATGATCACTCTATGTGACTCCACTGAGACGTCACTGTGACTACTGTTTTATGACGAGTCACCAGGTGACTTTACAATGTAGTTACATTGTGACTCTCATGTGACTGTCATCTGCAGACTCCATTTCAAAGTCATCGTGAACGCTGCATTGTGATAAGTTATAAAATAATGTCACATTAAAGTCCCATGATGACTTTTCAAATGACAGAGAGACTACTGTAAAGTCACCATTGTGGTCTTTTGTGAAAAGTCACCATGTGACTATAATGTAATATTATTTGGTGACTTATCATAGTGCAACGTTCATGATGACTTTGAAATTGAGTCTAAAACTGACAGTCACATGATAGACATAATGTACCTATATTGTAAAGTCACCTGGTGACTCGTCACAACGCAGCAGTCACATTGACGTCTTAGTGGAGTCACGTATAATGATCATTTGAGACTCATAATAAGACGTGCGGAATTTCCTATTTTTTGTTTCACCGTAGTGACTGTGACACTTGTGACCACGTGTGACATGAATGAGATGTTATATGGAGTAGCTGTGCTATAAGGATAGTAATTTTTTGAATTATATTATTTCCTTTTGAATATTCGCTTACTTAAAAATTAGCATCTTGTGACTGGTCTTTAATTTTGGACACCAGTGGATTTGGACCATTTCTTATTCATTGGTACGATGCTGACAGTAGCATACAGTGAGTTTTAGGACGCTCAGTTCATCTTATGGGAACTGAAGATTCGTAATATTGGGAAGTAGCGTGGAGCCAATTTCGTCCCCCTTGCAGTTCTTATTTTCGTCCTGGGGACGAAATTAGGAATGTTTTTTCATAACATTTTTTTCAGTTTTTTCCTCCTGTTTGGATGGCTAATCTAATGTTTTGTTATGTTATTATTCCTCTGATAATTTGTACATTTCTTTGTGCCTTACTTTAATGTAAATTAAATTACTTACTCATTTAGAAATAAATTTTGATTTAGTTATAAGTTAAGCCTCGGCGTATTGGATTTTTTGGGGAGACGAAATTGGGACCATTTGTTTTTCTTTTGCCTTTTTTTGATACTTTTGAAAAAACAATTTTTCGGATTGTTAAAATTTTTTTGTACGACATTTGCCTATGTTTCTATGCGCGTGGGTAGTTAGTCTACGTAAAATCCAAATTTGGTAGATTTTCCCTGAAAATTACAACTTCCAAGGGGCTAAAAGTGACGGGGGGACGATAATTGGGCACCTTACCCTACCATTTTAATAAAATACAGTTTATTAAATTCAAAACTAAATATTTTCTCAAATTAGAACACAACATATGATTTTCACATCAGTAAAAAAATATACTTTAATAGAACAACTTTGTTCTTAAATTATTCTTTTAATCTAAATTAATCGAAGATTTTTACTTTTAAAATTTAATTCTTACAGAAAACTTTTGTTATCTAAGATTTCTAACTTCAAAACATTTTTATCTCGTCTGTATGTCATGACAAAACAGACGCAATTTATTTTCTTTAAGAGAAAATTACATACTTTCAAATACTATCTTAAACAATTTTAATATCAAAAGTTTAATAACATAAAATAAACAATATGAGAATGCAATAAACAAAAGTTTACTAAAGTAAAATTACAAACTTATCTTCGGATAGCTGCTACACGCATCCATATTTTTATAAGCTTTGAAGCAGTAAAACTTATTTAAGAATAGTGTACTCTCTGTTACCGAGATTGACGTTCGGTTAAAAGAGTATTAGAACACTTTCACACCACTATTTGACACATATACATGAAGCTCATGTAGAACAATGATCGTTCGTAGAACATGTTTTCCTTCAAGGCTATGGAGAACACACGACGTCTTTGTATTTTAATCCTGCCTTAACTGATATCACAGAAGCGACGTCTGATCAGAAAATGCTAAAACACAATTTTTCCTTCCTCAAAGCACCAGCCATTGTAGCACACAATTTGTAGAATACGACACCGAGTATTAAACACTAGCATTTTTTAAAAACACCATCTTTCTACGTTAAGCACCGGCATTTTTAAAACTCGAAGAGCACAAAGGTTTTTCTTACTCGGTCGGTCGTAGATTCTGGGCTCAAAGTTGGGGAAGCCATTTATAACTACCTTCATAAGTAGGGGGCCACAATATTTAATGACGGACTCATCCCTCCAAAATTAGATCCACCACTCTAAGATTTAGTACAAAATATTGTAATCTATATATATAAAAGAAAGTCTGGATTTTGTATTAATCAACGCGCAGCCAAAACTACTGAACCTAAAATCTTGAAATTTGGGGTAAAAATACTTCTTATGACATTGAGTGCCGCTAAGAAAGGATTTTCTAAAATTCCACCCCTAAGGAGGGTAAAAAATGGAACGAAGTTTTAATAAATTCCTTAAAAATCTGATTTTACAGTTATTTTTCAACTGATTATTTTAGTGTATTTTTGTATGCTGAATCGAATGGTACTAGCCAAATTATTTTAAGTCTAATAGTTCATGAGATATTTCATATTTTTCTAATTTGGCGCTATCTTTGGTGCCAAAACCTCAAATTTTCAAATGATAATTTCTAAAAAGTCATTCTCTTCATTCTGTTACTATAGCAAGGGAAGAAATTAAAATTGAATAATTTTTTAATCAATTCTTTTGCTTAAATATTTAAAACAACTATGTCAGTTAGGAAAAAAAATTATAAACACCTCAAAAATTAAAACTAAATAATAATAATAATTAAAAAAACTGTTGTACTTTTTCGTTCTATCAACACTATGTCAAAATGTATGGTATCGCGCCATTTATTTCTACACTTAGCGTGCAAACGATTTTTATTGCAAACCGTGCCAAAGATTAACATTTGCTATTTATTGAACGTGAATATTTTTTATGAGTATTATTCCATCGTAATCTCGTAAAACTTTTTAATTTGTTATTTTTTGAATAGAAAATATTTATTTTTAAATTATAACTTACATTTATTACTGACACTGACATGGATTTTACGATTTGGCAGTTACTGGATGACGAGGAGGGCGTAATAAAATTATTTCAGAACTTAGGAATTATACCTATAAAAATGTTTTGTTAAAAAACGTTGAAAGTCTTCATTCAAAAAATTAAATGTTTACTGCAATGACAGATATGCTTATTACGTACGCCACGCTACAATGATAACCTGAAAGACATTACAATTCGAGACCTGCGGATTAAATTGACTTTATTTTATTATTTTATTGTAAAATATTTATTTTTCCTTTTATTTTAAGGGCCCCACCAGTGGACGAGAGGTTCTGCTCTCGAAGCTGGTAGACGGGAAGTGCTGGGTTCGAACCCAATCGCGCCCGCCGTCCTAATCGTTCGGAGTTTTCGTGTTTTTCTTCGAACCTTGGATTTCCAAGCGTTAATACGGGTTAGGTTCCCTTAGAAAGACCCCCACGAAGGGCACCCCCCCCCTTAGGGCCTATATCCCTCGTGTTGATAATTGGCCGCCATAAACACAACCAACCAACCTTTTATTTTAAGTGTTGATTTGTATTGATTAAAAAAAATAGTTGGTGAAAGTCTGTAATTTTCAAATGTTATATATTTTAAATGCTCATTTTTGTATCAACAAAATGATTTTTTTTTTGAAATATTTCATTTCATTTTGCGCTAATTATTATGCTTGGCGACAACGGTGTTGGTATAACGGAAAAATACCAAAACAGTTACTGATTTTATTTAAAATACAAAGAAAAAGGGTTTAATAAGAAATAAATATTATAAAACGTAAATATTTAATTTAAGTATGAAAGCAATGTTTGTACTGTTTAAAAAAGTGTTCATATTCAAAGGTTTAAACAGAAAAATATTTTGCAATTTGTCATTTGCTCCTATGGATAAAAAGAAAAAATGGATACTTTTATGTTAGCCGTGCATAAATCTCGCTAATAGCATTTTATAAATAGCAAATATCAATACTTACAATTTTACTCATCATCATCTACTATATTTACAAAACGGAAATTCTTATTTCATTCTGATTGACTATAACTCAGGTTCTACTGAACATAATTTTGTAGAACGTACACTGTTAGTTAGGTAATTTGTTTTAGAAGTGTTTTAATGTAAAAAAATAGTTCTACTTTGAATTAGTGATAAGTACGGGACTTTTAAAATTAGGTGAACCCGATTATGAAAGATTACCTTTAATGTAAAGTTCTACTAAATGGATTTTGATGCTATGCCGGTAAGTTCTATGTGGTGTAGTAAATTACTATAAGAGGATGTACGCTATATGCAATGTGTATATACTAGAGAATATATATTCTATAAAGGTGTGCAGGGTTTCTTAAAATATCCAGTGGGTATATAAAATAGGCCTAACCCTACATCCCTGATAGTTCTATAATCTGGTTAACGCGATTATGGAAGATATATTTAAATTTAACTATATGTATGAAATGCAAAGAGAAATTTCGTTTGGGCCGCTTACAACCTGAGTTCTGCTGAATAGATTTTTGATGGGACTTACATTGTTAGATAATTTTTCAGAAAAAAAATTAGTACATCATATCGTTCTACGTTGCTTAGTTAAATAATTATAGGGGGAAATTCAAAATCAGAAGAATACGATTATGAAATATTGGCTTTTTTAAAGGTTCTGCTGGGTGGATTCTGGTAAGACAAACTGTTAATTAGATAATTTTTAGGGAACGTTTTGGTACATTTGCCAGTTTAAAAGATTCTGCTAAGTGAATTTTGGTTGAACTTGGTCAGTTAGTTAATTTTTCAGGGAATATTTTAGTATAAAACACATATCGTTCTAGGTTGCTTGGTTATAGAATTTTGGATGAAAGTTCTAGAATGAGGTGAGCCCAATTATGAAAGATTAGCCTTTTTCATAGTTTCTATTGGACGGAATCTGATGAGAATTGCATTGATAAATTTTCAGAGGAAAGGTATACGTATATTACATATTGTTTTATCGTACTTTACCAAATCATACAGTAAAGGATCAACTAAAGAAGTTGGTCCTTAGTAACTCAAATTTTGTCTGTCTCAATAGAAATATAGTATAATGACGTCCATATCGTTTATAGCAATTCGGATGGGTATTCCAGGTTAATATCCATATTGCTTTCAAACGAATGATCAAATTCACAGATATATTTCGTTTGATTCATGGTTTGTTTAGAAAAACAGACCAGCGAAGCGGGCGAAGGCTGCTAGTAGATCATATAAAAGATACAAGGATACATCATTTAACACGACTATGTACAGCCGTGGGAAAAAAAAGTAAACACCCCCTACTAACTCCTCAACAAATTATCGTAGACGAAAGTTACTGGTACCGAACGATTGGAAATAAAGTCTACTTTTAAATGATGTATATAAAATTTGCTTAGGGGACCATCTACCTATTAAATCGAATCCAAACTTCATTTTTTTTCAATGGCAATACCCAATTTTAACAAGATATTTCAAATCTTCGGTTCAAACTATGCCTAGACACAGAATTTCAAGTCAGTTGAATAATAAGTTTTTGAATCATAAACATTCAAAATTTAGTGCTTCTAATGTTAAATTACATTTTCATATTTTTATTTATATCTCCTGAAATTATGCTTCTAATGTTAAATTACATTTTCATATTTTTATTTATATCTCCTGAAATTATGCTTCTAATGTTAAATTACATTTTCATATTTTTATTTATATCTCCTGAAATTATGCTTCTAATGTGCTCATTTTTTGTGTAGCAATAATACTAATATACCCAAACATAAATACGTTGAATTTGCAATTTTTACAGCTTTATGATATGAATTATGAAATTAATATTAAAAAAAATTATTAATTTTAACCTACAATTTTTTTAATGGATTTAGATTTATTAAGTCCTGCTTTATGGAAATCCAAAATTTCATATTTTTCTTCCAAGTAGTTTTCAAATTATGCTTAAAAAAAACGGCAAAATGATGGTTTAAGGGGCCGTCTATGATGGAAGTGACTAGATATTTTGAAATTTCTGAGGCTGTCCTGCAATCTAGCAGACTGCTTAAGTGACGCTTAAGGTGCCTTGATCAAGAAGGGAGCTCTCTCGGTTAACAATCGAGTTCCGAACTTCAATTTGGATACAGCCCTTAAAATACGCTCGTTTTAAAATAATTAGTTTCTCGGAAACTTATGGCACGAATTGCATATAAATTTGTTTTTAGGCTAATTAAATGGTGTAGAATTCATTTATGCTGTCAGAAGTGTGTGCTGCTATTGAAAAAAACAAAGTTATGGTTTGTTTTAATATGTAGATGGCCCCCTAAGCAAATTTTATGTACATCATTTAAAAGTAGACTTTATTTCCAATCGTTCGGTACCAGTAATTTCCTTCTACGGTAATTTGTTGAGGAGTTCGTAGGGGGTGTTTACTTTTTTTTCCACGATTGTACAATTATAATACATATGTACAGTAGGGTAGTCCTTATATGGTCAATTAAATTTTTTTTTCTTATGTCTTACCCTCAAAATTTGTTCCAATACAGTAAAAAATAAAGTAGAAAAAGTTTGAATGATAAATAAATATATTTAGAGATAGCTCAAGCTTGCTGAAGTTTGGCAAATACATTAAAAAATATGATCATATTGACAAAAAGAAACTAAACCAAAATGATAATTTTTATTATGATAGTAAATTAATTTTACTTTTGTATAACACAAAAACACAATACTAAGCATATAAAAAGTAGAAAGTATCAGTAATTAGTTTAATTTGTTAAGTTCATTTTTCTGCAGTGAGGATACGCTTTTCGGTGCTCCTCCACAACTTTAATCAATAGCTGAAACTGAGGTTCATTTCTTGTAAGGATTCCAGCGTACTCTTTGATCAAAGTAATACCTCTCTCAGCATGATCATATACTCCTTTAATAGACTGCGCCATTTCTAATGCAATCATATAATCAGAATCAATATTTCAATCTGTTGGGTCTATTTGAAAAATTCCTTGCGGTAAATTCATTTCTTTGAACAACTTCAAAGATTCTTTGGTAACAAAATCTTCAAACTTCTTTTCATGAAAATTTTAAAGGGAAACAGTTATCCTCTTATCAGGATTCTTTGTACCTTTTTCATTATGAAGGATTTCAGCCATCTTTTTTTTGTTGAAACGGGCACATGGGTATCGGAAAAGGACAATCCAGAAAGATCTGACAAACACCACAGACGCTTTGAAAATTTCTCTTATGCAGCCTTTGCAATTTCTGCATGTATTTTTGAATACGCTAATGAAATCAACTGAAAGTCATTGTAGGGTGACATTTCTGTTATTGAAGCAGTGATCCAAGCTTTAAAATACACCATGACTATAAAAATACAAACATGACGAAGACCTTTTTCTTCCTATTGATGGACATAAATCAAGCTAATTAGCTGTGATAAAGATAATTTCCTCAGTTACATAAATAATGCGTCGTTTCAACTCAGCCATAAATCTATTCAAAAGAAATTGTAGAACACTTGTAAAACACTTTAAGCTATTTAATTCACATTGTTTAAATTGTGAAAAAGAGAGAGCATTTTCATGCCTCTTCTCTGGAATGACTACATTTTCAGAATGAAAAAATATTTACATTATAAGATAATAAATCAGTAATAATAATTGTAATAGCAATATCATAATAATAATAATAAATCAGTTTAATGTCTATGAGTCACTCAACAAGTCATTATCTTTATCAAAGTTTTCAAGGTTAATTTCTTTTGAATAGATTTATGGCTGAGTTGAAACGACGCATTATTTATGTAACTGAGAAAATTATCTTTATCACAGCTAATTAGCTTGATTTATGTCCATCAACTCCTCCTTAATTTCTGAAGTTTCATTCTCACACAAATTTAAGTTCCTTCTATGGGTTTGAAAGACAGGTTTGGGAACTGGTTTCGTAAACAGGTCTGCTATCATCAATTTGGTTGGGCAGTACTTTAGGTTGATAGTCCCTTCTTGCTTTAGTTGTTTTATCAGGTGGAACCTAATTTCAATATGTTTAGTCTTACTTGAGTGCTTTTCTAATTCTATCATCTTGATCGTGGACTGGTTGTCTTCATATAGGTCTATAGGTAAGGTTTGGTTTAGGTTTAATTCTTCCAGTAGATTGACTAGCCACTTTATTTTAATTGCTGCATTTGCTGCTGACACATACTCGGCCTCTGCCGATGATAATGCAATGCAGGATTGTTTCTTGGTCGACCATTGTATGGGATTTCTTCCTAACATGTATAGGTTCCCACTCGTTGATTTTCGTGAATCTACATCTCCTCCCCAATCTGCATCCGCATAAACTTCAAGTATCGGTTTCTTTTCTCCGCTCAGAACTAGACTATAATTTTTTGTAGTTTTTAAATATCTTATCACTCTTTTTACTGCATTCCAGTCTTTCATTCTTGGTGATTCATTTCTTCTGCTAAGAATGTTTACTGCTGCACAGATGTCAGGTCTGCTTATAGTTGCTAGATATAGAAGTGCTCCTATGGCTTGTCTGTAATATGTGTTGTTTGGTAAAATGTTATCCTCATCATTAAAGCGTGTGTAATTTGTTTCCATGGGTGTGCTACACGGTTTTACGTCTTGCAAATTAAATTTATTGATTAATTCTTCTATTTTCTGAGTTTGATTTATCATGTAGCTTTTATTTACTTTTCTAATGTTCATAGATAGGTAGTTACTGATGTCACCTAAATCTTTTAGCTCGTATTCTTTATTTAAGCTGGCGATTACTTCCTCTATTATTTCGTCTTTTCCAGCAATTAAAATGTCGTCTACGTATGTTATTATGTATGTTGTGTTATCGCCCCTTTTTCGCGTAAAAAGGCATGAGTCAAATTTGCTCTGACTGAAATTCATCTTTTTTAGTGTTTCTGTGATTTTATTATGCTACGCTCTCG
This sequence comes from Maratus speciosus, assembly GCA_963932465.1. Taxonomy (NCBI): domain Eukaryota; kingdom Metazoa; phylum Arthropoda; class Arachnida; order Araneae; family Salticidae; genus Maratus; species Maratus speciosus. The sequence goes on along the minus strand of OZ010798.1, from coordinate 188,087,316 downwards.
CGGCTTGTTTAAGTCCGTATATGGCTTTGTTTAGCCTACAAAATTTGTGTGAGAATGAAACTTCAGAAATTTAGGAGGAGTTGATGGACATAAATCAAGCTAATTAGCTGTGATAAAGATAATTTCCTCAGTTACATAAATAATGCGTCGTTTCAACTCAGCCATAAATCTATTCAAAAGAAATTAACCTTGAAAACTTTGATAAAGATATTGATTTGTTGAGTAACTCATAGACATTAAACTGATTTATTATTATTATTATGATATTGCTATTACAATTATTATTACTGATTTATTATCTTATAATGTAAATATTTTTCATTCTGAAAATGTAGTCATTCCAGAGAAGAGGCATGAAAATGCTCTCTCTTTTTCACAATTTAAACAATGTGAATTAAATAGCTAAAAGTGTTACCACTGCTTATTCATTTGATATAATAGTCTACAATTTCTTTTGTCAAAGGAGGTTATAAAGAGTGTTTGATTAAAAATATGACAACTAACACATATTGGATTAAACAAAGTGTGGATTTACACCGAAATAGATAAGTATCCTGAAGAACGGGTAAGTCCCAATTTTATCTAACTTACTCACGCCTTTTTCATTGGGATTCAAATACTAACACCTATTTGGTAAGCTTGAATTGGAACTTAAAAGATGAATATTTTCAAAGAATATATTACCTTAGAAATCCAACGAGCATGATGCATTGCCTGAAACGAATTCCCCTGACAGGTATTCCCCCAAGGAAAATAATAACAAGTTCGACAAATTTTTGGTAATCATCTCTTAGTTCACATGTTGATGATTCTTGTGTAGCGGCAAACTCCAAAATTTCATCTTTTACATCTTGTACAAAAGCTCGAATATTATCATCTTTCAAGCCTGTTTCAAATTTCTCTCTCTCTAGAAAGCTCCAGTACTCTTGGAAACGTTTGAATAAAGGTACTTCTGGACTTGATGATGAAGTTCCCAAAGAAATATGAAATACTTTTCCAATGATAAGTTCCATAATATGATGATGCAGGCAAAAAAGTTTATTTCCAAGCTTTTCTTCTAAAAGGACACATGCACCTTTATCTTTTCCAGTATTTGCTGATGTGGTGTTAAAGCTCATTCCAATCACTTTATCTGCAATATCCCATTCATTCAAAGCCTCATAAATTGCATGGGCTTGTGCTTCGCCTGTTACAGAAGGAAGTTTAGCAACTGAGAATATCTGAGAAACTCCTTTTCCAGAAATTATAACTGGTAGTCTATCTATTTTCTCTTTACCGGTTAACTCTGGTAAAAGTTTTCCATCCCAATGGGCAATGAGGGGAACATTTCTTTGTAGCTGTTCTTTTAATTTCTGTGATTGTTTAATTCTTCTAACAATTCTTTTTTTTTTTTCGAATTGTACTTATGTTCAGACTGATTTCTTTAATATCATATCCTAAACTCTTTGCTGTTTCTACAACTACAAATACTGCTTTTCTGTCTGATAATTTTGTCCTGTCTAGAGTTGTTGCTAATTCTGGAGTTATGATATCCATACGCCCTCTTTTATCTTTAGCTTTAGATATCCCAGGATCTGATGCTGCATCCTCAAGCAGTTAAATTTTGTGATCGCATTCTTCAGTATCTATCTTCTCCACTTGAGCTATCTCTAGAAGACTCAGGTACTGCTACTGCCATTTCTTTCTCCTGCGAACGCTTCATTTTTTTTCTAATCTTTTATTAAAAAAAATCTTCTTTCTATCAGAATTTAATTCTTTCTGCAAGAGATCTCTGTCAACACCAGTCATTGATCCTCGTCTGCAATCTTCTCGCTGTGCTAGCAAGAAATATCTATCTTCAGCCATTTTGATTATGTTTAATGCACCGCCATGAGCAACGTCAAACAAGTTATCTAATTTTGAAGAAAATGCATATTCTTTAACTTTCTGATTAGGCGTTTTACGCCCTTTATTCTTCTTTAACAGTCTCCATTCTTCAAATAATTCTTCTGACAGTTCTGTGGATCCCGCATGGGAATTCTGGTTTTTACCCAAAATTTTGTGAATTCTGCTATTGTGATTTTAGATCCTTCCCGCACAGTAGCTTTCAAATCATTATGGTGATAAAGAGAAAAATCTCAATTCCATGCCTATCGAAGGTAATTTGTTACCAATCATTTTAGTAATTACTGTATCAACAAGGTACACATTGGTTTTAGATCTTGTTTCCATCATTTTATTCAACTTTTGAGCAAAAAACTTAATTTTTAAAGATTGATTAATCGAATTAAAACATTACGAAACTCATAGTGAATTAAAAAATGAGATGGTAGCAATTGCAGTAAAATAAGGATATAGAATAAGGAAATTGGCTGCTGCTGGCTGCAGTTAGAACTAAAATGATAGCTATAAACAAACTAACTCAATAAAAGTTTAAAACTCATAGTAAAATAGTACAATTTAAAAATCAAAATTTCTCAAACTCATTAACTTTAACTTATAAAGGCAAAGGATTTAGACTGATTAATCAAATTTAAAAAATATTCATCTGTAAACAAACAAAGCACAAACCAAAAGATGACAGCAGTTGCAGTTAAGTCTAAAATAATAATATAACTGTAATTAACTTAACTCAATAGAAGTTTAAAACTCACAATAAAAAAGTCCAAAATTTATTTAACACGTATTTGCTTATCTAATAAGGCAAAACAATTAGAAAATAATAAACAAATAAATAATTCTTAGTTGAATCTCTGTTGCTAATGCTGGCATTTATGAGAGACGAGAGACATTTACCTTCTTCATATCAAAGAAATTATCTGTAGATAATTATTTAATAATTGCATTTACAAATGCTGTTATGGATTTTATAGTATAGATAATTGATATTTTAATACATGGAAATAACTTATCAGTATTAGGATTAAAAAAGTTTTTCAAGTAAAAGGAGAAAAAAACAGCAAAATGACCCTGATTTATGACTTCTTTGAGCTACTTCTAAATATTATTTTTTCGCGATTAAATTCTACAAGAATTTTTTTAGATATAATGAAACATATTTAGAGGATAAGAGCAATACATTTTAAAACTTCGAAAATAAGGACCACCCTAATGTACAGACTTTAGGAACTTCAGAAGAAATCCGCTGATTCTAAAACATTTCATCACTTCCCTTCGCCTCTCCTTTTAACTCCGGGGAAAAAACCAAGACAGCGGGCATTTCGTAACCTCTCCATTGCGTGCCGTAGAACTCTCTTTTTCAACTCTGCGAGAAATCTAATGCAAAGGATGATGGGATAAAACTAGGGGCAACCACTGTAATAAGGAACTATCGTCTAGTGCTGCCATCTAGTGTAGCAATATTTAAATATTTGTTACAATCTTACTATAGCACCTTGAAAAAAGTTTAATGTAAAAAAAATCCTTATCAAAATTCTGTTATCGCGCTGCACTTTCGTTATCGTACTATAAGATGATAACGAATGACCTAAATTCGACCTTGAGACGACGGCGCAAACGACGCTGATCCAGAACTCTCCTTTTTTATCTGCTCTTAAGGTTAAAGTTAACTAGTTTTAACCCTTATATAGAAGCCCTCATTAGTAAACACCAGTGCTAGAAATCTCACTGATTATAAAGTTATGTTTTGAGAAAAATTAAATGTATTTTTAATGAGCTTTGTAGTTTATGTGTTGCTTTTATTATTATTCCACTTACACACATTGAGTTTACTAATTCTTGTTTCTGGTGATAGTGTATCCTTCGTATGAAAATTTGCCTTTTTCGTTGGATAGAAAGCCCAGTAACTTATAGAGGTCATACAACTATTTCCATACTGATATACACCCTTGTATTAGGTGACCGCGAAAATTTTTTTTACTTAAAGGTGGGCCACGTTCCAATAAAGGTTGGGAATCGCTGATCTATACGAATAAATATCGGAATAAATCTATACGAATATGAATAAAAGAAAGTTTCGCTCTGCCTATGTATCTTTCTGCGATAGCTAGTGAAATGTACTGCAAATAAAAATTTGCGTGAGTACAATCCAAATCAAATCCTAATGCACCTGAGGCTCAGGTTTTTAATTTTTTAAAACCCAGGCCTCATGGACCTGTTTAAGTTTTTATACCCTAAATTGTTAACAATTTGTTCTCTTTTTATCGGTCTTCTTCGTTTTGGGGTCCCTTTCTCCAATTAGTTTTAGTTTAATTACCCCAATTTCTACATTCCAGTTAAGACCCTGAGCTTTTAGGGCTCAGTCTGAGGCCCTTAAAATTTTTGTGCGCCATGCACTTTTCACTCATAATTGTGTTACCCTCTCAATGCATAACTTTAAAGTTGAGTCTTGGACACTTCTCCCTGGGCCAACACCCTCATATTTTTATTGATGTTCTAGGGCACTTTTTTTTTTTCAGCATTTCCTTAAAATTTTATTTTAGGGATTAATTCATACCTTATACTTAATTTCGACTAATTGGCAATCTAAAACACTAACAAGGAAGGTCTCCTTACCAGGCATACCCAGAATATTTTGAAAAAAAAATACTAATTAAACTAGTTATGTATGTAATAAAGAATCAGTTGAATTTAGCGGCGGAATTACAGTAGAAAGTCTGTAAAAAAATATAATACTTTCGAGTACTTGGCGTGAAAAGACGAAAGCGTCACACGATTTGGCGAGCTGTACACTTTTCTTCGTCAAAAGCAAACGATTTTAATGCACCTGAAAAATGATTTTAAGAATGCGTGTAAATTGTATTTAATGAATTTAAATTTAAACAATGAGAGAGTTTGAAAAATACATTTTTTTGTATTACATATTTATGTTGCTTGTTATATTTAATCTTATTACTTTAAAAGCAATTTCATATACATAAAAAAATATTTTTATATATTTAAGCGTATTCCAAAATAAAGGCAAGGTGAGGAACGCTGTAGTTTTTCATTTCAACATCAAAGAAGTCGTCGTTTCCAATAGCAACAAAATTGAATCGACAGTGCTCAATTAAGCTTAATTTTGAGATTGAAACAATTTTAATTAATTTAAATTTTGTTTTAATTCATAAAATTTGATGGTTAACTTTCATTATAAATATAAATATATATATATATGTATGACAAAACTATAGTTAAATCAAACTGAAACTGTCAAAACTAAAGTTATTTACATTAAATTTATTTAAACAAGTTCAATAAGAAACATTATTTTAAAGAGCATTTGACATAAAAAAGTATTTTTTGAAATTATATTTCATTGCCAACCACTGATGAATCGCCAAATATCGAAATTTTCATTATTTTTTTACGGACACTATTGAATTTCCGCCGATTTTTTTTTTTTTATAAACGTATCTATCCTCCTCATAAATAGAACATTCTACAGTTTTTTTCAGATTTTTCGGAGTATGCCCGTATGGAGAGCTTCCTTTAAGTATTACAGCTGTTTACAATATTTTCATCTTACTAGTTCCCTGTTCTGAACTATCATTTGGCCCTTTGAGTCCCCTATTATTACTCCGTTAAAAATGGTCCTATTCACTAGATTTTTTTTTTAATTTCTCAGACTTCAGCTACCACCAATTTTGAATATTATTAGTTTTGGTCCTTGGTGCAGCTTCTTTAAAAATGCTCTGATTTGCTTGCAGTTTCCTTAATATCTAGGGTCCTCTGGCTACAACCTTTTTCGAATACTAATCTTAGTTTTCGGCATCAACTTGCGTTTTTCTACAACAGCCATAAATTAAAAATCACGTTACTGTTAAATGTATGGTTAACTTTAGAGGGGGGGGGGATTTCATCCTAGAATTAAATATGGCATTAATGTTAAAGGTAATTCTTTAGATTTACCCGGGGAACGGGCACCTTCCACCGCTTGGGGACACATACTTTCCCCGGGTTCTATGAGCCCGATTTCAATGGGAGTTCGTTCATTCAACTTAAATTACGATTCAGCAATTTTCTGCATTATTATATCTTAGTCTTCTGTTACCACCATTTTCTTTAATGACTCATTCTTTTCTCTCTTTCTATAAGTTCCGATTTCAACAGAAATTTGTTTATTCAACTTTAGCTTACGATTGTTTTAGAGCAGGCGTGTCAAACACGTGGCCGCGGGCCACAATTGGCCCGCCGACAACTTATCTGTGGCCCGCGAAGCCTTTGGCATTTTACCTGTGTTTAATTTAGTTGTTAGAACGCGGAAGCTGAAAATAGAGTTTGTACGAGCAGACGTGCAACAACTGTGGTCTTAAAAATTACAAACATCTGAAAGATCTGTTTGTCAGTGTTACCAGTTTGACAGGCTTTTTTTTTCTTCAGAATACTTCGACTAAATTTGAATAGTAATATTTATCTAATTTATTCTGGCATTAAATTAGGAGAATATTTCTCTTCAGAATGTGACAGCATTCTGAATTTAAAAAATCCCACTCGTGAGGAAACAGTGACATAGACAGGTATAATTCTATTTTACATTTTAGAACAAAAAAAATGTGGATGCAAAAATAAACAACCAGAACGTAGAAAAGCATGGGATCGCGTGTTCGAAAATTTAAAGTTTCGTCAAATTTCTACGGTATTCTATTTATAATTTTTATTTTTTTTTTATGTCGAAACTAAAACTTTATTTCATTTCTCTTTTTTTACACCACTTTACAAAATAATATGCTGTATTTAATAAACACTAAGAAATGAATTCTAAAATTAATAAAATTCGGCGCTAATTAAGAACAGTTAAATTTCTTTAAAAATATAAATATAAAATTAAATGATTTTCAATGAGTCGCGTTGAAAGGGACGCAAGTTATAACTTTTTTGTTTGACACCAAAAAAACCCTAGTATGTCATCCAGGTTCTTCACTTGGACTTAGTCGAGCGTATGGATTTTAACACTTTAATTATTTTCATTACTTAGGTTAGTAATTATGTCATAGCATGAAACTAGTGTGACCATTCTTTGTTTATTTTATTTTATTTTATTTTATATATATATATATATATTTGCAATATTCACACGTATAGTATAAAAATATGTTTAAGTTCTTTACCACTATTAATAAATATGATGAAGCGAAGATCAACATTGCATATTTTTCAAAGGTGATTTACAATACAATTATATTCATACGAAAACTAAAATTTTACGTTTGATATGCTGACATCTTGGAGTTTGGAAATAGTTTAATAGTAAGAGGTGCTATAGCACAAAGTATAAAGAAGACTCACAAAAATTTGGCTAAACATCGGAAAGATAAACTGTCAAAATTCGAACTGATGCTTTTTAAATGAGAATCAAAGTGTTTCCCCAAGCCTATTGAAGACAATACATTTGCTTTGAAAAACTAAGGTATTGTCTTTATTACATGAAATATCGCGCAAGTCGAAATCATTCGAATCTATACGAAATTAAAGAAATGATGTCTAGAGAAGTTAAAGAACTTTGAAAATACTATAAACCTAAGTACCATTGCAAGAAAGATTTATAGACAGCGAGATAAATTTTAAAAAGCCAGATATGTGTTGGAAATATGGGTAGTGAAGATAAACAAACTTACATTCGTATAAATCTTCTTTTTTGATAATTTCGAACTGTTGAAGGAAGTTACAATTTTCATTTTAAATCAACAAATTATGAATGTTTATTATTAAAAGACCACCAATAGACAAATTACTTGGACAAAACAATTTTCAAAAAGAAAATGTATTTAATTTTAAATGTTGACAGGCATTATTACAAAAATCATCGGAATAGAAATTTTTAAAAATACGAGGGCATTTCGAAAAGTAAAGATACACCGTACGCCGGAGGAAAAGAAAAGTTTTGGCAAGCAAGTTGGCAACACAGGTGTTAACCTTGAACCGTTAGCTTTCTCCTCGCAGTCGTTCGACATTTCAACGTTGATTCTAGTTGGAGTAGGTCTTGTTTAAAATGGTTCTGCCGATTCAGAATCCCGCGAAATGCGAAGTACGCTCCGTCATACGTTTCTTCATGCAAGAGGTCAGCGACAAGCGGATATTCACAAAGAAATTGTTTCTGTTTATGGGAACATTATGAATCGACAAAATGTAACGAAACGGTGTCGTCATTTCTCTGAAGGTAGGACCGATGTTCATGACGAACAAAGAACAGGTCGGCCATCTGTGATCTCTGATGCCCTTCTTCAGAGAACGGAGGAAGCAATTCGTGAGAATAGACGTCTCCTGTTACCTGAAGTCACATCTTGGAGGAAAATCATTCCACGACGATGATGAGATCAAAGATGAAGTTGAAATGTGGTTCCGACAACAGGCGGAAACCTTCTATGACTGTGGGATACAAAAGCTTGTGCCCCGACTTAACAAATGCTTGGATAACGGGGGTGATTATGTCGAAAAATAATAAATAATCCAGTTAATAAGATGTAACTTGCGTTTTCTAAATAAATGTTTTTTTTTTTAAGGAATGCGAGCCATTGTATCTTTACTTTTCGAAATGCCCTCGTACGTTAAAAAATGAATTCAAAAGAAGATTTTTCAATCTGAAGAAATATGAAAATCAGTTTAATCTGATTACTTCAGCTCTAATGATTGATAATGAAATTAATTGCGACTCTATATAATTGCGAAAATATATTGATATGGGGTTTCCAAATTTTTATAATTATTCATCAATATGAATCTACCCATCAATTTTTTAAAGTATAGTGTGGAAATAAACATTATTTGAACCAGAAAATGTATTTAATAAATGAAATAAAGCAAGTAGCGCACAAATACATGACAAAACTTTATTAAATAAATTCTTTCATTCAAAATATGTTTGTTTTTATATTTTACCTCAAGAAAACACGGAAGATTGACTGCTATGCCTTTTCTAGATCAAGATTAACAGACGAGGGTGTACAATCAATATTTTAAATAAATACAATTTAGAAAATTCAATTAAATTTTAAAAATTTTGTTGATGAAAAGTAATTTTGAGTATTTTTCGAAAAATAAGATAAAGTAAACTCTGCATAATAAGAACTAACAAGTTTTCTTGAATATTTTTTAAAGATGGCTGTGTTTTGTACGAACACATTTTATTATTTTGAAATAGTAATAATATTATCTATTTTTTATGTGGCCCGCGGTTTTGTATACAGTGCATAATTTGGCCCGCGGAGGTAAACAAGTTTGACATGCCTGTTTTAGAGTCATTCCATGTCAATTCAACCAGACCTTGTAATCCGACCGAAGGGATTTGGGTGAAACTTTGTGTACATACTAGCTCTACCCTGGTATGAACAAATAAAAAAAAATTTTCCTTCCTATACCTCATAGTTTGTGAGATATGGGGCGTCCAATTTTTGGATTTTTCTCTAATCGCACATTTCTGAGTCTGTATTTTAGACTGTGGTTCCATCTTCAAAAATTTGTTTCTCTGGATCTAAAATCCAAATGTGCTTAAAGATATCACTGTAAGCACATCAAAAGATGTAGATTCTAATAAAAAATATATAAAAAATTAATTTGTAATTTTTAAGGCCAAAAAATGAAACCAAAATTGAAAGTTATGGTAATTTTTCTGATTATTTGTCATTTTGCAAATAAAGCTCTCCACAAAAAGGCAAATGAAATTTCCAACTTCTATTTGTTTTAAATAAAACTTTACACTTTGGGCTTTCTATTTATGAAATAAAAATGATGTATTTCTCATGGCTTATGCAAAAATTACGAATTATTTTAAATAATTACTGAAATATCACGACATGGTAGTTTTTTAGCTCTGAGCTGCGATTCCATGACACCCCAAGTGGGCTCTATCGGATTAAAATCAGGTGAGTTAGGAGGCCTGGACATCAACTGAAATTTAGCATTATGTTCCTGGAACCACTCCAACACAATTTGAGCCTTGTTACATGGATCGTTGTCCTGCTGTAATTCTGCATTTCTAGTTAGTAAGACAGACACACTGTAAGAGTACAACTGGTCACTAGTGATGTTCAGACATTTCGCAACCTTCAAGGGCTGTTCTACCACAACCACGAGTCCAAGAGACGTCAATAAGAACATCTCCCTAAAGCATAATATCACTATCACCGACCTGTGTATGACTTGTTGTACACAGAGGCAGCAAATGTTCGCCTGGAATACAGCGTACCCTGCCATGGTCATCGACGTGATGAATGACGAATTATGACTCATCCGACCAGGCAACTATTTCCCATTAATCCATGGTCCAATCACGATGATCCGGTCCCAGTGTAGGCATAGTTGGCGATGATGCTTTGTACACAGAGGCACATGAAAGGGATGTCTGCTGCGTAGTCCCATATCCAACAGTGACCGATGAACTGAGTGCTCCGAAACAGTTCTACTTGGAGCTGCATTGTATTGGCAGGCGCGGATCCTCTGGGGGGGGGAGGCAATCGCCCCCCCCCAAAAAAAAACATATAAATCCGCCGCTTATTGCGAGGTTCGACAAATGGTCGCCGAAAAAATTAATTTCATCAATCGTTCGCAGAAAAAATCGCCAATTTCGTCAAAGGATCGCACAAAAACGCCAATTTTGTCAAAGGATCGCAAAAAACGTAAATTTCGTTAAAAAAAACACAAAAAAAACGCAAACTTTGTCAAATGATCGCTGAAAAAACGTGAATTTCGCCGAAGAATCACGGAAAAACGCCAATTTTGTGAAAGAATTGCGGAACAACGTCAATTTCGTCAAGGGAGCGCGAAAAATACGCGAATTTCGCCAATGAATTGTTGAAAAAACGCGAATTTCGTCAAAGGGCCGCGGAAAAAACGCATAATTAGCGACAGGAGGAGATTCCCTACAGGCGCGGATCCACAGAGGTGGGGATCGGTGGGTTCCCCACTAAGATATAAGTCCAACACTTTTAATGGCAGTTTTCGTGGAACAGAAAGACAAGCAAACGAAAACCGAACACTTTTCGGGTGTCAATGGTAAACCTCACTGACGTTTCGGCAATTAATGAACAAAAAAGGATTATGCCCTGTCAAAAGGCATATGGCGCCATAATTTTTGGCACTATGTGTTGAGCTGGGGAACGATGTCACTTCGTGTACTTTTTGTTGAATCTCTACAACAGAAAATTACACCGTTTAAAGTATTGAAACTTTTTCATTCTTTCAAAGATGCTGCAATTCTAATTTATGTATAATGATATTTTTGAGGAGTGCTTTATTACTTAAGAAAAGAATGGGAATCGTAGCAATTTCCAAAGAAACAAACAAAGAAAAGTTTCCTTGAAAAACTCAAGCATCGTAATGTTTCTGAAAAAGCCACCAATGTGTACAAAATGTACTGTTATTGCCACCTACATTAGTAAATTTCAAGGGGTATTTGATGAAAGAACAAAAAAGAATTACGTCCTAATCCTAGTCAGTTAAAAGCTAAAATGCGTATGGTGTGTTGATTTCTTAAAAGCCATCTTAGTAAATTGGTTCTTCCCTTATGTATTTACATAATGAAAGACCTTCTAGGTGTTTCGAACTGAAAATACCGCCTTACTGTCACTCACAGTTCATTATTTGGTTTATCATTTTTCGCTTTCTTTCTGCCTCTTGCACAGGAGCTGTGGAAACAGACCCGAGCCTCAGTGACAAGAGTAAATTTTTATGGACTAATAATGCGTAGATTATCAAGAAATATACACACATTTACATGACACATTTTGACTTTCAAGGATGTTAAGGCCTCTTCAGATTTCTGAAGGGGATCCTCTTTCAGAAATCTGATATTAAGAAATAAATGTGATAATTATGTTTTTTAGCTTCCGATAATTATTTCTTATGTATTTTTTAGTGCTGAATCCAAAAATGACCTTTTTACTGTACCATCACGTCAGGATTTTCACAAATCGCAAATTTTTAAATTTTTAAAAAGCCGAAATATTGCGAAAATCTGCTTCTATAAAATAGTGGTAACTTTTTTTCATAATAATTTATTCATTTTTTTGCTTATACTATGCATATTTACAGTTAAACATGCAAAATATTGTGCATTTAAAATCCTTACAATTTTATTCCATTTGTGGAAGATTCTTTGAACCGCTCACGCTCTGCTTCGCGCTTTTCCTTTTATCTTCTCTATGGGGTCATCTCGGTATCCTCTTTTATTTTGGCAATTGATAAGGCTAGGAAATTTGTCACAAATGTGTTTTAAACATGTACCTTCTTTTGTTAAGGCTGTTCTCAACTGCTCTGCTCAACAAGCGTAAAACGTTTTGACACATTTATAAATTCATTTTTTAACGGAAAGGTATAAAACTGGAAGGCCTGACTATGGAATCGAACTGTGTTTTCCATTTTTTGATAAATTACGTATTGAGTTATAAGCGAATTTGAAAACGTAACAAAGACGTTTTTCAATCTTCCTTGAGTAGTTATTCTTCTTTCGCGCAGAAATTTCGGTTCAGAGCGCCTTTTTTTGACAATATTTTCTGGAAGATCTACTGCGTTTGCAAAAAAAAAAAAAAAAAAAAAAAAAAAAAAAAAAAAAAAAAAAACTGAAGGCACAGTTCGCTTACATAGTTTCTAAACAACAACGCCTGCTATTTTCATGCATTTCCGAGCAAAAATGAATTAAAACTTATGTCATATAGTTTTCTTTTTGGATTTGAGAACAACAGCCTTAATCTTTGAGAAATTTTCGCTATTTGTTTACTTTTTAACTTTGAAATTTACAATTTGCCAAAATTCTGACGTGGCGGTTAAAAATGAATGTCATTTTCGGATTCAGCGCTGAAAAATACATAAAAATCAGCTATCAAAAGTTAAAAAACACAACCATCACATGTATTTTATAGTATTAGATTTTCCCAATTATTTTACTTTTAATCTTTGAAGTGTACAATTTGCGAAAAATCCTGACGTAATGGTTTCAAATAAAGGTCATGTTCAGGTTCAACACTAAAAAATACATAAAAATGAGTTATCAAAAGTTAAAAAACACAATCATCGCAGGGGTCATTTTATAATAAGAGTGTTGGTTAACCGAGTATTTCGGTTAATCGGACGTCGGATAATCGAGAGTCTATAATATTTTTAAACCGGATTAATTATTTTATATTCATTTAATAATTAACTGCAAGTAATGATTTGCTCAACAGAAATTATGACTAGGGATGCACCGAATAGTGATTTTGGCCAATTACAGAATATTCGGTCTACAGACGAACCGAATATTCGGCTATCCGAATAGTAACGGATAGGCCGCTATTCGGCCGAATACCGAATATTCGGCTTGTCGAGTGCTTTTATATCTCAAAGTTTAAAGGCATTAAAATGTTAAATTTTAAAACAATTTTACGTAATATTTGAAACAGAAACTTTCATTTTGATAAACAAGAGCTTTTTTCAAGTAAACTTTATGCTGAAAAAAATCTGCTTTGAGTTCTTTAAGAAGAGGATAGTTAAAAACTTTTTTAATTAATAAAATTTTAAATTTCATGGCTGCTTCTGTGAATTAAAACAAATGAATAAAATTTTCTTAAATTCTAAAACAAACATTTTAAAATCAAAGACAAATTTGTGAAAAAAAAATGGAAGAAAAATTGTACAGGATCATATATTATTTGTTTGTCAGGAAGACACTAAAATAAAAGTAAATAAATAATACAATCTATTCAAATTTTATATGGTGGCAACTCAATAAGAATAACTTTCTACTTTCTTTGATTAAGCAAGGAAGCTTTTAAATGCATCCTAGATCGGTATCTGAAGAGGGCGATAATTTTAAGAGATTGTAAACCGTTGTTCTTAAAATCTTAGCAAGAAACAGATTATTTACTGGATAGTGTTCAGGAACTTGCATTTGTACATAATTAATTCCTATGAAAATCCTCGTGATTGATTAATTTTTTTAAATAATACTTAACAAACAGCAAATAAATAATGTAAAAACATTCTCTTTTATTTATATATGATTCTGTTTCTAATTATTCTGAATATCTTTATAAGTTGACAGTTAAAAGTATAAATTGTGTAAGTTTTTTAAAAGTTTTTTTAAGTATTCGGTTCGACCGAATATTTCGATATTCGGCCAAACCGAATATTCGGCAGGCCGAATACTTTGCTATTTGTCCAAACCGAATATTCGGCATACCGATTAGTTTGATATTCGGCCAAACCGAATATTCGGTGCATCCCTAATTATTACTGTGTTGATTATATGTTACTCGGTATCCCCCCCCCCCAAAAAAAAAAACGATTCTCTGGATTCGCCCCTGTGTTATGGGCTGTCAGCCGAACCACTATCTGGCGCCGATTTTTTTTCACCAAGCGGGGTAGTCTCTGACGTCTGTTTTTTCTTGATAACATGTGGACGTCTAACGCCATGGCGTCTACTGCTGGTTTTACCGTAATTCATCCATTTTACACAACTACTAACAACAACAGGTCACAAAAACCAATGAGTAGTGTAGTTTCGGAGATATTCGTTCCGAGCTGTCTTGCCATTACATTTTGCCCTCTATCAAAGTCGCTTAGATCAGCAGACTTCCCCCATCACACGCAGAAGTAAGTGTCAGAATTATTCCTCAGATTCCCCAGTAGCAGTTAAATACCATTCCCACCTGATCACGTACCTTCTGCGTCATCCAGACGAGTTCATTACAAAATGTGGTGACGGTCTTACTGTTTTGGCTCTTCGGTGTATATGTAACAAAGTATGTGTGTGCGTGTGTTTACCTGGAGACGCACACATATATGGTTTATAATTTCAAAAATGCCGAGATAATAAAAAGTTTGACGATTCCTGTTACTTATGGTTCTGTTTATCAGTACAATTTTATATAGGTTTTAAAGCTTATTAAATTGGATAACATGTATATTCAAATCAACAGTTTCCGGTAACCCTGAATAAACTCTATGAAGTAATTTCAAAATCAGCTACTCAATTTAATTCTTAATATTGTTATAAAAAAGATGTTCATAAATGTTAAGCGGCAATATCTCTGTCTTCGCTTATTTAGATTCTAGTGAGTGGTACCAGGGCCATCGCTAAGATCTTTTTATTGGGGTGGTGGGGAGAGGACCTTAAATTGCCATGTCAAATTTCAGCATTTGCCAACTCATTGAGAAGCAAAAATAAGTTTTTGACGTTTACCAACAAGTTTTATAATTTTACCAAGCTACCACAATTAGACAATGCATCATAGTTCTTATTTGTAAAAAGTTTAATAATATTCCCAATTCGATTTGTGTTTTTTACAAAATCTATCAGAAATATAAAGTGATTATAACAATTATTAAAGTTTTAAACAAATTTGACAACTAAGTTTGTAAATTTGCAAAATGTAACAGCATTCGCGAATGTTTTTTTTTTTTGGGGGGGGGGGGGGTTCCCCTTGATCCTCCTCTTAGTGAGGGCCCTGAATGGTACTTTCTAATCTGTTTTGACCCTTTTTCAATTTAAACATTTACAAAACCAGAAAGACAGAAATTGCTTTTTATTTCTAAGCATGCAGGAAAGCACAAAGACTGAGGCTATATTGGGAGTTCTAACCGAGTTGAAGTATAATAGAAAAAATGCTGAAACTTCAATGTTTTACGTTAAATTCGTGAAATAAGCAAAGTGCACATTTTGGAATATGACAACGGATTATCTATTCTTTTCTCAAAATGAAATGTTTCTTAATAACGAGTTATGAATCTGAGAAGAGTGTGTAATATTTTCATTCTAATTTCAGTTGATTTGAAAATCTTTATGAACATTGCTAACAATACACATATTACGAAGTATAATGAATTTCGAAGTTAAAAATGTTTTTAAAAATACGATGAATAACATGTAAATAATCCAATATAATTAATTTATTAAATCGAAAAAGTCAACAGATAATTTTTTTTTAAAATTTTAAATTTATTCTTTTTGATGGATGCATTCAACCTTCATTTATTCTGGCTGAAAGGATGAAAGCGGAAAATTTTTATTTGAGAATAAAATGGACTTCCATTTCTCAAAAGGAGGTGGGTTTTAGAGAGGGATATAACACAATATTAAGGCAGACGAAAATGGAATTAATAAACTAAAGGATGAATCTGCAACAAGCCGTTCTATAGTTATTTTTTGACAATACGTCGCATATAAATGTTTTCACTGCTGAAAGGAATGGAATAACGACCTTGTAAATAGACAAATAAATATTGACATAAACTTTACAGCAATGGTTTCTCCCCAGGGTGTTGCGAAGGTGATTTTGTAAATGATGCTTCATTGTAAATGACTTTTTCAAACATCATATACATAAGGTTTCTCGCCAGAGTGGATTCGAAGGTGAGAGTTTAAAGCTTGTATTTTCGAAACGTTTTTTGACATATATCTCATACATATCGTCTCTCCTCAGTGTGAATTCGAAGGTGCTTTTGTAAATGATGCTTTGCTGTAAATGATTTTTTACAAACATCACATACATATGGTCTCTCGCCAGTGTGACTTCGAAGATGAACTTTTAAAGCTGACTTTTGCACAAATGATTTTTGACATATATCACAATCAAATGGTTTCTCTCCTGTGTGGATACGAAGGTGAATCCGTAAATTATCCCTCAATGTAAACGACTTTTTACATACATCACATATATGAGGTTTCTCACCAGTGTGAATTCGAAGGTGATCGACCAATCTTGTACTTGTAGAAAATGACTTTTGGCAGACATCACATACAAACGGTGTCTTTCCTGTGTGGATACAACGGTGATCTTGTAAATTTCGCCTCAATGTAAACGATTTCTTACATACATCACATGTATGAGGTTTCTCACCAGTGTGAATTCGCAGGTGATTGTTCAATCTTGTTCTTTTAGAAAATGACTTTTGACAGACATCACATGAAAATTTTTGCATTCCTGCGTGAATGCGTAGGTGATCTGTGAAAGATCTTTTATTAGAAAACGATCTCTGACAAATATGACATACAAATGGCTTCTCTCCAGTGTGGATGCGTACATGATCTTCTAACTCATATTTATATTTAAATGTTTTTTGACATTCAATGCATAACAATGGTTTCTTTAAAATGTGTTGATTACTATCTAAAAACATCTTACAACTCACAAATGGTTCGGTATGTGTGTGGTCACAATGATACTTTAAGGTTTTTCTATCTCTAAATGACTGTTTACATACCATACATACATATGGTTTCTCGCCAGTGTGAATTCGAAAGTGGATTTTTAAACTCTCTCTTCTACAAAAGGACTTTTGACAGACATCACATACAAATGGTTTCTCTCCTGTGTGACTACGTAGGTGATCTTTTAAAGCGCCTTTATGCGCAAATGATTTTTGACAAACGTCACATACAGGCCTTCTTGTGTAAATGGGAAGGCCTTGATTAGTATCCAAAGACATTTCATTGCTCATAAATCGTTCAGCAGGTTTGTGGAGATTGAAATGATAGTTTAAAATTTTCGCATTTGCAAATGACATTTTACATACATCACATACATATGGTTTTTTACTACTGTGGATGCGGATGTGTCTATGCAAATTTGATTTTCTAGCAAATGATTTTTGACATACATTGCACATAAATGGTTTTTCACCATTACCGGTGGGAAGGTGCTGATTAGTATCTAAGGACATCTCGTGAATCTTTTCATGCCCATAAAAACAGAAATACTAAAATTTTGCAGATGTACACGTTATTTTTATTCTTTTTTTTTTTTTTTTTTTTTTTTTTGGTATGGAAACAGGTCATAAACATCAGAAAAGCAGCAATCAAACATTAATGTCAATGCAACTTTAATTCTGAAGAACCTAAAAGAGAAATAAAAAAAAATGCATATAAATTGTACTAAAGTGTAATGTGATATAACAATTATGTTTACTGATTTACAAAGTGCCTAAAATGGAAAACAAGAGATTTTTTAAATATCATAAGACGAAAAACAGTATTCCATTTGATTCAATAATAAAATACACAATATAAACTTTGAAAAGCTCACTGTTTTACCTTATAAATAAACATTAATAATTTAATAAAATAAACGGAACTGCAGTTAGACATTTTTCTCTACATATATTCAATCAAAGGCACTGCTAGTGTTACTTTCATCTACCCTAATAATCATAGACTTTCCCATCTCAAACAAACTGTCATATTTGTATGAATGAAACAAAAATTAATTATAAAAGTATTCTCTGACGATGGTCGTGGAAAGTGCTGGTCGAAAGTACTAAGAAATTTTAGATAATTTGTATATTTTAAACTTGTAACATCTATTTTATTATTTTCTTCGCCTTTTAAGTAAAACGGTGAGCTGTTTAAGTTCATATTGTGTATTTTGTGAAGAAATTTTTTAAGGTCAAATCGAGATATCGACATTTTCACCTTTTATAATTCTAATTATAGTTATACATTAAAAACAACTTACATTGATGTGATCAATAGGAATATAAGTTTATATTTAACGGAAAATTTTACGTTAGAAAAGTTGAAAATTTACTCATAGCATTCAGGAAGTTTCAAAACAACTGATCATATATTTCAATCTGAAATCTTTTTAGATTAGGTATTATTTATGAATCAGAAAGGAAAAGGGTTACCTTGATTTACAGTTTTCGCACTCCGGATAATATGAAATTCTTAAAAATCCATTAACAGAAAAAAATTCAAAGTTTTCTTTCAGACATTTCTGAAAAAATTAGACAAATCTTTAAAACCTATCTTAAAAATTAAGGTATACATGAAATATAAGGATTTGGGATCTGCTTGAAGAATTACTTGGCATTAGATTTGCAAACGGTGGAGAAAACGGGGTATATTCCCGGAAATAAACTAGGGTTTTTGAGGGGAGGGGGAATTAAAAAAATTCCCGGGAATTTTAAGAAATTTTTAGTGATGGAAATTTGAAATTAATTATTTTTAAGTTTTTAATTACTTCAATTTTAATCAATGAAAAGAAAATGTTTCTAAAAAATAACAATAACATAAATATAGAATAGTAGCCCATCGACATAAAAATTAATGAAATACATACTTAAGTGTCAGTAAAGTTATGCAAGAGATATTAAAATACCTTCAATAAATTTGATATTTTAATCATCGATAAGTAAAAAGTGAGAGAGGTAGATAACAGATTCATGTCGCAAACTCTCCGTGAATGTTTTCTCTTTAAATGGAACCCTTGCGCAAGTCTCTGGGTTTATTAGTTCTTGAGACATTTGGATATTTTTATATATCCAAATTTTATATATTATTGAAAAATATTTTATATATTATTGGTCCAAATTTTATATATATTTGGACATTTCTCGGATAGAATTTTGTTTAAAGCATTTTATCTGTTGGATTTGCATGTTAAAATTTTATCTTGCTAATAATTAAGTTTCTACTCTTCAAAATATCTGCAAACATGCTTCTACCGGGTGTCCCAAAAAGGACTGACTGATTTTAAAATTCAATAACTTCCAAACGGTGACAGATATTAAAAAAATTCTTGCAGGAGGGTTATGCATAAAGTCAAAAGTTTTTTTACAGTGATTTTCGATTTTAGTTCGAATTACAAACAATAGATGGCGCTGCGATCAATAGAGGCTAAATTCAGGCTCGATTTTTGGTACTTCGTGGCCCGGATAATACTTTTCCATCTCCTTTTTCTGCATGGAACAACAGAAAGGACCAAACATCGAGCCTGTATTTAGCGACTATTGCTTACAGCGCCATCTATTGTTTGTAATTCGAACTAAAATCGAAAATCACTGTAATAAAACTTTTGACTTTATGCATAACCCTCCTGCAAGAATTTTTTAAATATCTGTCACCGTCTGGAAGTTATTGAATTTTAGAATCAGTCAGTCCTTTTTGGGACACCCGGTATATTATTTTCTAACCAATGTTATCATTAAAATCAGTTTGAGTGAGACTACAGGATGTTTTAGCGGTTATTGAATTTATTGACATATATGTTACGCCAATACTTTAGAAATCGCATTGACAAGCACTTGTTGATTGGCTCATAACTTCTTAATTACCATAAAGACCAGAGTTCGCAAACATCATGATATTTTCGAAAATATAAAAAATATCCGATATTTTCAAAACAGCCAACTTACAACTGATAATAAATATTTTCAAGCATAATATAAATTAGAAACTAAAACATATTGCACTTAACATGAAAACTCAAACAAATATACTAAAAGTTCATTTTTTTTTTACCCTTTTCTTTTCTTTTTTTCACTTCACACAAAGTTGGAAATCAACTAATTCAAAACAGAAACAATTTGCTTTTATACACTTACATAAAGAAAAAAGTATGGGTTTCAGTATCAACCTTCAAGAAATCAGAAATTTATAAAACAAAATTTTAAATACAAATAATATATTTTTTTAATTGAAATATTTTAATATAAATGTAAGCTTATCTTATTTTTTGTTCCCTAATATGTTATACAGTTTAAACTGAACTAAACCAAAACCAGAACAGATTCTTTTCTAACGAAGCCGTATATAACTGATCATCTAAATTACACAGTGAATCTTTCAATGTCTGTTCTGAATTAATTATAGGGTGTAAAAAAATCATGATTAAAAAAAAATCCAAAAAATGGGATTTTTTTTTATTTAAATCAGATTTTTTTTTATTTAAATAAGATTTTTATGATTTTTTTTTCCCAGCGTTCAAATACTGAATAGCTACCAAGAGTTTTAGGTTTCCAAAACAATGAAACCACTAATTAATAATATAATCTAGGTTTTTTACACTTTAATTAATAAAATTATAATTATTAGTTAGTAATTACAGGACTTATAAAAACTGAAAATTAATAGTTTCATTAGTTAGTATCATACAATAATGTTATATACATTAATATTGTAATAATTAAATAAAATTTAATAAATGCTAGTGATATTTAACATTTATTAAAATTATTAATAACTGCATTTAATGTTAAATAGTTTTAACACTACTTCAAATTAATAATTATTAACTCTCTAATTAGGAACATATTATACATTTTTGAGCTTTAATTATTAAAATGATAAGTAATAATGTGGTAAACATTTTAGAAAGAAAAAGGGGCAGGATGATAATTCCAAAAAATGCACTATTTCATGAGGAAATATATTAGTAATGTGTTTAGTAATGATATAAGAAAAAAATAAAAATTTTTATCGTGATAAATAAAGTGTCCCTAATTTTTAATAATTTTATGAATCACAAATTGAAAAACACAATTGAATAACAACATGTTTTAATAATATACTGTTTTTTTTTTTTTTTTTTTTTTTTTTTTTTTTTTTAAGAAATAAATTTCTATTATTTTTGTAAAATCTTGGGTACATGAATTTAGAAACACTGTTGAATGGGAAGTTTTTTACTAGAAATCTCTGGCTACAGGTGAATTTAACTATATTTTCTTAAGGCAGGGTGCATTTTGGCAATTTCAAAAGGGCCGGGGTGAGGAACTTTTAAAAATTACTGTCAATCACCAAAATCTAAACTTACACACATGTATGTGTATGCTAACCAAAATATATATATATATATATATATATATAAATGAGTTAAATCCATTCCTACACATATACAGAATAAATATAATGATAGCCAGTTAGATCTGAAATCCTCAAAATATTTATATAACAGCATTATTACCTCTCAGTTGGGGATTATTAGTTTTCAATGGTTCACTTGTTTTTTCATTTTAAGAAAATTTTTGATGCCTCTTCAATCCCTAATTCCTTTTTTTATTTAGTATATATGAATTAAAGTTTTAAAAAAACATTTATTCAACCTATACCGAAGCTCTTGCTGTGCTTAACATTTTTATATCAATTACTTCTTTCTCTCTTATGCATTCATTTACAATTTAGCTGTTGAAAAGATGTCACTCTTTCATTCTTCTTTGACTCGAGATTGCTATTAATTTATCATTACAAAAGTAGAACAAGAAACTAAGACACTGACCAGGAATTAAGTTTAGAAACGATTATTTAAAGCTCTGTTTTTGTTTATTCATAAGTTAAAATATCTGTAAAAACTTTCAAATTATCTTCATCTTAGATTTTAAAACTTTTTTTGACATTTTAAACATTTAGAAAATTTTTGATTTTAATCAATGATTTTTCTTTAAAAAATCGGTTGATTAAAATCACGATTTAATCGCTGATTTAAATCAACTGATTAAAATCGTTGACACCCAAATTAATTAGGTCATGATCTACATTTAAAAGTGAAAATTTCAAAAATAAAACTTGGAAAATATATTAGTTTTCTTCTGTGGCTAAAAATATCACTACCAGAGACATAAGTTCTTTATCTATAGACCAACACAGTCAATAACAGTTGAAAATTTCATTTACACATGTTTTCACTGAAAATATCTTGCATGGTGACATTTTGAAAATAAATATAAAGTAATATAAAAATATCGAAAATATCAAAAATCTTGATGTATTTTGAAAATAAATATGGGATATATATCATGAGATATATAAATATACAGTGAAACTTCTTTTAAAGGCCACCCCTATTCAAGGGCCTCCTCCATTAAGGGCCAGTATTTTTAAGAACGAAAAATTTCCCCATAGACATAATGTTAAATTTATTCCTATTAAATTTACCCCTCATAGAGGCCATTTTTTTTCACATGTGCCTTAAATCCTAAACAGGTGTATCGAATTCCTGAACCAAAAGACAAGAATTCAGCAAACAACTGCACTTGCAACAAAGAAGGCAGGGGAGTTGGGGAGGACTTAGTAACACAATGAAGGACCACAAGTGAGACAAACAGGGTTCCTCACAATTTGTTTTACCTTTCAACCTGTAGGGATTGGGTTGGAGGGGAAACTTGACCCTTTGTTGTGGGCGCGCAAAGGATAACAGGTTATCTAGAAAACTGTTTCTACATTTACTAAAACTGTGAATGCATATTGGAGCACAATTTTTACGCTAGAAATTTTATGCTTAGGCTTATGTAAACTTTAAAATTATGGCATCTAAATCAAGCCATGGGATATATATCATGAGATATATAAATATACAGTGAAACTTCTTTTAATACATTTGGATTTGAATGACAAAATCAAAGTTCTTAACTGTCATGATTGATCTAAAATCTGGCAAGTAAATTGGCTTCACAGTTTCACTGCAGCAAGAATCAAATAAACAATATTGTTAAAAACAAAAAGAACTTACTGAAAGAATATGCAGATTTTAAAAATCGCGAGATAAAAAGAAAGATAAATGAAAAATTAGTCACCCCTATTCAAGGGCCACCCCTAATAAGGGCCGATTTTCAATAAAACGGTAGGTGGCCCTTACAGAGAGGTTTCACTGTATATATCCATTCATATATATCAGCGAAGCCTGATCAAGGCTACTCCTTAAATATGTTTCTTTGGAGTAATAACCACACAAAGAGTACCCTTTTTAGGCCTCTATTTATATATTATAACTATTTAAAAAATTAAAGAATATAATTTGAACATGGCTCCCTCCATAGTCAACGCCGGGATTTAACAGTATCATTCGACTCTCAATTATTAAAACCAAAACTAGATCACACGATGAATCATTTGACGTCTGTAGGCATAGACTAGAGGGAGATTTTTATTTTTTCTTATGATATGAAAGATATAAAAAAATCTCTGATGATTTCGAGAAAGATTTCGCTTTATCTCTTCAGTCACTTTATTAGGATTTAATGATTATGTGTAGATTTAAAACAAGCGAAATTTTTAATCTAGGAGTATTTTTTTCTTTATGTTATAAAATATTATTTATTTATTTATTGATATTAAATAGCTCTTCCGATCTACATTCAGTGATGGAACAGTGGCGCAGCAGTTGGACGTTTGTCACCACTAAATTTTAATAGTATTCTTTGCCTTAAAAAAATTCTGAAATTCTGTCCTGATATGAGACGAAAAATACTAATAAAATTTAGCGGTGTCAATTGATTCTATGGAGCTATACTGTTCCATCACTGTATATCCTTCTATATATAAAAAAAAGTTTTGATTTGGAAATGGACCAATGAAAATCTGCGTAGATATTCCCGGAAGATCGGCATCCAATTTGAATGCTTAAGCATGGCCTTTCTTCGTTAATATTAAAAAAACTGTTGCATACAAAAATATGAAAATTGGTAGTATTATAGAGAAATGTTTGATAAAAACGCTGATGCAGACAGTTTTCAAATCAAAGAATTATTTTAAGAGATATTTAATGCTAAAGTTGGACAAAATCGTTCCATTAAAAAAGTTTTATAGGAGCAAAAACTGTACATAGGAATTTAATCACTTTTAGATCATTTTATGCGTCAGAATTTCCCGGTGTGCAGATTGCTTTAAGTTTTTTAATTTGACTTATTTTTTGAGGTTTTATTTCTATTTTAAATTCAAATTTTCAGCATTTCGAGAGATATGTTTTAGAAAATTGTATTAATTTAAACTGTTGCCAACCGTATAAACAGCGGAAACAATAATGTTTGCTTCAAATTAAAAATTTATTTTACACGCGACTATTATAAAGAGAAAATATAAAAAGCAGGAACTCATCGAAAATTACGTCATATAAACTATAATTACACGTGAATTTTAAAAGAGAAAGAATATTGTAAAATAATAAATTCATTAACATGCGTTAGAAGTCTTAAACAGGAGAATTTACGTCACATTACACATATTACGTAAAATGAACAAAAAATAATATTGCAAAATAGTTTAAATTTAAAAATTGCGCGAGACATTTATTTGATATTTTAAGGTGATCATAATATTTCATTTTTAACAAATTTTTAACAAAAGTATTTTTACGTGAATATTAAAAAGAGAAAGAAAAGTTTGGTGAAAATTACGTCAGATTATAATTGTCAGATTCAAATTATAATTCAATCTTCCGAAATATTTTTAAAGCCGATCAAATTAGTGTACTGTAGTCTGCGGTGTCTGGACGGGGGTTGACGAGCGTAGCTCGTAGGGGCAGAGCCACCTAGTTAAAAAAAAAAAAAAAAAACTCGCCTATGTGGCAATATAAATTTAAATACAAAATTATCCTTAAATGATATGAATTATTTTTTTTCTTTTGGTGGGGGGAGGGGATTTTGCATGCAATTTTCATAAAGCAAATTTTTCGTAATTGTATGCAATTTTCCTAATTTTTTTAAAAACCTCTTTCGACATTGCACTGATTATAAATGAATATTTTGAACGTTTAAAGTAGGACACGATTAAAAACAAAAAAATATATTTATCGAAATACTGTAAAAGCTCCCAACAGCGGACACTCCGAGACCTCGGAATTTGTTCGATAACAGAATGTGTGTGCTTTTGTGGGGAAAAAGAAATAAATATGTCTGCATTGTAGATTAAAAAAAGTTTTCGCTAAATAGAGGTGTCCGATATTAGGTAATGTCAATTAGCCTCCATAACGGACAATCCCGAATACCTCTGTTTAGCAAACTATATATAATACAGAGTTGAACTTTTTGCAGAAGGAGAACTTGATTAACACTAGAACCGCCGGAAATTTTACTCATGTGTTATAGAGGTCTGCACGGGCCCGGTCCGGTCCGGGCCGGTCCGGCGGAATGAAGGCGAATTTTCAAACGGGCCGGGCCGGCAGAATTAGAACAATTTTTTCAACGGGCCGGCAAAAAAATTAATCGGGGCTATCGGCCCGATATAAGAATTTAAGCGAAGCAGATAAAATACAAGCCATTTTCAATGAATATGATTGTATGTAATATTCATTAAAAGAATCGTAATTGTATGTTGAGAAAAAACGGATTTTTTTTTTGTAGATATTCTGTCGGGCCGGGCCTGTTTTCACTGATTTTTGTACGGGCCGGGGCGGGCCGAGAACTGTAAAAATGCAAACGGGCCGGGCCGGGCTCGGGCCGAACTTCCCATTTTTACACCGGGCCGGGCCAAGATAGCTTTCTCGAGAAGTATAAATGTGCGTCACAAGCCGATGCGAGTTTAACAACATCAATACAGAAATGTAACATGTCCATCGTAGAGATCGGCATCGTACAGTTGCAAGATGTCTGATTCCGAGTTTAATTTTTTTTCAGCAGACTCGTGCCGGGACGGAACTGGTATTAATCGATTTCAGGATGTGTAGAACAGTCATTGTGTTTTGTAGTATTAATAGTGATAATGAAATTCTCTTAACAGTAGCTTTGGAAAAATACCTTAAGGTGGTTCTCATATTCACTGCTCAACAATGCGAAGCTTTCAGACACATTTTCTGACAAAATTTTTAACTATAAAGGCATAAAATTGAGAGGCCTGCCTATTGAAGGCATTTGGAAACGAATAGCTTTTTCCATATTTGATAAATTACTTACAGAGATAAAAGAGATTCCTGTCACGTGACTGTACATTTTTCTCCTTTCATGTGCCATCGCTTCCGGAAATTCGATTCAAAACGCTAACTTTGACAGTATTTTCAGAAAGATATATTGCTTTTAACTATGAAAAAAAAACGACATTTACATAGCTTCTGAATAAGAATACTTGCCAATCTTACGCGTTTCCGAAAAGAAAAGAATTCATAAATGTGTCGAAATGTACCTCCTTTGGATTTGAGAAAAGCCTTAAAAATGAGAGAAATATTTTCACAAATCTACTTTTTATTATACAGCTTCAAAAGTTATCATGTTTTTAATCCTTTATTCTGATGAACTACATTAATCTTTTAATGAATCCTCATTTCCATTTTGAAATGTCTGTAGACACGATGACTAAAACACTGTAAGTAATCGTTAATGTTTACTATTGTGTGTTTTCTGTTTTGCGAACATCATAGTAATGTAAAATATACTGCAAAATGTTCCCATAAATATGTATGTAGTATTCATTAAAAGAATCGCAATTGTATGTTGAGAAAAAACGGATTTTTTTTTTTTTTTGTAGATATTCTGTCGGGCCGGGCCTGTTTTCACTGATTTTTGTACGGGCCAAGTCGGGCCGAGAACTGTAAAAATGCAAACGGGCCGGGCCGGGTTCGGGCCGAACTTCCCATTTTTACACCGGGCCGGGCCGGGCCAAGATAGCTTTCGTTCAGGCCGGGCCGGGCCCGGACCTGGAAATTCCGGCCCGTGCAGACCTCTAATGTGTTATAAAACTATTTTACACCAGAATTTTTATTTAAAACTATTTAACTTATTTCTCCGTGGTACATATTTAACTTATTTTAGAAAAAAAAATTCTGGTTCGAATCAAAATATTTTCCTTTTTTACCGGTCAGAATGACCGCTATGGCGGTTCTAGTGTTAAAGCATGTGCAAACTGGGCAGTGTCCCCTCTCCCTCTTCCTACGTTTATAAGGGAACCAAATTAGATGTGCATTTTTTGTAAAGCTTATATTTTAAGTTTCGAAATTAAACTGATTATAATCAATATTATAAACTTTTAAAGTAGAATAAGCTTAAAAATTAAATTTAAATAAATCTAAATACATTAAAACCTCTTCTTCGCGGGCACCACGAGAACGCTGAATTTGTCTGCTACGAGTATTCGGAGATGTTCGTTTTTTTTAGGTAACACTACATATTTAGGCTCAAAAAAGTGAGTGTTCGCTAAATAATGTTTTCCGTATGAAGATTTTGCAGTAAAATCTCCATAACGGACACTGTCGCGGACAGCTACCTCTGTATTACTTTGCAGTAACAGTGACACCTGAATTTAAAACTTTTACGTCTAAGTGAACTGAAAACTTTTAGAATAATGTTTTGTTTTTTGTGAACGGAGTTGCGCCTCCGATATGTTTCGATTGAAGTTAAAACACTTAAATGTTAAGTAATATAATCCTGTACATATTTGTAATATACCGAGTGATGTCTTATTTTAGTTGAGTCAGTTATTAAATAAAATTAAGTCATCAAATTCGGCAGTCCGAACCAGAAGCAAGTGAGAGCTTACCTGAAGGAAGGGGTAAGTTAAAGATTTCTGACATTTTTTTTTTGTTTGTTTCGAAAGCTTATTATCATATTTTTATGGCGCCCGGGAACAGCGACGCCGTTTTTGATTTGATCTTAATTGAATGAAAAGTTTTTTATAGACGAAAGTTTTGAATATTTAGTTCTATTGAAAAGAATATTGTTGATGATTTGTTTTGATCTTGAATATAATGAAGAATTGAGTATAAAATAAATAAAAGTCTTGAATGCTTAATCATATTGAAGATAATATTATTAATAATATTGATTGATAGCGTATTTTGAAAACAGGATTATTTTGAAAGTTATTGAATATATTTTGAAAGTTATATTATTGTTCTTATATCAAGTTGTTATAAAATTAATTATATTTAAAATTACGGATTAAATATGTCAGATATTGAAAAACTAAAGAAGAAACGTGCTGTTTCTAGAACGGCGACTACGAAATTAATTAATACTTGTGAGCAGTATCTTGCAGAATCAATAAAGGAAGTTCCTGTTCTTACGGAACATATTGATCAGTTAAACTCAAAGTATAATAATTTAACAACTTTAGATGAGCAGATCCAAAATTTAATGGATGATGACGGCGAATTAGAAACTGAATTTGAAACTGCTGAAGGTTATTCTGAAAAAATAATTTCTATGAAACCGAAATTAACGTATGCTTTAAAAATGAAAGTTGAACCTGAACGTTCTATTAAGAAAACAAATTCGGTTAATGAAAGTATTTCAACAGAGAATTTGACTTCTTGCTCTCATTCTAAAATTAAATTACCGAAATTGAGTATTAATAAATTTAATGGAGATCCTGCTTATTGGTTATCTTTTTGGAACCAATACGACAATGCGATACATCAAAATGATAGCTTAACTGACATTGATAAATTTAATTATTTGCATTCCTTCCTTACTGGAGCTGCTTCTAGTGCAATTAGTGGGTTTTCGCTATCGAGTGAAAATTATATAGCAGCAATTGAACTCAAAAAGCGTTTTGGTCGTAAAGACCTGATCATAAATGTTCACATGGGAAAATTATTGAATTTAGAAACAGTTAAAAATGTAAATAATACTTTTGCTTTGCGAAAGCTGTATGATAATATTGAGACTCAAATAAGAAGTTTAAATTCACTTGAAGTAACTTCCGGAACATATGGTACGTTACTAACACCAATTTTGCTTAAATTAATTCCCAATGAGTTAAATTTGGAATTTCAACGTAAACGGAAAACTCAGGATAATATTTTTGAAGTCAACGAACTTCTTGAATTTCTACGGGCAGAAATAGAATGCAGAGAAACTGCGATTCAAATACAAGATAGGGTTATCGTTCAAAATCCACCGCAAGTGCAGAGGGAAAGAAAAATAAATAAGTTTACAGTTCCTACAGCTGCTTCATTGAAGGTTTCGATAAATCATTGTATTTTTTGCGGTGATTCCGCTGAATCAGTTTAAGCACAATTCTGCAGCTTGTTCTAAGTCCGTAGCAGAAAAACGAGCACGTTTGAGAAAAAATGGAATGTGTTATCTCTGTATGAAAAAGGGAAATCATTTAACAAAAGATTGCTTTTCAAAAATAAGATGTGAGTATTGTAGTGGAAAACATAATTCTTTAATCTGTGAAAAGAGTAATAAAGTAGATGAGAAAAAACAACTTGACGATAGGAATTTCACTTTAACATATAAAACATACACACAGAAAGTTTTGTTACAAACTTTAATTGTAAAAATCTGCGGAAATAGTGAAAATAAGTTTGTCAGGTGCTTAATCGATACTGGGTCACAAAAGTCGTATATTTCGCAGTTTGTTGCTGAAATAATGCAATACAAAAGTATAAGTGAGAGCAACATTGTTCATAGTCTATTTGGTTTAACGGAGGTTTCTGAAATCCATAAACAATTTATTGTGAATCTTAGTAATGTAAAGGGTGATTATAAATGTAATTTTAAGGCCTTTGATCAAACTAAAATTTGTTCCGATGTACCACAAATAGAAATAAAACCCCTGTTACATGAGCTTAAAGAACATAGAATATATTTGAATGACACTAGTCACATGAAGGAAAAATTGTTGTTTGAAGCATCCCCAACTGAAATTCATATTCTTATTGGAGCGGATATTGCAGGAAAATTACTTACCGGTAAGATAAGAAAATTAAAATGTGGTTTAGTATGTGTCGAAACTTACTTAGGTTGGACAGTTATGGGGAAAGTTCCTTTGGAAATAGAAAATAAAACTGACAACTCATTTACATTTTCGATGCACGTATCAGATTATAAAATTGCTGAATTGTGGAATCTTGATACTCTCGGAATTTTAGATCCATCCGAAAATGAAACTAAAAAAGAGTTGCAAGAACAAACACTGCAACATTTTCTTTCAACGGTTAAAAGGGATAACGAAGGCCGATTTGAAGTCTCTTTACCTTGGACAGAGGGCCATCCCCCACTCCCTAATAATCTAGAGATCGCTGAGAGAAGATTAAAAAATACAGTAAAAAATTTGAAAGACAAGGGTTTCTTAGAAGATTACGAAGCGGTTTTCAAATCTTGGGAAGATGAAAAAATTATAGAAATTGTACCCGAAAATGAATATAATAATTCCTGCCATTATTTACCCCATCGTGCCGTTATTCGAATGAATTCCACAACAACAAAAATAAGACCAGTATTCGATGGGTCAGCGAAAATTAAGGGGTTTCCGTCAATAAATGATTGTGTAGAAAAGGGGCCAAATTTGCCAGAAACTATTCCTGCAATTATCAACAGGTTTCGAGAAAAATGCATCAGTGTAAGTTCTGATATCAAAAAGGCTTTTCTTCAAATAGGACTTAATCCGGAAGATAAGAGATTTTTTGAGATTCTTATGGTGGGAACAAGGTAATCCAGAACATTTTAAGATGTATAGACATAGAAGAGTCGTTTTCGGAATTTCCAGTAGTCCCTTCTTATTGAGTGCTAGTTTAACAAAGTTACTAAATGACGTACCTGAGCATCTTAGATCAACGGCAGAAAAAATTTCTGAAGCTTGGTATGTTAACAATTTAATTACAAGTGTAAATAATGAAGAAGAACTGCGAAAACTTAAAAGTGATTCTGTTGAAATTTTAGCGAATGCTAAATTTGAATTGCAAGATTGGGCTTATAATTTGCTAATGAAGAACGAAATTAAAGGTAATGACACTTCTTCGGAAATTTCAGTGTCCGAAAATTCAAATAAAAGGAAAACGGTTTCTATTCTTGGCCTCATTTGGGATTTAGAAGAAGATACATTAAGTTGCGACATTAAAGGAATAAATGAATCCTATAACCAATGCATTCCAAAAAGAGTGATCTTATCAGAAGCACATAAAATTTATGATCCAATAGGTTTTACATGTGGTGTGACACTGACTCCGAAACTCTTACTACAAAAGTGTTGGGAGCTGAAAGTTACATGGGACGAAGCTCTTCCCGAAGATATAAGTAAAAAATTTCTTAAATGGAAAAAAGATTTGTGTAATTTGGCAGAGTTGAAAATTCCCCGGTATATGATGATTAATCCTAATTCAAATACAGATTTGTCTTATCATGTATTCTGTGATGCCTCCCAAAAGGCATATGCCACATGCATTTACTTAAGATGTAAAAACAAAGCTGAAGTATCGTGCCAACTTGTACAAGCTCGTGCAAGAGTAGCCCCCCTGAAACCTACAAGAATTTGTAGACTTGAATTGTTAGCTTGCGCTATTGGAGTGAGACTAATGGAAACGGTTAAGCAAGATTTAAAATTGAAAAATATTCCTATATTCTACTGGACGGATTCGATGAATACATTGTATTGGATTAAGAATACATAAAATTGGGGTGTATTCGTGATGAATAGGGTCAAAGAAATTAGGGCACATAGTATTCCGGAAAACTGGAAGTTTGTTCGTGGGAATTTAAATCCCGCTGATATTATTTCAAGAGGATGTTCCGTAGAAACACTTAAAATTAATAAATGGCATGAATGTCCGGCATGGCTGAAACTTGAGCCAGATTTTTGGCCAGCTTTTGATATAACTCCGAAAAGGATGAGGTTGATAAAGAAAAGAAAAAGATAGTTATATCTTCTTTGATTTCTCTAGATGAAGAATTTCCATATTTTTCTCGAGTTTCACAGTTCAAGAAGATAATTAGAATCACTGCTTGGATGAAGAGATTTATTGACAACTGTAAAACTAACAAAAAGGAACGAGAATTTGGGAATTTAAAAATTAAAGAAATTAAAGGAGCTGAAGTCATTGTATGGAAAATTGTGCAAAAAGGTTGCTTCAAATCAGAGAAGAATGAACGCTTACGTCATTTAAAACCCTTCGTTGATCCATACGGACTCATAAGATTTAAATCCAGAATAATTATGAGAGAAGACTTGGAGGATTTCAGACTACCTATAATTTTGCCATCTGACCACCCAGTTGTTACGAAACTAATAATTGAAAAACATAATCAATCCCTACATTGTGGAGTTCAAACATTAATGGCAGTCTTAAGAGAAAAATATTGGATCTTAAAAAGTCGTAAAACGATCCGGAAAGCTCTGAAGAATTGTGTAAGATGTAAGAAGTTTGATGCCAAATCCCACGATGTTGAAATACCACCATTGCCAGAAGATAGAATTAAAGACTGTTCTGTATTTCAAGTCATAGGTGTCGATCTGGCTGGACCTTTGTTTTTGAAGAATGGGTCAAAATCTTGGATTGTCTTATTCACCTGCGCCGTATATCGAGCTATTCACCTCGAACTTGTCACTTCATTATCCACTGACAGTTTCTTGCTTGCATTTCGACGATTCATATCACAACGTGGAAGACCTCAGATTTTCTATACAGACAATGGAAGTAATTTCGTTGGTTCAAATTGTTTATTGAAGAAAATAGATTGGGAAAGAGTGATTAAGGAACATACCGTAGAACGAATTACTTGGAAATTTATTCCGCCTGCATCTCCTTGGTGGGGAGGATTCTGGGAACGTATGATAGGATTGATGAAGAGTATTCTCAGAAAAGTTTTGGAAATGCATCATTGAAATATGAAGAAATTAATACTATTCTTTGCGATTGTGAAAATGTTGTAAACTCCAGACCGTTAACATACATATCTGAAGATCTTGAATTAGAACCCTTAACCCCTGCCATGTTTCTTCGTGAAATTAAAGAAGGTGGTGTTCCTGATCTGGACAATATAGATGTAAGTTATCTTCAAAGAAGATATGAATATCGGATGAAAATTCGTGAAGATTTGAGAAAACGTTTCCGACTAGAATATTTGGGACAGCTGAAAAATTATCGTAAAAAGTCAAACAGGTATCCCGAACTCTCAGTTGGAGATAATGTTATAATTAATACAAAAGAAATAAGAATGAATTGGCCTCTAGGAAAAGTCATCCAGTTGTTTCCAGGTAAAGACGGCATAGTACGATTGGCAAAGTTACGAACTAAGTTTGGTGAGTTGCTTCGACCAGTACAAAGGTTGTATCCGACGGAAACGAATTTCCAGGCAAATGACTTTTCTCCGAAAACCATAAAGTCTGCTCACCTTAAAGATTCTCCTGGTTCTGTTAAAAAGGATTCTCCTAGAATGTCAAATTTGGACGAGTGATACGAACACCAGAACGGCTGGACCTCCTGAACTTGTCCACGACTGTGGTTGAGTTTGACCTGGCAAAACTCAACGGGGCGAGTATGTCGCGGACAGCTCCCTCTGTATCCCTTTGCAGTAACAGTGACACCTGAATTTAAAAACTTTTACGTCTAAGTGAACTGAAAACTTTTAGAATAATGTTTTGTTTTTTGTGAACGGAGTTGCGCCTCCGATATGTTTCGATTGAAGTTAAAACACTTAAATGTTAGGTAATATAATCCTGTACATATTTGTAATATATTTGTATATAATTATTGAAATCAACCGAGTGATGTCTTATTTTAGTTGAGTCAGTTATTAAATAAAATTAAGTCTTGTCAAATTCGGCAGTCCGAACCAGAAGCAAGTGAGAGCTTACCTGAAGGAAGGGGTAAGTTAAAGATTTCTGACATTCTTTTTTGTCTGTTTCGAAAGCTTGTTATCATAGACACTCCTAAACAGAGCACATCACTATTTAGGAAATATATTTTTTTTATATACTTTTAACTCAGAAAAGAAGATACCGCTGATGTCGGAAAAATTCCATGGTTCCAAGATGCCCGCTATTGAGGTATTTAGATAAATATTTTTTGTTTTTAATTTTATTCTGCTTGAGAAGTTCAGAATATTAACTATAATAGGTACAATATCAGAAAAGATTTTAATTATTCAGCGTTACAAAAATTGCATACCAAATTTCTGAGCTTCTAAAATCAAGTTGTAAGGGGGTGGAAGAGACAGGAACATGACTCAGTTTGCGTATCAGGGGTCAATGCAGGTTTTTATTCTTGGGGCCCATTTTGTGAAAAGTAAAAGTTATTTTTGTAAATTTTATATTTTTGTGAAAACATTTTGTAACGAAAGTTGAAATCCAGTTCTTCAAATTCGAACCAAAAATTTATTAACAAAAACTTCTTTAAATCTCCTTGCTAAAGTTTCTGTTTTTTGTGATCTGGTTTTATTTACAAATTACACATTTTAAAACAGTTTCTATGAAAAAGGATGTTACGAAAGGGGCTTATTTTATTCAAAGGAATTTTGTGAATGAGCCTGTTTTATTAAGTTCATTTTTGTGAAGGGGCCTGTTTAAGTTCATTCTTGTGAAAGGCCCCATTTTATTAAATTTATTTTTGTGAAGGGGCCCATTTTATAAAATATATTTTTGTGAAGAGGTTTATTTTATTAAATAGATTTTTGTGAAAGGGCCCTAAATAGACCTCAAATTTTGCTTGGAACGATCCCTGCCTATGTTTTAGTCAGATTCTGCTTCTGTAAGAAACTCAGCCCTGGTTTATGGTCAGTAATTTTCTAAGATTCAACGTGATCAAACATGGCTACGCATAATGTTTATAACCCCCCCCCCCCCTCGCACACACACAAAAATAATGACTGCTATTCAGATGGAAAAAAAGTTATGAAAAAATTAAGACTTTTTAAAATGTCTGAAAATTGAACACTCCGTTTCAGGAACTTATGTGTCTGAACTTTAAATCTTCCGATTTATATTCCAAGAGCCGACAGCACAAAACCTATGTTATCAAACACAAGAAAAAACCTTTATTTTATGGAAAAGTAGAAGTAGGGGAATCCATGTCTGCCGGAAGTGAAATGGTGCATAAGCCAAAAATTAATACAACCAATGGTTGACTCGTAGGTTTATCATTGTGTTTGTCCTACAACTATCCTCCATGTTTTCATGCCTTTGTTTGTCGGACAAACACAATGATAAGCCTACAAGTCAACCACTGGTGGTATTAATTTTTGGCTTATGCACTAATTCACTTCCGGCAGACATGGATCATTAGATTCCCCTACTTCTACTCTCCCATAAAATAAAGGTTTTTTGTTGAGCTTGATAACATAGGTTTTTGTGCTGTCAGCTCTTGGACTATTACAGTGCACTAGAGAAATAAAAATTGTTGCTCATTTTTTGCACCCACATCGACATTAAGACAACATTGATTCGGAATCCATTCGAGCAGAATCGCACATTTTTATTTTCGTTCCAATCGTTGCTGCAGACGAATTGATACGGGTAGTGTAGCATTAGTATCGATAATTTTACTATTTCTTTGAAATCGTCATAATCCGTCGATATGATCGATCTATACAATTTAGCAGTCTGCTAGATCGTCTGGGATCGATTTTACTATTTTAAAAGCAGAGTTACTGTCAAATTTTGTATTGGGGATTTTTACACTGCTTGCATTAAATTTAGCTCCAGAATTCCGCTTACTTTCAATGTTATCTTAATTTTAATATTCTCAAGGCTGCATTTTATGTGATTTTAAATGTTTTAATACTCTTCCCGGGAAGAGGATTTTTCCAAATTATTTTACCTCATCCCCTCATGTAGTACCTTTAAAAAATGGTCATCTCATAACCTTTCTAAATCTTCTTTTTTTAAAAATCCACCGATAATTTTAAGCTCCAGGCACTAAAATGCTTAAAAGTGGGGCAACTAGTGGCGGTTTTTTCGTACTCAAGTACCACTTATTGAAATTATGAAACTTACATCGATATGTGTTTAAATTCAAATAAAAAATGTTGGCATATGTTACATAATTTTAGCTTCCCTTTTTTTTGGATGCAAGAGAGCACTTTAACAGGAGGCGCCCCTTTTCAAACTTTTCATGTTTAGCCTCAAGATTTTGACATTTATCATCCGATTTCTGAATTTTTTTATTTTCATTATTCCTTTCAATTATTATTTAGTTCTTGGTCTTTTCTGGTCATTAGCGCCTTCATTCTGGTTTCTGTGCGAGGACAACCAAATGGAAGACGGGTTCAAGGCCTTTTCAACAAGATATTATATGGTGAATGTGGAGATGGTTTTGGCCACATTGGGCTTCTCTTTATATCTCAAGCCCTATTTATACAATTAATTAACTTGACTCTTTTACCATCCTCCTCATTTTCGTTAAAACTTCCTATTTATATAGCCAATTTTATCCCTTTGTCAGCTCGCTGTCAATTCGGGGGCTTATACGTCTCGCTCGGAGGCACTTCTTCAACCATCTCCACATCCACCATATAATATCTTGTTGAAAAGGCCTTGAATCAGTTTTTCATTTTGTTGTCCTCACACAGAAATAATTTAGTGAAATTTATGAAATTGCTACGTTTTATTAGTCCTTTTCTATATAGTCACCGTGCTAAGTAACACATTTCCGCAAATGTTATTTCAAAGACGGATAGAGGTAGGGTGTATTCCAAGAGGTCCGGTAAAAGCCAGTCCCCAAAAGCCGGGTATTTTCTAACTTTTGAAGAGCCCCCCCCCCCCCCCCTCATGTGACATATTGTTGGAAAGGCCTGTGTTCACTTACTTATGTTATGCATTAACCAAGCACCTCTCCCTCCCAATTTGACCCCAGGGAACTTTTACAAATTTGGCGGACACCTTTTCATGTGACGAGGGGTATCAAATTAAGGCGAGAGACTCGGGAGGTGCATAACATGAATAATATGTCAAGGCCTTTCCAACAATTTGTCACATTGTGTGGGTCAGCAAAAGCTAGAAAAGTGCCCCCCTTTGGGTCTGCTATCGCGTCTCCTGGAATACACCTCCCCCCTTTTTTAAATACTTTTTGCAGAAATGTGTTATTGTTCATGGTGATTATGTAGAAAATAACTAATAAAATGTAGCAATTTTATAAATTTCACTCAATTACTTCCATGTGAAGGCAAAAATTTATTGATCCTCGTATATTTGATGTCGCAAGTGCCTTAAGCCCTTAAATTCAAATAAATGAATAAAACGCCCTGTAAGCAATTTATGCTCATATTCAGTAATGCTTACACATTCTTTTGTGCAGATTTATGACATATAGCATTTACGTGGGTGGTTCAATAATTATTGTCCCTAATGTATATAAAAATATTTGCACTGATGCGGAATATCGAAGCATCTCTTAAATGCCTATATGCTCAATTTCAAAACCGTAGCTGCTATATTAATGTAGTTTTGGAGGGAGGGGTGAAGTTTTAAAGACCTATTTTGGGGGGAGTTTTTAAGAAGGGGGGTGAGGGTGAAATGCTGGTTCGGAGCTTATGAGGCTACATTTGGACAGTGGATGAGATGTGGCTACCTCACTATGATTCCGAGTCCAAACGACAGTAGTTACGTTTCATCCACTGTCACAAAGTTAGCCCCATAAGCTAAAAATAAGCCTTCCCCCCCTCTCACCCTTTTTACTCCTCCCTCCAAAACTATGTGAATATAGCAGCTACGGTTCTGAGACTGAGCAAATAGGCATCTAAGACATTAGGCTTCGATATTCCACAACAACCATCGCAGTAAAAATATTTTATATACACTAGGGACAATAATTATTGAATCACCCTCGTATACACACCACAACAAGTATTTTATAGAAAACTAGAGTAATGAACATCAATTTCGTTATATTTCAAGTAGTGTAAACGTAATTAAAATGCACTGTAAACAGTTTTTCCCCATAGACATGTAACTGAATACTGTTGTGCTGCAGGGAGGGAGGACAGAACATAAAAGAGGACATTAAAAGCTTTCTAACGATATGGTCCACGAGAAGGTTTAGACGAAATAAAAAATGCACTTTCCAACGATATGGTCCACGAGAAGGTTTGGACGAAATAAAAAATGCACTTTCCAACGATATGGTCCACGAGAAGGTTTGGACGAAATAAAAAATGCACTTTCCAACGATATGTTACACGAGAAGGTTTGGACGAAATAAAAAAAATGTGCCCCCCCCCCCCATTTTCCCCTGATCGTACAAAGTAAAATGTACTTTCGGTCAAAGTATCAAAATGGGAAAAAATATATATATAGAAACTTTATATCTCAAGTTGAAACGACATATTCACCTTAATAAAATAAATAAACAACATGAATACTTAATTCACAATACATTTTTTTTACTAAATAGTATGTAACTATTTTGTATTATTATTATGTTACACAATATCCCTCGCCCTTTTTTTCTGGTTTTCTATAGCAACCCCTCTATTTTCTTTCCTTCCCACCCTCCTATTTGTTGTTTTTTGGTTTCAACCTCTGACATTTAACCAACGTATGTCTTTGAGGCTACAGCAATTCCCCAGATGACAGCTAATGTTTAGTTGAAAGCGCTAGGGATTTTAATATCTTCTGACACCAATGTTTTTAACATCTTGAATAGTTTTAAATGTTTTTAAAACTTTTGTATACTTGCACCTAGTATTTAGCAAAAACATGTATTGTGAATTAAGAATTCATGTTGTTTATTTATCGAAATGGGGCATTATAATAAGATAGGAGAAGAATTAGACATTTAAAAATTTTTGAATGGCCCTGTAATAACGATTGATGAGGAAGAGGATAAAGAGGAGAGGATACGAAACTTGAAAAGTATAACTTAAGCCTCCGCTTCACTGAAACTCCTTGATACGATTGATGAGGAAGCGGATAAAGAGGAGAGGATACGAAACTTGAAAAGTATAACTTAAGCCTCCGCTTCACTGAAACTCCCTGATACGATTGATGAGGAAGCGGATAAAGAGGAGAGGATACGAAACTTGAAAAGTATAACTTAAGGCTCCGCTTCACTGAAACTCCCTGATCACGAAATCCCATGTTAGCCTATGGGAAAACTTTCAAGTGCTAACTCATTAACTAATATAATTATTAAAATACCGTTTTCACCATCTGAAAGTAGACGTCAGATGCAGATGATGTGCGTTTTTAAAAATTATCTCCGTAAATTTTAAGTACATAAAAAATCCCTATAAACTTTGAAATTTCCATTTGATTAAATTTTATAATCTTCTTAAAACTACTTAAAATTTACGTACACAATTTTTAAAAACGCACACCATCTGCATCTGACGTCTACTTTCTGATGGTGAAAACGGTATTTTAATAATTATATTAGTTAATGAGTCATCTCACTTGAAAGTTTTCCCATAGGTTAACATGGGATTTCGCGATCGGGGAGTTTCAGTGAAGCGGAGCCTTAATAAACTAGCAACCCGGATAAAAAAGGTCATATGATGGAATAACAAGTTGATTTTAATTAAGAAAATGCTACATTGAAACTAAACCTGTGCTTGTAATGGCATTAATAATTTAATATATCCTTAAAAACATTAGTATATACACATTTTACAATGAAGGGAACATAAATAAGAAGCAGTAAAATATAAAGAAAAAAAAATTCTTTTAGTTAAAACATTAAATGTAAAATAACCAGGAAATAATAAAGAAATTAACAGAAATTCAAAAAAATGCATACTATGAAATTTTGTTATTCAAGATACATAAAGGTTGTAAAATATTTAATAGTTGTCAAATGCTTCAGTATCAGGAGCAAGTTGTTTGTTTTTAGAATTTAACATTTTATGATTCATTACCAGTTTTGTAGCAGTTTGTAATCCAAGCCTATTTCTAAGTTTGTTTTGAATCAAGCTGAAATTGGAAAAAATAAGGTATAAAGATCGAGGCTATATTGAGAGTTCTAACGGAGTTGAAGTTTATTAAAAGAAAGCTGAAACTTTAATATTTTACGTTAAATTCGTGAAACAAGCAAAGTGCCCATTTTAGAATATAACAACGTGTTATGTACCCTTTTCTTAAAAATTAAATGTTTCCTAATAACGAGTTATGAATAAGAAAGGAAAGAGTGTGAGAGTGTGTTACTATTTTCATTCTAATTTAAGTTGATTTGAAAATCTTTATGAACGCTACTAACAATACATATGTTACGAAGTATAAAGAATGTCAAAATTAAAAATGTTTTTAAAAATACAATGAATAATATGTAAATAATCCAATATACAGTGAAACCTCCTGTGCGACCACCTCCCTGAACGACCATTTTTTTCACGGAACGAAATTTATCCCCATAGGCTCAATACTAATTTTACCTCCATTCAGAGACCATCTCAGTTGAACTCCCTCCATGAGCGACCCATTTTTTTGAAGGAAATAAAACAAATTCCGTTTTTGCCTGGTCGCTTGAAGTATGTTTTATTAGAAAAATAATTCCGGAGAGCGCATTATTCATCAAACTTCTAAACTAAGTTTAGATTTTTATTTTATTCCGGTAACTTTTAAGGGTGTATTCCGATCCAAACTGCTTATTTTCTGATTCATTTTAAAATTCATTTTTGCCCTCAAACGCATCAAACTGGGAAATTCTCTTATTTAGAAACTATATAATGTGCCGTGCTTCTTAATTTTTTGATAAATGCAGAAAATACTGAAAAAAACGCTGTCAAAGTTGGCGTTTTGAACCGAATTTTCCGAAGCGGGCGATCTGGGAATGAAAAAAATGGTCATACCGAGAAAATAATTGTTTAAAAATCAAATTCTAATTAATTGAGCTGAAAATGAAATCACACGGCATGTTAAACATGTCTTCAGAAATCACCCCAGCAAGTTTCATGTTTTTACTTTTAAAAATGAATCTGAAATTGTCTCAGAAAATTTCGAGCTGTTGAGGGTGGAAAAATATTTTTTCGAATACACCCTTAAGTGTTTAAATCCTTTTGTGCCTTTTTAGGCATTGAATTTACCTCCGATGACAAATTAAGAATGACGGTCAATAAACTCCCTTACCCTATTCTGTCAGGAAACTCTCAAAGAAATAGATAAATTAATGAAATCGTCATTATTTGTTCCTGTCCAAAAAAAAAAAAAATTGCATTTATTTACTGAAGGGCATAGAAATAAAAGTTCTAAAAAGATAAAACCGTAAAATCAAAGCAAACGTGAATGTTTTCATTTTTTAAACTCTGCAGTAATTAACTTTTGTTTTCATGCTTAAATTTCAGATTTTTTCCTATCGTGAGAAATAAATTTCAGTAACATTAATTGTTACCTTTTTCAGCAATTAAAATCTAGATTTAAACCTGACTTCCATTAAGAGACCACCACTCGGAGCGACCAATTTTTATTGGAACGGAACGTGGTCGCTTTAGGGAAGTTTTACTGTAATTAATTTATTAAATGGAAAAACTCAACAGATAATATCTTTTATTTTAAATTTATTCTTTTTGATGGATGCATTCAACATTCGTTTACTCTGCTCAAAGGGTGAAAGCGGAGAATTTTTTTTTTCTTTTAGAGTTAACCCCTTGCCTGTGGAATATATTTGAGAAAAACGTGCCAAAAATGGAAAAAAAGAATTTCTCTTTCATTTTGTTCGTTATAATCATCAAAATGTTAGAAATAGATTATTTTTTAAAAAATCAAAATTTTAAACGAAATAACTACTATATTCAATATTTTCACTATATGGGAAATGTTAATGGATTACAGTAATTTTTGCTCAAATTATAGCAAAATAAATCAAATGACATAATTTTCAAGATAAATATAATAAACTAATACAACAATATTATTATTTACATCAACTATCATGAATTACATGTCCTTTAGATTCCTTTGAATTTCAGAAATCCTTTACAATATGGTAATGTGGTTTGAATAAAATTTGGAAAAATCTGCAAAATTACAAAAAAAAAAAAAAAAAAATGTAATTTAATAGATTACAACGACCATTTGGTTTTTTTTTTTTTTTTTTTTTTTTTTTTTTTTTTTTTTTTTGACTTAATATTTACTTAGTTTTAATTTTGGGGCATTTCGACAAGAGAAGACGAGAAAGATAAGAGGTTTAAAATCGAAAGCAGTTTCACCGAATCATCCACAGATCGCGACAAATCACCTTCGTAACAAAATTTAATCGAAAAATCTAAATTTCGTCCACCGAATTCCGTCGCATCCTCTTCAACAACAGAGCGCAAAGATCAAACTTCAGACCACCAAAACCTTCATCAATAAACTTTCCAAGCCCCGTTTCAAGAAGAAAAACAGTTTACAAATCGAAAGCAGTTCCACCGAATCATAAACAGATTGCGACAAATTACCTACGTTGAGCTCAATTTTTCCCGGTTAAAATCGACCGACTGTAAAACGCCGTGGCTAGTGGATTGGAGCCCCTCGAGACATGGCCTTTTACTATCAATCGATTAAACATTAGATTCTTTCCTTTTTCGCGTTCGTCTTTTATTCTGTAATCGATTTTCATGGGCTAGATAATCAGTTGAATGCCTCGATTTTCATGGGCTACATGATCAGTTGAAGACCTCGATTTTCATAGTCTACATAATGAATCGAAGACCTCGATTTTTGCTTTGCAAGACGATTTTTATTTCGGCGTCGGTCTTTGGCTTTGGATTTTTCCATATCTGATAATTTGCGCCCACCAATTTTGTAACTTTTCAATTTTTAACTATTTTATGCCTTTCGATTACCTATTCAAACAATTTTTAACGATTTTATGCCTTTCTATTACCTATTCAAATAAAAATTCTTCTAAAAGTAAAGAACATCTTTCAATTTCGTTAAAAAAAAAAAAAAAAAAAAAAAAAAAAATGCGAGCATCATTTGGCTCCATCCTCGACTGAAAACAACAACCATTTCCAAATGGTTAAAAATCCGACAAATGGTCCGAAACTGCCGAACTTTTCGCGGGAAAGTATCGCCATACATTGGAAAAATTGTAAATTACATATTATGCATTGTACGAACGGAGTTACGGCTTCCCGGGATTGAAACACTTATTTTTCTCTTCCCCTAACTCAGGTCGGGCATTCCAAAATTGGCGCCTTTGCATTGCGGCGTCACAGGTAAGGGGTTAAACAGACGTCCATTTCTCAAAAGGAGGTGGATTTTAGAAAGATGTATTTACTAGTAAAGGGGGGCATTATACAACATTATAGCAGATGAAATTAGAACTAATTAACCAAAGGGTGAATCTGCAACAAACCGTTCTAGAAAGTTATTTTTTGACAATACGTCGCATACAAATGTTTTCACTGCAGAAAGCAATGGAATAACGACCTTGTAAATATTGCTTCAAGACAAATACATTTTCACATACATTTTACAGCAAGGGTTTCTATCCAGGGTGTTGCGAAGGTGATTTTTTAAATAATGCTTCATTGTAAATGACTTTTCCAAACATCACATACATAAGGTTTCTCGACAGAGTGGATTCGAAGGTGAGAGTTTAAAGCTTGTATTTTGCGAAACGATTTTTGACATATATCTCATACATATCGTCTCTCCTCAGTGTGAACTCGAAGGTGTTTTTGTAAATGATGCTTCCCTGTAAATGATTTTTTACAAACATCACATACATATGGTCTCTCGCCAGTGTGACTTCGAAGATGAACTTTTAAAGCTGACTTTTGTACAAATGATTTTCGACATATATCACAATGAAATGGTTTCACTCCGGTGTGGATGCGAAGGTGAATTCGTAAATTTCGCTTCAATGTAAACGACTTCTTACATAAATCACATGTATGAGGTTTGTCACCAGTGTGAATTCGAAGGTGATTGATCAATCCATTTCTTCTAGAAAATGACTTTTGACAGACATCACATACAAACGGTGCCTCTCCTGTGTGGATACAACGGTGATCTGTGAAAGATCTTTTACTGGCAAACGACTTCTGACAAAGACATACAAGTGGCTTTTCTCCAGTGTGGATGCACACATGATTTTGTAACTGATATTTATCATTAAATGTTGTTTGGCATTCAATGCATAAAAATGGTTTCTGTAAAATGTCTTGATTACTATCTAAAAATTCCTTACGACTCGGAGATGATTCGGTATGCGTGTGGTCATGATGATACTTTAAGGTTTTTCTATCTCTAAATGACTGTTTACATACCGTACATACATATGGTTTCTCACCAGT
Source organism: Maratus speciosus (assembly GCA_963932465.1). NCBI lineage: Eukaryota > Metazoa > Arthropoda > Arachnida > Araneae > Salticidae > Maratus > Maratus speciosus. The sequence continues at coordinate 188,043,072 of OZ010798.1, read as the reverse complement.
GTGAATTCGAAAGTGGATTTTTAAACTCTCGCTTCTACAAAATGACTTTTGACAGACATCACATACAAATGGTTTCTCTCCTGTGTGACAGCGTAGGTGATTTTTTAAAGCGCTTTTATGGGCGAATGATTTTTGACAAACATCACATACAGGCTTTCTTGTGTAAATGGGAATGCTTTGATTAGTATCCAAAGACATTCCATCGCTCATAAATCGTTCTGCATGTTTATGGAGATGTAAATGATAGTTTAAAATTTTCCCATTTGCAAATGACATTTTACAGACATCACATACATATGGTTTTTTACTACTGTGGATGCGGAGGTGTCTATATAAAGTTGATTTTCTAGCAAATGATTTTTGACATACATTGCACATAAATGGTTTTTCATCATTATTGATGGAAAGGTGTCGATTAGTATCTAAAAATTCCTTACGACTTAGAAATGGTTCGGTATGTGTGTGGTCACGATGATACTTTAAGGTTTTTCTATCTCTAAATGACTGTTTACATACAGCACATACATATGGTTTCTCGCCAGTGTGAATTCGAAAGTGGATTTTTAAACTCTCGCTTCTACAAAATGACTTTTGACAGATATCACATACAAATGGTTTCTCTCCTGTGTGAGAGCGTAGGTGCTCTTTTAAAGCGCTTTTATGGGCGAATGATTTCTGACAAACGTCACATACAGGCTTTCTTGTGTAAATGGGAAGGCTTTGATTAGTATCCAAAGACATTCCATCGCTCATAAATCGTTCTGCATGTTTGTGGAGATGTAAATGATAGTTTAAGATTTTCCCATTTGCAAATGACATTTTACATACATCACATACATATGGTTTTTTACTACTGTGCATTCGGAGGTGTCTATATAAAGTTGATTTTCTAGCAAATGATTTTTGACATACATTGCACATAAATGGTTTTTCATCATTATTGATGGGAAGGTTTTGATTAGTATCTAAGGACATCTCGTGAATCTTTGCATGCCCATAAAAATAGAAATACTAAAATTTTGTAGATGTACACGTCATTTTTATTCTTTTTTTTATGGAAACAGATCACAAATAAACGTCAGAAAAGCAACAATCAAACATTAATGTCAATGTACCTATAATTTTCAAGAACCTAAAAAAGAAATAAGAAAAAAAAGCATATAAATTGTATTAAAGGTTAATGTGATATAACAATTATGTTTACAGATTTACTAAGTACCTAAAATGGAAAACAAGACATTTTTTAAATATCATAAGACGAAAGGCAATATTCCACTTGATTCAATAACAAAATACACAATATGAACTTTGAAAAGCTCACTGTTTTACATAAATGAATAATATTACTAAAATAAATAAACATTAATTATTTAATAAAATAAACGGAACTGCAGTTAGATATTTTTCTCTACTCATATTCAATCCAAGACACTGCTACTGTTACTTTCAGCTAAGCTACCCTAATAATTATAGACTATCCCATCTCAAACTAGCTGACATATTTGTATGAACTGAACAGAAAATAATTATAAAAATATTCTCTGACGAAGGCCGAGGGAATTGCAGGCCGAAAGTACTTAGAAATTTTAGATAATTTGTATATTTTTAACTTGTGACATCTATTTTAGGGGGATTCCATGGATAGTGTCACACACGTAACGCAGGCTTTAATTTTCATTTATTCAATTATTTATTAAATTTTAATGTTAATTCTGATTTTAAGTGGTATGGTAAATAAGTTATTACCATATTTTTAAATTTAAATGTGTGGCAATAAAACTCACAGAAGTATATCATTTAATTTCATTACTCAAAATGTACTTTTTTCTACTTCAGGAAAAAAGCACATTTTGAGTATGAAATTAAATGATATCTTTCTGTGAGTTTTATTTCCACACATTTAAACTAAAAAATATGGTAATAACTTATTTACCGTACCACCTAAAATCACAATTAAAATTAAAACTTAATAAATAATTGAATAAATGAAAAATAAAGCCTGCGTTACGTGTGGGACTCTCCGCACGGAATCGCCCTTTATTAGTTTCGTCGCCTTTTAAGTAAAACAGCGAGCTTTCTAAAGTTCATATTGTGTATTTTGTGAAGAGATTTTTTTTAAGGTCAAATAGAGATATCGACATTTTAACCTTTTAGAATTCTAATTAAAGTTATGCATTAAAAAAAAAGTACATTAATGTACTCAATAGGGATTTAGATCTGAAGCTCTTTAGATTAAGTATTACTCATGAATCAGAAAGGAGAAGAGTTATCTTGACTGGCAGTTTTCCTACTCCGGATAATATGAAATTCTTAAAAATCCATTAAAAGAAAATACAAAATCCAAAGGAAATTATCTTTTTTAGACATTCCTGTAAAAAGTTAGGCAAATCTTTAAAACCTATTTTAAAAATTAAGGTATGGATAACATACAAGGATTTCGGAACTGCTTGAAGAGTTACTTGACATTAGAGTTGCAAAGGGTTAAAAAGTGGGTTATATTCTGGAGAAGAAACTGGGATTTTTGGGAGAGAAATGAAAAAAATTCCCGGGAGTTTTGAGAAATTTAGGGATGGAAATTTGAAATTAATTATTTTTAAGTTTTTAATGATTTCAACTTTTGTCAATGTAAAGAAAATGTAAACAGACCAATAACATAAATATAGAAAAATAACATCATTAAAATAAAAATTTTGAAGCTGTTAAAATATTTCCACATTTATGTGCAACAGGGGTCGTATGACGCTTCGAATCATTAATTCCAGCGTTATCTAGCTTTTGATAATTTGTCAAGGTAAAATAGCCTGGATTTTTAATGTTCTGATCAGTTGAAACTTTTAAGCAGCTTTAATAACCTTCATTGAATTGTATCGCTGCATCACACGTCCCCAATTACACAATTTTCAAACAAACGAAAACACCTTTAGACACTCTTTGCCATATTACACCGTTAAAATACTCATTGGCATTTTGAGTTTTGTCATGTAAGCATTTTATTACCAATTCTATGGTACAGAGCCCTAAATAAACTGGCTTTATAGTATTCAGAATATCTTTGGTAATCCAGGATATGTTTCGTTTACATGTATTTTACCTCCCGCTACAGCTCGCCGATAACAACAACAATTGTCTTTTCCAATAGAGCATTGCCCATTCATTGATTTCTTCGAATTTGACGCACAATGATACAAACTAGCTATCACATTTTGCAGCATTGTTTGTAAATTACATACATTGGCACGAATGGCAATTCCATAGTAGTTTCGGAGCCTGTCTATAAAACACATCTGTTAATTTACCTTTTCCCAAGAATTTTAGTTTTCAGTTTTCTCAAGCGTGAACTTATACGTTTTTGGATATGTCCAATACACTCCAATTTTGTGACACTATTATCACCACAAGTATTTTGTACACATATAAACCCTTTTGATTCTCCGTCGCCATAATATTGCGCGTACTTCAATTTTCGATGATCCACAGACCTCTGAAAAATCCTCGATGCATCCAGTTTCCATTTTTCATGCTGAACCTTCAAAATTACAGTGACACACATGATCAGCTTTCAGCGACTCAAACTTTATGTTCTTTGGCAATTTTTGTAACTCTTTACATGTACAACATGACGACATGAGTTCCAAGTCTAATACTTTCCCAGTATCAACTGAAATAGCAGCAATACAGCCATTGAAAGATGTACAGTGGCGGTCAAAAGTTTCCGGCCAGTTAGTTTCTTTAATTTGTTTGCCAGAACGTTTCAGCGAAAAGGAAGCACAATTGCTCCAAAAGTTAGGGATAAGCAAATGACCTCTGACCACGTAATCATTTTGATTGGATACTGAAGATACTTGATGCAAAGGGGAGGAATTCGAAATTCGCGTGTGCAAAAGTTTCCGGTCGTTCGTATTTCGTTAGTTTTTGCTATCGGTAAAGTGCTTTTTTGACCGTGTTTGTTAATTAATCAACGTGAATAACGTAGTTGAAATTCAAAAATAGAAAGTTCAACAATTATTGTGCGGAAACGAGTGACTTTTTAATCGCTAAAGGGACAATCCTCTCATGAGATTGTGGTAAAGTTATCGATCGGAAAATATACTGTGAACGATACTTAAAAAAAAATAAAAACGGTCATGGCCTTTAGAACGTACCACGGCCCGGGAGACCCCGGAAAATGACTATTGGTGTGGACAGAATTATCAGGAGAAAAAATGCAGTTGATGACCCACGTAAAAATGCCGCTGCAATTCCCTTGATTTACGGTGCTAAAAAATATTGCTGAAATAAGCCGGTCTACCGTTACAAGACGCTTACGTGTCGCATGACTTTATGAAGGAGTCGGTGTTAAAAAATATTTCTTAAGTAAAAAAAAATCAGAGGGCGCGACAGGCGTTTGCCAAGGAACACAAAGACTGGTTAAGTGTAAACTGGAAAAAAGTACTACTTTCCGATGAATCGAAGTTCAACCTTTTTGGGAATGATGGCAGACACTACGTCCGACAACTTAAAAACAAAAGATAAGATTCGAGATATGTTATTCCTGCAACGAAGCATGGTGGATGATACGTTATGCTGTGGGGAGCATTTTCTGAAAATGTGTCGGTCCGTTAGTTGAAATTCGCTGCAAGATGAATGGTGCATTGTATAAAGATATCTTGCAAGATCATTTGCTGCCTTATTGGAGGTAAAAGTTTGGTCGCAACTATTTGTTTCAGCATGATAACGACCCAAATCATACATGCAAGCTCTTCAAGCAGTGGCTTTAGCACAAAAAAATCCGCTTTTGAAATGGACAGCCCAATCAGAAAACAATAGAAAATCTTTGGAACGAACTTGAAAACGTGTCCGGAATTATAAGTATTCCAATTCAGAAAAATTTCCCCAAAAATTGCAAGAACCGCGGAAAAAACTTACTATAGACGATTTAAAACCGTTCGTTGAATCGATGCCACGTCGCTGCGCCGCAGTACTTATTGTTAAGTGTATGAAGACAAAATACTGATTGTGAATGTTGTTGATCACTGTCATTTTTTATTATAACACCATTTTTTCCAAACTTACCGAGATGGCCGGAAACTTTTGAGAACACGCGTTTTCTTTTGCGATTATTTTTGTCCATTAAATTTATTGATATTTATTTTTTATTCCATAAATATGTCCCTAGCTATTACGTCAATAAAGTGCATAAGTATCACTTTGTACACTTTGAGATTCCTCTTCATATGGGTATACTTACAAATTAACCAAAAATTTTATGCTGGCCGGCAGACTTGTATAAAACCAAAAACTTTCCGCGCACGCAAATATTGGGTCAAAAACTTTCTGCAAATTAAATTAATGTTTAATAAAATAATGTGTTACATTATTTTGACGATATTAATTAAAAACAGTAGTTTTAAAGTAATTTCCATTTAAATTAAAAATTAATCGATATTAATTAAAGTATAATTATTTTAATTGAAAAAAATAATAAAGCTAAAAATCCATGATAAGAAAAGGGGAATTCTTATCAATTATTTTGTCAATGCATTTAGAAACAGCCCAATCCTTAATATCTATTTGCACAAAATACCAGTCACCCTGTCCACAGAAAGAATACGGCATTGCTTCTGAAACAACTGAATCGCATTTTATAGGGAGAGGTCTATTCATAGGTATCACCATTAAAGAGAACTGATGCAGGGATGAAAGTGCACTAAAACCATTTTGGAGTACCTTTGGAGCAGTAAAATCCATTTTTGGAGCAGCAAAAATCTAATTTTGTAGCAATAAAATTAAAATTCTGTTTTTGGAGCAGACTCAAATTCTTATGCTAATAAACTCCTAAAAATTGAAATGATTGCTATCTTGAAAATATTTTCACATTTGAAAGAATAATTACTCAGATAAAATTTCTGCACACATTTTGCTAACTTTGGGCTAACTAAACGACAATTGGGTACAGATTGCAATAATGAAAAATTAGCAGCAGGTAGAAAAAAAAATCAGTTTATTTGGCTTTAAAAAATATTATTTTAGAGCAATAATTTTAATTAATCAAAGGAAAGCCTATGAATACAACATACAGGACTCCCACTCAACTTTTACAGTAAAAAATGGTAAAAGGGGATCTTTTTTTTTTTTTTTTTTTTTTTTTTTTTTTTTTTTAAGGGACCAAAAAAGACCATATATTTCGCATAAAAAGGAACCTTTGGGGACCTAATTTCAGCAAATCGTAAAATAAAATAAACAAAATCCGCGCAATCATTTCACGAAATTAGCGTTTTTCGCGATCCTTTGACAAAATTAACGTGATTTCACAATCTCTTGCCAAAATTTGAGTGTTTTTTGCGATCTTTTGCCGAAATTCGAGTGACTTTCACAATCTTTCGAAGAAATTTGCTTATTTTTCGCGATCTTTTGACGAAATTCGCGTATTTTTGCGGTCTTTTGACGAAATTCGCTTGTTTTTCGCGATCTTTTATCGAAATTCGCGTGTTTTTGCGGTCTTATGACGAAATTCGCGTATTTTTGCGGTCTTTTGACGAAATTCGCGTATTTTTGCGATTTTTTTGACAAAATTTGCATGTTTTTTGCACTCTTTTGACTAAAATCGCATATTTTTCGGGATCTTTTGGCGAAATTCGCATGTTTTTCGTGATCTTTGGGTGGAATTCGCTTGTTTTTCGTTTCTTTTGTAGAAATTTACAGTGTTTTTTTTTCTATCTTTTGACCGCGTTTTGTTCGTTTTTTCACGAAACTAGCGATCCTTTGAGAAAATTCACGTTTTTTTTCGCGATCTTTTGACGGAATACGTGTATTTTTGGCTATCTTTCAACGAAATTCGCGTGCTTTTTCCGGTATTTTGACGAAAGTTGCTGTTTGTTTCGCGACCTTTTGACGAAATTCGCGTTTTTTCGCGATCTTTTGACAGCGTTTTGTTTGTTTTTGACGAAATTCCAACTTTTTTCGTGATCATATGACTAATATGGCGTGTTTTTCGCGATATTTTGATAAAATTCGCAAGTTTTTCGATTTTGACAAAATCCACGTGCTTTTTGCGATCTTTAGATCGCGTTTTTTTCATTTTTTGACGAAATTATCTTTTTTCTTTCAGGATCCTTTAAAAAAATTCGCGTTTTTTTCCGCGGTCCTTTCACGAAATTCACGTTTTTTCCGCGACGCTTTAACGAAAGTGGTGATTTTTTTCTGCTAACGATTCATGAAATTGTTTTTTTTTCGGCGACCATTTGTTGAAATACGCAATACTTTTTAAGTGATTATTTTTTATGCCTGAATTTTCGGGCTGATGGCCGATTTTTTTTTAAATTTTCGGAAAATTCGGAACAGAACTACCGCTGGCAAACAATAAATAAATCATACATAAAATTGGGAAATATTTCTAATATTTCGGTATTTAAAAAAAAAAAAAAAAAGTTACAAAAACAAAAATTACGTTTTTTTTTTTTTCCAAAAAAATTTTCCGCAAAGTTCCGAATTTTGCGGAAAACTTTCCGCGCACGGCGTGCGCGTGTGCGTCTATATTATGCAACTCTGCTGGCCGGAATCCTTTGACCGCCACCGTATGTCCTCTGCGGTGTTATGTTCCATATCTACAGAAATACCACATTCTTCATTTTTTGCTTTCGAAATAACTTCCCCAGTTGCTTTTGCCATAGAATCTTTATCTACATCTGCTACAACTTAAAAAATACAGTAGAGCGCCGATTATCCGAACAAGTCGGGACCGACCGTAGTTCGGATAAGCAAAAGTTCGGATATATGGACAGACAATTTATGGGATGTTCCTGACTATACTAAAACCTTCACACTTTTTTCCAGGCTTAGGACTGACAGCACCAGTTATTGCTGGCGTGTTTATTTTATTTTTGTCTTTTTAAATTTTTTTTGTTCACTTTTTTATCATTCAATTTTTTTTTCTTCTCTTTTTATCATTTTCTGATCTTTAGAGATTATAATTTAAGCAAAAATAAATTGGAAGTTCGGTTAAAAAAAAATTTGTGAGAAATAAACTGTTTGGATAATTGGAAGTTTTGTTAATTGGAGTTCCGATAATCGGCGCTTACTGTAGTTGCTTCATGCTTTTCATATTTAGTTTTCGCAAGCTTTGGCAAATTCATTGTACTGGAAAGTTTATAAGCTACTGAGAATCTTTTACCAATTTGCCTCATTCCATATACAAATCTGTTGTTTACTTCAGGTTTATTATTAATTTTGTTAGATGAAGCAAAACCTTTGTAACAGTTACAGTTTTTACACTTTAGCATAAAATGAGAACATAGTCCATACCTGGATTTTTCATTTAAATTCAATCCTAAATTAAAAGATTGTGCAAAGGAAATCATAGAAAATCATTAAACAGAATCTCTAAATCAATACAGTAGAACCTCGATTATCCGAAGTAATTGAGACCGACCCTCTTTCGGAAAATCGAAATTTTCGGATAATCGAGAATGCTCATATTTTAAAATTAATGAGAACTATATGCAATATTTCTTATTATTGTAACAAGTGCTTAATAAAAATAAAGCAATAGCAAAATAGAAACAAGAATAAATTACCTAAATTTTATTTTGAAATTAAGGCTGTTCTTAACTGCTCTGCTCAACAAGCGCAAAACGTTCTGACACATTTACAAATTCATTTTTTAACGGAAAGATGTAAAATTGGAAAGCCTGGCCATGGAAGCAATTTGGAATTGAACTGTTTTTTCCATTTTTTATCCATCAATTATCCATTGAGTTATAAGCTATTTCGATCACGTGACAAACCAGTTTTTCGCCCGCTCTTGAGTGATTTTTCTACTTTCGTGCGGAAATACGGTTCAAAACGTCCTCTTTGACAGTATTTTCTGAAAGATCTATTGCGTTTGCAAAAAAATGGAAAAAACAGCTCGATGACATAATTTCTGAACAACAACACCAGCTAGTTTCATGCATTTTCGAACAAAAATAAATTAAAACTTATGTCAGGAAGTTGCCCTTTAGGATTTGAGAACAGTCTTAAGTACCTTTTACGTATATCACAATGTTTAAAAAAATGTTTTGTTTGTCGCAGTTTCGCTTGCCTTTGCTTTGAAGCTCTATCGCGGAGTTTTTTAATAATATTAGTTTACTCGTATCACAGTCTTTCTGCTGCTCCAGCCATGTCAAACCTTTTGCAAAATAATCAAAAGCTTCAGAATTGCTCATTTGTTCGTTTCCTTCGTTCCACTTCGCAACTTACGGGGGCTCAAGTTAAATTCAAAGGAACTCTAATAAATAGGATCGAAAATATTTATATGTATACTCGCAGTTCGAAAGGGACCGCTTGCACACAAGGAATATGACAATATATAAAAAAAAAAGCTTTCAAAATGAATTTTTCACACAAGGAATGTGATAGTAAAAAATAAAAAAGCTTTAAAAATGGATTTCGGTTAACCGAGAGTTTCGGTTAAAAGAGTTTCAGATAAGAGAGGTTCTACTGTAATTGTGTTTCCACTTACTGACTGATTCGGCAATTCAACATCTGAAAGAGCAGATGTTTCAAACTTTGATGAACTCGCAGTATTTACTACGCCATTTTCAACACTGTTATTTAGATTGTTTTTTTGTAAATTGATTACCATGAAACTGGCGTTTTCTTTTTCTAGATATTCTTTTTCTTATTTCATGAAAAAACAAGAAAGAAAAATCATACGTACAGCATAGATTATGAAACTCTTTCCAACACTCCTTGAAAGCTTTAACAAAACTTCGTTATTTAGGGAAATGACGTAATAAGATAACTAAGTAAACGTTTAAAAAATTGATTTCAGGAGTTACCGTCCATAGCCAAATATGTATCCCAATTCTTTTGCACAGCCCTGTATTTGATCTGTATGTTGATATATATACTATATAATGGAAAAATTTAGTTTAACAAGAAAACACATAGCATGTTGAAATTTCTCTTTCAGCAATTTTTACTAATAGATGGAAACATACTTGAATACATTTGTACAGCCCTGTAATTTACCTAGTACCTTTATTACACGTGCCACTATTTAGCTAAAATTTAATTTAAACTAAAACACTCTTAAAACTACTGAAATCATATTTCCATTAATTATCATCCATTTATGGCATGTATCCAATTCTTTGCATGACACTGTATATCATTTTATCTACATTCTTCAAACATTTCTTAATAAACTAAATGCAATTTAGCGTAAAAATGCATAACTCATTTAAAAACCACCTTTAAACAATTTGCGCTCACACCCAGTAACCCTTACGAATTCTTTTGTGTAGCCCTGTATATAAATTATAGCATTTATACACACCATTTAGTATGCATAAATATAGTGAAACATAAAAGCGCATATCATAATTGAAAATGCATTTTCAGCAATTACCGCTAATGTACAGTACTTCTGATACAATATAGTATCTGAAATCTTTTGTGTGTCCCTGTAAATGCTCTGCACTTCGTATTATACATGAAATAACTTACAGTAAACCGCAGCGACGTATATCAATTTCATTATATATGAAATAGTTTAACATAATTAAAGTACGCCGCAAAAAATTCCCTCCCCCGCCCCTATATCATTATGTAATGGAATTCTTTTATGTGATCGTGTAAATGAATAATAACTATTCTTTGCACCGCATACTCTATAGAATGCCTATTTTAGTGCACTTCATAAATGCATATAAATTTTGTTATGTTTAAATGCGTGTAACATCATTAAAAATCATTTGAAACGATTTTTTCCCATTGCCCATAATGTAACGGAATACTTTTGATTGTCTTTGTAGATGAACTAAACATGCTACAAACTTCATTTGAAATGGGGTTCATGCTATGGTAGAGGTCATCAACATCCAAAAATTTCAGAACGATCCGAGTATATTTACGAGAGTTAGAGCACGTGCAGACGGCCAGACAAACCGAAAAACACTTTTCAACTTTGTTGGAAAGTGTTAAAAAAAGACTTTAAATAAGATTACTTATGAGCTCTCGTAACAGAAAAACTGCAAACACGCTACGGAGATATAAACCAATACAGTATCCTAACTTTGATGCCAGATATCTGAGTAAAACTTCGTGTTGCCCTTGCCACATACCTTTAACACATTTTAAATATTTCAAAGTTTTTATATTTCCTTTTTTAATTCATTTTATATGTAGTAACAAATTTTTATGCTTATATTGAGTAAAACATTAATGTAAACAAACATTTACGGTCACTTCCGGTTTCAAAAACTTTCGACTGACTAATATTAAAATGCCTGTAACTCAAGTTCTAAGCAAGATGGAAACAAAATTCAGACTGATTTAGAAAGCTAAAACGCCAGGTTTTAATATTAAACCAAATATAGAAAATCTAATTTTTGACCGGAAATTGCATTTTAAAGGAAGACAGGTCCCTTAAAGTAGTTTTCAAAAACCTTTACAATTTACTAAAAAACTTTTATTGCATTAAAAATTTCTCTGTATTTTTCTGCTTAAAATGGCGTTTAAATCATGTTCCTATCTTAATTAGAACAGGAAATATTAAATTTCTCGTTCTGGTTTGTTTTCAAAATCTAGCTTTCCAACAATGGTTGTCACAGAGACGACTTCTTGTGAAAATGCGTTTTCTCCATGATGGCGTTTTTCACCATTTCTCGTATTCAAATCGTTATAAGTCAAGCACCATTAAAGATAAAGGGTTCAAACTTGGAACATGTCTTTTTCGATTGTTTTGCTTTAATTTCGATTCAGCAAATTAGAAAAAAAAATTACTTTTGTAAATATGATTTTTTTTTAAAGTTACACCATTTTTTTTAACTTTAAATATTTTTAATTTTTTTAAATTAATATTTTTAAAAATAATGAATCAAAATTAAAACTTATATATTTCTTTTTATTTAAATGAAAAAAAATTGAAATTTTACAAATAATATTTCGAGTTATAACGAATTTAAATATCCCCACTTTTTTAATGAATTAAAAATTTTTTTTTTTAATATATGAGAAGTTTTATCATGTGATTTTGTTTACAAATAACATGGTTAATCATGACAAAAAAAATTCGAAATTTTAACTCAATAAATAAAAATTATTTTAAAATGTGTTCCGGACCCCCTTAAGGAGAATTTTTTTTTTTTTCTGTCAAAATATGATTGCTGCGCTTTTTTGGATATTTCAAACTTATATGCCACATCCTCTTATTAAAAATGAAACTTTTCTCACAATTTGAAAATGACCTAAAGTGGAAAGTGTTTTAGAAAATGGTGAAATGGACCATATTCTCCACTTGAGTTCGAGGCTACAAAAATTCGTCTGCTTGGGAATAACATTCATAACCGTGCTATTGAAAAGCATTGTGTTTAGAAAATTTATGCTTATAATTTTATTTTATACAGAGTATTAGACCTTTTCAGGGGCAAGTATGGGTTATACGTGGATTCTTTTCTCTATTTTAAAGTAATGAGATGCATATTTTTCATTTTATTTATGAAATAAAAATTTTAAATTTTAGTTAATACATACATATATGGATTTTAATTAATATGTATATAAGTATTGATCGAAAATAATTCGTACAAAATAAATCTGCAGTACTTTATTTACCTATATTTTTGCTGCATCAAATGACGCAATAAGGTAAACAAACGCGCTAGCCGCTATTTTTACACCACGTGATTCCCACTGTGACGTCACGAGAATACTGTCCATACTGAATAATCCCTGCTTTCTTGTCCTCTGATATGCAGAACTTATCCCACAAATGATCCTAAAAAAAGATAACGATGAAAGTGAAGGGAAATCCTTTTTGAAAGTGATTGTTCCATTACTGGTTTGACTTGTATTGACAGAGAGGTTAGCCATAAAACGGGTTTTCCGAATTGTCCTATCTTCCAGTGAAAGAAGTCGCAATCCAACCCGCCTACCTGACTAACATAACTGAAACTCTGTTCGAAGTTGCTCCGCGGAACTCTATGAAAAATTAGTCAAAAACAGCAGGCTGTATCTTTAGAAACGAAGCAAAAAATTGTAGAAGTTAGTGATAAAGTGCTGAAATAAAAAAGAAAAGTGCCCAGTTAAACTGATGGCATTGAGCTCACAGTCTATTCACACTAATTGTGTATTATATTCTTACTTCAAATAATAATGCCTATTGAAAAATAAATTAAGAGGGGATTAGCCTTCCCCCTGTTTAACATCTTTATACTTAACCAATGAGGCTCCAAATCTCATCAGAAAAGCGCCTTATCAGAATAAACCGGTATAACAAATTCGGATAGAAAAACACAGTTATCTAAATTAAGAGGGGGGACTAGTCCCCGCCCCCCCCCTTTATACTTAACTAATGAACCTCCAAATCTAATCAGGGAAGCGCCTTATCATAATAAACTGGTATACCAAGTTTGAAGCAAATCGGATAAGAAAGCCCCATTATCTAAATTAAGGGAGTATTAATCCCGATCCCCTCTTTATACTTAACCAATGAACCTCCAAATCTAATCAGGGAAGCACCTTATCAGAATTAATCGGTATACCAAAATTGAATCAAATCTGATAATTCTGCATGAAAAACCCATTTATCTAAATTAACGGAGGAGGTTAGCCCAGCCCCCGTACTCCCCTCCCCATTATACTTAACCAATGAAACCCCAAAACTAATCAGGGAAGCACCTCATGAGAATGAAACTAGAAAAAAAAATTGAAGCAAATCAGACATTTCTATCAAGAGTTATTGTGTTACATACATACATACAGAACTTGCGGGCACATTAGCTCTCAGGCATTGATAGCCTGTGAGCTAAAAAATCAGAAATTGCGACAAAATATGGAATACCCAATAGCACACTCTCTACGATTTTCGTTCCTAAAAGAAGTAATGTACAAAAATTGAAGCAAAAGTCAATAAAGAACTTTTTTAAACAGGTGGGTGAGTGTGATCGCAATTCGCACAGAGGGTTTCGTTTAATATGTCTTTTAAAACACTTTATCCTTAAATTAATAAATCAAAATTGTTAATTTATAATTATTAAATTCTTACATAAATGGCAGCACAATTACATTTAATTTTAAAATAATTATATTTTAAATCAAATTAAAAATATTCAAGTAAAATGATTTAAATAAAATTAAAAAAATCCGAATATTTTAAAATTCATCAATTTCAAAAACTTAGCGGAGGTATAACTAAAAAATAATATTTTTAAAAGCAAAAGATTGTTTAAAACATATTTAAAATGCTGAAATAATTCAGAAAAAATCCATATAAATTCTTTCACTTTTCAAAAACTCACTAGATGGCGCCAAAAAAGAATGTTAACATATATTAAAATTCGAAATTAAAAAAAGAAAAAATATCTTTTAATTCCTCAATAATGCTTAAGATGAAAAAAATTGTTCATAAGAAGTCTATTATTTCAAAAAGTTGCCTGTAGATGGCAGCAACGAACAAAAAATATGTCAGAGGAATCGAATATTTATTTCTCTGTATCGAATTATTAAAAATGAAGAATTTTTTATATTAAATATTTGATTATATCATCTGACATGTTAGACATTAATTGTTACTAAATACGCATTTTTTAAAAATATAAGTGAATAATTCTCCAGATTTTTTTAAAATTGAAATGTCAGACTTTGTCTGTCTGAAATAAGAGATTTAAAAAAATATCACTCAGCAAAAAGAGATTTTAAAAATTACCGCTGAGGAAAAAAATTAAATAAGCCTTTAAAATTGCCAAAAAAGGGGAATTTTTTTCAATTAAATCCATCTGAAAATGAAGTGTAATAATAAAAATAAAAATTTTAAAGTTCTGCTTGACAGATTCGAACCCTCAATCTATTGTGTGGGAGACGTACGCCTTACCGTTTGAGCTATGGATCCTCTGCGATATTTGCTGAATCTAAGATTATGTTTTGAAATCGAAAAAGAACGAATTCATTTAATTCAAATATAAGACTTTTTTCAAAATTTTATGATCTTGGGTATAGCACAAAATTAGCACTCGCCACGCGTCGAGTAACACTTAAAACTTTATTGTCCTCACTCGCCAAACTCAGTGGGCACCACTCTCCAAACGCGATGGTTGAAAGATCGATACCAGGGAGGAAAGGGGTGAAATTCGTTCGGAATTTACGGCGTCTTAATCGGCGATTCTCCCGAACGTAAGAAAAGAAAGTAGCAGGGGTGATTCTGTCTCGAATTTTCCGAAAATTTAAGGCATTCGTTTCCGAAATAAAAAAAACGGTCATCAGTCCGAAAATTCGGACATAAAAATATCGCTAATTTCGATATGGTCGCCGAAAAAAATCAATTCCGTCAATCGTTCGTAGAAAAAAAAATTACCAATTCCGTCAAAGAATCGCGAAAAAACGTGAATTTCGCCCAAAGACCACGTAAAAAGCGCGAATTACGTCAAAACAACGCGGAAAAAACTCAAATTTCGTGGAAAGATCGCGGGGAAAACGCAACTTTCGTGGCAAAACGCAAATTTCGTCAAAAAATCGCGGAAAAACGCAAATTTCGACAAAGAATCGCGAAAAAGAATCATAAAATTCTTCCAAGTATCGCGGAAAAACGCAAAATTCGTGAAAAGATCGCGGGAAAAACGCAAAATTCGTTAAAAGATCGCGGAAAAACGCAAATTTCGACAAAAAATCGCGAAAAAGAATCACAAAATTGTTCAAAGTATCGCGGAAAAACACAAATTTCGTGAAAAGGTCGCGAATAAAACGCAAATTTCGTCAAAAGATCGCGGAAAAAACTCACATTTCAAGAAAAGATCGCGGAAAAACGCAAATTTTGTCAAAAGATCGAGGAAAAACGCAAATTTCGAGAAAAGATCGAGCAAAAAACGTAAATTTCGTCAAAAGTTCGCGGAAAAAACACAAATTTCGAGAAAAGATTGTGGAAAAACGCAAATTTCGTGAAAAGATCGCGAAAAAAAAGTAAATTTCATGAAAAGATCGTTGAAAAAACGAAATTTTCGTCAAAAGATCATGAAAAGGAAGGCAAATATTTTCAAAGAATGGCGAAAAAAGCCCACAAATTTCGTTAAAAGACTACAAAAAAAAAACGCAATTTTGTGAAAAGATCGCGAAATTCGTTAATGATCGCAGAAAAATGCATATTAGTTAGTGCCGAGGGGGGTTGGGGTACCCCTCTACCTTTATACTACTACTCTACCTCTACCTTTATACTACTACTCCACCTCTACCTCATACCTTTCTGAAAATTTCCTGTGAATTTATTTCATTGCAATTAATAATAAAAATAAAAATTTTCAGTTGAGTGTAATCATATCGAAAGATAAGTAATATATATTAGTAAATTACAATGTTGATAGTTAGAAAAAACACAATTTTGTATGGAGCCGTACATAACTTCATTACTGGCCAGTGGTTAAAAAAAACTGGCCAGTGAAAAAAATCAGTGTACTGGCCAGTGGGTAAAAATGTTAATTTTGACGTATAATCTTGGGTATGATATGTGGTATTCAACTCGATGTAAAAAAAAAATTCAAGTCTGCAACTTAAATAGTTTCCAAGTACGAGCCTGTGATGGACAGACAAAGGAGCGAGACTATAAGGGTTTCGTGAGACGAACCAAACCCTAAAAATTATTAGCATGTAAATTAATTTATTATGCATAAAATGATGACCAATTTGTTTCATTTCTTAATTAAGTTTTCTATATCTGATTTACTATTTTAAGAGCAGGGAGAATTTTTTAGTAAGTTAAAATATTTGTAAGTTTATTTATTACTAGCTGTCCTTGGTGACCAGTTTGGTCTCCCTTAAATCTATGCTAAGCATTGTATCATGTTAGTTGTATACTACATAATTTAATGTATTTGCTTAATACTTCGCCAAATCCAAAGATTCTTATACAGAAATCATGAACTCAGCTTTTTTATGTTAGCCGGGCGCGGGTGATAAATCGCCAAACATTGTTCCCATCATATTTCTTCGTATTTCATTAATTTACACACTCTCAATTATTGCTTTGAAAAAAGGAAAAGAAAAAAAAGAAAAAAAATAAATAATACCATGAGCCATGACATTTAATTTCAACATCAAAGCTTTGTTTTAATTTACCAAGCAAAAAACTGCTAATCACAGTCGCATGAAATGGACTATTATAATACTAATGACATGACGGCGATGGAACAATATTTGGCGATTTATCACCTGTGCCCGGCAAACATTAAATTACCAAATTGTTATATACACATATATGTATGTATATATAATACTAGCACCTGGCTAACCGAAAAGCACCCAAATTTCAGTTAATTACTTCTATAATGATGATTTTTAGTTACAGATCTTTTAAACATTTTTTAGTGTTTTCTTAGGTATATAATATTTTTAAATGTTATTTTATTATTAATAAAGTAGGTATAATTATATAAAATAAAGATTATAATACTTGTAAATATATCCCTCCAGATTAACATGTTTATTTTTGATATTTACAATAAACTTATGCAAACAGTTATATGGTATATTAAATGTTAATGTTTATACACTTTCCAAAATAAAATATAATAAAAAATATTCCAGGGCTCGAAATGTACCGGAGTAAACCGGAACGATGTTCCGGTTCGTGAAATTGTGACAAATATTGTTCTGGTTTGTGAAAGTATGGAAAATATTGTTCCGGTTCGTGGAATTATTAAAAAATATTATTACAGTTTCATAGATATAGCTTCTATGCTCTTTGTAATGTTTTTTTCTAATTATTTAAAATCTTGAATGCGTTTTTTTTAAATTGGTTTTTCCACGATTAAATGTAAATTTGCTATACAGTAAAGTCCCAATTATCCGAGTTAATAGGGACCAAGCTCACTTTGGATAAGGAGAAAACTCGTATAAACCGAATTTACACAAATTGTCACCAAGTAAGGAGATGAAATATAAATTTTGACTTAATTCAATCCTTTTTATGATACTAGTAACATTTCTTTGATGTACATTTCCGTTACTTTTAAGAAATACCGGGAATGAAATAGTTTTTTCAATCGAACTTATACCCTTGGAATGGATCATTTTTTTCTGATGGACTGAGAGTTTCATCATAATGGAAGCTATCAATCCATCAGAAGAAAATAACACGGTTAAAGCGGAAACTCGGTTAAGCGAGACTCGGATAATCAGGACTTTACTGTACTTTCAAAAAAAAAAAAAGTTAGTCGACAATAATTTTGAAATATCGTTCCAGTTCGTAGATTTTTCCATTTCGAGCCTTGAAATATTCTGAAAAAATGTAGCAAAAACTTCACTTACCCTCTCTAAATAGCCTGATAATATGTTTATAAATATTTTCTTTAAATACATTTTAACAGTTTATTTTCTGAACTTTTAGGTAGCTTCCATTACAAAAAGCTACCTATTGCAGCCGTTCGGAGGAAAGCGATTTCAAAAAATTTTGGTATATTTTCATCGATCATGACCCCCAGACCCCGAAACCACCCTCCGTTCAAAAGTTGATATATATATATATATATATATATATCTGAACTTTGTCATACTGTAACTCTCGAATTTATGAACCGATTTGGATGTAATTCGGTATGACATAGTACATACCAATGTCTCGAACGAGTTCGTTGGCCAGCTTCATCCGCCATTTTGTTTCAAAATGGCGGCCATTTAAAATTTCTTTAAAAATTTTAAATTTGAAATGTGGTACCAAAGAATTGAAAAAGGAAAAATATTTTTTTCTTATGTATTTAACCTTTATACAAAGATTCCGAAGTAGTTTTTGTTTCGTCTATATCTTAAAAAATGGCTGAGTTATAGCATTTTGAATTTCTAGCGTGGCTGACATTTTGAAACGTCCTGAACTTTGTCACGCGATAAAAGGCGTATTTATGAACCGATTTGGATGTAACTTCGTTTGTACATAGTACATACCAATGTCTCGACCGAGTTCGTTGGCCAGCTTCATCCGCCATCTTGTTTAAAAATGGCAGCCATTTAAATTTTTAAGAAAAATTTAAATTTGAAATGTGGTGCCAAAAAATTGAAAATATATTTTTTTCTTATGTATTTGACCTTGATACAAAGATTCGGGAGCAGTTTTTGTTTCGTCTATATCTTAAAAAATGGCTGAGTTATAGCATTTTGAATTTCTAGCGTGGCTGACATTTTGAAACGTCCTTATATTTGTCACGTGATAACAGGCGTATTTATGAACCGATTTGGATGTACTTTGGTGTGTAGATAGTACATACAAATATCTCGACCGAGTTCGTTGGCCAGCTTCATACGCCATCTTGTTTCAAAATGGCGGCCATTTAAAAAAAATTAAAAAATTTTAAATTTAAAATGAGATACCAAAAAATTGGAAAATGAAAAAGATTTTTTTCGTATGTGTTTGACCTTAATACAAAGATTCCGGAACAGTTTTTGTTTCGTCTGTATCTAAAAAAATGGCTGAGTTATAGGATTTTGAATTTCTATTATGGCTGACATTTTAAAACGACCTGATTTTTGTCACGCGATAACAAGCGTATTTATGAACCGATTTGGATGTTACTTGGTCGGTACATAGTACATACCAATGTCTCGACCGAGTTCGTTGGCCAGCTTCATTCGCCATCTTGTTTCAAAAGGGTTGCCATTTAAAAAAAATTAAATTTAAAATTTAAAATGAGGTATTAAAAAATTGGAAAATGAAAAAGATTTTTTCATGTGTTTGGCCTTGATACAAAGATTCCGGAGCAGATTTTGTTTCTGAAAATTTGTTCTTTTGTTTATATCTTAAAAAATGGTTGAATTATAGCACTTTGAATTTCTAGTATGGCTAACATTTTGAAACGATTTTGTATTTGTCACGCGATAACACACGTATTCGCCTATTTCCATGTAAGAAGGCATGTGGATAGTATACATCAACATCTCAGCCAAATATAAGTTACTTTAAATAAAAGCAGCTTGGATAAAGCTGACTAATTTCGTGAAATTCTCATTCATAATGACTTAGTATTGATAAAAATTAGTATTGAATCTCCTATATTCGGTTTCCACTAAATTGAGCTTCGTGTGTTTGAATAATATAAGTTGGCTTTTTTAAAATAAGGAATTAGAAAGCTACCTCTTCCTCCCGGCACTGGCCGGAAGGACTTTTTGATTATACGTTCATTAATAACATTTAATATTTTATCACCTAAAATTTTTGTGTAATTTTTTAAATAGGTATTTGAAAACACTATAATAATGTACTATATGTAGTACATATATAGAACTTCACGTAGTACTATATGTAATGTACTATAAAAGAAACATGATTTAAGTCGACTTGATTATCGCCAAGAGAGATATTTATGTCCCTAAGCTTTTTTCTACAACAGGAGCAGGCAAACTTTAATAAATAAGACAAACAATTTTTCATATTGTTTATGAATAGTGATGTCAGTATTGGAAATTATCTCTTAATTTGTTATCGATATTTATAAGCTTTAAAAAATATTATTTTATCATTTTCCATGAATTTACCAAATATTTCTTTTTCCTTCAATTATAATTTTTTTCTCTCTGCTTTGTCGAAATTTACGTGCCGTTTCCGTTAAATAAGATGGCCTTCCTTTTAATATGCATGGATATATGCATCATACTTCAATATAGGCAGTTTCCTTGGACATTGTATGATTTTACCTTCACTATCCATGAATTATCTTCTTTTTGCAGAATTTATTTTCTGCATAGCACTTCTGAAATGCTTCTAGCAAACAACTGTATGTTTACCAGGTGTAAAATTATCTCGAGGAATTTTTTTGCAGCATAACTTGCATCTTTCTTCATTTTTAGAGAATTGATACACGTTCACATATTCATGAATTCCAGTATAATTCGAACAACACTTAGGCACTTCACAGTGATTTGTCATATTACCATTAAAGTAATAGATTTTAAATATAATACAACAATATAAGCTTGTACTTCCACTCTCTTTCTTATCAACACTGATCTAAGATACTAGGAATGCTGAAAAGGGAGGAAGAGAAAAAAAAATAGAATCTTCCTTTACTGGATGGAAACATTCCCTTCCCCCCTCTGTCTTATGGGGAGTGTCACGGCCTTAAGGCTGCGTACTCACGCGTATTTTGCCTGCTTGTCCAGTATTCTTGGAAAAGCTTTTATTCTGAACCCATCTGCGGTTTATTGACAAAAGAATGAGGGGAATCAACAATGGGTCAGGAGATAAGGAGCTCGACTCTACTTGAAGGAAAGGTTCCTCTTTTGCTGGACATCAGTCCCTTTCCTGCTAAAGTCGTTAAAAATCAAAGACACCGCGTGGCAAGAACAAACGAAGCCGACACTGATTACAGTTAGAAGGATAGTGTGTACGCAGCTTAAGTATCCCGAAGGCTAAGCCAAGACCTGACGGATGTGCATGGTCACTACAGATGAAAATGTCAGGATGGTGGATGACATCTTGGCGCAAAGTGCTTTAGAAGCAATGCTGAAGTCACACAAGCCGTTCAACGTTTGTTCCTTATGCAGAGCCCTGATTTTTTCCTGGAGGGCTTTTGGAAGCTTATAAAGTAGTATGACAAATGTCTCAACTTACCTGGTACTTATGTGGAAAAATAAAGCTACATTTTATTCTTAATGTCTTATATATATTTTGTCTTTCACGCACACACCTTTGTCCACAGTCGCCAGGGAAAACTTATTTTCGGACTCACCCTTGTAATAGGCATTTATCTTTCAAACAATAATGCTGACAATTTCTCTGAGCTTGTTAATTTCTCTCCTGCATAAAGGGAGCTCAAAAGATAAGGATAATAAATAGGCTGGATTCAATGCTTGCTTGTAATGAGCAAAGTCATACAATTTTATTTTACTTAAACTTGCAGAACTTCTTCTAAATGCTAAGTAATAGGCAAGTAAATATTCCTATATTTAATATCTATTCCTGCTTAGATTTCCAGACTGTTGCAAGTATATTTTACAATTTGATTCAAATGAAATTTGAAACCATTTTCTGAAAACTTTTACATTGTTTTTTTTATATCATACTTTACTTTTTGACAAAGATTAAGCGTTATCTTTCTAAAAACTGTTTGATTACCTGTATTATATAAAGTACATTAATATGTTTGTTTCTTGAATTTATTTTAAAATAACTTTTTAAAAATTGATTTAAATCAATGTTTTTTTTTTAAATCACGATTAAAATCAAGCTAATTTAAATCAATGAACCCTGGTTGGCACAAAAAAGAAAGCCTGGTTCAACTGCGACTTCTGTACCCCAAAATCCTATCTTATAGGAAAGATATTAAAGAAAATATTTTAATTACAAATTATTAAAATATAGGCACAGACGTCGCAGATGCACTGTGGTACACCTATTTTGTGCCACATTGGCGATTTAATGCCTGGGCAACCCAGCGATTTTGGCGAGATTTTGCTTTATATGGCAACCCAGCAAAACATATTGCATATGTTTTATATTAAATTAAACATTGTGTGTTTTATAATAAAATAATTTGTGTGTGTTTATAATAAAAATTATTTGTAGGTATTTTTAATAAAATTATGTGGTTTTTTTTATAAAATGCTCTGTTTCATAATAAAATAAAACGAAAATGCTCATTAAGCAAGGTAAGCCTTGGTAATGCGTAAACAGGGTTTATTCCCCAAAATGGCTCAATATAAATAAATAAATGATAAAAAAAATCGTGCCAACCAAGGTGCGTTTGAGACACCTGTTCCAAAATGTTACTTAGAAGTAGGGATTGACCGAATAGTTGATTCGGTATTCGGCATGTAAACCGAATATTTGGCTTCGGCCGAATACTTTTAAGTATTCGGCCGAATAATTGCAGATAAGTATTTTCTTAGAAGTAGAAGAATTCTCTTTTACTTAGCAGTAGAATAGGCTAAACAATGAGTTTCAATATTATGCGCATGAGTTCAGAGTTCAGTTGCACTACAAAAAACAAGTCAAAGGCCATTTTTTATTTAAAAAAAAAAAAAAAAAAGAAAAAAATTCTTTCCTAAAATAGTCTACATAGGTGTGAAATCGAAACAACTCTCCATAACAGACAAAAAAAAAAAAAAAAAAAAAAAGTAAGGAAAGATGTGCATTTTTCCCTTATCATTTAATTTTATTTACTTTTACATTTAGTTTTTTTTTTATTTAAATTTATTTAATGTGTAAATTATCTTTAATATACACATCAAATAAGTATATCAGAGTTTATATCTGTATATCTAAAATGAATATTAAAGAAAATACACACATCAAATAAGTATACCCTTATGCCTATCCCATAGCTTTTATAACCATTATATCAAAATCGCTCAAATTTCTTTTCTTCATCACCACAATGTTAAAATATTAATCAAAATATAAATATTCTATCAATAATTTGACAGAAAATAGTTAAATGTACAAATTGATACACCTTTTGTATTTTGAGAGCATTCCTATTCAATATGTTTATAATTAGACGGCAGATTCCCAAAACAGCCGAGACACCCCATTTGGCGACTTTTCTGACAAGCGTCAAATACCCCACATACGCCAATCTAAAATGCGGCAACCTGAAAACTAACGTGATTGGTCCAATTTCCTGAATGCTTCCAGACTGTTTTTTACTACGTCATCACCCTGGAATCATGGGAAATACAACATTTATAAATAACAACGTATTAGAAAACACAGTAAAGCTGATTTTAATGACATTCAATATAAAACAAACTATTTCAACATAAGTTTATTGAAAATGTGAAATTTTTAAAGTACCTTTCCAAATCAGAGTAACGATATAACAATTAAAATTTTCATTTCTCAACAACTTTCAGAAAAAATCATGGGGTCATTTAATATTGTAAGTACATGCCTATATTATAGCAAACATTGAACAATTCATTTCTAATTTAAAGAAGTATGAACACTTTGCGTACATAAAAAAATATATATATATATATCACTGAATACAGCAACCTAGTTCTGCAGCAATCTGAAAATTGCAGGAAACTCGTTAAAGCGGCAATCAGGGAACATGTATGAACGCTTCGCGTTCATTAACCGAAAAAAAACCATCACTGTCACCAGCAGTTCTCAGTGTGTAGCAATCTCAAAATTCAGCAGTTCTCGCTATCTAGCAATCTCAAAATTCAGCAACTCTCGCTGCATAGCAATATCAAAATTCAGCAGTTCTC
Source organism: Maratus speciosus (assembly GCA_963932465.1). Taxonomy (NCBI): domain Eukaryota; kingdom Metazoa; phylum Arthropoda; class Arachnida; order Araneae; family Salticidae; genus Maratus; species Maratus speciosus. Next base: position 188,018,925 of record OZ010798.1, on the reverse strand, counting down.
AATGTGTAGCAATATCAAAATGTACAAAACTCGTAAGGTCAGCATACATGAGAAATATACAATAAACGGCTAATATAAAACACTATAATAAAAAATACATAAAATTATTAACATACCTTAACAAACATCTTCTTTCTTGAAAACCAACTCTATAAAATGTTGAATTGCCATAATTTCGTAAATTTCTAGTCGTCGATAAACTTCATTTAACTTTCCAGCAAAAAAAATGAACAAATACTCACAATTTCAAACTAAATTACACAGGTACTTTAATTTTCAAATTTTACAACTAAAAACAGCAGAAAATATTCAAAATAACAAAATCTTACCTTACCGTCATTTAATTTTACAATTACAAAACGTCTTTCTTCGACACCTCGTTCTACAAAAATTACAAAACATGCAGAGTTGAGCTGTCAAAGGTAGGCGTAGCCATCCAATACACAAGAAATCAACCAATCTAAATTCAAGATCACACAACTGTAGGCGTGGAAAGAATTTACGAAACGAACTGGTAACAACAAAGATCCATTCATCGCCTCGCCAAATTGAACGATGCCAAGTGTCTCGGCTGTATTGGGATTCAGCCAATTAGACTTAGACAATCAGTAAATCAGCTTGATGACAACATTGTTTCTTTGTATTTGAATGAACTTCTGTTTTTCTGTTAATAATACCCTGTATAACTATAGGATAATCACAAAACACCAGTCTTCCTTTACATTTAATAAAATCTTTGAAACCTAGTTTCAAATACCATAAAAGGTGCTTAAAAAATATATTTCGGTCCTTCCTGGACCATTTTCAATTTTCTACTGGTTCAGACTCGCTTTCCGCTGCCCACTCTTCTTCTTAGTTTAATACTTTCATAGGCTATTTTTGGATATTGACTAGTGATAAAATTATAAAAAATAAGTGATGGGTTAATGAATTTGTGAGTGGAAAGAAGTCATTAATTTTTTTTGTGTGTAAATAGATTTAAGAATACAATTGTAACTGAATTAAATTATTGAGAATTTAATGTCAATTAAAGCTTATTAAAACAGCTAATATATGCAAAAATGCGTATTAAAAAGTTTCAAGTATTCGGTTGCCGAATACCGAAGCTTCGGTATTTGGCAAAATTGCTGCTTCGGTCAATCCCTACTTAGAAGTACATTTGTGCTAGTAAATAAATTTTAAAAGGCACATATTCTTTTCATTTGTTTTGGAGAATTATGACCTTGGTGTGCGTAAAAGTTAAGTTCTCTGTTGGAGTGTGCAATGAAATAAAAAACGTTTAAGAAACACTGATATTTATACATTATACGTGCCATTTGCATCGATGACTTTTTAATTTATAATTTCAGAAATTTATGTTTGTCCTCACTGAAAAAAATATTGAGATTTTTAACTGTGCTTTCGTAAAATACTATGTTCCTCATAATACTGATCCAGATAGGTAGATAATCAATGGTCGTCGAAAACATACAAGGTATAATATAATTAATAACTAACAAAAACTTTAAATGAAAGTAATAAAATAACTAACAAACAAAATTCCATAATGTAAATGCAATTACCTATGAATAACCAATGTAAGTACTGGCGCTGAAGGTACAGGTTGATAAACAAACAAACCAAGCAACAAATCAAAAGGAATTGCACATGAGTCGTTCTTTTTCATAGAAAAATTCTTTTTGGAAACGAAAAATTCCTGTTAAAAAGTCTATGGCCGCGTATGTTAAAAATATTGCAAAAAATTATGGCAGTGAATACTTAAGATATTGCAACATAAATTCAAAATGATTTTCTATATCTGTGAAACTTTTTTAAATTTGAAAAATTTCAGTTAACCACCATGCATGCAACTTGGATCGAGGCTAAAGGCTATGGAGCCACGCCCCCTCATCTTCCCAAAACATTAAAGAGTGCCATGCATTGTAAAGGGCGCCATGCATTGTAAAAGCTTTCCGTACATTTCACATGAAAACAATTTAATAGATAATATCCGATTAGTTTCATGATATTATGTGTAAGGAAAATTGTTTACAAGTATTAACTTGTTTTTTATTGTGTTATTTCAAATATTTTTTCGTACACTAAGTTTTAGAATTTAGATACCAAGTAAAAAAAAAATCAGTTATTATTATGATTATTCTTTATAAACCTTATTAAAACTCCGAGAAGTTTCACTTTTTTGACTAAAAATTGTTATAGTTTCATGAAAAATTATTTTAATATTTCTAGTATTTTTATATTTCTAAAGCTTTTCTTTTTTTGTAACGTGTACTAAAACAAGTTTGATTTTTATTTACATTAACTTTAATAACTATTCAATTGCTTGAATTAGATTATTTTCAGTCATGCTACAGAGAGTAGAAGTAAGAACGAATTTTAAATATGTTAAATACGGTTTATGAGGTATTTATAGACTATACGGAAAACATTATCTTAGAGTGTGTTCAAGAAGCACGCGCGCGAGCTCAGGAGTCAGGAACATGGAGTGGGTCTATATCATGGATGTAGTGTGTACAGGTAGACACGTAGTGTGTTCAGGAACAGATCATGGATTTGATTAATTAAGGTGCTAATTATAAAGATATTTTGATGCAGAAGCAATGTGTGCTAGATGGCCGAATGGATAAGGCAGTGAACTCGAGACTAGGGATTCTGGGTTCAAATCCCTCCGATCCCACATTGTGTCACAATTTTTTTTTTTGTTTTGTTTATTGGTTGTTTTATATTTTTCAGAATGAATAAGATATTTTTGATGAAGATATATTTTTTATTTTTATTATACAGAGGCACGTGTATTTTTATTATAATAATAAAATACTTATTTAAATGTGAGAAAATGAGGTATTTCGAGATGAAAGTTTTACATCTGAACACCTTTTAAATATTCAAAGTTTCGTTTCTAAGTATGTATATGTATAATGATATAAACATTAAGCAAATCCAAATGAAAAAATAATATATATCGCACGTAGGATAATTCCTTGATTTTTTTTTTTTTTTTGAGTACTTTACGAGTGAATTTTTATCGAGACAAGGCTGGAAATCATATTTTACTTTGAACATTATAAAAATAAAATGTTAATAGTTGTAGATTATTTTAACTAAAAATATCTGTACATATATTTTTTAAAGAGATAAAATATATAGGTCTGCTGTCTAGTTTTGTAGTGAATAAAGTATGATTAGAATGTTTATAAATTTTCTACTGAAAGTATAAATAAGTATTTTGCTTATACTAACAGAATTTTGAATGCCATTTATTTCTCATGTTTTATGATGTATTTTGGTCTGTTATCCACACGGTATTGAAATATGCAATCATAAAATAAGAAATATATATATTAAAAAATTCTCTGAAAAACTGTCTAACTAACAGTGCAAATTCCATTGAAATCCATCCAGTATAGTAGATTACAAACAAATCTCATATGTTGATATCACAATCTTGGTTTACAAACAGCATTTTATTTATCACGGAAGATATAAATCAACTGATAAATCATTTTTAAATAAATAAAAAGAAAATTGTTAAAATTTTTAGATCACCAGTTGAATTCTTAAATTGTATCAATCAACCTACCAAACAAAGCACAACCAATAACACATAAGCAGAAAACGCACAATCACGTGATCAAATCGCCCACACAATTTTTTTGAGCAGCTCGCGCGGAGTTTGTGTGCGGTTGGTTAACTAATTTTAAATGCCAAATGGGCTAAAGTAGATAAAGGAGGTCACGTGATGTTTTTCCCGACTATTTTAGATTTTATCTGAGTGAACATAGGCATGTATTCCTGTTACGAAAACCATGTTTTGGAAGAATAAAGAAATATAGTCGTTGGTTTTACCTTTTTTGAACCATAAAAATAATGAAATAATTGAATTATGTTAAAATTCCTTTCTTCGATAAGACCTACTCCATGGCATAAACTTCTGAGGTCGCGCGCGGCGCGAAGTGCACTTCTGAACACACACTTATTCACATATATTGACGATTCAAGAAAATGCGCCATCTGGTGGAGAAAAGATATAACTTCACGCTGCAGGATAGTACCGTGCAAGGCATTGCATTTGCTTTACGTGCATTTTTAAATTTATTCAGAATGATTATTCTTTTGCACAATTTTGGACTTTTTGTGACATTTGTGTTCTGTCTTATAAAACAAAGTAAAAATTATCAAAATTTGAATATCTAATACTTTCAAATGCATTTACAATGAAGAATTATTTCAATGGCCTGCACCGAAGGCTGCAAGCAGCGCAACTATAGGCCGTTTTAATTCCCAATGTGCAAACAATATATTCATCAAATTTTTTCGGCAAATTTCTTTTATGAAAATAGTATTATTGCAAAGCTTATTTCTATTAAATACGGTAAAACGAAAAGAAACTCTTGAAGCGAAAAGTACAGAATTAAACTGAGATTTGGAGGCATCCCACTACCCTATAAATATGTACTACTAACAAACTCCTAAAAATTAAAGAAAGAATGATTAAAACATCTCATATGTGTATATATATATATATATATACCGGGTGTCCCAAAAAATGACTGATGAATTTTAAAATTCAATAACTTGCAAACGGTGACAGATATTATTATTTTTTTTTTAATTTAATTTAATTTTTTTTATTTTTGCAGGAGTTAATACTCCTGCAGAAGATGTCCTGCCTGTAAGATGTCAGGAGTTTTTATGCTGCGATTCTCAGTTTTAGTTAAAAATAGTATCGATAGGTGGCGCTGCAAGCAATAAACCACTAAATCTGGGCTCGATTTTTCGGCCTCTCTCTTCTTCCATGCGAAAAAAGGAGATTAAAATGTATTTTTTTAAATATCTATCACCATTTGCAAGTTATTGAAATTTAAAATCCATCAGTCATTTTTGGAACGCGAATTTCGTCAAAGTATCGCGAAAAAACACGAATTTTGTCAGACTGAAAAAACGCTAAGTTTGTCGAAAAAGATCGCGGAAAAAACATGAATTTCGTCATGTTGAAAAAACGCGAAGTTAGTCAAAAAGGATCGCGCGAAAAAACGCGAATTTCGTCAGGTGTTGAAAAAATGCAAAGTTTGTCAAAGGATCGCGCAAAAACGCGAATTTCGTCAAAGGATCACGGAAGAAACGCGAATTTCACCAAAGAATCTCGGAAAAGACGTAAAATTTATCAAGGGATAGCAAAAAAACGCAAATTTCGTTATAGTATCGCGAAAGAACGCTAATTTCGTCAGATTATAGAAACGCGAAGTTTGTCCAAAAAAATCGCGGAAAAAACGCAAATTTCGTTAAAAAATCGCGAAAAAAACGCAAACTTCGTCAAGTGATTGAAAAAACGTAAAGTTTGTCAAAGGATCGTGGAAAAAACGCAAATTAAGTAAAAGAATTGCGGAAAAACGCGAATTTCTTCAAAGAATCGCCAAAAAATCCCGCAAATTTTGTCAAGGAATCGCAAAAAAAACCAGAAATTTTGTCAAAAGATCGCGGAAAATTGCAAATTTCGTCAAATGATCGACAAAAAACGTGAATTTCGTTAAAGGATCTCGGAAAAAACGCGAATTTCGTCAAAGGGGCGCGAAAAAAAAACACATAATTAGCACCGGAAGGATATATCCCCCTTGCCCCCTCTCCTGTAACCTTTCAGAAAATTCGCTGTGAGTTTTAGAATTTTTTTTTACTGAAAATCCCCCACTGAATCAAGACTTTTTCTTTTATATAAAAATCTTCCGAATATCTTACAAACCAGAAATCGAAAAGCGGGTTAAAAAATGGTTGTCATCAGAGAAAAGAAAAAGACTAAACACTGCAATACAGTCCTTATCATGTTGTAATATGGCTGTTTAGCCCAACATCAACAAATTGTAAAGAACATACTCTACACCGAGACGATCAAGAACATGTGTTAAGAACACGCTATGCATAATTCCTGCTTTCTAGACTTGCATTCATGAACATCTATCGAGGAATACAAGTAGATGCCAAATGCATTTTGAACGCAGTGTCAGCGAAGCGCACTTACATTGTGTTATGATACCAAAATTTATAAGTGCATTTGTCTTTCTGTTTTAAGATGAAATATTTCTTTCGAGCTCTGCTGTCATATTTCACAAAATTGTAAAATTTAATTAATTAATCTACATAATTACTTATTAATGAGATGCTTTATCATTAATTGTTTTTCTCAGTTTTGTGGTTATTTTGAACATACTGAGTTAAAAAATATTTCAGCCCCCTATCCATAATTTTTAAATTGCTACGCTACTGGGCTTGCAGGTGGTTTCTATCAAGATATGACTTGGCAGACCAGTTGCATTTTAATATGCTAATCGAATTCTCTCTAATCCTGTAATTCAGCCGTCAACTCGATGAGGTGATGGTCTGTGCAACTGCCTCCCGGTCTAATATAGCTTTTAAGATTATGGTCGTATTTTTCCGATACAGCAAAGTTACTTTTTAGAATATTTTCCATAATCAGAACTGTATTATTAAATTGGTTTTCCTGTTTTTGGATGAAATTTTTAATTATATCAGGTTTAGTCTTAAGAACCTGTATATTATAAAAGAAAAAAAAATATTTTAATAGGCACCTGTAAGGCACCAAAGAAAGGCAATTGTCCCTCCTCGGATTTTCAAATTTATTTAACTCAAAATTCTCATTAAAAGAAAAGAAAAAAAGAACAAAACTTGTGTAATTTAAAATAACACTAGGGCCAAAATGAACTAAGGATTTTTCATGTGTGTGTGGGAGGGGGAGGGGAGGAATGGAAAACAATCTTAAGTTTTTGTGTTTTAAAATTGTCTTAAACGGGGATTTCATGGGTGTTGGTGTTATTTATGACGGCCGATTATCTGCGCGAGGAATATAGGCCCGAGGGGGAATGCCCTCCGAGGGGGGGTCTTTCTAAGGGAACCTAACCCGCATTTACGCATGGAAATCCAAAGTTCAAAGAAAACCACGAAAACTCCGAAGGATTAGGCCGACGGGCACGATTGGGTTCGAAACCAGCACCTCCCATCTACCAGCTTCGACAGCAGAACCTCTCGGTCACTGGTGGGACGGGGATTTCGTGGGAGCAGAGCCTCACTGCTGAAAAAAGAATTTAACATTCTTATGCTTTTCAAACAGTTTTATTTAGTTTCCCAATAATTTAACAACTCTTCACAGTTACCAATAAAATTCAATCATCTTACGAAAAATGTTGTTGGAGATCGAGTTTTAACCCTCTCTCTCCTCTGAGGCTTCTAACTTAAGGAAGGATTTGCTTTTTTTTCAGTGGAAAAAATCTAAATATTTTTTTTACATATTTCTATTCCCTATTGACCTAGAGCCGGCTGCACCCCATCGAGTTGACGGCTGAAGTTCCAGGATTAGTTAAAACTCGATTCGCATAATAAAAAGCAACTGTTTTCCACTAGGATATGACTTGGCAGACCAGTTGCATTTGAATATGTTAACTCTGTCTAATCCAGAAATTTCAGCTGCCAATTCGATGAGGTGATTATCCGTGCAGTCAGGCCCCGCTTAACACTTACAAGTAGGAGAAGCCCGACGTCACACAGGGGGCCCCCTATTACTCTACCAATTGCTTTTTCATTTACTAAATTCATTTTTCGTATGCTTAAATAATTTGAAATTTTACCATCAAAGTTTCGAGTAAATAACACTTTTAATATTAAACTAAAACTAACTGTCTGTATACATATGAAAAAGTATTTTATTATATGCATAATTATACATAGCCAATTAATTTTGTAAATTACAAATATGGAACTTCTTTGAGAAGACGGTAGAGACCCGATTAACCGAGTTCCGCTTCACCGAGTTATTTTCTTCTGATGGCTTCCATTATTATGAAACAGCTATTATAAATGAAGTGTTAGGTGAAGATGAAAGAGCAGTCGTAAAAAGTTAGAACTCTGATTTTATGGTGAGAATAGGGAACAAAAATGGCCATATTTTTTTTTTTTTTTTTTTTTTTTTTTTTTTTTTTGTATGGCTGCTCTTTCACTTAACACTTCATTTATAATGGCTGTTTCATAATAATGGAAGCTATCAGTCCATCAGAAGAAAATGATCCATTCCAAAGGTATAAGTTCGACTGAAAAAAACTATTTAATAGTTTGAGCAGAAAGAAGAGGCTACACCTGCTATTTTCATGACAATAATAGAACCATATATCTGCCAATTTGTAAGGTTTTGTTATCTCTAAAATTTAATAGAAATTTTTGCCATATTTAATCGTTGACAATCACTAGATTTCTGCGATTGAATTAACAAAATTTACTAGTAAGTTTTAGTGGTAAGAAAAATCTTAGAAATTAATAGCTATGCAGTAGTGAATACTGCACCAAAATTAGCATTCAACAAACAAAATAGCTTTTTTAAATAAATCATTTCATTCCCCTTTTTTCTTAAAAGTAACGGAAATCTATACAAAAGAAAAGTTACTAGTACCATAAAAATCAATGAATTAAGTGAAAATTTATATTTCATCTCCTTAGTTGGAGACGATTTGTGTAAATCCGGTTTATCCGAGTTTTTTGCTTATCCGAGGTGAGCTTGGTCCATAACTCGACGAATCGGGACTCTACTGTATTTGAACTTCAAAATACCTTTTTGTGATTTACAAATTGCCACATAGTAAGGGAAAAAAAAGTTTTGTCAGAAAAGAAATGCCTTTTTTACCCTGCTTGAATTTATTTTTCTAAAAATTAGTTTTGAAAAGTACATTTAGGGGCCCCTTTGTATTTCAGTGTGGGTAAGCACGGTCTTTACGAGCCTATTCGGTAAACAGGCCCTGTGTGCACTCGCCACCCGGTCTACTATGGTCTGTAGGTTATCACTCTGAAACTATGGACAGTATTCTCGTGACGTCACAGTAGGAATCACGTGGTGTAAAAATGGCGGCTAGCGCGTTTGTTTACTTTATTGCGTCATTTGATGCAGCAGAAATACAGGTAAATGCAAGCGTAAAATACTGAAGATTTATTTTGTACGAATTATTTTCGATCAATACTTATATACATTATATTAATTAAAATTCGTATATACGTATTAGCTAAAATTTAAAATTTTTATTTTATAAATAAAAGGGAAAATATGCATGCCATTACTTTAAAATAGAGAAAAGAATTCATGTATAACCCATATCTGCTCCTGAAAAGGTCTAAAACTCCGTATAAAATAAAATATAAGCATAATTCTTTTTAACACAATGCTTTTCAATAGCGCGGTTATGAATGTTATCTCCAAGCAGACGAATTTTTGTAGCCTAGAATTCAAAGGGAGAATATGGTCCATTTGGTCGAATTAAAAGGTTATTTCATAGCTATTTAGTGCTTTAGCGCAACGCATCAATAGGCTTACACTATACAAGGAGCACTCACTACAAGTACATTTTATGTAAAATGACGTTTTTCAAACTTAGCATGATCAGAACTCAAAAACTATTAAACCAATATTGCTATATTTTTTAAATTAAATGTAATAAATTTATTGGAGCTTGGACCACTTTCAGAGCCATTTTTATAAAAAATAAATATTTTAGAAGCACGCCAAAGTAAAAAAGAAAAAAAATAGGTTCAGAAATATACCTTTTTTTCAAATGGCTGCCACTTTATTGATTTTCAACTTTTTGACCTCAAAGTGCTTGAAGCTCCAGACAATATTATCTATTTTCACAATCCTTTACAAAAATTGATGGCAAATGACTCTGGTGATCTATCGGATTTCACCCGATTGGAAGTGCATAGCGCGTACGCTAAGACATCCACCCACATAACTTGAGCTACATCATCGATTTTTAATTTAACCCTCTGACAGTCTTGGAAAAGGGCAAAATAGTAATGTTGTTTTCTCTGCATTTTGTTTTAAATGCTAAAAAAAGAGGATTCTTTCAACATTTTATAAAAAACTTAATAACGAATATGAATGCAATCCTTGGAAGTATTAATCATTGTTCAATGTATTGAAAATATATTAAATCAATAGAATTATATTACTTTAAAAGTTGCTTGTATTGCAGTAAAACCTGGAGCTTAGTGAACGTATTAACACGGGCTTGTCAGCGAGGGCGTTAAAAGATTTTTCAAATGTTCTTAAAATGATAATAAATAACATGTAAAAAACCTGGTGCTAAAATCCTTATTCCTTTTCCAGAAAAAAAATGCTAAAAAACAACCTTTTTTTGGACCTTTTAAAGACCCTACCCCCCTCCCCACACACACACACACACTTAATTTATAAAAGCGATGTTTCAGAAAAGTCTTTTAACTGAATTTTATTTTGAGTGATGTCTTCTAAACATCCAGGCCTTATTTACGGCTTAAATCAATTTTTTTATAGCATTTTTTAATTCTGCTAATTCAAACGCCGATTTCTGATAAAAAAAAGTGTGAGCGAGAGGGTTAATAATAGAGGTTTTGGAATACATCAATAATACAAAGCGTAATGATGAAGCACACATTTATAAGAGGAGGACAAATACAGTCGGACTCTATTTAACGAAGTCGCTAAATCCCGAAAAAAAGTTCGTTATATGGAAAATTCGTTAAATAGAGAGTCACCTTTTAAAATACTTTAAACTACATAAAACATATTTTAAACCCATAAACACTAAATTTAATTTTAAAAAAGTAATTAATCACACTTTTTGTATAAATTATATCTATTTGTTTTATATATTTTACCCTTCAAAAAGAAACTTGCAAGGGAAATAAGAATGAAACAAAACATTGTCTGAAAATACATTGTATTTTCAACTAAAAAAATAATTTTACATTAGAATCACGATTTTTTATTATGGTCGATAAGCTGTTTGGAGGAATACCAAATTTTAAAGCAATATTCTTTTTCTTCACGCTTTTGTCCACCATATCAAGATTTTTTTTCTTTTATGCCAAGCACTTTTCTCTTTGACATTTTCGAGCTAAAAGAACCGAAATTACCAGCGCGACCCAATGATCTAGAAAACAACAGACTCTAGTTAAAGGACACGCGGCAGACACATTTTGGATGAAAAGCAAATAATCACAGCGATTTTACTGCTCTCGGTGAGTTAGGTGCTGGTAAGACCTGTTCATGGTCATTGATCATCATAAAATGTGTTAAAAGAAAGAATAAGTTTGAAATGTCCAGTAATATTTTGACAAATAGGGAGAAAAAAATTTTAGATTCCAAGAAAAAGTTCGTTAAATAGAGAATGCACTTCGCTATTTGGAGGTTATTTTACGAAGAAATTCACGAAATGTTCTCGGTCCCAAGGAAAAGTTCGTAAAATAGAGAAATTCGCAAAATAGAGGTTCGTTAAATAGAGGTTCGACTGTATTGGTCAATTATTTTGAAAATGATAGTAATATCTGAAACAATTTACGTTACATTTTGAAGAATTTTTACTGTACTCAAAATGGGGATTAATTCATTACCAAAATTATTTTATCCATATAAATATCCTGAATTTCCTTCAGGAAAAAAAGTTATATAAAGTTTGTAGTTAATTATGTCATTTCAGTATTTTTTGCTACATTTTCAACACTCTCCAACAAAGTTGAAAAGTGTTTTATGCATTATGTTTGTCTATGTCTGTCCGTCTGTCCACGCTCTAACTGCCGTAAATAGACTCGGATTTTCATGCAATTAATAAACCTTATTTAGGGTCACCTAACCATGTTTGGTTTTGTATATGAAGTATGTGGGATTAATAGTTCATTTACAGGGGCACTCAAAAGAATTCCGTTACATTATAGTGGTCGTTTGCAAAGTATTTTAATGACATTACGCTATTTAAAATGTATTGAAATTGATATAAATAACTGAATTTCATTACAAGATGATTGCCATACAACAGGGCAATACAGTATATACAGGGCTGATCAAAGAATACGGATAATTTCCCGATTGTAGATGGGAACAGTTGTAATTGGGTTTTGAAATGTGTTATGCGTTTCCGTAGGGTTGAATTAGACGTAACGTTTTAACTTATTAAACGGTGTAGTTTTGTTACATTATTCTGAATGTGTTGGGAAGTGTTTCGTAATCTATGCTTGACGCATGACTTTTTTCTTTCTTGTTAATTTATCAAAACGTAAGTTATGAATTAGGTAATTATTAATTACTAAGGTGCATAAGAAATTACAGCTTCACATATCCACATAGTAGCATCTGTCGAGAATTTGAATTAATTATAATCAGTGATATAAAATACCCGGGTATTTACTTTTAAGGGTAAATACCTGTTCTGGGTATTTACCTGGGTATTTAATCTTCAGTTAAATACAGCTGTGAAAAAGCCTTATAGTGTGTATAGTCCTTATAGCTGTGAAAAGCCTATTAGTTATGATGGATTACTGAAAAAGAACGAAAAATTTAGAACTGAGGCTTCTTACAACTGTTAAATTTTAAAGAAAGACAACATTTTACATTTAAATATTGAATTTAAATGTATTTTTTTAAAATTATAATGAAGAATGTAAAAAAGCTAATGTATTTAATCAAAAGATTTTTATTAAAACGATACTTTCAATTAAATTCATGCAGCAGTAATAGGTACAGTCGTGGAAAAAAAAGTAAACACCCCCTACTAACTCCTCAACAAATTAACGTAGAAGAAAGTTACTGGTACCGAACGATTGGAAATAAAGTCTACTTTTAAATGATGTATATAAAATTTGCTTAGGGGGCCATCTACATATTAAAACGAACCATAACTTTGTTTTTTTCAATAGCAGTACCCAATTCTGACAGCATAAATGAACTCTACACCCTTCAATTAGCCTAAAAACGAATTTTTATGCAATTCGTACCATAAGTTTCCGAGAAATTAATTATTTTAAAACGAGCGTATTTTAAGGGCTGTATCCAAATTGAAGTTCCGTACTGGATTGTTAACCGAGAGAGCCCCTTCCTTGATCAAGGCACCTTAAGCCACTCAAGGAGTCAATGAAGCGTGTTAGATTACAGTACAGCAGAATAAATTTCAAAATGTCTACTCACTTCCATCATAGACGGTCCCTTAAATCATCATTTTGCCGTTTTTTTTAAGCGTAATTTGAAAACTACTTGGAAGAAAAATGTGAAATTTTTGAATTTCCATAAAGCAGGACTTAATAAATCTAAATCCATCAAAAAAATTGTAGGTTGCAATTCATAATTTTTTCGAATATTAATTTAATAATTCATATCATAAAATTATAAAAATTGCAAATTCAGCTTATTTATGTTTGGGTATATTAGTATTATTACTACAAAAAAAAAAAAAAAAAAAAAAAAAAAAAAAAGCACATTAGGAGCATAATTTCGGGAGGTATAAATAAAAATATGAAAATGTAATTTAACATTAGAAGCACTAAATTTTGAATGTTTGTAATTCAAAAACTTATCATTCAAATGACTTCAAATTTGGTGTCTAGGCATAGTTTGAACCGAAGATTTGAAATATCTCGTTAAAATTGGGTATTGCAATTGAAAAAAATGAAGTTTGGATTCGTTTTAATATGTAGATGACCCCCTAAGAAAATTTCATATACATCATTTAAAAGTAGACTTTATTTCCAATCGTTCGGTACCAGTAACTTTCTTCTACGATGATTTGTTGAGGAGTTAGTAGGGGTTGTTTACTTTTTTTTCCCCACGACTGTACACTTAATAGACACAACACCACTTCAGCTAATGTATTAGTACTATTATTTTTTTAAACAATCATACTGATTGGTAAAGTTATCATACGAATAGAATATTTCCAACTGAGTAAAAAAATCCCCAAGCCGGGAATCGAACCCAGATCCCTGGCTTACATTGTCAATGCTCTACCATTTAATTGGCCAATGCTCCACCATTTAAAATGTTGTTTTCTATTAATTGGAATAACATGTACTATTTTATTTCAACAGAAAGATTTGAGCATATGCATAGAAAATTCGAACCGATTTCTTTCTGATCGAGTCAGTCCTATTATTTTGCATCCCGTTGCATGTTGCATACGGCGTGAAACCAACAGGGTGAAATCCAAACAGGGTTTGTATCCAGGCCTGGATTCGAATCAATAACATTACGCGTTAATGCTCTACCAGTGAGCTACCCAGGCGATATCCAACTAGGCAACCCTCACTCTTATATGTTGGCTCGGCTGCGAAAGATGGAATACCTTCAGGAACTACAGCTACTCTGGCAAACATGAAACGCAAAGTTTCATTTATTCCAGCATCGATTAATATACAGGGCGAGTCTAAAATCATGGGACAAACTTTAAGGGAAGGTAGGGAACAACACAAGGATTCAGACTTGCGTAGCAATCCACGGTCGGAAACGATTTCCTGGTGCGGTAGTGACGACACAAAACACAAGAAAGACAGGACATGAATAAGAGAAGAAAACATGGTTATTAATCTTAGCACAGCAAAAACCTAAGAAAAAAGAACATTAAAGAGACAGTGATAGTCATTAACGTAGGTATTCGAAATTACGACTTCGGGCCGTGATGCATAGAAGCGCATCTCCGGCGCATGGAAGATCTAACGTTCTCGAAAATACCGGGGGTGTCCCGGGCTTCCTCAGCAGCTGCCACGATGTGTGCTACAAGTTCCTCAGCACTTTCCAGCATTGTCCCGGCATTTTTGCAGCACTAAGAATAATAAACATGTTTTCTCTCCCTGTTCGTATCCTTTCTTTGTTGTGTTTTGCGTCATCACTACCGCACCAGGAAAGCATTTCCGACCATGGGTTGCTAAGCAAATTTGAATCCCTGTGATGTCCCCTACCTTTCCTTAAAGTTTGTCCCATGATTTTAGACTCACCCTGTATATATACAGGGTGCTTCAACGCAGCGGTTACAAACTTTCAGGAGAGATAGAGAACACCTTGCTATGAATGAGAAATCCCATAGCAATGCATGGTCGGAAAGGCTTTTCTGGCATGGTAGTGACGACACAAAACTCAAGAAAAGAAGGACAGAAACAGGGTGGTAAAATGTTTATTATTCTTAATTCTTAGTACAACAACAACAAAAAAAAACCCTAAGAAATAACGACAAAAAGAGACAGCGGTCGTCATCAAAGGTGTTCAATATTACGATCCCGGGCCATGATGCAGGCCTCACATCTACGACGCATGAAGATCTAATATTCTCGAAAATACCGGACTAGTCCCGGACTTCTCCAGAAGCTGTCACAATGCGTGCAACAAGTTCCTCAGCACTGTTAGCGGGGGTTTCGTACACCAGTGTCTTGACGCCAATCCCGTCCCAGCAATTTTGCGGGACTAAGAATAATAATCATTTTTTCTCATCCTGTTCGTGTCTTTCCTTTCTTGTTTGTGTCGTCACTACTTCGCCAGGAAATCGTTTCCGACCATGCATTGCTATGTGATTTCCCATTGTCTAGGCGTACGCTATCCCTCCTGAAACTTTGTAACCGCTTTGCTGAAACACCTGTATAATTTGTATAAGTGGATTTCAGTACCGTTAGAAATACTAGTTTGAATTTATAATTGCTGAATTTTAGCAATACACGGCGTGAAACCAATGTAATGAAAAGGTGTCCAGAACTGGATTCGAACCAGGGCCATAGGCATTACGTGGTAGAGCACTGCACGTAATGCAAATAGTTCTGGTTCAAATCCAGACTAGGACACTTTTTCACTCTGATGGTTTCATGCCTTATACAGCAAAAATTCAGCAATTTTAAATTCAAATTAGTATTTTTAAAAGCGTATGGCATTTCAAATAATTATATATCAGTTCTTAATATTGTTATGCGAAAAATATGTTCATAGATGTTGCATCGATGCAATATCAGTAAGCTTGAATTATTCATTTTCTAGTGATAGGTGCAGTCGTGGAAAAAAAAGTAAACACCCCCTACTAACTCTGCAACAAACTATTGTAGAAGATGGTTACTTATACCAAACAATTGGAAATAAAGTCTACTTTTAAATGATGTATACAAAATTTGCTTAGGGGGCCATCTACATATCAAAACGAACCTAAACTTTTTTTTTTCAATAGCAATATACCCAAGTTTGACCCATAAATAGATTTTACACCCTTCAATTAGGCAAAATCAAAATTTTCAAGAAATTCGTACGATTAGTTTCAGAGAAATAAATTATTTTATAATAAGCATGTTTTAGGGACAGTATCCAAGTTGAAGTTCGGTATTCGATTGTTGAAATGCTACAGAATGACATTGTCTCTTTTATACTGTACTATTTATTGCCAATATGACC
This sequence comes from Maratus speciosus, assembly GCA_963932465.1. Lineage (NCBI taxonomy): Eukaryota > Metazoa > Arthropoda > Arachnida > Araneae > Salticidae > Maratus > Maratus speciosus. Next base: position 188,002,712 of record OZ010798.1, on the reverse strand, counting down.
ATTTCACTCGCTCAATACAGTTTCGACTATTGCCAGCCAATGTTTCAATAAAATGAGTAAAATATCTTTTTTTTTTTTTAATTATGCTTTTCTGGACATGGCAACGGCTCCTTAAACGGTCATTTTGTCGTTTTTTACTTACAAATCGAAAACTACTTATAGGAAAAATTTTGAATTGAGAATTTGCATAACGCAGGACATAATAAATAAAAAAAAAAGCAATTTAACAAATTACAACGACCATTTGGAAAATGATTTTTTCAAAGACTAAAATTTAAGACATAAAAAATAGCACGGAGTTGATCATACATTACGTACGCTATGAATTAAACATTAATAGTGTTATTACACGTAAAAATTGCAAGCGACAGAAATCGCCTGCGACTCGTACGTATTATCCACCTGAAACTTGTGATGAAACTTGAAATGTAATTTAACATTAGAAGCTCTAAATTTTGAATGTTTATAATTCAAAAACTTATCATCCAAATGATTTGAAATTTCATTTCTAGGCACAGTTTGAACCGAAGATTTGAAATATCTCGTTAAAATTGGGTGTTGCCATTAAAAAATAAAATATGACCTGGTTTTGATTTGTAGATGGCTCCCTAAGCAAATTTTATATACATAATTTAAAAGTAGACATTATTTCCAATCGCTTGGTACCTGTAATTTTTTCTATTATAATTAGTTGCAGAGTGAATAGGGGGTGTTTACTTTTTTTTCCCACAACTGTACATAATAATCTGATTTGCACCTTTTTAGAAATAAACATTTTATTATCAGAAAGATGGAAATTGCTTTTTATCCCGAAGCATATCGGAAAATATAAAAATGAAGGACTATATAGTATTCGAATTATAATTTAGTTATTAAAGTTTATTAAAAAAAGCTAAATCTCTTATATATATATATCGGTGAATATCAAGAAATGTGAGATTTTGAAAACAAAATTTTTGAACATTTAAATCGTTTCAAGGCTTCTGATTCTTTTTTAAATGTTTTTTGAGCAGCCGAATAAAGGAATTTACACGTAAAATTGTTGAAGAGCTTAAGTTCATTTTCATGTAATTATATGTCATTTTCTTGCACATGTATGCCAGGATAATGACCGCCAGGACAATGACAATTTCTTTCTAAACATTTTTCACATTCTATTTTTTTTTTTAATCTAACATTTTAATTTTTTTTAAAGGAATATGTTTCTTCTATAGTACCTCAAATTCAGTGTAATTTTCAGTTTTATTTGTAAATTATTGAAGCCAGGAAAATGACATAATAAAAGTCTACTCAATTTTTACAAAGCCTTTAAACACATTATTTTCAAAGAAATATCTAAAAGATCTTGCTGGTAGCAATGATTTTACTACTTCTGACTTACTACTCTGTCAAGAACAAGAAGAATTACTCTGCAGCGCCATCTTTATACCTCATAAAGAACTAAAATGAGCAGGCCAGGAAAATGACATTCATTTTCAGTGACATTCTATTTTAATTATGGAAAATTATTTGTAAAATACAGAACTTTTTACCTTCCTCATATATGTGTTATATAATGTATAATTAATAATCAGAAATTAAAAAGGTATAAAAAGATATTTGTACAGTATAGCAGAAAGCCTTTTACTTTGCACGCATCACAGTGTGACATGCCAGGAAAATGACAATCTGAAAGTTTAAGGCTTTTAATTGCTTTATTTTTGTGTTATTATGAATATATCTTTTGAAAATACTTCTAAGAATATTTTTTATCAGAATTAAAAAAGAAAATTGCATTATCTAACGTTTAATAGACATTTTATTGTGCGGACTTTCGTATTTTGTGATATTGTCCCATATATAAAATTATTCATAGTTATTTTTTTAAATAAACACAGATATCATTTTGAATTAAAAAAAATAATAAAAGATTCTTTACTTTTCTTTTAATTCAAAATTTCGCAAGAAGAAGACATGAATTTCAAGAAAAGGAAATGGTGTACCATTTTTACATTAATTGCAATTGATTCGGATGTCTTTATGAACTATTGTAATTTGATAACAAAACGCTAGTTACACAGCATAAGGAGCAACGAAATAATTGTATGTTTTTTAAAAATAAGACGAAGAACGTGTATTTCAAATATAATTTAATTATAAAATCGAAAAGCCCTACAGATAAACGTTTAGTTTAAGTTAATTATTTTTTATGTCAACTTTCATTCATATAAAACACTTTAACTACAGGACGAAACTGGAAAGGATGTCTTCACCTAACCGCTTTAGAGAATTATTTTTGTCAATGCGTAGCATAGAAATGTTTTGTGTGCAGAATGGATGGAATAATGATGTAATTTTAAACTTGCTACATTTGAAAATGACTTTTGACATACCGGGTGTCCTAAAAAGGACTGACTGATTTTAAAATTCAATAACTTGCAAACGGTAAACGATATTTAAAAAATTCTTGCAGGAGGGTTATGCATGAGATCAAAAGTTTTTTTTACAGTGATTTCCGATTTTAGTTCGAATCACAAACAATAGATGGCGCTGCGATCAATAGACTAAATTCAGGCTCGATTTTTGGTACTTCGGGACACACTCAATACATTTTAATCTCCTTTTTCCGCATGGAAGAAGAGAAAGACCAAAATATCGAGCCTGTATTTAGCACCTATTATTTACAGTGCCATCAATTGTTTGTAATTTGAACTAAAATCGAAAATCACTGTAAAAAAACTTTTGACCTCATGCATAACCCTCCTGCAAGAATTTTTTAAATATCTCTCACCGTTTGCAAGTTATTGAATTTTAAAATCAGTCAGTCCTTTTTAGGACACCCGGTACATCATATACAAATGGCTTCTCACCACTGTGGATGTGGTGAGATGTTTATAAAATTGTTCTTCTAGAAAATTACACTGCACAGAAATAGCCTCCGATCTGTATTAAAATGAAGTTTAAATTTTAAACTTCTCCCATTTGCAAATGACTTTGACATAGATCACATTTCTATATTTTATCTCCGGTGTGGACGCATACGTGATTTTTAAAAGTTTTTTCTGTTTAAATTATTTTTGACAAACACTACACACAAAAGTTTTTGCATATAAAGATGATATTTTAAACTTCATAAATCTGAAAATGACTCTTGGCATACATCACATTTATATGGTTTCTCACTTGCGTGCATTGGAAGGTGACTTTTTAAATTTGTATTTCTTTATTTTTGACATACATCACATACAAACGGTTTATCTCCAGTATGCATCCGAAAATAACGTAGTAAACCCCATTTAAATGTAAATGCTCTCTGACACACATTACATACAAATGGTTTGTCACCAGTGTGGATGACAAGGTGAAGTTCTAAACTTTTGTTTCTGTTTAAATGAATTCGGGCATATATTGCCCACGAATACTTTTATTCCAGTGTGGCCATGAAGATGATATTTAATTTTTTTCTGTTGCACACAAATGGTTTATCTCTAGTGTGTATGCGAAGGTGACCTTTCAAATTATGTTTACGAGAAAATTTTGTCCTATATACATCTCATACAAATAGCTTTACTCCAGTGTGTGTTCGAAGTTGATCGCTTAAAGTTGTTATTTTGGAAAATGATTTTCAACATATATATGATTTTGTAACTCGTATTTATACTTAAACCGTTCTTGACATACAATGCATATATACGGTATCTTTAAAGTGTGTTGATTTTCATGATTTTGTAACTCATATTTATACTTAAATAGTTCTTGACATACGATGCATACATACGGTTTCTTTAAAGTGTGTTGATTTTCATGATTTTGTAACTCATATTTATACTTAAATAGTTCTTGACATACAATGCATACATACGGTTTCTTTAAAGTGTGTTGATTACTATCTAAAGACACAGTTGGTTCAGTATGTGTGTTGTCATGATGCCACTTTAATGATTTTCTATTTTTAAATGACTGTTTACATACAGCACATACATATGGTTTCTCGCCAGTGTGAATTCGAAAGTGGCTTTTTAAAGTTTCTCTTCTACAAAATGACTTTTGACAAACATCACATACAAATGGTTTCTCTCCTGTGTGGCTACGTAAATGAACTTTTAGTGCGCTTTTACGGCCGAATGATTTTAGACAAACGTCACATACAATCTTTCGAGTGCAAATGGGAAGTTGTTGATTGGTATACAAAGACATCTCATGACTCATAAATTGTTCTGCATGTGTATGGACATGAAGATGATACCTTAAACTTTTTTCAGTTGCAAATGACACTTTACATACATCACATACATATGTTTTTTTACGACTGTGGATGAGGAGGTGATTTTTTAAAGTTGTTCTTGTAGAAAAATATTTTTTATACATCTTGCACGGAAATAGTTTCTGATGTGTGTGCAGACGAAGGTGACATTTTAAACTTGTTTTACTTGCCTTTTGATGCACATCGCATGCATTGAGCTTATCGCCAGCGTGTGTGAATAAATGATCTTGGAAATGTTGTTTTTGTTTAAATGCGTCATGACATGCATCGCATACAAATGATTTCTCTCCAGTGTCAGTTCGAAAGTAATATTTTAAAGTTGTTATTTTAGAGAGGCGTTTTCGACATATATCACACAAATACGGTTTATTTCCCTTGTGTATCTGAAGATGCAAATCAAAACTAGTTTTACGACAAAATGCTTTTTGACATACATCGCATACAAATGGTTTCTCTCCAGTGTGCATTCGAAGGTGATTTTTTAAAGTGCTCAGTTGAGAAAATGATTTTTTACATATGACACAGAGATGCGGTTTCTCTCCGGTGTGAATGCGAAGATGTTCTTTTAAATGGCTTTTCTTTCCAAATGATTTTTTACATACACTACACACAAATGATTCTTTACCAGTGTCGATTTGAAGATGTTGATGAGTATCCAAGGACATCTCATGAATTGCCAAATGTCCCCAAAGTAAGTAAGTATTTGAAAATGTACACGGCAATATTTTTCTTGTTTGGTATAGAATTTAATAAATAAAATAGACTTCACAGGAAAGCAGCAATCAAATATTAATGTCTGTAAAACTTTAATTATGAAGAATCTGTAAAAGAAAAGGAAAAAAAAAATAATTACAAAATGTATGTATACTAATAAAAGAAAAATGTTTGTGTGTCTACCTGTCCGTCTGCGATGGCTAGGAAAATCTACCGAGCGTAGAGCTCTGAAAATTTGGATGAGGGTAGTCCAAGACAGGTCCTGATGCACCTAGGACTCAGATTTTTCCTTTTTGATAATTAGACGAGATATCAATTGAAAAGACGTCCTAAAAAATATGTCGCGTGGTGCGTGCGTGCCAGAAGTGCCGTATCGAAGCAGGCTTTGATAAAGACAAGATCGAAAAGTGCAAGATCGGCTTTCTTTTTTCGTCTGTTTTACAAAACGTGTTCCGCCCGATCAGTATGAAATATCCAAAAATCGTTCAAACCAAATTAAAGATTGCAATTTTAAGTTTAAAACGTCGGAATCTGTTTGAAAAAATGTTACTTTTAGCCCTTAAAATAAAGATGATAGTGTTCGATTTCGCAGGATTCTTTCCTCCCATTTTTCTCAGCTATATAGTCTTTTAGTAAATTAAACATTTGTTATTACACTGTTTTCAACAAACCATATTTTGTGTGTAAATATTGTAATAAAAGAGAGAAATCTAATTCATCCGAAGATACTCGTAATAGTATTTGTTGACATCTTGTCCTCGCCATATCGCAGCTCGCAGTCAAATCTTCATCTTTAAATATTTTGTGGTAAATACTACCATAAAATACTATTATAGGCCAGAATTTAACCCTTAAATGCATAGTGATGTAAATTTCCATCACCTTTTTATTTAATTTTTAATACATAAATTAAGTTCTTACAACCACTATATTTATATAGAAATATTAATCCTATAAAAATTACAAAAATATGCTACTAAATAAAGTTAAAAATCTATCTTGATTTCTGGTGTCTAATCCTTCATATAAAAACAAAAAACACAATTCTAAAAGAATAATTCATGCATTTAAGGGTTAAGATTTTTATCTCGTGCCCCACCAGAGAAGGCAAAGCCTTAAAAGTGCGATTTTTGAAATTTTTGGATTTTGTTTAGCTAAGAGAAATCAAGCCCCAGATCTGGAACTTGGCGTATGAGTACAAGTAATTTCGGCCTATTTGTAGAAAAGAAAATGCGTCATGTTGACAGTATTAATTTCTAAAAAAAACTTCCTCTTGTAAACTGACAGATTTTGAAAAAAATCTTAAGCTTTATGCTAAAAATTTCTCCAGTAAGAATTTATTTTAGGAAACTGTTTTATTACTAGACTTTTAACCCATTTTATTCTGAACAAATTGATATAAACCCCACTTGAATTGGAAAAATAAAAGAGGAGATATTTACAATTCCGTAAACCCTAGATGAAAAAAAATTGCTTCACACAATGAAACAAAGATGGCCGCCATGCACAAACGAAAATTAATAAAATTATAATAATAGTCATTTTGAACTTCCATCATGTTAGGGTTGTCCAAAAAATTTCAGATCTTTTAAAAATGGTCAAGCAACCAATAAAATATTTTCTGAATCACTTGAAATGGATTGACCCACATATTACACACTTTTAAAATGTTTACATTTCACCCATTTCATTAAAAATTCAAAAGTGTAAAAACAGCAAATAATACTATAAAATATTACTTAATGATCAAAGCACTATTTCGAATTTACACATGTGAAATAATAAAATATGCTACTGCCGAGAAAAAAATGCTATTGGCGAGATTTGCGGCCGGCTAACTTAAAAGTACCGAAATAAAAACCTCCTCGCGTAGCGGGTTTCTACGATATTTGTAAGAGAAATCTAAAACAAAAATTTTTTGTAAGGAAATTGTGATAGTTAAAAAAAACTCTACGATGTCTATATTAGTGGTTTACAGTCAAGTCTGGCGTCAAATGTCAGTCAGGAATTGATTGATTGAACCCATTTACGACTATTTCCCAAAAATCGACGATGGTTAGTCAAATGGCAAAGCTGTCATCTAAGATCTGTCATAAACGGGTTTACATGATTAAAGAACTTTCGGTACTCTTCCAGTACCTAGGGCCTTGGCCTTTTTTTTATATAAAAACTCGGCGCAATTCGGGCTTCAGAAAGTGAGGTTTGTGGCCAAATGATATGAACAGCTATGAAAACTAATCTAATGAACTTTTATATACTATAATAGGGGGCTCGGCCCCTACGAGCTACGCTCGCCAACTTCCGTCCAGACACCGCAGACTCTAAATGCACGCTAATTTGATCGGCTTTAAAAAGATTTCGAAAGAATGAATTATAATTTAAAAAACAGTGGCGATCTCCCTATAAACGGATTTCTATTCATTTCTCTTTGATTGGGGAATTTTAACTCCAAATTCGCTGCGGTACTACTTGATTATCCAGTCGACCAATTTTGCCAAATAATAAATCGCCAAATTATACAAATTGACATAATTTTTATTTTAAATAACGAAAGAACAAATAAATTAGTACAACATTAATAAAAATACAAATAAAACGTTGAAATAAAAATAACTTGATGATGTAGACACGTGTAACAACATTTCAAAATAAGCTAATATAAAAGGAATTAAGTAAACAGAGTCTTTGTCTCCTGGTATTTTTTAACAAAGCGAAAAGAAAGTTCTTTTAAATGAGACATTTTAAATTAATCGTTTTTAATCTGACGTAATTTTGACCAAGCTATTCTTTCTCTTTTAAATATTCACGTGAAAATACTTTTGTTAGAAATGAAATATTATTTGAGCTTTCCTAACAAAAATAGTTGAACAGATCCTCTCAAAATATCAAATAAATGTCTAGCGCAATTTCTAAATTTAAACTGTTTCCCAATATTATTTTGTGTTCATTTTATGTAATAACTGTAATGTGACGTACATATGACGTAATTTTTTCTATTTAAGACTTCTAACGCATGTTAATGAATTTATTATTTTACAATATCCTTTCTCTTTTAAAATTCACGTGTATACTTTTTATGACGTAATTTTTTAATAAGTTCCTGCTTTTTGTACATAATTATTTAATTCTAATTCCAAATGATTTTTTCTGTTTATAATACTCACGTGTAAATAAATTTTTTATTTGAAGCAAACATTATTGTTTGCGCTGTTTATACATTTGGCAACAGTATAAATTAATACCATCTCTCTATTATAAAAAAAAAGTAACTACCGCTGTCACCGCCGCCGGTTTTGAATTTTTTGTGACCGGAGGTCTTTCTTCGTTAATGTTAAGAAAAATAATGCATACAAAAATATGAAAATCGGTAGTATTATACAGAAATGTTCGATAAACACGCTGATGCAGACAGTTTTCAAATCGAAGAATTATTTTAAGAGATATTTAATGCTAAAGTTGGACAAAATCGTTCCACTAAAAAAGTTTTATAGGAGCAAAAACTATACATCGGAATTTAATAATTTTTAGATCATTTTATACATTATAATTTCCCGGTGTGCAGAATTAATTTATTTTTTTAATTTGACTCATTTTTCGAGGTTTCATTTTTATTTTATATTCAAATTTTCAGCATTTCGAGAGATATTTTTTACTTATTTCAGAAAATGGTACTAATTTAACCTGTTGCCAACTGCATAAACAACGGAAACAATAATGTTTGCTTCAAATTAAAAATTTATTTACACGTGACTATTATAAACAGAAAAAAAAAAACTTTCAAATTAGAATTAAATAATTACGTATAAAAAGCAGGAACTTATTGAAAATTACTTCATCTATAAATACATATGAATTTTAACAGAGAAAGGATATTGTAAAATAATAAATTCATTAACATGCGTTAGAAGTCTTAAATAGGAGAAATTACATCACATTTACGTCACATTACACTTATTACGTAAAATGAACAAAAAATAATATTGCAAAACAGTTTAAGTTTTAAAATAGCGCGAGACATTTACTTGATATTTTGAGATGAACTTTTCAACTATTTTTTTTTTTTTTTGGACAGCGCAAATAATATTTCATTTCTAATAAAAGTATTTTCACGTGAATATTAAAAAGGGAAAGAAAAGTTTGATGAAAATTACGTCAGATAAAAAACGATATATTTAAAATGTCTTATTTAAAAGGACGCTTTGTTAAAAAATACCGGGAGACAAAGACTCTGTTTACTTAATTCATTTTATATTAGATGATTTTGAATGCCATTGTATCCTTTAACAGCAGCTGATTTTTCCGTAAAATTCCCCAATCAAAGAGAAATGAATAGAAACCCGTTTATAGGCAGATGGCCTTTGTTTTTTTAATTATAATTCAATCTTCCAAAATATTTTTAAAGCCGATCAAATTAGCGTGCTTTTAGAGACTGCAGTGTCTGAACGGGGGTTGGCGAGCGTAGCTCGTAGGGGGCCGAGCCCCCTAGTTTTCTAAAATAATGTAAAAAATATCTCTAGAAATGCTGAAAATTTGAATTTAAAATAGAAATAAAACCTCCAAAAATGAGTCAAATTAAAAAAATTAATGCAATCTGCACACCGGCAAATTCTAACGCATAAAACGATCTAAAAATGATTACATTCCCATGTATAGTTTTTGCTGCTATAAAACTTTTTTAATGGAACGATTTTGTCCAACTTTAGCATTAAATATCTCTTAAAATAATTCTTCGATTTGAAAACTGTCTGCATCAGCGTGTTTATCAAACATTTCTCTATAATACCACCGATTTTCATATTTTTGTACGCAATATTTTTCTTAATATTAACGAAGAAAGACCTCCTGTCACTAAAAATTCAAAACCGGCGGTGGCGGTGGTTACTTTTTTTTAGAATAGAGAGATATATAATATATATATATTCATATATATATAATATTTTTAATTACTAGGGGGCTCGGCCCCGTACGAGCTACGCTCGCCAACCCCCGTTCAGACACCGCAGTCTCTAAAAGCACGCTAATTTGATTGGCTTTAAAAAGATTTTGAAAGATTGAATTATAATTTAAAAAACAGTGGCAATCTCCCTATAAATGGGTTTCTATTAATTTTTCTTCGATTGGAGAATTTTATGGAAAAATCAGCTGCTGTTAAAAGATACAATGGCTGTTTTCGTCTTTGATTAAATAAAATCAGTTAAACATTTCAAAATAAGCTAATATAATAAGCAAATCTGCATCAAAATGCAAATATATTTTACAAATACCAATGCCTTCTTTTGACGGAAACGACAAAGAAGGTTAACGAATCTTAACTAAACCATTTAAGCAATTTCTTTATTTTCTGCTTCACAGATTTTTCTCTTTCAAATCATATTTTTTGTTGATGACACTTTATTTTCAGCTTGTAATCTTTTTTATTTTTATTACCTTACTAAATAATCGCTCGAAAGCAGTCTAAACGCGTTCAATAAAATTAATATTAATCTTATTAATATAATCTCAAAATATCAAATTAATGTCTCGCGCAATTTTTAAATTTAAACTGTTTTGCAATATTACTTTTTGTTCATTTTACGTAATAAGTGTAATGTGACGTAATTTCTCCTATTTAAGACTTCTAACGCATGTTAATGAATTTATTATTTTACAATATCCTTATAAAATTCACGTGTAAATATAGTTTTTATTGAACTTATTGAAAATTACTTCATAAGTAATTTTCAATAAGTTCCTGCTTTTCACACCTAATTATTTAATTCTAATTTGAAAGTTTTTTCTGTTAATAATAGTCACGTGTAAATGTATTTTTAATTTGAAGCAAACATTATTATTTGCGCTGTTTATACAGTTGGCAACAGTTTAAATTAATACCATTTCCTAAAATAAGTAAAAAATATCGCTCGAAATGCTGAAAATTTGAATTTAAAATAGAAATGAAACCTCAAAAAATGAGTCAAATTAAAAAAGTGAATGAAGTCTGCACACCGGGAAATTCTAACGTATAAAATGACCTAAAAATGAATTAATTCCCATGTATAGTTTTTGCTACTATAAAACTTTTTTAATGTAATGATTTTGTCCAACTTTAGCATTAAATATCTCTTAAAATAATTATTCGATTTCAAAACTGTCTGCATCAGCGTGTTCATCAAACATTTCTCTATAATACCGCCGATTTTCATCTTTTTGTATGCAGTATTTTTCTTAATATTAACGGAGGAAGACCTCCGGTTACAAAAAATTCAAAACCGGCGGCGGCGGCGGTGACCGCGTAAGTTACTTTTTTTTAGAATAGAGAGATAAATATTAACCTTCCGTCTACCAGACGGGTCCATTGGACCCGACATGTACATTCAAAATATTTATTCAAACCAGAAATTTCTTCAAAACAAACTAAATGTATAAATCAGACAATAATAAGTTAAATAAACAAATTAAATAGTTTTAAGTAAAAATTCTGGCGTAGAATGTTTTTATAAAACTTGAGTAAAATTTCCGGTAGTTCTAGGGTTAATAATGTTATTTATATACAATTGACTTCTGCTTTTATATAAAAATAGATATAAGTCTTATTTATAATAAAAATATGCATGGAAACTTTCCGTCTCTTGCTAAGCCCATTATCTACATCTCGCCAATTTTGGAAGATTACCGAATTTTACCCCACTGCTCTATAACTAAGCAGTGTCGAACAATATATTATATACTAAAACTATCTCTGAAAAATTGCCAAACTAACAATGCAAATCCTATCAAAAAACGTTTATTATAACTTTTTTTTATAAAGGCTAATTTTTGATAACTGAGTTCACCAGATTACAGAATTTTCCCCAAAATTTATAGCTGAGCTATGTAGAAGGATATGTTGTATATACTGAAATCTTCCCTTGAAAATTATCTAATTAAAAGTGCAAGTTCCATCGAAATAAATTGCGCAGAATTTTTCAAAAAGGCTAATTTTTCATTATCAGGTTCATCTCATTAAAGAATTTTAAACCCTAATTCGATACCAAACAACGTATAACGACATATACCAAAACTTTCCTCGAAAAATCACCTATCTAACAGTGGAAATTCAGTAAAACTCAAGTTATAAGCAGCCGGAACAAAATTTGCATTTGTATTATATATTTTTTTCAATGAAAATGATCGCCAAAAAAATAATGGTAACCTTTTCACCCAAAATAACAGAACTTTCTGTCATAATTCTAAAAATAATCCACGTAGAACGATGTGTTACATATTAAAACCTTTCCTGAAATAATATCTTCTAACAATGCAAGTTCTATCAAAATTCACGTAGTAGAACTCGAGCTATACGCAGCCGGAACGAATTTTCCGTTTGTATTATATATATATATATATATATGATGTATATGTTATGTATACACTATGACGCAAAAGTTTAGACAATGAAGAAATTCTTACATACTTTGAAAAATATTTATTCAATTTTCAAATCACTGCTTGAAATTAATGTGCTGTACATATAAACAATATTTATAACAAAGAAAAGTGGAATTGTGCATATTGCAATAAATTAAATGGTAACAAAAATAAACTGCTGTCTCAAAAGTTTAGACACAAATTAAATAAAATCGAAATAAACAATTTTTAAAACCTGGTTGCGCATCCATGCTTATGTATTACGTCATATACACGAGATTGCATGGAAGAAACTAAATCTTGCATAGTTTGTGGATCGATATCGTACCATGCATTCTCAATAGATGTCTTAAGTTCCTTTTCAGAAGAGTATTGTCTAGCGTTGCTATAAACTTTGCGACACATGATGCTCCAAAGGTTTTCTATAGGGTTAAGATCTGGGCTACATGCTGGCCAGTCGAGAACTCTTATATTATGGGAATTAAACCAAGATTTTGAATGTTTTGCAGTGTGAATTGAAGCATTGTCTTGCTGAAATTCCCACTGAGGACCCCCTAGAAGCTCAGCAAATGGCAGTAGGTTTTCTTCTAATGTCTGTGTATAATGCTGTGAAGTTTGACGACCACTGGTGAAGGTCAGAGATACTTGTCCATTATAGCAAAAGGCTGCCCAAACCATCACCGAGCCCCCTCCTTGTCTGCGACTAAAAAAACGTCGAGGTTCCTTCCGCAAGTCATGCCAATACGATAAACAACCATCTGGACCATCCAGATTCCACTTTTTTTCATCGCTAAATATGACTGACTGCCATTTCTCTCCATATGACATATGCTTTCGAGCCCACATAAGTCTTTGTAACTTATGATGTGGTTTCAGAGCTGGTTTCTTCTGCATTTTGCTATAAACAATTGTTCCTTTTTCCAAAATTCGTCTACGAATCGTATCCTTTGATACAGAGAGTCCCGATGAGCTTTGAACTCCACGTACGCTCATTTGTTGAGTACTCGCTAGTCTTTGTATCAGGCGATCCTCTCGTACATTTGTCAGACGTGGCCTCCCAGACCGACATTTTGCTTTATATTCGGAACCACTCGATAAAACTCGATAAATAGATTTTTTTGACCTATTAATAATAGCAGAAATTTCAGAAACGCTCTTCCCTTCACCTTTCAACTGCCAAATCCTTGAAACCTCATTCACTTGAATTTCTTTAGCTCTCGGCATGTCGACTATGAAGCGCAATCGTTTGCAGAACTTAAGTACTCCAAATTTGTGACATCATCGATTCTAAATTTGCATATGCCAGCGAATATTCAAAGAAATTTAGAATAGTGTCTAAACTTTTGCGACAAGCACATTTGAATTTTTATGAAAAAAATTAGTATTATAGCAAATAAAACGACTGTCTTTTGTACATAGCATTTTAAATCAGTTTTTGAATATATTTTAGGTTTTTGTAATTCTGACGTCATAATTCTACATTTTAAAGCTGAATGACGTCATTGTCTAAACTTTTGCGTCATAGTGTAGATGTACAGTCGTGGAAAAAAAAAGTAAACACCCCCTACTAACTCCTCAACAAATTATCGTAGAAGAAAGTTACTGGTACCGAACGATTGGAAATAAAGTCTACTTTTAAATGATGTATATAAAATTTGCTTAGGGGGCCATCTACATATTAAAACGAACCATAACTTTGTTTTTTTTCAATAGCAGTACCCAATTCTGACAGCATAAATGAACTCTACATCCTTCAATTAGCCTAAAAACGAATTTTTATGCAATTCGTACCATAAGTTTCCGAGAAATTAATTAATTTAAAACGAGCGTATTTTAAGGGCTGTATCCAAATTGAAGTTCGGTATTCGATTGTTGACCGAGAGAGCTCCCTTCTTGATCAAGGCACCTTAAGCGCCACTCAAGGAGTCAATGAAGCGTGTTAGATTACAGTACAGCAGAATACATTTCAAAATGTCTACTCACTTCCATCATAGACGGCTCCTTAAACCATCATTTTGCCGTTTTTTAAGCATAATTTGAAAACTACTTGGAAGAAAAATGTGAAATTTTTGAATTTCCATAAAGCAGGACTTAATAAATCTAAATCCATCAAAAAAATTGTAGGTTGCAATTAATAATTTTTTCGAATATTAATTTAATAATTCATAATTCATATCATAAAATTATAAAAATTGCAAATTCAGCTTATTTATGTTTGGGTATATTAGTATTACTACAAAAAAAATTAGCACATTAGGAGCATAATTTCGGGAGATATAAATAAAAATATGAAAATGTAATTTAACATTAGAAGCACTAAATTTTGAATGATTATAATTCAAAAACTTATCGTTCAAATGACTTGAAATTTGGTGTCTAGGCATAGTTTGAACCGAAGATTTGAAATATCTCGTTAAAATTGGGTATTGCCATTGAAAAAAATGAAGTTTGGATTCGTTTTAATATGTAGATGACCCCCTAAGAAAATTTTATATACATCATTTAAAAGTAGACTTTATTTCCAATCGTTCGGTACCAGTAACTTTCTTCTACGATGATTTGTTGAGGAGTTAGTAGGGGTTGTTTACTTTTTTTTTTCCACGACTGTACATGTTATGTAAAAAAGTATGTGTGTGCGTGTGTTTACCTGGGCACACAAACGAATAGGATTTAAAATTTCATAAATGCTGAAATAGTAAAAAAGTTTGACGATTCCTGTTGTACAGTAATTACCTAATAGAGATGAGAAATATAGTTAATTTTGTTTAACAGGTTCCATCGTTTCACTCTTGCACAGGTAACAGGTTCCAACAACCTTTTATTTTTGTAACATTTAAGTAATCGCAGCGTATTATGTCATCCGGTATTTTAATTAGAAGGCATTTAAACAAAATGTATTAAATAATTTTGGAACGTAAGTATAGATGCCATTTTCCATTGAAATGAATCCATACCATTAAATTAATTTGTGGTTGAAAACTTAATTTTTGAAAAAAAAAAAATTAGTTATAACACTATGAATTTTATCTGAAAATTCATAAAATTCAAAGTATCATAACTCAGTAAGTTTTGGGTCACATAAGAATCAATTTTTACTGCTTTACTTGTTAGAACATGGAGGAACATTTTCTAAATAAAATTTATATGGGACTCAGGCATTGTATAAAATTTGGAATTAACTATTTAAAAATCAGTTATTTTAACATACATCGATTTTTATATGATGTAGAACAAAATTTAAAAGATTTTTGTAACTGGAACTAAATCTGTAAAACTAACTGTTATTCGCTATTGGTAAACGATAATAAGAAATATCCTGTATAAAAATAAACACAGTTTTAAAAGCCCGAGTGGTAAAAAAGCAAAATTTGATCCACAACTTCATTGCATCCATATCCATCAACTCATATTTCGAGCGAATCCAACAAGAACACGAAAACATTATTTATACATTTTTAATCAAATTCAATTCATCCAAACAAATTTCTTAGGTGCAAGTTATGTTTTTCAAATCAATTACAATTGTATTAAAGCTAAGTGTCCTCACAAATTTTAGGATGCTATTTTTTTTTTTTTCAGTAAAATAAAACTACAGAAATAAAAAAAAAAGCTTTCCAGCTCTCATTTTTTGAAAATGCAATAATGACAAAGTAAAAGAAAAAAGAAATTAATAACTAGAAAACAGGAATTCTGTTTTTTCAGAATTTAGTGTTACCCCCGATGAAAAGAAAAAAATATATATATAAATGTAGGATTTGAATTTAAACATCGTTTATTTTTCTTTATGACGTGCATGATCAGCAAATTAACTGGCGCTCTGCTATTTTTATTATCCATGATTCGAAAGTATGAGTTATGAATATTCACGATCACAAGATCAAGGTTTGGAGATACTCAAAATCAGAAAAGAGTCCGTCTATAAAATTATATTGTACATGAAGCATCGGCATATGAAATGCCAAGGAAGGCACTGTTAGGTCTAATTGGATTGTTCGAAAGAAAGTGTATTATAGGTTTTAAGTGAGAAATGCAATGTGTTTGAAGAAGCTATCAACGAAGTGATGCAAAAATATTTTCATAGAATTGAATTAAAGTTCATGTGTTGTTATTCCAACGTCTAGTTATTCAAGTCATCAATAAATTAACATTTTACGTATCATCTTCATCTTCCTACATAAATATAAATAGCAGAAAGCATAATTCAGTTTGAGTACATAAAATACAAGCTTTTATTTTATATAAAATGACGACGCCATTCGCATCTGCTGTAGAATTCCACATTTACGATCCAGTCTTAATAAGTCTTAATAAACATGTACAGAAAAGTATGCATATGACGTCACTATCGCAGACCAATACACAAATCCGGCGAAAAAGCGACGTGGTCATTCAAGAAACGCGACAAAAAAAATCTAAATGATTCATATGTTTGTAACATTAATATGGATACCTAAGATTAAATATAGTTTTATAATAGCTGCATGTTTTATCAGAAATCAAAAAAATATATTTTTTCAACATAGCACGTATTTTAATTACATTTATTTCAGTTGTTATGGGAAAATGGCAACCAAAAAGATATAATAATCTACTATTTTACAACTATATTTACTTTACTTTCTACAAAAATGGAGTACTCCAGTTGCCAAAATTTAAAAAAATGGCGCTAAAAACTACAAAAAAATTAATATTTCAAAAATGAATTGTGATGCAGTTAAAAAAAAAAAAAAAAAATGCATTTAAAGTATTTTTTCCCTTATACGATGGTATAAAAATTGACAGTGTGCGATGCTTAGAAGTTAAAAAAATTGCAATAGATTATCAGTACTTAACTGTACACTGACACATCTGCTTTATATTACGGTTTTCTTCTGTAACGGAACGTTATTTTTTAGACACGACACTTTAACTGCTGGGCAGAAAAAATAGCATGTCGGGGGCTAATAATAATAATAATAAAATAAAAATATCTTCCCCACCCGAAAAAAAAAATCTAGCATCAGAAATGATTGCGAATCAGGGAGCTCGCTTTAATTGCTCCCCCCCCCCCCAAAGGTCAACATAGACTTGTACTGATTGTGTTCAAGTCTGTCTTATTATATACATATATATATATATATATATATATGTGTGTGTGTGTGTACCTTTAATAATTAAATAGAGTACATGCAAAATTTATTGCCACCTTTTCCACCCCTCTCACTTTTGTCTATTAATCCATATTTTTGTAATGGCATAAAATAGGCCAGGCTAAAAAGAGGTGTATTTGCTTTAAATCCAAATTTTTACTAAATGAATTCTACCGAATTTTTACTTTTAATTTAATGCTTATTGGCGGTATTTAAATAAAAATCCTCCCCGCAACAACAGGAAATTTAAAAATCTTTCCTAAATAAAAACACCTGATATCAGTACTGAAAATATTAAAGAATTATTAAAATTTTTAAATTATTTAACATATTTAGTTTTTACTTATTGTCGGACTAAATGTGGAAAAAAAGAATCCATATATTACCTTGAGTCTAAAGTTTTGACCCTTTCGCAGAATAGTGCTACTAAAACAGCTGGCGCTCGCAAGTTAAGTGACATTTTTACATTCGGTTTTCTGGTTTCGAAAGAAAAAGACGTGTGCTACAACATTGTGTATTTATTGTTTTGAAAAATTATCATCTGTAGCCTCCACGAAGCCTCGAAAATGGAACTATCACGTATCCAGCTTCGAACCATCATCTACTACGAGTTCTGTAGCAACACCGGAGTGACAGAATGTCACCGTAACACGTGTGCACGTTTAGGTGAGGATATTGTATCACTTAGTACAGTCAAACGATGGTATCAAAATTTAAGATTAAGAATTTCGACATCGAAGATGAATCACGTGCTGGTCGACCTACTGTGATTGATGAGACCGAATTGCGGAAATCCATCGATGAAGATCAAAATGCTACATTACGGGAACTTGCATCTCACTTCAATGTTTCTCAAACAACCATAATTCGAGCATTAAAAAACATTGGTTTGACATACAAATTCAATCGATGGGTGCCGCACGATCTGACACAAAATGACAAAGAAAAACAAAAACGGACCTGTGTAAACTTGCTCGAATATCACCGAAAGGGTGATTTTTTGAACCGGATTGTTACGTGTGATGAGAAATGGGTTTATTACGACAACACCAGTCGAAAAGGAGGATGGTCTGAACCAGGTGTACCGGTCAGGACCGTAACCAGGCGCACATTGACCTATAAAAAAATCCTCCTCTGTGTTTTCTGGGATAGTCGCGGTATTATATACAAGGAGTACTTAAAAAGTGGCCAGACCATCGACAGTGAGCCGTACAGCAGCATTCTGCATAAAGTGGACGCAGCAATTAGGGAAAAGCGAAGTAAGGAGTTCCGACGCAAGGTGGTTATGTTTCACCAGGATAATGCCAGGCCACACGTCAGTGCGTGGACGAATTGGAACTTATACAAGCTGGAATGGGACTTAATGCCACATCCTCCATATAGTCCGGACCACCTTCCGACTACTATCTGTTTTCGCCTCTGCAACTGCACCTTAGTGGTGAAATTTTCAATTCTTCAGAAGAGGTCAAAAAAGAGGTTGACCTCTTTCTCGACTCACGTAGCCCAGAGTTTTTCAAGGAAGGCATTGAAAAACTGCCAAAACGTTGACAGAAGATTGTCGAACTTAATGGTGATTACTATCCTCACTAATGTTTTGTATTTTTGTAAATATTTGTTGTCAACATTAAAATAAAAAAGGGTCAAAAGTTTAGACTCAACCTGATAATATATTGCAAAAACATTGAAATGAGTTAAATGTAATTTTTAAAAACAAAACTATTAAAAAAATTATTTATGAATTATTTAACACATTCAGTTTTTGTGCTATATAAGGATATATGGGGTATTTTGACAAAATTTTAAATTTCAGGAATAAAAATCTGGTGAAAGACTAGCAATAAAGCCACAATGCTTGAAATAAGCATTTAAATTCTGCAGTAAATTTCCTGTCAAAGAATTTCTTTCCCTACCATACTTCTGCATGAGAAAAAAGTTGAAAAAAAATTCTTTGAGTGCAACGCAAGTGATTTTCCGTACAATTTTAGCAAGAGGGATGGTAAGGAATCTAAAATCCACGGACAGAGTTCAAAAAATGATAACAACCGTAAAAATGAGTACAGCTTAATTTTTGCCTACATATTTATATAAAACAATAGTCCCGGTTTCGAAAAAAAAATTTACATCGAATTACTTTTATTGAAACAAATTTATACAGACAGCTCCAAACTTCAGCATCAGGAACACGGAACGGTAAGGAGTTTCGTGGTATATTTGGACATCTAACATCGCCCAAAACTTATTTATGTGGTTAATATTGTTATACAGTCATGCAATGGGATGTTTTCAAGTATAAGAAATTAAACAAAACACAACAATATGTACTAAAACAAAAATTATTATTCAGAGACTTAAAAGTCAAAATAATTATGTGAGAATGACTCATATATTTCTATATCACGCAACTCCAATATCTAAACAATAATATTTTAAAACTACAGACTATCTTAAATAAAACTTCTTTGGAACTTGTTCTTGCTCAGCCAACTTCTATGTTATTAAAGATGAAATATTCATTAGGAGAAAGGAAGTACAACTTTAACAATAAACACTTATTTTTTACACGATTTCTCTGCTTTCGTGTTCAATTGGAGCACCGTGTAGAAATATGGTGCTTATTTTCTATATAAATAATAAATTTATTTAGCCAATCGAGCGAAAAAATGCCTAACTTAATGATTCACAGAACAGTAACACATCGGAGTTCAGAGCTGAGGGAAAATTTAGAATGGGGATCCCACTGTCTGGAGATGACCCGCGCTGGATGATCTTCTCCCATCAGAAACACCCCCCCCCCAATTTAAATTCAAAGAAACCACCATCTGCCATGCCAACGCTGCTCAAAGAATCAAAATTAAAAAACACCTTTACACTTCACAACCATCCTCTGCTCATATACGTTATTCAATAAAGTCCTTTTATTTCCATTCCAAAAAACGCGAGGTCTTTTCCTTTCCATTCCAAAATACTCTACCGACACAAATCATTCCACACTACCGTATTTATCTACACAGCAAATTAGAATTATTTTTTAGCTTTATCCACAGCCCGTGGTTTTATCACCCTGAAGAGTATCTTTGCTTAGTACCTATTACTTGCAATAAAATAGTTATCAAATTATAAACGATCGACAGAAACTTTAACACATAACGAACAAGTAATATAAAATTTCATTTTTTAAAGTCAATTCCTACTTAGGTCATCAAAGAAAAATTTAATATAATCCGTTAAGCTAATATTAGTTTTTGTTGCATTAAAACCCTATTGGTTTACAATGAAAGTATATGGGAATTTGGTGAAATATTAGAGATATCGGTAAGTTGGCGTCACTTTTGGCAACTCATTTCGATCGCCAAATTTGGCGATAAACTTGGCGGTATTTGGCGACAGAACAGGGTCTCTCCTATGGTAACCCCCTTTAGGTATGAAGATGCATTAAATGCTGTTCAATAACCAGTGGTCGCCATTTTGTCTCCCATATAAAACTAAAATTAATTAATTTAATTTAATTAATGAATTAATATTTGAAAAAACTGTATTAACATCAAATGTCACCCACTACAAGTTAAAAAAAGTTTATTTGAACTTGATTGGATGAATAATAAATATTTTATTAACGATTGAAAATTTGAACAAGATATATATAGGGAGAGTGTGAACTAATAGTAGGAATTGAAAAATGAATCATCAAATACCTGTTATTTTTCCCAGCCAATGAATTGCCAGATTTTTCTAAGGATATGAGTGTGATAGGTTTATTGCGAAATCGCTTCCCAGATGTTAAGCTTTATTCGTTTTTCTTCAGCAGCTTGCAGCCGCTGAAGTCTTTCAAAGACATGAAAAGCAAATTTTTGATTTATTTTCGCTTTGG
This sequence comes from Maratus speciosus, assembly GCA_963932465.1. Lineage (NCBI taxonomy): Eukaryota > Metazoa > Arthropoda > Arachnida > Araneae > Salticidae > Maratus > Maratus speciosus. The sequence continues at coordinate 187,981,372 of OZ010798.1, read as the reverse complement.
CACGTCGTAACAAGAGTTCATAAGCGTTTAAAATAGGACATTTTTAATCACTTTTTTATTAATATAGAAAACAAATTTCATTTTTATTATAATTTTAATGTGTACTTAGTAAAAACAACTGTTTCACCTATTTATAATATATCTAATACTTTGCTGGTATTACGTTCTAAATTTAACAGGTACTTTTCGTTAATTTGTCACTAAATAGTGAACTACATAACAATAACATTTGTTGTTTATCCTAATACATTAAATAATGCCCATCTCTATTACCTAATAGCCTATGGTTCTGCTTCTCAGTACAATTCTATATAGGTTTTAATGCTTATGAAATTGTATAACATGAATATTCACAGCAACAGTTTCCGGTAACCCTGAATATACTTTATGAAGTAATTTAAAAATCAGCTACTCAATTTAACTCTTAGGGAAAGTAGGGGAATGGCGCTCACTTAAGGGAAAACATCAATAGCTAGTCAAATTAGTTTGCAATCAACTAATTTGCATAAAAGTATAAGGATTTTTTTTATCGTTTTATTTAAATAAGCATCGATTGAGCGGTAATGCCCGACATGGTAGGGTAATTGTGCCCAGAGTTTGAATACAACATTTAAGTAAGACAAAAGTCACATATGGAGTTGTGTGGGCTGTTCACACCACTGCAGACTTTTTGCGACCACTCAGGGGTGTAGCTACAGATATTTTTTCGGGGGGGGGGGGGGGGGAATTCGAAAATTTCCCAACTTGAAACAAATTCTTCCAACTTTCAACTAAAGTGCGTATAATACATGTACCACAATGTGTATAATAATGATAATGAAAATTATGCATAAAAAATTCCTTTCCAAAGAAAAATTTTGAAACTGGAAACATAAAAATTCTAATTATTGATTTGTTTAATAAAAAACAAACACGATTTGACTGTTTTTAGAAAATGTCTGTCTGTGTGTATGTGACACAAATTTTGTGTTTGCTCTATCTCAAGAACTAATGTGCGGAATTTAATAAAACTTTTGATTCAGTTATACCTTGATGAGAATTAATGCTGATAAGTTTTTGGTGCAAATCGCCCGAAAGGTGGCGCTGCTAAGCTGCATTTTTCACGATTTACATGATTTTAGCGATAGTTATCACTCAAAAACTGTTGCATGGAATTTGATCAAACTTCATATTCTGTTAAACCTTGACATAATTTGGTGCTTATTAGGATTTTGTGCATATTATATAACAGGTGGCACTGTTGTGCAGTATTTTTCACGATTTTCGCGTCAGCTATATCTGAAAAACTAATGCACGGAATTTAGTCAAACTTCATATTCGGTTGCACGTCCTTATTGGGCTCGCTTGGGTGTTTACTGTCCAAAGGTATCACTTTTGTGTTCTTTGGGTTTGGAATTTTGGTTGCATCTAACAGGGTGTGTGCCGAAATTCAATGATTTGTTTGAAAAATGCGAGGCTTCTATCTCCTTTTTAAATGAACACAATTAAACGAATCTATATCTTTAGAATTCATTATTATGGGCATAGAATTATTATTTAATTTTAGCATTGCGTTTGCAAATTTTGAGGTATTAACATACATGGGATAGAATAAAGTTTTGGGATTGGCACATCCGAGTTGTTTTCATTTAACATTAATTCTTCTTGTCTTCAAAGAAGCCAACCTGATGATAACATCATCCAGTTTAATAAAATCCACTATTTGACTTTCACATTTTAAAAGCATTAGGCTGTCAAGTCTGTCATCCTTCATTGTAGTTTGTAATATATATATTTTTTAATTTTTATTTGACTAAAGATTCTTTCATTAGATGCAACGCCATAAAGATAAGCTTCTGTGAATGTTAAGATATGAGTATATAGTTTGACGGCATGACCCAAATAGTTTTTGAATTTGATACGAATAGGCGATAAATATTAACGACTGGTACTAGTAGTACTGGTTTTCCTCCAACTTGAGCAACGACAACCTTTTTCTCCTTTGAACGAGAAAAAGTTGGTTTTAAAATCGGCTGAAAAGTTGGTGAATCGGATAGCAGCTAGTCAGTTAGGATTTGGTTTATTTCTATTTGACTCTGCAAGTCATGTACATCCGTTTCTCATATACAGGTGGAAACATTATTAACTTTTCTACGTTAGTGATACTCAAATTTGCCTTGCACAATTGAAATTTAAATATGAAATGTATTGGTGCAATATTCTCCTGATATAGGGAACATTGTCATTTAAGCTCATTACTAAATTGCCGAAATTTTCTTGTATTTCTTATAATTATTTCCTGTAAAACTTATGTGTATCAATGTTCATTGCTGTGCTATTATTTTTATCTATTCTCTTTGGTGAAACCGTTTTCCTACCGCGCTTTCGGAAGTCAGCTTCTTCAGTCATATCCTATTATTCATAATTGTTTGTGAACTTGTCTATAAAGAAATCTTTATTTCTTCAAAATTTTATTCAAGTGCAACGTGACCGTGCATGACGATTTTTTCTTCAGATGATGGACATCTTTCATAATCATATTTCTTTCCAAATTCAAATCGTCCTTTTTTTTACCTTTATTATCCTCGAATGGATTTTTAGATGTTCCAAAATCTTCCACGAAAACTCTTTTCCTATTATGAAGGGTTCTTTCGTTCTTGTATTTATAGTCATTTTTTAGAACAGCTTTAAACACACAACACTGGACTTTTGGTTTAAAATTTTACAAACACCCATAAATATAAACGAACAGGACTAATGTATATTTCGCACACACACAAATAAAAGTAAAATGTGACAAATTTATCAGAACCAACGACTTCTTACATTCACATTTGCTCATATAACGCCCTTTTCTTTGCTGCGAAGGGTTAACTAATTTTTGTGGCAAAAAATCACGAGAATGAGTAAAATTTTGTCCAAAAATCGGCAAATTAGTTAAAAAATTATTGCAATTTGTGAAAACTCATCAAATCTTCTTGCCCAGCTGTGTTTCAAGTAGGTGACTACATTCCTTTCTGTTGTGATACAAGTGATCTCCAATTTTCAAAAGAAGATGCAATCCCTTTGGACTAAAATAGCTGGATTCTGTTTTAGAAGGAGAAGGTGAGGTAGGCTGAAATTTTTGAGAAAGGAACAAAGTTTTGGAGGAAATAAAGGAACTGGATAGTCAGCTATTGATGGAGAGGAGTAGAGAAATTTAGGTCTGGTAGATGTATAATATTTTTGTATAACTGAAAAACACAATGATAAATTGAGTGCGGCTGATTTCTTTTGATAATTTTGTTGGGTTTAAAGGCGAGCGAACATTTTTTATGCGCATTATATCTGCGCACTGCCGGTCTTTTCCCCCGGCGCACTCAGTCTGCGTGCGAACGATAGAAGAGTGTAGACGTAAAAAAATATTCTGTGTGAAGTTATTATGAAAAAGTATTCTGTGTGAGAAATTTATCTTTAAATTAATTGTTATGTGTTTGTGCAGTGTTTTCGTTTAATAAACTGTTTGTTCTGTGAATATCCACGGACTTAGTGAAAATTAATATTAGTGAAAGAGCAACAAAATGGTAGCAGTTCGCGGTTGATATTCTAAATCGAAATTAGTTTTGTTAAAAGAAACCATGGACAAGTTAAACGTTCCCGAATTAAACGGAACTAATTATTTTATATGGAGCCTAAAAATTAAAGCTGCTTTAAGCCTTAAAAGGTTGGATACTTTCATATCAGAAGTAAAAGCAGAAGGACTGAGTGAAAAGGATTCCACCGAATGGGACAAAAAAAATAGCGATGCCGTCGCATATATAAAGCTGTCATTGTCTGATGAACAGGCGCTACAGTTTGCAGCAGAAGAAAATGCTAAATTATTATGGGAAAAAATAAGATCGAATTTTACCGGTCAAGCAGAAGATAGAAGAATAGATGCCGGCAATGAGTTAAAGAATCTAGAAATAAAATCAAATGAATCTGCAAATGACTACATAGCCAGAGCTCGAGGCATCTCAACAAAATGTCAAACACTTGGATTGGCTATAACAGATAGAGAACTTGTATTCTACACGGTACGAGGTCTGAAAGGAAAGTTCTCGAAAGTAAGAGATATTTTAAAAACTCAACGTGAGAAAAGTATGGATGAGGTACTAGAAATTCTACGGGAAGAAGAACTGACGAATACCGCTCGTGCTGAAGGGACCGCCGCTGAAGTATTCTACTCAAGGAAAAATAAAAGTCCGAGACTTTGTTACATTTGCAGACGTCCAAATCACATAGCCAAGGATTGTTTTTACAGGAATAATATTTCAAGAAATGACAGGTCCAATGGAAATCGACAAAGAAGAAAAACGCATCACGATGTAAATTATCCAGTTAAGGACAGAAACAATTCGGTACTGACTGTTTCATCGGAACAATGTGAACTATGTGATAATATATGGTTATTAGACAGCGGGGCTAGCTCGCATATGTGTAAAGATAAAATATGGTTCAGGAATCTAATTCCTGAAGAAAAGGATATCTATCAAGCAGGTAAAAATTCCAAAAAAATTTCGAAGGGTACAGGTACGGTATCATGTGATACGGTAAGTAAAAATGATTCTATACATTTAACAATAAACAATGTTAGTTTTGTACCAGATTTGAGATATAATTTATTATCTGTTACTGCTTTAAGGGATAAGGGTTGTAGAATTATTTCTGAAAATAACTGTGTGCTAATTTTTGACAAATATAATAAATTTCTAACTAAAGCATTTAAAAATGATAATCGATTAGAGATTAATCTTCAACCTGCCTATAATTCTGAGTGTAATTTTACTGATAAGAGTGCTAGTAATTATGAACTGTGGCATAACAGATTGTGTCATTTAAATTCAAAATACATGTTAAAAATGAAAGAGTATATTGATCTTAAAGATGTAAATGTGTCTGATTTTAAGTGTGATACATGTGACATAAGTAAAATAACCAGGAAAAGTCATCCGAATATTGATATTGACCAAAGTTCTGATATTATGCAGTTGTTTCATTTGGATTTATGTGGCCCGATACAGCCTGAATCACTTGGTGGGGCAAAATATTTTATGATATTAGTGGATGATTTTTCTGGAATGTATTTTACTTATTTCCTCAAAAGTAAAAATGAAGCATTTGATGTATTTTATAAATTTAAAGCTAAATATGAAAATCTTATGGGTAAAAGAATTAAAAAAGTGAGAAGTGACAATGGGCTCGAATTCGTAAATACGGAATTTGACAATTATCCTGCTAATGCAGGTATTTTTCACGAAAAAACTGTCCCATATAACAGCGAAAGCAATGGAAAGGCTGAAAGGGCGAATAGAGTTCTATTAGAAAGGGCTAGGTCTTTGTTATATGAAAGCGAACTTCCCACCAAATTCTGGGCAGAAGCTATCAATTGCCGTACACAGGTATCTAATATAACACCCCGTAAAGGAAAAGAAAAAATCCCCTTAGAAATTTGGACAGGTAAAAAGCTCAATTTAAATTATGTAAGAAAATTTGGTTGTTTAGCTTATTTTCATATTCCTAAAACAATGAGAAATAAATTCGATGTACCAGGAAGAAGTGGAATTATGTTAGGATATGCTAGAGATAGGAGGGGATATCGTATTTATGATGTAAAAAATAAGAAAGTGATTGAGGAACGTTCTGTTAAGTTCAATGAAACTATAAAGGGAAGTAGATATTTTGGATTAAGTAAATGTTCAGAGTGTTGGGATATTGAACCGCTAATAAATAAAAATTTTCCGGAAGAGAATAAAATTCGTGAAAATCAAAAGAATAAATCTCTCAATTTAGAAATTTCTGACACAAGCGAAATAAAAAACGGTTGCGCAACCCCATTAACAAAGCTTAATTTGTCTCCAGCTAGACATGAAGGCGCGGAGAAAAGGAATCGAAACAACAAAATAAAAGACCGAAGTGAAAATATGACTGAAGTTCGAAGGTCAGAAAGATTGAAAAGTAAATATTCGTCAGCTAATTTAACTGATAATGTCCCGAGCAATTATTTAGAGGCAATAAATAGTGTGAATTCACATGATTGAGCTATGAAAAATGAATTGGATTCTTTAATTAAGCATAATGTTTGGGAAATCGTTGATATGCCAGAAAAAACGAAATTGATTAAAAGTAAATGGGTCTATGCTTTAAAAGAGGGCGACAGTAAGGAAATAAAATATAAAGCCAGATTAGTGGCAGCTGGATTTAATCAAATTAAAAACAAAGATTATACTGAATCGTATTCACCTGTTGTAAATATTGAGTCATTTAGATTACTAATTGCGCTTGCAGCTAAATTAAATTTGATTGTTAAGTTTTTTGATGTAAAAACAGCATATTTATACAGTGATTTGGAAGAAACTTTATATATGTCACCACCACCTGGATATGAAAAACTGATAGGGGTTAATAAAGTTTGTAAACTGAAAAAGAGTATTTATGGATTACCCCAATCGGGTAGAAATTGATATTTAAAAATAAAAGAGGAACTTGGTAATATTGGATTAAATCAATTAGCTTCTGATAACTGTGTATTCATTAAAGTTGAAAGTGATAACATTTTTATATTATGTATGTATGTGGACGATTTAGCTATCTTTTGTAATAATCAAATAATGTATGAAAATATTGTTTCTAAAATTAAAAATGTATTCGAATTGTACGAAAATAAGAATTCTAAATTTTTAGGTACAGAAATTGAAAAACATGAAAAAGGTATAAGTTTGTCACAAGTGGAATATATTGAGTCATTGTTGGTAAAACATAATTTAGAAAATTGCAAATCTGTGAAAACACCTATTGTTAAAGGTGAAGATAAAAGTTTTCCTCCAACAAATGAATTGTTTGGCATAGCTATGTATCAGGAAATTATTGGTGAGCTTTTATATTTAGCCAATAGAACACGTCCTGATATATCATTTGTCACAACTTATTTGTCTCAATTTAATCACAAACCAGAGAAAAGGCATTACATTTTGGCTAAAAGAGTATTAAGGTATTTAAAAGGTACAAAAGACAAAAAATTATTTTACAGCAACGAATTTGGGTATTTAAATAATAGTTCAGATGCTAGTTGGGGAAATGGGGAAAATGGAAGGTCTTTTTCAGGAGGAGTTGTATTGTTAGGAAAGTCATTAGTATCTTGGAAATGTCGTAAACAAAAAAGTGTTAGCCTTTCTACATGTGAAGCAGAATTATTTTCTATTTCAGAAATGTGTAAGGATATAATATGGACTGTAAACTTATTGTCTGAGTTAAATTGTAACCAATTTATAAAAGATGCCATAATTTTAAGCACTGATAGCCAAGCAGCAATACAGTGGATTAAATGTACAAAATCCTCAAATAAATCTAGGCACATGAATTTAAGATTTCATTTTGTCAGGGATTTATTGTCAGAAGGTATTATTTCATTGGAATATGTTCAAAGTGAACATATTATTTCTGATTTCCTTACTAAAGGTGTAAATGAAGATAAGTTGTTATATTCTATGGAAAGTATTTCACTATTATGATATGTGTAATTATTGTATGTAATTTGTGTATAATTTTTGTATGTATATGTATTTTTTGGAATTGTTTAAAGAGAAAAAAAAAATGTATCTCTCGCAGGAGGGGTGTGTTGGGTTTAAAGGCGAGCGAACATTTTTTATGCGCATTATATCTGCGCACTGCCGGTCTTTTCCCCCGGCGCACCCAGTCTGCGTGCGAACGATAGAAGAGTGTAGACGTAAAAAAATATTCTGTGTGAAGTTATTATGAAAAAGTATTCTGTGTGAGAAATTTATCTTTAAATTAATTGTTATGTGTTTGTGCAGTGTTTTCGTTTAATAAACTGTTTGTTCTGTGAATATCCACGGACTTAGTGAAAATTAATATTAGTGAAAGAACAACAAATTTAATTTGTTTACTGTTACAGTACTCAGAAACATAATCACCAAAACAATAAAAATTTCGTAATTTTTTTACTATTACTTTTAAAAAAGAAATTGACACAAAAATCTAGAATTTCCCAACTCTAAGCTCAAATTTCCCAACTTCACATATATTGGGGGCGGGAAACCCCCCTCCCCCCCATGGCGACGCCCCTGCGACCACTTTACACATATTGTGTTACATATATAGTGGCTACCTTTTTTAAATTTAGTTTTTTTGATTTTCACCACTTTTTTGAAATCTTAAAATTCTCCTTGTTTAATGACATATTAATTAAGAAAACAGGGGAATTTTACCATTTCAAAAAAGGGGCGTTAATTAATAAATTTGAATTTAAAAAATAGTTGCCCGCTGGCAACACTTCTGGAATTCCATGCGAACGCCATTACCCGTTATCGCCATGTTGGGTTTTAATGCATTATAATTGGCGTAACAATGCACTACAAAAATAAATAAAAGCATGAAAGTACAGCTAAATGTATATATTTGTAGACATAATGAGTAAATTAATATTTGAAAATAAAAGTATACACTTACTTTTAAGTTAGATGTTGTAGAATTTTATAATAAAACAACTGCAAACTAATAACGTGAGGGCACAAAAATACTTTCCTTCCGACGGTCACTATATCCTTACTGGGAACTTACGATGAAGTTCGCTAGGTGCCGGTACCGATCGCACGTTTTCAATTCTATTCTGTTTAGATATATTGGGTGAGCGGGATTACCCTACTTTCCCCTAATATTGTTATAAAAAAGATGTTCATAAATGTTTGCAATATCCCTGTCTTCGCTTTTTCAGTTTCTAGTGAATAGTACCAGGGCCATCACTAAGACCTTTTTATTGGGGGGGGGGGGGGAGGACCTTAATTTGCCAACTCATTGAGAAGCAAAAATAAATTCTTGACATTTACCAACAAGTTTTATAATTCTACCAAGTTACTGCAATTAGAAAATGCAATATAGTTCTTATTTGTAAAAAGTTTAATAATATTCCCAATTAGATTTGAATTATTTGATTATTACCAAGTCTATCGGGAATATAAAGTAATTATAATTTTTATTAAATCTTTAACCCATTTTAGGCCAAGCATACAAATTTTATAAAATGTGGTATTAGTTTCATTGAAATATGCTTAAATTACATTCATTAAGGAAAAAAAAAAGTTTCGTGCATGAAAAATAATATTTTATTCAAGAAATAAAATGCATTCGGTCAATGGTGCGCTAACGCACCATTAAATTTAAAATTAATAATTTTTTTAAATTTTTTATGAAATTTGTTTTGTTATTATTTTATTTACAGAACTTGCAACTTTAATCCATTATAAAAACATATGATTAATCTCAAGTGGAATAATTATACATTTTCAAATAGTCGAATTCGTCAATAACCGTTTCAATTTTAAAAGACTAGCGTATTTTGAAAATTTCTCAACAGAAAGTGTTTACTCCAATTAAATTACTGATATTTTATGGATGTCTCCAGAATCCTTAAAAATAGCAGAAAAATAAAATTAGTGAAGAATATTCGTCACAGTGTTAACAAAAAAATATTTATTGAAATGGTGCGTTTACGCACCTTTGGCCGAAAATGGGTTAAACACGTTTGTCAACTAAGTTTGTAAATTTGACAAGTGTAACAGCATTCTCGAAAGTTTGAGGGGGGATAATACCTTCTAATCTGCTTTGACCCTTTTTCACTTTAAACATTTAAAAACCAAAGCGATAGACATTGCTTCTAATCTCTAAGCATACAGGAAAGTATAAATCGAAGCTATATTCAGAGTTCTAACTGAGTGTAAGTTCATTAAATGAAAACAGAAACGTTTTACGTTAAATTCGTGAAACAAGCAAAGTGCGCATTTTAGAGTATAACGGGTTATCAACCCTTTTCTGAAAATTAAATGCTTCTCCTAATAACGAGTTATGAATAAGAAAGGAAAGAGGGTGAGAGTGTGTACTATTTTCATTCTAATTTCAGTTGATTTGAAAATCTTTATGAACACTGCTAACAATACGTAAGTTACAAAGTATAAAGAATGTCAAAAATTTTAAAAAATGTTTTTAAAAATTCGATGAATAATATGAAAATAATCCAATATAATTAATTTATTGAAGCAAAAAACTCAACAGATATTTTTTTATTTTAAATTTATTCTTTTGGTGGGTTTTAGAGGAGAGTATTTAGTAGTAGAGTGGGACATTACACACAAGCAGATGAAAGTGAAACTAATTAATCAAAAGATGAATCTGCAGCAAGCCATTTTAGAAAGTTATTTTTTGACAATATGTCACATACAAATGTTTTCACGGCAGAAAGGAATGGAATAACGACCTTGTAAAAAATTACTTCAAGACAAATAAATTTTGACATACACTTTACAGCAACGGTTTCTGTCCAAGGTGTTGCGAAGGTGATTTTGTACACGATGCATCATTGTAAATGACTTTTTTCAAACATCACATACATAAGGTTTCTCGCCAGAGTGGATTGGGAGGTGAAAGTTAAAGTTTGTATTTTACGAAACAATTTTTGACATATATCTCATACATATCGTCTCGCCTCAGTGTGAATTCGAAGGTGATTTCGTAAATGATGCTTCACTTTAAATGATTTTTTTTACAAACATCACATACATATGGTTTCTCGCCAGTATGAATTTGAAACTGCTTTCGTAAATGATGCTTCACTTTAAATGATTTTTTACCAACATCACATACATAAGATTTCTCGCCAGAGTGGATTCAAAGGTGAAAGTTAAAGTTTATATTTTACGAAACGACTTTTGACAGGTATCTCATACATATCGTCTCTCCTCAGTGTGAATTCGAAGGTGATTTCGTAAACGATGCTTCACTTTAAATGATTTTTTACAAACATCACATACATATGGTCTCTCGCCAGTGTGAATTCGAAGGTGAACTTTTAAATTTGACATTTGTACAAATGATTTTTGACATATATCACAATCAAATGGTTTCTCCCCAGTGTGGATGCGCTCATGCACTTGTAACTGACATTTATTTTTAAATGTTTTTTGGCATTCAATGCATAAAAATGGTTTCTTTGAAATATGTTGATTACTTGGTTTCTCTAAAATGTGTTTATTCCTATCTAAAAACGTCTTACGACTCACAAATGGTTCGGTATGTGTGTGGTCATGATGATTCTTTAAGGTTTTTCTATCTTTGAATGACTGCTTACATACCGTACATACATATGGTTTCTCGCCAGTGTGCATTCGAAAGTGGATTGTTAAACTCTCTCTTCTACAAAATGACTTTTGACAGACATCACATACAAATGGTTTCTCTCCCGTGTGACTGCGTAAGTGATCTTTTAAAGAGTTTTTATTGTTGAATGATTTCTGACAAACGTCACATACAGGCTTTTTTGTGTAAAAGGGGAGGCCTTGACTAGTATCCAAATACATTCCATCGCTCATAATAAATCGTTCTGCATGTTTGTGGTGATGAAAATGATAGTTTAAAATTTTCCCATTTGGAAATAACATTTTACATACATCTCTAGGAAATGATTTTTGACATACTTTGCACATAAATGTTTTTTCATCATTATCGATGGGAATGTGTTGATTAGTATCTAAGGACATCTTGTGAATCTTTGCATGCCCATAAAAACAGAAATACTAAAATTTTGTAGATATAAACGTCATTTTCCTTCTTTTTTCTTTTTTGGTATGGAAATAGATCATAAATAAACTTCAGAAAAGCAGCGATCAAACATTATTGTCAATGTACCTTTAATTCTGAAGAATCTAAAAAAGAAAGCATATAAATTGTATTAAAGTATCTTGTGACATAACAATCATATTTACAGATTTACAAAGTGCCTAAAATCGAAAACAAGAGATTTTTTAAATAATATCATAAGACGAAATGCAATATTCCACTTGACTGAATAACAAAATACATAATATGAACTTTGAAAAGCTCACTGTTTTACTAAAATCAATAATATTAATAAAATAAATATTAATAATAAAATAAACGGAACTGGAGCTAAATATTTTCCTCTACATATGTTCAATACAAGGCACTGCTACCTTTCCTTTCAGCTATCCTAATAATGGGCAGCATTCTCGTGACGTCACAGTGGGAATCGTGTGGTGTAAAAATAGTGGCTAGTAGGGCTGGATTAGTTATGAATATATCGACAAATATTGATATTTTTTAATTGCCACAATAACAATATCCAAGCTCTGTCCCTGACGATATATCCCAATATCGATATCTAAGTTCTGACTCTAGTAATATATCCCAAGAACATTTTTCTTTCCGTACCGCGACATTAAACTATGAAAAAAGTGCAAATATTCCGTACCAATACCGTAATACCTTCTCAAATCCTTACTTTAGCGAGCGAAATTATTCAACGTCCCGCTCTATTCAGAGCAGAATATCCCCCTCCAGTGATTATCTCTATTTGTTCATATACCAATACGTTATCTACTTTTTATATAAGTTGCCCCAAAATACTGACTACGAAATTATGAAATAAAAATTTTGAAATCTTCCGCGCATGTGCAGTTAAAAATTATCTCATAAAAATGCCCATTCTCATCAAGTATTCAATATATTCATGTTTTAATTGCAGTATACTGTTGCTACTAATCTTTGGCAAGTTTTCGGAAAGTTGTGTTAAATTTGATTGAAAACTCTGTATGCTATAAGCAAAAAACTTTTGAATTTTTCACAGACACAATAACATCTTCACGAATATGAGTGCTATGCTTACACAAATGCACACAAACGTTGAACAGGACCCAAATAGTCATTTAACGCAGTGGCAAACCCTTTCCAGTATTTTCTGTTGCATAGTTGATCGCAAATATTATTTTATTATTAAATTTATTATTAAACCCCTAATTGTCGGCCCGACTAAATCTTCACCAAGAAATATGAAATCAAACATGTTCTTTTCATCTCAGAAGTTCAAGAACAATTCGCCAATAATTTTTGTAGATATTCGACAAAACGTGTGCAATCAAAAGCATCCAGTCCCTGTACCATAACTTTTGGAGGCCAGTGTACTACGGAGGCACAGAAAATGGAAGAACAAGCAGTGTATGATTTCTGATTCATAAAAGGTGGAAGAATCACATCGTAGAATATGATAGTGCATCAGATAGAGTTGCAAGGTCAGTAATACAGGTGTCCAGAATATACAAGCTGCAAATTACCCGTTTATGCATAAGCTATACTGATGAAGAAGTTGAGGATTTCTATGAAGAAGTAGCTTCAATGCATCAAAAGGGAAAATGCTACATAAAATTAATAATGGGAGACTGGAATGCTAGAATTGGGGAAAAAGAGAAAGGTGAGTTATCAGTAGGAAATAATGGATATGGGGTGCGAAATGAAAGAGGCACCAGATTGATTGAGTTTGCAGAATCTGAACAGTTGTATATCATGAATTCATTTTTCAAGAAAAAGCGACAAAGAAAATGGACATGGCGTTGTGCAAATGGCTCAACAAGTGAAATCGACTACATTTTAACAAACAAAAAGCATCTTATTCAGGATTGCAGCGTTCTCAATAACTTCAATACAGGAAGCGATCACAGGTTGGTTAGATGCAAACTGCTGCTAAATACTAAAGTGGAAAGAATGAAGCTTTTGCAACACTTAAAAAAATCAATCGATATAATAAATCTCCAGAAACATACAGAAGAATTCCATTTGGAACTTAAAAACCGTTTCCAAGTACTTCAAATCAACTTTAGAAGAAGAGCAAGATGTTACAGTAGTGAATAAGAATCTAACCAATACTCTGCAAGATATTGCAAAAAAGATAGCCGGCGATGCACAAGTAAAGCAGACTATTGTATATTTAGTAATTAATTAATAATAATTAAGATAACTCTTAATTGACAAGGCATATCGTATACAGATAAACATTTAATATTCATTTCACAACACATACAGACGTCGGTCACATGACAACAAAAGTAAACAGAACAGAATTCTCTGAAAAAGAATTGTGGGAGGAAAGAAACTTTGATGCTGCCATCTAGAGTTAATAAATTGAAATACAATCATGACAGCTCTCCCCCACTTAATATTGTAGTCTTTCAGGAGCTCTTCTGTACCTACCGGATCGTCTCAGTACTTGTGGAGAAGGAGAAGAAGAATTAGAATTTACAAGTTCAGCAGCATAAACTATTGAACTAGTGGGAACAGAAGGTTTTGGAGAATCAGGATGAAAGTCAGTTGGCGTAGGACCTGGAGTACCTGGCTCACGAGAATCAACTGGTTGTGGATCTGCGATACTAGGCTCTATTGGTGGAAAATCACTTTGTTTCACAATTGTATTTTCACTTCTGAAATTTCCTGTATCACTTTCTTCAGAATTTGTATCATTAACTAAAGAAATATCTGAACCTACATTAGATATTTGATCAACATGCCTTTTCCAGATATTCGAACCAACTTGAACTCTATGATGTAATTTTCCTTCTCTTGATATTATTCGACCAATTTTCCACTTGGCTTCTGGAGTATAATTTCTTACAGCTACTTTCTAGTTAATTTCAAATTCTTTTATTTTAACTTTGGACTTTTTCGATCTTGTTTATCATGAACGAAATTTGTAACATTTGGTACTATCAAATCTATTTTTGTTCTTACATGACGTTTTAGAAATAGAGATGCAGGACTCTCTCCCGTTGTAACATGAGGCATCTTCCTATATTGCAAAAGGAAGCTATTTAATTTCATTTGTAAAGTACCAGGTTCGGAAGCTAAGGCTTTTAATCCACGTTTAAGAATTCTCCGCCTGTCCATTTGTAGCTGGATGGTATGGAGCACTGAACTTATGTTTTACACCATGATTTCTCAAATTCTTCAGATGTAAACTGTTTAGCATTATCTGATACTAAAGAAATTGGAAAACCGTATCGTGCAAAAAGTGAAGAGAGACAAGTAATGCTATTTTCTGAAGTTGTACTAGGAACAATAAAAACTTCTGGACATATGATGGGAATCAACCACTAAAAGAAGCATTTTCCCCATAACAGGACCAAAATAATCAATATGAATTCTTTGCCATGGAGCTGTAGGCCATTCCCAATGATGTGTATAAACTTTAGGGGGATTATTTTTCAAATTTATACAAGTAGTGCAATTTCGTTCAAGATCTTCAATATCTTGGTCTATACATGGCCACCATACAAAACTACGGGATAAAGATTTCATTTTATCTATACCAAAATGACCAAAATGTAATTCTTTTAAGATTTGGTTTCTATGAATTTCAGGGATAACTACCCTACATCCTTTTAAAATACAACTATGTTGAAGAGTGAATTCTTCTTGTTTACTACCAAAAAGTAAATTTTTAGGAATTTTAGAACCAGAAATGAGGTGATGAAAAATTTGACGTAAAAGGGGATCAGATTTTGTAGCTGATGCAATAGATTTCGAAGTTAATGGTAAGATAGAGAGTTGATTAATTTGAAGAATTTCAGATTTATCAATTGCAACATTCGAATTTAATTGTTGAGGTAAATCTTCACTACGTAAAGGAAGTCGCGAAAGAGCATCAACATTTCCGTGATCAGTAGTTTTTTTTTTTTTTTTTATAACGGATATCATATTGAAACGTTTGTAAATAAATTGCTTATTGTTGCATTCTAGCAGCCGATAACACAGGAATACATTTAGAAGGAGAAAAAATAGACACTAAAGGTTTACTGTCAGTAAATAAGGTAAACCTGTTGCCATACAAATATTGAAAAAATTTCTTCACACCAAATATAATCGCTAATGCTTCTTTATCAACTTGACTATACCGTTTTTCTGCATTATTCAAAGTTCTGGATACAAACGCAATAGGTTTTTCAGTGTTATCTGGCATCATATGCGAAAGAACTGCAGAGATACCATAAGAAGCATCAATAGCTAAAACTAAAGGTAACTTAGGATTAAAGTGAGTAAGAACCCTGTTAGAAGTAATTTCTTATTTTATACTTTTAAATGCTTGTTCACACTTATAAAACCAATTAAATTTAACATTCTTCTTAAGCAAATTATTTAAAGGATTTGCAATAGTAGATAAGTTTGGTACAAACTTAGCATAATATGTAACTAAGCCTAGAAAAGCTTTAACCTGAGATACATTTACTGGTCTTGGAGCATTTAAAATTGCTTCAATTTTATCTTGTGTTTTATGAATACCATGTTTATCAACTTTATAACCACAGTAAGTAATCTCCTCTGCCATAAAGAATGATTTTTCTTTATTTATTCTAATGTTATAATCCCTTAATCTTTCTAATACTTGCTTTAATCTTTGTACATGAGTTTTATCTGTTTCACCTGTAACCCCAATATCATCTATAAAAATTGTAACTCCCTCAATTTCTCTTAAAATGTGCTCAATTTTTCTTTGCCATATAGCAGGTAAACTAGCAAGACCCATGGATAACTTAATTGGAATAATCCTTTTGGTGTATTAATGGTCAATAATTCTTGTGATTGTTCATCTATAGTAACTGAAGATAAGCTTGATTTAAATCAATTTTTGTAAAATATACACCACCACCTAATGTAGCTAACACATCTTCTATTTTAGGTAAAGGATATTTTTCAACTTTCAGAAATTTATTTAATGTTGCTTTAAAATCACCACATAAACGAATTTTCCTATTAGGCTTAACCACTGGAACTACAGAAGTTGCCACTTGCTGTTTGTAACTGGTTTAATAATACCTGCGTCTTGTAATCTTTGTAATTCGTCATTGACTGCTGCACGCAGTGCATAAGTGACAGTCCTAACTTTGCAAAATATGGGCGTAGCATCTTTTTTAAGATAAAGTTCTGCCTGTAAACCTTTTATCTCCCCAGCCTTATGAGTAAATAAATCAGAAAATTCCTGTAACAAACCTTGTAATTTATCAGAATAATTTACAACTTCATTCACATATACTGATTTTAAATTATGTGAAAAATATCAAATTCAGATATCCAATCTCTACCAAATAATAATGGAAAATTATCTTCTTTTATCATATACAACTTTACCTTTCTAGTTTTATTTTCATAAGTAACATTTACTTCAACATAACCTACAAGATTGAAAATTTCACCAGTTGCAGTTTTTAACTGAACATCTGGAGGAAAAATTTTATGATCAGGAAAAATTCTGCGAAATCTTTTTAAAGGAACAGCAGAAATTGCAGATCCAGTATCTAACTCCATATCAGCTTTAGCCTTGTTTTCAATGAAAACAGACAACTTAATTGGATTTGAACCTTTATCATACTTTAAAGTTAAAACATTTACAGTATTTAAAAGAATTAACCTGTTTTTGAGAATTTATACTTCTGCATACCTAGCTTAAATGGCCTTTTTTTCTACAAAGGTTGCAAGTAACATTAATAAATCAGCAAACATTTGCTAAATGTGAAGCATTTCCACATCGATAGCACTTTAACTTATTTTTATTCATGTTAGAATGTGTATTATTTACCTGATTGTTGACATTCTTTTCTTGAGAACAATTTTATACTTTCTTATTTTGTACATTTTTCGTACTGGAAATTTTATTTACATTGAAATTTTTATGCTTAATTTCAGCAAGTGCAATATATACATTATATAAAGCTAAAGCTTTCTCAACAGCTTTTTCGAAATTTAAATTATCAACTTGAGCTATCAATTTATTCTGAATATTTTCGTTTTTCAGACTGCGCAGAAACTGTTCTAGCAAATTTTCATTTAGAGTATCACCAGTAAATGAACAAAAGGTCGTACCCTTTTTTAATCTAGCAGCAAAATCTTGAATTGATTCAGTTTTATTCTGAAAACATTTTCTAAATTTAATTCTCTCAATGAATTTATTGGGGGCGGGGCTTAAGTGTTTAAGCAGAATATCCACAATTTCATTATATTTTTAAGTTTCACAATTCTTAGGTACACATAAATCACATAATAAACCATATAATTTCGGTCGTAATAATGATAAAATAGCAGGAACTTTCTTCTGTTCTGTTATGTCATGCAGAACGAAATTTTGTTCTAATCTTTTCACGTACGTTGTGAAAGATTCTACTTTTTCATCAAATTCTTTAAAATGGGAAAACATTTTACTTTATTAAACGAAAGCATAAAAATGTAAAAGTATATGTAATAACACTTACCACCGCCGTAAGTACTGTAGAACACTATGAAGTATTAATATAGCATTGCAGTATTCCACTGAATGTAGAACATTTAAACCAGAAGTATAGCCATTTTCACCGGCACAATTCTCAGTTTGAGTAAACTTTTTCCGGTACAAATATTTCATTTCTATCCATCGTCGCCACTTATTGTATATTTAGTAATTAATTAATAATAATTAAGACAACTCGACAACAATATTGACAAGGCATATCGTATACAGATAAACATTTAATATTCATTTCACAACACATACAGACGTCGGTCACATGACAACAAAAGTAGACAGAACAAAATTCTCTGAAAAAGAATTGTGGGAGGAAAGAAACTTTGATGCTGCCATCTAGAGTTAATAAATTGAAATACAAACATGACACAGACAAAGAAAATAACAGAAGAAACAAGAAGATTAATGAAGAAATGCAGAGAATTTAAAATGAAGAAAAACAATCCTAAATCAAGAGTTGAATATGCTGAATTATGTAAAACGGTAAGAAAATGTGTTACAGAAGATATCAGAAAATTTAACTGTGACCTATTCAAGAAAGTTCTAGAAGATAACAAAAGTTTAAAATCAGCTAGGCGCAAACTACGTGTTGGAAGAAAAGGTATTTTTGCACTTAAAGAGGGCAGATGGAACAATCATCAAAATCAATAAAGAAATAGTACACATTATCGAAAAATTCTATAACTATCTATATAAATGTGAAGACCACGTGACCTACACACCTATCTACGTAACAATCCACCTATCACATCAACCTAGCTGATCCACGAGAAAACTTAACAGAAACCAAAGCGATAATCCCAGTGATGACAAACGAAGTTTTACAAGCCATTTGATTTATGAAAAAAGCTAAATGCCCTGGCGAAGATGGAATTACAATCGACCTTATCAAAGAAGCAGAACAATTTGTAAAAATGCTATCCTTATTATTTTCCAAATGCCTCAAGAAGTCAAATGTACCAGAAGATTGGAATAATGCTGTGATGATGCTACTTTACAAGAAAGGGGAGAAGGAAAACATTAAAAACTACTGCCCGATCAGCTTACTATCAGTGATTTATAAAATTTTCACCAAAGTTTTAACGACAAGACTTGAATCAGCTCTGGACTCAGCTCAACCTAAAGAACAAGCAGGATTCCGAAGTGGATTCAGCACAATGGATCATATCCATACGGTAAGGGAACTCATAGAAAAAACATAAGGAATATAATTTACCTCTCTGCCTTGCCTTTATTGATTATGAAAAAGCATTTGATTCGGTCTACACATCAGCAGTAGTAGAATCCCTGGAGGACACTGGTATAGACAAACCTTACATCAATATCATAAAGAAGATTTACAAGAAAGCAACAACAACCATTGGCTTGGACAAAGGAAAAGCAAAGATCAAGCTTGGAAGAGGGGTAAGACAAGGAGACACCATTTCGCCTAAGCTTTTTACTGCTGTCTTAGAAAATATTTTCAAGAAGCTGGATTAGGAAAACAAAGGGATCAGAAGAAATGGGGAATATTTAAGTCATCTCTGATTCGCTGACAACATTTTAATTTTCAGTTACAGTCCTGAAGAATTGGAAAATATGCTAAAAGATTTGGCAGAAGCTAGCATTAATGTGGGATTAAAAATAAACTTGGAAAAGACTAAGGCAGACCTGCCAACTACTACGATAAAATCGTAGTTGCTATGATTTGGAACTATAAACTACGATGCTACGAAAATAGGTCTTAAACTACGATTTTTTGCAAAAAACACAAACGCATTTTTTGTTTCTAGTTGCGATTTTTATCCCGCACAGCATATTTTTCAGGAGCGATTCTGTTGCGTAATTTCCAAAATTTCAAAGTATTCATTTCCGAAAGTTTAAAAAAATCGGCCATTAGTCCGAAAATTCGGACATTATAAAATGCTCATTGGAAAAAAAAAATCTGGGCTGCAAAACATACTTCTTAACATAAAACACTCTCTTTATGTATATTAACCATGAATGAATCGTATTTCTGTAAATATTTATACAGGAATTCGCTTCCTTAGAAACAAGGTACCATTTTAAGAATTTCTGGAAAGGAGGGGATGGTGATCTTTGAGGGGCAAGGTTTGAAATAGTGTGCAAAATCGCACGATTTGCGATAAACTAACGCGAATTTCGACAAATGACCGCATAAAAAAATCAATTTCGTCAATTGGTCGCAGAAGAAAATAAATTTTGTCAAAGGATCGTGGTAAAAACGCAGTGTTGATTTCCGGGAGTAGCCCGGGGGAGGGGAATTCCCCCCCCGCCGGAAGATTTGAGATTTTGTGTTTTCAGTGGTGTGAATTTAGTCAAAATATCGTAGAAGGAAAACGCGAATTTCGTCAAAAGATCAGTAAGAAAATGCACATTTCATCGAAAGATCTGTAAAAAAACGCAAATTTTCACCGAAAGATCGCAGAAAGAAAACACTAATTTCGTCAAAAGAACTGCGGAAAAAAACGCAAAATTCGACAAAGGATCGTGGTAAAAAATGCGAATTTCATCAAAAGTTCATGGTAAAAAGTGCGGATTTCAACAAAGAATCGTGATAGAAGAATGTGAATTACGATTGCCGAAAAATTGTGAATATCCTAAAATGATAGCAGGAAAAAAAAACCTCGAATTTCGTCAAAATTTACTTCACTGGGATAAACAATTGGAACTCGGCTCCTTTTATAAATGTAAAAAAAATAAAAATAAAAAATAAAACAAAATAAAATCGCTGCAAAACGAAAAGAAACTCTAGAAATCGTATAAAAATTTTCAAAGGAAAAAATTTACTATATTGAATTAAAAAACTGAAACCTTATTCCTTTTACGAATGTCAAAAGATGGCTTTGTAACATGAAAAACCAACCAACCAACCTCCAGATTAATTTTAATTTTGTGTTCTACGATTTCTCATTTTCAAAGGTTCGCAGGTCTGCTAAGGTGATGCTCAGTTCATTTGCATCAAAAAAGAAAATTGTCTACAACAACACTGAAATTAAAGAAGTGCAAAGTTATGTGTACCTTGGGCAAGAAATATCATGAATGAAATCAATAGAAGAATAAGAAATGGATGGAGTGCTTTTGGGAAGAACAATATTATTCTGAAGAGTAGCATGCCCCTTTGTTTGAAAAGAAAGGTATTTAACCAATGTGTTTTGCCTGTGCTAACTTATGGAGCAGAAACATGGACTCTAACAAAACGGATGGTACAAAGATTACAAACAACACCGAGAAGTATGGGAAGATGTATTCTAGGTATAACTAGAAGAGACAGAAAAAGAATAACCTGGATAAAAAGTCAGACGAAAGTTTTTGACATCACTGAAAGAATTAAACGGCTAAAATAGAAATGGGCTGGACAAATTGCAAAAAGACAAGACAATAGATGGAGCACAAACACCCTACAGTGGTATTAGCCCGGTCTCCCCTATCTACCCTATATATATATAATCCTAATGAAACGACTGAATTGAAACGAATTTATGTAACGATTCTATGAAACGACTGATTAAACAACAAACAACTGATTATGTTTCACGGCGATTTCTCCTAAAATATGGAATACTTTGCGATGAAATTAACACCAAAAATCCGTATTGATCGACCGATGTCAAAACTGGTATTAGAATTTTTAAATTCGAATTAGTTTTCGAAATATTAATTTTTTTCTAATTTTAAATACTTTTTACTAATGATGGCAACTCAAATTTCAATCATAGCAGATATTTTTTTTTTTCATATTTCAGAAAAGGTTATAATTTTAAACTAATTTGGTGACCGGTTTGGCCTCCCTTAAATCTATGCTAAGAACAAAGCTTTTTTTTTTTTTTTTTTTTTTTTTTTTTTTTTTTTTTTTTTTGTATTTCGTTATTATTTTATTTAATACAAAACTTTCATTTAAAACTGAAACATTCAAAATCAATGGCTTTCACTTCTTTCTTTTTTTTAAACAAAACGAAAAGAAAAATATTAGGCTCAGATGTCATATACGCACTGGGGTACCTAATTGGCACCAAAATGGCATTATTTTGCCTGACATAACCCGGCTATTGTTGCTTATTTATTAATAAATGTTTATCTACATTTATTTTCTTTTTATTTAAAAAATATTATAAATTGCTTTGTTCTATAGTTATTAATTAATTTTTTTTATTTATTGTTATTTCATTTTAAAAATAATAGAAAATAATTTAAAAATACATATGTAACTGGTATTCGAAAACGAGGTTTTCGCCAAATTGCCGTAAAAAAAGTCACGCCAAACCCGGTGCTTTAATTTCAAATTCAAAGCAAATGACCAATATCGCCAAATTATACAAGTTGACGTAATTTTTATTTTAAATAACGAAAGAACAAATAAATTAGTATAAAAATACAAATAAAGCGTCGAAATAAAAATCACTTGATGGCGTAAACGCGTGTAACTTCCTTACAGTCAAGTGAATGTGACATTTATGATCAACCATTATTGGCATTTAATCTTATAGTCTGGCGATAGATTTTTGACCAATGGGATAACCAAGTGTAACGTTTTAATTTACCACTACTCAAAAAATTTAAAAAAAAGCTAACTTACGAGTTAAAAAAAAACAAACACTGTCGATAGTAAAGTGAGCCTTTTAAAAATATAACATTTGGGAATTACAGACTTTTACGAACTATTTTACTAAATCACAAATATATACTTAAAATAAGTGAACAAATAACTGTTATACAATAAAGTAAGCAAATAACAGCAAATCACAATGTCTTGCATGGTTTACAGTAAAAATCTTTTTCACGATCAGGGTTGAAATAATTGGCGCATTAGCATACATTTTGGCATGGTGTCCATATAACGGAAAAGTACCAAAAAAAGCTATTGGCGAGATTTGAACCCAGCTAACATAAAAGTACCAAGAATTCTTTGCGATCATGGCAACTTTTATGTAGTTTTATTCGAAAAAATAACTTTGATTCTTTAATCAAAATGGAAACCTTTCTTATGAAAAGCGAAGGAACTGTTGATGATAGTCACATGACGTAAGCTATTACTATAGAGTTGTTTTCAATTCTAAAAACAGCGCAAAGAATAATATTTCCAAACGATTACAAATTTATTTACACATGGCTATTAAAAACAGAAAAAAAACTTTAAAATTACTATTAAATGAGTACGTGTTAAAAACGGGATAATATTGAAAATTATGTCTTAAAATTTGTATTTATACGTGAATATTAAAAGAGAAAGGAAACTTTAAAATAATAAATACATTAATATGCGTTTAACCCTTTCAGGGGCAAGGTACTTCTATTCGTAAAATGTTGAAATCAGTGAATGGCACCAGAATTTACAAACAAATTTCGAAATAACGAAAATGCTTTTGTTCACTTACTTAATAAAAGGAAAATTTTCATTCCAATATTCTGGTGCCAATGTGGCATTTAAGAATTAAAATTAAGTGGTCCAAAAATGAACCACTGCCCTTGAAGGGGTTAAAAGCAGTAAATTGAATTATTTCAATAATTTTATAAAGCTGTTAATAAATACCGACCGGCAAAGACTCTGTTTACCTAATTCATTTTATTTTAGCTTCTTTTCAAATGTTTAACTGATCTTCTTTAATCAACACGAAAACAACCATTGGATGCCTTAACAGCAACTGATTCGGCCTTAAATTTTCGCAATCAAAGAGAATTGAATGGAAACCCATTTACAGGGAGATCGCTATAGGTTTTTTCATTATAATTCAATCTTCTCTAATCTTTTAAAAACCGATCAAATTAGCGGGATTTTATATTCTGCGGTGTCTGAATGGGGGTTGGCGAGCATAGCTTGCAGGGGGCAGAGCCCCGTAGTATATATATAAAATCCCAATTGAGAGGGCACAGATTTAATTTTATGATTATTTCAGTTCCGATTTTATAGCAAATGTGTATAAATGTGATCCTCTCATAATTTTTTTAACATTACAACATTGATAATTATAATGCATTATCTTCAAGTATTAACATCTTAAATTATAATAACAACAGTAATAGCAATAAAAGTATGAGAAAAATAAAATATAAACACACAATAAAATATAAAATACATGGATAAGTACCAAGTACAAACGAATATCAACACGAACAAAACAACGAGCCAAAGTAATCTAGGGAATTTTTGATTTTATCCCCAAATCATTATGCTACCCAGTGCAGTTGAAGTTTTAACATTGTTGCATTAAGCTGTCCCTATCTGCTACCGCGCTAGGTGCCTGACATAAACATTGCCAAAATCACATGTCTCTGTTGTTCTAGGATTGTTCGAAATTTTTTCATTGCAAAATAGTTTACTCTATCTATGATGAATTTTATATGTGTTATTAAATAAATTTTAAAAAAGGCATAGATTTCTTTTATAGGTTTTTAATAATTATAAGTAGGGGTCGACCGAACCAGTAGTTTTGCCAAATACTGAAGCTTCAGTCGAAGTGTATACCGAATATTTAAAAATTTTTAATACACATTTTTGCATATATTAGCTTTTTTGGCTCTCAAATACAAAAGGTATATCGATTTGCACGTTTAACTATTTGTTTTAAATATAACTGTCAAATTATTGATAGGTATTTATATTTTGATTAATATTTTAACATTGTGGTGATGAAGATGACAAATTTGAGTGATTTTAATTTAATAGTTATAAAAGCTTTAGGATAGGCAAAGGGGTACACTTATTTGATGTGTATTTTATTTAATATACACCTTAGATATACAGAGATGAACTCTGATACATTTATTTGATGTGTGTATTAAAGAAAATACAAAATAAATAAATTTAACTTAAAAAAAAAACTAATGTAGAAATAATTAAAGTTAAAAGATAATGGGAAAGATGTCTATCTTCCTTACTATTTTTTTTTTCTCTATTGTAGACAGTTGTTTTTATTTCACCCCTACGTAGACTATTTTAGGAAGGATTTTTTTATTATTATTAAAAATGGCCTTTGACTTGTTTTTTGTAGTGCAGCTAACTATGAACTCATGCACATAATATTGAAACTCAACGTTTAACCTATTCTACTTCTAAGTAAAAGAGAATTCTTCTTCTTCTGAGAAAATACTTATCGGCAAGGCCGAAGCCGAATACCGAATCGAGTAATCGGTATTCAGTCAATCCCTAATTATAAGTTTAGTGGGCCCCGGAAGTTAAATTGTGCGTTCGTTCTAGTATAACCAGGGACATAGCTACAGGGGTGGTGTGGAGGGGTGCGACCCCCCATCACCACTTCGGTAAACTCATATACATTCGGTAATTTCGCTTTCGTTCAAAAATTGCATCATTTGACTCTGATTTTTTTCTTTTTTTAAAGAATTTTTAAAAACATATTACAAAATTTATTACAAAACAGAAAATAATGTCAAAGCATATTTAAAATTATTAAATATTTTTTATGCAATTTCACTTTTTAGCTATTCCATTGGTGTAAGAAGGGAAGGGGGGTCCATGATACAGTATCCGAAGATTAAATATACCTTCTTCCTATTTCTACGCAGTATCCCTGCAAGCTAGAAGATTAGGGTAGAGAATATCTTCGTTTCATTGAAGAAAGGAATCTGGAGAAAATGGCCTTGAGGGTAAATGCGTACACTCTTTGACCAATGCAAATGAAATTAGAAGGCCAGACTTCTTGTTCGTTAAAATTCATTTTGCTGGACTCTGAAAGCTATGGGGGGTGGATATTTCGTGGTTTTTTGGGGGGGGCAGGATGTCGCCAGATGTTTACTGTTGTATTGTCTTTTTTTCAAAGCAACAAATAAGAGAGAACCAAGAATTTTTTCTTATCAAAAAAATTAAAACGGTGTAATAAAATTACATCAGCTACTAAGGATGTACCGAATAGTGATTTTGACCGAATACTGAATATTCGGCCTACAGGTGAACCAGATACCGAATATTCGGCTAGCCGAGTAGTAACTATTCGGCCAAATATCAAATATTAGGCTGGTGGAATATTTTAAAATTTTATTAATTAAACAAGTTTCATATTTCATGGCTTCTTCTGGTGAATTAAACCAAGTGAATAATTTTTTTTTGAAATTCTAAAACAAACAACTCAGCAAAAATAACTTTTCTACCGAATATTCGGCATACAGGCGAACCGTATACCGAATATTCGGCCAGCCGAGTAGTACCTATTCGGCCAAATACCAAGTTCTCGGCTGGTCAAATACTTTTATATTTCAAAGATTAAAGGCATAAAAATGTTAAATTTTAAAATAATTTTACATGATATTTAATGCAGAAACTTACATATTGATAAACAAGACCTTTTTACAAGTAAACTTTATACATGAAAAAAAAAATCTGGTTTGAGTTATTTAAGAAGAGAATTTTAAAATTTTATTAATTAAAGTTTGACATTTCATAGCTTCTTCTGGTGAATTAAACCAGGTGAATATATATTTATTTTTTTTTTTTTTTCTAAAACAAACAACTCAGCAAAAATAACTTTTCTATTGCCTTTGATTTAGCAAGGAAGTTTTTAAATGCATCCTTAGACCAGTGTTTCGAAAGGGCTTATTTATTAATTAATTGCTTAATTATTTTCAGAGATTGTAAACATACACATTGTTTCTAAAAAAGAAGAAATGTAAAAAACTTTCGGCGGAGATAATGTGGTCAAGACAAAAAATTTTTGAACAAGAAACAACACCTCACGCCATTCATTCCATCGAAATTACAATATATTCAGTCAAAAATTCTGGCTGTGCAACTACAAGCCGAAACTGAATTTTCGCTCACAACTTTATCAGTAAATGAAGAAATTTTAGCAAGATTTGTTTCATATTAATTTAGTTTGTATTAAATGTGATGATATCATTGAAAATGGCTGAACTGACTTTTACTTAAGTATGATTCTGTTACTAATTATTATGAATATCGACAGTTAAAAGTAGAAATTGTGTAAAATTTTAAAAAATGTTTTAAATTTTTTTAAAAAGTATTATTGGTATATTAAGAATATTCGTAACATAGCCGAAAAGGCCAAATACAGAATAGATACCGAATATTCGGTACATCCCTATTAGCTACTATATATAATGGTGTATATTGTATCTTCGAAAAACTGAAAGTTTTTGAAAAAATTATTTTTAAATAAATGCGGGGAAAAAATCCTTTTCCTCAGAAAGTAGCTCAAATCAAAAGAGCTACTTTCTGAGACATTTCTGAATTCATGTTTGTTCGGAAATTGTCAGGTGTTGTTATTCAGAAACTATGTAGTCGAAAGACGTTTTCCATTTTTTGGTAAACGCAAAAGATTTTTCAGAAAATATTGTCAGAGTTGGCATTTTGAACCGAATTCCAGACACGGCAGCTCAAGAAAGGCAAAAAACTCATCATCATGCGACTACAATTGCTTATAACGTGATAAGTAATTTCATCACAAAATGTAAAACTAGTTTCCGTTGTATTCCGCTTCAACAGTCAGGTCTGCCAATATTCTTAAAAATGAGACAGAAAATGTGTCAGAAAATTTTGCGTTGTTCAGTAGGAAGCTCGAGAACCGCTTTAAAGAAAAATAATAATAAGATAGAGAACTATAAAATATAGGATTTTTTCCTTTGTAACTTAATATAACCGCCGATATGTTTTAAGATCTGGATCTGTTCTTGTCACGGGGTAGTGGAGAGTATGCAGAGATATACGCCGTATACCTTCTCTCTGGATTTTTTAAAGAAGCTCGCATACCCTCTGCTTCTCAAATAAAGCATTAGCGTATACTGTATACATGAATTTAATTTTCATGACTTTAGCGTATACCCTTTGTTTTTTTACTACTGCAACACTGATTCTTGTCATTCAGTTCGAAAAGATATTTTTTATTTATGTTTTTGAACTTGTTTTAAAATCATCTGTTTTATTGATATATAAAGACAAGTGCATTGATGATAAGCATTAATCTTTCTTCTAATTGGCGTTTTGAGACATACATTTACTTTCTGCTGCAAAAATTGAAAACACATTTTTTCTTTGTTTTCTGAAATGAAGGGATCTCAAAGTTAATTTAAATGAATTAAAAAAAATCCTTTGACTTGAATCAGGCTAATTCATGTAACAGAATCAACGCTACAACTCAAAAAAAAAAAAAAAAAAAAAAAAAAAAAAATGCAAGCAAAGTAATTTTGCAGAAAATAAAATAATTTTCCACACTGTCTACCCTCTCTCCCCTTCCCCTTCTCCATCGAAAAAAAAAAATCTTTTTTGTGTTCAACACTCTTTTTTTTATTATTATTGCAAATTAAAATAACAATATTTATTTTTTTTATACTTATGCTCAATTGCTCAACATGATATTTGACTATTTCAATTCTGATAACTTTCTATGTTGCGAGTTCCAGCTTAAAAATTCAACAGCAAAAATATTCTACATATAAAGTGCAGCTTTGATTAGCCACATTTTGTGGTTTTTAAAAACTATTTAAAGCTGTTCTGAAATCGTAACTTGCATATCTTTTTACACTTTCGTGAAGAAATTTTCATTTTTAAATACACGAAATTTGCAGATATTCTTTCTTATTCGTAAATGAATAGCGTTTCTCTTTTTTCCCATAAAGGTAACTGGTCTTTCAGAAAATGGTGCAAAAGTTAACGTTTGGAACAGATCTTTTTAAAGATCATTATGAGGTAGCAATTGATTATAACTTAACCCCTTCGGGACGGGAGCCTTTTACGAAATTTTTAATCTTTGTCACCGTTTTTTAAAAACAGAAATTTGTGTCTTCTTGAATCGAGAAAATGCGCTGATTAAATAAGGCAAATTTTACTGGTGAGGAAAAACAAGGATTCTGAGTGCTTCATGCGGCACGTATACGTGTTGCTCGTCCCCAAGGGATTAATATGTAGTTCATTTATCAGAAAATTTAAAAGTGCTATTTGATTTCAAAGCACTTCATGCCTCATGCCTGCTGATTACATGCTTCTGAATAAAAAAATGTCTACTTAAATGTGTCAGAAAATTTAACATTCTTAAGGAGTAAAAATATTTTTTAAGAACAAATGTTTATATATATATATATATATAATAAATTTGAAATCACAAATATATGAAGAAATTGGTAAAGTTCTAAAGATGATTTAGAAATGAACATATGAAACCAGTATGTAAAATAAGAAACTATGAATGACCCACAGAATCTTCAGAGGAGCTTGTGAGTTCATTCATAGAAGATGCGTTATTTCATCCAATTTTGTCGGCATTAAGCCTAAAATGACAAAATTTAGCTCCTTATAACCAGGGCCTGATTACCAACGGGGCACACTTACACCAATAAATTTTAAAAGTGTTCGCCTTATCTAAACGCCGTATTCATGTAAAATTTCTGCCATGAATGAGGCAAAATTTTCTGTTCCTTTTTACTGGTGGCAATGTGCCCCGTTGGTAATCAGGCTCTGCTTATAACGCAAACATTACAGAAAATAGATAATAAAAAACTAAGAGATCTAAAGAAAGATACACCTCATACAGGATATTAAAAATTATTAGAGCACAATACCTGAATTACATACTAGGAGTCAAAACTACAACATATCAGGATGAAAAACATGGTTAAGACTATTTTAACATGTGAGCTACAGTTGAGCATCTGACTGACACCCATAACTGTGCATCCAACTGGTGTGAGAATGGAAAAATGTAAATTGGAACTGGATTAATAACAATAATGTTTAGTGTTGCCATTTTTTAGCCCCCCCCCCAAAAAAAAATAAATAAAAGGAATGAAATTGATTGAAGAAATCAAGAAAAGACTTAGATTAACTTTTAGTTAAAGTAGAATGAAAAAATAGGAATAAACTTAATAAGTACTGAGTGAATACAAAATAAAATAAAGAATAGGAATAAATTAATACAAAAAAAATAATAAAGAAAGAAAGAATTATATAAAAATAAATAAAAGGGCAATTGATTAAATTAATTATTTTAAAGACAAAATATTGTAATATAAAAAATGAGAATATAAATAACATTTAAAAAGATGAGGAATATTTGTGATAGTAAAATATAGCCTTGTATTATGTAACTAAATGTGAAAATTTAAAAAGCAATGAGGAATATTGAGATAGTAAAATATATCCTTATATGATGAAGCAATATGTGAAAATTTATGATGTGCAATGCATGATACCCCGTATTTTTATTTATTTTTTATATGTACGTACAATATATAAGCATATATACATATACATATACACGCTCACACACATAAAAACATATAAGGTTTTAAACTTTTTTTAGCATTCCCGACCTCAACCCTCCGTAATGGTATTTTTATTTTTTATGTTTTTTAGTGTATAATGTATGGAAAAACATACACATACACCAAACTTTTTTTTTCTCCAAATATATATATATATATATATTATATATACATACATATAATTTTTTTGTGTGTATGATTTTTTATAATTTTTTCAGCAATTCACATCCCACCCTCCATCATAGTGTTTTCGATTTTTTAGTTTTTTTTATAAACATTAAATGCCTATACTGGTAAGAAGTAGAAAAAAATGAAGATTTGAGTCATGCAGATATAAAAGAGATGGGATAATTGTAAAACAATGCTAATTGCTTTAATTTAAAAATGTTAGGCTGTAAGAATTGGGAGGAACATAAACGTTTGATACGAAGACTCTGGTTAAGCAGAATATTTTTATATACTGAAATATGTAAGCAGGAATTGAAGTTCGTAAAATTAATTACATTAAATGAAAATTCATTGCATTTATCATAAATGTTGAATGTTAGGGTGTTATTAGGGAGAATATTAATTTTAACATCCATAAAATTGATACTAGAATTATTTGAAAAGGTAGTAATCTAGATTAGATTCTAGATTAGAAGGGTACTTTACATGAAGAGATATAGAATTATTATCTTTAACAGAAAGAATAATTATATCATCTATGTATCTGTAGAGCAATATATTATTTATTATTAATAAATTTACGTTCATAAAACTAAAGATATAAATCAGATAAAATGCTTGATGAAGCAGCTCCTTGAGCCATGCCCTGTATTTGAATAAAAAAAGCATTGTCTTGGAAAATAAAATTATGAAATAGTAGAAAGTTAGTCAAAGATGTGAAGTAGTCAGTATCAATGTTATCAGGTAAATTTAATAAAGGAAAATATTTTATAAATAATGTATTGATAATAGAATGTAAGCCTTTTAGAATGATATTATTAAATAGGTCTTTGAAATCTAAAGTAATAATATTATTGACATTTGTTAATGGCTTTATTTTATCCACCAATTCAAAACTGTTTTTAATGCCGTGAGTGTTGTCTTTTTTAACTGATAACTCATATTATATATATATATATATATTATATATGTATGAAGAGCTAAGAGGAAGAACATGTTAAGTAAAAAAATTACATTTGAAGAAATTTGATGTGAAAGTTTTTGTTGTCAATATTAATGATTTATTTTCTGTTTAATACCATGTGTTTAAAATATTAACAGGCGTGGTACTAATCTCTATCAAAAAAACTTATTCATATTTAATTTTGAAATATTAAAAAATATTAATATTATTTGCATTATTAAATATTAAAATATTAAATATTAATGAATAATGTCTTAAATCTTCAAGGCTAAATAGAACTTTGGTATTTTAGCTTTACCATGTGTGATAGAATACCTGATAACACCTTCGTCCATAAGATAAAATCATTTTTAAGAAAATGTAGACATAATTGATCATATGTGATAGAAAAAAACACAATATAAGAATAGGAGGGTTTGGATTTTATTTTTTATTTTCTTTCTTTTTTTTCTATAAATATTTATCCAAGTAAAAACGTTCTGTAAAAAAGTTCCAATTAAAAAAATTCTTCTGTCCAGCTTTATGCAACATTGTCTACTAAATGTTTCCGTCACCCTCTGTAGTTTGTTTTGGTCCTTTGATCTGCTTTGGGGGGACAGACAGTTAAAATTTTCTCATTGAAGTAATCTGCAACAATTATCCTTATTCTAATTACCAGAGAAAATAAAAACTACTAATTAACCAATTCTCTCATATTTTTTTATTTAATTTTTATTAATTTTCTTATTTTATCTTATGTTTTTACTTGGATAAATACTTATGGAAAAAGAGGAATAAATAAAAGAAAAAAAAATAAAATCCAAATCCTCTTATTCTGATGTTGTGCATTTTTCTGTCAAAATTATCAAATATATCATACACGTACTAAGATTTGAAATAACTAAACAATTTTGTAACTTCGAATTAAATGCTACGTTTATGAGAAAAAAAGAAAAGAAAACACTTGTTCTTAAAATATATTTTTACTCCACTCAGGAATGTTAAATTTTCTGACACATTTAAGTAGACATTTTTTTTAAAATCCAGAAGCATGAGGCATGAAGTGCGTTGAAATGAAATAGCCTTTTTAAATTTTCTGATAAATGTATTACATATAAAGTTATAATCAATTGCTACCTCATAATGATCTTTTGCCAATTGTCACGTTTTAAAAAAATCTGTTACAAACGTCAGCTTTGGCCCCATTTTGGCAAAATATAAATTAGGCCTGACCAGGCCTAATTAATGTTTTCTGTACCGATCTGGGACTGGTTTCATTCTTTCAAGTTTTCACGGGTCAAAATTTATTGAAATTATAATATTTATTTAAAAAAAAAAATTGAAAGCCTCGGGTCAAGATTTTCATTTTTTTCCGGGCCAGGATGGTCTCAGGTTGAAATTTTAGCTTCTATAATGCCGGGCCAGGCCAATAATTTTTTTCGACAGGCCTGGCCGAGTTCAGGCCTACCTTTTATAATGGGCCGGGTCGAATTTTTTCTATGGGTCGACCTGGCCCGGGCCTGAAAATTTCGACCCATACAGACTTTTAACTTAAAATTTAAAAATTATTGCAAATTTCAAACTTTGAGTTATAAATAAAAGAAAAAAAGAACTATTTTTAAAATATTTTCTGTTGAATTTTTTTTATTGTAATAATAAATATTCAATCTAAATCTGTCATTTTACACCTCACCCCGAATTACTGCTTTTACCTTTGCCCCCTCCCCCCTCACTGGAGTATCGAGCGCGAAAAGTTTAAACCTTAAGTGACGAGGTGATTTTTTTTTTTTTTTTTTTTTTTTTATAACGTGGTGAGGTGGTGTGCATGCAACCCCAAAATTTAATTTCTTGTTTTGTGCACACCACAAAATTGAGTGAATTAAAATAAGAAAATCTCCTGTGAATTTTGCATTATTTACTTGAATAAAAACAACTGAAAAAGTACTTTAAGTGTACATACATAGGGGAGACGGGGAGAATGGCGACACCTTAAGGGAATTTAATTTTTTTCACCTCAAAAAAAATTTTTTTTTTAATAGTAAAAATTCTAAAGCTGAATCATTATCTTTAATTTAACCTTACTCATAACTGTAAAGTAAGCACTCATAAAAAAAAATTTCTTTCAACCTCTGTACAGTGGCGGGATTACCCAGGACACTGGGGTAATTCCGCCACTGTATCGAGGTAATGACACCACTCTATAATGACCTAGTAAATACATAAAATGGATACTAGGAAACACATAACCTACTAAAAATGTTTAGAAAGAAATAATTTATCAAAATAATGAATAATTATAATGTTCCTTAAGCTAGATTTATTAATGTGCAAAGCTTACAATTTAACTCAAATTGAAAAAGTCACCCTTTGCTATGGTGGCGGCATTAACCCAAGAGGACAATATAGTGGAAAACCCCCAGCAAAGACGAAAGAAGAACCGAACTTGTTCAACAAATTGCATCAAAATGTCGGCGAATGCACGTAGATTACGGATAATATTATCTTAAGTACCTAATGTTTCAATAAAAGGTGTTTACCTCTACTCATTTGAAGCTCCAAAATAAGAAGCAACTAGATGAAAACTAAATTTTTCACTAGAACAAGCGAACGGTGTACAACAAAACCTTTCTCACTCTAGGCACTGTTTCTATTGTTGGCCACTACAGTGCAGGCGCAATCATAATCTCAAACTGCTGTTAGTTTTTAAACTAGACGGGGTGGCAGCATAACCCCGAGAGGCGCCATTCTCCCGGTCTCCCCTATACATATAAATACACGTATCTAAATACCACAAAAAATTTTCCTTCAGAATTGGGATTTCTCTGGGGTGGAAAACGCCTCATCTGATCAGTTAAGGGTTAAAGTTTTTAAAATTACTTTTTTTCCTCTGCTTTATTCGTAATTGTGCAATACGATAAATAAATCAGCAGTTATCTACTTCACTCCCTCCATTCATTATTTCTACTACCCTCGCTCCCCCCCAGTTTGTAAAATTTTAAATGGTTGAAATTATTTAGCTTTTTGTTAAAATTTTTTGGTCTGTTTATTTATACATTGCTGAAATAATAAATAAATGTCTAATCCCCCACCCCCCTCGCCCAAAATAAAATAATGCGAAAAACTACAAAATACAAATAAATACAAAATAAAAAAAATACAAAATTTACTATGAACATTCGGTAAATTCGATTTCCCCCCCCCCCCCCAAACGAAATGCTCTAGCTACGCCACTGAGTATAACGCGAAATAAAAAGAGTTGAGAAACACTGATGTTACATATATTATACTATAGGGTCCTTTTTATTGATACCTTTTTAATTTATATTTATCGTTACTGAACAATGAACAAATATTTTCTTTTGCTACTCTACTTTCATAAAATACCGTGTCCTAAAAACGACAATGATATCGATCGGTGATATTCGAAAATTTCTAGGAATATTCTACTTAAAAATCAAGAAAAACTTCAAATGAAGCAAATAAAACAACTAATATAATTGTAAATGTAATTTACCTACCAATAATCAATGTAAGTGCTAACTGTACAAATTTGTAAACACAGGAGATACGCGAAATATGATTTGATCAAGAGTCGTTCTTTTTCATCCAGAAAGAATCTTTTCCAAAGATTTCTTACCAAACAAGCACGAACAGTTGTTTAGTCGCCATCTATCGGCAGTCAATATAAATGAAAGAATTATCTGTGGAAATTGCAGTTTGGCATATTTTTGAAATAAGAAAAAATCAGGATGTATTATTCATTTTAACTAAGATCAACTTTTAAAGACATCAGCTTTATAACTTTAAAATTTCATCCAATATAAATAAAATGAGAATTATTACTATTTCGTAAAATTTTAATTTAGTTTTATCAAATTTTAAGGGTTTAGCTAGCCACTTAAATTTTGCTTGCACAGTAAATAAAATTTATTTTTCTTATCAATTGTAATTCAAAAGCAACATATAATACCGTGTACTTCGTATATTATATAAAAAAAGATAAAATTGTGATTTTTAACATAGTAACATTTAATCTGAGCCCTGTAGAGGAGGTGGGGGTAATTCAAAAGAAAAATGCAAAAAAATAATTTTCAGTCATACTAATGCAATTAAAAGTTGAAATTTACTAATAGAATAAAATATAATAATTTTTAAGGATGAAAATTTCTTATAGTTATATTTAGGCCTATTTTAAAATAATAAAAATTCAGAATATAATTAGAGTCCGTTGATCTGTGATAAACGTAAAATTCAAATTTTCAAACTACTTTTAATATATAATGCAAAATCATTTGTACAATTTCCTAAAATATTGTGTTACACCTATTAATTCTTTCATGAAATTTTAATTCAATTTTATCAATTTTTAAGAATTTAGCTTATAGTATCTACTTAAATTTGAAATTTTGTTTGCTTTGTAAATAAATCAGCAAATGTAATTAAAATATAAGAAATATATAATATCGTGTTATAACGATTATAATATTAATACAGTAGACTCCCTCAAATCCGCACATCATGGGACCACAGGTTGTGCGGATTTCTGGTCATTGCTTTGTTTACATTTTTTAAACCGTAATATGAATGTAACAATGCAATGAAATTTATAATAAATACAATATAGTAAAATATTAAAATAATTAAGTAAAGCAATAAATTAAAATGATAAGAAGTAAGATAATTTATAAATTATTAAAAGTAAATGTCAAGTAAATAATTAATAATGTATAATTAAATATGCATACTAAAGATGACATACATTTTCCTTGAATTATACAATGAAACTTTCTTCATAAAGGTACTCTATTAATTCACATCAAAATGATAATGTAAGGAAGTTTTATTTCAAGTTTAACCAGTCTTAATCAGGGATGTAGTGGAGGGTATACAGGGGGTATATGCCGTATTCCTTCTGGATTTTTTTAAGAAACTCCATATACCCTCTGTTTCTCAAGAAAGCTATAGTATATACACTCTAGGATATACGCTCTGCCTTGAGGGTATACCCTCTGCTTAGAGCGTATACCCTCTGTTTTTTGTACGACTACACCACTGGTCTTAATAATCAAAAAAGCTTGTTTAATACATAAATTTATTTTGTAAAAAGATTGTTAACACCAGTGGGATCAGCAATATCTTTATTTTTTTTTCAGAAATAAATTTATACTTCCTTCATGAAAAACCACGAGTTCAGTCATATTATTAAGAATTACATATTAAAATACATAGGGAATGATATAAAACTAAAAAATTCTGCTCCTACATCAGAACTGAAAGTTTCATTGTTTACATCTGTAATGATGTGTGGATTTTAGGCATTTGTGGATTTCAGGGAGTGTATTGTACTACATATATTATGAGATGTAAATTTTCAACTGAAAATGTCTGGACCAGGAATCTCTTGGCTGAAGCTGCCAATGCTCTGCCAACTGAGCTATCCCGGGCAAATCTGGAGAACCTAATTCACCCAGCTAACCTTACTGATCATAGCATCTGGTCTGATATATGAATTAGCTCAACAGAATAAATTGCAGGTTTTGGAACCCCAGTAAACATTGGATACAAGTGTGTAGTAGAGGGTATATGGATGTATACGGCATATACCTTCTGGATTTTTTAAAAAAGCTCCGTATACCCACTGTTTCTCAAATAAAACAATAGCTCTAGGCATACACTTTCATGACTCTAACATATACCCTGTGCTTATAACATGTAACCTCTGATTTTTTTAAGACAGCAACACTGGTTAGATACGTAATTACACTAATAATAATTTTAAGAAAAATATTCAAAATGGTAAATAATTCATATGACTCATAATTTTAAAATGGAGTGACTGTGATTTATTCTAATGAGCTGATTCATAAATAAGACCAGATGCTATGATCAATAAAGTTAGCTGGGTGATTTAGGTTGTCCAGATTCATCCGGGGTACCTCAGCCACAGCATTGGTGGCTTTAGCCAAGATATCCCTGGATCAAATCCTGGCCTGGTCATTTTTCATCCAGTTGGAAAATTATGACTCATATGAATTGTTTACAAATGTGAATAACTATGTTAAAATTAATCTATTGTAATTTCGTATCGAGCCTATGTTGGAGTTTCATTACCTGTGATTTATTCTGATGAGCTGATTCATTTATAAGACCAGATGCTATGATCAATAAGGTTAGCTGTGTGAATTAGGTTCTCCACATTCATCTGGGATAGTTCAAATGACAGAGCATTGGCAGTTTCGGCCAAGAGATCACTATGAATCCTGGTCTGGACATTTTTTGCCCCATTGGAGATTTACATCTCATATGATCTATTTACCAATTACACAAAATTTTTCATTTCAAAACAGGACCCTTCACAAAATTTTTTATCTCAAAACAGGACCCTTCACAAAACTTTTCACATTAAAAAAGGACCCTTCACAAAATTCTTTGCCTTAAAAAAAGGCCTTTTACAAAATTTTTCCAGCTCTAAACTAAATCTATCACAAATTTAATCATTTAAAATTAAAATATGACATGTCACTTTCACATATGTAAAGAAAATATATGTATTTTACATACATACATCTTCTTAAAAATATATAAAAAAGAACCTGAATATAACGATCATTTCAAATTCACAAAATTAGGACTAGATTTTTCACAAATGGAAAAAAAGCTGATCACAATATTCACAAAAACAGGACCCTGAGAGAAAAGTCTGGACAGACCCCTGGTTGTATTTCAATACAAATAAAATTTTGTATCTTAACATAG
Organism: Maratus speciosus; assembly: GCA_963932465.1. Taxonomy (NCBI): domain Eukaryota; kingdom Metazoa; phylum Arthropoda; class Arachnida; order Araneae; family Salticidae; genus Maratus; species Maratus speciosus. Next base: position 187,943,156 of record OZ010798.1, on the reverse strand, counting down.
TAACATTTAAATTTAACTTTGTAATGAAAAAAAATGTAATTTAATAAGAAAATGCGAAAAAATATTTTTCAGTCATATTAATGCAATTAAAATTTGCAATCTACTTATGGAATAAAGAAAAAGATGATTTTTAAGGATTGAAATTTATTACAGTTTTTTTTTAACGCATATTTTTAATTAATGAAAAATCAGGATTTAATTTGTGTCAACTGGTTTTTGATAAATGAAAATAAATTACTTTTAATGTTAATGCAAAACCATTTGTATATTTTTCTGAAATGTTGTCATAAAATTATTATTATTTCTTTCCTAAAATTTTAATTTAGTTTTATCAACTATTTAGAGCTCAGTTTATACCCACAATAAATAAAATGAATATTCCTTATCAAATATAATTAAAATATAATACAGTAGATTCTCTCAAATTTGCAAGCCTAAAATGTGCTAATGCCTAAAATCCTCATAACATCAGAGATGTAAACAATGAAACTTTTAGCTGAGATGTAGGGGCAAAATTACAGAACTTTTTTATTTTATATCATTCCGTATGTATTTTAATATGCAATCTCACGGTTTTTCATGAAGGAAGTATAAATTTTTCTGAAAAAAAAAATCAAGATATTATGAGTATCATTGACAATCACAATCTTTTTGCCAAATATATGTTAAATATATATTAAAAATTATAATATATATTAAAAATTCTAATAGTAGACTACCTTAAATCCGCGACCATAAAATTCACGAATGCCTAAAATCCGCATATTTTTTCAGATGTAAACAATGAAATTTACAATTAAGTTGCAAGAACAAAATTCAAGATGGCACCGAAATCTGTGACTACCACAATATTTTTTTTTTTTTACTAAATTTTTTGTTAATCATTCTCTTTTGGTTATTACAGCTGATTTATTACAAAATAAATTTACATTACTTTTGATTTTGGTATAAATTAGCACATCTATATGATGACGTATCGATCTTACGATCGCTTTACCACTAGATGGCAACATAGGACTTTTGGAATCGAATTGAATCGATTTCATCGGTAATAATTTAATATTTTTCTAAATTTTTATTTTACATAATTATTTTAATAATTACTTACGTTTAAACAAATAAATTATTTTAATATTTTACTTATTTTAATGTTTTACTTTATTGTAAGCATTCATTATAATTTCCCTTGCTTAACTACCAATCAAATTAATGTTTCAAAAATGTAAACAAATCAATGACCAGAAATCCGCAAAATTCTAAAATCCGCACAACCTCTGGTCCCAAGCTGTGCGGATTTGAGGGAGTCTACTGTATATATTAAATATATATTAAAGTACTAATCAAGCTTTTTTGGTTATTAAGACTTAACTAAACCTAAAATTAAACTTCCCTACTCTATGATTTTGATGTGAATTAATAGGGTATGCTTAAGGGTGTATTCGAAAAAATATTTTTCCACCTTCAACAGCTCGAAATTTTCTGAGACATTTTCAGACTCATTTTTAAAAGTAAAAACATGAAACTTGCTGGGGTGATTTCTGAAGACATGTTTAACATGCTGTGTGATTTTATTTTCAGCTCAATTAATTAGAATTCGATTTTTAAACAATTATTTTCTCAGTATGACCATTTTTTTTCATCCCCAGATCGCCCGCTTCGTAAAATTCGGTTCAAAACGCCAACTTTGATAGCGTTTTTTACAGTATTTTCTGCATTTATCAAAAAATTATGGAGCACCGCACATTATATAGTTTCTAAATAAGAGAATTTCCAAGTTTGATGTGTTTGAGTGCAAAAATGAATTTTAAAATGAATCAGAAAATAAGCAGTTTGGATCGGAATACACCCTTAAGAGGAATTTTTCATTGAATAATTCAAGAAAAATATATCACATCTTTATTATACATATATAACTATACATTATTTACTTGACCTTTACTTTTAATAAAATAATCATTTTTAAAATTATCTTACTTTTTAGTATTTTAGTTTATCACATTACTTAATTATTTTAATATTTTAGTATATTCCAAGCATTCATTATAATTTCGATTGCATTATTACATTCAAATTACTGTTTAAAAATGTAAACAAAAAAAAAATGACTGAAAATCAGCAAAATTTTAAAATCCACACAGCCTCTGGTCCAAAGCTGTATGGATTTGAGGGAGTTTACTGTATTAACACATTCACGCCGGCATGCATCACCGGTGAGTCACGCTTGACTGCCGCATCGGTCGGCGTGCATCACCGGTGGGTCACGCTTGACTGCTGCATCGGGCGGCGTGCATCACCGGTGGGTCACACTCCACTGTTCCATAGAAGGCGTGTACTACAGGTGGGTCACACTCGACTATGCCATAGACGGCATGCACTACAGGTGGGTCACACTTGAATATTCGAAAATTCAGTAGTAAAAACAATTTAATATTATAAATCTTATACATTCACGACGGGAAACGAGAATTCTCGTTTTCATTCAAAAGATATTCAAAAGATATATCAACTAAGGGCGTGGCTTCTACCTTACAGAAAATGCATTTATATGATGTTGTCCATATTTCTTTAGATTTTAAGACATTTTATATTAAATTCGTACATATGCAGTCAATGAAATCATGTCTCTAATTAATTTGCTTACTCCTTACGAACTTTCAGACATTCACAATCAACTCTGCTTGTTATATTTGAGTTCAATGTAATAAATATGAGGTAGGCATGTCATTACATACAGTGTCTGAATAAGCGAAAGTACTGCACCGCCAGATGAAGCAAAAGATGAATTCAAGAGCCGCCTCACAGCGAAAAACATGAATATAGACGCCGGCGTGAACGTGTTAAATATAGGAATATTTACTTGCCTATTACTTAACATTTAGAAAAATTTCTGAAAGTTTAAGTAAAATAAAATTCTATGACTTTGCTCATTACAAACAAGCATTGAGCCTAACACATTTATTATCCTTATCTTTTGAATCCCCTTTACGCAGGAGAGAAATTAACAAGCTCTGAGAAAATGTCAGCATTATTGTTTGCTAAAGAGAAATACTCTACTTTGGTGATGCCTATTATATTAAAGTTTGAAGTAAAATCTGAACCATTCAAAATTTTTTTATCTAAAACAGTGAAAGACCTTTGTCCTTTAGAATGTGGAAAACACATGTTACAGTTATCGAAAAAAATTATACTAAAAAACTTATAGAATTCATAATCAACCATCTTTTTACTGCAATAACTTCATCTGCTTTAGTAGAATGATTGATTTCTACTTTTGGTTTGGCATATTCGAAAATTAGGAACTAATAAAGCTTCAAAACTGGTTTTTCTGTACCAGCACTTTAAGAAAAATCAAAAGTTAACATTTTAACTTGCTTCCAAGATTGCTTTCAATTTTTATGTGCTGCAGCTATTTTAACTAAAACATTTAAGGTGTAATTGATTTTTGACATCTAATTTAAAGTTTTTCATGCATTTTGTGTTGTAAAATATTTTGATAGCTTAAAATGTTATTTTTATACATGCATGTGTGTTTGTGTCTGTGTATATAATTTTTATTTTATAAATTAAAAATCACAAAATAATAATATTGTCTGAGGTTTAAAAAAAATAAACATTTTGATGACAAACAATTGGTGATTTAAATATAAAAAAAAAATGCGATTTAAAGAAGAAAAAAAAAGTCCAAGTCGGATTTTTTTTTGAGGGGGGGGGGGAGGGAATTTTTGTGCCAGCATGATGATTTTTTTCAAACCCATTGATTTTGCTTTGCATAACAACCCGATAGAAGAGATTGTGTGTGTTGTTTATACTAATAAAAGGTCTGAGCTTTAAAAGCTGAATTTTTAAATTTAGAACTAATATTTATGTAGGGCGATATTTAATTTTAGCAGACACTGAAAAATAAACTGTCTAATTTAAATAACCAGTTATTTACAGGTTCATTAAAATGAATCTTTTCTTTGGTTTTGTTGATTTCAAAATACACAACAGGTTAGGGAACGAAATAGCAGACTAACTTACATTTATGTTCAAAAGTTTCAATAAAAACATATTACTTTATGTTAAAAATTTTGTTGTATAAAACATAAAATTTTCTTGATACTAAATCCTATAGTTTGTGAATGTAAATAGCAAATAGTCTTTGCAGTTAGTTGATCTTCAATTTTACTATGTAACTGAAACAAAAACAAGGAAAAATATATTTAGAATATTGTTTTATTAAGTTTTCATGCAAAGTGATGATTTAGTTTTTAGTTTCTAATTTGTATTAAGCCTGAAATTATTTATAATCATCAATAAGTTGACTATTTTGAAAATATCGGATATATATCGAAAATATATCAAAATATCGGATATTTTTTATATTTTCGAAAATATAATGACATTTATGAACCCTGGGAATACTGCAATTCCTCATTACGAGGAATTGCACTTTTTGACCATTAAAAAACTAAACTCTGTGGCTATACAATCCAAGAAGGATCTGGGCCGACAGTGCCCACCTCTGTTTTCTTGACCCTGGGCCCCGAGGTGCTATGCAGCATGCGTCCCGGCCAGGTGGTCAACCTAATGCGAGACCCTCGGTGTTTAGTTCCCAAGCAAGCTTGGTACTCATTTTATCGACCCCGAAGGGATGAAAGGCTGAGTGAACCTTGTCCAGTCGGGGGTCGAACTCTCGACCTGCGGTGCGGCAGACAGTCGTGCTTTTTGACCATTAAAAGCATAAAATCTCATCTTCCGGAGGGGCATTTCAATGATCTGGGGGAGGATGTCCCTCCCAGGCCACCCCTAAATTCAACGCTGTCTGCATACATCCCTGTTTGAATTAACTTTTATATGATTTTATTTTTAAATGCACATATATATCCATCTAACATTTTTATTTGAGATATACATGCTTATGCAATGCATACACCTAAGCAACACACACATATATGTAAGAAAGTGTGTTTGTGTATTTACATGGATACACACACCAATATGGTTTCATATTTCAAAAGAGCTGAGATAGAAATAAATTTGAAGACTCTTGTTGTACAATAATTAATAGTTTATGATTCAGTGTCTTAGTACAATTTTATATAGGTCTTAAAGCTTATCAAATTTTATAACATGTAGAGGAAGTTTCGGTATTATGGAATGGTTGGAGAATATGGAATACTTCATTACCTAGCACATATGGTGTTGCAGCCAAGCATAAAACTGCCAAACAACATACTAGTATTCCCAGAATGCACTGTTCTCAGTTCTGTCAGGATACCTGTCTTTGGATTCACACAGTGAAATAAAGTCTTATTCTCAATTTTTGCAGATAAATTTTATAAAATTTGTATTATATAGCAAATTAACACCTTGTAATAATATACAGTAGAGTCTCAAAAATCCACACAGTTTGGGACCAGAGGCTATGCAGATTTTAGAATTTTGCAGATTTTAGAGTTTTGCAGATTCAAGATTAAATGATTTATTTTTTTCAACTTACCTGTATCCATTTACAAGGGAAGCTTGTAATAATTCAATTTAAGCAAATCAAAACTTGAATCCCTTTTACTTACCTGTAGATTAAAATTTTAATGCCCAAAATTATTTTTTATTACAGTTTTTAGACATTTCTTGTATAATTCTTTGCTTGAGAACTTTCATTTTCTCTTGATGAGTTTTCTTTTGAATTTTGTAAACAATTGTTATTTGCTGTTGGTCTATACAATTTAAAGATTATGCAAAATAATAATGAAATGAATGTTGTCAATCTTACATGAAATACAAAATAAATTAATTCACTACTATAGTGGGCGATAGATTGTGCTATTACTAAAATCTTTGTGGGCTTGCTTACGCTTCACATCAATTTCTTTTGTTTTACATTTTGTTGTGTGTAGGTTTCTGTGAAATAAAAGCATTTTATTTGCGTAATATCCAGTGTCATTGCTATTTTCTGATAAATTTACGTTAAAAATAATTTTATTTTCATTCGCTGATACTTGGAATAAAAGTTGTAAAGAATACTTTTTAACTGGGAATTTCACTGTTTACGTTTTTAAATGCAAGCGGATTTCAGAAGATTGCGGATTTTAGAGACTCTACTGTAGTAATTTCAATTGCTAAAACGTGTAAATTAAAACTTTAAAACCAGTAAAAATGTTTATTTCGACTGCTTACATGTTTCGACTCTACCTGAGTCATTTTCAAAACAAATTAAGCAAAAATATTTTAAATTGCACAGTCTATGAAACACGATCATTCAATTTTCCATGTATTCTTTCATATTATGCGTGTTATTTTTTATTTTACATAGATGTTCATTTTATTTTTATTTTCATAATCATTGAGTAGCTCGAGCCATAATTTTGGTAAGTTGATACTGCACCGTTATACAGTAGAAGATCTTTATAATGCAAACCTAAAAACGCAAGGTTGTGCGTTATATAGAATTTTGCGTCACATGGATCACATCATTAAATTCACCTTGCAAACATGGTCAAATATGTCTGAAACACATCAAAATACATTAGAATATTTTTATACTGCATTCCTTGTTACCAAGAGTTATCCAAATTATAAATTTTTGCATAATATAGGTCAGACATTGTTAAATTTACTTTATAAACATGATCCAAATATAACTGACACAACCATCCCTTATATTAGACATTTTCAAAAATGTTTATTGTGATAATAGCAGTTTTTTCAGTAAAAAGGTCTTAAATTAGATGATAAAGTTGAACTAATGTATCAAATTTAGTCCTCTAGAGAGTAGCAATATTTCACAATGTGAAAATGCAGGTGCTTTTTAACCGCAAAAATCATTGTTTACATCTAAAAAGTTGTGCGTTATATGGAGAATTGCGTTATATAGAATTGCGTTATAAAGATCTTCTACTGTATATTGAATTCAATAAATAATTATTATTTTTGTGACTTTTTCATAAATTAAGTCAGTCACTACTTTTAAACAACTCCATTTGTCAAATTCAATGGGTTTCGACAAGGGTTGTAGTGGGTAGCTGCTCGGGTACCAACCCAGCTACCCACCCGGGCTGGGTTTTTTACAACTATAACGGTTGTAGTGGGTAGCTGTCCAGGTAAAAAACACGGGTTTTTTACAACCCTGGTTTCGACTCGTTTTCATTTACTTGTTTTGAAAATCACTCGGGTAGAGTCAAAACATGTAAACAGTGGAAATAAATGTATTTTTACTGGTTTTAAAGTTCAAATTTATGCCTTTTTAGCATTGGAAATTAGTAAGTTTGTATTAATTATAAAATTTCATTGTCAGTGATGTTAACCAAGTTCAGTATAATGTTGAACAGTTATACAGTCGAACCCCGTTATAGCGAACCCCGTTATAGCAAACCCGGCTACAGATTTTTTTTCGGGGGGGGGGGGAGAATTCGAAAATTTCCCAACTTGAAACAAATTCTTCCAACTTTCAACTAAAGTGTGTATAATACGTGTACCACAATGTGTATAATAATGATAATGAAACTTATGCATAAAAAATTCCTTTCCAAAGAAAAATTTTGAAACTGGAAACATAAAAATTCTAATTATTGGTTTGTTTAATAAAAAACAAACATGCAGGTCCTGAACACGATTTGACTGTTTTTAGAAAATGTCTGTCTGTGTGCATGTGACACAAATTTTGTGGTTGCTCTATCTCAAGAACTAATGCGAGGAATTTAGTAAAACTTTAGATTCAGTTACATCTTGATAAGAATTTATGCTGATTAGTTTTTGGTGTAAATCGCCCGAAAGGTGGCGCTGCTAAGCTGCATTTTTCACGATTTACATGATTTTAGCGATAGTTATCTCACAAAAATTGTTGCACGGAATTTGATCAAACTTCATATTCTATTAAACCTTGACATAATTTGGTGCTTATTAGGATTTTGTGTATATTATAAAACAGGTGGCACTGCTGTGCAGCATTTTTCACGATTTTCGCGTAAGCTATATCTGAAAAACTAATGCACGGAATTTAGTCAAACTTCATATTCGGTTGCACTTCCTTATTGGGCTTCGGTGTTTACTGGGTATCACTTTTGTGTTCTTTGGGTTTGAAATTTTGGTTGCATCTAACAGGGTGTGTGCCGAAATTCAATGATTTGTTTGAAAAATGTGAGGCTTCTATCTCCTTTCTAAATGAACACAATTAAACGAATATATACCTTTAGAATTCATTATTATGGGCATAGAATTATTATTTAATTTTAGCATTGTGGTTGCAAATTTTGAGGTATTAACATATATGCAGGGCTCCCAAATGGTCCGCCAACTGAATACCAATATTATTTTAGAAAAATTTTCTTTTTAGATTTTTCTTTCAAACCGCCCCGGAAACACCTTTGAAAGTTAATTCTAGCGCAAACCTACCATAAAATTTTCTTTTAAAATGTATTGGTATTCAGTTGGCGGACCATTTGCGAGCCCTGTATAAGGGATAGAATAAAGTTTTGGGATTGGCACATCCGAATTGTTTTCATTTAACATTAATTCTTCTTGTCTTCAAAGAAGCCAACCTGATGATAATATCATTCAGTTTAATAAAATCCACTATTTGACTTTCACATTTTAAAAGCATTAGGCTGTCAACCCTGTCATCCCTCATTGTAGTTTGTAATATATATATTTTTTAATTTTTATTTGACTAAAGATTCTTTCATTAGATGCAACGCCATAAAGATAAGCTTCTGTGAATGTTAAGATATGAGTATATAGTTTGACGGCATGACCCAAATAGTCTTTGAATTTGATACGAATAGGCGATAAATATTAACGACTGGTACTAGTAGTACTGGTTTTCCTCCAACTTGAGCAACGACAACATTTTTCTCCCTTTGAATGAGAAAAAGTTGGGTTTAAAATCGGCTGAAAAGCTGGTGAATCGGATAGCAGCTAGTCAGTTAGGATTTCGTTTATTTCTATTTGACTCTGCAAGTCATGTACATCCGTTTCTCATATACAGGTGGAAACATTATTAACTTTTCTACGTTAGTGATACTCAAATTTGCCTTGCACAATTGAAATTTAAATATGAAATGTATTGGTGCAATATTCTCCTGATATAGGGAACATTGTCATTTAAGCTCATTACTAAATTGCCGAAATTTTCTTGTATTTCTTATAATTATTTCCTGTAAAACTTATGTGTATCAATGTTCATTGCTGTGCTATTATTTTTATCTATTCTCTTTGGTGAAACCGTTTTCCTACTGCGCTTTCGGAAGTCAGCTTCTTCAGTCATATCCTAATATTCATAATTGTTTGTGAACTTGTCTATAAAGAAAAAGAAATCTTTATTGCTTCAAAATTTTATTCAAGTGCAACGTGTCAGCGTTACCGTGCATGTCGATTTTTTCTTCAGATGATGGACAGCTTTCATAGTCATATTTCTTTCCAAATTCAAATCGTTCTTTTTTTACCTTTATCATCCTCGAATGGATTTTTAGATGCTCCAAAATCTTCCACGAAAACTCTTTTCCTATTATGAAGGGTTCTTTCGTTCTGATATTTATAGTCATTTTTTAGAACACCTTTAAACACACAACACTGGACTTTTGGCTTAAAATTTCACAAACACCCATAAATATAAACGAACAGGACTAATATATTAGATTAATATTAACACAATTATTCTAATTGGTAAACAAATCGGTAAACAAAATTGGATTTGTTTACCAATTAGAATAATTGTGTTAATATTAATCTAGTGTAATTTCGTATCCAGCGATTTCTGGAGTTCCATTACCTGGGATTTATTCTGTTGAGCTGAACAAGGTTTCAGACCAGATGCTGTAATCATCAAGGTTAGCTGGGTGAAAAAGTTCGACCAGAATCGTCCGGGATAGCTCAGATGGCAGAGCACTGGCGGCTTCAGCCAGGAGGTCCCGGGTTCGAATCCTGGTCCGGACATTTTTCGCCCAGTTGGAAATTTACATCTAATAGGACTAATATATATTTCGCACACACACATATAAAAGTAAAATGTGACAAATTTATCAGAACCAACGACTTCTTTTATTCACATTTGCTCATATAACGCCCTTTTCTTGACTGCGAAGGGTTAACTAATTTTTGTGGCAAAATATCACGAGAATGAGTAAAATATTGTCCAAAAATCGGGAAATTAGTTAAAAAATTATTGCAATTTGTGAAAACTCATCAAATCTTCTTGATCAGCTGTGTTTCAAGTAGGTGACTACATTCCTTTCTGTTGTGCTACAAGTGATCTCCAATTTTCAAAAGAAGATGCAATGCCTTTGGATTAAAATAGCTGGATTCTGTTTTAGGAGGAGAAGGTGAGGTAGGTTGAAATTTTTGAGAAAGGAACAAAGTTTTGGAGGAAATAAAGGAACTGGATAGTCAGCTATTGATGGACAGGATTAGAGAAATTTAGGTCTGGTAGATGTATAATATTTTTGTATAACTGAAAAACACAATGATAAATTGAGTGTGGCTGATTTCTTTTAGTATTTCTTTTGATAATTTAACTTGTTTACTGTTACAGTATTCAGAAACACAATCACCAAAACAATAAAAATTTCGTAATTTTTTACTATTACTTTAAAAAAAGAAATTGTCACATAAATCTAGAATTTCCCAACTCTAAGCTCAAATTTCCCAACTTCACATATATTGGGGGGGGGGGGAGGCTCCCCCCATCAGGGCCGGCCCAAGGACATTTTGGCGCCTGTGCGAGCACCCATCAGGCCCCCCCCCCCCCCCCCACACACACACACAAGAAAAATTATTTCTGTTCTTAATTTTTTTTTTTCAATATTAGTAATTTTTATACGAACTATTATTAATTATTTAAGATATTAGTTTAAAGTGCATCAAAACCAGGTAAAATTTCTAATTTTAATAATTCTAAATTTAAGTCTCATAAGGGAAATTTCAATTTTACAGCAATTACGACTCTCAATGTGTAACATGTTTCGATCCAAAAGTAAAACACAACGCATGGTATTGGACAAAAATAACAATAATAAGTTAATTAATTAAAATAAAAATCTTTGTTAGAAGAATACTGTTTGGAATACTTCGGCAATAAACAATTAAATTTAAAAAATCAAAAAACCCGACTGCGTAAAAATCGAACTAATTAATTATTTCTCATCAATGTGAAACTATTTTTTTTTTTTCAATTCCTACTATTAGCTCACACTCTCGCTATATATATCTTGTTCAAATTTTCAATCGTTATAAAAAAAATTATTATTCCTCCAATCAATCTCAAATAATTTTTTTTAAACTTGCTGTGGATGACACTTGATGTTAATCCAGTTTTTTCAAATATTAATTAATTAATTAAATTAAATTAATTAATTTTCAATAATCGAGAGAGCCTTCTTCTTGATCATGTTATTTTAAGACCGAGAGAGCCCTTTTCTTGATCAAGGCATTTTAAGCGCCACTCAAGAGGAAAGAAGAATGGGAGAAAAAAAAATTCTCTTATTGACCTAAGTAGGAATTGACTTAAAATATTTTTTTTAATATTACTTGTTTATATTACTTACCTATTTTTTTATTTATTTACTTGTATTGATGTCTTTTAAGTTGTGTTTAATTGTTAGTTCCTATCTATAAACACTGTTTTGATGAGGTCTGTAGATGCCTATGATGGTTAGAGTTGCAGTAAAGCTAGAGATCCTATCTACACAACTTCCAGGTTGCATAATATTTTAACGGAACTTCTGACTGTAAAATAGTCAATGAAACATCGTCTTCATTTTGAAAGACCTATTCAATGATATGCCACTCAATAGGGTGCGTAATTTTTTTTATTTGTCTCTAACGCCATTTTGAATTTATAAAAACAAAACCTAGCCTATAACCATCGGGCCGTTAAGTCGAATTGATAGAGACCTCATTCATTAAAATCCATCCAGCCGTTGGGATGTTTCGAGGGTATAAAGAAATCCACATACACAGATACGCGTGAAACACGTAACCCTTCTTTTCAGTCGGGTAATTAAAGAAGTAGAACTACTAGTAAGTACCAACTATGTAAGATGAAGACTGCAATGGTGTCTCGTTATTTAGTACATAAAAAATACGAATACATTTCATATTTAATGTATCTATTTTCGTAAAGGGCTCACTTTTCATGGTGGAAACTGTTGAAAAATGGGAAAACCCAGTTTTCTATTCAGGGAATCCCGGAAATATTCTTATTCTTTCTTTTCATTTTTGGAATGGTTCTTCTTCTCTTCTTTTAAAACTAAATTTTCTTTATATGTGATAATTTTTACCAAAAAGGATAAAAATAGTATATTTTTTTTAAGTGACCTAAAATAATTTAAGCGAAAACTATGATTGAGAATAAGAGTTGTATTTATAATAATAAGGAATACGTTTAACAAAAAATGTCCCCGAAAAAGTTCACCCTTTCCTGGATTTCGTTCTACTGGCGCCCACGCCTGAACTAAACAAACCATTCCAAAGAATTCCCCTGTATGATTAAGTATTGCGAATTTAAGTCTTAGCTCCGCACTGAAATTGTATAAACAAAGTGTCATTATAATTGTATGAATCCAGTTAAATCATAGGGTATTGGTAGGAAATCAAATGATCATGAAAAAAATCAATATAGCGGACACTAAAGAGAAAAAAAAGTTCTTTAACGATAAATGTATTAAATGAAGGATTTTCTCATGACGATTACTAAATAAAATTTATATGGAGATAAATTATTATTATTATTATTATTATTAAATAGGGTCCCAGTTTCACAATTCTGTATTGATAAGCTTTTGTTGATTTATTCTTTACGTTAGAGCACTTAGCTCATGTTAATGAGAAATCAAGTAATTCTACCCAACTTCTGTTTATTATATTAGCAAATAATAAAGTGCTTGTTATAGGTACCGGTGAGGGGGAGGGGGGGGAGTGCAAGGAAGGACCTTTTCCCCAATCTTTAGAAAAAAAAACTCATTATCTTGGGGATGATTTAAAAAACACTTCGTAAAATGTACTTTTTTCGCTTGATTTTAAATAATAAATCACTAAGAGAACAATTGTGCTTGGGCATAAGTCTGTATATATTATAAAAAGGCTTAGCACAATATTATCCCAAAGAAACCTTACCCCTAAGTAGATTTCGTTCTTCCAGTACTTAAGATGCAAAGTATCACAAAATAATGAAGAATCTCTGTAATATTGAATAGAATTCCCTGTCGGTTTAGACAAAATTTGACTCAGATCAAATACATAATCTGATTCCAGAAAAGTCTCTTAAAAAAAAAAAAAAAAAAAAAAAAAAAAAAAAAAAAAAAATTCCCAGGTAAGGGGGGGGGCTGCGCCGGCCACGATATGTGCCTAAAAAAACATTTTTTTTCCGATCAGAGTTTGATTATTGCAAGGGCTAACGAGGCAGCTGCCCAGGCTCTCAACTCTAAAATTCCCTGCCAACCCAAACATCAAAATCGTTTTTTTTAAGGGAATTTTCTTATTTTCGGTTGAAAAAAAAATCGATTTTCTTCTTTTAGATTTTTCTATTTCCTACAGTCTTTAGATTATCCGTGTACAGCAGTTTGGCCGAAGACCTTTCGTAGTTATTGAGTGCTTTAGCGCAACGCATCCGTAGGCTTACAATGTTTTCGAGCATTATAAGCGCATTTTACTCAAAATGATTTTTTCAAAGTGGGCGGAATCAGAATGAAAAACTATAACCGATCTTGCTATTTTTTTTAAATTTTTATTTATGGTGGTAATTTATTGGAACTTGGACCATTTTCAGCCACTTTTACAAAAAAATAAATATATTTAGAACGACGCCAAAGTGCGAAAAAGGGGTCAGAAATAGATCTTTAGCTCCAGGCAATATTATCTTCTTTCATAATCCTTAAAGGAAATTGATTGCAAGCGACTCTGACGATTTACCGGATCCCGCCCAATTGAAAGTGCACGGCGCGCATACTAGGACATCCATCCAAGCTACTGGAGCCACATTATCAATTTTTTATTTAATTTTTTTTTAATGTTCTTCAAATGATAACAAATAACTCTAAAAAACCCCGGCGCTAAAACCTTCATTCCTATTACAAAAAAATTGCTTAAAAAAATCCCCCTTTTTCGGCCTTACAGGCAAAACCCCTCCTTGATGAATAAAAATTCTGGTTAAAAACGTGTTAAAGGGGTCCCATCTGAATTTTTGCCCCAGTTACCCGGGCGCAATATATAGGGTTAGTTGGACTCTAGTTCCGCCGTTCTCAGATTAGGGCACAACGTCCTTCATAATTTCAAGAACTCGCAGCTTTCAAATACTACGAGCATGCATTGTAACTTTAAATATTCTACTATGTTTCATATCCGCATGAAAATTACTCATTTAAACGAAGTAAATAAATGAATGAAGTTACTTGAAAAATTTTTGGCTTGATTTACTTCTACCTATTAAATATTCCATTTACAGCAGTTTAATAAAATAATTAGTGAAAGACCGAATCGTATTGTCTCGATATTACAGTCATCTTACGTATTGTCTCGATATTACAGTCATCTTAATAAGAATTATTTCCATACATATCTTTGGTTTTATGCCCTTTCTTCGTTTTTAATTTTCTTCAAAATTTCTGACACTCAACCCTATTGACTATTAGCTGAAGATAAGCTCATATCCAGAAGACACTGCTAGAAAAAAACTTTTTCAAAGACGTCTGTTTTTCATTTTAAAATTTCTGCACCTTCAAGCTCTTAATGCTTTCTTTTTTCCGGTCATCTGGGGGCCAGTTTCAGATTCCCTGTGGAATAAGAGGATTCTACAATAATGCGCTTAAATAGCCGGAAGTGATATAGTTCACCATATAAACTTGTCAAAGGCTCAAAGTCGAGATTAATTAGCATCCCGTAAGGAAAGTAGATTTGAATCGGGTGGTTCCTGGGGTTCGTGATTCTGTTTCTTATCTCAGGTCGACGAAGCAATTTAAGCAATATTAGCTTGAAGGCAGTTCCATTCATATAAAGAAAAGAAGCCGCTGTCTCTGTCTGCATGAGAAAATTTCAGCGCCCTTGAATATATTTTTAACGCAACGAAGAATCCTTTCTCGAGCCGGCCCCAGCCTAGCTATAGAAAATGTAAAAGAAAAAAAAAACGCAGAATATAAAAGTTTTTATCGGTGTTCTTGTAGGAGCCCTTTCATCTGGTTGGCGCCCTTTCGGCTCGGCGCCCCGTGCGGTGGCACACTTCGCACATGCCTTGGGCCGGCCCTGCCCCCCATGGCGACGCCCCTGCCGGTATATAATGAACTCATGGATATAAGGAACGAAAATTTTGGCCCTGCAGTTTCCTATTGTATTTAATGCTAATTTATCATTTTATGGTGAACACTTTTTCAGTCAACCACTGAATTTTTTAAAAACTTTTCCTCAGTTGTGAAAGCAGCACTTCGACTCTAATTTCATAAGAAAATATATGCCGGTCTAGTGAAACATGGTGCAAATCGATAAGTCTGTTTATTAAAAGGTAAAAACAACTGCATTCTTTCCCTTTTACGATAGCCACTCTGCAGGTGCGATTAACAATTAAAGGTAAAAGGAATTTATTTCCGTTTGTCTTCATTTTTAGTTAATTTAACCCTTAAATGCCTGATTTTTCAAAAATTATTGTAATAATGTTTTTCGGCTATCATTTTTTAAATAAATCATGGGAAAAATACTTTAAAAAATCATATTTTGTTTTAAGTATGGTTTACAGCTAAAAAACAGTTTGTTACTAATCGGCAATACTGGTCTTTAATTGAAAACATAATTTTTCTTGATAAAATTCTATAATATTAAACACACAAGAATTTTAGGAACTATAATAAGAAATAAATTTTACTAGCTCACTGCAGAACAAAATAGAGTATTTCGCAAGCTTCTAAACAAAACAAAAAGAACAAGTAGCAACAATTGAAAAAATAAATCTATCTTTATTCTTAAACAGCACAAGTGTTGCCATCTACATGTTGAAAATCGATTTAATAATATTTTCAGAATGTATTTTACTGGCAACATTAGGCATTATAGCTTCAATATTATTCTAATAGTATTTTAGTGCCTAAATTGGGTATGTTGCCGAAAAGTAACACCCGGCATTTAAGGGTTAATTAGTACTGTGTCAGTTTAATGTAATCGATTTTAGCCAATTTAATTAATTAATGATAAATCTTAATAAATTTTATCATTATTTAATACATTGTTATTGAATACACATAGCAACTAATGAGCCATACATTTTGTGAATTCCAACATTTTTCTTAACAGTTCGGATATAGCGAACAAAACCTTCGGTCCCTTGTAGTTCATTATAACGGGGTTTGACTGTATTTTTTTGTGTTAGACAGTTTTCCTCTGTGCAAACTTTTTGACGAGCGAAGAAATTATGCTTCTCAAGATGGTGTATCGGGTAACATGAAATATCAGCTAGACAACTGTTTCAAGATGAGTCTAGTGAAAACGAACAATCATCCCACTCCAATGTATTATTTGAGACAAGCTTTTTACCAGGTTGTGCACCAGATGAGGAATATGCAGTGTGCCTATTCTGCAATGGAAAAGGGTGTGAGTGGATCTTCTCACAATGTTTAGACTTTTAAGTCCCTGAATAATAATTTTTATTTTAGTACATATTCTTGTGAGTTTTTTTATTTCATGTACTGGGGAACATTCCATTGCATGACTGCATAACAATAGTAACGAGATAAATAAATTTTGGACAATATTGGGGGTCCAAATATCAAGGAAACTCCTATACCTTCCCCCTTTTTTACCTTACCGTCCCTTCTTTAACACCCCTTTAAGACAATGTTATACCTACATTTTGTAAGAATACTGCATTGTTATTATTTCTTATTTGAATGTCCTGTGGGTACTATGCAAATTTATTATAAGCAGGGATGTAGTGGAGGGTATACGGGGGTATACGCCGTATACCCTCTGGATTCTTTTAAGGAATACCGTATACCCTCTGTTTCTCAAGAAAGCTATAGTATATATACACTACGGTATATCCTCCTCCTTGAGCGTATACCCTCTGCTTAGAACGTATACCCTCTGGTTTTTTTACGACTACACCCCTGATTATAAGTAAAAATGTAGAAGAAAATAGAAAGTTATAGGGGTAAAATGGTAAAGAAAATTAAACTCGCAAGTTTAACTTAAACCTCAGTTAAATGAAAAAAATTTCGCTGCTGACCATTTTTTCTTTACTTTGAATCATTAAGGCATATTCGTCTATCAGATTAAAATGTTATTTTAGCAATTTTAATTTCACCTGATTTTTATTCCTGAAAGTCAAAAGATTGTGAGGATGCCCCATATAATGCCTGATGTGGACTCATATACTGTTGTGAGGCCGAAACAACAGACTACGTTTGTATTTTTATAAAAATTAAAACAATTTTTCAAAGAATCTGATAAATTATAGATGATTTACTAACTTTTATTTATTAAAAAATTTTGGTGCTTCTTGAAATTCAAGGTTTTTCTAGCAATTTCAATATTCTTTATAAGGCAATTCCATATAACCTGACTGGTTGCCATTACCAGAAAAGTGTAATTTTTCTTCTTAAAGCTAAATATTGATATATATTTTATTTCTTCCACTTTAAACGCATCAAAAATGTGATCAGAAATTGTCAAAGTTTGTTCTTTTCTATCTTTTAATTATAGGTGCAGATTCACGGTCACCAGGCGACACGTGGTGATTAAATTTTTTGATGTGGCCACTAACTTTCCGTATCTAAGTCGCCGTGTTTTTTTTTTTTTTTTTTTTTTTTTGATAAATTTTCATATAGAAATACAAATGTATGTTTCAGGTGTATTTTGATTTCTGTAATGTAAAATATTGTCACACATTCATAACTTCTTTTTATATGTACTTTTGTATCACAAAATCAAAATAAGAAATATTGCTTTCCAACTATTCCCTATTATCATGAATGCATAGCTTATGCGTATATTTTTGAACTGCATCTGGTTCAACTTTTTCTTCTGACTGTACAGTCGTGAAAAAAAAGTAAACACCTCCTGCTAACTCTGCAACAAATTATCGTAGAAGAAAGTTACAGGTACCAATCGATTGGAAATAAAATCTACTTTTAAATGATGTACATAAAATTTGCTTAGGGGGCCATCAGCATATGGAAACGAATGCAAACTTTGTTTTTTCAAAGCAATACCCAAATTTGACACCATAAATAAATTCCATACCCTTCAATTAGCCTAAATCCAAATTTTCATGAAATTCGTACAATTAGTTTCCGAGAAATTAGTTATTTTAAAATGAGCTTTTTTAAAATTTAGGGGCTATACATCCAAACTGAAGTTCGGTACTCGATTGTTGAAATGCTACAGAATGACTACGTCACTTCTGTTAATGTATTATTTCTGGCCAATAAGACCACTTCACGGAAGCGACTCAAGAGTGAAAGGTTCCATTCTCTCATTGGTTGATGAGAAACCGGTCTTGGCTTGCTTCCCACGGATGATTTGGCGATGAAATGCAAGCACTTTGATGAGAGTTTTTTGTGGATGATCTTGTCCAGTGGTCAAAGCGTTCGTCTAGCAAACTCAAGTAGGCAGGTTCTATCCTCCCTGCTACTTTTATATTTTTTATTTGTGTTTTGTATCGAATTTTATTAAGTTAGTTAATAAAGATTTATCGACTTTTATTATCCATTCATTTCCAATTTTTTTAATTGTCAATTAGATAATTAACTAAAATTTTTATTAAATTAAGTTTTAATTGTTATTAAATAAAATAACATTTAGTTTTAAATTAATAAATAAATAAATAAATTAATTAATTTTAATTTATCAAAGTTTTCTTTTAAAATTAATTAGTATTTTTCATACAGAAAATCTTTATTAATTTATTATCAAATGCTTTGTAATTTTTTATTATGTATGAAATACTGTTAATGAAATTAATTTTTAAAACTCATATTACTTATAAGCTATTTATTTCAATTCCTTAAAATGAATATTTTTGAAAATATAATGTTATTTCTTACACTTATATAAAATATTTTTATTTTTATGTTATATTATTTAACAATATATCTGAATACATAACTATATTCAGTTTATTTTATTTGAAAGTAAAATTGTATTAATTTTTGAATTTATATTAATAATATTATTAACTTAATAAATAATTAATTATTTAAATCAATTTGTAATAGTTAATTGTTAAATACTTTTTGTTAAAATTTGCTAAAAATTTTTTAATTGTTATTATTAAAAAATTTTAATAAATACATAACTATATTGAGTTTATTTTATTTGAAAGTAAAATTTTATTAATTTATGAATTTATATTAATAATATTATTTATTTAATGAGTAATTAATTATTTAAATCAATTTTTAATAGTTAATTATTAAATACTTTATTAAAATTTGCTAAAAAATGTTTAATTGATTTTTTTTAATTCTAATAAACTACTTTTCAAAATAATATATATATATTATATATATATATTATATGAAAACTCAGTCAAAAACATAAATTATTTTTATTAAAAAAATTATTATAAATTGCCCCTTCACTATTATCATCCTAAATATTTGAAAACTATGTTAAAGGCATTAGTCCAAGTAATCATTAACTAGAAATATTTAATGCAACAAAATACATTATAAAAACTTCTTATAGTTTTTGGTAGTTATTGCTCAGATATTATTGTTTTTGGTTCCAACTTTTTTTTTTCTTTTGGGTGTGTGAAAAAAAAAAAAAATCTGTTATTATTATTTAATTTATTTTTCATTATATTTCCCCACAAGTGTGAACTATAATTTATTTTAGTTTGACCTTTTTCATTCACTATATATGAAACACTTTATTTTTAGATTTTTTTTTTTTTTTTTACCTGTTTGTTATTTCGCAGTAATAATAAATAGATATTAATAATGCAAATTACTACACAGGCAAGGTAGAATCTAGATGATCTAAATCCCTTTCTAACAATTTTGATTATTTGAGTACTAGTTTGGCCATTTAATTATTTATATTTACGCACACAAAGTGCCATGAAAATAATATGCATAAAATTTGACTGAGTATTTTTATTAATTGTTTTTTATCTATTTATTATTAAAAAAACACACATCAGGTATCAAGAAAAGGGAGGGGGGGGGGGGAGGTGCTTGAGTTTACTGTTGCTTTGCACACATAACTACAGTCAAAACACATAGGTAATTAAATGTAGTTGCGTAGCCAGGATATTATTTCGGGGGGGGGGGGGTGCTGTAATCCCCTAAGCTTCTGTCATCCTGGTGCAAAGATATAAATCAAAAACTATTAATTTTACTTTTTGTATAAATATCAATTTTATACTTTTAAAATGTGGGATATGTTTGTTCGGTTTTTTTTTTTTGGTTAAATTTACATACACCTGTACATACAAAAGGAAAATATAAGTAATGTGTAATTTAAAAATAAGTTATAAAATAATAAGTTTAAAATATTTAAGTTGATTACTTTTTTAAAAGAAAGTCAGTTTTATCAATTTTTTGCAGGAAAAAAAAAGGATATTTTAAAAATACCATATCATTGTTTTCCGTGAATCACTTTATATGAGAAATAAATTAAAATTCCTTACATGTCGCAAAGAAAATTTAATATGATTGCAACTTAATACTTGAAATAATCTCAAGTGACACTTGGCGATTTGTTTTGGCGGTGAAATACTATGTGCCCTCTGATTTGTCACGAAGAAATGTCTTCCACTGCTCAATTATCACAGGACTTGTAACCTTGAGAAGTAATCGCGGGATTCTTGTTTCTTGTCAACCAATGGGAGAATGGAACCTTTCACCCTTGAGTCTCTTCCCCATTTCACTCGCTTAATATGTTTCAACTATTGCCATACCAAATATTTCAATAAAATGAGTAAAATATATTTTTTCAAATTATGCTTTTCTGCACATCATAGAACATAAACCACCTTACACCATCATTTTGATGTTTTTTGATGATAATTCGAAAACTATTGGAAAGAAAAATTTAAAATTGAGAATTCGCATAAAACAGGACATACTAAATATAAATCTACTAGCTGACCGGCCCGGCGTTGCCCGGGCCTTAATAATAATCTTAAATGAATCTGAAATTTTTATCGCAGGTGCATACAGAGAGGAGTGGGAGTGGAGACTGCAAATTACCAGGGCCTGACTCTTGTTCAGTTCCAAAGTTGTGTAAATTCACAGGTTAAGTTTTTTTCATTTTTATATGTCTCATGCTCTTTTTATTCCAAATTAATTGATGAATTCAATTAAAATTTAATTATATTTTCAATAATTTAATTTTTTATTTGAAATCTTTAGATGAAAAAGCAATTACAAATACAACATAAACTGTAATAATTGAAAAAGAAATAATAAAATTGTAAGCAAATATTACTATATAGAATGTTTTAAAAAGTACCATCCAGCAAATTTATTTTTTTAATAGAGTAAAGCCTGTTTCTAATGGAATCCTGCAATAAACAAAAAAAAAAGTTAAAGCTTCCCTCTCTCCCCAAAAATGTTATTATGCTTTGTTCAATTTAAATAACCTGCATAAAACGGAATTTATCACTGGTCGTTTCCGTCTAAGCAGGTTTTATTGTATCTTACTTCTGGTGGGCCCATAATAATATTCTTAAATGAACCTGAAATTCGAATCGCATATCCGTACAGAGGGAAGTAAACAAAATTACTTGACGTCATGACAACATTTTTAAATTTCTTGCTGCTGTTTAATTCGCATTTCCAATATAGTACTTTGCAGAAATTGCACGTTTTACGCAAAGTTCCACAGTTGTGCCCCCCGGAACGTTTAAATCAATAATTTGGATTTCAGAAGCAACGCGTGCACTCTGCAGTTATTAAGCCTATTTTAGCGATCGCTTATGCTCTGTGTTTAACTTTATTCCCGATTCAATCTATTTCAATTTTCTGTTCTTAATTCGGCTTCTTCTTCACTTTCAAGTATTCACCGAGATCTTTTACGGGCATTTCGAATGATATTATTGCAGCGAAAGAGGGAAACAACATGGAGCTTTTTCCTCTACGGCGAAATGTAAATAAACCAAAGCCTTCTCAAGACTATCAAGCCAGACACGATTTCATTCCCCCACATATGTGACGTAACGACCCAGGGCTGGCGCCAATGCCGAGATTTTGAAACTTGTATCTGGTTGTTTAGAATTAAAATGTAACGTATGCACGTGTTGTTTACTTAACTAATAGAACATATTCTTTTGAAGGTAAGTTTTATTTTCAAATTAACTACTTATATTTTATTAGTACTAGCTCTATTTTTTGTGTTCAGAATATCTTTTATTTTTAACTTCTTTAAAATAAATTAACTATTAAATCCCAGTATCGTATTATCAACAATCCCGTGTACGTGTTTCAAAACAAAACAATATTGTTGTACTTCTGCTTCATTTCAAAAACAGCAGTAATTTAAAGTGGCAAAAATCACTAAATCGTATCGAGACTTATATCATTCCCTGTCTATCGTAATTTGCTATAAATTGGTGCTTGAATGGTGTGAATCGGTGAATTATCACAAAAGTTATTAATTAATAAAGTTTTCATTGTTTAATTATATTCTTTATAAATATGTAAAAATAGCTTCATTTTAATATGTGCCAGAGCTAGACAGCTCTGTTCGGGCCAACACATTTCTCCTTATAATTTGGAAGCTATACGGCCAATTCAGTTTGAAATTTTAATGTCCTATGCGACATATTTTTCTACCTCAACTATTATATTTTCAAGTGGAAATTTTAATTAGTTCTTTTAATTTAAACAAATTAATAAAAAAAAACTTTAAAATTATTATTACTCAGAAATTTACCACTGAAAACTGATGAAATTTTGTATACAGTAAGTACAGCATAAATATTATTAGTTTAAAATTTACCTTTCTTGCTATTCAATAATTTCGATTAAAACTTCTGACTTTATTTACTCGGAAATACTGGCACCAGATAGCTGAAATTTATGTCAGACTGAGTTTCTTGGATACTAATCATGCTAAAACATTTTCAGCCAAAAGTCTTAGTTACAAGCTTAATTATTATGTAATTTATAACTTGTCACACCTTCCTATCTTTTTAATTTGTTCTGTTTTCTCTTATTAGAGCGACTTTTAATGATCGACTTTTATTAGAAAACACTGGTCGTGAGAATAGTATAACTCTGATTATTCTGTAGGAAGAATTGATTGGGCTTTAATTTGATACCAAAATTTATGTATTTTTATAGATATTTTCATACTTAAAAATTTAAATGTACTAGAAACTTTCATCATAATTTCTATGGATGCATAACATTGTTATCTTGTTTATTTCTTTTAAAGCCCGATCAATATACTTACTAATTTATGGGTGTTTTTTAATCTTAAACTCTTAATAAAAATTCATTTTATAATATTTGTTACACAGTGCATGCTTATACATGACAATTACGGATATGGGAATGATGTGTCTGAATCTCTTTATTTTTACAATGACTGTAAACAATTTATCCCCCCCCCCCTTCCGAATTCTCAAAAATTTTGTGTGTTTTTATATAACTTTTAACGTTTAATTAAAAATAACAATAAATAAAATTATTGTTACATAATTATAAATTTACTTTTCTGTGTAGTCAGGACCCGACTTTGTTTATCTAGGTCCTTGGAGCAAGCACCATTCTGGGACCACCCTTTTATCTATCGGTAGAAATTATTCGCGAATAATGCATAAGTGGTTAGTGCTAAACTTCATACGTATTGTATGCATGCATAAATTTCGTACCAGGTACTATCTCTACATTTGTATACATGGTATCACAAAAAGATGGTCACAACTTTATAAAAAATATTAGTAGAATAATAGTAGAAAAAATCATGGATTTGTTGCAAAGGAGTATTTGTTTGCAAACTTTTATTTGTTTTTCTATTTATGTTATAAGGTGTCTAAAAAAATACCCCCAATTGGTCCATAATAAATGATTTCAACTTGACTCGTTATGAGGAAAACGTGTATGAAGAATTTCTTTTGAAAACAATGTAATACTAAGTTGTTATAATAAAATTTAAATCATTAGTTTTCTAATGATATATAGTACAAAGTCCAAAATCTTAATTCTTGAATATCTGAACAAAATAAATATATGTTAGGAATATTTCAATTCCAATTGATGAAAGTGTTTTCTTTATTTCTTTTGTTCTCACCAGGTTTCAGTACACTTTTTAAAAACTGTATTGCTTGTACCTTGCATAATATCTTAAAATAATACAAAAATTAAGAAAATAATAATTTTCTGTTTCATGACCTTGTTTTGTTTTATTATGAGAGCTTTGTGTTTTTCCAATTTAAGCGATTTTATGTGAAAATTACCCACGATTTCAGAAATTATTGATTCCGAGTCAAGAGTGATAGCCCCTGATCCTATGCGGGCCATATTTTATGCCGGTGTCACTACCACCTGGTTGGCAGGAACAACAAGAAAGTCTTTAAAAACATCTAAATTCCGTTTTCTATAGAATATTAGGAAATACCAACGGATTTCAAGGTTAACGTTGGCAAATTAATGATGACAGTCTCTGTTTCAACATTTTTCAAGACATTCTATTTCAACTCTGTTTCGGCATTTTATGTTGGTGCCACTAACACCAGAGAGGTGGTAGATTGTTAGACAAGAACTTTGGAATTCGACATGATGGCAAATTTTAAGATGTAAATGTTTAGATTTAGATGGTGATGGATGATTTTTTAGATGGTTTCTAAAAAATTCAAAACTTCAAATGAATACTGAAATGAGCGTATGGAATGAGCATAAAAGCCTCAAAATACTTTCTAAATTATCATTATTTGGAATTAGTTTTAGTTCTTCTTTTTAATTAAAATCTCATTTCTGTCTATTGAACTTTTATAGTGAAGTTTGGTCAAACTGTGGCTTAATTTGTAATTTTTAAATTATTCCAAAAAGTGTTCTTCTAATAAAAAATAGTCATGCAAATATCACTTGACATATTTCAACTATTACGCGAGTAAAGCCGCGGGGTTTGGTAGTAATAATAATATATATAATTAATATTTTAATATAATATAATATAATATAATATAATATAATATAATATAATCTATCTATACTAATATTATAAAGAGGTAAAAATTGTTTATTTGTAGGAGGTAAGCTCTGGAACTACCGAACCGATTCCAAAAGTAATGGTATCAAAATGATGGTGTTAGTCCAACTTAGAACATAGGCTATATCTTATGTCCGTGCCACTGGCCAAAAGGGGGTGCAGGAGCAAAAAACGTTCTAAAAATGCGATTTTTGTGTTACTGAAGGACCTAAAAACATGAAATTTGGAATGGTAGTTACTTATAAGATACTAATGATCTCTAAGGACATTTCTTTAAAAAATCGAAATTAAAAAGGGGTGAAAATGCGCGAAAAGCGTTCTGAATGACGATTTTTAGGCAATTTCAGGAACTATCAAACCGAATTCAAAAATAATAGTGTCAAAATGATGGTGACAACCCTTGCTCCAATATACGCTAAATTTTATGTCGATGCCACTATCCCTGAAGGGTGTGCACGAGCAAAAAACGTTCGAAATTGCGATTTTTGTGTTACTGAAGGATCCAGTTACATGGAATTTGGCATGGTAGTTACTTATTAGATACAAATTATCTCTAAGAACATCTCTTTAAAAAATCGAAATTTAAAAAGGGTTAAAATGCGGAAAAAGCGTTCTAAAAAATGTTCTAAATGCCGATTTTGCGCAATCTCAAGAAGTATCAAACCTATTTTAAAAATAATGGTGTCAAAATGATGGTGACAACGCTTGCTCCCATATAGGCTACATTTTATGTCGGTGCCACTATTCCTAAAGAGGTGCAGGAGCAAAAAACGTTCGAAATAGCGATTTTTGTGTTACTGAAGGGACCAGATACAAGGAATTTGGAATGATAGTTACTTATGAGATATAAATGATCTCTAAGAACATTTCTTAAAAAAATCGAAATTAAAAAGGGGTGAAAATGCGCGAAAAGAGTTCTAAAAAACGTTCTAAATGGCGATTTCTACGCAATCTCAGAAAGTATCTAACCTATTTCAAAAGTAATGGTTGGAAATTGATGATGAAAGCCCATGCTCCAACATAGGCTCTATTTCAAGTCGGTGTCACTACCCCAAACGGGTGAAGGAGCAAAAAACGATCTAAATTGCGTTTTTTGTAATACTGCACAGGCTAGCAACTTGAAACTAACCATGGTAGTTACTTATAAGATATAAATTATTTCTAAGGAAATTTCCTAAATAATTCGAAATTTAAAAGGGGTGAAAATGGACAAAAAAGTTCTAAAAATCGTTCTAAATTGCGATTTCTACGCAATCTCAGAAAGTATCCAACCGATTTCAAAACTAATGGTTGGAAATTGATGATGACAGTCCTTGCTCCTATTTAGGATCTATTTCATATCGGCGTCACTACCACGTTGTGGTTGCATTTTTAAAAAACGTTCTAAATTGTAATTTTTTTTATTCTGAAGGGGCTAGCAACTTGAAATTTGGCATGGTAATTACTTATTAGATGTAAATATTCTGTGAGAAGAGTTTCTTAAAAATTTGAAATTTAAAAGGGGTGAAATGAATGAAAGTAGTTCTAAAAACGTTCTAAATAGCGATTTCTACGCAATCTCAGGAAATATAAACCGATTTCAGAAGTAATGGTTTCAAATTGACGATGACAGTCTCCGCTCCAACGTAGCCTATATTTTACTTTGTTGTCACTACCACCAGGGGGTTACAGGATCAAAAAATGTTCTAAATTGCGTTGTTTGTGTTACTGAGGGCGTCTAACATTTTAAATTTGGAATGGTAATTACTTCAAAGATGCAAATACTTTCTAAGAATTGGTGAAAGAAAATTCCAAATTCAAAAGGATGAAGTGAGCGAAAAGCGTTCTAAATTACGATTTTTATGCAGTCTTATAAAATACGAAACTCATTTCAAGCATAATGGTTGCAAATTGATGGTGATAGAACTTGCTCAAACATAAGCTATATTTTATCTTGAAGGTTAGAGGAGCAAAAAACTTTCTAAATTGCAATTTCTGCGGTACTGAAGAGGCTAGAAACTTTAAATATAACACGGTAGTTACTTATAAAATATAAATGTCATCTAAGAACAGTCGAAAATAAATTCGAAGTTAAAAAGGGGTGAAGCGAAGGGAAGGAGCGTTCTAAAAGAGTCCTAAATTACGATTTCTATGGAATCTCGGGAAATAATAAAGCGATTACAGAAGTTATTGGTTGCGAATAAAGAGTGATAGTCCCTGCCGGTGTCACTACCACCAATGGAGTTATGAATAAAGAGGAGGACACATATAGTGTATGGACTCTATTCAGGTGACGTCAGACGCCAGAGCTGGCGGTATGATAATCTGTTATTCTAGTTACTGCACCGGCAGAATACCAGTATGCCCAGGCGCAAACACCGCTAGCAGACGACTTTGGCCTTGACCCAGGTTAAGTGCATACATTTTAACGGAAAATTTGCAAACTTAAGAAATTTTCTCGCATACAAAACAACATTTTGAATTTAGATTACAATATATTAAGTATATACTGCAGCATCAAAGAATTTTTTTGCGGTATTTTTAACAAACAAGCATTAATAACTCACACTCCATAGACTGCTATGCTAAACACCGCCAGTAAATACCGCCAGCAGAAGAATTTTAGCCTCGACGTCAGGTCGCGTGCATAAGGTCCATTGCCTATCAGTTGCGAGTGAAGTAACTGAGGAGGTTGTCACAAGATGGCGGCTGATTTTTTACATTGTATAAACACTTTCTGATAACTGCTAAAGCAAACTTTCACCAGTAAATTTTTATTAGCAAATTCTGCCTTATTTTAGTGGCCTTTTACATGAAAAATTTCTATCAGAACTATGGTTAAAATTTCTATTTGTTTTTATTGGTGTCAGTTTGCACACGTACTATAATCATTTTTACTTACACTGACAGTAGGTTGTCTTGGTTGTCACAATATGTCGGAAACGCAGGGACTTACTACTGCAGAAGTAAATTTCCACCAGTAAAAATTAATACCTGCTTTTGCCATTATTTATGACTGACAATGTGCGTTACAAACGTGTTTAAATAAGGAGAAAATTTCTATTTAAATTTACTGGCGGAAGTTTGACACGGCTGTAACCCAACCCTGTGAAAGCGGTTACAGTTGAAGCTTCACTATTTTAAGGATATGTCAGTTCCTCTTTATTAATAGTTCCATGCTACTACTTGGTACAAAGAGACAGAAGAAAAATAAGCGAATTGGAAGAGGAAATTGATAAAATTGCAGCTCAGTTGGAAGAAAGCTCCAAGATGGAACAAAGACTAGAAGGAAAACTGATAGAAAAAGAAAAAGAAAATACCATTTTCAAACACAAAGAAGAGGAAATGAGAGAAGAAATAAAAAAATTAAAGAACTTAATCAAACAACAGCATTCAGAATCGGAAACAAAAGAAAAGGCAACACAAATACAAATAAAAACACAACAAAAGTATACTCAGACAATCTTGACTGGTACAAAAATGGATAAGCAGCAACAACAAACAACAGAATCAACCAAAGAAATAATAGCCAAATTGGAGCAGGAAATAGCTACAAGAGAAGAACAATTAAAAGCACAAGACAAAATAATAGAAGAGTGCATGAACAAGCTTAGAGATATAGAAAATAATATAGATACAGACATACCACAATTATCAAGAAGGATTCACAAAATTGAAAAACTAATAATAGAAAATCTTATAGACAAAAATACAAAGAAATATGAAAGATCTCAAGATAACGAAGAACAAAAACAATTTAATTCTCAAGGAAAATATTCAAACTCGGCAATAATTATAAAAAATATCTCAAAGAAAATATCAACAAATAAATTGAAAGAACTGTTAAATACCGAATTGATTAAAGAAAATGATCTACCAATATTCTGTAAACAAACAAAACAAATCAATACACTGACAATTCAATCAGATACAGATAACAACACAGAGAAGTTATTGAAAAGAATTGAAAAAAATCCCAAACATTTCAGAAATAGTAGAACTAACTTACAACCTGCAAAAACACTCAAGGATAATAATTACAGGAATACCATCGATGATACCTACTGATGACATAATTAACTACTTAAAAGATCGTTCAACAGACAAGAATTTAACAATATTAAAAATAATACAAAGAGAAAAATCCACAAGTTATCATATGGTACTGAATTTAGAAGTAAATGCAGCTAAAAAACTTCTGGCTCAGAAAAGTATCTCAATTGGCCTCAATAATTGCAGTATAAGAATATATCGACCCATACTTAGATGTGAGAACTGTCAACTTTACGGGCATACAAAGACTAACTGTAGAAGGAACTCCATATGTGCCAAATGTGCCATGGGTCATCAAACTCTCAACTGTCCTTATATCACCGATCCATCACAGCATCGCTGTACTAATTGCTATTATCAAGAAAACTATAGGAAGCATACAGCAGACTCTAGTTTGTGTCCTATATTTCAGTCTCAATTGGTGGACAGGAGGTTCAGATAAAGTATCTACATGAAAAAAAAAATATATATATTCATTCATCATGAAAATATCTACAGTAATATCTCTTACAAAATACTTCCATTAACTCATCAGCGAAAGATTTTAATATGAGTATCAAAGGATAATATCTTCAAAAATGGTGTCCTGCTTTTGTAAACTTGTATGTCGCTGTGATAACCAATTGAACTTTTCGTGATATATAGCAACTTCAGATAAACTCTTTAAAACTTTAAATTCAGCTCTTAAAAACTTTAATCTTGCTCTAGTACGTTGTGGGTAACCGATAAACCTTCCCTATATGTTATTGTACTTATATATAGCTCACGGTAATTAATCTCAAATCTAGCTTAAAACTATATTTATATCGTTCAGAAGGTTTAATATGAACGGGGATCTCATAGATCAATATATCAGTTCAACGGTCCTCCTCTGAGTTAAGGGCAGTGAGCAGGAGTGCTGGACATATAAATTCATTACTGCAGCTATTGTTTTGGCCTTTAAGTTATATATTATTGTAATTTTATCTTTAAATTTAGATTATTTTATCTTTAAATATTTTTAGTAATTTTTATCTCATATTTCTAGAGGGGCCAGCAGCTGACTGCAAAAAAAAAATAAATAAAATAAAAACTAATTTAATTTAATTTTTTCATTTTTTTTTCAATTGTATTGTATTCTATTAAGTGTCTTAAATACTAGAGGGTCTTACAGGTAATAGTATTTTTCCCTGCCCTGGGCTCGGGGTTCAAACCTAACCATAAGCCAAAAGCGGGTTCCCAGGGTGGGTGCTTACTTACTTACTACTTGGTTGGCAGGAAAAACAAGAAAGCCTTTAAAAACATCTAAATTCCGTTTTCTATAGAATATTAGGAAATACCAACCTATTTCAAGGTCAATGTTGGCAAATTAATGGCGACAGTCTCTGTTTCAACATTTTTCGAGACATTCCATTTCAACTCATTTTCGGCATTTTATGTTGGTGCCCCTGACACCAGAGAGGTGGTAGACTATTAGACAACAATTGTTGTACAGAATTGTAGACAAACTTGGAATTTCACTTGATGGTTAATTTTAAGATGTAAATGTGTTAAGGTGGTTTCTAAAAAATTCAAAACTTCAAATGAATACTGAAATGAGCATAAAAGTCTCAAAATAGTTTCTAAATTATCATTTAATTGGAATTAGTTTTAGTGTTTCTTATTAATTAAAATCTCATTTCTGTCTATTGCACTTTTATAGTGAAGTTTAGTCAAACTGTGGCTTAATTTGTAATTTTTGAATTATTTCAAAAAGTGTTCTTCTAATAAAAAATAGTCATGCAAATATCACTTGACATATTTCAACTATTACGCGAGTAAAGCCGCGGGGTTTGGTAGTAATAATAATATATATAATTAATATTTTAATATAATATAATATAATATAATATAATCTATCTATACTAATATTATAAAGAGGTAAAAATTGTTTATTTGTAGGAGGTAAGCTCTGGAACTACCGAACCGATTACAAAAGTAATGGTATCAAAATGATGGTGTTAGTCCAACTTAGAACATAGGCTATATCTTATGTCCGTGCCACTGGCCAAAAGGGGATGCAGGAGCAAAAAACTTTCTAAAAATGCGATTTTTGTGTTACTGAAGGACCTAAAAACATGAAATTTAGAATGGTAGTTACTTATAAGATACTAATGATCTCTAAGGACATTTCTTTAAAAAATCGAAATTAAAAAGGGGTGAAAATGCGCGAAAAGCGTTCTGAATGACGATTTTTAGGCAATTTCAGGAACTATCAAACCGAATTCAAAAATAATAGTGTCAAAATGATGGTGACAACCCTTGCTCCAATATACGCTACATTTTATGTCGATGCCACTATCCCTGAAGGGTGTGCACGAGCAAAAAACGTTCGAAATTGCGATTTTTGTGTTACTGAAGGATCCAGTTATATGGAATTTGGCATGGTAGTTACTTATTAGATACAAATTATCTCTAAGAACATCTCTTTAAAAAATCGAAATTTAAAAAGGGTTAAAATGCGGAAAAAGCGTTCTAAAAAATGTTCTAAATGCCGATTTTGCGCAATCTCAAGAAGTATCAAACCTATTTTAATAATAATGGTGTCAAAATGATGGTGACAACGCTTGCTCCCATATAGGCTACATTTTATGTCGGTGCCACTATTCCTAAAGGGGTGCAGGAGCAAAAAACGTTCGAAATAGCGATTTTTGTGTTACTGAAGGGACCAGATACAAGGAATTTGGAATGGTAGTTACTTATGAGATATAAAGGATCTCTAAGAACATTTCTTAAAAAAATCGAAATTAAAAAGGGGTGAAAATGCGCGAAAAGAGTTCTAAAAAACGTTCTAAATGGCGATTTCTACGCAATCTCAGAAAGTATCTAACCTATTTCAAAAGTAATGGTTGGAAATTGATGATGAAAGCCCATGCTCCAACATAGGCTCTATTTCAAGTCGGTGTCACTACCCCAAACGGGTGAAGGAGCAAAAAACGATCTAAATTGCGTTTTTTGTAATACTGCACAGGCTAGCAACTTGAAACTAACCATGGTAGTTACTTATAAGATATAAATTATTTCTAAGGAAATTTCCTAAATAATTCGAAATTTAAAAGGGGTGAAAATGGACAAAAAAGTTCTAAAAATCGTTCTAAATTGCGATTTCTACGCAATCTCAGAAAGTATCCAACCGATTTCAAAACTAATGGTTGGAAATTGATGATGACAGTCCTTGCTCCTATTTAGGATCTATTTCATATCGGCGTCACTACCACGTTGTGGTTGCATTTTTAAAAAACGTTCTAAATTGTAATTTTTTTTATTCTGAAGGGGCTAGCAACTTGAAATTTGGCATGGTAATTACTTATTAGATGTAAATATTCTGTGAGAAGAGTTTCTTAAAAATTTGAAATTTAAAAGGGGTGAAATGAATGAAAGTAGTTCTAAAAACGTTCTAAATAGCGATTTCTACGCAATCTCAGGAAATATAAACCGATTTCAGAAGTAATGGTTTCAAATTGACGATGACAGTCTCCGCTCCAACGTAGCCTATATTTTACTTTGTTGTCACTACCACCAGGGGGTTACAGGATCAAAAAATGTTCTAAATTGCGTTGTTTGTGTTACTGAGGGCGTCTAACATTTTAAATTTGGAATGGTAATTACTTCAAAGATGCAAATACTTTCTAAGAATTGGTGAAAGAAAATTCCAAATTCAAAAGGATGAAGTGAGCGAAAAGCGTTCTAAATTACGATTTTTATGCAGTCTTATAAAATACGAAACTCATTTCAAGCATAATGGTTGCAAATTGATGGTGATAGAACTTGCTCAAACATAAGCTATATTTTATCTTGAAGGTTAGAGGAGCAAAAAACTTTCTAAATTGCAATTTCTGCGGTACTGAAGAGGCTAGAAACTTTAAATATAACACGGTAGTTACTTATAAAATATAAATGTCATCTAAGAACAGTCGAAAATAAATTCGAAGTTAAAAAGGGGTGAAGCGAAGGGAAGGAGCGTTCTAAAAGAGTCCTAAATTACGATTTCTATGGAATCTCGGGAAATAATAAAGCGATTACAGAAGTTATTGGTTGCGAATAAAGAGTGATAGTCCCTGCCGGTGTCACTACCACCAATGGAGTTATGAATAAAGAGGAGGACACATATAGTGTATGGACTCTATTCAGGTGACGTCAGACGCCAGAGCTGGCGGTATGATAATCTGTTATTCTAGTTACTGCACCGGCAGAATACCAGTATGCCCAGGCGCAAACACCGCTAGCAGACGACTTTGGCCTTGACCCAGGTTGAGTGCATACATTTTAACGGAAAATTTGCAAACTTAAGAAATTTTCTCGCATACAAAACAACATTTTGAATTTAGATTACAATATATTAAGTATATACTGCAGCATCAAAGAATTTTTTTGCGGTATTTTTAACAAACAAGCATTAATAACTCACACTCCATAGACTGCTATGCTAAACACCGCCAGTAAATACCGCCAGCAGAAGAATTTTAGCCTCGACGTCAGGTCGCGTGCATAAGGTCCATTGCCTATCAGTTGCGAGTGAAGTAACTGAGGAGGTTGTCACAAGATGGCGGCTGATTTTTTACATTGTATAAACACTTTCTGATAACTGCCAAAGCAAACTTTCACCAGTAAATTTTTATTAGCAAATTCTGCCTTATTTTAGTGGCCTTTTACATGAAAAATTTCTATCAGAACTATGGTTAAAATTTCTATTTGTTTTTATTGGTGTCAGTTTGCACACGTACTATAATCATTTTTACTTACACTGACAGTAGGTTGTCTTGGTTGTCACAATATGTCGGAAACGCAGGGACTTACTACTGCAGAAGTAAATTTCCACCAGTAAAAATTAATACCTGCTTTTGCCATTATTTATGACTGACAATGTGCGTTACAAACGTGTTTAAATAAGGAGAAAATTTCTATTTAAATTTACTGGCGGAAGTTTGACACGGCTGTAACCCAACCCTGTGAAAGCGGTTACAGTTGAAGCTTCACTATTTTAAGGATATGTCAGTTCCTCTTTATTAATAGTTCCATGCTACTACTTGGTACAAAGAGACAGAAGAAAAATAAGCGAATTGGAAGAGGAAATTGATAAAATTGCAGCTCAGTTGGAAGAAAGCTCCAAGATGGAACAAAGACTAGAAGGAAAACTGATAGAAAAAGAAAAAGAAAATACCATTTTCAAACACAAAGAAGAGGAAATGAGAGAAGAAATAAAAAAATTAAAGAACTTAATCAAACAACAGCATTCAGAATCGGAAACAAAAGAAAAGGCAACACAAATACAAATAAAAACACAACAAAAGTATACTCAGACAATCTTGACTGGTACAAAAATGGATAAGCAACAACAACAAACAACAGAATCAACCAAAGAAATAATAGCCAAATTGGAGCAGGAAATAGCTACAAGAGAAGAACAATTAAAAGCACAAGACAAAATAATAGAAGAGTGCATGAACAAGCTTAGAGATATAGAAAATAATATAGATACAGACATACCACAATTATCAAGAAGGATTCACAAAATTGAAAAACTAATAACAGAAAATCTTATAGACAAAAATACAAAGAAATATGAACGATCTCAAGATAACGAAGAACAAAAACAATTTAATTCTCAAGGAAAGTATTCAAACTCGGCAATAATTATAAAAAATATCTCAAAGAAAATATCAACAAATAAATTGAAAGAACTGTTAAATACCGAATTGATTAAAGAAAATGATCTACCAATATTCTGTAAACAAACAAAACAAATCAATACACTGACAATTCAATCAGATACAGATAACAACACAGAGAAGTTATTGAAAAGAATTGAAAAAATCCCAAACATTTCAGAAATAGTAGAACTAACTTACAACCTGCAAAAACACTCAAGGATAATAATTACAGGAATACCATCGATGATACCTACTGATGACATAATTAACTACTTAAAAGATCGTTCAACAGACAAGAATTTAACAATATTAAAAATAATACAAAGAGAAAAATCCACAAGTTATCATATGGTACTGAATTTAGAAGTAAATGCAGCTAAAAAACTTCTGGCTCAGAAAAGTATCTCAATTGGCCTCAATAATTGCAGTATAAGAATATATCGACCCATACTTAGATGTGAGAACTGTCAACTTTACGGGCATACAAAGACTAACTGTAGAAGGAACTCCATATGTGCCAAATGTGCCATGGGTCATCAAACTCTCAACTGTCCTTATATCACCGATCCATCACAGCATCGCTGTACTAATTGCTATTATCAAGAAAACTATAGGAAGCATACAGCAGACTCTAGTTTGTGTCCTATATTTCAGTCTCAATTGGTGGACAGGAGGTTCAGATAAAGTATCTACATGAAAAAAAAAAATATATTCATTCATCATGAAAATATCTACAGTAATATCTCTTACAAAATACTTCCATTAACTCATCAGCGAAAGATTTTAATATGAGTATCAAAGGATAATATCTTCAAAAATGGTGTCCTGCTTTTGTAAACTTGTATGTCGCTGTGATAACTAATTGAACTTTTCGTGATCTATAGCAACTTCAGATAAACTCTTTAAAACTTTAAATTCAGCTCTTAAAAACTTTAATCTTGCTCTAGT
This sequence comes from Maratus speciosus, assembly GCA_963932465.1. Lineage (NCBI taxonomy): Eukaryota > Metazoa > Arthropoda > Arachnida > Araneae > Salticidae > Maratus > Maratus speciosus. Next base: position 187,907,394 of record OZ010798.1, on the reverse strand, counting down.
ACGTTGTGGGTAACCGATAAACCTTCCCTATATGTTATTGTACTTATATATAGCTCACGGTAATTAATCTCAAATCTAGCTTAAAACTATATTTATATCGTTCAGAAGGTTTAATATGAACGGGGATCTCATAGATCAATATATCAGTTCAACGGTCCTCCTCTGAGTTAAGGGCAGTAAGCAGGAGTGCTGGACATATAAATTCATTACTACAGCTATTGTTTTGGCCTTTAAGTTATATATTATTGTAATTTTATCTTTAAATTTAGATTATTTTATCTTTAAATATTTTTAGTAATTTTTATCTCATATTTCTAGAGGGGCCAGCAGCTGACTGCAAAAAAAAAAAAAAATAAATAAAATAAAAACTAATTTAATTTAATTTTTTCATTTTTTTTCAATTGTATTGTATTCTATTAAGTGTCTTAAATACTAGAGGGTCTTACAGGTAATAGTATTTTTCCCTGCCCTGGGCTCGGGGTTCAAACCTAACCATAAGCCAAAAGCGGGTTCCCAGGGTGGGTGCTTACTTACTTACTACTTGGTTGGCAGGAAAAACAAGAAAGCCTTTAAAAACATCTAAATTCCGTTTTCTATAGAATATTAGGAAATACCAACCTATTTCAAGGTCAATGTTGGCAAATTAATGGCGACAGTCTCTGTTTCAACATTTTTCGAGACATTCCATTTCAACTCATTTTCGGCATTTTATGTTGGTGCCCCTGACACCAGAGAGGTGGTAGACTATTAGACAACAATTGTTGTACAGAATTGTAGACAAACTTGGAATTTCACTTGATGGTTAATTTTAAGATGTAAATGTGTTAAGGTGGTTTCTAAAAAATTCAAAACTTCAAATGAATACTGAAATGAGCATAAAAGTCTCAAAATAGTTTCTAAATTATCATTTAATTGGAATTAGTTTTAGTGTTTCTTATTAATTAAAATCTCATTTCTGTCTATTGCACTTTTACAGTGAAGTTTAGTCAAACTGTGGCTTAATTTGTAATTTTTAAATTATTCCAAAAAGTGTTCTTCTAATAAAAAATAGTCATGCAAATATCACTTGACATATTTCAACTATTACGCGAGTAAAGCCGCGGTGTTTGGTAGTAATAATAATATATATAATTAATATTTTAATATAATATAATATAATATAATATAATATAATCTATCTATACTAATATTATAAAGAGGTAAAAATTGTTTATTTGTAGGAGGTAAGCTCTGGAACTACCGAACCGATTACAAAAGTAATGGTATCAAAATGATGGTGTTAGTCCAACTTAGAACATAGGCTATATCTTATGTCCGTGCCACTGGCCAAAAGGGGATGCAGGAGCAAAAAACGTTCTAAAAATGCGATTTTTGTGTTACTGAAGGACCTAAAAACATGAAATTTAGAATGGTAGTTACTTATAAGATACTAATGATCTCTAAGGACATTCCTTTAAAAAATCGAAATTAAAAAGGGGTGAAAATGCGCGAAAAGCGTTCTGAATGACGATTTTTAGGCAATTTCAGGAACTATCAAACCGAATTCAAAAATAATAGCGTCAAAATGATGGTGACAACCCTTGCTCCAATATACGCTACATTTTATGTCGATGCCACTATCCCTGAAGGGTGTGCACGAGCAAAAAACGTTCGAAATTGCGATTTTTGTGTTACTGAAGGATCCAGTTACATGGAATTTGGCATGGTAGTTACTTATTAGATACAAATTATTTCTAAGAACATCTCTTTAAAAAATCGAAATTTAAAAAGGGTTAAAATGCGGAAAAAGCGTTCTAAAAAATGTTCTAAATGCCGATTTTGCGCAATCTCAAGAAGTATCAAACCTATTTTAAAAATAATGGTGTCAAAATGATGGTGACAACGCTTGCTCCCATATAGGCTACATTTTATGTCGGTGCCACTATTCCTAAAGGGGTGCAGGAGCAAAAAACGTTCGAAATAGCGATTTTTGTGTTACTGAAGGGACCAGATACAAGGAATTTGGAATGGTAGTTACTTATGAGATATAAAGGATCTCTAAGAACATTTCTTAAAAAAATCGAAATTAAAAAGGGGTGAAAATGCGCGAAAAGAGTTCTAAAAAACGTTCTAAATGGCGATTTCTACGCAATCTCAGAAAGTATCTAACCTATTTCAAAAGTAATGGTTGGAAATTGATGATGAAAGCCCATGCTCCAACATAGGCTCTATTTCAAGTCGGTGTCACTACCCCAAACGGGTGAAGGAGCAAAAAACGATCTAAATTGCGTTTTTTGTAATACTGCACAGGCTAGCAACTTGAAACTAACCATGGTAGTTACTTATAAGATATAAATTATTTCTAAGGAAATTTCCTAAATAATTCGAAATTTAAAAGGGGTGAAAATGGACAAAAAAGTTCTAAAAATCGTTCTAAATTGCGATTTCTACGCAATCTCAGAAAGTATCCAACCGATTTCAAAACTAATGGTTGGAAATTGATGATGACAGTCCTTGCTCCTATTTAGGATCTATTTCATATCGGCGTCACTACACACGTTGTGGTTGCATTTTTAAAAAACGTTCTAAATTGTAATTTTTTTTTTCTGAAGGAGCTAGCAACTTGAAATTTGGCATGGTAATTACTTATTAGATGTAAATATTCTGTGAGAAGAGTTTCTTAAAAATTTGAAATTTAAAAGGGGTGAAATGAATGAAAGTAGTTCTAAAAACGTTCTAAATAGCGATTTCTACGCAATCTCAGGAAATATAAACCGATTTCAGAAGTAATGGTTTCAAATTGACGATGACAGTCTCCGCTCCAACTTAGCCTATATTTTACTTTGTTGTCACTACCACCAGGGGGTTACAGGATCAAAAAATGTTCTAAATTGCGTTGTTTGTGTTACTGAGGGCGTCTAACATTTTAAATTTGGAATGGTAATTACTTCAAAGATGCAAATACTTTCTAAGAATTGGTGAAAGAAAATTCCAAATTCAAAAGGATGACGTGAGCGAAAAGCGTTCTAAATTACGATTTTTATGCAGTCTTATAAAATACGAAACTCATTTCAAGCATAATGGTTGCAAATTGATGGTGATAGAACTTGCTCAAACATAAGCTATATTTTATCTTGAAGGTTAGAGGAGCAAAAAACTTTCTAAATTGCAATTTCTGCGGTACTGAAGAGGCTAGAAACTTTAAATATAACACGGTAGTTACTTATAAAATATAAATGTCATCTAAGAACAGTCGAAAATAAATTCGAAGTTAAAAAGGGGTGGAGCGAAGGGAAGGAGCGTTCTAAAAGAGTCCTAAATTACGATTTCTATGGAATCTCGGGAAATAATAAAGCGATTACAGAAGTTATTGGTTGCGAATAAAGAGTGATAGTCCCTGCCGGTGTCACTACCACCAATGGAGTTATGAATAAAGAGGAGGACACATATAGTGTATGGACTCTATTCAGGTGACGTCAGACGCCAGAGCTGGCGGTATGATAATCTGTTATTCTAGTTACTGCACCGGCAGAATACCAGTATGCCCAGGCGCAAACACCGCTAGCAGACGACTTTGGCCTTGACCCAGGTTGAGTGCATACATTTTAACGGAAAATTTGCAAACTTAAGAAATTTTCTCGCATACAAAACAACATTTTGAATTTAGATTACAATATATTAAGTATATACTGCAGCATCAAAGAATTTTTTTGCGGTATTTTTAACAAACAAGCATTAATAACTCACACTCCATAGACTGCTATGCTAAACACCGCCAGTAAATACCGCCAGCAGAAGAATTTTAGCCTCGACGTCAGGTCGCGTGCATAAGGTCCATTGCCTATCAGTTGCGAGTGAAGTAACTGAGGAGGTTGTCACAAGATGGCGGCTGATTTTTTACATTGTATAAACACTTTCTGATAACTGCCAAAGCAAACTTTCACCAGTAAATTTTTATTAGCAAATTCTGCCTTATTTTAGTGGCCTTTTACATGAAAAATTTCTATCAGAACTATGGTTAAAATTTCTATTTGTTTTTATTGGTGTCAGTTTGCACACGTACTATAATCATTTTTACTTACACTGACAGTAGGTTGTCTTGGTTGTCACAATATGTCGGAAACGCAGGGACTTACTACTGCAGAAGTAAATTTCCACCAGTAAAATTTAATACCTGCTTTTGCCATTATTTATGACTGACAATGTGCGTTACAAACGTGTTTAAATAAGGAGAAAATTTCTATTTAAATTTACTGGCGGAAGTTTGACACGGCTGTAACCCAACCCTGTGAAAGCGGTTACAGTTGAAGCTTCACTATTTTAAGGATATGTCAGTTCCTCTTTATTAATAGTTCCATGCTACTACTTGGTACAAAGAGACAGAAGAAAAATAAGCGAATTGGAAGAGGAAATTGATAAAATTGCAGCTCAGTTGGAAGAAAGCTCCAAGATGGAACAAAGACTAGAAGGAAAACTGATAGAAAAAGAAAAAGAAAATACCATTTTCAAACACAAAGAAGAGGAAATGAGAGAAGAAATAAAAAAATTAAAGAACTTAATCAAACAACAGCATTCAGAATCGGAAACAAAAGAAAAGGCAACACAAATACAAATAAAAACACAACAAAAGTATACTCAGACAATCTTGACTGGTACAAAAATGGATAAGCAACAACAACAAACAACAGAATCAACCAAAGAAATAATAGCCAAATTGGAGCAGGAAATAGCTACAAGAGAAGAACAATTAAAAGCACAAGACAAAATAATAGAAGAGTGCATGAACAAGCTTAGAGATATAGAAAATAATATAGATACAGACATACCACAATTATCAAGAAGGATTCACAAAATTGAAAAACTAATAATAGAAAATCTTATAGACAAAAATACAAAGAAATATGAAAGATCTCAAGATAACGAAGAACAAAAACAATTTAATTCTCAAGGAAAGTATTCAAACTCGGCAATAATTATAAAAAATATCTCAAAGAAAATATCAACAAATAAATTGAAAGAACTGTTAAATACCGAATTGATTAAAGAAAATGATCTACCAATATTCTGTAAACAAACAAAACAAATCAATACACTGACAATTCAATCAGATACAGATAACAACACAGAGAAGTTATTGAAAAGAATTGAAAAAATCCCAAACATTTCGGAATTGTAGAACTAACTTACAACCTGCAAAAACACTCAAGGATAATAATTACAGGAATACCATCGATGATACCTACTGATGACATAATTAACTACTTAAAAGATCGTTCAACAGACAAGAATTTAACAATATTAAAAATAATACAAAGAGAAAAATCCACAAGTTATCATATGGTACTGAATTTAGAAGTAAATGCAGCTAAAAAACTTCTGGCTCAGAAAAGTATCTCAATTGGCCTCAATAATTGCAGTATAAGAATATATCGACCCATACTTAGATGTGAGAACTGTCAACTTTACGGGCATACAAAGACTAACTGTAGAAGGAACTCCATATGTGCCAAATGTGCCATGGGTCATCAAACTCTCAACTGTCCTTATATCACCGATCCATCACAGCATCGCTGTACTAATTGCTATTATCAAGAAAACTATAGGAAGCATACAGCAGACTCTAGTTTGTGTCCTATATTTCAGTCTCAATTGGTGGACAGGAGGTTCAGATAAAGTATCTACATGAAAAAAAAAATATATTCATTCATCATGAAAATATCTACAGTAATATCTCTTACAAAATACTTCCATTAACTCATCAGCGAAAGATTTTAATATGAGTATCAAAGGATAATATCTTCAAAAATGGTGTCCTGCTTTTGTAAACTTGTATGTCGCTGTGATAACCAATTGAACTTTTCGTGATATATAGCAACTTCAGATAAACTCTTTAAAACTTTAAATTCAGCTCTTAAAAACTTTAATCTTGCTCTAGTACGTTGTGGGTAACCGATAAACCTTCCCTATATGTTATTGTACTTATATATAGCTCACGGTAATTAATCTCAAATCTAGCTTAAAACTATATTTATATCGTTCAGAAGGTTTAATATGAACGGGGATCTCATAGATCAATATATCAGTTCAACGGTCCTCCTCTGAGTTAAGGGCAGTGAGCAGGAGTGCTGGACATATAAATTCATTACTGCAGCTATTGTTTTGGCCTTTAAGTTATATATTATTGTAATTTTATCTTTAAATTTAGATTATTTTATCTTTAAATATTTTTAGTAATTTTTATCTCATATTTCTAGAGGGGCCAGCAGCTGACTGCAAAAAAAAAAAATAAATAAAATAAAAACTAATTTAATTTAATTTTTTCATTTTTTTTCAATTGTATTGTATTCTATTAAGTGTCTTAAATACTAGAGGGTCTTACAGGTAATAGTATTTTTCCCTGCCCTGGGCTCGGGGTTCAAACCTAACCATAAGCCAAAAGCGGGTTCCCAGGGTGGGTGCTTACTTACTTACTACTTGGTTGGCAGGAAAAACAAGAAAGCCTTTAAAAACATCTAAATTCCGTTTTCTATAGAATATTAGGAAATACCAACCTATTTCAAGGTCAATGTTGGCAAATTAATGGCGACAGTCTCTGTTTCAACATTTTTCGAGACATTCCATTTCAACTCATTTTCGGCATTTTATGTTGGTGCCCCTGACACCAGAGAGGTGGTAGACTATTAGACAACAATTGTTGTACAGAATTGTAGACAAACTTGGAATTTCACTTGATGGTTAATTTTAAGATGTAAATGTGTTAAGGTGGTTTCTAAAAAATTCAAAACTTCAAATGAATACTGAAATGAGCATAAAAGTCTCAAAATAGTTTCTAAATTATCATTTAATTGGAATTAGTTTTAGTGTTTCTTATTAATTAAAATCTCATTTCTGTCTATTGCACTTTTATAGTGAAGTTTAGTCAAACTGTGGCTTAATTTGTAATTTTTAAATTATTCCAAAAAGTGTTCTTCTAATAAAAAATAGTCATGCAAATATCACTTGACATATTTCAACTATTACGCGAGTAAAGCCGCGGGGTTTGGTAGTAATAATAATATATATAATTAATATTTTAATATAATATAATATAATATAATATAATCTATCTATACTAATATTATAAAGAGGTAAAAATTGTTTATTTGTAGGAGGTAAGCTCTGGAACTACCGAACCGATTACAAAAGTAATGGTATCAAAATGATGGTGTTAGTCCAACTTAGAACATAGGCTATATCTTATGTCCGTGCCACTGGCCAAAAGGGGATGCAGGAGCAAAAAACTTTCTAAAAATGCGATTTTTGTGTTACTGAAGGACCTAAAAACATGAAATTTAGAATGGTAGTTACTTATAAGATACTAATGATCTCTAAGGACATTTCTTTAAAAAATCGAAATTAAAAAGGGGTGAAAATGCGCGAAAAGCGTTCTGAATGACGATTTTTAGGCAATTTCAGGAACTATCAAACCGAATTCAAAAATAATAGTGTCAAAATGATGGTGACAACCCTTGCTCCAATATACGCTACATTTTATGTCGATGCCACTATCCCTGAAGGGTGTGCACGAGCAAAAAACGTTCGAAATTGCGATTTTTGTGTTACTGAAGGATCCAGTTATATGGAATTTGGCATGGTAGTTACTTATTAGATACAAATTATCTCTAAGAACATCTCTTTAAAAAATCGAAATTTAAAAAGGGTTAAAATGCGGAAAAAGCGTTCTAAAAAATGTTCTAAATGCCGATTTTGCGCAATCTCAAGAAGTATCAAACCTGTTTTAATAATAATGGTGTCAAAATGATGGTGACAACGCTTGCTCCCATATAGGCTACATTTTATGTCGGTGCCACTATTCCTAAAGGGGTGCAGGAGCAAAAAACGTTCGAAATAGCGATTTTTGTGTTACTGAAGGGACCAGATACAAGGAATTTGGAATGGTAGTTACTTATGAGATATAAAGGATCTCTAAGAACATTTCTTAAAAAAATCGAAATTAAAAAGGGGTGAAAATGCGCGAAAAGAGTTCTAAAAAACGTTCTAAATGGCGATTTCTACGCAATCTCAGAAAGTATCTAACCTATTTCAAAAGTAATGGTTGGAAATTGATGATGAAAGCCCATGCTCCAACATAGGCTCTATTTCAAGTCGGTGTCACTACCCCAAACGGGTGAAGGAGCAAAAAACGATCTAAATTGCGTTTTTTGTAATACTGCACAGGCTAGCAACTTGAAACTAAGCATGGTAGTTACTTATAAGATATAAATTATTTCTAAGGAAATTTCCTAAATAATTCGAAATTTAAAAGGGGTGAAAATGGACAAAAAAGTTCTAAAAATCGTTCTAAATTGCGATTTCTACGCAATCTCAGAAAGTATCCAACCGATTTCAAAACTAATGGTTGGAAATTGATGATGACAGTCCTTGCTCCTATTTAGGATCTATTTCATATCGGCGTCACTACCACGTTGTGGTTGCATTTTTAAAAAACGTTCTAAATTGTAATTTTTTTTATTCTGAAGGGGCTAGCAACTTGAAATTTGGCATGGTAATTACTTATTAGATGTAAATATTCTGTGAGAAGAGTTTCTTAAAAATTTGAAATTTAAAAGGGGTGAAATGAATGAAAGTAGTTCTAAAAACGTTCTAAATAGCGATTTCTACGCAATCTCAGGAAATATAAACCGATTTCAGAAGTAATGGTTTCAAATTGACGATGACAGTCTCCGCTCCAACGTAGCCTATATTTTACTTTGTTGTCACTACCACCAGGGGGTTACAGGATCAAAAAATGTTCTAAATTGCGTTGTTTGTGTTACTGAGGGCGTCTAACATTTTAAATTTGGAATGGTAATTACTTCAAAGATGCAAATACTTTCTAAGAATTGGTGAAAGAAAATTCCAAATTCAAAAGGATGAAGTGAGCGAAAAGCGTTCTAAATTACGATTTTTATGCAGTCTTATAAAATACGAAACTCATTTCAAGCATAATGGTTGCAAATTGATGGTGATAGAACTTGCTCAAACATAAGCTATATTTTATCTTGAAGGTTAGAGGAGCAAAAAACTTTCTAAATTGCAATTTCTGCGGTACTGAAGAGGCTAGAAACTTTAAATATAACACGGTAGTTACTTATAAAATATAAATGTCATCTAAGAACAGTCGAAAATAAATTCGAAGTTAAAAAGGGGTGAAGCGAAGGGAAGGAGCGTTCTAAAAGAGTCCTAAATTACAATTTCTATGGAATCTCGGGAAATAATAAAGCGATTACAGAAGTTATTGGTTGCGAATAAAGAGTGATAGTCCCTGCCGGTGTCACTACCACCAATGGAGTTATGAATAAAGAGGAGGACACATATAGTGTATGGACTCTATTCAGGTGACGTCAGACGCCAGAGCTGGCGGTATGATAATCTGTTATTCTAGTTACTGCACCGGCAGAATACCAGTATGCCCAGGCGCAAACACCGCCAGCAGACGACTTTGGCCTTGACCCAGGTTGAGTGCATACATTTTAACGGAAAATTTGCAAACTTAAGAAATTTTCTCGCATACAAAACAACATTTTGAATTTAGATTACAATATATTAAGTATATACTGCAGCATCAAAGAATTTTTTTGCGGTATTTTTAACAAACAAGCATTAATAACTCACACTCCATAGACTGCTATGCTAAACACCGCCAGTAAATACCGCCAGCAGAAGAATTTTAGCCTCGACGTCAGGTCGCGTGCATAAGGTCCATTGCCTATCAGTTGCGAGTGAAGTAACTGAGGAGGTTGTCACAAGATGGCGGCTGATTTTTTACATTGTATAAACACTTTCTGATAACTGCCAAAGCAAACTTTCACCAGTAAATTTTTATTAGCAAATTCTGCCTTATTTTAGTGGCCTTTTACATGAAAAATTTCTATCAGAACTATGGTTAAAATTTCTATTTGTTTTTATTGGTGTCAGTTTGCACACGTACTATAATCATTTTTACTTACACTGACAGTAGGTTGTCTTGGTTGTCACAATATGTCGGAAACGCAGGGACTTACTACTGCAGAAGTAAATTTCCACCAGTAAAAATTAATACCTGCTTTTGCCATTATTTATGACTGACAATGTGCGTTACAAACGTGTTTAAATAAGGAGAAAATTTCTATTTAAATTTACTGGCGGAAGTTTGACACGGCTGTAACCCAACACTGTGAAAGCGGTTACAGTTGAAGCTTCACTATTTTAAGGATATGTCAGTTCCTCTTTATTAATAGTTCCATGCTACTACTTGGTACAAAGAGACAGAAGAAAAATAAGCGAATTGGAAGAGGAAATTGATAAAATTGCAGCTCAGTTGGAAGAAAGCTCCAAGATGGAACAAAGACTAGAAGGAAAACTGATAGAAAAAGAAAAAGAAAATACCATTTTCAAACACAAAGAAGAGGAAATGAGAGAAGAAATAAAAAAATTAAAGAACTTAATCAAACAACAGCATTCAGAATCGGAAACAAAAGAAAAGGCAACACAAATACAAATAAAAACACAACAAAAGTATACTCAGACAATCTTGACTGGTACAAAAATGGATAAGCAACAACAACAAACAACAGAATCAACCAAAGAAATAATAGCCAAATTGGAGCAGGAAATAGCTACAAGAGAAGAACAATTAAAAGCACAAGACAAAATAATAGAAGAGTGCATGAACAAGCTTAGAGATATAGAAAATAATATAGATACAGACATACCACAATTATCAAGAAGGATTCACAAAATTGAAAAACTAATAATAGAAAATCTTATAGACAAAAATACAAAGAAATATGAACGATCTCAAGATAACGAAGAACAAAAACAATTTAATTCTCAAGGAAAGTATTCAAACTCGGCAATAATTATAAAAAATATCTCAAAGAAAATATCAACAAATAAATTGAAAGAACTGTTAAATACCGAATTGATTAAAGAAAATGATCTACCAATATTCTGTAAACAAACAAAACAAATCAATACACTGACAATTCAATCAGATACAGATAACAACACAGAGAAGTTATTGAAAAGAATTGAAAAAATCCCAAACATTTCAGAAATAGTAGAACTAACTTACAACCTGCAAAAACACTCAAGGATAATAATTACAGGAATACCATCGATGATACCTACTGATGACATAATTAACTACTTAAAAGATCGTTCAACAGACAAGAATTTAACAATATTAAAAATAATACAAAGAGAAAAATCCACAAGTTATCATATGGTACTGAATTTAGAAGTAAATGCAGCTAAAAAACTTCTGGCTCAGAAAAGTATCTCAATTGGCCTCAATAATTGCAGTATAAGAATATATCGACCCATACTTAGATGTGAGAACTGTCAACTTTACGGGCATACAAAGACTAACTGTAGAAGGAACTCCATATGTGCCAAATGTGCCATGGGTCATCAAACTCTCAACTGTCCTTATATCACCGATCCATCACAGCATCGCTGTACTAATTGCTATTATCAAGAAAACTATAGGAAGCATACAGCAGACTCTAGTTTGTGTCCTATATTTCAGTCTCAATTGGTGGACAGGAGGTTCAGATAAAGTATCTACATGAAAAAAAAAAATATATTCATTCATCATGAAAATATCTACAGTAATATCTCTTACAAAATACTTCCATTAACTCATCAGCGAAAGATTTTAATATGAGTATCAAAGGATAATATCTTCAAAAATGGTGTCCTGCTTCTGTAAACTTGTATGTCGCTGTGATAACCAATTGAACTTTTCGTGATATATAGCAACTTCAGATAAACTCTTTAAAACTTTAAATTCAGCTCTTAAAAACTTTAATCTTGCTCTAGTACGTTGTGGGTAACCGATAAACCTTCCCTATATGTTATTGTACTTATATATAGCTCACGGTAATTAATCTCAAATCTAGCTTAAAACTATATTTATATCGTTCAGAAGGTTTAATATGAACGGGGATCTCATAGATCATTATATCAGTTCAACGGTCCTCCTCTGAGTTAAGGGCAGTGAGCAGGAGTGCTGGACATATAAATTCATTACTACAGCTATTGTTTTGGCCTTTAAGTTATATATTATTGTAATTTTATCTTTAAATTTAGATTATTTTATCTTTAAATATTTTTAGTAATTTTTATCTCATATTTCTAGAGGGGCCAGCAGCTGACTGCAAAAAAAAAAAAAAAATAAATAAAATAAAAACTAATTTAATTTAATTTTTTCATTTTTTTTCAATTGTATTGTATTCTATTAAGTGTCTTAAATACTAGAGGGTCTTACAGGTAATAGTATTTTTCCCTGCCCTGGGCTCGGGGTTCAAACCTAACCATAAGCCAAAAGCGGGTTCCCAGGGTGGGTGCTTACTTACTTACTACTTGGTTGGCAGGAAAAACAAGAAAGCCTTTAAAAACATCTAAATTCCGTTTTCTATAGAATATTAGGAAATACCAACCTATTTCAAGGTCAATGTTGGCAAATTAATGGCGACAGTCTCTGTTTCAACATTTTTCGAGACATTCCATTTCAACTCATTTTCGGCATTTTATGTTGGTGCCCCTGACACCAGAGAGGTGGTAGACTATTAGACAACAATTGTTGTACAGAATTGTAGACAAACTTGGAATTTCACTTGATGGTTAATTTTAAGATGTAAATGTGTTAAGGTGGTTTCTAAAAAATTCAAAACTTCAAATGAATACTGAAATGAGCATAAAAGTCTCAAAATAGTTTCTAAATTATCATTTAATTGGAATTAGTTTTAGTGTTTCTTATTAATTAAAATCTCATTTCTGTCTATTGCACTTTTATAACGAAGTTTAGTCAAACTGTGGCTTAATTTGTAATTTTTGAATTATTTCAAAAAGTGTTCTTCTAATAAAAAATAGTCGTGCAAATATCACTTGGCATATTTCAACTATTACGCGAGCAAAGCCGCGGGGTTTGCTAGTAATCTATACTAATATTATAAAGAGGTAAAAATTGTTTATTTGTAGGAGGTAAGCTCTGGAACTAACGAACCGAATCCAAAAGTAACGGTATCAAAATGATGGTGTTAGCCCAACTTAGAACATAGGTTATATTTTATGCCGGTGCCACTACTCCAAAGGGGGTGCAGGAACAAAAAAACATTCTAAAAATGCGATTTTTGCGTTACTGAAAGACCTAGACATATGAAAGTTGGAATATTAGTTACTTATAAGATATAAATGATATCTAAGAACAGTTCTTAAACAATTCAAAATATAAAAGGGGTGAAAATGCACAAAAAGCGTTCTAAAAAACGTTCTAAATGGTAGTTTCTACACAATCTCAGGAAATACCAAACCGATTTAAAAAATACTGGTGTCAAAATGATGGTGATAACTCTTGCTCTAAGATAGGCTATGTTTTATGTAGGTGCCACTACCCCAAAGGGGATGCAGGAACAAAAAACGTTCTAAAAATGCGATTTATGTGTTACTGAAGGGCCTAGAAATATGAAATTTGAAATATTAGGTACTTATTTGATATAAAGGATTTCTAAGAACAGTTCTTAAAGAATTCGAAATTTAATAGGGATGAAAATGCACAAAAAGCGTTCTAAAAAACGTTCTAAATGGTGGTTTCTACACAATCTCAGTAAATACCAAACCGATTTAAAAAATATTGGTGTCAAAATGACGGAGACAAACCTTGCTCCAACATAGGCTATGTTTTATGTCGGTACCACTACCCGAAAGGGGGTGCAGGAGCAAAAAACGTTCTAAAAATGCGATTTTTGCGTTACTGTAGGGCCTAGAAATATGAAATTTGAAAAATTACCTACTTATTAGATATAAAGGACTTCTAAGAATAGTTCTTAAACAATTCAAAATATAAAAGAGGTGAAAATGCACAAAAAGCGTTCTAAAAAACGTTCTAAATGGTAGTTTCTACACAATCTCAGGAAATACCAAACCGATTTAAAAAATACTGGTGTCAAAATGATGGTGATAACTCTTGCTCTAAGATAGGCTATGTTTTATGTAGGTGCCACTACCCCAAAGGGGATGCAGGAACAAAAAACGTTCTAAAAATGCGATTTATGTGTTACTGAAGGGCCTAGAAATATGAAATTTGAAATATTAGGTACTTATTTGATATAAAGGATTTCTAAGAACAGTTCTTAAAGAATTCGAAATTTAATAGGGATGAAAATGCACAAAAAGCGTTCTAAAAAACGTTCTAAATGGTGGTTTCTACACAATCTCAGTAAATACCAAACCGATTTAAAAAATATTGGTGTCAAAATGACGGTGACAAACCTTGCTCCAACATAGGCTATGTTTTATGTCGGTACCACTACCCGAAAGGGGGTGCAGGAGCAAAAAACGTTCTAAAAATGCGATTTTTGCGTTACTGTAGGGCCTAGAAATATGAAATTTGAAATATTACCTACTTATTAGATATAAAGGGCTTCTAAGAATAGTTCTTAAACAATTCAAAATTTAAAAGGGGTGAAAATGCGCGAAAAGCGTTCTAAAAAACGTCCTACATAGTGGTTTCTACACAATCTCATGAAATACCAAACCGATCTAAAAAAAATAGCGTCAAAATGATGGTGATAACCCTTTCTCCAACATAGGCTATGTTTTATGTCGGTGCCACTACCCCAAAGGGAGTGCAGAGAAAAACGTTCTAAATTGCGGTTTTTGCGTTACGGAAGGACCTAGAATCGTGAAATTTGGAATGGTAGTTAGTTATAAGATATCAATAATCTCTAAGGACATTTCCTAAAAAAAAAAACGAAATTTAAAAGGAGGTCAAAATGCGCAAAAAGCGTTGTAAAAAACGTTCTAAATTGCGATTTTTGCGATTTCTATGCAATCTGAGGAAGTACTGAACTAATTTCAAATATAATGGTGTAAAAATGATGGTGACATATCTTGCTCCAAGATAGGCTATATTTTATATCTGTTTCCACCCAGAGGAGATGCAGGGGCAAAATGCGCGAAAAGCGTTCTAAAAACGTTCTAAATGCCGAGTTGTCAGCAATATCTCAGGAAGAATCAATCTGATTTCAAACGTAATGGTAGGAAATTTATGCTTACAGCCTCTGCTATAACATAGACGCTATTTTATTTCGGTATCACTATCACCTATAGTTGCAAATCAATTGTAACAATCTGTGATCCTACACAGGCTATATTTTATGCCGATGATTCTACCACCTGGGGTTCACAGGAACAACAAACGTTCTAAAAAAGTCCTTTAAAAGTTTTCTAAAATACGTTTCTGTGGAATATTAGGAATTAACAAACCGATTTCAAAATTAATGTTGGCAAATTAATGGTAACAGTTCCTATTTCATCATAGCCCTTTGTGTTGAAAGAGGTGGTAGGACTTGGAATATGACATAATGGTTAATTTTAAGATGTAAGAAGATGGTTTCTAAAAAATTCAAATCTTCAAATGAATACTGAAATGAGCGTATTAATTGAGCATAAAATTTTCAAAATATTTTCTAAAGTATCATTTATTTAGTCTTATTTCGTTTTATTAATTTAAGTCTCATTTCTGCCTAATGCAGTGTAATAATAATGTTTAATCAAACTGTGTTTTAAATAGTAATTTTTGAATTATTCCTAAAAGTAATAAGTACCATTTAATGAAAAAACCTTTTAATAAAATAAAATATTACTTTTTAATAAAATAAAAATTTAGTTAGTACATTTTAATGAAAATTAGACATATAAATATCACTTGGCATATTTCAAATATTACGCGAGCAAAGCTGCGAGGTTTGCTAGTCTATACTCCTATTATAAAGAGGAAAAAATTGTTTATTTGTCGGAAGTAAGCTCAGGAACTACCGAACCGATTCCAAAAGTAAAGGTATCAAAATGATGGTGTTAGTCCAACTTAGAACATAGGCTATATCTTATGTCGGTGCCACTACCCCAAAGGGGGTGCAGGAGCAAAAAACGTTCTAAAAATGCGATTTTTGCGTTACTGAAGGGCCTAGAAATATGAAATTTGGAATATTAGTTACTTATAAGATATAAATGATGTCTAAGAACAGTTCTTAAACGATTCGAAATTTAAAAAGGGTGAAAATGCACAAAAAGCGTTCTAAAAAACGTTCTAAATGGTAGTTTCTACATAATCTCAGGAAATACGAAACCGATTTAAAAAGTAATGGTATCAAAATGATGGTGTTAGTCCAACTTAGAACATAGGCTATATCTTATGTCGGTGCCACTATCCCAAAGGGGGTGCAGGAGCAAAAAACGTTCTAAAAATGCGATTTTTGCGTTACTGAAGGGCCTAGAAATATGAAATTTGGAATATTAGTTACTTATAAGATATAAATGATGTCTAAGAACAGTTCTTAAACGATTCGAAATTTAAAAAGGGTGAAAATGCACAAAAAGCGTTCTAAAAAACGTTCTAAATGGTAGTTTCTACATAATCTCAGGAAATACGAAACGGATTTAAAAAGTAATGGTATCAAAATGATGGTGTTAGTCCAACTTAGAACATAGGCTATATCTTATGTCGGTGCCACTACCCCAAAGGGGGTGCAGGAGCAAAAAACGTTCTAAAAATGCAATTTTTGCGTTACTGAAGGGCATAGAAATATGAAATTTGGAATATAAGTTACTTATAAGATATAAATGATGTCTAAGAACATTTCTTAAACAATTCGAAATTTAAAAGGGGCGAAAATGCACAAAAAGCGTTCTAAAAACGTTCTAAATGGTAATTTCTACATAATCTCAGGAAATACGAAACCGATTTAAAAAGTAATGGTATCAAAATGATAGTGTTAGTCCAACTTAGAACATAGGCTATATTTTATGTCGGTGCCACTACCCCAAAGCGGGTGCAGGAGCAAAAAACGTTCTAAAACTGCGATTTTTGCGTTACTGGAGGGCCTAGAAATATGAAATTTGAAATATAAGTTACTTATAAGATATAAGTGATGTCTAAGAACAGTTCTTAAACAATTCGAAATTTAAAAGGGATGAAAATGCACAAAAAGCGTTCTAAAAAACGTTCTAAATGGTAGTTTCTACATAATCTCAGGAAATACCAAACCGATTTTTAAAATATTGGCGTCAAAATGATAGTGACAACGTTTGCTCCAAGATAGGCTATGTTTTATGTCGGTGCCACTACCCCAAAGGGGGTGTAGGTGCAAAAAACGTTCTAAAAATGCGATTTATGTGTTACTGAAGGGCCTAGAAATATGAAATTTGAAGTCTCAGCTACTTATTCGATATAAAGGATTTCTAAGAACAGTTCTTAAACAATTCGAAATTTAAAAGGGGTGAAAATGCGCGAAAAGCGTTCTAAAAAACGTTCTAAATGGTGATTTCTACACAATCTCAGGAAATACCAAACCGATCAAAAAAATAATGGCGTCAAAATGATGGTGAAAACCCTTGCTCCAACATAGGGTATGTTTTATGACGGTGCCACTACCCTAAAGGGGGTGCAGGAGAAAAGCATTCTAAATTGCGTTTTTTGCGTGACGGAAGGGCCTTGAATCGTGAAATTTAGAATGATAGTTAGTTATAAGATATCAATGATCTCTAAGGACATTTCCTAAAAAAGTCGAAATTTAAAAGGGGGGTCAAAATGCGCAAAAAGCGTTGTAAAAAACGTTCCAAATTGCGATTTGTAGCAATCTCAGGAAATACTGAACCGATTTCAAATATAACGGTGTAAAAATGATGGGGACAGATCTTGCTCCAATATAGGCTATATTTTATATCTGCTTCCACTACCCCAGAGGAGATGCAGGAGCAAAATGAGTGAAAAGCGTTCTAAAAACGTTCTAAATGCTGATTTGTCACCAATATCTCAGGAAGAATCAAACTGATTTCAAAAGTAATGGTAAGAAATTGATGTTGACAGCCTCTGCTCTAACATAGATGCTATTTTAAGTCGGTATCACTATCAACTAGACGTTGCAGGAGAAGAAAAGCGTTCCAAATTTCGATTTTTGTGATCGGTAGGGGCTAGCAACTTAAAATTAGGCAAGGAACATACTTATTGCATATAAATGATCTTTAAGAACAGTTTAAAAAAAATTGGAAATTTAAAAAGGGGTGAAAATGCGCCGAAAGCGTTCTAAAAACGTTCTAAATTGCGATTTCTACTCAATCTCAGGAAATCCCAAAGCTATTTCAAAAGTAATGGTTGCAAATCAATGGTCACAGTCCCTGCTATAACATAGGTTATATTTTATGTTGCTGTCACTACCATCTGAGGGTTGCAAAAGCAAAACATGTTCTAATTTACGTTTTTTGCATAACTGAAGGGTCTAACACTTTCAAGTATGGCATGGCATTTACTTACAAGATGCAACTGCTTTCCAAGAGCTGTCGAAAGAAAATTTCAAATTTAAACAGATGAAGTGAGCGAAAAGTGTTATAAATTACAATTTTTATGTAATCTTATCAAATACCAAACCGATTAAAAAAATAATGATGACAAATTGTTGGTGATAGAACCTGCTCAAACATAAGCTATATTTTATGTCTGTGCCACTACCACCAAAGGGTTGCAGTAGCTAAAAACTTTCTAAATTGCGATTTCTGTGATACTGAAAAGGCTAGAAACTTTAAATATGGCATGGTAGTTAGTTATAAAATATATATGCCCTCGAAGGACTGTGGAAAATAAATTCGAATTAAAACGGGGTGAAGTGAAAGGGAGGTGCGAAAAGCATTCTAAAAAAGTCCTAAATTACGATTTCTATTCAATTTCAGGGGATATAAACCAAATATAAAAGTAATAGTTGCGAATCAATGGTAACAGTCTCTGATTGTACATAGGCTATATTTTATGCCGATGATTCTACCACCTGGGGTTCACAGGAACAACAAACGCTCTAAAAAAGGCCTTTAAAAGCTTTCTAAATTACGTTTCTGTGGAATATTAGGAAATAACAAACCAATTTCAAAATTAATGTTGGCAAATTAATGGTGACAGTTCCTATTTCAACATAGCCCTTTATGCTGAGAGAGGTGGTAGGACTTGGAATTTGACATGATGGTTAATTTTAAGATGTAAGAAGATGGTTTCTAAAAAATTCGAAACTTCAAATGAATACTGAAATGAGCGTATTAATTAAGCATAAAAGTTTCAAAATATTTTCTAAATTATTACTTATTTAGTTTTATTTCGTTTTATTAATTTAAGTCTCATTTCTGCCTTATGCAGTGTAACAATGATGTTTAATCCAACTTTGTTTTAAATAGTAATTTTTTAAATTATTCCTAAAAGTAATAAGTACCTTTTAATAAAATAAAATATTACCTTTTAATAAAATAAAAATTTAGTTAGTACTTTTTAATAAAAATTAGACATATAAATATCACTTGGCATATTTCAAATATTACGCGAGCAAAGCCGCGGGGTTTGCTAGTAATATTATAAAGAGATAAAAATTGTTTATTTGTAGGAGGTAAGCTCTGGAACTACCGAACCGATTCCAAAAGTAATGGTATTAAAATGATGGTGCTAGTCCAACTTAGAACATAGGCTATATTTTATGTCCGTGCCACTGACCAAAAGGGGGTACAGGAGCAAAAAACGTTCTAAAAATGCGATTTTTGTGTTACCGAAGGGCCTAGAAACATGAAATTTTGAATGATACTTACGTATAAGATACTAATGATCTCTAAGGACATTTCTTTAAAAAAATCGAAATTAAAAAGGGGTGAAAATGCACGAAAAGCGTTCTAAAAAAACGGTCTAAATGGCGATTTTTACGCAATTTCAGGAAGCACCAAACCGATTTAAAAAATAATGGTGTAAAATTATGGTGACAACCCTTGCTCCAACATAGGTTACATTTTATATCGGTGCCACTACCCCTAAAGGGGGGGGGGGTGCAGAAGCAAAAAAAAAAACGTTTGAAATTGCGATTTTTGTGTTACTGAAGGGTCCAGATACATTGAATTTGGCATAGTAGTTACTTATTAGATATAAATTATCTCTAAGAATATTTCTTAAAAAATTCGAAATTAAAAAGTAGTGAAAATGCGCAAAAAGCGTTCTAAAAAACGTTCTAAATGGCGATTTTTACCCAATCTCAAGAAGTACCTAACCAATTTCAAAAATAATGGTGATAACCCTTGCTCCAATATAGGCTACATTTTATGTCGGTGCCACTACCCCTAAAGGGGGTTCAGGAGCAAAAAATGTTCGAAATTGCGATTTTTCTGTTACTGAAGGGTCCAGATACATGGAATTTGGCATGGTAGCTACTTATTAGATATAAGTGATCTATAAGAACATTTCTTAAAAAAATCGAAATTTAAAAGAGGTGAAATAAACGAAAAGCGTTCTAAAAACGCTCTAAATGGCAATTTTTATGCAATCTCAAAATGTACCAAACCGATTTCAAAAATAATGGTGTTAAAATGATGGTGACAACCCTTGCTCTAACATAGGTTACATTTTATTTCGGTGCCATTACTCTCAAACGGGTGCAGGAGCAAAAAAAGTTCGAAAATGCGATTTTTGAGTTACTAAAGGGCCTAGAACAGGGTCAGTGAACCTATGTCACGCGTGCCACTTTCGCACGCCAAAAAATAATTTTGGCACGGCGCGACGTTGATTATGTCTCTAAATGAGGGCACAGCGATTTTGCACAAAATACACGAACTTTGATGATCTGATAAGATTCTAAATTCGATTAATTGCAAATTGAATTTTAATCTTATTCAATATGGTTTCGAAAATTTATCAAAAAAAGAAAATATTTGAAAACTACCAAAAAGGAAAGATTATTACCGATGGCAAATTATGGCAACTTGGAAATTAATTTCAGAACATTTTAAATAAACTGCTTTTTTTTAATTTTAATAATTTTTTCTACTATTTATATCTGCCATTTTCGCAAATTCATCATTTTTGCAAATTTAGAATATAAAAAATCAAATAGAGAGTGGTTGCCATATAAATTCATTTAGTTTGCATCCTGTTGAAATTAACTGAACATGATATTAATTATTTTTCATCCAAGATACAACAATTAATCACATTATGTTTTTAGTTAATTTCTAAAATATAATTGTTTCTATAATTATTGCAGTGTAATACTTACATGTATGTTACTCATTTTAGAAAATATCCTAATGAGTAATTTAAGTAGTTTTGATTCATTATATTTCAATCCACTAAATTTGTTTTTTACTTGGCACGTCACGGTCAAGTAAAATATGAATATTTTTTAAATTGGCACGCGACTATAAAAAGGTTCGCCAATCCTGGCCTAGAATGATGAAATTTGGAATAGTAGTTACTTATAAGATAATGATCTCCAAGAACATTTATTTAAAAATTCGAAATTTTAAAGAGGTGAAAATGCGCGAAAAGAGTTCTAAAAAACGTTCTAAATGGCGATTTCTACGCAATCTCAGAAAGTACCCAACCGATTTCAAAAGTAATGATTGGGAATTGATGATGACAGACCTTGCTCCAATATAGGATCTACTTTATGTCGGCGTCACTACCACTTTGCGGTTGCATTTTGAAAAAAACGTTCTAAATTATGATACTGAAGGGGCTAGCAACTTGAAATTTGGCATGGTAATTACTTATGAGATGTAAATGCTCTCTGAGAAGAGTTCCTTAAAAATTTGAAATTTAAATGGGGGGAAAATAAACAAAAAGCGTTCTAAATAGCGATTTCTACGCAATCTCAGGAAATATAAACCGATTTCAGAAGTAATGGTTTCAAATTGATGGTGACAGTCCCAGCTCCAACATAGCCTATATTTTACATTGTTGTCACAACCACCTGGTTGGCAGGAACAACAAGAAAGCCTTTAAAAACATCTAAATTCCGTTTTCTATAGAATATTAGGAAATACAAACCGATTTTAAGGTTAATGTTGGCAAATTAATGATGACAGCCTCTGTTTCAACATTTTTCGAGACATTCTATTTCAACTTTGTTTCGGCATTTTATGTTGGTGCCACTAACACAAGAGAGGTGGTAGACTGTTAGACAAGAAACTTGGAATTTGACATGATGGATAATTTTAAGATGTAAATGTGTTAAGATGGTTTCTAAAAAAATCAAAACTTCAAATTAATACTGAAATGAGCATAAAAGTCTCAAAATACTTTCTTAATTATCATTTATTTGGAATTAGTTTTAGTTCTTATTATTAATTAAAATCTCATTTCTGTCTATTGCACTTTTATAATGAAGTTTACTCAAACTGTGGCTTAATTTGTAATTTTTGAATTATTCGAAAATGTGTTCTTCTAACAAAAAATAGTCATGCAAATATCACTTGGCATACGCGAGCGGCATATTTCAACTATTACGCGAGCAAAGCCGCGGGGGTTTGCTAGTTATAAATACATATGTCATTGCATACATTTTCATATTTTATTTCATATTCAGAAAATGTTAAATTTATTCAAAAAGTATGAAAAAATAGCAACATTTATTTTTAAAGAGTCACCTTAACTATTTAAACACTAACAGAAAAGAAAAATATTATTGGAAGTATACAAGTGTCTTTATTACAATAAATCATACTAGAAAACTAGTCGTGATTGACAATATATCGCTTTAACCGTGTTTGTGTTACAAGGACTAAAATCACAGTAAATGCCTATACTACTTGACAAGGCAACTGGAAACAGTTCATGTTAAAATTAATTCGCGTTAAGTGTGTTCGTGTTAACGAGGTTCGACTGTAATATGCTTTGCCCTTTTCCACATTAAACATTTAAAAACCCAGGAAGACAGAAATTGCTTTTTATTCCTAAGCAACAGGAAAATATAGAGATCGAGGCTGTAATGAGCGTTATAACTGAATATTAAAGTTTATTAAGAGACTGCTGAAAATTTAATATATTTCTTTAAATTTGAAGTTATTTCATAAAATAAGCAAAAATACAATTTTGAAACATAACAAAAGATTATCTACTTTTTTCTCAAAATTAAATGTTTGCCAATAATGAGTTATGAATCTGAAAAAGAAAGAGGTAGGTTTGTACTATTTTCACTCTAATTTCAGTTGATTTTGAAATCTTTATGAACAACTATATAGAGCTAACAATATGCTAGTTACGCTGCTATCAGATTCATCAACTTTTTGAGCAATTTTTGAGCAAACTCTTGATTTCTTCCAACTTTTGGCGAGATATTGTCTCAACACCCAGTGTGATAGCAAAGAGCAATATCCCCACCTTTTTTCCACAGCTCTAAAAAAGTTTGCACTAACCGCGACTTTTCCCCCAACTTTCAACATTTCAGCCAATCAGAGGTAAACGATTGATACGTATAGGCAATAAATATTAACGGCTGGTACTAGTAGTACTGGATTTCCTCCAACTTTAGCAAGGAAAATTGTAACCTTTTTCTCTCTTTGAACGGGAAAAAGTTGGGCTTAAAATCGGCTGAGAAGTTGGTTGCTCGAAAAGTTGGTGAATCTGTTAGCAGCTTCAGGAAGCATAAAGATCATCGATATAGAAAATATACCGGGTGCGGTCAGCCTCTATCGTCGAACGAAGGCTCGCCACTCCGCGGTGAGAGCTAGTTTATACCGGGTGCGGTGCCAAAATCTGGACAAATGAAAGATTGCTCTGAAACATAATTTTTTATGCAAAAACAGAAAAGTGTAAAACATTTTTGTACTAAATTGTTTGTAAGGTCACAAAGAACTAAACTTTCATTTCAAAACGATGCAAAACCTCAGTTGGACTTCTCCGACTCGTTATACTTTGCTACGACATCGTACACAGTCGATCTTGGATACCCGAAGAATCGAATGATTTCTGTCGCTGAGCGCCCAGAGCGAACACTTTCTATAATCGCGGCTCTTTGTTTATATTCCGCACTTGCTTTTAACATCGTGACTATTTCGGGGTTATGACTGTTTAGTATTTGCGTGAAGCTATTTGGACACCAAATGCGGTCTTGCCAAACAGCAGCGTGCAAAGAGAAAACTGCGCCCGGGACAAAGTTTCAATTTGGCGCCCCCCCCCTCCCTCTCTCAACTTTTCTTTCTGACAGGTGACACACAAAATGGAAAAGTTACAGAAACAAATTCTATTGAATACATATTTCACGTTTACTTTGAAACTTTAGGTTTAATTTTAATTCAGAAATTTCAAAAAACTAAATAAGATGAGAAAATTGTACTTATTTTGGCAAAGGGTATTTGGAAAATGGGTGTGGATAAAATGTATCTAACCGTACAGTATAACAGATTGGAACCCTTTTATATTCCAAGAAAGAAACCCCATGCTATTTTGAGAGTATATGTTTTTGTCACAAGCACAGACTCAGAAAAGAGAGGGTTAACAAAAGAGATCAAGACAAATCCCAAAACAAGTTTTGAATAGAAAGAAGTCCTTATTCATAAATTATGTATTTCGGTGTGGGGTAAAGGACAATGCAATAACTTTGAAACGAAAAATGTACGTATACTTTCATTGGGAAAAAATTCCCAATATGTAAATATACAATTTTTTTTACAAACAAGAAGAAAAAAGAGGTTTGTATTATAAATTTGGGCCCCCTCAATTTTCGCGCCCGGGGCAACTGCCCCCTTTGCACGGCCCTGTCGCCAAATGGTACCGCAAGGCGGGAAATTCAAGTTTAATTTTGTCCAGATTTTGGCGCCGCACCCGGTATTTTTTTTAAATACAATCAAGAATATGTAAATAACTCAATATAATACATTTATTTAATTGAAAAATTATACAGATATAATTTTTTTTAATTTATTCTTTTCGATGGATGCGTTCAACCTTCAATTTACTCAGCCTGGAAGGACGAAAGTGGAAAATTTTTAACTGAAAATTAAATACACGTCCATTTCTTGGAAGGAGTGGGAAACGGCAAACATTATGAGAAATGGAAGTTGAAATAGTTAACCAAAGGATGAATCTGCAGCTATGCGTTTTAGTAAGTTATTTTTAACAATATCTTGTGTACAAATGTTTTCTCTGCAGAAAGAAGGCAATATTGATCCTATAAATATTACTTCAGAGCAAATTTTGACATATACTTTACAGAAATGCTTGTTCTTCCATATGGTTGCGAAGATGATTTTGTAAATGATGCTTCATTGTTGACTTTTCTCAAACATCACATACATAAGGTTTCTCGGCAGAGTGGATTCGAAGGTGAGAATTTAAAGCTTGTATTTTGTGAAACGATTTTTGAATTATATCTCATACATATCGTCTCTCCTCAGTGTGAATTCGAAGGTGTTTTTGTAAATGATGCTTCGCTGTAAATGACTTTTTACAAACATCACATACATAAGGTTTCTCGCCAGTGTGAATTCGAAGATGAACTTTTAAAGCTGGCATTAGGCGAAAGGATTTTTGACATACATCACATACATATTGTTTCTCCTGAGTGTGAATTCGAAGGTGAGCTTTTAATGTTGTACTTCTGGCAAATGATTTTTGACATACATCACAAATAAATGGTTTATCTCCCGTGTGCTTGCGAAGATGATTTTGTAAATGATGCTTGGTTGAAAATGACTTTTGACATGCATCACATACATATGGTTTCTCGCCGGTGTGGATACGAAGGTGATCTTGTAAATATCGGCTCAATGTAAAGGACTTTTTACATACATCACATATATGTGGTTTCTCACTAGTGTGAATTCGAAGGTGATCTTGTAAATATCGACTCAATGTAAAGGATTTTTTACATACATAACATATATGTGGTTTCTCACCAGTGTGAATTTGAAGGTGCAAGTTTAATCTTGTTCTTAATAAAAATGATTTCTGACAAACATGACATACAAAAGGTTTCTCTCCAGTGTGGATGCGCACATGATTTTGTAACTCACTTTTATATTTAAATAG
This sequence comes from Maratus speciosus, assembly GCA_963932465.1. Classification (NCBI taxonomy): domain Eukaryota; kingdom Metazoa; phylum Arthropoda; class Arachnida; order Araneae; family Salticidae; genus Maratus; species Maratus speciosus. The sequence continues at coordinate 187,881,566 of OZ010798.1, read as the reverse complement.
TTTTTGACATACAATACATACATATGGCTTTTTTAAAGTGTGTTGATTACTATCTAACGACTTCTTCACAAGTAATTCAGCATGTGTGTGATCATGATGATACTTTAATGTTTTTCTATCTCTAAATGACTGCTTACATACTGTACATACATATGGTTTCTCGCCAGTGTGAATTCGAAAGTGGATTTTTAAACTCTCGCTTCTACAAAATGACTTTTGACAAACATCACATACAAATGGTTTCTCTCCTGTGTGGCTGCGTAGATGATCTTTTAATGCGCTTTTATGGGCGAATGATTTTTGACAAACATCACATACAGTCTTTCCAGTGTAAATGGGAAGGCGTTGATTTGTATCCAAAGACATTCTATCGCTCATAAATTGTTCTGCATGTTTGTGAAGTTGTACATGATAGTTTAAATTTTTTTCAGTTTCAAAAGACACTTTACATACATCACATACATATGGTTTTTTACTACGGTGGATGCGAAGGTGGCCATTTAAAGTGGATTTACTAACAAATGATTTTTGACATACATTGCACATAAATGGTTTCTCACCTGTGTGCAGGCGAAGATGAGATACTAAATTTGTTTTACTTGCCAATGCCTTTTGACACACATTGCATACATAGAGATTCTGTTGCATGTGTGAACAATGATCTTGTAAATGTTGCTTTTGTTTAAAGGCGTCCTGACATACATCGCATGGTTTCTCTCTAGTGTGAATTCGAAAGTGATATTTTAAAGATGTTATTTGAGAGAATGATTTTTGACATATGTCACACACATGTGGTTTCTCTCCAGTGTGGGACCGAAGGTGTTCTTTTAAATGTTGTTTCTTCCTAAATGATTTTTGACATATATCACACATATGTGGTTTCTCTCCAGTATGGATACGAAGGTGTTCTTTTAAACATTGTTTCTTCCTAAAAGATTTTTGGCATATGCTGCACCCAAATATTTTTCCACCAGTATCGATAGGTAGGTGTTGATTAGTATTTAAGGACATCTCATTAACCTTCACATACCCATAAAACTAGAAAAACTAACATGTTGCAGATGTAAAGGTCTATAAAAAAATGTATGGAAGCTGATTACGAAACTTCTCGGAAAAGCAGTAATCAAATATTAATGTCAATATATCTTTAATTATGAATAATCTACAAAAGAAAGAGAAGAAAAACATAAGATATAAAATATATAAAAGTGCAAAATAATAGAACAATTATGATTACAGATTTGAAAAGTGTCTAAAATGATAACGGAAGATTTCCAGATATCAAAATTATCATCTTTTAGAATTCTAATTAAAGCTGTGCATTAAAAACAATAAACACTAATGTAATCAATTGGAATATAGATAATTTAAGTTTTCAAATAAAGTTATCATTTATGTCAAACAGAATACTACTTTAGAAAAGTTGAAAATTCATCCATAGAAACATCCATGAAGTTTAAAAACAACTGATTGTTTATATTCAATTTGACAGCTTTTCAGACTAATTATCATCTAGCAGTCACAAGAGAGAAGAGTTATGTTGTGGTTATGTTTGAGGTTAATATAAAATAATTAAAAATGTATTTATAAAATCAAAGAAAATGCTGTATTTCTTACATGAGTATGCCACACTTTTTTTACATTAATGGCGGTTGAAAATTGGAGAGGATTGGAATGTTTCTTTAAAAATTAAATTATTTAATTTATCTACTATTAAATATCTACTATTCAGGCATACCTCTGTTTTTTTTGTGAGCTACATTGTATTTTTCCACTGATTTCGCTCAGCTTTGGTCATTTCCCTTTTTTTTACATGGGATAATTTGGCAAACAGGGGTAATGTTCATTTTCATGTCGGGCCAGATGAACCTGTCATCTGGCTCTCTCACTTTCTATTTACCAATTATTAAAATATTAAATAACTTACGATATTTTAATTACTCTTACTTAATACTGCTGCAGCCTAAGCATCTATTTCGTTAGTTTTCATGTAAACTAGTTTACATCTTACATGTTTTTCATGTAGACTAGTTTACAAAAATAGCACAGCTGGGCTATTTTTGCATAGTTATCTTATTGGTTTTATTAGCATTTCTAAAAAAAATATTTTGCTTACATTGACAAGAATTTAAATCATTAAATTAACTAAAAATAATAAATAAAAAATTGCCATGCCAAAAATTTTCAGAAAACTCCCGGGGATCTTCAAAATTTCCCTCCCAAAAAACCCGGTTTATTCCCGAGAATAAACTCGGTTTTTTCCACCCTTTGCAACTCTACCTTCAAACCGGCTTGTTCACTGGAAACGGTGTAAGACAGGGATGGCGAACCTATGGCACGCGTGCCGAACATGGCACCCAAAAAAAACTTCTCTGGTACGCGAAAAAAAACTTAGATTATATTTAGTTTACGGAGAATAATCCATTTTATGTTTTCTTACAACAAGTATAGTTTTTTGTAACAGGTATACTTTAAAATAATCCGTTACTTTTGAATGCGTTAAAGGATTATAAATTTCAACGATATTGCCCTATAGCGCCATTTTCTCGCCAACCTTTCAACATATAGTAATTTCTAAATCATTTTGCTTCTCTATCAAATTTCAAAGGTTTTATTTTTGAAAATTGAATTTTAAGAGATAGTTTTCATAGCAATATACCTAACTGACACGCTTCTTTTTCTGATTAAGTTTTATTTTATTTAGGTTTAGGGTTTTAAGTTATTTTATGTTTCAATTTTTAAAATTGAATGTTAACTATTAGTGTAAATAATTATGTCTATTGGACCTGCTTCTACCTTACGAACTAAAAATGATCACATTCGGAAGTATACAAAAAAAAAAAAAAAAAAAAAAAAAAAAAAAAACCTCATTTATAGATTTATAAAACGAAATTAGATGCGACATGGCTATATCATTGAATAAATGCAGCATAATAAATAGGAATAGAATTTAGTATAAGTGTAAAAATATTTAAGTAAAAATTCTATAAAAATTACATATTGTATTTTACTTAAGTTAAAATGTTTCTGGCACGTTAGAATGTTAATACATAATAATTTTGAAATTTTTGGCACGCACGCTCGAAAAGGTTCGACATCCCTGGTGTAGGGGATAAAATGACCGTTCCGAGGGGCCTTGAAAAAGGCATTGGAAACGGTGTTTAGGCTAATTGCGAAATCCGGCTTTTTGTAAAGAGCCTAGACTGTTTGCAAAGAGCCAGGCTAATTTGAGAATCATTTTCCTTTTTCCAAATGGTCTGATATTTTTCAGGCTTACTACAAATAGCCTAAACAGATTTAGGCTCATTGAAGAACGATCATTTGCTTCTCAACTAGCCTGATATTTTTCAGGCTTATTGTAAAGATCCTGTTGAGAATCAGGCTAACTGGAAATTATTTATTTATTTCTCAATCAGCTTTATTTTTATTTATTTCTCAATCAGCTTTATTTTCATTTCAGACTCGTTGCAAGGAGCATATGGGTCATTCTTCAAAAAGTGTAACATTTCCGTCACATGCATTTTACAGTAAAATTTTTAAAGGATTATTCATTTAACTATATTTTTAACTGCAATAAAATTGTCTATTTATATTAGTACCCACCTTTTTTATAATAATTTTATTTTTATTTTATTTATTTTTTTTTTTTTTGGGGGGGGGGGTCACAGTATTTGTTTTCTCACCTCCGTGGCATGTCACACACCTTGTGTGGCTGTTAATGTTGTTTAATAACTTGTTTAATGATAAAAATATATTTACATATTTATAATTCCTTTCACAAGTATCTCCTAAATATTTAAGCATATTTAAAATTTTTATATTGTGATTTAGTTTGTTTTAGTAGAACAATTATATCTGTCACACAATAAATTCTCACCTCCATTACCCAAACATAAAATGCCATTTTTCACTGATTGATAACAGTACTGGCATCACATTTTATTTCCCATGACACAAGTCATCCATCTTGTTTACTTACAGCTATAAACAAGTTCTGAGCTTTTAGTTGAGAAACAAGAAGATAGATTTTGTTTTTAAGAATTAAGTGTGGTTATTGAGAACTCACACCTCCGTGAACTTAAGTTCAGGTGTAAAACAATGTAAAAATACAAGTTTACCTGTTTTAATATGCTTAACATGTGGTAACTGTAATACCAAAAAATTTAAATTTCTTTTCTTGAAAAAAAAAAAAAAAAAGCATACATTAAACCTATTTTTATAGAAGATTTCTCACCTCCGTGAATTAAAGCTCATCTCCGTGAATAAGGTTATATAAATATATTTATTTATGAGTAAACTAATTAAAATTAAGTAGGACCATTGTTCATGGTTACTTCTAGTAAGTAAAAGTTTGATATAAAAATGAAAAAAAGGGAAACGCAAGGTTTTGAAATTGAAAAATATTTTTGTTGAAAAGGTACACTTTCTGGAGAATGACCCATATACAGTTTTAGACTAATTACAAAATGACCACTGATGACCACCTGTATGTCAAAAACTCCTAGTTTAACCCATGTTTGTTTCAGTTTATCTAAGGTAGTGCATGTTTAAACATTCCTTTAGTATAAAAAACAGAAGGGGGAACTTAAAATGCTTATAAAAATGTATAAGAAAACTGTCTTATTGAGAAATTTTATTAACGCGAGTGGGTGTCCAAGAATAGTGAATGCTTAATTTTTTATTTTAAGATGTTATTTTTCGATAAACATCCCAAGCAAAAATATCAATACAATCTGAAAATGCAGCAGATTTTTAATATTTCCCCAAAATTGAGATGGGTTGCTGAATGAAAATAATTACTAGAAAACAGGATTTCTGCTTTTTCAGAATTTAGTGTCGCCCTCGATGAAAAAATATATATATATATATGTATATAAATATAGATAGTACAAAACATATAAGACTTAAAACACACGCTTTTATTTTATATAAAATGACGTCATCTGCATCCGCTGAAGAATTCCTCATTTACGATCCAGTCTTAAACAACGTCTACGGTAGAGTACGCATAGGACGTCACTATCGCTGAATAATACACACACAAAAAAAAAAAAAAAAAAAAAAAAAAAAAAAGTAGATGTCGTTATTCAAGAAACTCGAAAAAAAAAAAATCGGCTATCTAATGTTTCATATGCCTTCATTTGTTTGTAATATTAATATAGATACTTAAACTTAAATTTGGTTTATAATAGCTCCATATTTTATCAGAAATCATTCATTTATATTTTTTCAAAAATAGCACATATTTTAATTACATTTTTTTTCAGTAGTTATGGGAAAATGGCAACATAAAGATATAATTACTATTTTCCAACTATCTTTTCTTTACTTTCTACAGAAATGGAGTACTTGAGTTGCCAAAATTAAACAAATGGCGCTAAAAACTACAAAAAAATTAATATTTCAAAAAGAAATTGGCATGCAGTTTTCAAACAAATTGCATTTAAAAGTACATTTTTCCCCACTACGACGGTATAATAATTGAAAATGTGCGATGCTTAGAAATTAAAAAAATTGCAATAGAGTATTTAACCGTACAATGATACATCTGCTTTGTTTACGGCTAGCTTATACAACGGAACGTTATTTTTAGAGACGACACATTAATAGCTGGGAGAAAGAAGTAGCATACCGGGGACTAATAAAATATGTATAAGAAAAATTCTGCAATAATGAAATCTGTGGATGCAGCAGATTTTTATTTTTTTTCTCCAGTATTACATAGAAGATAGGTTGCTGAATGAAAACGATTATAAAACATAAATAAGAAAATTGTTGTATCAATAAAATCTGCAGATGAGGCATATTTTAATATTTTACCAGCATTACGCAGAGGAAAACGGATTCCTTAATGAACATTTTTATAAAACCTATATAGTAAAGTGGGGACAGACTCCGCGGTGTGGCAGATGCCGCAGAGATTGTGTAGGCGACACTAGTGTTCCCTAGACCAATTTTAGAAGTTCATAGTGTTCCTCTGTGCTGTGTGATGTGTATGTGTTTCCACCACTTAATTGTCAGTATTTACATATTTATGCCAGTTTCTATGGCTTGAACCTGCGTGGTCAGTTGCTAAAATTATTCTAATGAAGTTTTATTACATAGTTTAAGAAAAATAAACAGAGATTTTATCCCAAAACCGATTAAAACTATAGACTAGATCCTCGTAGAATGCAGACATGTGCCTGCCTTTCTCTCGCGTCCTCACGACACAAAATGGCGGCGCGGCATCTTACCCGCCACTATGGGACAGATGCCGCAAAATATATTTTTGTTTTTCGGTTCAATAAATTCATCACTGCGATTTAAGTAGAACTTACATTTAAATGAATGTATATTAACACATTCTACTACTTATCAAAATATTCTCAGCAACAATGTTGGTTCACCATGTGTGAATGAGGAAAACGTAGGCAGTTTATAATTCTCATCATCTAAACTGTTAAACAAAATCTCTCCTACCCCAATGATCAAAAGACCTACACAGTCAAGTAAGAGAAAGTAAAATGATGCAAATATTACAAGCACAGAGTTTATAAACAATAAAAAAGAAGAAGGAAATGAAAAACAAAAGAAACTAGAAAGCATCAAAGAACGACAACTTGGCGGAAGTAAAATGTGTAAAAAAAAGAAGGGAAAGATCAACTTGAAAACGCCTTATTTGAGGAAAAAAACTAAAATATGAGTCATCTTCTGACAATGGGTAAATTGTTCCTCTTATGAGTTCTGATGGCAGAACTGGATTGGAATTTCATGACTCTGCATATGTTGAGTGGCTGGAGTCTTATCAAGGAGCAAAGTCTAAAGCGAACAGGATTCAGTGCATCAAATTCAATCGATAGCTGCATGAAAAACGCTTACTTTACTTTTGCAATGGGTGTGTGGTGTGACTGTGGGCGAATGGAAATACAAAATCAAAGAATGAGAAGGAAGGCCAAAAATAAATAGACTAGGGCCTAAATAGAATAGAACTAATACTTACATTAAGAGCAAACTGCAATGTTCGCCTGGATGTAAACTAGTGATTTATATCTTTTTTGGAATTATGCTGTCTATTGTTTCCAGTAATTATGCTATCCATTCATGTAAATTCAAATTATCTTCTTTTCATCTTCACTTTTTGTCTTAAGTTTTGTTTATAGAGATTACACTTTTGCATTTTCGTTAAACTTTTCACAATTTAGTGATATACATAATTTTTGTAAGTTTACTGTTATTTATTTTCGTTTTAAGTAGTTTGAGAAAATAAAAATGTGCTTTGCTTGAAAAAAAAATAAACAGCCTAGCATTTTTCTCCATGCGGCATCTTATCCAGCACATAAAAAATGATGTTAAAAAAGGACCTGTGGGAAAATAATTATGTCTACTTTGTTAAGAGGGTTTTAACTTGTTTAACATAGAAATTAGATTCTAAAGGGTTTAGTCAATGATTTCTGGTACTTAGTTTGTTGTTTTTTGGTTTATTGTAAATTTTACAAGAAGAAAAGAAAAACTGCGGCATCTGTCCCCACTTTACTATATAAGAAAATTCCTGTAGTACTAGAAAGCAGAGGCAGACAAAGTAGATTTTACAAGATTTTCTTCAATTCTTTGGTATACGCGGTGAAAATGGATTGCTAAATGAAAATAATTATAAAGATATATAAGAAAATTGCTATGTCAATAAAATCTTCAGATGAGGCAAATTTTTAGTTTTTTTTTCTTTTAGCATTACGCAGAGAAGATGAATTGCTGAATAAAATTAGGCAGAACAAGTACATGAAAACTGCCATATTGACAGATATGATTTATGCTCTTGATTACCTTATATTACCGACTACTTTAATTTAAGTCTTTAGCACACTTAAAATAAAAATAAATTCGCAATGCGCCCTAGCAATAAAGTATTTCTACGTAATGCTAAGGAAAAAATAACATTCTGTCTTGCTAGCATATTTTTTGTACATCTTTATGGGTGAAGGGTAAAACTTACCTATAAAAAATAAAGGTTTTTAAAACTAAATTATCAACCAGGTACAGAAATCAAATTTGTCTATATAGAACTTTTCTTTCTTTCTTTTCTTTTCTTTTTTTTTTTTTTTTTTGGTAATCATTTTCATTTAGCAACTAATTTTCTCTACAAAATCCTAGGAAATTTTAACAATCTGCCTCATTTGCAGATTTTGTTATTAAAGATTGTTATTAAAATCTGTCTATAAAAGACTTTTTTTCTGTAATCATTTTCATTCAGCAACTAATTTTCTCTACATAATGTTAGGAAATGTTAATAATTTGCCTCATTTGCAGATTTTGTTATTAAAGAAAATTTCTGATCTACTTTTTAAAATTGGTTTCATGTATTAAACCATTTTCTGCACATAATATTGGAGACAGGGTTGGCAAGTTTCTTCCAAAGGGGAAAAAAACCGGCCGGAAGAAATAGTTTTCTTCCAAGTGGAAAAAAATGAAAGAAACTGTTATCCTTTAATAATTTACCATATAAGTTTCAACGTTTTAAGATACAATAAATGTCTTCTTATAACCTTAAGTAAATTAATTCCATTAGACCTATACAAATTTAATTAATAGTATATATGCTAATTACATCATCTTTTTAGCCATGATCTCACGCTTTTCTAAAGCTTTTGAACCATTGGCTACCAGAGGAAAATAAATTTTATCCAAAATACACAAAACCAATTAAAAGTACTCTATTTCAATTTAATTAGCATATTTTTAAATTAATTAAACTTTTGAAATTAGTAGTAAATAGTACGGATCATTTACCAACAGTACAATGAAACTCATTTAAATAAAAGGCAGTGTTTTTAATTTACGTCAATTTTATTAAGGTAAGTAATATACAATAATTACTGCATTAAAAAATTTCATTAAAATCCCTTATTTCTTACTACAATGTAACTTGATCTAACAAAACAAATGCATTTTAGCAGGTTTTTTCCAGTTTCTTCCACTGTCCTGGAAGAAACTGGTTTCTTTCAGAAGAATCCCAACCCTGGAGAAAGCATAAATCTGTCTCATCAGAAGATTTCATTACAACAGAAATATTCTTATATATTTTTTATAATTATTTTAATTAGCAACCCATCTTCTCTATATAATATTGGGAAAAAATTAAAAATCTGCCTCATCTGCAGAATTTTTTCAGAAAACAATTTTATTATATATGTTTTGCATCTACGTAGATCGTTTATTACTTCTTTGATTTCGTTTTTAGGTATTTTTAATTAGGACGCTTTCACTTTCGAAACCGGTTTCGAAAGTGAAATCATCCTCATAAAAAATACCTGAAAACAAAATCGAAAAATTAAAAAACGGTTGATGCACAGATCGATTTCAGCTATTAAACGCAAAAAATATCACTTAAAAATATTGAAATGAAAACGAGGTATCTTAAAAAATTTCTCCCATTGGATTAACATTAGAGAACGGATGTTTTCTCGTGACTGAAATAGTACCTTAATGAAATCTGTCAGTTTTCTTATACACATTCACAAGCATTTTAAATTCCTGCAACTACTTTTTTAACTAAAAATATCCATAAACATTCACAACCTTGGAGATATTGGAATAGACCTGGATGAAACAAGGCTGATTGACCACACATGTGGACATTTTCTAAAAGCTTGAAACTGTAAAGGCTCATTGCAATAAGTCTGAAAAGGAAAATCAAACTGATGGAGAAACGAGAAAGAAAAGTCAGCATCAGACATAGATTATGCAACACTTCTAGAATACATTAATAGAACTTCGCTAGTTAAAAAAACGTGTACACAAGTAATCATTTTAGAAAGCATGTAACATATTTGAAAAAAAGGATTTAGTAAATGCAGTCCAAAGCTGGAAATGTACTTGAATTATTCTGTGTAGCCCTGTATTTTATCTATCAATTCATATGTATTCTACATAGTATGTTAAAATTTAGTTTAGTAACAAAACGCATAATACAGCAGCCTTTTAAGCAACCTTAAGCACAATAGAGCAACCTTTAAAATGCATTTTTTTGCGGGGGTTTTGACGAAATTCGCATTTTTTCGCAGCTTTTTGACGAGATTTGTAATTTTTTCCACAATCCTCTGACAAAATTTGCATTTTTTCTGCGATCCTTTGACGAAATTTGTGTTTTTTCTGCGATCCTTTGACGAAATTAGAGTTTTAACAGCGATCCTTTGACGAATTAGCGTTTTATCAGCGATCTTTTGATGAATTAGCATTTTATCAGCGATACTTTGACGTTTTTTTCACATTTTTTTGACGAAATTCGCATTATTTTCGAAATCCTTTAACAAATTCACGTTCTTTTCAAGATTCTTTCACGAAATTTGCGTCCTCTGACGAAATTCGCACTTGTTTCGCGATCCTTTGACAAAATTTGCGCTTTTGTGATCGTTTGACGAAATTTGCGTTTTTCCGCAATCTTTTGAAAAAAATACGCGTTTGTTTTACGATCCTCTGATGAAATTCGCGTTTGTTTAACTATCGTTTGAGGATACTGAAGTTTTTTTCTATATCCTTTGGCGAAAATCGAGTTTCTTTTCGCAATCCTTGGACGAAAATTGCATTTTCCTGCGATTTTTTGAAGAAATTTGAGTTTTTTCCGCGATCCTTCAGCAAAAGCAGATGATAACTCGCACCTGGCTTTACTTTCATGCTGTTCGTTTCTATGCACGGACTAAATGTGCTTTAGGTCTCAAGAAGGAGAAAGTCAAATGAAAAAGGGAGAAATAAACTCAATTTGACGCTGTTCATATTCTCACTTTTTGTTGTATTTAGCTCGCTTTCGCTACTCCCCAGCATAAAAATGTGAACAAATTTTAATGTAGATTTGCATCGATCCCAGGGATGATTAAACTCAGTGCCGAAAACGATATATTCCGTGGAAAAATGGCATGTCTGTAATAGATAATAAATATATTCTTTAAAAAGCTAGGCGCCAAATTTGACGACGGAGAATAATTTTGTAGGCGTCAAATGCAATAATTAAGTTGCATTTGACTCACAGAAATCAAAGCAAGTCTGTTGAAAATATAGTTATGATATCTTCGTTATTGTTAAAGTAACAAACGAAAATCCAAGTTTAACCTCCAGTGAGATGAGATACACTGTATTTATGGCTGAATAAGTGGATTGCAATTATGTTTTCCTCAACAAAAATTGCCCATCTTGATGTCTATTCTCAACCCTGAACGATTTTCCCTTTTCTTTATAAACACCCTTTTTTGGTAAAAAATAAGACACATTACTAGACAATGTTCAGGAACTTGCATTTGTGCATCATTAATTCCTATGAAAATCCTCATTCATGGTTAATTTTCTTAAGTGATACTTAATTAGAGATGGGAATGCTCGGAAAAAAACCCGGAAAAGTTGGGAAAAAAACCGGTTTTTTTCAATTTTTTTCGGAAGGGCTATTTTTCAATTTTTCCAAATTGGAAAAATTGAAACTTCATTTATAAATTAATGTAGTCAAAATTTTATAATTGCTACATTCTGTTACTTTTATTTATATTTTTTTCATGTTTAGTGTCCCTCATGAAAACCTTAACATGGAAAATCTTATCTGTAAGCAGAGATTCTCTTTAGAAAGAACTTGAGTCTCTTAAAGGATCCTTCACAGTTTTTTCTCCTTAAAACATATGACCTTTAACAAAATTCTTTCACTTAAAAATAGACATTTAAGAATTTTTTTACAATCTCCAAATTAAATCCTTCACAAATGTAATGATTTTAGAATTAAAAGAAAGAAAGAAAAAAACCTGTTGTATAATAGCTGCAATGACCAACGAATCTATTATCTAGCAGTTTATATGTACAAAGGACAATAATGTCTAAGTTCACAATTTTGCAAAAACATGATCGTGTAAAAAAAAAAAAAACTAAGCAAATCCTTGGTAAGATAATTAAATGGAAATTCTCTGGTTAAAAATGGAAATTCATGTGCAAAAGTATTTCAATATTATACCAATAAATGAAAATGGTAAGATGGAAAATTTAATGTAAAATTTGAAACATGCATTTATTTTTATTCGCATGGCTGTGATTTTTCACAATTGTTAGAAAAATTTATTTTTATAATAGCATGCAGTTGAAATTATGTATCATTTTTTTCCCCCTTTCTTAAAATATAGATTCTTAGAGTTGTCTAAATGTATTTTCAAAAAACATAAATCCATACAAACTTTGCAAAGAAAATGTAAGCAAATCTCTGTGAAAAATCTATAACATATGGAAAAATCCACCCGTTTTAAAAGTTTCATAAAAAAAAAAAAAAAAAAAAAAAAAAACACTTTTACTATTAAGGATCTAAATCTTACTAAAACACAGTTTGGGTTAAGTCTGGAAAGCTGTACCAAAACTACATATACAGGAAATGAAAATTATAACTGTAAGGGGAGGGGGGGAGGAGGGAAAGTAATATTGTAAAATAATACCAATTTTTAAACAACGGAAGATTTGAAAAGGATAATAGCATTCATAATAACACCAGAACTACTATAATTTGTTTCTTTTATACTGGCATCCTTTATAAGCAGGGGTGGGAAAATACATCATTTTACTCGCCACTGGCGAGTGAATTTTCTGACAGGGCGAGTGACATTTTAGGTAGTCTTTGAAAATTACGAACTATAGAGGTACTATAGAAAACGTTTTTTTATTTAGTAGTTAGCTATATTTTTTCTAATTTCCTAATTACTGCGATGTAAACATGGTATGAAGTTCTACTTTATATTAAACTTTCATCTCTTGTTTATATTTCTTAATTTTACAGGGAAAAATACATGAAAATGCATTATAGTAATATAGTCCAGGCAATAGGGAATTTTACCTAGCAAAATTAATGGTAGTACTGGAAATCGGTTTTCTAGATGTTTTTTGGGTTGCTGAATCCGAATTTGTAACTTCCCACCAAAATTTCCCCCGGCAATCTCCCCAAATTTTGGTAAAAAGCCCCCAAAAAAGGTTTTTATTAAAAAAATCAATTTTTTTATTGTTTTAGAGAAAAAATATCTAGAAATTCAGAAAGTAGACAAAATTTCCAACACATTAGATGTATGACATTATGACTTAGGATGAAGGGGAAGGGGGGGATCTGCGTCGGAACATGCGCGCGGTGCTGCGTAAACTAAGTTGCGCAATTCCACTTAACCACTCACACGTTTACATTCGCCCTCCCATCTCCCCTCCGAACTTTCTCTATAAGGTTTACTTTAAGTTTTTTTGGGTCACTGAATCCGAAATTTTAACTCCCCCCCCTAAAAAAAAATAGTTGTTTTTAACTTAAATTTCTTATTGTTTTAGGGGAAAAGCATTACGAAATTCAGAAACTAGACAAAATTTGCAACAAATAGGATATATGACATTATGAATTAGGATGAACGGGGAGGGTGAGGGCTGCCTCTGAACATGCACTGCGACGCTACGTGCACTAAATTATGTAGTCCAGGCAATAGGGGATTTTATCTGGCAAAATTAATACTAGTTCTGGATTTCAACTCACTTTATGTTTTTTGGGTCGCTGAATCCGAATTTGTAACTTCCCACCAAAATTTCACCCGGCAACCCCCAAAAAATTGATTTTTTGGAAAAATTTGGTTTTTGAGAAAAGCGCGCGGGGAATGTTCCGAGGCAGCCCCCCTCTCTCCCCGTTTATCCTACGTCATAATGTCATATATCCTATTTTGTTGAAAATTTTGTCTAGTTTCTGAATTTTGTGATGCTTTTCCTCTAAAACAATAAGAAATTTAAGTTAAAAACAACTATTTTGGAGGGGGGGTTCGGGGGGGGGGATTTTGGGGGTAAGTTAAAAATTCGGATTCAGCGACCCAAAAAACTTAAAGTAAACCTTATAGAGAAAGTTCGGAGGGAAGATGGGAGGGCTAATGTAAACGTGTGAGTGGTTAAGTGGAATTGCGCAACTTAGTCCACGCAGCATTGCGGCGCATGTTCCGAGGCAGATCCCCCCCCCTTCCCCTTCATCCTAAGTCATGTCATATATCTAATTTGTTGCAAATTTTGTCTACTTTTTGAATTTCTAGATACTTTTTACCTAAAACAATAAAAATATTGATTCTTTTAATAAAATCCTTTTTTGGGGGGCTTTTTACCAAAATTTGGGGGGGGGGGTTGGCGGGGGAAATTTTGGTGGGAAGTTATAAATTCGGATTCAGCGACCCAAAAAACATCTAGAAAACCGATTTTCAGTACTACCATTAATTTTTCTAGGTAGAGTCCCTATACAGTATCTATTGCCTGGACTAAATAGTAACCAACTATTTTTGAGTTGCGTAATTTTGTCATAAAAATTTTCAACTTTACGTTGCATTTTACTGGCTGGTGAAATAAATCCTTGTCTGGTAAGATTTTCTACAAATTCCCCACCCCTGTTTATGAGTACTATGTAGATGGGATGTACAATACCGTTTAAAACTGCTTTAAAACTACAGTGATATTGGTTGAAACTAAAGATTTTTTTGTTTGTTTGTTTTTTAAATTAACTCTACTGATATAATTAAACAAGTGCTACTGAAAAATCATTTCAACAGACACATGATATATTATACAAACACTGGTGTTAAATTAAGCAAGAATAGCTATTCTCAGAATTCTGAGTCTGAAAGGATAAATTTTTAAAAGCTGGCTTTTTCTCTCTCTTTCTTTTTTTTAATAACACATTCACATATAAAGGGAAAATAATTTTTTTTAGTATGCAAAAATATTGAAAAAGTTTATTATTGTATACTTTTTAAGAAAATATAACTTATTTTTGAGAAACATTTATAGGAAATCAATTTTTCCCATTTTTCCAGAAAAAAACTGGAAAAAAACGGTTTTTTCCACCACTTCAACTTTTTCAGAAAATTTGCATCTCTATACTTGATAAAAAGAAATAATGTAAAAACATTCTCTTTTATTTAAATATGATTCCGTTTCTAATTATTCTGAATATCTTTATAAGTTGACAGTTAAAAGTAGAACTTCTGTAAGGTTTTTAAAAATATGCTTTAAAAGATTTTTTAAGTGTTCGGTTTAGCCGAATATTTTGATATTCGGTCAAATCGAATAGTATGATATTCGGCCAAGCCAAATATTCGGCAAACCGAATAGTTTAATATTCGGCCAAACCGAATATTCGGTAACATCGCCGAATACCGAATAGATACCAAATATTCGGTGCATCCCTAATTCCATAATGAAGTCATTGAGATATTTATACTTATTAATTTAATTTACTCAAATCTTGTTAAATTGTTCCTTGTATTACACCCCATATTGCACTGACTATCTATTAGATTAAATATTCCCACGAAAGTATTTTATTGTTATTTAAAACTGGTAATTTAGTCTTTTACTAACTTTTGTATATCAATCAAAAAATTGCAACCCCCCCCCCCGGAGCAATGAGATGTCCCCCCCGAAATTTTTGAGATTTTGGGTTTTCAATGGTCAAAAAGTGCAAGTCCCCCCCCCCCCCCCCGGAGCCACAGAAATCCCTCAAAGAGAAGTGTCTGAATTCAACACTGATGCGAACATTTCTGAAAAGATCTAAAAAGAGTCAGTCGCCCCTACCAACTCTTTGAAAACTTTTTATTTATTTATTTTTTAATATGGCATTATCTTGATTGGGGGCTATATGGGCTTGATATATATTGGGCTTGATATTAATATGATATGGCTATATCTTGAAATTTATTTTGAAGCAAAAAAAAATTGTCTAGTTTTTTCTACATTGATTCCTTATACTGCTTTATACTATTTTTTATTCTAAATTTTGCATTGGCCGATATTCTTTACATTCCTGCCAATAAATAATATTTATTAAAAAAATACTGCGAGTTAAATAAATTCAAAATCTGAGAAAAAGCTTTATAAAAACACTCATAAAATTCCAATCACATTCACATATTCAAAAACTATTATAATTACAGATATCTTATATATTTATTTAATCGGATAATTCAACACTTGTAAGCAGGGTTCATAAATATCATGATATTTTTGAAAATATAAAAAATATCCAATATTTTGAGATATATCCAATATTTTCAAAATAGTCAACTTATTAATAATTAAATATTTTCAGACCTAGTGTAAATTAGAAACTAAAACATATTACATTTAGCAAAAAACAATATTCTAAATGTGTTTTTTCCCCACTTATGTAACAAAATTGAAGGTAAACTAATTGAAAACAGACATAATTTGTTTTTTATACTCACAAAAAAACAAAATTATGGGCTTAGTTATCAAGTTTGCAGGAAATAGCTGTTTTAAGTAAATATTTATTGGCTGTACATTTTACTTTTAAAAATTCAGCTTCAAACATAAAACTTGGAAAATATTTTTTTATTGGGGGGGGGGGGGGAGGGGGCGTCGGGAAGGTAAAAATGGCCAGTCAAAGCAAAAGATCTTATCTACAGAACGATACAATCAATAACAGTTTAAAAATTCATTTACACTAGTTTGGACTGAAAATATCATATGCAATATTTTGAAAAATGGTATCAAATTATATGAATAATAGCGAAAATATCAAACTTCAAGATATTTTGAAAATAAATATAGGATTATATAATATCCATTGAATTAGGCCTGGGCCTTAAATCGATTTAAGCTAACATCGGAAATCGCGATTTAGCTAATGTCTTAAATCGCGATTTAGCCATTGGCTTTAAATCGATTTAAGACAAAATACTGATTTAGAGCTAACATCGGAAAACCGATTTATCTACTTTGATGTATCTACCACTTATATGGCAAGTTGGTGTTAAATCGATTTAGGAGGATCCGATTTAAGCAAACATCGCAAACCTCAATGCTTCCCGATTTAAGGAAAACAAGGCAAACTGGTGTTAAATCGATTTAGTAGGATCCGATTTAAGCAAACATCGCAAGCCTCAATGTTTTCCGATGAAAAACAAAGCAAGCTGGTGTTAAATCGATTTAGCAGGATCCGATTTAAGAAAACATACAGGCCTCAATGCTTTCCGTTGTAAGGGAAAGGCGATTTAAGAAAAAGATGATTTAAGAAAATGACGATTTAAGTAAAATTTGATATTTATTTATTTTGTAAACGAGATTCAGAGTTTGAGACTGGAATGTGTATTTTTTTTTTTTTTTTTTTTTTTTTTTGGAAATTCAGCACTTAAATGGTTGAAAGTAGAAAGGAAAGAGTAAAGTTTAATTCTTAAAATCCAAATTAATCGAATTTCAGTTTATATGCTAATGCAATCTTTAGATAAAAAATTAAGTTTTCACATATTTGATTAACATTTTAATACGTATTTTTTATTTTCTATTAATTTGTAATTAATTAAAATACTTTAAAGTAGAATCCTGCATGAAGATTTTTTTTCTGACATTGAGCATGTTTCAACCATGCTCAATGTCAAGAAGAGAATAAAGTTTCATATTTAAAATCCAAACTCATCGACTTTCAATTTATATTTTTATGCATTCTTATGATGAAAATTTCATTTTTTACATGTTTTAGTAATATTTTAACATGTATTTTTTATTTTCTATTATTTTGTAATTAATGAAATTATTTTAAAGTATAGATAGTCATGCATTGTTTTGTGTATTCCGATTTGGCTGTGATCCGCATGAAATATTTTTCTTTTGCTAATAAGATTTTTTTTCTGAAATTGATTACGTATTTATTGTTAAAAAAAAAAAAAAAAAAAAAAAAAAAAGAATAAAGTTTCATATTTAAAATCCAAATTCATCTAATTTCAGTTTTTATTTTTATGCAATCTTTTAATGAAAAATTCATTTTCCCATGTTTGGGTAATATTTTAATATACATTCTTTATTTTCTATTATTCTGTAATTAATTAAAGTATTTTAAAATTGTCATGCATCAGGTTTGACATCCGATATCAATACCAGCTGCATGGATTGAGTATCTTGCTGAAATTGATTCACTATTTATATCCAAATTCATCCAATTTTAGTTTATATTTTTATGCATTATTTTGATGAAAAATTAATTTTCATATGTTTGGGTCTTATGGGAATATTTTATTTTTAATTTATTATTATTTTGTAATTAATTAAAAATTGGGGAGAGTGGGGATACTTGATCATAGGGGATACTTGAGCCACCCCTATTTTCTCTACACAAGGTTAATTTTTCTTTCTAAAATTAGCAGCATGATAATATATTTATAGTTCTGCACATGTAAAATAAAAATCACATATCTTGGAACCATTTTGAAAGTATAGTGATTAATAGTTGCTTTTTCCCTATCTGAAGTAAATATTTAGGTGAGTGTTTTTTATGTTTTTTAATAATCAAAGTTTTGTTTTAAGCTGCAACAGTATAGATAGATTTAATAAGTATAGTTTCAGTTGTATTTTGAATCTAAAATAATTCAAATAGCTGCATGCATTACTTAGTAAAAGTCTGATAAACAAAAATGGTAATAGTGGAGTTGAGCCACTGAGACTGGGGATACATGGAGTCATGCTCAACCATCCCTACTAGGAAATTAGGCATATGGGGGAAACAAAAAAATAAGTCTTTTTCATGTTCACAGATAGATTTTTATTTTTTCTGGGAAAATGGGAATTTTTTTTTTTCTGGGTAAAATGAAGAACTTTTTTTTTTTTTTCATTAAAAAATAATCAATAAGGACTTAATTTGAAAACATATGTTTAAAAATGTATCTTTTGTTAATGAAAATATCCTTTTGTTTTCATTTTGACTAACAAAATAGTCTGTCTAGATAAATGCAGGCATAGTTTTCAATTTAACTTTTTGACTAATATTAAAATCACTTTATTAAACTGATTTTACTAGTCATAATCTCTAATAATTTAACTAGTTAGGCCCAAAATGTTACAATATTTATTTTGTTAATGTAATATTTTAAGATTAAATATTTTATACTGAAATTGTAACCTCTGTTACGGTAACTTTTTAAAAAACTTAACCACCAACTGAGGATGTTGCTATCATCGATGAAACCCAAGTTGAAATGATCCTTCGACCACCAATTATCACTACAAAAAATGATCGTGTTATTAGTTTTATTTTCACAACTAGTTTTGAAGGACTTATTATATCTTAATTTATCACTATGTAAAACATTCATAAAATAATAAAAAGAAAAATATTATTTTTGTAGATATTTTTTAGTATCCCTTCACCATGGCTCAAGTATCCCCCTCATAGGGATACTTGAGCCACAATGTAAAAGAAAAAGTAAAAATTTATTAAACAAAGAAAAATAGTTCAAAATTAATTGAAAATGGTTTTCAATTGAAGAAAAAATATCAAATTTTCAACTACAATATTTTATTTTGTTATAAGAAAGTATAAAAAATTTTAAAAAATTGAAATTTAAAAAGTGGCTCAAGTATCCCTATCTTCCCCTACTTTAATAAAGTTTTGTAATGAGTCAAGTAACTTGATTTTTACAGCCGAATGAGGGAGGGGTAGAGATGGCATTCATTAGATTTTTCTGCAGATCTGCGATTTTCTGCTTTTTTGACATTTTGTTGCCATTAAAAAGAGATATATTTTAAGATTATATTTTATTACTAATCTTACAGGGTGCCAACAGGCGCGAAAAAATCAGCAATTTCAGTAATGTGCTCCTAGACTCGATCCTTCTGCATCCACTATATGAATGTCAGCATTTATGTTAAACAAATCTTATTATAATCTAAAAGTTAAGAAGATATAAAATTGCATCTTATTTATCTCCCCCTCCCCCCCCCTTTTTTTACTACTTTTCTCATCATGGTAAATGAACAGTTAAATTTATCATTGAATTCTTTGAATCTGCTTCTGTTTTACCTCAATAACTTTTTAATTCTGTGTCTGTAAAAAAAGTGTGTGTATGTTGTTAGCAGTGAAGTGCTATTTGGGTGGGCTAGGGGAAGTTGTCACCCCCCCCCCCCTTAAGGAATTTAGATTGTAGCAGGCATAACAAGTCAGACTAAAAAAAAAAATCATTTTCTTTTCTATTACTTCTTAAAGAATGAGTTTATAAAAATGCATTGAAATAGCTCACTAATTTTTAAAATGGGAAAAAAAATTGTGTTTTGGGGCATTTGAAGTTTTTTTTTAATGTGTAAAATATACCTTTCAAAGGTATTTGAAAAATTAAAAGCTAAGTATACTAAATAATACAGGAGGGGGGGGGGGTGCATAAAAACCGTATTTTGTTACTAAAAATTAAAAAATAGGCATCCATATTCTAAAATGTAAAATCGGTGTTAAATCGTGATTTAGCACTAAATCTCGATGTTAGATGGATGATAAATCAATTTAAGAAACTTCTACATCGCCCAGTCCTACCATTGATATATATCACCAAACCCTGCTTGTAAGCTTTATAAAATGAACATTGAAGAGCAGGGACGTAGCTACAAATATTTTTCAGGGGGGTGGGGGTGAAAATTCAAAAATTATCGATAAATGGAAGGAAGGTTATGTTAATGTTAAAGAAGAAATTTCGATGAATACAGTAAATGTAAGATTTAAACCTAGAAAAATTGCATATATTTACAGAAAACCAGCATTAATTTTAAAAGGTTTGCAAATTTTTTGTCTTCTGTATTGTATGAGCCATAATCACACTTCATATAAAAATACCATGTAAGATATTTTCATCGCATAGAGAAACACAATGACAAATTGAGTATGGCTGCTTTTTGCACTTCTTTTGATAATTTAACTTGTTTACTGTTACAGAACTCAGAAAGGTAGTTAGGAAAACAATAAAAAATTCATATTTTTAAATATTTTTACATATTTTACTATTATTTAAATAAAAAAAAAGAAAAAGTCTTTCAAAAATCTAAAATTTCCCAAGTTCGCATATATTGGAGGGGGAGGCTTCCCCCCCCCCCATAACACCCCATCACGACGCCTCTGTTGAAGAGGATTTTACGGCATATAACAATAGCCCAACCATACTAAGTGAGCAAAATAGTCATATTTACAAGAAATAAGACAATAGTAGAAGTGACTTAGTCAATCTGCAGCTTTTCAACAACCTTCGAGTACCGAACTTCAATATGGATTACAACCCCTAAATAATTCTGTTTTAAAATAATTAATTCCTTGTAAAGTAATTGTACAAATTTCTTGCAAATTTATATTAAGGCTAATTGAAGAGTACAGAATTTATTTATGGTGTCAAAATCGGGTCTTGCTATTGAAAAAAAACAAAGTTTTGGCTTGTTTTGATATGCAGATGCAAATTATATTATATTAGTATATATATATATATATAGTATAAGCAAATTTTACATCGTCATTTAAAAGTAGACTTTATTTCCAATCGATTGGTACCAGTAACTTTATTGTACAATATTTTGTTGCAGAGTTAGTAGGGGATGTTTACTTTTTTTTTTACGACTGTACCTACCAATAATTATTATAAATAGTCTTATAGTATGACGGATTATTATTATCAACAGATTTGCTATAGTTTGCTCTGATAAGAAATCTGCCAAATCTATTTCAATTTCATTACATAGAGGTTTCACTGCAATACAAATCAAACATTAGAAAAGAAGGCTTTCTCAGTTGTTAGCACTCATTTTTCTGTAAAACCAGATGACAAGAATGGAAATAAATGGGGTCAACCCCAGAGCAAAATATTCTCCAAGTGTCTGCAACAGATACTTCAGGGGCAGAAAATAATCTGCAGGTAAAATATTTTAGAATTGAAGCATTAATTAATCAAACGATCACTTACCTTTGTTATTATGCATTTTATTAATTTTACTAATAATAACCTTAAGTTTTTGTTTTAAGTAATAAAGAGCTAAACATAATATAAAGCGTAATTAAGGGTTAACAGAAAAATTATCTGCAAGTGAGAAAAGAAAATCTACAACACCCGTCTCCCGTCTCGAACTTTCTGCTACCGGGGGGTCAACTTAAAAGTTTCCATTTCGTGGATTCAATTAAACTTTTAA
Source organism: Maratus speciosus (assembly GCA_963932465.1). Lineage (NCBI taxonomy): Eukaryota > Metazoa > Arthropoda > Arachnida > Araneae > Salticidae > Maratus > Maratus speciosus. The sequence continues at coordinate 187,859,627 of OZ010798.1, read as the reverse complement.
TTGCATTAGGATAATTAAAATTATTATTTTTATTTAAAATATATCATTATTAAAAATATCATGACAAATGAAATAAAAATTTTTAAAAATGTTAAGTTTTTTTGGTTTAATCTCCAAAAAAATTGATATAGCACATCAAAGGTTTTATCAATATATTATATAACACTATGAAAAATCTTAGTGCTCTTTAGAAATTCATGACTGGTGCACAAACTGCATGCACCCGTGTAATAACTAAGCCTTAGGTAGAATTGACAGGTAGCACAAAATGCTTTGTGCTGATGCTAAAAAAATTTTTTTAAATCTTGATCACACTTGAGTTTTAAATAGGATAATGTTTGTGTCTAGTTTAATGGTTATGCCAGAGTACTATTATTTGTGCAAAGTAGATAGAAAATTTAGTACTGTAGACTCCCTCAAATCCGCATAGCTTGGGAGAAGAGGCAGTGTAGGTTTTATAATTTTGTAGATTTCTATTTACACTGTTTTGTAGAAAAAAAATTGGTACTTGCATATAGGTAGTACAAAAAAAGATCTAAAAATTGGAACAAATGTTGCAAACATACCAGGGTTGGCACAATTAAAAAAAAAAAAAAAAAAAAAAAAAAAAAAAAAAAGCATCATTTTAGTGAGAAAACCGTGTTTTCAAATATTTGTTAACCCTTTTTGTGTGAAAACAGCAAGTTAGTTTTATTTTATTACAAGTGAAATGTGCGGCTTTGCTTGTGTAATAGTTGTAATAAGCCAAGTAGTATTTGTGAGCCTATTTTTATTAGAAGAAATTGTATAGTACTGCTACGAATAATTAAAAAAATACTAATTAAGCGACTGTCTGACTAAACTTCATTATTACAATGCATTAGGTGAAAATGACAATTAATGAGAAGAACTAAAACTTCTAAATAAATGATAATTTAGAATGTAATTTGAAGCTTTTATGGTCATTTCAGTTTTCATTTTAAGTTTGAACTTTTTAGAAATTTTTTACGCATTTACATCTTTAAAATAATAATCATGCTATACTCTAGAGATGCAACGAATATTCGGCCCATTCGGCCTGCCTGCCGAATATTCGGCTTCGGCCGAATATCAAGTCCATTATTCGGCCTTGGCCGAATAATACTGTAATAGATGCTAATAATACTGTAATAAATGCTAATAATACTGTAAAAATAATATTTACACAATATAACTTTTTAATTTGACAATTTATATTCATCATATATAATGAAAATTTTATTAGAAATTAACTAACACTTTTTTCCCCATTAACTTTCATACTCCAAATGGGTTTTATCCACCCATTTTTATATAAGAGGCTAATTTAGGAATCATGTTAAAAAAAATTTATGCTGTATCAGTAAGTACAAAAAGTATCTGTAATAAGCTAACATAATCTGTTAAATTTAAAATTAATCTATTCAAAATTGTTTTAATACAGCTGTACAAGCTAATTCAAAATTTTTTTCATCATAATGGAAGTTTAACATTTAACCCTTGTTACATAAAAAAATATTTCTTTCAATAATATTTTGAATTATACCATACCTATAAAGAACATAAATATATGATTGATTAGATATAGATGCAGAGTTTCCCCCAGACAGTTTCAGGAGGGTGCTGCACCCTGCCTGCCCTTAGGTTTACAAGGTAGCACCCCTCTTGCCCCCACCTGAAAAAAGTGCCTTTACTCCTACTTTGTTTACTAAAAAAATTACTTCCATAGTAAAAATTGACTCATTGCTGTCTTTAAAATAGTGTTCTGCCTATTAAATATTAAAGAGTAGTTTTAAAAATCAAAAGAATGCCTTTAAAAATTCCAAAAGTGCTCTTTTCCCACAAACAACACCCTGCCTTTTTTAAACCTGTGGGAAACTCTGTAGATGTGTATAAGATATTTAAGTCGTATATGTAATATGTTGCAATACTTAAGGGTTTTTTTTTATAGTAAAATACGCTTAAAAGTTAAATATAATTTAAGTGATTTTTTTAAGCCTGTTACTATTTCTTATTAAATAATGAAAGAAATGTAAATACTAAATTCTTTTAATTAGTATGCATTTACGTTTTAGATATTTTTTTCAAGAATAGCATTGTAATGCCTTAAAAAAACAGTTAAAATGTTTTCAATAAACGTAGATTGGGATGCAGAAATAATAATAATTCAGCGTTCTCAGATGATAGACTATTTCTTTTCTTTTTTTTTTCCGTAAATGTTACCTGCTTCTGAAAATAATCTCTCGCTATATATGGTACTTCCTGGTGCAGAAAGGTACTTTATGGCTAATTGTGAAAGGTTTGGAAAGTCTTCCGAATTTTTCACCCACCACTCCAAAGGACACTGTTGTCTTTCTAGTAGTGGCTGGGAAAGAACATTACTAATTTCTTTTACTTCTTCACATTGAGGGGCACTTTCTATAGAGGCTTCACTGTTGACAGCAAAGAAAAAAAATAATAATAATAACGATAAATAAAAATTTTGTTAATTGTAAGCTTTATAAAGTCTACAATGATTTTTTTTCTACCATTTTAGAGGATATTCCTTTCACCCTTTCTATCAATGGTTTCTCTTAAGATATTAAGATTTCTTAGTTTTTATTTTATTTCATCTGAAAGCTGAAACTTATGTTTCCTAGTACTTTTAAAATTTTGTCATTATTTTAAAATGTAACAACAACACACATAATATCTATTAAAATGTAACTAGACAGTACCTGATGAGGAACTTTTGCTAAGATTATTATTTTTTTTTTTTTGGCGGGGGGTGGGGGGGGCGTGGAGGGGGGTCTGAATTATATTATTGAGGCAATTTTTAGGCCGAACATAGCCGAATATTTTTTCAGAGTAAAATAATGCTTTAAAAAATTAAAAATTTGTATATAAATGATTTTTTAAAAGAAAACAATACATTTTAATTGTGAAATATACAAGAATTGCACATATAGTGCATACTATATTTTGTTTTTAGGCAAAAATAAGTTCATTATTCGGCGGCCGAATAGGCCGAATATTCGGCTGTAGCTTGGCCGAATATTCGGTATTCGGCCAAATCACTATTCATTGCATCACTACTATATTCCAAGCTTCTAGTTTAAAAGTCTACTAGCTCCGTGGTGGTAGTGACACCAACATAAAATATAGCCTATGTTGGAGTAGGAATGTCACCAGCAATTTGCCAAACAGTAATTTTGAAATAAATTTGGTATTTCCTCAGATTCCATAGAAATCATTATTTAGAAAGTTTTTAAAAGGCTTTTCGCTCATTTTACCCTTTAAATTTTTAATCTGTTAGAAACTGTTCTTGGAGAGCATTTAAATCTTATAAATATCTATCATGCCAAATTTCAAGTTTCTATCTTTAAGAATTCAATGGAAATCGAGATTTTGATCATTTTTAGAACTCTTTTTGCTTATTCCACACTTTTAAATTTTGATTTTTTTTTTCAACAGTTCTTTCAGAGCATTTACATGTTATAAGTAACTACCATGCGAAATTTCAAATTTCTATCTTTAACAATTGCATAGAAATTGTAATTTACAATGTTTTTAGAAAGCCTCTTTGCGCATTCTCATACCTTTCAAATTTCGATTTTTTTTCCTACTGTGCGTTTATATTTTATAAGTAACTACCATGCCAAATTTTAAGTTTCTAGCCCCTTCAGTATCACAAAAATTGCAATTTAGAACATTTTTGTTCTTGCAGCCCTGGTAGTGGGTTGTGGTACCTATATAAAATATAGCCGATCTTTGAGCAGGGACTGTCACCATCAACATGTAATCATTACTTTTGAAATCCGTTTGGCATTTCCTGAGATTTCATAGAAATTGTAATTTAGAACATTTTTTGCTCATGTCATTCTCTTAAATTTGGAATTTTTTACAAACTCCCATGTTCTTCAATAGTGATACAGCTAATCAGTGATCGTCGATAATTTATAGGGTATAATCTAATTAAAAACTAACAAAACTTTAAGCGGAAAAAACAAAATAAGTGATACAAAAAGTTCCGTAACTGTAAATGCAATTACCTACGAATAGTCAATGTAAACGCTGGCTGGCGCACAGGTTTGTAAACAAACAAAGCAAATAACGAATCAAAAAGATTTTATTGTGAGTCGTTCTTTTTCACCGAAAAAATCGAGGAAAAAATCCTTTACTAAGTTCACGGATGAAGACCAGATCGCGCGAGCGCTGGGGAGACAGGCACATGGAGCGGGATCCGTTGTTCCCTAAAAGAAGCAAAAAGATGATGGGTTGTATCCAAATGTAGTAGTACGTGCAATATTATTGTGTATGCTATCTTGGCAATAATCAACAGATATTTGATACAACTCCTTATCTTTTTTGGAACAACGGATTTCGAGCTTATTCTATCGACGATTATTTTCAGAATTTTCAAGCTATGATTTTGAGACTTTCACAAAAGTTGCTCTACATACTTAGCTAATACATTATGCACATTATATTTTGATTGCATTCGCGCATGCGCAGTGAAGCATTTTTTAGTAAACCTGCTCATTTTTCCTCCAATTTTTATTTATTTTTTTAATTCTGATTGCACAGTATTGTGTACAATGTTGTTTGTCATATTTTCTGAAATGAACTTTTTTTTTATATTAAGAACTCTGCAAATTATAAACAAAAAACTTGGTGAAATTTGGGACTGTTTTTATAAAAACCTTAATATCTCTACGAGTATACATGCTATCCTCATAAAAATGAACATAGCATATTACAATAAGCCACTTATTAATAATCTCAAGTTTGAACGCTTTTACTACATAAGTTTTTACAGGGTTATCCAAAAGATATTCGTTCTTTTTCAATTTGTTGACGGTCCCCTATGGAGTTTCGTGAAAAAAATCTTCGCTGAAATATATGACCTATACTATACTGTTTACACACCTGCAGTTTCAGGTTAATTCCTCATGTATGTTTCTAGATATTTAACAAAACGTCTAAAATCGCAAGTGATCGGTCATCTTTGGCCATAGAGTGTATTGTGAGGACCCCCAGAAGCCAAGGGGTATAAGAGACAAAATTGAACTAAGTGCACAGACGACCTGGAAATATGCTTTTTTCTTTTCAGGTAAATAAACATAAGTGATTTTCTAATTATGTGTTGTGTTTTAGACATCGAACTTAATTTACTCCAAATCAAAATGTTGTCACTTGTACCCCTTGGCTTCTGATGTCCTCATATATGCATACACATACCACAGAAGAATATGAATGCCAAATGTTGGGGTGTTCCACATTTTTAAATAAAAAAAATTTATAATCATTTAATGACTTTAGTACTTTGTATATTCATAAAAATAAATAACTGACAAAAAAAAAAAAAAAAAAAAGAAAAAGAAAATATAACACACTATTTTGATGTAAAGAACAAGTTACAAATAGAAAGATAACATTTTGTTTTAAAGCTATTCTCAAATCCAAAGGGTCAACTTTCTGACATAAGTTTTAATTCATTTTTGTTTGGAAACGCATGAAAGTACAAGGTGTTGTTATTCAGAAACTATGTCATCGAACTGTTATTTCCGATTTCTTGTAAAAGCAAGAGATCTTTCAGAAAATACTGTCAAAGTTGGCATTTTGAACTGAACTTCTGAACAGTAAGGAGAGAAAAATGGCCTTGTCTCGTGATCAAAATCGCTTATAACTCAATAGGTAATTTATTGATCCAACAATGGAAAACACAGTTCGATTCCAAATCGCTTCCATGGCCATGCTTTCCAATTTTATATCTTTCCGCTAAAAAATGAATTCGTAAATGTGTCAAAACGGTTTGCGCTTGTTGAGCAGAGCAGTTAACAGCCTTAATTAAAAATAACGCTATCAATTTACAAATACCCTCTCTCCCAAGAGATATATTTCGATATCATGTGCCAGACTATCCCCCCCCCCTCCCCCGTAAAGTGATAACGTTATAGATGCACAGTTCCAAACTGTGATTAACTTTAAAATAATTAAAATAAATAATTCCAATAAAGTATGTTGGGTAATAAGGAAAAAAAATTAAATAAACAATCAAACAGATAAATAAATAAAATCATATGTCATAAGTGATTACGTAAATTTCAAAACAGACAACCTATGAGGTTTATAAACACTAAAAAAAAATATTAAATCGAAGTTCTTTTTATAATAATTTAAACTTTGGAAACCTTTCTACAAAGTAAAAGGTAAAAAATGTTTTCTCTTGGTTAGATACAAAAGCCGAAGTTCTTTTAGAAAAATATTGTCATACAGAACATTAAAAAAAAAAAAAAAAAAAAGAAAGAAAAATTCAAAGGGAGATTTTCATAATTAGACATGAAAAATTGGAAAAGATTTTAAATTACTTTAAACTTAACACTTAAAATGGGATTTTAATATCATGTATGACATTATAAGGTAAATAAAACAAATAACACAATATACATAAACCACTTAAGGGGTCTCAGGACTCTTAAAGCTTTAAAATTTTCGAAATTTTAATTTTTTTAGATATTAAACTACAATCTTTTCTGAACATTTTGGTATAAATGTTTCCTTGAAATTCCTATTAGAACAGAAGTTATGGCTTTTAGAATTATACACGCTCAATAGCTGAAGCGGCGTTTCAGAAAATTTGAAGTCATTTTTTTCCAAATGACGTTTTTGGGCATAACGCGCACGATATCTCAAAAACTTCTGAATTTTTATTCATGAAATTTTAAAAACATATGTTTCATGTTAGTCTGTATAAACTGAATCTAAAATTTCCTTCTTATTGTTCAGAAATATATTCTTTATAGGTGATTATACTGTTGAAAATTTCTAAATTGTGCATTAACTAAATACAACTTTGTATTAAAAATAGAAAAATGCTTTAAATACAAATTTATTTAGATTCAGAGTAATTATTAAAATGTGGAGCATAAGTAGGACCCAAAATTTCCCTTCTACTTGCAAAATTTATTATGTAATAGTACAGCGCCTAGAAGATACAGTGCGGAAAACGGCTATTCCTATAATGCTTTAAAAGTGCTAAATACTTGTATCCCATAAATCTCCAACAATGCTCAGCGGCAATATGCTGATACGAGCGCCATCTCGTAACTCTTTTCAATATAAACACTGTGTTTTCAAAAATTATAGAATGTTAAATATCGGAAACTATAAATATAAGATATTTTGGTCTATTGTAAGCTAATTTAGTTAAAGAAGGACGTGAAACAGGTTAAATAGTCTCTTTTAGAATGACTATCGTTTTTAAATCACTACGATGGCGCTACGATCGACATCTTGTTATTCAGCATCGTTGTACATTTATGGGATTCAATTTTTTAGCACTATTTTGTAGCCGTTTTTCACACTGTATCTTCTAGGCGCTGTAGTAATAGTGCGCATAATCTGTTATGCCGATTTTCCGCTCGTCAAAAGTCTGACATTTTGGAGCCCACTGTAAATTGTAATTCTGCATCTTGTAATTTTTAAAATACATGAAATGAAAGAACATACTTATATATTTCCTCTCTTGTATAAAATTTTGTCTTAAAATCAATTACATTTTAAGATATTCTATGTTGAAAATGGTCTTTTTTTTTAGATTTTTCCAATTTTAAGAGTCCTGAGACCCCTTAAGGGCTGTACATATATATATAACCTTATAAACTTTTTGGTAATTTTGTATCCCCTGCCTCCCTTACGATATCATTCCTCGAACCGCCCTCCCCCACCCGTAATGATATAGTTATCAATGTCTAAAAATGCTTTCGATTTTTGGATTTTTTTTTCTTTTGTTCGGAGTGATAGACAAATATAGTTATATTTATGTTTTGCACACTTTATTAATTCAAAATGAAGAAAAGTCAATAAATTATTACTTTTTTTTTATGAAATAACTTTATATCAAATAACACTTAAAAGAAATAGTTGCTCATTAAAAGAATTTAATAATATATTTTTGTTACATAATGCATTCAACAGTAATAATGTCTTCTTGCACTTGTCCCTCCATAAGGTGGGGGGGGGGGGAGAAAAAAGAGCTGCTTATCAATAAAACAGCTAGGCAAGATTCTTTCTCTTTTATTTACTGGTAAACACAAGTATCATTTCAAAAAGACTTCGGATACATATGACAGAAGAATAGGAATAACAAACGTTGGGGTATTCCATATTTTGGAATAAAATAATTTTATAATCATTTAAAGATTTTTTGTATTCTCTTAAAAATAGAAAGAAAATTTTGGTTGTATCAAAAATTATAACGATATCAAAAGACAAATCCCCTCTCCCCCTAGCGATATCATGTGACAGATCCCCCCCCCCTACTAAAATGATAACGTTATATATATACAACCCCTAAGGATAGGGAAGATAATGACAGTAATAAAAGATACATAAATGAATGCCAACTAAAATGCATAATTAATATTTTAAACTTGAAATCTTACTTTAAAAAATTCAAAGAAATTGCTTTTTTCTAAGCTTTTTATTCTTATTTATTTATTTATTTTTTTTTTCTGGCATCTGTTCCAAAAATCATTTTATGAATGTTGAACTTCACAGATGTCAATGCCAAAGTTTGTTTCTTCGTTACTTCTGCTCTTAGCCTAGTTCAGGGTCGGCGAACATATGGCAAGCGAAAGAATATTTTTGGCACGGCACTGCTAAGGCTCTAAATCAAAATAAAGAGAGATTACACAAAATCGTGACTGATCGTTTCTAAATTCGATTAAATGCAAATTGAAAAACTAAAATCGCGGTATATTATATTCCAATCTAATTATGGTCTCAAAAATTATTCGAACAAATACGATATTTGATAACTATCGATAAAAATTGGTTATTAGGCATTACTAAATTCCGATGGCAAAGTTGTGGCAACTTTGAATTTATTTCAGAGCTTTTCAAAGAAACTGGCGTTTGCTATTTTAAGTTTTTCTGTCTATCTATTCTTTCGAGTCACTGTTTTCACAAATGAATAATATCAAAACTGAAACTGAAAGCACTTGTCAGATAAATCCTGTTCAGTTTGCATTAAAATTAACTTGATATTAAGATGCAGCAATAGAAACCAAATTACATCGCATTAAATTTTTTAAATTATTTTCAAAAATATATTTGCTTCCGGATTTTGTGTAATACCTACATGTACGTTCCTCATATTTTTTTAATTTTAATAGAGAATTTTAAGTAATTTTAAACCATTATTTTTCCACCTACTAAATTTGTTTTTTAGTTGGCACGTCATAGTCGCATAAAATATTTTTTTATCGAATTTGGCACGCGGCAACAAAAGGTTCGCCAACCCTGGCCTAGTTATTTCGGCCGGTGTTAAATCGATTTGCTGTTGAAAGATAAACCACGTTATGATATAATGTGAGATAGTGCTCCCAAAGCAAACCTTTCTCTGATACTCTCGCTCGTATATGTTTTTGAGCAAAACGTTTGCTAAAATGTCATTGTTTATGAAATTGTATGGTGTTTATATATTTTGGCTTTCTGTGAAATTCAGTTCCTCTTCAGTGAGAGAGGTTTCACTGACAATTGTTGTTGACAGATATTGTGAAATATAATCTTCAAACAAGGACATTAAAATAATTAAGCGAAGTAAATTGTTTTTCATGTGTCAAATGTGATTTATAAAAGTAATTATCGAAAGTGTTTATGATCTGAAAGAAGGAAGTGAAATTGAAAAGTGATTGCACAATCGTAAACAGATATTTTATTATAAACATTTCGCAATACTCAAGAACTATAAGACATTTATAAACTCTTATTTTAAATTACCAGAATTTATAAATATTGATACAAATTATTTGTTATGCTGATTTATGGCATTAATTTCCTGTTCTTTATTGCTAATAATATTTTATTCATGTATTTTTTCTCTACTTTCACTTGTAATTCAGACTCTCAAACCGAGAGATGTATATATTAAAGCTCTTATTAAATATTTATTATATTTTATATTTATAAGTTTCGGCACAAATTTAAGTTCACAAGTCACACAAAAATATGTGTCTTTTTAAACGACATGAAGTTCACACCATCATCACATGTGGATTAAAACATAAATACAAGAAGAATATGTGGATCGATTTACCCTTTCCGAACGCAAATTACCAGATGATAAACGGATATACATAAATATAAGGTAAGTCCAATTTATCTTACCTATGTTTTTTATATTGAGAAATAGATAATTAATTTTTGAGGATAAGAACGAACATCACGCAATTTCTGATAGCATAGATTAAATATTGCTAACAAATTGATCATGAGAACGAAAAAAAAATTCTCAATAAACACATCGTCACTAATTGATAAGAATACAAATCTGGTAATCCGATAGGGTAATTTATTAGAAAAAATAAAACGAATCTTAGCAACATTATGGCTTCTTCTACAAAAGATAGCACATTGAAAAACCATTGAAAAGTTGAACGCCAACAATGGACTCTATTCAAGTGACGTCAGACGCCAGAGCTGGCGGTATGATGATCTGTTATTCTAGTTACTGCACCGGCAGAATACCAGTATGCGCAGGCGCAAACATCGCTAGCAGACGACTTTAGCCTTGACCCAGGTTGAATGCATACGTTTTAACTGAAAATTTGCAAACTTAGGGAATTTTCTCGCATACAGAACAAAATTTTGAATTTAGATTACAATATATTAAGTATATGCTGCTGCATCAAAGAATTCTTTTGCGGTATTTTTAACAAACAAGCATTAATAACTCACACTCCATAGACTGCTATGCTAAACACCGCCAGTAAATACCGCCAGCAGACGAATTTTAGCCTCAACCTCAGGTCGCGTGCATAAGGTCCATTATACGAATTGGCGGTTCAAGGTCGAAATGCTATTGATTCGAGATGAACTTACTGAAGTTATTACGCAAGAGGCCCCCATTCCATTGAACGATGCTTGGACCAAGAAAGACAGAAAAGCAAGGGCTTTAATAAATTTGTCCATTAACGACAGTCAAATAGTGCATGTCAAAAATTTAAATACAGCTAAGCAAACATGGGACGCACTTAAACAAATACACGAGAGATCTAATCTCTCTAGTAAGCTATACTTGCTACGAAAACTGTACAGTACAAAATTAACTGAAGGGGGCAATATGACAGCCCACATTTCTAAAATTTTAGAGATAGTGGATAAACTGTCAGCCATAGGTGAAAACATAACTGACTCGCACATTTCAGCACTACTGCTATGCTCGTTGCCACCGTCCTACGATACCCTAGTTACTGCCCTGGAGGCCAGAGATGAAGCTGAGTTAACCATACAATTTATAAAAAGCAAGCTTACGGACGAATATACTCGCAGAGTAGATAATGGTGAAAATTCTGAAAACAGCAATAAAGCCTATAAAACTCAAGGTAAATTTAATCATTCAGAACAGAAAAGAGGCAGCAATAAGTACTGCTCACACTGTAAAATGAAAAACCACTCAAATAAAGACTGCTGATTTCTAAAAACGAAAAAAAACAGTTACACTAATAACAGACACTATAAAAATAAAAACAATTCAACATCACTAGTTTATGAAGAAAATAATTTACATAAAAATGCGGAGCCTGAAGAAAGAAAACTCACAGTAAATGAAAACAACAGTGTTGCTTTACTAACCGAAGAGTCCGAAAATAAAGGCACTTTTATAGTGGACAGTGGGAGTTCCAGTCACATAGTAAATTCAAAAGAATTTTTTACCAAAATTACAAATAATAATGAAACAAACGTCACAGTCGCTAATGGTAATAAACTGATTTCATATGGATCTGGAGAGGTAATAATTCATACCGAAAATAAAAACAAACAAGTTATATTGCGTGACGTACTATACGTTCCTGACATAGAAACTGAAACTAACCTGCTGTCAGTGAGTAGGGCAACTAAAAACGGTTGCAAAGTCAAATTTGAAAAAGATAAGTGTGATATAATGCACGAAGGTAAACTTAAAAACAATCTGTACGAAATACATGTTAATAAAGATGAAAATCACAAGCACTATGCAAATGTCACCTACAAGTGCTCAAATGCAAATTGCATAGATTTGTGGCATAGGCGAATGGGGCATAGGAGCTACGACACAATAAAGTCCATGTTATCAAAGGACTTAGTTGAGGGAATTAAAATCAACAACTGCAAACATAATGCTAAATGTGAGGTATGCATCAAGTCAAAAATCAGCGAGACCCCATTTCCTAAATCAGGTGCATATAGAGCTACAAAAAGGCTCGAGTTAGTTCATACTGATGTATGTGGCCCTATAAATACACCCACAATTGGGGGGGGGGGAATACTTCGTCACTTTTATCGATGATTATACGCGATTTTGTGTAATTTATTTAATGGCAAATAAAAGTGAGGCTTCAGAAAAATTGAAAGAATACGTCTCAACGGTGAAAAACAAATTCGGAAAAATGCCTACTGAGATCAGATCGGACAACGGTGGTGAATATACGGGTAAAGAAATAGAAAAATATCTAAAAGAAAATGGGATTCATCATCAGCTTACCGTACCAATTAACTCAAGCCAAAACGGTGTCGCAGAGCGTAAGCATAGGTCACTACTAGATATGGTTAGAAGTATGCTAAATGAAGCAAATCTCCCGCACAAATTATGGGGGGGAAGCCATATGTACCGCGAATCACTTACAGAACCGGCTACCTTCAAAATCGGTAAGCACCACACCCTATGAATTATGGATGAATAGGAGACCAAATTTGAAATATCTGAAAGTTTTTGGCTGTACTGCATACGCCTACATACACAAATCAAAGAGAGGAAAATTAGATAATAGAGCGGAAAAGGGCACTTTTGTCGGATACGACAGTCGCTCTAAGGCGTACAGAATCTATACAAGTGACGGAAGAGTAATATTGGCCAGAAGCGTAAAATTTATAGAAAAATGAAATTAATCCAGATACTAACGAAAATCTAGATAGAAGAGAATTAATCGCGGAAACAAACAAGCAAACACAACAGAAAGACACGAATAAAATGGAAATAGATCTGACACCAACACAAAATGAACTAAGTCCACCACCCGCGTCACAGCAACAAATTCCACAAGTGAGAAGATCAGAAAGAACAAATAGAGGTGTGCCGCAGGACAGGTTTGCTTATGCAGTCCGGCACGATCCAGTATGTGTACCTAACAGTTGGGATGAGTATAGAAAATCCTATAGAAAAACAGAACTGGATAAAAACGACAGAAGAGGAAATGCATTCCCTTAATGAAAATGAAATCTGGTGTTTAATTGATCCCCCACAAGGTGCAAGAGTAATTGAGTCGAAATAGACTTTTAAAGCGAAATATGACGAATTCGGAAAAATCAAGCGTTACAAAGCGAGATTGGTCGCACAAGGATTTAGACAAAAATACGGAGTAGATTTCGATGAAACTTATGAGCCAGTAGTTTCCCATACAAGTTTAAGAGTCTTCATAACTGCCGCAGCATACCACAATCTTAATATTAGGCAGATTGACATCAAAACTGCATTTTCAGGGGCACCATTTCAGAACTTTCTTTGGGGGGGGGGGGGGAGGGCAAACATTTTTTGAGGGATTCTATATAGCTAAGAGTAGGATCCAGGGGGTCTAACCCCACTCCCCCCACCCCGTATGAGAAACGTTTACTGACTTATGCTTACAATAACAGTAAAAACTTCGAATACGGAAACTCAGAACCAATGAAATATTTCGTTTTAAACAGGTTTCCGTCTTAGAAGGTAAAATTTTAATATATTGGACATGATTTTTTTCGTTTTAGACAGGATTCTATTTTAGACAGGTTTCATTTTTACAAGTATCCTCACTGACTGTTAAACCATCCGCTCTATAGTGTAGCTCTGAAAAGAGATATATTAGAGTAAAACTTGTGAAAACGAAACCTGTCTATAACAGAGTTCTTTCTAGAAGGGAAAAAATCAAATTTCGTTAAAAAAAATCATACAATTATACTTGCTAAGACGGACACCTGTTTAAATGGAGCTTTTCTCTAGTCCCCGTCGAAATTTTACTTACAGGGACGCCATTTCATGAGTTTCCTGATGAAGAAGAAGGAAAATTTTTCTTTAAGGAACAGGGAACGTGGAAAATTGCATAACTTTCAGAACTGCACAAATGACACAGAAAGAAAATCCCGCACAATAAAAAATGCTCTACGTGATTTTGTCTCCATAACTTCTTTCACAAGCATTTGATTATTCCACATTTTTTTTTAATTTTCGTGAAAGTCACGATTTTTCTTTCTTTCAAAATCCGAAAAATCAATTCGTCAATCGGTCGCAGAAAAAAATCGCGAATCTTGGAAATTTTGAAAAAAAAAGTCTCCAAAATGGTCGCTTAAAAAATCGCTAATTTCATCAGAGATCGCGAAAAGAAATACAGATTTCGTCAAATGATTGTACTAACATAAATCTTGAATTTCGTAAAAGGATTGAGAAGAAAATTGCGAATTTCGTAGAAGGACTGCGCAAAAAATCGCGAATTTCGTCAAAAGATTGAGCAAAAAAATCACGAAAATTTAGTCGAACAATCGCGCAATAAAATCGAGGAGAAATTCGTCAAACGATCGCGTAATAAGATCCAAAATTTTGTCTAACTCTCGCGCAAAAAAAATCACAAAAATTATTAGTCGGTGACAGAAACAAAATCACGAATTTCAATAAATGATAGTTATAAGGAATCGTGAATTTTGTCAAAAAAGTCGCAAAAACAAATATCGACTTTCGTCAGTTGGTCTCGGAAAAATATTGTGAATTTCGGCACGTGCTCGCGCGAAAAAAAATCCATTTCGTATAACGTTTGCAGAAAAAAATCGTGAATTCCGTGAATCGATCGCGAAAAAAATCGCAAATTTCGTCAGATGATCGAGGAAAAAAAATCATGAAATTCTATCAGTCATGAGATAATAAGCCAACGAACGTCATGAATAGGTCACGAAATTTGCAAATTTTGTTATCTATAAGTATAAGAAAATTTTCGTTAGTGATTTTATGCAAGTAAAGGCAAAGCGTTAACTGTTTCGGATTGTGTTTTCACTATTATGAGATGGTTTCATGTTAATCCGATTTTTCAAAGAAAAAGCAAAGAAAAAGAAGTTTTTCTAAATATTTTTCAGATAAAAAAACTACATATTTGAACATTAATGAATACTATGTACATATGTTCATTTTTCTACAGAAAAGGTAAAATTTATAATTAATATTCATATAAAAAGACCAAATAAATGCACAAGAATTACTTTCATGTGCATGCATATAATTTAAAATTATTTAAAATACATTAGAGAATCCCAGAACGTTTTCAGTCATCACAAGACCGTCATCAGTGAGATTTAAATGTTATTATTTTCTTTGCGCTTATTCGAGAATTGGCTAGAAGAAAATCATTGTGATTGTTGTGTCAATGATTTTGACGGGTTTTTCCATGATCGATTTGTACACAGCTATGCAACTGATAAAAAAATTCTCACATGTATTTTTTAAATTAACCAAAGTAATCATTAAAGATATATGACGAAGATATGAGACACCTTGAGGTAGTTCGAATAGTAAGGCTTTAGGAAATTTTTTTAATAATTATTAATTTCTATGCATAAGCATATATTTAATGCATATGTTTTCATTGCAATCAAAACTGATAAGTTATTTTAGAGTTTGAGCAATATTCTAATGTTTGTTTGAGTCTGACATTTGATTAGGGATGCACCGAATATTCGGTATCTATTCGGTATTCGGCCTATTCGGTATTCGGCCTGTTCGGCCATACTACCGAATATTCAATTAGGCCAAATATCAAACTATTCGGTTTGCCAAATATTCGCCTTGGCCGAATATCAAACTATTCGGCCTACCGAATATTCGGTTTGGTCGAATATCAAACTATTCGCCCAAACCGAATATTTAAAAAACCACTTTGAAATATTTTTTAAACGTTACACAATTTCGACTTTTAACTGTCAATTAATAAAGATATTCAAAATAATTAGAATCTTTAAATAAAAGACAATGATTTTTATACTATTTATTTGTTGTTTTAAAAATGTCACTTAAAATAATTAACCATTAATGATATGCCATTTGTTCATGGGAATTATTAAATGTAGAAATGCAAGTTACTATTCCATTGCAAGTTACTCCATTGTCTGGTAAATAATCCGTTTCTTGCTTTTTCACAAACAGGGTGTTTCTAAACAAAATGGAAGAAAATTTCAGGGGTAATAATAGGCATCAAAACAGGCAATTTTTTGTCCCGTAAATCAGGATCGCAATTCACTTATTCAGTCAAAAATACAGTGTATCCCCAAGTCAAACTTTAATTTTCTTTTGTTACTTTTAACAATAATGAAGGTATTGTAACTATATTGTCAACAGAGTTACTTTAATTTCCGTGAAATATGATACGAGGGCTGTATGATAAGTACCTGGCCTTGACAAGAAAAATGCATTTTTATGTCTAAAATTGGATTTATTTTTCAACATAATCTCCTTTTAGTTCGATAAACTTAGCCCAACGCATTTCTATTTTTTGTATCCCCTCTAAAAAATACGATTTCTCTAACCCTTCAAAATAGGCGTTTGTTTCAGTAATAACCTCATCGTTAGAGCCAAATTTTTTTTCCACCAAGCCATTTTTTTATATTTGGAAATAGAAAAATCACTCGGGGGCTAAATCTGGCGAATATTGTAGATGCGGCAGCAGTTCGTATCCTAATTC
The DNA here is from genome assembly GCA_963932465.1 of Maratus speciosus. Lineage (NCBI taxonomy): Eukaryota > Metazoa > Arthropoda > Arachnida > Araneae > Salticidae > Maratus > Maratus speciosus. The sequence goes on along the minus strand of OZ010798.1, from coordinate 187,842,912 downwards.
AAGGAATTTTGCCATGGCGACGACACAGGTGTGCACGCGTGCATTGTCTTGATGAAAGAGAATTTTTTTCTTCGCCAAATGCGGACGTTTTTCTTTCAAAACACGTCGAAACGATCCAATAGCCTGGCATAATATTCTCCATTGATCGTTTTGCCCTTTTCAAGGTAATCGACGAGAATTATGCCGCGTGCATCCCAAAACACTGTAGCCATGTCTTTGTTCGCAGATAAAGTCGCCTTAGCCTTTTTTGGCTCAGGTTGTCTACGAAAAACCCACTGTTTGGACTGTTCTTTAGTCTCTGGCGTACTGTGATGAATCCATGTTTCGTCAACTGTTATGAACCGACACCAAAAATCATTTAGATTGTGCTTTAATTTCGCCAGACATTCTTTTGAAATTGACACACGAGTGTATTTAATGTCAATAGTGAGCAATCACGGCACCCATCTTGCCGAAAGCTTTTTCATATCCAAATGAGTTATTAAAATATTTTGCACCCGTTCAATTGAGATGCCCATAATCTCAGCAATCTCGCGTACTTTCACTCTCCGATCATTTATCACAATATCGTGGATTTTTTCGATCATTTCTGATGTCGTAACCTCAGTTGGACGACCTGGACGTTCTTCATCAAAAATGCTTGTACGGCCACGTTTGAATTCAGCTGTCCAATATTTTATGGTTGATAACGAAGGTGTAGAGTCCACATAAACTTCGCTTAGTTCCGCTTTAATCTCGCCATTAGTTTTCTTAAAAAAAAAAACCCAGGTATTTTATCACTGCTCGATATTCAATTTTTTCCATCGCTGAAATATCACAAAAGTTGTTCTATTGAAATGGCTACCACTCACAAACTAAACCACGTAGCGACTTGGCGATTAGCGAAGTTTGTTGTAAAAGATCACCATTGCGAAATAAATCATATTTTAAACTCTAGTATCGCCATCTCTGGCCGAGACCAGGTACTTATCATACAGCACTCGTAACATGACGAAAAGTGCTGGAAATAGCAACCATTAATATCTAAACAGCACTGAGCTAGACATTATTTTATTAAGAATGCATCTAACAATACTTATACTGTACCACTGGCCAAAATTCAGTCTCTTCCAAGGATATCATCACATTCTATAAAAGCAAATTAATGTGATGCAAATTTCGCTAAAATATCTTCATTTTTGTACAGTTATAAATGAAAATTCTGCTACGGCTTGTACACCTTACGTTTTTGATGAAAGAAGTGGAATGATATGTTGCTTCTTGTTCAATATAAGAGAATTCTTTTCACTTGTTTGAATTAATTGAAGAACGCCTGGAATTTAAATTTTGTTATCTAAAAATATTTTAAACCATCCTCTTCTTAAATAACAACTCAAAACATACTTTTTTTTTAGTACAAAATTTATTTATAAAAATAGTCTTGATTGTCAAAATGGAGGTATCTGTGCTAAATAATATATAAAATTGTTTAAAATTTAACTTTTTAACGTTAAACACTGAGATATACAAGTATTTGGCCAGCCGAATAGATACTATTAGGTTGGCCTAATATTCGTTATTCAGCCTAACAGTTACTATTCAGCTGGCCGAATATTTGGTATTCGGTTTACCTGCAGGCCAAATATTCGGTATTCGATATTCGGACAAAGTCACTATTCGGTGCTTCCCTGCATTTGATGGTTGATAAATTTTCTGAAATATCAAATTCCTTGGGGGGCTATTGCCCCCCAGCCCCCCTCAAGTAGCGCGCCTGCATTCTTACATGGTGAATTGGAAGAAAATGTCTATGTATCACAACCTAAAGGGTATATAAACACTACAGAACCCAATAAGGTTTGTAAGTTAAAAAAAGCCCTATATGGACTAAAACAAGCTGCAAGAGCATGGTATTCAAACATTAGTGAAACACAAAAATAATTAAAATTTAAACAGAGCAATGCTGACAATTGTTTATTTATAAGAAAAGAAAGGGAAAACACGGTTTATATAGCAGTATAAGTAGATGATATTCTCATCGCAGGAAAAGATGAAAATATAAATGAGATAATAAATAAACTAAAATCTAAGTACGTACTTGAAGATTTAGGTCAAATTTCCAATTACAAATTTCCAATTATTAAAAGACTCACAACGGCTTTAAACTAAATCAAACAGCAAAAATAATAGCAATTGCAAAAAAAATCAATTTAGAAGATTCTAAGCCATATGGCACTCCAATGGAAACAGGCTTTCAACGATTAGACAATGAGGAAACACAAATGCCAAACAACATTAAGTACGAAACAAGCAATAGATGCGCTGTTATATGTTGCTATAATAATTAGGCCCGATATTTTAGTAGGTGTAAACATTTTGAGCAGAAAGAACGAAACGCCGTCTGAAAGAGATTGGAAAGGTGTTAAAAGATTAATAAGATATCTTTATTCAACAAAAGACTTAAATTTAGTAATTAGCACGGAAGAACCACCTATCCTCCTGGAAGTATATACTAATGCGGATTGGGGTGGAGATCTAAAAACAAGAAGATCGACAACAGGCAATTTATTCCTTTTAGGAAAGAATCCAATACAGTGGATAACGAAACGACAAACGTGTGTCGCACAATCATCTGCAGAGGCAGAGTTCGTTGCAGCGGCGAGCGCAACACAAGAATTAATATAGCTGCTAAAACTATTAGAAGATCTCGATATACCGCAAAGATTGCCTATAGTAATTTATGAAGACAATAAATCTTGCATAAAAATGATAGAATCCGAAAAGTTTTCTAATAAATCGAAGAATATTGACATCAAATATAATGTGATTAAACAGCTGAAAGAAGATAAAATTATTGAATTGCGTTATTGCCCAAGCAAGTCAATGACAGCGGACATACTGACGAAACCAGAGCCCAAGCTTGAATTCCTAAATAATAGAAACAAACTGAAATTACAGAACAATCCTCGTTAGGAGATTAAGGGGGGGAATTGTTGACAGATATTGTGAAATATAATCTACAAACAAGGACATTAAAATAATTAAGCGAAGTAAATTGATTTTCATGTGTCAAATGTGATTTATAAAAGTAATTATCGAAAGTGTTTATGATCTGAAAGAAGGCAGTGAAATTGAAAAGTGATTGCACAATCGTAAACAGATATTTTGTTATAAACATTTCGCAATACTCAAGAACTATGACATTTATAAACTCTTATTTTAAATTACCATAAATATAAATATTGATACAAATTATTTGTTATGCTGATTTATGGCATTAATTTCCTGTTCTTTATTGCTAATAATATTTTATTCATGTATTTTTTCTCTACTTTCACTTGTAATTCAGACTCTCAAACCGAGAGATGTATATATTAAAGCTTTTATTAAATATTTATTATATTTTATATTTATAAGTTTCGGCACAAATTTAAGTTCACAAGTCGCACAAAAATATGTGTCTTTTTAAACGACATGAAGTTCACACCATCATCACATGTGGATTAAAACATAAATACAAGAAGAATATGTGGATCGATTTACCCTTTCCGGACGCAAATTACCTGATGATAAACGGATATACATAAATATAAGGTAAGCCCAATTTATCTTACGTATGTTTTTTTATATTGAGAAATAGATAATTAATTTTTGAGGATAAGAACGAACATCACGCAATTTCTGATAGCATAGATTAATTATTGCTAACAAATTGATCACGAGAACGAAAAAAAAATTCTCAATAAAAACATCGTCACTAATTGATAAGAATACAAATCTGGTAATCCGATAGGGTAATGTATTAGAAAAAATAAAACGAATCTTAGCAACATTATGGCTTCTTCTACAAAAGATAGCACATTGAAAAACCATTGAAAAGTTGAACGCCAACAATTATACGAATTGGCGGTTCAAGGTCGAAATGCTATTGATTCGAGATGAACTTATTGAAGTTATTACGCAAGAGGGCCCCATTCCATTGAACGATGCTTGGACCAAGAAAGACAGAAAAGCAAGGGCTTTAATAAATTTGTCCATTAACGACAGTCAAATAGTGCATGTCAAAAATTTAAATACAGATAAGCAAACATGGGACGCACTTAAACAAATACATGAGAGATCTAATCTCTCTAGTAAGCTGTACTTGCTACGAAAACTGTACAGTACAAAATTAACTGAAGGGGGCAATATGACAGCCCACATTACTAAAATTTTAGAGATAGTGGATAAACTGTCAGCCATAGGTGAAAACATAACTGACTCGCACATTTCAGCACTACTGCTATGCTCGTTGCCACCGTCCTACGATACCCTAGTTACTGCCCTGGAGGCCAGAGATGAAGCTGAGTTAACCGTACAATTTATAAAAAGCAAGCTTACGGACGAATATACTCGCAGAGTAGATAATAGTGAAAATTCTGAAAACAGCAATAAAGCCTATAAAACTCAAGGTAAATTTAATCATTCAGAACAGAAAAGAGGCAGCAATAAGTACTGCTCACACTGTAAAATGAAAAACCACTCAAATAAAGACTGCTGGTTTCTAAAAACGAAAAACAACAACAGTTACACTAATAACAGACACTATAAAAATAAAAACAATTCAACATCACTAGTTTATGAAGAAAATAATTTACATAAAAATGCGGAACCTGAAGAAAGAAAACTCACAGTAAATGAAAACAACAGTGTCGCTTTACTAACCGAAGAATCCGAAAATAAAGGGACTTTTATAGTGGACAGTGGGAGTTCCAGTCACATAGTAAATTCAAAAGAATTTTTTACCAAAATTACAAATAATAATGAAACAAACGTCACAGTCGCTAATGGTAATAAACTGATTTCATATGGATCTGGAGAGGTAATAATTCATACCGAAAATAAAAACAAACAAGTTATATTGCGTGACGTACTATACGTTCTTGACATAGAAACTAACCTGCTGTCAGTGAGTAGGGCAACTAAAAACGGTTGCAAAGTCAAATTTGAAAAAGATAAGTGTGATATAATTCACGAAGGCAACGTTATACTTCAAGGTAAACTTAAAAACAATCTGTACGAAATACATGTTAGTAAAGATGAAAATCACAAGCACTATGCAAATGTCACCTACAACTGCTCAAATGCAAATTGCATAAATTTGTGGCATAGGCGAATGGGGCATAGGAGCTACGACACAATAAAGTCCATGTTATCAAAGGACTTAGTTGAGGGAATTAAAATCAGGCTCGGGCCTTACCTTTTTCCTGAAGGTTCTGGCCGGGGCGGGCCTAACTTATTTTTTCTGCACACACCCGGGTACTGGTTTCATTCCTAATCTTCATGGCCCAAAATTTTCATTCCTAGTTTTCACCCACCCCGTACGAAAATCATTGTCTCGGAATGGCCTGGTCCATTCAAAGGTCAGTAAAATTACGCTTGACACAAATTTTTTGTCAAAAAATGCATACATTTTTAAATCGCCATTATTCTACAATTAAACATTCAAATTCATTCTTTTTAAAGAGTAGTAGATTTCTACACTTATTAAAATATAGTTACATTAAAATATAGTGAAACGTGTGAAAAAGAACCTGTCTATGACGGAATCTTGTTTTAAACTGAAAAACGTTTTGATCCATGTAAAATTAATATACTATTTAATACTACGTAAGAAAATTATAAAAATTAATAACAAACAAAATTAATATACTACGTAAGAAAATAATATATAATACTTGCTAAGAAGAGAACTTGTCTATAACGCATTTTTTTTTTCTATGCAATTCAGTCTTAGATTTTACTGTATAGCATTTTTCAGATATTTAACACTTCAATACATGGAATATGGATTAACAATATTAATGATAACTGAAACATTTACAAACAAGAAATAGAGATTCATTAAAAAAAAAAAATATCGCACCCTGCGGCACTTCTTAAAAATGAAGATTATGAACATGAAAAGAAAAGTTAAGATAAATATTTTTGGCTTGATCTCCTCGTACGAGAAAAACTTTTAACCAAATCGACATAAAAATCAATGTTTTGTAGAAATTCACTCGGGCCAAGATTTTAACTTTTTTTCGGGCCGGGCTTGGGCCGAACTTTTAACTTTTTAACCGAGCCGGGCCGGGCCAATAATTTTTTTTTCTACAGGCCGGGCCGAACTTTCAACTTTTTTACTGGGCCGGGCCAATATTTTTTTTGTACGGGCCGGCCAGAATTTTCTTTTCTCTGAGTCGGGCCGGGCCCGGGCCTGGAAATTTCGGCCCGTGCAGACCTCTAATACAGATATCACTAAACATTTATTTTTTGCATACTTTATTGATTCAAATGAAGAGAATTCAATAAAATATGACTATTACATATGAAATAACTTTATATCAAATAATACTTAAAAGAAATAGCTACCATTTAAGTTGTTTTTTTTTTTAGCTTTTTATTACATAATGCATTTAACATTAAAAATGTCTTCTTGCATTTGCTTCCACACATGGTGACTGAGGGAAGGGAGTCGAGGGTTCGGAACCTGTTAGTAACAAAACAGTTAGACAGCATTTTTCTCTTTTCTTCATGTAGTAAACACAACAAGTATAATTTAAAACATACTTCGGATCTGGTTTGTCGAACAGCGGATTATGTATACATACACATATGACAGAAGGATAGGAATGTCAAAGGTAGAGTATTCCACATTTTGAAATTAAATAATTTTATAATAATTTAATGATTTTAATATTAACCTTGTATTTGCATAAAAATAGATAACAGACTAAACAAGTTGGAAATTGCTCGTCAAACGTGGCAAATGAGGTGCGTTCGTACTATAGCTAGATTTATAAATATTTTTTGCACCGCATATTGTACTGAATGTATATTTTAATGCACTTCAATAAGTGCATATCCATTTCATTCTGTTCGAAAGGCTGTAACATCATTAAAATGCATTTGATATAATTTTTTGCCATTGGCCGTCATGTAATGGAAAACTTTTGACTGTCCCTGTCATTAAACTATACATCCGATTTTCATAAAATTATAAATAACTCGACAAAATTATGCAACAATTATATATTTAAAATTTCAGACCATTCGGTTAGGTAGTTTTGCTCTGTTAAATGCGGACGGACTGAATGACGACTATAGGTGCTACGTATTTATATAATTACAAAGGCACCTAAAAAAGGTAACAGAGTATAAAGAACAAGTTTACAAAGAAAAAAGGAAAACTTTGGTTCCATCAAGAGTGATAACGATATCAAAAGACTAACCCCCCCCCCCTCCCTAGAGATATCTTACGATATAATATGCCAGACCCCCCCTCCCCCTAAAGTGATAACGGTATATATGCACAGCCCCCTATCAAAACATTCAGCACTATCATCAAGAAAAACTTTATCCTGTTTTGAAAAATAACGTTGTAATATTAACATTATGGGCTTTTACGCAACAGTTTAGTTCATAGTTTGTGTTAAGTAATCAAGAAAACTTTTTTACTGATAAATATTATGTTTTGTTTGTATTTCAAAATGCAAATGATTAAATAAATAAATAATTTCATTTTCATACAATCCTCTGTAATAAATTCATACATTCATCGCAACAGCAACTCTCCGTTTGAATGCTGTAACACACACGGAAGTGGAATAAACTTCGTTATATAGAATATATTATTCATAATATGGACATAATTTACATGTTAATGGTGTTCAAAGTCATGGTTCAGCAGAAAATTTCGTTAAGTAGAAAACTTCGTTAAAGGGAAGTTTCACTGTATTTAATAAACAAAAAAGATTAATTAATTGTCTTGTAAAAAAGATCGCATTCGCCACTGATATTAGTACCATCTTAAATATTTTCAGAAGAAAATGAATATTTTCCTCATGAGATAGCTTGAGTTTCGCCATACATTAATCATAATTATTAAAATGTGCATGTATGAAAAAATAAAATTAAATATTCAAAAATGAGGAAATGAATGCAAGAAAAATAAACAATATGGTTACAGTTTATATTTGCAAATATTGTGCAGGATACAATAATGATGAATTTTTGCTTTAGATATGCTAATTTACATTAAAATCATAAGTGAAGAAATTTTATTTAGTAACTAACCAGCAGTAATAGCAAAAAGAACATGATAAAAAAATATTTAATAAAAAAAAATTGCATTCAATTTTTGTTAAATATTTCACTTTTGTTTTTACGTAACTGTCCTGTATCTAATAAATGTGACGTGATTCAGAGAATATGATTATTCCACTGAATTCAGCACCCTAAAATTAGTTAAATGCACCCATTTATTAGGCAGATAGAGGAAAAAAAGGTTAAATTTGTTGGCTAGTTTTATTTTCATAAACTTAAGCTTCAATGGGGGGCTAATTGCAATTTCATCGAATGAACAAGCGTTCGTAGCCGATCACCAAGCTTCGTCTTTTGTTACAGCACGCCCAACATGTGAGATTTCGCCCCGTATTTCCAATTTAAATCAAATATTTTAAAAATTACTTGAAAGCATAAGTAAAAAGCATAGACATAATTTAAAATGCAAATATGTTTTTATTACTTATTAACAGAAAATACAAAATTTATTATTCGGCCAATTTTAAAAAAAAAAAAAAAAAAAAAAAAAAAAAAAAAAAAAAAAAAGTGTGAAAAGATTTATATGGCATCCTGTATGTCTTACTCGTTTTGTTCCAGAACCTGAAATTGAAATTTAAAAAAAAAATGAGATTAAGACAATGAAAAGAAACACAGAGGTGGTGGTTGTGAGGTTTATTTTTGCTATTGCTTTGTGGTTACAATTCTATTTTCAATACGATTTACGTGAACTAATTATCATCTCTATCTACTTTTATATCTGTAATTATTGTCGGAAAGTATGGCCAGACAGTTATTGTAAAGAGCATAATTCTTGTTAGCTATTTCACATCAGTAGTTAATCTTTATTTCACAAGGCTGATTATTACCATGAAACTTCCTATTCTCTGTATTTATCGATGCTTGGTTTTAGAGATATAGGAAAACTTTCCGAAGAATTTTCTGAATTTATGAAATTTTTTTTTCCTTCTCAAAATTTGCGATGTTACACAATCTGGTTCTCGTTCACTGCTATTTTCTGTTATCTGTGTACGAACTGATTCTGATACACTGACATTTTCTGTTAATTCTGTGTGAACTGGTTCTGATCCAATCACATTTTCCGTTAGCTCTGTGTGAACAGATTTTTCTTCTATGGATGTCAAAAGAACTTCGGTTGTTACTGGATAAGGAAGCCATTCAAAAATGATGGGTAAATAACCAACTTTTGGTAACTTTCGAATTTTCGGATGGCGACGTGGACGACCATAAAGTATCGATATAGAGTTCTTCCTTTTTTCTCAGATTACGTTCTTCTATAAAAAGATTTTGTTGGTAGCTGGACTGGAGATAAGTTGAATGTTTTACTCAACTAGTTGTGCTTGATTTTGTGGAAGTACTACATCAGATATGTTATTGCTAGAATTGGCTGCAATGCAAGATTATGAAGATGAATTCTGAATACTGTAATAGTCCAAGAACCGACAGCATAAAAACCTATGTTATCAAGCACAAGAAAAAAAAACCTTTATTTTATGGAAGAGTAGAAGTGGGGGAATCTAATGATCCATGCCTGCCGGAAGTGAAGTGGTGCATAAGCCAAAAATGAACACCACTTGTGGTTGACTCGAAGATTTATCATTGTGTTTGTCCTACAAGCAAAGATATCAAAACATGGAGGACTGGGAGCAGGAAAACACAATGATAAACCTACGAGTCAATCACTGGTGGTATTAATTTTTGTCTTATGCACTACTTCACTTCCGGCAGATATGGATCATTAGATTCCACTGCTTCTACTCTTCCATAAAATAAAGGTTTTTTTCTTGTGCTTGATATCATAGGTTTTTGTGCTGCCGGGTCTTGGACTATAATGTCTATTGTCAGCAGGGCTCGGAGTCACAGTCGTCCATTTTACAAGCAGGGCTGCGTTGTCGAAGTCGTCCATTTTTCCCACCGACTTCGCAACCCTGATTGTCCGGTAAGTATTTTTCCCCACAACATACTTCTTCGAGCTGAGTTGGTATTCGCGGGACTGGAACAATTTGGAGACGAGTCATCTTCATCCATCTGATGATGCTCGTAAAATTGTAACAAAAATCGCCTGAGAAAATTGTTATAAACAAAACAACTCAAGATAAAAACACCCAAGAACAGTAAATGCGTCATCCTTAGATGAGGGTCTATAATGAAACTAAAGAAAAATTTTATGTTTTTCATTGTTATAAAAAATACGCTGTTTTGTACAATGTGCATTGTTGAGTAAATGCATTATGTGCATTATATACATGTGCATTATTTACATGTCTGAATCAATAATGCACATAATTCATTTATTATCGTTGATTAAGTCATGTAAAGAAACTATTCAGATAATGCATTTACTCAACAATGGACACTTTGTACAACAAAGTGTACGTTTTATAACAATGAAAAACTTAAAATTTTTCTTTAGTCTCATTATAGACCCTCATCTAAGAATGACGTATTTACTGTTCTTGGTTGTTTTATCTTGAGTTGTTTTGTTTATAACAAATTTCTCAAGCTATTTTTTATTACAACTTTACAAGAATCATCAGATGGATGAAGATGACTCCTGTCGTTGCAGTCCGGCGAATACCAACTCAGCTGGAAGAGATGTGTTGTGGGAAAAAAGACTTATTTGACAAGAGAATCAACAACATTCAGAATTCATCTGAACCATCTTGCATTGTAACCAATTATAGCAATAACATATCCGATGTACTATTTCCACAAAATCAAAGCACAACCAGTCGAGTAAAATATTCAACTCATCTCCAGTCCAGATACCAACAAAGTCTTTCTATAGATGAACGTAATCTGAGAAAAAATGAAGAACTGTATATAGATGCTTTAAACAGAGGTCATCCACGTCACTATCCGAAAATCCGAAAGTTGTCAAACGTTGGCTATTTACCCACCCTTTTTGAATGGCTTCCTTATCCAGTAACAACCGAAGTTCTTTTGACATCCATAGAAGAAAAATCTATTCACACAGAGCTAACAGAAAATGTGACTGGATCAGAACCAATTCATACAGAATTAACGGGAAATATCAGAGTATCAGAATCAGTTCGTAGACAGATAAGAAAAAATAGCAGTGAATAGCAGTTCCGTTAATTCTGTGTAAATTGAGAAAATTCTTCGGAAAGTTTTCCTGTATCCCTAAAACCAAGCATCAATAAATACAGAAAATAGGAAGTTTCATGATAATAATCAGCCTTGTGAAATAAAGATAACATACTGATGAGAAACAGTTAGCAGGATTTATGCTCTTTACAATAACTGTCTGAACATCCTTTCCGACAATAATTACAGATGTTAAAGTAGATACAAATGATAATTAGTACATGTCAATCATATTGAAAATACAATTGTAACCATCAAGCAATAGCAAAAATAAACAACTCCACAACCACCACACCGCTGTTTCTTTTCTTTGTAATACTCTCATTTCGTCCAGGTTGTCGAACAAAACAAATAAGGTATGCAGGTTGTCCTATAAATCTGTTCACGTTTCGAAAATTTATAAAAAATTAAACTGTTTTATTAGAGTACGTTATTCGCAGTATAAAACTTATGATCCAATTTTCTGCAGAAATTTTTTTTTCAAAAATGATTTAAACTGTATTTACATTTTGCAATGAAGTCCGATACTTTGATAAGTCCTACAGTGTAAAACCATTTTCCCATACGAGTGTTTTTTAATATTTTATGAACTTTTGAAATGAGAACGGACTTTTGCAACATTCTGCATGTCTTCACCCTGATAACACTTTTAAAAATAATTTATAGAATATTTATTATTTAATTTTTTAATAAGTAGAAAATACATATTTGTATTTTAAACTTCTCTTTTGTGATTTTTACAAATTTGTAGTGATGGGAAATACAGTTAACTTTTGGTCAACGAGTTGCACCGTTGCACAGTAGCATTGGTATCAGATTCCAATAACTTGTTATTTTTGCAACGAATAATGAATCACTGTGTATACTGGGAAAGGACATTTCAATTAAAAGGTCTTTAAACAGAATGTTTGAAATTTTTTTGGAAGTAAGTATATACATCCTTTTCCGTTGAGATGAATCCACACCGTTAAAATACTTTGCATAATAAAAATTCCATTTTCCAAATCTTTAGAATATCATAAACTGCGAGCGTTTTCTGACATTAAAACATGTTTTTTTCATTTTTATTGACATAATACGCGAGAAATTCCTAGAATTTTAAGTATCATAACTCGGTAAGTTTTTGTCACAGAAGAAGGAATTTTTATTGATTTACTTGTTAGTATATGAAGAAACTTTTTCTAAATAAAACTTATAGGACCCAGATATGGTATAAAATTTTTAATTTCGTAACTGTTTTGACGTAAATCGATTATCGTATGATGACCTTTAAGACATTTTTGCAACTAAAGGTTTATTTGTAATAAAAGTGAATTAGCATTAAAAATAATCTCATTTTTTTTTCTTTTAAGATCCGTGGAGCGTGCAGTTACTGAACGCAGTAGATTGTTGAATGGCATCTTCCAATATGCTTTTTGGTTAACATTACTAACGAAAATTCGAAAAATTATACATCGTCAACAAAATCAAAAGAAGCATTTTTTTTTTCGAATTTTATACTGTAAAATATTTTTAGAAAATGTTAGTTCTGGTCCTTTTTTAGGGCGCAGAACTTAAAAAAAAAAATAAATAAAAATAAAAGGAAACGATTATAAAATCACTCGTGAGTCTGTCTGTCACAGCCATTTTTCTCCTAAACCATGGAACGTGGAAAGTTCAAATTTGGCAGAAGTGATAAAAGCTATTGACCCCACATTTTTTACAGATTATTAACCGTTCACAAATGTATTTAGGTAAAATGTAGGGGGGTTAATTAAGCTAGTTGAAAAAAAAATATTATCTTTGTACATCGTGTGGAAAACCTGGTAAAGCCGAACTCAAAAATACATTTGTTTTAATTTTAGCAGTGGCGTGGCGTCCGGTCATCGCTGGATGCGGCGATGACCAAGCAATATTTTAAAACTCTTAATAAGCTTTTAAAACTCTACGATCCAGGTTTAGCAGAACATTTGGAGTTCATGTATAAGTGAAGGTAAGATTTAAAGTTTCTTTTTGAACATTTAACCATTGAATTTTAGAGTTAATAATTTTTCACCACAAACTTAAATAATTGCAATGACCACCGAAAATTTTCACGCCACGCCACTGAATTTTAGGTATTATATTTTAAGGGATATAGTCGAAAATGTAATGCAAAAATATGCCCCATCCTCACCTCTATTTCCGAATCTACTGAAACTAAAATTATGCAAAAATCAGGGATAGTAGAAGTTTATTTAAACCTTGCAGGAAAACTATAGCGATTATCCTAGGTCACATGACTTTTGAGAAAATCGCATTTTTCAGTTACACACAAATTTCATTTTGTCGTCCCTCAGCAAGGGAGTTGAGGGGCAATCGAGGTACCTATCACCGAAGAACTATAAAAGGACTGTTGATAATGATTTTCGAAAAAATTGTCGGCAATTAGCCGAGATATCAACCTTTAAGGACATGGACGGTTTGGACATATATAATGACAGGGGCTTTTAAAGTCTAGATAACAACTGTTAATGACATATTCGTGTAAAGCAACGCCCTGTACCAGTATAAAAGCAATAAACGTCAAATTGTTAAAAACAGATATACAAATAAAACGCTATGTAACGATTCCGGTACGAACTCATCCAAACAATCGATTACGTTCATTGTCGCAGCGAAAAGAGAAATACTGAAAAATATTCAGACACGTGAATTTTTGGACGTACAGTCAACTCTGTGAAATTCGCACACTTAGGGACCGAGGTGCTTGTGAATTATACATTTTTGCGGATTATAGATCATCCCTTTGTTTACATTTTATTTTTTAAAGTCTGACTATAAATTAGGAACAACTACACAAAAGTTACAATTACAATGGAAAACAAAAACACAATGCAACATTGGTTTAATATATTTAATAACTAAGTTTATTTAAAGAAAAATTAAATTATATACAATACAAATTTTACCAATTTTTCATTTGAAAACATTGACACGACACATTGGTAGTTTCAATTTTGGTTTGTTGTCAATAATTGTTTTCTGTACTCAAGGAAATTTAAAAATTTATATCCAATTTACATTTAAATATTTATTCATTGGAAAATTGATAACTGAATAAATAAATATATATATATACTAAATTTAACTTCATGATTTTAACTGATAATGACATTTTTCATTGTTTACATTCCAACGTGTAGTGCGGATAATAGATGTTTACGGATTGTACATCGGCGGATTTCACAGAGTTTACAGCATATATATTTTTAATTTACAGATTAAATTTCGGTAGAAATATTTCTGCACATGTACTTGGTTTTTATGAGTAAATGAAAATTGGTATTTATTGTGACGTCTCGAGTATAGCGACTATTGGGATTATTATCTTAATGCATTATAACGTTACTGATTCCTTTTTTTTCATTACAATAGAAAAAAGATTTTTATTTGAATTCATGGTGGTTAAGCATAAAAGTGCGTATATAAAGTACTTGTTTAATTAGAATTAATCACGTAATTATTTTGGGATTCGCGACTAGTTTGCATTGGGTGGCGCTCTCAGTACGCCACTTGTGTCTTTAAAGGTTAATTAAAAATATATCTGAAAAATGTAGCACGGACCAAGGTGGTGTTGCAACTTTGCAACCTCCTTTCGAAGTGCGCTTAGCACAATGCCAAGTTTAAACTTTGAACAAGATAAATTAATGTATTTGTTGTACGGAACCTTCTGTGCGCTAGTAATACTCGCACTTGACCGATTGATTTTAGTTCTGGCTCATATTTAAGCAATATGGTGATTATTAGCAAAAATGATAATAAAAAAAAAATCAAAATTAACACAAGAGAGAAAATTCTAAACAAAATAAATTGCTACTTCTTCGGCCAAAATCGGCCGAACAAACACCTTCTGTAATCAGCTGGCGTATCCTAAATACCTTTATCCGATCCAAAATATCTTTATTAGTGGCGCAACCACGGAGAAGATAAGAGGTTGGAGTACCTCCGGAACTCCGAGACCAGACTAACGATTTAAAATCTTTTAAAGTTGTGAAAGATTTAGGCCGGGATCCACATTCGCGATTCCAGCGCTCTAACACGCTATCTGGTGACAGATATTCTAAATATTTATTTCAGTTACGTTGAGTGAATTCCAATTCAATGAGCGGAGGTAAACAAGCTGTTCAGCGAATAACAATAAGGTAAATAACTGGAATTATTCGCCATTATTATGGATTTCAGCGCCACCTGCAGGGCATTTGAAACGCGAACAGATTTTGTGCTGTTAGCGAAACGAGATAGACCAATCAGAAGTCTGCATTTTTACGAACTTTTCACTGTTTTAAGTAAGCAAGGTTTCTGATTGGTCAATCTAGTTTTGCTAACAGCGCAAAATCTATCGTAATCCCGGCCTGTTTTTTAATGCCCTTCTAAAGATATCTTTTTTGAAAATATTGATTCTGTTTGTGAATTTTTATATTTTAAAGCGCTCATTATAAATAAATAAATACACATATATAAACATGTTTAATATATTCTAATTTAAATTTTTTATTCACATGTTATAATTAAAAATAGATTAGATATTATAGGTAAAAAATTTCGCCTTTCTCACATTCAAAATTGACATAATATTACTGGTCCAATAATTTCATCGATTAAATATACCATTAGCTTTAATTGATTTATGTTTCTGTTTAACTTGTCAGATACAAATTAACATTTCCCCCTCCAAAATCATTTCAAATAATTTGATTTTGCTTAATTTTATCCCAGTATAATAGCTACGACTAGCTATAATTGCGTATAATTTAAAAAATATATTGCATACATATTTATACAACTATTTTAAATTAAATCATCTTTTCTATCATAGTTCGTAAGTCACTGTATACGAAATTATAAATATTACTGATCCCATAGACAGATACATTCAAATGAAAACCCGGTAAAAATTTGGATAAAATAGTTTAGAAGAAAAGGAAAACGTTACTTAAAATATCATAATTTTGAAGGTTTTTAAATAAATAAATAGATAGATATCGATTAAAAAGAATATTTTTCTTTTATTTATTAAGGCAAAATAAATTTCTATGGATTCTGTTAACAAGATATTGTTGGGGAAAAAAAAAACTGCCACCCTGACACAGTTCAGAAAGAATACAGTCTAAGCCCGAAACTGGTGAAAGGAAAAGGATCTGGTACAGCTTGCTCGTTTAGACATCTAAAAATTTAGCCCCTCCCAAAGCGTAATCCTTGTTGCATTCTTGATTTTTATTATATTTATTCAACGTGCAAGACTTATAAATACCCTTCACAAAAATACACGACTCTATCCCCTCCCCCAGCTATCATACCGTATCATAGTCAGTGCCAGCCAAAAACTTTCCAAAGCCAACGAGAATCAATATACTGCTACTAATATAAATTTAGAAACAACGTTAAACACGCCAGAATATGTAAACTATAATCAAACTCGTTTCGGTAGCATTTAGCGTACAGTCCTCAGTGCAATTTTGGCACTGAGCTACTTTGTACGCTAAATGCTACCAAAACTAGTCTGCTCATAGTTTACATATTCTGGCGTTTTTAACGTTGTTTCTAAATTTATATTATACTGCGCCAAGTAGCATCTTAAAAATTATACTGCTACTAAGCCGATACACGAATATCTTCCTATTTGTTTAATTCCCGCAAAACGAATATTTGATTTTTTTTTTAAATTTCAAAACGTTTCCAACAGCCAAATACTGGGTGCCCTAAAATGGACAGACTCATTTTAAAATTCAATAACGTGCAAATCGTGACAGCTATTATGGTGCTGTAAGTAATAGGCGCTAAATCGGGATTCGGTTTTTGGCCTTTCTCTTATCTCAGTATTGATGCGAAAGAAGGAGGTTAAATATCAGGAGTGGTTCTCAGTCGCCCGTCCAATTTTATTCTTAGGAGCTCACTCCATATATTTAACCTCCTTCTTTCACATCAATGCAATTAATTTCTTACAATTTTAATAAAAAGATGTGCATAAACGTTACGGTGAAATATCATCGAGTTTGGCTTATTTCGTTTTTAGCACATGATACATAATTGTTTTGTTTGCCCCTTTTCAGGATTAAACATTTAAAATCAGAAAGATAGAAACTACTTTTTATCTCTAAGCATATACAAAAATGAAAAGATGGATAGCTAGCTATATTAAGAGTTATAATTGAGTTAATAAAATTTATAGAAAATGCTCAAACTCCCATATATTTCTTTAAATTCGTATTTATTTCCAGAAAGAAAAGTAAAGCATTTATTTTGAAATATAACAAGAGATTGTTTACATTTTTCTCAAAATAAAATGTTTCACAACAACATCTATATATGAATCTAAAAAAGAACAACAACATCTATATGTGAATCTATAAAAACAGCAACAACTATATATGAATCTAAAAAGAAATGGGAGATGGTATATTATTTTTAATTGTTTTTAGTTTATTTGGAAGTACTTCCTAACTATTATACACTGCTAACAATAAGCTGCATTAAGAACACGGCATAAAGAACTGGAAATAAAAGTACATTTTTACAAATATGATGAAGAATGTGCAAATAACCGAAAATAATTTAGTACAGATAATTTTTTTTTATTTTAATTTATTCTTTTTGTTGGGTGTTGTTAATTGTAAATTATTCTGCTTTTGTTTAGTATCTTCATCTATTCCGCCTGAGAGGATGAGAAGAAAAACGGGGAACATTTTTATCTGAAAATTAAATAAGACTTCCATTTCTCAAAAGGAGGGTGAGGTAGTAAAGATGGAAAATGTCAAACATTATAGGGGATGAAAGTGGAAGTACTAAACCAAAGGATGAATCAGCAGCCAGCCGTTTTAGAAATTTATTTTTAACAGTACATAGCATACAAATGCTTTCACTGGACAAAGATATGTAATAACGATCTCGTAAATATTGCTTCAAAACAAATATATTTAGATATACACTTTACAGCAATGGTTTCTCTCCCGTGTGGTTGCGAAGGTGATTTCGTAAATGATGCTTCGCTGTAAATGACTTTTTACAAACATCACATATATGTGGCTTCTCGCCAGAGTGGATTCGAAGGTGAGCTCTTAAAGCTGTTATCTGGCGAAATGATTTTTGACATACACCACAAGTAAATGGTTTCTCTCCTGTGTGGATATAAAGATGAAATTTTAAACTCCTTGCACTTGCGAATGTTTTTTTACATGCATCACACAGATATGGTTTCTCGCCAGTGTGAATTCTTAAGTGATCTTTTAACATTCTTTTTCTAGAAAAGGACTTTTGGCAGACATCACATATAAATGGTTTTTCTCCTGTGTGGATGCGAAGGTGATCTTGTAAATGTTGTTTCTGGCCAAAGGATTTTTGACATACATTGCATACAAACGGTTTTGCATCTGTATGGACATGAAGATGATATTTTAAACTTGTTCCATTTGTAAATGACTTTTGACATACATCACATACAAATGGCTTCTCACCACTGTGAATTTGAAGATGATTTTTTAAAGATGTTTTCATAGAAAATGCTTTTTGACATACATCACATACAAAGGGTTTCTCCCCCGTGTGGCTGCGAAGGTGATTTTGTAAATGTTGTTTCATTGAAAATGATTTTGGACATACACTGCACAAAAATGGTTTCTCATGTGTGTGGACATGACGATGATGATATTTTAAACTTGATAAATTTGTAAATGACTCTTGACATACATCACATATATGTTGTTTCTCCCTAGTGTGGATTTGAAGGTGATTTTCAAAATTTGCGTTTTCAGATATTGATTTTTGAGAAACATCACTTACCAGCGGTTTATCTCCAGTGTGTATGCGAAGGTGATTCATTAAACTGTGTTTAAATGCAAATGCTTTCTGACACACATCACATCTAAATGATTTTTCTCCAGTGTGAATGTGAATATGGCGTTCTAGAACTTGTTTTTGTTTAAATGATTGTTGACATATATCGCACACAAACGGTTTATCTCCAGTATGTATGCGAAGGTGACATTTTAAACTATACTTACGAGAAAATGCTCTCTGACATACATCACATACAAAGGGTTTCTCTCCCGTGTGGATTCGAAAATGTTCTTTTAAATTTTGTTTGTTTCCAAAAGATTTTAGACATTCACTACACTTAAATAGTATCTCATCAGTGTCGATAAGGATGTTTTGAATAGTATCTGAGGACATCTCGTGAATCTTCACATGTCCGTAAAAGCAGAAAAACCAAAACTTTGTAAATATACACGGCAATTTATTTCTCTTTTGATATGGAATTGACCAGAAACAAACTTCACAGAAAAGTAGCAATCAAACGCCACTGTCCGTAAAGCTTTAACTCTAAAAAAATCTAGAAAAGAAAAGGAAAGAATAAAATTTATAAAAGTGTAAATCAATAAAACACTTATGCTTGCAGACTTCAAAGTTCTTAAAATGATAAACAGGAGACTATTTTACAAGTTGTTTTATGGTCATATCGAGATACCGTCATTTTAATTTTTTACACATAAAATTAAATTGCACATTAATAACATAACGCACTAACGTAATCAACAGAATTTTCAATTATTTAAGTTTTTAAACAAAGTTACGGTTTATATTTAACAGAAAATAATGCACTTACTTAGAAGATTATGTATTACTCTAGAAAAGTTGAATTTGATTCATAGCAATATTCATAAGTTTAAAACAACTGATCATATGTATTCGACCTGAAAATTTGTGAGATTAAGTGTCATTGATTAACCACAAAAGAGAAGAGTAATCTTGCTTTGCAGTTTTTATATTCAGACTGATATAACATTGTTAAAAGTACACAGAAAAAATACCATATTTTTTATATGCATTTGTTTCTTCAATCTAGGTTAATCTTTAAAAACTCATTTTAAAAATTAAAGTATGCGTAATACCGAGTATCAGATCTCACTGTCAGAATGTCTAGGTGTATGCATATCAATGACCTTTTTAATATCAATCTTAAAAACTACCCAATACCTTCCACAAGAGAGATGCACAGTGTGAAAACTTATATAAATTGGAAATATATTTTATTCTTAAAATTTGTGGAATTCCAACCTCCTTACATAAATACTAGTATATGCATACATTGCATGAAATCGTATGGCTGCATTTTGTATTTAATTGTATGAAAACAGAAAGCAATACGTTGCACGTATTTGACAATTTTAACAGTAACTATTAGATTTCAATAGACAAAAAATCTGTTTAAACCAATTCTCCCCTAAATTTTATTCGATCGTGTTTGGAGTGAAAACTTATATAGGCGCATCGTGTATACCGTCTACCGGGCAATAGACAATACTGGTCCGTCAGGTTCTGGGGTTAAAAGCTCGCTTAAAGTTGGATTGAGGAATGGTATTAAGCCGAGCGAAAGCGAAGCAATCAATTGTGTGTCGCTGCCGTGTTTAATTTTTTACGGAACGTTTCAAAATTCGACCGACAAATTAAGAGGAGTGATCGAGGCATCAAAAGGATGAAAAATTACCATAGAACATGCGGTCGCAGACCACATATTTAATCAAAAATACTGGGTATTCTGCCCTAATTATATCTGTGTTGATGACAATAACTTTCAGAAAACTGAAGTATATTGTAAATAAAGCTTTTAATAGACATTCTCACCTTTGTTGTAAATGTGCTACTATAGGAAAAACTGGTAGAAGTTTCCATTATGCGCGCCACCAGTATGCACTTGACGATCCACATTTTGGACTGCGATTGCCCATTCATACGGTATCATCGATTGCTTGAGCACCCTGTTTCTCAAGAACTTTTCGTCATGTTATAACATTCCACACAAAATAAGATACATATGGTTGCATTTTCATTGCAATGTTTATATTTTTCTCAACGCAAGTTCAGGTAGGATGAAACACCCTGTATATGTGACAAAATACGTGGTTTGCGATCCCATGTTCTATGGCAATTTTTCATTCCCTTGATGCCTTCCCCTTACATGACGACCCCTCTTAATTTGTCGGTCGAATTTTGGAACACACTGTATATTACTTTCTACAATCTATTATATGTATAAAATACAAATGGAAATTTCGTTTCGCCTGCTTGTAACTCGAGTTCTAATGAGTGAATTTTGATGGAACTTGCACTGCTAGATAGATTATGTTTCAGGAAAGGTTTTAGTACATAACATAACGTTCTACGTAGATTAGTTATATAATTATGATAGAAAGTTCTGTTGTTTTGGACAATAAAGGTTACCATTGCTTATATTTGGGCTACCATTATTGATGATGAAAAAAATTAAATGGCTATATACCTAAAAAAAAAAAGTTTACTTATTTTATTTAAAATAAAAATAAAGAAAAAGAAGAAAACAGTTTTGACGAGTGATAATATTTTAAAACGAAAATATTTAATTTAAACATGAAAGGGAATGTTCGTAATACTTTAAAAAATATTCAATGTGAAAGATTGCAGTTGAAACGAATATTTGGCAACTTTTCTTTTGCGTCAGGTTAAGAAAAATGCTCCAGAAAATTTGATAGGATAATATCTGAGTAACAATTTTTTTTTTGGATTTTTTTTTTCTAACTCCTTCATCATGTGACTTAACTGAAAAAACTAACAGATGTAATTATAAAAATGACGGTACTTGTGACTTACATGTTATTCGTGTGTTTACGATTTTTATTTTACTTTTGTCGCCAAACAATTTGATTTTAAGCCAAAAAAACACAAGCGTGACATCGGTCTGAGCGATGTTACCAATAATGATGATTTTTCAAGTGTACGACAGCACTTTTGGAGTAATGTTTTATATTCAAATGTAAATTATATAAATAACAGTTAACATTATAACAAGATAAATCATGCGTCAAGCTTAGATTATGAAACACTTTCCATCACATCCAGCATATTTTAATAATATTTCACTGTTTCATAAGGTAAATAAGATACCTATGAAATCGCTACTAACCCGCCTATGTCCAGTTGTTTGAGTCGAAGGCATTGAGACACTGTGTAGGGAATGGCAGCAAAAAAAAAAAAAAAAAAAAAAAAAAAAAAAATTAGTATGGTTAAAAATAAATGTATGATTTGACAATGGAATACTTATTTTAGTTAATGAAAATTTTAGTAACGTTTCTTAAGATAAATAATAAGTTTATTAGCTATAGACTAAAAAAAAAGAAGATTTTAGTGATAATTGTTACATTTTATAGACAATAGAATTGTTTATATCTCACCATGAAAAGAGAAATTACTTTTTGAAACTATTTGTCAGTGAGATTTCACTTTTACCTCACTAATGTTAAAGCTATGGCTGGGTGATGCATTCATAATATTAAAACATCGCAACAAGAAATTAGCATTGTTAACTTCTTGTTTCTGTGTACTCTTCCTGAAGGTTGCCACCTTTTTTTTTTTGTCACAATATTTATAAAGTCTACACTTAGTTTTATTTCAAGTGTTAAAAAATCAGCAAGATTTTAACACAAAATTATAAATTAAGTATAATATTAGAACTATTTTTACAATTAAAAAAGAAAAAAAGATATCCTACAAAAAGAGTACACAAAATAGAAGTCAATTTCTTGAGGAGATATTTTAAAACTGCAAAAGCTTCGCACACCCACGGGTTTAACATTAGCAAGAGGAATTTGAAATCTCACTGACCAACAGCCTTAAGTTACATCCAAATGTACTTCTGTCTTTTGATTTTTTAGGCATGTCTGGTCAAAATCAGGTGCAAACATTTTGGGTAACTACTTTAAATTTTGATGTAGAATCAGAAGACCATCTGGATGTAGGGGCAACTAGGGAGACTTGACACAATGTTTGGTTTTTCCTTTTAAACTTTTTTGTATAACAGTTGGAGCTGAATAAAAAATATGAAAAGTAGTCTGCTATTTTGTACATTACTGCGGTTAAAAATAATAGCATATTTCTAATTAGAAATGGTGCAAAAAAATGATTCTTCATGCACATCTTCATTCAATTGCACATGGGTCAAGTGCCCATAGGCCTAGGGAGACTTTATCCCCTACTTAGGGAGACATTACCCCCCCCCCCCCAATCATGAACGTGAGAAGATTCATAGGTATTGAAATAAAAAGCACAGGTCTTGTGCTTTATACAAGTTTATTTTTCTTTAATTAAACCCTTTTCAACATCAGCAGAAAAGCATTAGTCAAATTCAAAACGTGTGACTGCCCTTTTTGTACTCTATCAGTAGGACTGAGACGTTTCAATTTGCACCATATCTTCCTCAGACACATCTGTAACATCAGGTCATTTGAATCTGTTACCTTCTGATGTCCTAGCAAATTTCACAGTCAAAACATCTTGGCTGTTTTTTGTAATTAAGCCAACAAAATGTGACATCTCACTTTCCAACATGGAAGTTTCAGATTCTAGTGTTTTTTTGTTGTTTTCTTTTATTCTTCTTAACCTTTGTACATTTCAGAAAAAGGTCCCTTTTTGAATTTCTTTCATCCACTTGTTTTTTCTTTTCTTCTTTCTACCTCTTTGTTTCTTCTATTTCTTTTCTGTTTGGTGTGTGATTGGCTAACATTGTCTTGCCCTTCTTCTTGCCTGCAACATTTTGTTTGCTTTTTCCCGCTTTAAGGTAAGGTAATATGTTAAAACAAATCATTTGGCCTATATCCCAATATTTTAGTTATTCATTAAATAAACATTCATTAAATCAAACAAAAAACATAAAATTAACCATTCGGTCAAGTCTCTCTAGTTATCTTTGCTTTGTTAACCCTAATATTTTAGCAACTTGCGTTGAAGTTATATACAGCTACTATATACCGATATGTAGCTAAAAGAGTGACTAAAACAAGCATATTTCTGAAATTGACTTTACTTCAAAACTAGAAGTTCAAATTTAACGAATACCAAAATCTTCAAAATTTGCTTGAAAGATGCAGCATCAATCAACTCTAAATTGCTAAAAAAAAAACACTGATAATTCTGTAATGTCTGTTCCCTCCAAAATGCTGTTGTGTGATGGGTCAACCAATAACATGATTGACATTTCCCTTTCATAGAAAAAATCCTCATGGGTCAAGTCTGCTTAGTTTCCCCTATACTACATCATCTACATAATGTGTCATCCATATTGATATCTTCTTAACTAATTTTTTATATATATATATGTCCTTAACTAAAAAAAAAATATTTTCCTAGAACAAGAGCAACATCATATTTGTCATTTTTCTGACAGGTCAAAAAGCCAAATAGGCCAAGCAAAGCTATGCTCAAATTGCATGCTTTACGACATACTAGTATTTGACAGCTCCAACAAAAATATCTTTTCTCCAAGCATACTAAAAGATTGGATGCTTCCAATTCTAATTTTTTTAAATCTTGCTGATAAAACATCCCACCATTTCCATATTTTGAAGAGTGCAATTATATTAGACATTTCTTTTTCTCTTTTAGAAATATAAATCAAAGAAATTAGGCATACATTTTCTTTTAAATGAATTTAAAGGGAAGATTTTATTGCACACGAAACTAAGTTTAAGTTTTGTGTTTGCCCCATGTCAGTGGCTCACGAAAAATATTCCATCTTGTGCTGCATTTGTAGCCTTGCTAACATGTAATAGTGAGAAATTTTCCATGCGGGGTATCGTTCCATGTGGTTTAGTCGGCAGAATGTCAATGCGCTATACTGATGGCCCGGGTTCGAGTCCTGGCATGGAATCTTTATCACTATGTTGGCCTTTGCGCCTTTTAAGCAATTAATTTGAAATTTGATTTTCATTTGAAATATTGTATGCAAGGCGAATATTTCTCCCCGAAAAAATTTCCAAGTATTAATCTATTGATCCTATTGCCATCACCCCATCTCTCTTTGATCTTTCAGAAAGGGATGTTCTTGTTCTGATACACAATAATATTTAATGCATTTACACAAAGAGCACGATTACCTAACATTTTGCAATTTGATATTGGATGTGGGATTATTCCTTCTAATCTTAATATTTTTCTTCAAATTTTGAAATTTCTCACGATAGTATTTAATCATTTTTTATGATTTGTGTACCAGAAACCGTTTGAATTGAAGGTCTTAGCAATACACTTTTAATTGTATCAGCAACAGCTTTAGATATTTCAGAAACAGTGTGTAACAGATTCCAGGTCAAATTTAAACCATAAATAACGTTTCATAACATCTTCATATGTTCACTATAGGCAGCAAACTAATGTTAATTGTTTTGGTTCGCGAAATACAAGACACTTCAACAAATTTCTAGATTTAGGCATGCTAGCAGACATTGTCACATTTGACAATGAATGTTTATTGAAAAATAATCGAAGAAACTGTTAACATGTGCTAAATTGGCCTAACTTGTTATGAGTCACAGCCAAATAAATGAGAGACAACGAAAGTCAATGTCCACTATGCTGGCTTCTACAAAAGTCAAATAAAGTGAGGCCATCTTTTCCATGGCACTCAAACTAAATTATTCTCTTTATTACAGGACATTAACACTTCGTTATTTAATTTTGCAAAATATAAATTTAACAATAAGCTTAAAACACTTTTCATGCAATTATTGATTTTTATTCGTTTTTTAGGAAGAATCAGATGCTTTGAGGAACCGGAAAATACCCTTTTAAAATTAAAAGAAAAATATTTTCTTTTTATGGAGTTAAAAAGGAAAAAAATAGTCACTATTAGAATATAAAATTCGAAACTTCGTTTTTTAGTTCCACCCTAGTGTTCACCCGTACCAGCCCTGAATTCAACACTGTTTTTCAGGATTTACACAATGTTAGCGATAATATCTCAAGAACTAATGAATGGAATTTCATCAAACTTAATATTCTGTTAGACATTGACATAAGTTGTTCCTGATTAGTTTTTCGTATTAATCATATAACAGGCTGTGCTGCTATATACTGCTTTTTCCATGATATTCGTGATAGTCATATCTCAAAACTAATGCACGGAATTTAATCAAACTTTATATTCTGTTACACTTTCACATAAATAGATCCTTATTAGGCTTGGGTGTATACTGCGCAACAGGTGTCGCTGTTATGTTCTTTGAATTGGAATTTTCTGTTGCAGACATCTAAGAGGGTGTGGGCCAAAATTCAATGATTTGTTAGGAAAATGTAATGCTTATATTTTCTTTTTCTTTTAAAATGCACATACTTCAACGAACATATACTTTTTGAATCCTCATGATGGGCATAGGTTATCATTTAAATTTGACACTGTGATAGCGAATTTTGAAGTTTTAACATGTATGAGACAGAAGAAAGTTTCACGATTGGCACACCCAACTACTTTACCTTCAATTTTTGAAAGAAAATGAAAATATTACCTTTAGAGACATCGATTAAAAAAATTATAGTATCAATTAAAAAAATCGAAACTGCCCATCACTACTGTACATGTACACCCATGAAAACAAAGACAAAAAGGAAAAAAAAAAAGAATAATATCCCTGGATACAGCAAACCTATTGATTAGCAGTCTCAAAAATGCATGAAATTCATTAAAGCTGTGATCACTATTGCTTGTATGAGCACTTCACAGTTCACACTGCCCATGAAAAAACAAGTGGATAAGTGTGATCACAGATTACACAGAGGATTTCGTTTAATATTCCTTTCAAAACACTTTAACCTTTTGCAAAATCTGCTAGTTCCACAGTTTGCAACCAGGGGATGCACTCTATTCTAAACAAACCTCAATCTGAACGAAACTCCGTTTTACAAACTATCCATAGATATATTAGTCGAAGGGATCAGCCAATCAGTGCAATTAATCAATTGGTCATAGGGGGGAAAAAAATTAAAAAAATTTGATGGTCAGACACAAGAAAAAAAGTTGAAAAATTCGCCGATTGATTGCCATAAAAAAATCTCAAATTCATCTATCCAGCGAGAGGAAAAATAACAAAATTTGTCAATTGGTCATGTGGAAAATGAAAAAAAAACTGGAAAACTTGCCCAGCAGTTGATTGAAAAAAAATTCCGTACAAGTTTTACCAATAACTTGTGAGGATAAATCTGAAACTCAACGCGTCACTAATAGTGTGAAAAAAAATTGTGAAATTCGTCGATCGGTCACAGGAAAATATTGTGAAATTTATCGATTGGTTAAGGGAATACTGTGTTAACTCGCGTAATCACCCCCGATTTGAAGCAGAAAAAAATCTTCAAAATATTTTCTTCACATAAATTGGATGGATGAAAAAATGATGAAAGATTGGGTTTGCGTGTGCAATGTTTGGAAGAAAAGGTCTGGAGCATTACTCAAAAAACCAGCCATGTTGGTATTCGATAGCGTCCAAGGACATCTTGTTGAACGTGTAAAGAACGAACTTTCAGAAGGCAAAACAGATTTTGTGATAATTCCTGTAGGACTCACATCGATTTTGCAACCGTTGGTCGTATCGGTTAACAAACCATTTAAAGACAATATAAGACGAGTATATGGATATTGGATGGCCAGTGGCAACAAAGAAAACACTCCCAGTGGAAAAGTAAGGCATCCATCGCTGGAACTAATGTGCTGTTGGATATTACAAAGCTTGACTTTAATAACAAGCGGTATAATTTCAAAAAGTTTTACGAAGACGGGATCTCTGACGCTTTGGACGGAAGTGAAGATGGCATTTTATAGAATGACGGAGATCCTTCCCACACCGATTCACATTACAATAAAGTGATACTGATACCTTCAGTGAAAGTGATTTATTTATGAGAATTTGTCAAAATTTTCAGATTAGCAATCATTTTCAAAAATGGCATTTTGAGAAAAAATCCCCATGTTCATTCTGTGAACCACAAACACAGCTGTTCTAAATAGTTTATTTTGCTATACAGGAATCTCACAAAGCATAAAATTTGGGTACTTTTCGGTTAACCAGGTGCCAGTGTTATACATATATATATATATATATACTGGGTGTCCCAAAAATGACTGATGGATTTTAAAATTCAATAACTTGCAAATGGTGACAGATATTAAAAAAATTCTTGCAGGAGAATTATGTATGATGTCAGGAGTTTTTTTTACTGTGATTCTTGATTTTAGTTCGAATTCCAAACAATAGATGGCACTGAGAGAAATAGGTGCTCAGTCCAGACCCGATTTTTGGTACGGATCCATTCAATACGATTTAATCTCCTTTTTTCGCATGGAAGAAGAGAGAGGCCAAAAAATCGAGCATGGATTTAGCGGTTATTGCTTGCAGCGCCATCTATTGATGCAATTTGTATCTAAAACTGAGAATCGCAGCATAAAAACTCTTGACATCTTGCATAACACTCTTTCAAGAATTTTTTTAATATATGTAACCGTTTGCAAGTTATTGAATTTTAATGTCCATCAGTCATTTTTGGGACACCTGGTATATACGTGTGTTTATATATATATGTATATAAATAACACTGGCGCCCGGCTAACCGAAAATTACCAAAATTTATTATATCATCCGGGGGGAAATTTAAATTTCATAACCAGATGCATTTGACGATTTTTTTTCCGCCACTCAACCATAGGTAATATTTATTTCATCATGGTATTTCAAGATTTTTTTTTATCAGGAGCTCTGTTTTGAGGTACTATGGAGTGAAATGAAAGTCACGTGATCTTTGTTTCGACAACTAAGTTAGTCTATTTTGAGTATACTTTATAATAAAATAAACAATGAGCACGTGATTCCTATTTCAATAATTAATTTGAATCTAATTTTTACCAGCTATATAAGAAAATTTTAATGTATTTTGCTAGAAGATTAAAACTGGAATTATTGACAAATTTAAAACAAGAGTTACTGATGAATTTAAAACTGGAGTTATTAACAAATGTAAAATCGTAGTTATTGACAAATGTTAAAACTGGAGTTATAGAAAATTTAAAACCAGAGTTATTGATGAATTTGTGCACTGTTAAGATTGCAAATTTTTGCCACTTACTCCGTAGCTGAAGCACATTGTCAGTTGCTTCTGAACTGGTAAGTGTTTCTATTTATGGTAAATGTTTTTTGCTCCTGATATTTTGTTTATTTAAAAAATAATGTGTAATGTTCAATTGTTTGCTGGAAAATGTAAAAATTGACGTCAAATGTACATTTTGTTTAAAAAAAATTAATTTTTCACCAAATGCACCTGAGTATGGAATTTTAGCTTATTATCCCATACATGTTATAGTGTAATCATTACAACATGTGAGAATTTCACTTCCATTTAAAAAATTAAGTTACAATAATAAATAAAACATTTGAATTATTTATTTCGCTAATTTCAATGTAGAAAACACAAAATTCGTTATCATATTCAGGAACTTGTAAAAGATTAAATTTGCTAATTCTAATAATGTCAAAGCTTTGTTTCCATGGAAAAAAGGAAAAACACCAACATCGGTAGATTAATTTATTTCGCCATATAAGATTCTCAAACGCAAATTCCTTAATGATATGAACTTTATAAGATGCCTAAATGCAAATTTATTAGCATTTACGATTTCTTTAATGGCAGTTATAATGGTCACATAAAACAAAAGATGAATTCCAGCAGATGTTTTGCATTTCTAAAATACCGTAAAAAGGCACTTTAATAAAATATTTCCAGGAAAAAAAAAATAAAGATTCAAGAAAACCAACTAATATACCAACTATCTATAGTAGATGTGGACACAATACGAGGAAAAAAGAAGTTGCTGAAAGTAAAAGAGATTTATTGTCCGGTTAATTTCGTAAAATATAATGTAGCTGTTGTTCTAGGATTAAGCCAAACATTTTTCTTCGGATCTCCATTTTCATAAAATATTACATACACATAATTATCTCCCCTAAAAGAGACTCTGATACTTCACTAATCAGTGTTTCTCGAATATTTATAGGTGTATAATCTAATTAAAAACTAAGAAAAGCTTCAAATGAAAATAACAAATATAAAAAGTTCTATAATTGTAAATGTAATTTAAATATTTCTGAACAGACAATTTACCTACCAATGATCGATGCGCTACTGTATGACTAGAATCGAGCTCTGTACAGGTTCGTAAACACTGCAGACGAATTGAAAGGTTTTAAGTATGAGTCGTTCTTTTTCATCGATAAAAAGAATCGTTCTTTTTTATCGATAAAAATAATCGTTCTTTTTCATCGATAAAAAAAAAATCTGGCATCATTAAATGTTCATAAAGTACGCTAATATTTAGTGTATTTTTCAAATTATTCAAAACTATGGTAAATACATTGAAAAATACCATGTGTCATATAACTGGGGTGTGGCTACATATCTCCACGGTTGTAAAAGAATGATTTGATTAAACGATTCATTTCAAGCAAAGGAATGATTCAGTGTTACCAGATTCGGAAGGTTTTTGTGAAATTTTTTGTGTTACAAGGGAATTCTGTTCCTTTGAACTTTGAAATACCGCAGACGAATTCAAAGGATTTGATAATAATCTTCATTACTTTCATTATGGTTTATTTTGAAAAAAAAATATGAATGATTAAACGATTCAATTCACACAAAGAAATGATTCAGTGGTGCCAGATTAGGAATTTTTTTAAAACCCATTTTGTAGGATTGGGAAGGCTTTAGGGAATTTTTTTATGTTAAAGGGGTTTCTTATTTTTTGAAGGTGGGGGGAGGGGGGGGGGAAGAACCAGGTGAATTTTTTCATTACTTTCTGTCTCTGATAGGTCTAATGGCACTGATGCAGTGAAGGGGGGGGGGTGATTCAAGGTTAAAACTCCTCCCAGAGATACAAAAATTACTATAATTGCCACTTATATGAATCACTAGTTAAGCAAATTAGCCACTTTTATGAATCAAAACAGTTATAATTACATTTAATACTACACACATAATTACAATTAATATTAAATTTTTTTGGCTTACTGGGAATCCTCGGCTTTGTTGAATCAAATTCTGTTAAACAAAGTGATTCAATTAAACAGCGAATATTGTATTTAAAACTGTGAAAGCATTTATTACATGCACTGGTTAAGTGAAAACTAGTCATTTGTTTTGAAAAAAAAAAAAAAACAGTGATCCCATTTTCAAGATGTCTTAGTCTAAGATAGTGATCATTTCCTGCCGTATAGATGTTTTAAGTTTAAGTATTATACAGTGTACAGTTTTTTAATTACATTTTTGTTTTTTCTCCGTTTGAAACGATAATGGACCATCGACTTCTGGCAGAGGCGTCGCGATGGGGGGTTATGGGGGGGGGGGGGAGCCTCCCCCTCCAATATATGTGAACTTGAGAAATTCGAGCTTAGAGTTGGGAAATTCTAGATTTTTGAAACCATTTCTTTTTGCTGACTACCTTTCTGAGTTCTGTAACAGTAAACTAGATAAATTTTTAAAAGAAATAATAAAAGCAATCAGGCTCAATTTGTCATTCTGTGCTATGAAAATAAATATCATACATCTACCAGACCTGAATTTCCCTAATTTTGTACATCAACAGTGTCTTTAATCTATTTCCTCCAAAAAATTGTTATTTTCTCAAAAATCTCAAAGTATCATGAGGCTATTTTCATATGAAGTACGATTATGATGCGCACACAACAGAAGACAAAAACTTTCATTAAATGAACCAATAATTATAATTTTTATGTTTTTAGTTTCAGCATTTTTCTTTGGAAAGAATTTTTTCTATGTATAAGTATCATTATCATTAAACACACATTGCACATATCATTTTAGTTGGAAAATAGAGCAATTTGTTTCAAGTTGGGAAATTTTTGAATTATAAGTTGGGAAATACCCTGCCCCCCCCCCCCCCCCCCGAAAAAATATTTGTAGCTACGCCCCTGATTTCCGGACAAAAACATAAAACATACACTTTATAGGTCTCTTTCAGTTTCAAACGTCTTGTTAGAGGTCTGTACAAGGCAAAATTTCCACACCCGAGCATGAACTGATCCAATGAAAAATTTTTTGGCCTGGCCCAGTATAAAAAGTGAAAATTTCGGCTAGGTATAAAATCTAAAAGTTCGGCCTGGCCCATGCAAAAACTTAACTAGCCCTGTCCTGCTCTGCCCGACTGAATTTCTACAAAATACAGATTTTTATATGGTTAAAAATTGTCTTGTTCGAAGATTTCTGACAAAAATAACTTATTTTAGCTTTTTTTCATGTTTGTATTCTTCATTTTTTAAAAAGTGTCCTGGGCTGTGATATTTATTTTGTAAATGAAACTCTATTTGTATGTAACTAACTCGGTTATTATTAATATCTTTAATCCATATTCCATGGCTTGGACACTTAAAAATCTGAAAAATGCTATGTCGTAAAATTTTCTAAAATGGGATTGCATAGGAGAGCAGAAATGTTCATTATAGACAAGTTCCCTTCTTAACAGGTTGTAAATGTATTATATTCTTTTCATACATATTATTATATTAATTTTGCATGGATCAATACTTTTTTTTTCGTTTAAGACAGGATTTCGTCATAGCCAGATTCTTTTTCCCATGTTATATTTAATTTTATTGTCTAGAAATTGTTATTGCCTAAAAAATAACAATTCTTTAAAAAGAATAAATTTAAAATTTTAATTGTAGAATAATGAAAATTTAAAAATGTATGCAAGTTTTGCAAAAATTTGTAGGCTAGGCAAAATTTTACTAATTTTTGCATGGATATATAATAAATAATGTCAACTACATTCTAGAATTCAGCACTGTTTGGACATGGATAATGATAAATTTCACCAATTCTCATGATATTGTTACATCTGACACAAAGCAAGGTAAGCCTATTGAAAATTTTGCTAAAATTGTTTCATTATTTTTTAAGTTAGGAGAAAGAATTCAGGATTTTCTTGGAATGAAACCCTGTGTATTTTTGACTAAACAGCGCATTCCTGATTTTAAGTACAAAAATTGTTTGCTGTACTGTGCTCTTCCATCTCTTGAAGTTCCCCCTCATTAATTTTAAACACTTTATATAAATCTAACATTGTCAGAGTTCATACGGTGTTTGAAAACCCTTAAAAGTGCTTAATTTTATTTAAAGTAATCTTTGGTCCTTAAAAGTACTTATTTTTATGCAAAATCTGTAAAAAGTCCTTAATATTTTACTCTTCTATTATTTCTTAATCAGAAGTGGAAATCTTCTGTGTTGCTTTCAATTTCTGGTTTTAAAAACAAACTCATCTAAATTCCCCCTTGCCCCCGCTTCTTCCGAAATTACACCCCCCCCCCTTACATACAAACACAGTACCAAAGTTTAAAATCTTTAAAACTCGTTAATTTTTTTTTTAACTTTTCTGCTCTGTTTGTTACTTTATTATAACAATAAATAACTTATCATAAATTCTGTTAAAACTTTATCTAAATTCCCCTCTCCCAAATTTTGCTTCACCCCCTTTTTCTCCTCCCCTACATTACTCAAAGTTTAAAATCTTTTAAAACTTTTTCATTTTTTAAAAACTTTTTCTGCTCTTTGGCACTTTATTGAAACAATAAGTAATTGATCATAAAAATGTCTCCTCAACCCTCTATCCAAAATTGACATTTCTCCTTTGTCCCCTCCCCTTCTCTTACCAAGCATATAAAATTTAAAGTCTTTAAAACTCCTTAGTTTAATTTTTTTTTTATCTTTTGTAACGTGAATAAATAATGCATTCTGATAAATTACCTCCCTCTTCTGCTTCTTCCCCTTAGTCCCCACTACTGCTCACCAAGTTAAAAATCTTTAAAAATTTAATTTTTTGCCCCATTTATAAATCTTTAGTAAGGTACATAATGAGTCCACTGTTAACACGCCCCCATCAAAAAATAAAAATAAAAAATTTGCTTTTCCTCTCTCCCCCACCCCTCCTATAACTCACAAAGTTTAAAATCTTTAAAAGTCTTTATTTTTTTTCCTCCCTGTATTTGTTACTTTTTGTAACAATAGTTAACCCCCCCTAAAATCCAAAATTTCCAACTTCTGCCTCATCCCTCTCCTTTTCCTTGCACACAAAATTTAAAGTATTTTTAACTTTTTAATTTTTGTCCTAATTATAAAATTTTAGTAGTAATGATAAATAAGTAATCATCTGATAAACTTCCTACCTCCTCCCCATAAATTTTCTGTTTCTCCCCATTTGACAACTCCCCACAAGCTCATAAAGTTAAAAATCTTCGAACGTTTTAATTTTTTTTAACTCTTGGTTTTTTTATTGCAACAGTAAATAATCTCTTTAAATCCTTGCCCCCCCACCCCCCTCAAATTTTCTGTATTCCACTTCTCCTTTCACTGTACACAGTACATAAAGTTAAAAAAAAAGTTAAAGCTCTTTAGTATTTAATTATTTTTCTGCCTTATTTGTAACTGTATAATAATGATAAATAAATAATCATCTCATTGAACTCTCACTATGGAAACTTTTACTTTGCTTCTCTCCCCTTTACCCCCCTCCCCCTACACTTTGCAGTGGCCATATAGTTAAAAGATCAATCCTGTGCCAAAATTTGGGATCCCATTTTTTTTCTGCTGTATATTAGCTATTTTAAAATAACTATAAGTGTTAGTCTTCTTAATTTCTTGCCACATGCTGAAATCCCCCCCCCCCCTCCCAACTCACCATTTGAATGTTTAAAACTTTCATTTACAGAAAGGAAACCATTTATTAAAAAATGTGGATTATAATTCAATTTGTAAGCCCTTAAGCTTTTCTGGTTTTGGTACTTGAAAGTCCTTAACAGTGCTTGATTTTTATCTAAAGAAATGTGAACTTAGTTTTATTATTTCATTGGTGCATTTTATGTTTTGTAACTCTAATATTGTAAACGATTTTAAATAAATCATAACCAACATAACTACTGATTCTACAAACGGAGAAAAAAAGCACCATGATTTCATACATTAACTAGGCTGATTCAATTAACATGTGATTCAAATAACAGGCGATTAGCGCATTATCAACATCTCCCCCCCCCCCCCCCCCCCAGAGCCGAATTCTGGCTGCAAACTGCTAACAGTCAGATTAGATTTTCAGCTGTGTTAACATTTTTGTTCATTGACATTATTTCTTTATTTCTTAATAAAGATTTCTGACAAAATGCTCTGTTTTTTAAGATTTTTGTAATTGTGTGCATCTATTTTTGCAGGTGGGGAGGGGCGAAGAACCCAAAGAATTTTTTCCTTACTTCCTGTCTCTGATGGGTCTAATAGTATAAGTCAGATTAGATTTTCAGCTGTGTTGACATTTTTGTCCATTTACACTATTTCTCTATTTCTTAATAAACATTGCTCACAAAATGCTTTTCTTTTAAGATTTTTCTAACTGTGTGCATCTACTTTTTAATTTTACAAATTATGTGAAATCTGAACAAACGAGTTTTGTAGTCACAAATATGAAAATTCTAAGCTAAGGGTTTTTGTGCATTCCTTTTTTATATGGGAATATTTTTTCTAAAAGGAACTTGATTTGGTAAAAAAAAAATTAATAGATAATGTCAAATAAAATAGCGCTATTAGAATACTAAAATAGTGCAATCAGAATAGTATTCAAAATTTTCTTGATTGGAAAAAAAATCACTGATATGGAGCCCTGATAGCATTTTTTGCTTTTTAAAGGCTTCTCATGAAAAGTTTGTAAATGTTTTGAAAAGGATTATAACAGGTTGCTAGTTGACACAATCTGGGGTAATTAATAACTATAGAACAAAACAATTTAATTTTTAAAAAGAAAATAAAAGTAACTAAACGTTTATTAATAAATAAACAACAATAGCCGGGTTACCATGTCAAGCAAAATAATGCCATTTTGGTGACAATTAGGTACCCCGGTGCATATATGGCATCTATGCCTAATATTTTTCTTTTTGTTTCATTTAAAAAAAAAAAAAAAAAAAAAAAAAAAAAAAGTGAAAGCCATTAATTTTAAATGTTTCAGTTTTAAATGAAAGTTTTGTATTTTAAATAAAATGAATGAAAGGATTATATATTTAATGAAATTTAAAAAAATGCGATGGGAAAAATGTTTGGCGATTTATCTCCTGTGTCCCGCTAACATATAAATACCAAGTTCTTGATTTCTCTATCAGAATAAATTGAGTTATGAATAAAAGTATCATGATACATTTCTTAGCATACATTTAAGGGAAACTAAACTGTTCGTCAAATTAGTTTAAAATAATAACCTTTTCTAAAATGAAAAAAAAAATATATGTTATGAATAAAATTTGAGTTGCCATCATTAGAGAAATGTGTTTAAAATTAGAAAAAAATTAATATCTGGAAAATTAATTCAGATTTTGAAATTCTAATACCAGTTTTGAAATCTGCAGATCAATGCGGATTTTTGTTGTTAATTTCACCGCATAATATTCCATATTTTAGGAGAAATCGATATGAAACATAATCAGCCGTTTAATCAGTCATTTCATAAAATCATTTCATAAAGTTGTTTCATTAGGATTTTATATATATAAGGTAGATATACTAATTTAGCATTTAAATTCATTTTTTTCCGAAACTGTTTTACTGTTTTTTACACAAAATTAACTCACTTCAAAAATGATAACTAAAAATATTATTATCATTCTTCCATGAAACTTTGTGAAATTTGTCTATGCAGGGTGATTCAGAACTCTTTGTCAATAATCGACATGTAGGTTAGGAAGATGATATCTAGCAAGAATCACATAGGAACATAGGGTCGCAAATGCAATGGAGACATGCCACATGCCAACAAAGTTGGGGACGGCTACCGTCTGCTGCCATAACCAATACACCCAGTCGAAATAGTGCTGGTAATCACCGGTGGCCAGAGACTGCACGTGTGTTGCACTTAGTATGGATGCAACTCGTCTGCATGTAAGATACGCCAAACAGTGGATTGAGATGCACATAGATGTGCTGCAATACATCGAGTACTTATTTTTGACTTCGGAATGTATGGCTTCTTCCAGTCTACGTGTCTGCATTGTTCTCTGAACATCAGTATCCATCATTCGTGTGTCAAAATGTCTTGTTTCACTCAATCGATGAGGCAGATGTGCGAACATGGTATGAGTAGGGATATGTCTGGTTGGAAACTGGGAAATGAGCGGATGTTCCCGAGCGGATGTTTCACTGCAATTGGTTGCCCCGTAAACGAGGTGCATATCTGCCAATTCACTATTCGTGTAGTGATGCATCCTTCCTTCAGCTCATACCCCCGAAATACGTTTTTCCTCGCTTCTGCCTGTCCAACTGTCCTCGCACCCTCTTGCACGTCAGGGTTGCGTGTGCGACCTCATGTTCCTAGATGATTCTTGCTTGTTATTATCATCTTCCTAATTTACATGTTGATTATTAACAAAGAGTTCTGAATCACCCTGTATATTATTGTCTGATTGCATCTACTAAAAGAAATTTAATTTCACGAATTTCTTCAAAATGATGGCCCATTATTTGAACAAAAACATGGTAAAACTGTTGAAAATTGTATAATATACTCTTCGATCATCTCTAAAACTTTTTATTTACTGGGATATAATTTAACTTGTAGTAGGTTCACTAGATAAAATGTTATAGTTTACTTTAGTAATTTTTTTTTAAATAATTTATTTGTTTTTTATGTAGCATTTTTTATGTTTTTGAAAAATTTCTTGAAATTTCCATACATATTTAACATTTTTCTATTTTCATAGGGATATTATATAATTTTAAAGGTAAATTAATAATTTTTATTTAAACTAAAACAAAAAAAAATGTGAATACAATTTTTCTTTGCAAAGTTTTTTATTTTTTTTTATTTTTATCTTTTTTTTTTTTTTTTTTTTTAAGTGCCTCGAACGTATGCTGTACCTTAATTTGCCGACTGTACAGTTGTGGGGAAAAAAAAGTAAACATTTCCTACTAACTCTGCAACTAATTATAATAGAAAAAAATTACAGGTACCAAACGATTGGAAATAAAATCTACTTTGAAATGATATACGAGGGGGAGTCGGAAAATAAGTTTCCCTTGTCGACTGTCGTCAGAGTTGTGTATGAAAGTCAAAAAAATAGAATGAGACATTAAAGATAAGACATATCTTTATTTTTCTACATAATTACCAAGTACATTGATACATTTGTCATACCGTTTGATAAGCTT
Source organism: Maratus speciosus (assembly GCA_963932465.1). Lineage (NCBI taxonomy): Eukaryota > Metazoa > Arthropoda > Arachnida > Araneae > Salticidae > Maratus > Maratus speciosus. Next base: position 187,804,674 of record OZ010798.1, on the reverse strand, counting down.
CAAAAAGCCCTCCAGGAAAAAATCAGGGCTTTTCATACGGAAGAAGCGTTGAACGGCTTGTTTGACTTCAGCATTGCTTTCAAAGCGCCTTCCGCCGAGATTCTTCTTCAAAGCTGGAAACAGATGGAAGTCACTTGTGCGAGATCAGGACTGCATGACGAATGGTGTAGGCGCTTCGAACCAAGAGTTTCAATATGGTTTTGAGTTGCTGTCGCCGAGTGTGGTCTCGCATTGTCATCCAACAGCAGAATGCCAGATCTGAGAAGGCCAAGCCGCTTTTTTTGTATCACCTCTTTTAATTTCGACAGAGTGTCCAGTACCGCGCAGCTTTGATGGTTCCATCCTCCAAAAAGTCCAGCAATAAAACTCCTTGAGCGTCCCAGAAAACGGTGAGGAGCACTTTACCTGCAGACGGAGTTCTTTTGAACTTCTTTTGGACAGGTGATGACAGATGTTTCCACTCCATGGATGCGGCCTTCGATTCGGACGTGAAATGGTGGACCCACGTTTCATACCCCATCACAATCCGGTCGACCTCTACCCAATGGTGTATCGGTGTCTTGCACATTCGCGTTCTCTTGCTGTATCGTCTGTCGCCCATAGCCGTTCAACGCTTCATCCGTATGCAAAGCCCTGATTTTTTCCTCGAGGGCTTTTTGAAGCTGATAAAGCGGTATGACAAATGCCTCAACGTACTTGGTACTTATGTGGAAAAATAAAGTTATGTTTTATCTTTAATGTCTCGTTACATTTTTTGTCTTTCATACACACGTCTGTCCACAGTCGCCAGGGGAAACTTATTTTCCGACTTACCCTCGTACATAAAATTTGCAAGTGGATCATCTACACAAATCAAAACCAAACCAAACTTTGTTTTTTTCAATGGCAACACCCAATTTTGACAATATATTTTAAATCTTCGATTCAAACTATGCCTAGAAATAAAATTTCAACTCATTTGGATGATAAGTTTTTGAATTATAAAAATTAAAAATTTAGAGCTTCTAATGTTAAATTACATTTTCATATTTTTATTAATGTCTCCTGAAAATATAATACTAATGTAATATTTTTTTGTTTCTGTTGTTTAATTATAGTACTAAAAATCCCAAACATAAATACATTGAATTTGTAATTTTAAAAATTGTATAATATGAATTATGGAATTAATATTCGAAAAAAAAATATTTATTGCAACCTACAATTTTTTTTATAGATTTATATTTATCATGTTCTGCTTTATGCAAATTCTCAATTTAAAATTTTTCTTCCAAGTAGTTTTCGAATTATGAGTAAAAAACGTCAAAATGACGGTTTAAGGGGCCTATGATGTCCAGAAAAGCATAATTTGGAAAAAATATTTTATTTATTTTAATGAAACATTTTTGTTGGCAATGTTCGAAACATATAAGCGAGTGAGATGTTCATATTGGCGATAAATAATACATTAATAGAAGTGACATAGTGATTATGTAGCATTTCAACAATCGAGTACCGAACTTCAATTTCGATATAGCCCCTAAAATAGGCTCATTTTAAAATAATTATTTTCTCGGAAACTAATCATACAAATTTCATAAAAATTTGGATTTAGACTAATTGAAGGGTGTAGAATCTATTTATGGTATCAAACTTGAGTAATGCTATTGAAAAAAAAAAACAAAGTTTGGGTTTCTTTTGATATGTAGATGGCCATCTAAGCAAATTTTATATACATCATTTAAAAGTAGACTTTATTTCCTATCGTTTGGTACCAGTAACTTTCTTCTAAAATTGTTTGTTGCAGAGTTAGTAGGGGGTGTTTACTTTTTTTTTTTTTCCCTCGACTGTACATTGAAGTAGCAATAACTTAGAAATGAATGACTATGATAATTCAGATTTCAAAATTGTGTATAACTAATATTGATCTACTTTTTTTCAACCTAAAATTGCTGAGTTGATAAAACTATATATTTTAATTTTGCATATTATATATTTATATATACGTATAAATATTTTCGCTTATAAATAAAAAGAATGATCTTTTTTGATAAAATGCATCTCTTCTGAAAATTTTTTCATGTGATCGCTAGTGTTTTGCTATAAGTATGCAAAATTTCAAGCTTCCAACTTAATTAGGGACTGAGTTACAAAAATTGCTTAAATACACAAGTTAGAAACCGGAGGGATAAATATAAGACTTTTTGAAATTTTTATTATTAATTTTTATGTTTTGTGGTCGCAAGTATCAGCTATAAGTATGCAAAATTTCAAGTCTCCAACTTAATTAGGGGCTCAGTTAGAAAAAAATGCTTAAAATACACAAGTTGGATCCCAGAGGGGTAAATATAAGGTTTTTTCAAAATTTTATGATTTGTTGTTTGATGTGAGGTGTTCAGCTATAAGTATGCAAAATTTCAAGTCTCCAACATATATAGTTTCTGAGAATGGCTCTGTGACAGACGGACAGAGGACTGTGAGGAATAGGGTTTCGTCAGATGAACGAAACCCTAAAAATGATCTTTTTGATAAAATGCACCTCAATACATACATTAACTTTTTTATATTCTTCTTATTAATTAAAAGAGACATTTAAATTAGATAGTTAAGAGCCACTTCAGTCACGGGAAGAAAGGAAAACGCTAAAATTAAGTCTTCGAGGGGGGGGGGGGGGCGTTTTTTTTTAAATTTCTCGCTTTGATTTTATATTTTTCAATGAATTTCTTTTTGCATAGGATAGCTGAGGACGATCTACAACGACTAGTTTTTACTTTTTAGATTTTGGTCATAGTTTTTCTTTATTTTAGGATAGTTTCAATTTCAGAACCTGTTCCGAAAGTGAAAGTATTAAAAAAAAAAAATCTAAACCAAAATCGAAAAATAAAAACTACCCCGGTTGTAGATCGTCCTCAGCTACCCTATGCAAAAAAAAAAAAAAAAAAAAAAAAAAAAAAAGAAAAGAAAAAAATAAATAAAATCAAAGCGAGAAATTTTAAAATAACGTCCCCCCCCCCTTCATGTGGGCTCTTAAATACAAACTGTTGACATTCTTTTAACCCTTTGTATCTCCGCGCTGCAGCATAAGCCAATGTTACATATGCATAGTGTTGCCAGGTGTTCTGCTTAAATCGGGGTCCCAAATGCTCTGCACACCAGTATTTTAAAGTAATTTTCTTTGCTTCATCTAATGGCAGAATTATCTGCGATTAAAGATTCAAGAACTGTAAGAAATTAACAGCGTCCAAAGCATTTGGAGCAATGATTTACGCGGGACACCTGGCAACAGTACTTATACAGTAAGCTTTAAGAGGCGATTTTATTTATTGCTGCTATCTCCCAACACAGCAGTTAATATAAATTAATCATAAAATTTTCGACAATCGACCATATTGTGTTAATTTTTCATGTCAAAGTTTTATTTATCATTTGAGCAGTTTCGCATCATTATTGCTGAAATGAACTTCGTAAATTTTGTAAAACTAAAAAAGCGTCTAAAAATACATTTTTTACAAAAGTAAGTTCGTATATTGTACAATTTTGTATTAGAAAATTGACAATATATTTATGGGAAATACGTAATTTTTGGTTTACTGCAGATATGAAAAATACTTTTTAATCAATAATTTTTTTTATTTGGATATTCTTCTCCCCCCCCCCCCTTAAAATGATTTATTTTAACATCTAAATAAACATCTTTCAAATCGAAGTTGTTGAGTTACAAAGGTTTAAATTTCACATTAAAAGAAGTCTAAAGTCCTATTTTTTTAGGATTTCGTTCATCTGGCGAAACCCTATTCGTCTCACTCCTCTGTCTGTCAGTCCGTCTGTCACAGAGCCCGTTCTCAGAAACTATATATGTTGGAGACTTCAAACTTTGCATAATTATAGCTAAACACTTGCGATCACACGAAAAATCATAAAATTTTCAAAAAGTCTTATTTTATTTACCTCTCCAGTCTCTAACTTGTGTATTTTAAGCAATTTTTCTGACTGAGCCCCTAATTAAGTTGGAGACTTGAAATTTTGCATACTTATAGCAGAACACTTGCGATCACACGAAAAATCGTAAGATTTTCAAAAAGCCTTATATTATTTACCCCACCGAGCTCTAACTTGTGTATGTTAAACAATTTTTCTAACTCCCCCCCCCCTTTTCACCCGGGGGGCACTTTTCTAACTTTTCCCGGCACACCTTTGACCACTCTTTCATATTATGCACCATAGCTTTACATATTTAGTTCCGCTTTCTACCGCCAGGGTGCGCCTACCTATCTCGGGTGCTATGGACCCGATCACCTCGACTAATATATCTACGGATAGGTTGTAAAACGGAGTTTCGTTCGGATAGAAATTTATTTTGAACAGAATGCGCCCCCTTGTTTCAAAATGTGGAACTAACATATTTTGCAAAAGGACAATGTATTTTGAAAGGAATATTAAACGAAACCCTCTATACGACCTGTGATCACATTTACCTACTTGTTTTCTTTCTTTTACATTTATCCATCATAACTAATAGCAATACAAGTGTGTTGCACAACTGAAAAGTAAGTACTCAGACAAATACCTAAATTGGGAACTTACCCAGGTATATGCTCTTTAAAAGGAATGCCCGGGTATTTTACATCCCTCTGTGCAATCGGTTCTTAACTTGTAGACGCGCTTCGTAGCTCTGGTCGAATATTGATTAATTTTCTAGATTTTTACCAGTTACTGGTTTCTAAAAGATTGAGATCCCCCAATTAGAGCATTCCATGGCTGCTACTAATACCAGATTCACGAACTGTCCCAAAATCGGCTAAATTATTCGACGATATCACTAGTGACCGGCGATAGATTTGTCAAATGACCGATATGGTCATCAAAATACTATTTTTCTAGGGGTATTCACAAGGAAAGTCTTCTTAGAATGCATACTCAGAATATTTTTTCAAAAATGCTAATGGAGCTATTTATGTATGTAATTACGGATAAGTCAAATTTAGCGGCGAAATTCCAGTTAAAAGCCTGTAAACTAGAAACAGGAAGTCTGCTTTTTCAGAATTTAGTGTCCCCACCGGTGAAAAATATATATTATATGTATATAAATATACAGTGGCGGTCAAAAATTTCCGGCCAGTTAGTTTCTTTGATTTGTTTGAGAGAACGTTTCAGCGAAGAAGAAGCACGATTACTCCAAAAGTTAGGAATAAGCAAAGTACCTCTGACCACGTGATCATTTTGATTTTATACTGAAGATACTTGATGCAAAGGGGAGGGATTCGAAATTCGCGTGTGCAAAAGTTTCCGGCCATTTGTCATCCTTTAGTTTTTCCTGTCGGTAATGTGTTTTTTTGGCCGTGTTTGTTAATTAATCAATGTGAATAACGTATTTGAAATTCAAAAATGAAAATTTGAACAATTTATTGTTCCTAAACGAGTGGCTTGTTTGTCGCTAAAGGGACAATACTCTCATGAGATTGCGGTGAAATTGTTGATCGGAAAATTTGCTGTGAGCGATATTTAAAAAAATATATAAAGATGGTCATGGCCTTCGGAACATGCCACAGTCCAGGGGACCCCGGAAAAAAGACTATTGTTGCGGATAGAATTATCAGGAGAAAAGCAGTTAATGACCCGCATAAAAATGCCGCTGCAATTCCCCGCGATTTAGGGTGTTAAAATATTGTTGAAATAAGTCGGTCTACCGTGTCAAGACGCTTACGTGATGTAGGACTATATGGAACAGTTGGTGTCAAAAAACCTTCCATAAGTAAAAAAAAAATCAGACGGGCCGACTGGCATTTGCCAAGGAATACAAAAACTTATCAAGTGAAAACTGGGAAAAGTACTGTCTTCCGATGAATCGACATTCAATCTTTTTCGGAGTGATAACAGACACAACAACCGACGACTTAAAAACAAAAGATAAGATTCAAGATATGTTATTTCTACAATGAAGCATGGCGGAGGACACGTTGTGCTGTGGGGAGCATTTTCTGCAAAATGTTCCTGTCCGTTATTTGAAATCCGCGGCAAGATGAATAGCGCAATGCATAAGGCTATCTTGCAAGATCATTTGCTGCCTTATAGGAGGAAAAATTGCCGTCGCAACTATTTGTTTCATTCTCATAACGACCAAAAGCATACATGCAAGCTCGTCAAGCAGTGGCTTTTGCACAAAGAATTCTGCTTTTGAAACAGACAGCCCAATCATCCGATTTGAATCCTATAGAAAATCTTTGAAACTAACTTGAAAACGTGTGTGGAATTATAAATATTCAAATTCAGCAGCATTTTCATAAAAATTGCAAGAACCATGGAAAAAAATTTAATATTGACGTTCTACAACCGTTCGTTGAATCGTTGCCACGTTGCTGGGCCACAGTACTTATTGCTAAATGTATGAATATAAAATACTAATTGTAAATGTTGTTGATCACTGTTATTTTCTATTATAACACCATTTTTTTCCAAACTTGCCAAGGTGGCCGGAAACTTTTGAGAACATGCGTTTACCTTTTGCAATTAATTTTGTCAATTAAATTTATTAATATTTATTTTTTATTCCATAAATAAGTTCCTTTCTATTATGTCAATAAAGTGTATAAGTATCACTTTGAGATTCCTCTTCATATGGGTATACTTACAAATTAACCAAAAATTTTATGCTGGCCGGAAACTTTTGACCGCCACTGTATATAATACAAAACATATTTCAATTTTAAGACTTAAAACACACGCTTTTATTTTATATAAAATGACGTCATTCGCATCCTCTGAAGGATTCATCATTTACGATACAGTCTTAAACAACATCTACAGTAAAGTATTTTAGGACGTCACTATCGCTGAATAATGCACAAATAAAAAAAAAAAAAAAAAAAAAAAAAAAAAAAAAAGATGTCATTCAAGAAACTTGACGAAAAAAATCGGCTATCTAATGATTCATATGCCTTCATTAGCTTGTAATATAGATAATTAAATTAAATATAGTTTATAATAGTTTTTTTTTAATTTCTCGCTTTGATTTTATATTTTTCAATGAATTTCTTTTTGCATAGGATAGCTGAGGACGATCTACAACGACTAGTTTTTACTTTTTAGATTTTGGTTATAGTTTTTCTTTATTTTAGGATAGTTTCAATTTCAGAACCTGTTCCAAAAGTGAAAGTATTAAAAAAAAAATCTAAACAAAAATCGAAAAATAAAAACTAGCCCAGTTGTAGATCGTCCTCAGCTACACTATGCAAAAAAAAAAAAAAAAAAAAAAAAAAGAAAAGAAAAGAAAAAAAAATTAAAATCAAAGCGAGAAATTTTAAAATAACGTCCCCCCCCCCCCCCTTCATGTGGGCTCTTAAATACAAACTGTTGACATTCTTTTAACTCTTTGTATCTCCGCGCTGCAGCATAAGCCAATGTTACATATGCATAGTGTTGCCAGGTGTTCTGCTTAAATCGGGGTCCCAAATGCTCTGCACACCAGTATTTTAAAGTAATTTACTTTGCTTCATCTAATGGCAGAATTATCTGCGATTAAAGATTCAAGGACTGTAAGAAATTAACAGCGTCCAAAGCATTTGGAGCAATGATTTACGCGGGACACCTGGCAACAGTACTTATACAGTAAGCTTTAAGAGGCGATTTTATTTATTGCTGCTATCTCCCAACACAGCAGTTAATATAAATTAATCATAAAATTTTCGACAATCGGCCATATTGTGTTAATTTTTCATGTCAAAGTTTTATTTATCATTTGAGCAGTTTCGCATCATTATTGCTGAAATGAACTTCGCAAATTTTGTAAAACTAAAAAAGCGTCTAAAAATACATTTTTTACAAAAGTAAGTTCGTATATTGTACAATTTTGTATTAGAAAATTGACAATATATTTATGGGAAATACGTAATTTTTGGTTTACTGCAGATATGAAAAATACTTTTTAATCAATAATTTTTTTTATTTGGATATTCTTCTCTCCCCCTTAAAATGATTTATTTTAACATCTAAATAAACATCTTTCAAATCGGAGTTGTTGAGTTACAAAGGTTTAAATTTCACATTAAAAGAAGTCTAAAGTCCTATTTTTTTAGGATTTCGTTCATCTGGCGAAACCCTATTCGTCTTACTCCTCTGTCTGTCAGTCCGTCTGTCACAGAGCCCGTTCTCAGAAACTATATATGTTGGAGACTTCAAATTTTGCATAATTATAGCTAAACACTTGCGATCACACGAAAAATCATAAAATTTTCAAAAAGTCTTATTTTATTTACCTCTCCAGTCTCTAACTTGTGTATTTTAAGCAATTTTTCTGACTGAGCCCCTAATTAAGTTGGAAACTTGAAATTTTGCATACTTATAGCAGAACACTTGCGATCACACAAAAAATCGTAAGATTTTCAAAAAGCCTTATATTATTTACCCCACCGAGCTCTAACTTGTGTATGTTAAACAATTTTTCTAACTTCCACCCCCTTTTCACCCGGGATGCACTTTTCTAACTTTTCCCGACACCCCTTTGACCACTCTTTCATATTATGCACCATAGCTTTACATATTTAGTTCCACTTTCTACCGCCAGGGGGCGCCTACCTATCTCGAGTGCTATGGACCCGATCACCTCGACTAATATATCTACGGATAGGTTGTAAAACGGAGTTTCGTTCGGATAGAAATTTATTTTGAACAGAATGCGCCCCCTTGTTTCAAAATGTGGAACTAACATTTTGCAAAAGGACAATGTATTTTGAAAGGAATATTAAACGAAACCCTCTATACGACCTGTGATCACACTTACCTACTTGTTTTCTTTCTTTTACATTTATCCATCATAACTAATACAAGTGTGTTGCACAACTGAAAAGTAAGTACTCAGACAAATACCTAAATTGGGTATTTACCCAGGAATATGCTCTTTAAAAGGAATGCCCGGGTATTTTACCCTCTGTGCAATCGGTTCTTAACTTGTAGACGCGCTTCGTAGCTCTGGTTGAATATTAATTAATTTTCTAGATTTTTACCAGTTACTGGTTTCTAAAAGATTGAGATCCCCCAATTAGAGCATTCCATGGCTGCTACTAATACCAGATTCACGAACTGTCCCAAAATCGGCTAAATTATTCGACGATATCACTAGTGACCGGCGATAGATTTGTCAAATGACCGATATGGTCATCAAAATACTATTTTTCTAGGGGTATTCACAAGGAAAGTCTTCTTAGAATGCATACTCAGAATATTTTTTTCAAAAATGCTAATGGAGCTATTTATGTATGTAATTACGGATAAGTCAAATTTAGCGGCGAAATTCCAGTTAAAAGCCTGTAAACTAGAAACAGGAAGTCTGCTTTTTCAGAATTTAGTGTCCCCACCGGTGAAAAAAATATATATATGTATATAAATATACAGTGGCGGTCAAAAATTTCCGGCCAGTTAGTTTCTTTGATTTGTTTGGCAGAACGTTTCAGCGAAGAAGAAGCACGATTACTCCAAAAGTTAGGAATAAGCAAAGTACCTCTGACCACGTGATCATTTTGATTGGATACTGAAGATACTTGATGCAAAGGGGAGGGATTCGAAATTCGCGTGTGCAAAAGTTTCCGGCCATTTGTCATCCTTTAGTTTTTCCTGTCGGTAAAGTGTTTTTTTGGCTGTGTTTGTTAATTAATCAATGTGAATAACGTATTTGACATTCAAAAATGAAAATTTGAACAATTTGTCGTTTCTAAACGAGTGACTTGTTTGTCGCTAAAGGGACAATACTCTCGTGAGATTGCGGCGAAATTGTCGATCGGAAAATTTGCTGTGAGCGATATTTAAAAAAATATATAAAGATCGTCATGGCCTTCGGAACATGCCACGGTCCAGGGGACCCCTGAAAAAGACTATTGTTGCGGATAGAATTATCAGGAGAAAAGGAGTTAATGACCTGCATAAAAATGCCGCTGCAATTCCCCGCGATTTAGGGTGTTAAAATATTGTTGAAATAAGTCCGTCTACCGTGTCAAGACGCTTACGTGATGTAGGACTATATGGAACAGTTGGTGTCAAAAAACCTTCCATAAGTAAAAAAATCAGACGGGCCGACTGGCATTTGCCAAGGTATACAAAAACTTATCAAGTGAAAACTGGGAAAAGTACTGTTTTCCGATGAATCGACATTCAATCTTTTTGGGAGTGATAACAGACACAACAACCGACGACTTAAAAACAAAAGATAAGATTCGAGATATGTTATTTCTACAATGAAGCATGGCGGAGGACACGTTATGCTGTGGGGAGCATTTTCTGCAAAATGTTCCTGTCCGTTATTGGAAATTCGTGGCAAGATGAATAGTGCAATGCATAAGGCTATCTTGCAAGATCATTTGCTGCCTTATTGGAGGAAAAATTGCGGTCGCAACTATTTGTTTCATCCTCATAACGACCAAAAGCATACATGTAAACTCGTCAAGCAGTGGCTTTTGCACAAAGAATTCTGCTTTTGAAACAGACAGCCCAATCATCTGATCTGAATCCTATAGAAAATCTTTGAAACTAACTTGAAAACGTGTGTGGAATTATAAATATTCAAATTCAGCAGCATTTTCATAAAAAATTGCAAGAACCATGGAAAAAAATTTAATATTGACGTTCTACAACCGTTCGTTGAATCGTTGCCACGTTGCTGGGCCACAGTACTTATTGCTAAATGTATGAATATAAAATACTAATTGTAAATGTTGTTGATCACTGTTATTTTCTACTATAACACCATTTTTTTCCAAACTTGCCAAGGTGGCCGGAAAGTTTTGAGAACATGCGTTTACCTTTTTCAATTAATTTTGTCAATTAAATTTATTAATATTTATTTTTTATTCCATAAATAAGTTCCTTTCTATTATGTCAATAAAGTGTATAAGTATCACTTTGAGATTCCTCTTCATATGGGTATACTTACAAATTAACCAAAAATTTTATGCTGGCCGGAAACTTTTGACCGCCACTGTAGATAATACAAAACATATTTCAATTTTAAGACTTAAAACACACGCTTTTATTTTATATAAAATGACGTCATTCGCATCCTCTGAAGGATTCATCATTTACGATACAGTCTTAAACGACATCTACAGTAAAGTATTTTAGGACGTCACTATCGCTGAATAATGCACAAATCAAAAAAGATGTCATTCAAGAAACTTGACGAAAAAAATCGGCTATCTAATGATTCATATGCCTTCATTAGCTTGTAATATAGATAATTAAATTAAATATAGTTTATAATAGCTCCATGTTTTATCAGAAATCATTCATTTATATTTTTTCAAAAAAGCACGTATTTTAATTACCATTTTTTTCAGTAGTTATGGGAAAATGGCAACAAAAAGATATAATTACTATTTTTCAACTATTTTTTCTTTACTTTTTACAGAAATGGAGTACTTGAGTTGCCAAAATTAAACAAATGGTTCTAAAAATTACAAAAAAAAAAAAAAAAATAATAATAATAATAATAATAATAATAATACCTCAAAAATAAATTGAGATGCAGTTTTCAAACAAATTGCATTAAAAAGTACTTTTTTCCCAATACGACGGTATAAAAATTAAAAAGTTTAAAAAATTGCAGTAGAGTATTTAATAGTACAATGATACATCTGCTTTGTTTTACAGCTGGCTTATACAACGGAACGTTATTTTTGGAGACGACGCCATAATTGCTGGGAGAAAGAAATAGCATATCGGGGGCTAAAAAATGAAGCACTTTCGAATATTTGGCGTGAAAAGTTGGTGGGCTATACTTTTCCTCGCCAAATGCAAGCGATTTTAATGCATTTGAAAATGGTAAGTTAAATGTATGATTAAATGCGAGTGTGCTTAATGAATTTAAACTTAAACGATAAAACAGTTTATTATTTTTTTTTCTAGTTATTTAACTGTATGCGGTTTCACTGGTTGGATAAATTTTAAGGTTATTTTAATAGTAACTGCTAGATTAAGAAAGCTCTCATTATACAATCGATACTGAATAAGTCGTTGCTTCCTTTAGCAACAATACTAACAGTATTGAAATCTAACTGTCAGTGCTCAGAATCGGACCTTAATTTTGAGTTTGATGCAAGTTTAATCAATTCATATTTTGTTCTAAACCGTTGTTAAATTCCTTTTACTTGTACATACATTTAAATATATACGAGAAATCCGTAGTTATAAAAGTGTATTTATTCAAGTAAAACTTAGTTCAATATGAAGAGTAGAAAATGTGTTTCGTTAAAATGTATATTTATCAAAAAAGCTTTCTTTTAAAAATTTAATCGTGTCGCCAACCAACCATAAATCGTCAAGAAAATGAAATTTTCCTTATTTTATTTTATGGACACTATATTATATCGAGGTTCTGTCGGAATTTTTTTTTATATATAAACATTAGGGCTGTATTATTTATCACTATTTCGTCAAACATTGATATTTTTTAATTATCACAATAACAATATCCAAGCTCTGACTCTAAGAATATATCCCAATACCGATAGCTCTTACGCTAACCGAAACATCCCAAGAGCATTTTTTTATTGCACCGCGACTTCAAACACCGAACAAGATAAAGTAAAAAAACTAAAACCCAACTACGACAAAAAACTACGCTGAAAAAGTATAAAAGTACCCCATGAATACAGGTAAAGTCACAAGCAAATGCTAGTAATATATAGATATATTCAAAATGTACAAGTAAAGCGCTTTTGAATGATACCAAACACGGCATATTTATCTTAACTTTATTTTTTGACGTGAACGTTAATAGAATAACGTTCACGCTGCTCTACATTACAGTTCCCGTGATCCGCGCTTTACTCTTATCGCTCATTTTTTTTAAACATCTTCAAAGCAGTCTTGTAATTATGTATAAGCATATAAATACTGGTGAAGCTCTTTCAAGTAATACCAAACACATTACATATATTTTTATTTTATACTTTTTGTCCGCTAGAGGGCATAATAGTAAATTTGGTGACAAACTTTATAGCTCACAACCAACAGAATATCAAGATCAAGACCCTTCTAATGGCACTGCAGTGGTCTTATTCTGATTACTAAGTACCAAAGAAATTAAGAACGAAAAGATGTGAATTATATGCAATTAGCCCATAAATGCAAGTAAAGTCACAAGCAAATGCTAGTAATATATATATATTCGAAATGTACAAGTGAAGCGCTTTAAAATGATACCAAACACGGCATATCTAGCTTAACTTTATTTTTTTACTCTGTATATTTTGTCCGCTAGAAGGCGCCACATTGAATTTGGTGAAAATCTATATAGCCTATAACCAGCGGACAATTAAGACGCTTCTAATGATATGTCATTTGTCGAATTCTGATTAGTGGTTTAGAAGTTACGAGGGAACAGATGAACATACATACATACATACATACATACATACATACATACATACATACATAGCCTGTCAAAATCATAACCCTCCTTTGGCTTTGCCGTAGTCGGGTAAAAAAAGTGCCGAATATTCAGTACCAATATCGAAATATCTTCTTCTGCAATCGTTTCTTTTCTGCAATCCATGCCCCGCTTCATTCAAAACACAATATCCCTTTCTAGTGATTATCTGTCTTTCGTTTTCGCTATATATCCCAATAAATTCTCTACGTTGTTTTGTGTTAACCACTGTCCATTCGTTACTGAATAATGAATGCTGTTATCGCCTGTGTTTTAATCCTGCTGCTGCTATTGGTTTAGACATATTGCAATATATCAAGACTTTGATATATTGCAATAACATGAACTAAAATATGCGCTGATTATTGTGGACCCCATAGTATTACTTATTTGTCTTAGCAGCTAAAAAGCTCGGCTCTAGAGCAACCAATCAGAGTCCGCTCCATGGTAAAGATTCTCTTTTTGCTTATTTTGTTACATTCCCGAAGCCTTTCCGTTCGTTCATTGGTTGCTTTTGAGATGAGCTTCCTAGCTACTAACATTTACGCTACCAGTGTTGAATTCAGACACTCCGGGAGGGATTTTTGTGTCTCAGGGGGGAAAATTGCACTTTTTGATCATTGAAAACACAAAATTTCAAATCTTCTGGGGGGTGAGGGACATCTCATTGCTCCGGTGGGGGGGGGGGGAATGTCCCCCCGGGCCACCTCCTGAAATCAACACTGTACGCTACGCTCAATGATCATTCGTATTATCTTCCCTTATCTAACGTTATCGTTTATCGATAACGTTAGATATAGAACGTTATCGGTAAAGTGAAGTTTTCCAGAGTGAATTTATATCCTGTCTTGACATTACAGCTTAAAAGGAACATTTATTTTTAAAAAATTTTTAATTAGTATAAAACTATTTTCAAATGTGATTTCACTTATTTTAATAACATTAAAATACATAACGTCCTTAAGAATATTTTATTTTAATTATTTTTCATAATATGCTCAGTTATAAATGAGGAGATTAAACAGTTAAAATATTATTAATGAATAATGCATAACATAGGAAGGATGGGGAACGTACTATTTTGTAAAGAAAAACACTATGCAAGTAATGGTATAAGTGCAAATAGATATCGAACATTGGTTCCTTTTTCTAAGATATTTCAATTTTGTATTTATATATGTATTTAAAGGATGCTGTGTGAGCAAATAGGTATAAAACATTGATTCATTGCTATCTACATCTGTTTGTACATAAACTGATGCTAGATACCATTTATATTTCGATATTTACCATTTTCCTATTCTCACAAACTTTAAAGTATAGTTATCGCGGCATATCACCGGTATCAGTATTAACTCATTGATATATTGCGATATTAAATTTCTGATATCCTCCAGCTCTAATAAACATACATAACCTCATGAGAACAACATTCTGTAATTTTTTAATATATAGTTTTCTGGGTATGTGCTTATGCAGACATTCCTTGTCTGATTAGCAACAATAGCTGAGCACACAGGAATAAAATATTTTCTTTACTACAGTGGACTCTCTCTATCTGAACACTCTCTAATGTGAACACCCCGGTATTATGGACACATCCTGACGATCCCGGCGAAACTCCATAGACTTAACAAAAGATGAACTCTCTGTATTCTGAACACCCTGCTATTATGAACGCTACTTTTGGTCCCCATTCTACCCCACCTCTCTTTAAACTGAACGTGTGTTTGCAGTCAGAATCTGGGGAATTCCCCAATCATGGAAATTCGGAAAAAATAATTGCAGAAGAATAAAAAGGTTTAACGAACTCGTCGAAAGAAAGACTTACTGCCATGTTCTGTGCCAGTTTTACGGGTCGAAAGCTCAAACCATTTGTGATCGGTAAAAGTGAAAAACCACGATGCTTCAAAAATGAAGATCGCATCTTTGCCGTGCACTACAAATCGAACTGAAAAGCCTGGATGACAGTCACAATTTTCTCACAATGGTTGAAGGGCATTAACGAGATGATGAAGAGAGAAGGAAGAAAAAATATTCTTTTTGTGGATAATGCCAGATCATATTCAAACATTTATCTGAGCAACGTGAGCCCGAAGTTCCTGCTACCGAACTGTACTTCTATAATCCAACCAATAGACCTAGGCCTAATCAAGACCTTTATAGCTCACTACCTAATCCATTTTCTGAAGAAAATGTCCCTGGGGGTGGAGGAGGCAAATTCGGCAACCGAACTAACGAAGAAGATCAACGTCATGGATGATGTCCATTGAATATCAACAGCTTGGAATAAAGTAACCCCCTACATCATCCACAGATGCTTCTGCGAAGCTGGATTCCCGTGTGAGAATCAGCAATCAAGAATAGAGGACCAAGAAGCAACAGCTGCGAGAGGCTTTTGGTCATTTCTTCAGGAGCTTCATACAGAAATTGAACCTGCAGCTTATCTCGAAGCCGACGGAAGCCTTCCGGTTTGCGACAACAACATCGTTGAAGAGGAAGAGGATAGTGACGAAAACACATAACCATAATTGACCAATGAAACAAGAAGTACGATTACTTTAATCCTTATCTTTTTTAATAAAATACACAACTGAGATGGTAGAGTACACGTTCAACTGAATTTAGTTTGACATTGCACTAACCGCCAAATCTAAACCCATGTTCAAAATTTAAAAAAATTGCATATTTTTACGAATTTCATGAAAAACAGCAAAAGAAAGGTGTAACTATTGTTTCGAAACAGCGATGTAACTCTTTAGTGTGTAATACGTAAGCGTACACGTGTGTATGGGCGGAGCAAGTAGAGAGACTGACTTTATAAGTGAGCGTGGCAATTTTCGCGTTTTGCTCGCTCGCACACCTCTCCGAATATCTTGGTACTTTTTCCAACAGTCCGCGAAATTCAAAAGCAAACAGAAAGAATGAGTAACAGCAACGTTTGGATGGTGGAATGAGGAGGTGAATCGCAGGGAGAATGGAAACAGGGTAGTCTCAAGTGCAAATTCCTAGTGACTTCAATGTAATACCTAGTGTCGTGTCGAGCTTTTGGAAACAGTTTAAGGATGCTGGATCCTTAGAGAGAAAGCTTACGCAAGATCGCCCAAGAGCCTCGTCGTCTAATGAAGATCACTATTTGCCCATTACAGGAGTGCAACAGCTTCTCAGCTCTATCATGACCTTTATGCGGCCACATGAAGTCGAGGTTCAAGGGTTACTGTTTGCAGAAAGCTACATGACAGAGGGCTATTTACAATAAGAGCTGCTGTTTGCGTCCTGCTTACTTCTGCACACAGGAGAACCCGTCTAGCCTGGTGTAGAGATCTTCGACTTTGAACCAGTTATCAATGGGGAACGTTTTATTCACTGATGAGTCTCGGTTAAGCCTAAACACTAATTCTGGACGTAATTTCAGCTGGATAAAACCAGGGATCCTTTCAACGTACGAGAAAGAGACTATTATGGCAGGGAGGTTTGGTGGTCTGTCCAGACATGTCTGACGGGCATACACCCCTACCTTTCCTTGGAAAAGGCTCTGTGACTGGTGTGATGTTTAGGGATTATGTATCTTGGACCTCTATGTTCGTCTTTTAAGGAATGCAGTTGGCTCTGGTTTCATTTTAATGGACTACAACGCACGCCCAGATAAAGCTCATCTAGTCGACGAATTTCTGGAAAGTGGTGATATTCGCTGGATGGATTGTCATATCTCCGGACCTAAACCCTATAGAATATGTCTAGAACGCTCTGCGGAGGACAACTGGAACTCGCTTTCCACCTCCCAGAACTACCAAGAACCTGAAAACAGCATTGTTGGAGGAGCGAGACTAACTGCCACAGATTCTAATGAACTGCTAATTTCCAGAATGAATTTGTTATAAGAGCTGTATAACAGCAAGAGAGGACAATACTCCCTATTAACCCATTTTTCTAGCTCAATATTGTAAGCTCTGTTTTATATCTTCTGACGGTGATGAGTCTTACTCACGATCATGCATGTGTATTATAACTTTTGAATGTTTTTTTTTCATTATATTTACCTATGTACATACCTAATTTAATTAAAATCTGTCCAGTAGTTCGGGAGATAATCGACCAAATCTGAAAATTCTCTTGAATATGGATGTAAATTCAACACCTCCATCTCTGTAACTGGCATGGCTAATCAGGTTAAGTATTCTATACAGTCTATGAACTCAATAGATAGTAGTCGTTTTCAAACTCCCTCTATACTGAACACCCCATAATCTGAACATTTTTGGTCGGTCCGATGAGTGTTCGGAATAGAGAGAGTCCACTGTATTTCGATCTAAACTGGTGCATGATAACTGAATGAACAAAACGGCGGAAAAAGCTGCAGATTTTTTGCGAAAAATAAAGATGGCTACCGGAAAAGATCTTACAATACATGAAAATAGGGTGATGGTGTGAAGCGTTAAAATCCTAAATAAATATTTATAATTTGGTAATAATGGTCAAATTTTCATGAAAATATGTCAAATTAATGAGAAATATAAAAGCAATTTCAATAAGATCATTAAAACTAAAATAAAATCAATTATAATTAATGATTTTAAATTATCTATTTAATGGAGAAAATTATTTTTTTAAAATATGAGTGAAATTTAAAAAATCGTTGAATTTAATAAATTTAGATTTAAATATTTATTTAAGATCGTTAGAATAAAAAAAGGTGACTTAAAATTAAATAACATTTCAATAAAAAAGTTGTTTTTCACGATATGTCGTTTAACATTGTTTTCTCTCCACAATGATCTTGTAAATCTTGCTCCAGTGCAAATGATTTTTAGCATGTACTTATTCTAATGGTTTCTCAACTGCGTGGACACAAAGATGCAATTTCAAAGATCTTCTAAATGCAAATGACTTTTGACAGACATCACATACAAATGGTTTCTCGCCAGAGTGGATTCGAAAGTGAGTTTTTAAAGCTGCTTTTTGGATAAATGATTTTTGACATACTTCACAAACAAATGGTCTCTCTCCTGTGTGGATGCTAAGGTGATATTGTAAATGTCGCTTTGTCGTAAATGATTTTTGACAGACATCACATACAAATGGTTTTTCGTCAGAGTGGATTCGAAAGTGAACTTTCAAAGCTGACATTTGCATATATGATTTTTGACATACATCACAAACAAATGGTCTCTCTCCTGTATGGATGCTAAGGTGATATTGTAAATGTCGCTTTGTCGTAAATGATTTTTGACAGACATCACATACAAAAGGTTTTTCGTCAGAGTGGATTCGAAGGTGAACTTTCAAAGCTGACATTTGGATATATGATTTTTGACATACATCACAAACAAATGGTCTCTCTCCTGTATGGATGCTAAGGTGATATTGTAAATGTCGCTTTGTCGTAAATGATTTTTGACAGACATCACATACAAAAGGTTTTTCGTCAGAGTGGATTCGAAGGTGAACTTTCAAAGCTGACATTTGGATGTATGATTTTTGACATACATCACAAACAAATGGTCTCTCTCCTGTATGGATGCGAAGGTGTTCTTCTAAATGTGACTTACGTGTATATGATTTTTGACATACACTACACACAAATGGTCTCTCATTTGCATCCGATTTCGCATCGGTGTGGACACGGCAATGAATTTTTAAACTTGAATCATGTGTAAATGATTCTTGACAAACATCACATACAAATGGTTTCTCACCGGTGTGGATTCGAAGGTGAACTTTCAAAGCTGACATTTGGCTATATGATTTTTGACATACATCACAAACAAATGGTTTCTCTCCTGTATGGATGCCAAGGTGATCTTGTAATTGTTGCTTACGTGTATATGATTTTTCACATACACTACACACAAATGGTCTCTCATCTGCACCTGATTTCGCATTGGTGTGGACACGGAAATGAACTTTTAAACTTGAATCATGTGTAAATGATTCTTGACAAACATCACATACAAATGGTTTCTCACTAGTGTGGATTTGAAGATGACTTTTTAAAGATGATTTTTTAATAAAAGATTTTTGACATATATCACACACAAATGGTTTATGACCAGTATGGCTACTACGAAAATGCTCTTTCAAATTGCTTTTATAAGCAAATTCTTTCTGACACACATCACAACCATATGGTTTTTCTCCAGTGTGGATAGAAAGATGCGCTTCTAATACTCGTTTCCCTTTAAATGATTTTTCACATATACTGCACACAAATTGCTTCACAGGAGTGTGGGAAAGACGATGATATCTTAATTTTGTCCTATGCGAAAATGACTCTTGACATACATTGCACACAAATGGTTTTTCTCCAGTATGTATCCGAACGTGATCCCTTAAACTAGTTTTACGAGTAAAGGATTTCTGACATACATCACATATAAATGGTTTTTCACCTGAGTGGATTAGAAAGTGATCTTTTAAATGCGATATTCTAGAGAATGAATTTTGACATATATCACATACAAATGGCTTAGAATGTATGAGAAGGTGATTTTTTAAACTGCTTTTAACTGCAAATGCTTTTTGACACACATCACATACAAATGATTTCTCTCCAGCGTGGGTGTTAAGATGACACTCTAAATCTTGTTTTTCTTTAAATGATTTTTGACAAACACTGCACACAAATGGTTTTTCACAAGTATCGATGAGAAAGTGTTCATTAGTATCTAAAGACATCTCAGGAATCTCCATATTCCTGTAAAAGTAGAATAAAATTTTGTACACACGCGCATGAATGGACTTTACCCAGGAATGGCAAATGCCACGTCTCTGTAGGTATATAGCCTCCGAAAATGACTGTTTATTGGAGGAAAGGGAAGCAGCGTTAAAAAATTCTGCACGCTTATTAGTGTTTTCCTTTTATATACCTATTTTGAGGTCACATGGGTAAAATCCATTGCTTTTTTTCTTTGGAATGGAAGTTAATAAGAAATAAACTCCACAGAAAAGCAGAAATCAAACTTTAACATCTGTAAATCTTTAATTCTGAAGAATCTACGAAAGAAAATGAAAAGAACTTTAAAAAAAAAAGTATAACATGCATAGCAATATAAAGAAATAAATCAATTATGTTTAAATTCGTTCAAAATCTCAACAATTAAAAACAAAAAAATCCCTGCCGGCTCGGGTCTACAGGCGAAGGTAGATTCCGAAATTAAGTGCTAAATTCACAAACAAACCTTACATCAAGATGAGAGATAAGCCCAGTTCCTTCACTAAGAATGAACTCTAGGGAGCTAAACATTTTGTGAAAATTCTAATATACACGAATACACACACGCATGTATATAGAATAGGTTTAAAAAATAGCTAAAGCAAATTCAGAGAACCTCAAAGTGTTAAAATAAGTTAATATTTCCATAGTCGGGTTTTTATCATGTTTTATTACATTTCTTCAAACTCACATGACGTTGAATATTCACCTGTTGAGGTCCATTTTATTTCATATATGATGCAATATTTTGTTTTTGTTTTTAATTCGTCAAACTAATTATTTCATTTTGAGTTTCCATGCGGAAATCTTGCTCTAGAAAACTTATGACGTAATATTCAATTTCTTTTCAATTCGCCAAACTATTTATTTAATTTAATGTTTCACGTGAAAATTTTGCAATAGAAAAAGCAATTGTTGTGGTGAGAATTTTATTGCTTTTTTTTTAATTGTTGGCAACTGCCATAACGAAAAATATTTATTTATTCTTTGTTTTTGTTTTTAATTCGTCAAACTAATTATTTCATTTCGAGTTTCCATGCGGAAATCTTGCTCTAGAAAACTTATGACGTAATATTCAATTTATTTTCAATTCGTCAAACTATTTATTTAATTTAATGTTTCACGTGAAAATCTTGCAATAGAAAAAGCAATTGTTGTGGTGAGAATTTTATTGTTTTTTTTTTATTGTTGGCATTTGCCATAACGAAAAAAAATTTTTTTTTCCCGTCATAGTTGAGTAAGAGCTGGTTTTAGCAGAATCATGTTAAGACGGTATTCAAAATTTTGAACTCTCCCCATTCCCATTCCCTTGGCCCGATTTTGCCCATTTTCAATCCCCGCCGAGATATTAACCATCTCAAAGTTGTTGGCGAGTTTGAAGACGATCCGTGCATAATTGCGACTTTTATCGTGCGGACAAAATTTAGTACACACACACACACAGACACATATATATATATATATATATATAAACTATTTATGTGGGGTTGGTTTTGGGTTCCTGGGGTCCTATAATGAAAAGTTATGAAGGAATTTTTCAAAAGTCGCACCATGGTAATGACTGCATTAGGTATTATTTCTTACGAAATCTACCTAAAATCTCACACAATAGATGAGGGGTAGTATGCAAATATAGTAGTACATGCAATATTGTGTACGCTATCTTGGCACCAATTAACAGATATTTGATACAATCCCTCATCTTTTTGCTTCTTTTTAGGAACAAAGGATTTCGAGCTTATTCTATCGACGATAATTTTCAGAATTTTCAAGCTATGATTTTGAGACTTTCACAAAAGTTGCTCGATATACTTAGCTAATACATTATGCATATTATATTTTTATTGCATTCGTGCATGCTTGGTGAAACATTTTTTAGTAAATCTGCTCATTTTTCATCCAATTTTTATTATTTTTTAATTCTGATTGCACGGTATTGTGTACAATGTTGTTTGTCATATTTTCTGAAAAGAACTTTTTTTTATATTAAGAACTCTGCAAATTATAAGCAAAATACTTGGCGAAATTTGGGACTGTTTTTATAAAAACCTTAATTTCTCTACGATTGTACACGCTATCCTCTTAAAAATGAACACAGTATATTACAATAAGCCACTTATTAATAATCTCGAGTTTGAATGCTTTTGCTACATTAGTTTTTACAGGGTTATCCAAAATATGTTCATTCTTTTTCAATTTGTTGACGGTCCCCTATGGGGTTTCGGGAAAAAATCTTCGCGGAAATATATGACCTATACTATATTGTTTACACACCTGCAGTTTTAGGTTAATTCCTCATGTATTTTTCTAGATATTCGAAAAATCGCAAGTGACCGGTTACCTTTGGCCATATAGTGTATTTACGAGAGTTGAAGCGCGGACAGACGGCCAGACAAACAGAAGCCATAAACACTTTTCAACTTTGTTGGAAAGTATTAAAAAGGGTAGCATACTAAGGTCTAGGGTTTAAAATGAGAAGATTTTTAAACCTATTAAAAGGCCATTCCATATTAGGTGGGGAACAATTTTTCTACATAAAACTGCTGTTTTAACAATGTTATTGTATCCTCAAATTTAAACAAGAATGCTAATAGGAAAAGGTCATAGGTTTTCTTCTAAATTTTAATGCATATGCATAGTTTATATTTTAACAGCTTATAAAGTTAATAAATACAGTAATGAACAATAGGTATTTATGTAAACATCACGTGCGGGACATTTTGTCCCTTTCTCGTGGAATGGTCCAGTTATGATTTATATTTAACGGAAAATTTTACAGTTACTTAAAAGACTCTGTATTACTTTAGAATTAAAATTGACTTATACACCGCGTCCCAAAAGTTTAGACAATCAATAAAATTTGCATTAACATAAAAAGTAATAAGGTACAATTAAAATTCGTAAGATAGGTAATAAATAAAAGCAGTTTTGCTGATATACACATATAAATTATGATCAAAGGTTTCAAATTATAAAATATACATTAAATTATACAAAAATGTACTGTCCCAAAAGTATAGACACATGTAATTTTGTTTGGTTTTACATTTATAAAAGTAACTAAAAACTTACTTTTAATATTTAATTGTATTGCCACGATACTTTATAACATCAAATACACGTTGTTCCATAAAATTAACTAAGCACTGCATTACAGAAGGAGGTATTTCATACCAGGCTTTGTCAGTTGTAATTTTTAAGTCATTTACACATGTGTATTGCTTTCCAATTTCATATATTTTACGAGATAAGATCCATGTTCATAACCCATACGAGATAAGATCCATCAATATGTTCTCCATGGGATTCAAATTTGGTTTAATTGCTGGCCAGTCAAATAGTGTGATATTGTTTTGCCTAAACCATGTTTTCGATGATGTGGGGGTATGGATGGATGCCCCATCTTGTTGGAACAAAACATATGGGGGATCTTATCTCGTAAAATATATGAAATGGAAATCAATATACACGTGTAAATGACTTAGAAATTGCAATTGACAAATCGTGGTATGAAATACCCCCTTCTGTAAAGCAATGCTTAATTAATTATATGTAACAACGTGTATTTGATGTTATAAAGTGTTGTGGCAATACAATTAAATATTAAAAGTAAGTTTTTAGTTATTTTTAAAACTGAAAAACAAACAAAATTACAATTGTCTACACTTTTGGGACAGCCCATTTTTACATAATTTAATGTATATTTTATAATTCCAAACCTTTGATCATAATTTATATGTGTATATCAGCAAAATTGTTCTTCTTTATTACCTATCTCACGAATTTTAATTGTACCTTGTTACTTTTTATATTATTGCAAATTTTATTGATTGTCTAAACTTTTGGGACGCGGTGTAGCAACATTCAAGTAGTTTCAAAAGAACTAGTCTTTACAGTCGCTCCGAAAGTTTAGCAGATTAAGAATCATTGATAGATTCAAAAGTAGAAGAGATATCTTGTCTAAAAACTTCTCTAACCCGCTATGGCAGAATATTTGACATACGATTTATATAAGATTCACCTGTTCTACCAATTTATTACAGATATTATATAGCGTTAAAATATACTAAAGTACAGTAATTTAAAATACACCAAAATATAGTGTATATGTCAAAAAGTTCAAAAATATACATACTCTAAAACATAAATAAAATTCCGTACAAATGTAAAATGATTTAAAAATACTTATATACTTGTACTACATTATATTTTCATGCATTATTATCATAATAGAGAGCTATCATAGTATAGACATTTTCCCATTATATGTTATTCAAGTTGCGTTAACTCTTCACTACACCATGTGCCACATCTGGTACATACCTAAAAACACTGTAATTCTTATTATGTAGCCATGAATTTGGCCAATATGATCTCTATGCCTGATCAAGAACAGTCCAAAGATTGGAATAACGCTTATTTTGTCCATATCAGATAGCAGCATTTGACAAAAAAAAAAAAAAAAAAAAAGAATTTGTTCTTCGGAAACAAAAAAAAAAATTCGATCAAGCTATTAAGGTAAAATTTACTTTCATTATTTTTACTGAATACTTATAAAAAATATTAATGTAAAAAAAGTTGCAGAGTGTTAAGCAGATAAAATGAATTAATTTAAGTTAATTTAGTTGTAAAATATAGCAATACAATATTTTAAAACGCTAATTGTATACATATGGTGCACGCCAGAAAATATAAAATTTTCGATGAAACATATGGTACACGCCAGAAAATATAAAATTTTCGATGAAAATTTGAATGTTTTTTTTTTTTTTTTTTTTTTTTTTTTTTGCTATTTTTCCCAATATTAAACCGATATATAGATTTCAAATATTTTTTTTCATAAAAATAGAAAAAAAATCGTGCAGTGAAGGGTTAAGTACTGCAAAGGCTCCAATCATGAAATGAGAGAATGCTGAAAATCAATTACTTAACAATTAGAGTCCGGTTCCATGGAAAAACTTTATTTGATGAGTAAGATGAGGTCCCCCCGCCAGCCTTACTAATGTACAGCCTCTCAGATGCAAAAATAGAGGAATAGTGAACCTTACAAAGCCAAAAACATTTTCCAAATCGAGTCATGGTGCGCCAACAAAAATTTACGTTACGAAGAAATGCATTCTAAAATTTAAAACAAACTGCCAAGGGTCAACCAGAATTGGCGCCGTCATCTTTAACCAACATATTGAGTAGTGACAGATAGCCCTAAATTAAAGCAGTTGAAAGCATCGCAGTTATCTCATGATAACTTTATTAGCCCCCGGTAGGCTATTTCTTTCTCCCAGCTTATTTTGTGTCGTCTCCAAAAAATAAAGTTACGTTAAGGCGTGGGTAAGCCAGCCGCAGTTTTTTAAACTTCTAAGCATCGCACATTTTCAATTTTTACACCGTCGTATTGGGAAAAAGAAGTACTTTTAAATGCAATTTGTTTGAAAACTGTATCTCTATTTATTTTTGAAATATTATTTATTTTTGTAGTTTTTAGAGCCAGTTGCTTAATATTGGCAACGGAAGTACTCCATTTCTGTAGAAAGTAAAGGAAAAATAGTTCTAAAATAGTAATTATATATTTTTGATGCCATTTTCTCATAACAACCGAAAAGAAATGTAATTAAAATATGTGCTATTTTGAAAAAATATAAACGAATAATTTCTATTAAAACACGGAGCTATTATAAACTATATTTAAATTTAAGTATTTATATTAATGTTACAAATAAATGAAGGCCTATGAATCATTAGATAGCCGTTTTTTTGTCGAGTTTCTTTAATGACGGCATCTTTTTGCTGCATTTGTGTATTATTTTGCGGTAGTGACGTCCTTTGCATGCTTTACTGTAGATGTTTAAGAGTGGATTGTAAATGTGGAATTCTTAAGCAGATGCGAATGACGTCATTTTACCTAAAATATAAAACAAGTGTGCTTAAAATTGTCAGTCTTAAAATTGAAATATGTTTCGTACTGTTTACATATACACATTTTTTTTTTCATCGGAGGCGACACTAAATTCTGAAAAAACAGTATTCCTGTTTTCTAGTTTATTGCTTTTGTTGTTATGATAACCGCAGTACATTACGCAGGCAATATAAGTGAAACTGAAGGTCATCTAGAAAGTAGTTTTCTTTTATGATTGCAAAACCCATAAATCTATCAAATTGATTTTCCAAAATGAGTTAAATTAACACATCTGCCTGAAAGAATTATCTTTTTAACTGGGATAAAATAGAGTAAAATATATGGAATTTTGACAAATAGTCCAGGCAATAGAGACCGTATAGGGGCTCTACCTAGCAAAATTCATGGTAGTTCTGGAAAAAAGGCTTACTATATGTTTTTTGGGTCGCTGAATCTGAATTTTTAACTTCCCATCAAAATTTCCCTCGGCAACCCCCCCCCCCCCCCAAATTTTGGTAAAATGCCCCCAAAAAAGGTTTTTATTAAAAAAATCAATTTTTTTATTGTTTTAGGGGAAAAGTATCTAGAAATTAAGAAAGTAGACAAAATTTGCAACAAATTAGACAGATGACATTATGACTTAGGATGAAGGGGAAGGGGGTATGTGCCTCGGAATATGCGCACGGTGCTGCGTGAACTAAGTTGCGCAATTCCACTTAACCACTCACATGTTTACATTCGCCCTCCCATCTCCCATCCGAACTTTCTCTATAAGGTTTACTTTAAGTTTTTTGGGTCGCTGAATCCGAATTTTTAACTTTCCCCCCAAAATTTCCCCCCTCGAAACCCTCCCAAATAGTTGTTTTTAACATAAATTTCTTATTGTTTTAGGGGAAAAGCATTACGAAATTCAGAAACTAGACAAAATTTGAAACAAAGAGGATATATGACATTATGACGTAGGATGAACGGAGAAAGGGAGTGCTGCCTCTGAACACGCACTGCGGCGCTACGTGCACTAAGTTATGAAGTCCAGGCAATAGGGGATTTCCCGGTAGCAGAAAGTGCGTGACGCGCGACGTGCGTCGCAGATTTATTTTGGACCTTGCAGATAAATTTGCCAACTTGAAGAAAGAAAAAAAAAATGGAGAAAATTCTGACAAAAAATATCGCGAATTCGACAAATAGTCGTCGAAAAATATCAATTTCGACAATCGTTCCATAAAAAATCGGTAATTTATAGCCAAAGGGTCGCTATAAAAACGCGAATTTCGTCAAAATCGCCCGGAAAAAAACATGAATTTCGT
Source organism: Maratus speciosus (assembly GCA_963932465.1). Classification (NCBI taxonomy): domain Eukaryota; kingdom Metazoa; phylum Arthropoda; class Arachnida; order Araneae; family Salticidae; genus Maratus; species Maratus speciosus. The sequence continues at coordinate 187,777,369 of OZ010798.1, read as the reverse complement.
CCCACAGTTGTGGAAAAAATGCAAATTTCTGTCACAGGATCGCGGAATAAACACGATTTTCGTCAAAGGATCGCGGAAAGTATGCGAATTTAGTAAAAGGATCGCAGAAAGAACACGAATTTAGCTAAACGATTGAGGAGAAAACGCAAATTTAGTCAAACGATCGCGAAAAAACGGGAATTTATGTCAAAGGATTGCCAAAAAACGCAAATTTATATCAAAGGATTGTGGAAAGAACGCGGAATTTCGTCAAAAGATCTCGAAAAACGTAAATTTCTGCCACAGGATCGCTGTACAAACTTGAATTTTATCCAAAAATTCCGAAAAAAATGTAAATTTCGTTCCAGTGGCGAGAGAAAAACGCAAATTTCTGTCACAAAAATGCGGTGGAAAATTGAATTTCATCAAAGGATCGAGGAAAAAACACGAATTTAGTCAGACAATCGCGGAAAAAATGCAAATTTCTGTAAAACGATCGCGAAAAAACGCAAATTTCTGTAAAACGATCGCGAAAAAACGTAAATTTCTGTCAAAGGATCGCGAAAAACGCAGATTACTGTCAAAAGATCACGAAAAAAAGAAAATTTATGTTAAAAGATTGGAATTAAATTTGCGGAATTTCGTCAAAAGATCGCGAAAAACGTAAATTTCTGCCAAAGGATTGCTGTAAAAACGCGAATTTCGTCAAAAGATCCCGAAGGAAAGGTGAATTTCGTCCCAGGGGCGCCGAAAAAACGCAAATTTGTCACAAAATTGCGGAAAAAACACGAAGTTCGTCAAAGAATCGTGGAAAAAACGCAAATTTCGTAAAGGATTGCGAAAAAAAGCTCACTTTTGCCAAAGGATCGCGAAAAAGCGGCAAATTTCATCAAAAGATCGCGAAAAAACGAGAAATTTCCTCATAAGATCGCGAAAAAACGGTAATTTTCGTCAAAAGATCGAGAAAAAAACGGCAATTTTCGTCAAAAGATCGAAAAAAATGGCAAATTTCGTCAAAAGATCGCTAAGAAAAACATAATTAGTGCCGGTAGTGAATTTTCGCTCTCTGTCCCCCCCTCTGTTATAACCTTTCGGAAAATTTGCTGTGAATTTCAGTTTTTTTTTTTTTTTTTTTACTCAGAATCACCCCTGGTATTAATCAGAAAGAACGCTGTTTATTTTAACACTCATAATGTTTGTACATAAGAAAATGTAACACGCTACTCCCGCAGACAATTTTCATCCCACTAAATTGCTGTCGCAGACACAACCATAACTTTCTGCTACTGGGGGGGATTTTACCTGAAAAAATTAATACTAGTTCTGGATTTCGACTCACTTTATGTTTTTTGGGTCGCTGAATCCGAATTTGTAACTTCCCACCAAAATTTCACCCGGTAGCCCCCCAAAAAATTGATTTTTTGGAAAAATTTGGTTTTTGAGAAAAGCGCGCGGGGAATGTTCCGAGGCAGCCCCCTCTCTCCCCGTTTATCCTACGTCATAATGTCATGTATCTTAATTGTTGCAAATTTTGTCTAGTTTCTGAATTTCGTAATGCTTTTCCCCTAAAACAATAAGAAATTTAAGTTAAAAACAACTATTTTGGGGGGGGTTTCGGGGGGGGGAGAATTTTGGGGGTAAGTTAAAAATTCAGATTTAGTGACCCAAAAAACTTAAAGTAAACCTTATAAGAAAAGTTCGGAGGGGAGATGGGAGGGCGAATGTGAACGTGTGAGTGGTTAAGTGGAATTCCGCAACTTAGTCCACACAGCACCGCGCGCATGTTTCGAGGCAGATCCCCCCTTCCCCTTCATCCTAAGTCATAATGTCATATATCTAATTTGTTGTAAATTTTGTCTACTTTCTGAATTTCTAGATACTTTTTCCCTAAAACAATAAAAAAATTGATTTTTTTAATAAAAACCTTTTTTGGGGCCTTTTTACCAAAATTTGGGGTGTTGCCGGGGGAAATTTTGGTGGGAAGTTACAAATTCGGATTCAGCGACCCAAAAAACATAAAGTAAGCCGATTTCCAGAACTACCATTAATTTTGCTAGGTAAAATTCCCTATTGCCTGGACTAAAAGCAAAAGAGTGTTTTCGTTTAAAATAAAAAGACTGAAGGAATAAAAATTAAAAGAGATGGGAATTAATTACATTTTAATACATTTAAATTAATAAATTAGGCCTAATATGTGTACATCATAAAGCGATACAAATTTTTAGCGCTGTTTGGATAGCAGATTTCCACACTAATTATTCTAGGCGCTGTAGTAAATGTACCATTACACTATTAAGAGGCCACACTAGTCACTCAAAAAGAACCGGATGATAGTGTTAATCCTATGAGGAAGTTATTTTCAAATATCTCGCTTAAATTTTGATATTTTCGAATGATTTTTTTGCACAGGATAGCTGAGGACGATCTACATCCGGGCTAGGTTTTACTTTTTTGATTTTGGTTTCAGATTAAAAAAAAAAAAAATCTTTTACTTTCGGAACCGGTTTGAACCAGTTCCGAAAGTTAAAGTAACTTAAAAAAAATCTGAAACTAAAATTGAAAAAGTAAAAACTAGCCCGAATGTAGATCGTCCTCAGCTATCTTGTGCAAAAAAAAAAAAAAAAAAAAAAAAAAATCATTCGAAAATATCAAAATTTAAGCGAGATATTTGAAAATAACTTCATAGGATTAACATTATCATCCGGGTCTTTTTGAGTGACTAGTGTGGCCTCTTAAGACTATACGGCATTTAAGTGACTTAATTTTTTTTTTTTTTTGAAGCGGGTGACTCGGAATGAGGCTTGACTTCTACGGTGTTTGAAAACGTTCATTTAAGTCACACAGAGTTAAGTGACTTAAATCCTTTAGTCTGAACTTACTTAGTACATTGGTGTGCAAAACTTAAACAACAAGCATAAAATGCTAATTTTCGAACATGTGAGTACTCAAAAGTAAATGATATAAACATCAGGTGCAGCAAATAGGTATTATATCTACAACACACCTAGCTGATGTGATATCTCTTTCATGTCACACATGGCCACAAGTGTCACAGTCACTATGGAGAAACAAAATTTGGAATCTTTCATTCGCCCCATTATTACTCTAAAATGATCGTCATATGGTGACTCCACTGAGAAGTCATTGTGACTGTTGTTTTGTGATGAGTCACCAGGTGACATTACAACGAGGTCACCTTGTGATTCTCATGTGACTGTCATTTGAAGACTCAGTTTTGAAGTCATCGTGAGCATTGCATTGCGCTGAGTCTGAAAATAAGGTCACAATGAAGTCACATGGTGACTTTCAGGTGACCGAGACCCTACAGTGAAGTCACCATTGCCGTCCTTTGTGAAAAGTCACCAGATGATTTCATTTTCCATCACTTGGGAACTCGTCACAAAACAGCTATCGTGATGATTTTACAATGGAGTCTCCAAATGACGTTCACATGGGGGTCACAAGGTGACTTCATTGTAAAGCCATCTGGTGACTCGTCACAAAGCAGCAGTCATGGTGACTTCTCGGTGGAGTGATCAAATGAGATTAAGAATGAGACGAATGAAAGACATCACATTTCAGTTCATTGTAGTGACTGTGACACTTGTGAGGTCATGTAGACTTCCTATAGGCTGGCTATGCTGTTAGGATAACACCTATTTTTTACACTTGCTGTTTATAGAATTTTCTTTTGAGTACTCACGTGTTTAGAAATTAACATTTCGTGTTCATTGATTAAGTTTTACACACCAGTGTATAAAGGTCTGCATGAGACAAAATTTTCAAACACAGGTTCATTGTTGTCGATGGTCAAAAGTAAAATTTCCAACCCCCCTCCTCCCCCCCCGGAACACTATAATATCCCCCCAGAGACATACAAATTCCTCCGGGGGAAAAGTATCTGAATTCAACACTGTGGCTCAGTCTCGGCCTGAGCCAAGCGAGAATTGTTACAATAAGGCCCCATCCAACTCAATTTCTTCGATATTTTTTTTGCCAGTATTACCCCACACATAAATTTCTTTAAAAGAATATTGCATATATATTTAAGCAAACATTTATAAATACAGTAGAACCTCTTTTATCCGAAACTCTTTTAACCGAAATTCTCGGTTAACCGAAATCCATTTTTAAAGCTTTTTTTTTTTTCCTACTATCACATTCCTTGTGTGCAAAATCCATTTTGAAAGTTTTTTTTTTTTTTTTAACTATCATATTCCTTGTGTGCAAGCGGTCCTTTCCGAACTACGAATACATATAAATATTTTCGATCCCCTTTCTTAGAGTTCCTTTGAATTTAACTTGAGCTCCCGTAACCTGCGGAGTGGAACGAAGAAAACGAACAAATTAGAAATCGTGAAGCTTTTGAACGTTTTGCAAAAGGTTTGATATGGCTGGACCAGCAGAAAGACTGTGATGCTGGTGAATTAATACAATATTAAAAACTCCGTGACAGAGCTTCAAAGCAAAGGCAATCAAAGCGACAAACAAAACATATTTTCAAACCCTTGTGATACATGCAAAAGGTACTTAATTTCAAAATTAAAATTCAGGTAATTTATTCTTGTTTTTATTTTGCTATTGCTTTATTTTTATTAAGTACTTGTTACCATAATAAGAAATATTCGACATATTTCTCCTTAATGAAAATATGCTTAATATGCTACTGAAGCATTCTCGATTATCCGAAAATTTCGATTTTCCGAAAGATGGTAGGTCCCAATTACTTCGGGTAATCGAGGTTCTACTGTACAGCATTTTTCAGACAATTTGTCCACAAGCCGTGGTATACCGAATTACAATATTAATGATCTCATAAGACAATTACATTCAAATGAGTCTCATTAAAATTAAATCCTTTAGAAAGAAAGAAACATATCGGAAAGTGTACGTCAAACATGGCCAATGAGGTGTGTTTGTACTATAACTAGTTTTAGAAATACATTCGATGCTTTTTATTACGACCAGGGATGCAGTGGAGGGTATACGGTGGTGTACGCTGTATACCTTCTGGATTTTTTTAAGGAACACCGTATACCCTCTGTTTCTCAAAAAAGCCATAGTATATACACTGTAGGCCCTTGAGCGTATACCCTCTGCTTTGAGCGTATGACCTCTGCATTTTTTACGACTACACCACTGATTACGACCCCTCGCGTGCCAAAGATGAGGGTCGTAATAATGGAAGTGCATGACAATTAAGGTTTCAAAGGAAATTTTATAATACAACATTATTATTAAATTCTGTTTACTTTCATATCAAATAAACATTAACAATGAATAATTATAAAAATCAATTTAAAAGAATGATTTCGTATTTCTAAAAGAAAATTTAAAGTAAATGTTAAATTACACACAAAAAAATAGTTACTGACATATTAACATTTATGTTCTACGAAAATAATTCGAAATAGTCGTTTATTTTTTGTGCATTTTTATATTTTCTTTAAACAAAATTTTCCATCTCAAATAGAGATGATAAGTAAACAACGTTTTAAAGTGTCATTTTAAGACATTTTACAAAAGGCATCAAAGCGCTGTGAGCAAAGAAAATGGTAATATTTTTCGGAGAAAAAAAATCTGGAGGAAAAGTCAATTCGGTCGCTGTATTGGGAAATAAGCTGCTAGCCGGACGTTATATTGGATGTAAAAATAACATATCATAAAGGGGATATATTTAGGGACATTTTGAATCGGTCGTTATACTGGAACGATCGCTATAATGGGTGGTCGTTATAACGAGCGTCAACTGTATTCAGTTCTTGTTGCACTCTTATGCGAAAATGCATGAATACAAAATTTATTACTATTATATATACGAGGATGGTTCAATATTTATTGTCCAAAATGTGTATAAAATATTTGTACTGCGATGGTTGATGTGCAATAGTGAAGCCTAATGTCTTAGATGCCTATATGCTCAATTTCAGAACGGTAGCTGCTATATTAACATAGTTTTTTTTTTCGTTTTAGGTGTAAGAGGTGACACCCAGGGGCCTCGCTAAGGGGGGGGGGGGAGACTGGTGGAGCCTCATCCCCCCCCCCCCCCAAACATTCGCGAATGTTATTATACTTGGCAAATTTGTTTAAAACTTTAATAAAAACTATAATATATTTCCTATTTCTGAAAGACTTAGCAAAAATTACAAAACTAATTGGGAATATTATTAAACTTTTAACAAATAAGAACTATATTACAATTTCTAACTGCGGTAAGTTGGCAAAATTATAAAACGAGTTGGCAAATACTGAAATTTGATTTGGCAATTTAAGGTTCTCCCTCCCACCAATAAAAAGTCTTAGCAATGGCGCTGGTGGCACCTAGATTGAAAGGGGTGGGGGTGAGGGGCAAGGCTGGTTTGGACCTTATGGGGGTCAGACCTGAAGCAGTTCTGTGATAGATTTGTGACGGCAGTGGATGAGACGTGGCTACATCACTATGATACCGAGTCCAAACGACAGTAGCCACGTCTCATTCACTGTCAACCCCCCCCCCACACCAGGCCCCCTTTTCAAGCTAGGTGCGACCTTTCACACCAAAAACGAAAAAAATATGTTAATATAGCAGCTACAGTTCTGAAATTGGGCATATACGCATCTAAGACATTAGGCTTCATTATTCCACATCAACCATCGCAGTACAAATATTTTATACACACTCGGGTCGGGACAATAATTATTGAACTACCCTCGTATTACATTCAATAATACGCCCATAATAGGACTCCATTTTAAATAGGACGCAATCACCATGCCAATCTATAATCAGTACCTATCATGGGATATCATTGAATTAATTATGTATGATAGGATTTAATATAATGAAAGAAAACTGATTAATATATTTTTAAGACTCGATTCGATTTTAATAAAATTTGAACTTATTTGACAAAATTCTGCAACGATTATATATATATTAAATTTCAAATCATTCTGTTGGGTAGTTTTTGCGCTATTATATGCGGACAGACGGACAGATAGTCGGACCAGACGACGATTGCACGCGCGACATATTTACATAATTGCAAACGCACCTAAAAATGATTAAAATAGTCATAATTTGAAGTTCTATAAAGGAAATGAATAGATTACGCTTTAATTTATTACGTCAAAATAAACTTCTATAGGTTCTGTAAACACATGTACAGTCGTCAAAAGAGAGAAAAACCCGTACTTTTTAATAACCAAATTGTCGCAGAGACATGCGAGAGGTACTTTTCGACTCGTAATCTTGTCTACTTTCCGAATATGAATATAAATTTTGAAATTATAAAATCATCTACATATTAAAAATTGTTCCAACTTTAACCCTTTAGTGCGCAGCTTTGCATATATGCAAAAATTTAATAGATTTTTTATTCATATATGCCAAATTCAAACCAGAAAATTTAAATAGCAATATTTGCTTTAATTAATAACAGACATTCAGTACTTAAATAAAGCGAAATTAACCATTGAAACTTTCTCGTGTAAAGTCAGATTATCTGAACTACGTTATTTCTAGAACGTATTCTATCATGGAAATTAAAGGGTTAAAGGTTAAGATTTATGAAATAAATAACTATATAAATCAGGTATTTGGAGACATACTTCTTCAAATATTTACTAATTTGCAATATTTTAGCGTAAAACAGCCACACGACAGTAGTTTTTATAGATTTTACTTGTTGTCTGAGCGAAGCGAAGGCTAATACTCAGCGAAATATTACTGTCCGGACACTTTACTACTACGATGGATATTAACGCCATGTCCTACTAAAAAAAAGCCTAATAAAAACCTTTCGTCAAGCATAACTCAAAAAATATTTGTCGGATTTCGTTTCTGATTGCACCAGAAGGTACCTATGAGGGTCGCCTACTGAATGCACCTACTATGAAAAGTAAGTTCCAAACCGTTTAAAAATTATATAGAAAAAACTCTTAAAAAAGCACAATTTATCTGCATGCGTCACAGAAATTTGGTGTGCGTCACTTTCACCGGTTGATGTTTTCGTAGACAACTGGTTTGAAAGCATGGAGCAAATTAAAAAAAATACGCAAGCAGTAATATTGAATAGATCAGTTTCAACCACGTGATCACAAATCTTGCAACAACCCGTGGCAACCAGTTTTGGTGGGCAAACAAATAATAATACAGTATTCCGTACCACGGTGACCGTTTTTAGCCTGTTGTATAAAATCTGGCATGTTGTATGACATACAATTGTGGATGATTAAAACAAAAGACATGAGTGTTTATTGATCCGGGAGGTTATCTTTCTCTGGATGTCTGTCTGTCTATCATACAGCATGCAATTTTCTTGTAAAGGATGATATTATTATGCAGTAAAACCTCCATAACGGACACACCCGATTAGTGGACACCTCTATATAGCGGGCATTTTTTCGATTACCAACCCTTAAATAACTGTACATTTTTTACTCTCAGTAGCGGACACCTCCAAATAGAGGACAAATTCTGCCCTCCGAGGTGTTCGCTATTCAGAAGTTTTACTGGTAAAACCTCCATAGCGGACACACCCGACTAGCGGATACCTCTATTTAGCGGACATTTTTTCGATTACCAACTCTTAAATAACTGTTATGTTTTACTCTCAGTAGCGGTCACCTCTAAATAGAGGACAAATTCTGCATTCTCGGGGTGTCCGCTATTCAGAGGTTTTACTGTATATAATATTGATAATTATTTTACAGGGCCGCACAAAAGAATAAGAATATATGAAACGAATATGAACTAAATTCGGGATTGGTAGATCGCTGATGGTAATGTAATTTTAGGATGTTGTTACAGTCATCCGCAGCATGTTTTTAGAGTTTCGTTCATCTAACGAAACCCTACCTGTCTCACTCCTTTGTCTGTCTGTTTGTCCGTCTGTCACAGAGACCGTTCTCAGAAACTATATATGTCGGAGACTTGAAAATTTGCATACTTATAGCTGAACACCACACATCAAATGGCAAATAATAAAATTTTGAAAAAGTCTAATATTTAACCCTCTGGGCTCTAACTTGTATATTTTAAGCAATTTTTCTAACTCAGCCCCTAATTTAATTAAGTTGGAGTCATGAAATTTTACATACTTATAGCTGAACATCTCACATCAAACGACAAATAATAAAATTTTGAAAAAGGCTTAATATTTAACCCTTTGGGCTCTAACTTGTGTATTTAAAGCAATTTTTCTAACTCAGCCCCTAATTAAGTTGAAGACATGAAAGTTTGCATACTTATAGCTGAACACTTGCGATAACACGATAAATCATAAAATTTTGAAAAAGTCATATTTAACACTCCGGTCTCTAACTTCTGTATTTTAAGATATTTTTCTAACTCAGCCCCTAATTAAGTTGGAGACATGACATTTTGCATACTTATAGCTGAACACCTCACATCAAACGACAAATAATAAAATTTTTAAAAAGTCTAATATTTAACCCTCTGGGCTCTAACTTATGTATTTTAAACAATTTTTCTAACTCAGCCCCTAATTAATTTGGAGACATGAAATTTCGCATACTTATAGCTGAAATCCTCACATCAAACGACAAATAATAAAATTTTGAAAAATGTCTGATATTTAACCCTCTGGGCTCTAACTTATGTATTTTAAGCAATTTTTCTAACTCATCCCCTAACTAAGTTGGAGACTTGAAAGTTTGCATACTTATAGCTGAACACTTGCGATAACACGATAAATCATAAAATTTTGAAAAAGTCATATTTAACCCTCCAGTCTCTAACTTCTGTATTTTAAGCAATTTTTCTAACTCAGCCCCTAATTAAGTTGGAGACATGAAATTTTGCATACTTATAGCTGAACACCTCACATCAAACGACAAATAATAAAATTTTGGAAAAGGTCTAATATTTAACCCTCTGGGCTCTAACTTGTGTATTTTAAGCAATTTTTCTAACTCCGCCCCTAATTAAGTTGGAGACATGAAAGTTTGCATACTTATAGCTGAACACCTCACATCAAACGACAAATAATAAAATTTTGAAAAAGGTCTAATATTTAACCCTCTTGGCTCTAACTTGTGTATTTTAAGCAATTTTTGTAACTCAGCTCCTAATTAAGTTGGAGACATGACATTTTGCATAGTTATAGCTGAACAACTCACATCAAACGACAAATAATAAAATTTTGAAAAAGTCTATTTAAACCTCTTGGCTCTAACTTGTGTATTTTAAGCAATTTTTCTAACTCAGCCCCTAATTAATTTGGAGACATGAAATTTTGCATACTTATAGCTGAACACCTCACATCAAACGACAAATAATAAAATTTTGGAAAAGGTCTAATATTTAACCCTCTGGGCTCTAACTTATGTATTTAAAGCAATTTTTCTAACTCATCCCCTAACTAAGTTGGAGACTTGAAAGTTTGCATACTTATAGCTGAAAACCTCACATCAAACGACAAATAATAAAATTTTGAAAAAATCTAATATTTAACGTCTAATATTTTGTCTCGCGCAATTTTTAAATTTAAACTGTTTTGCAATACTATTTTTTGTTCATTTTGCATAATAAGTGTAATGTGACGTAATTTGTTCTATTTCAGATTTCTAACGCATGTTAATGAATTTATTTTACAATATCCTTTCTTTTTTAAAATTCACATGTAAATATAGTTTTTATGGCGTAATTTCCAATAAGTGCCTGTTTTTTATACCTAATTATTTAATTCTAATTTGAAGGTTTTTTTCTGTTTATAATAGTAACGTGTAAATAATTTTTTTATTTGAAGCAAACATTATTGTTTGCGCTGCTTATACAGTTGGCAACAGTTTAAATTAATACCATTTTCTAAAATATGTAAAAAATATCTGTCAAAATGCTGAATATTTGAATTTAAAATAGAAATAAAACCTCAAAAAATGAGTCAAATTAAAAAAATTAATGAAATCTGCAGACTGGGATCTTCTATTGAATAAAATGATCTAAAAATGATTAAATTCCCATGTATAGCTTTTGTTCTTATAAATTCTTTTTAATGGAACGATTTTGTCCAACTTTAGCATTAAATATCTCTTAAAATAATTCTTCGATTTGAAAACTGTATGCATTAGTGTGTTGATCAAACATTTCGCTATAATACCACCGATTTTCATATATTTGTATGCAATAGTTTTCTTAATATTAACGAAGAAAGACCTCCGGTCACAAAAAATTCAAAACCGGCGGCGGCAGCGGTGATAGCGTTAGTTACTTTTTACAGAATAGAGAGATATATAAAATGAAAACTTGTCTATCTGTCTGTTTGTAATTCTATAAAAAATCCACAATTTGGAAGCCAAAATTGTGAAGAGATACGTACATGTGTATTAAAACATCACCGAGACAACTAAAGTAATCCGGAATCGAAATAACTTATAGTTAATTTTTAATTAATAAAAACCCACCAATTTAACAGCAATTTCTTATGAAATTTAAACAGTTTTCGTTATAGCAGTTGCCAACAATTAAAAAACACAATACAATTATTACTACAACAATTAATTTTCTACTGCAAGATTTCCACGTGAAAAATGAAAATGAAATAAATAGTTTGCCGAATTTAAAAAAAAGGTGAATATTACGTCATAACTTTTCTATTGCAAGATATTGACGTGAAATATGAAAATGAAATAAATGGTTTGACGAATTTAAATGAAAGTGAATATAACTTCATAACTTTTCTATTTCAAGGTTTCCACGTGAAAGAGGAAAATATTACGTCATATTGGAAATATAAAGGGCATGGTGGATATAGTATAACGTCATATGAGTGTGAAAAATGTATTGAAGTATGATAAAAACCCGATTAGGGAAATATTGGCGTATTTTAACATTATTGCTCCAATTATAAATTGAAATAAGTTCATTTATAGCTGTATTCTTTTGCGTCTGTTATATACATTTATACATTTTTATATAGCGTTTTCATATGATTCATTCAACAACATTTCGACTGCTTTTTTTAATGTTTGTTTTGTGTTGTATGTTAAATTTTGAAATTGATTTTTCAGAGCAAACATCCTTCAAATTCTGGGCAACGTGGCAATTCGTGGCAAACATGGGCAATTCTGGGCACTTTAGTTTGTAACAGATAAATGGCTTTTGTATCTGTACATCTAATGCTAATATTATAAAGCGTTATAATATTATAAAGTATATAATATTATTAATGCTTGTACGTTTGTGAGGTGTTATCTCTGAAAGTACATAGCCAACTTAAAAAAATGTTGGTGGCCATCTCTGCTCCGAAAAAAAGACTATTTATGTCAGTGCAAGAACCTACATCGCTGCAGGAGCAAAAAAGTTCTAAAATTGTGATTTCTGCGATATTAATTGGGTTAGAAACTTTAAATTTGGTGCGGTAGTTACTTTTAAGATGTAAATACTCGTAATGAACGCTCTCTAAAAGGTTCAATTTGACGGATAAACGTAAAAATTTCTAGACAGGTTCTAAACTATGATTTATTTGGAATACTGAAATTTTTGGGATACTGTTGGGGTTAGAAACTAGAACTTTGGCATGGTAGTAATTAATAAGATGTAAATGCTCGTTGTAGAACGAATTCTAAAAAATAGAAAGACTAAAGAAAGCGGAAAAAGATCTAAAGATGATCTAAGTAACGAAGAACATGGAACTGTTAGGAATATAAACATGAAAATTGACATGGCTGTATTTATCATGACGTAAATTCTCGCAATAGAACAATTTCTAAAAATGTCGCTATATAAAACAGTGCAGAAACAAAAAACTTTCAAAAATTTTCTATTTCTCTGTTACTGCTGAGCCCAAAATCTTGAAATTTTGCTTCGGGTTAGTTTTAAAATATACAATTGTCTCTATGAATGGTTTCTAAAAAATTTAAAAAGATGAAATTAACGGAAAGCGATCTCAATTACCATTAATTTGGAATTATTAGGTACAGCAACTTTAAATATTTCATAATGCTGCATTTCCTCCGCAAAACATGCGATTTAAATGCAACAAAACTGATAGATACCCACCTAGCATTAAATAAATTGTGTAAATATTGAATAAAGATCTGTATGAAACAGTGAGTAGGTTGCCCGAAAGTACTTGTTAAAGTGTTCCTTCTCCAGGCTTTTCTCTCTCTCGCCAAGGCCACTAACAGAGGGAAGTGCCGTTTTAAATGTGATATGAATTTTTTATCCGATTCATTTTTCTAGACATTTTATCATAAGGTCATATTCTCAATTATCATTAGTAGATTTTTTATATATTAACTTATTCTGGTGAAATTTTGTAATCGGGTTCATATTGGCGTATGTTAGCTTGCATGATTTGCTGAATAAATATGTATGGATTTGTAAATTACTTCAAATGACACTTTGACAGCTCAAAAGTTATGCAGATGATGTATTCAGATCTTGTGTCATACTTTATGTAGTAATCATTGCCGATTTCTTTTATTTAATACATGCTAAATACAGCTCAACTTGTGCAGAATATGTTTGAAAACAAAACAATACAGCGTATGTAGTGGCCAGCATACACTCATCATTTAAATCCGATCGAGCATATTTAAAGCACACTCTAACGAAGCATTGCATGCCACTTTTGATGTATTCGGTACTTTGATACTATATTAGATTTTGAGAAGAGAATTCCTTAAATGTTATCGACAACCTCATTGCATCCGTGGAAAACTGATATTGTACAATATTAACTATTCCGGGGGAGCACACACCATATGAAGTATAGTCCATTCTTTTTAAACATCATATATTTGTCATTTAATGTTACTCAAATTGGTGCGGAGCGTCTGATTATGCTCTTGACATCATTTTATACAGTTAAAATTCCGATATAAGTAAATTAGTGTTTCATTTTCTATTTTACTTTTAATATATTGCGTACTTTCAATTTTATATCCATGCATGGCTGTCTTGAATGGTTTGATTTCCCATTTTTTTAAACAGTGTATACGAATTTATATATAAGATTTTGTAATTCTACAATTCGTTTATTTTCATCATTTCAATTTTTCGGAGTATATGGACAATTAAAGGTAACATCTCATTTTCTTTGCTTCCACATGTTATTGTTAAATCTATGTTCTCAGTAATATCGCTCAGACTAATCCCTCTGAGGGAAGTCCTAGTATTGCAGATGTGCAACAGAAGAAAAGATTGACGTATTATATGAAAAATATATCTCTGATTTTTTTTTTTTTCTCCTGTATAATAAACCTTTCAAAGAATTATATATATTTTTTTCAAAACAAAATAAAAAATCGCGCATTTAAGGGTAAAATTTGAAATGGTAATATCCCCTTTTGACACCATATTTGAGTTTTTTTTTAAATCAAGGCAGGCGAGGAAAAAGTCTTTTTTTATATGCTTTTTCATAGAGTTGAGAAAGAACATACATGTGTTAGGAGTTTATCCATAAATTTAGAAAAATATCTTACAAGGAGGTATATCGGGGTCATACAATTGGTTACCTTTAAGATTATAAAAGTAAAACAAACTCACTTTATATGTAAGAAAGTGCCATAATTTTTTTTCCGGTTAATTTCTCAGGTTTTATTTTCTGGAATTCTTTGATAATAGGATTTTTGTATCCAGCATTATATCAAGTCATCTTTTAGTCGGTTGTGAAATATTTCTCTGTTTAATTTAGTATTTTTATGATATAAACATAGGCTTTAAATATTATTATAACTATCTATACATCTATTGTGAATTGTTTCATTAGTCCAAGAGCTGTTAAACATTTTAGGGAAGGTATTTGAGGCACCCTGAAAATTTGTGCAACACTTCTTTTGTAATGCCTGAATACAAAATCGAATGTCTGGCTGAAGGATCGTGGGCCAAAACCTGTGCCAGACAAAAAATGGCACTTGACACGTGTCTGCCACAGTTTTTGTGCCGACTAAAGTGTCTGTCATTTTCAAAATATTTTTTTCTAAGCATAAATATTATTCTGTCTCAATCTCAGCGTGCCTCAAATACCTTTTTTGGGTAGTCAAAAAATGGCACTTGACACGTGTCTGGCATAGTTTTTGGGCCGACTAAAGTGTCTGTCATTTTCAAAATATTTTTTTCTAAGTATAAATATTATTCTGTTTCAATCTCAGCGTGCCTCAAATACCTTTTTTGGGTAGTGTCAAAAAATGGCACTTGACACGTGTCTGGCACAGGTTTTGGGCCACGATCCTTCAGCCAGACATTCGATTTTGTATTCAGGCATTACAAAAGAAGTGTTGCACAAATTTTCAGGGTGCCTCAAATACCTACTCAAAAATGTTCAACAGCTCTCCTACTATATTATATACTAGCAAAATCCGCAGATTTGCTCGCGCAATCGTTGAAATATGCCAAGTGGTATTTGTATGTCTAATTTTTATTGGAAGATATTATACAGTTAGGAATAATTCAAAAATTACTAATTAAGCGACAGTATGGCTAAACTTCACTATTACACTCTATTGGGCGAAAATGAAACTTAAATTAATAAGAAGAAATAAGACTAATTCTAAATAAATTATAATCTAGAATGTATGTTGATGCTTTTATGCTAATTTCACACGCGTTAGTTTTCATTTGAAGTCTTGATTTTTTAGAACCATTTTTAGCACACATATGCAACTTGACAATAACCATCATGCCAAACTCCAAGCTTCTAGTCTAACGTCTACCACGCTTCTGGTGGTAGCGGCACGAACATAAAATATATCCTATGTTGGAACAAGGACTGTGACTATTGATTTACCAACATTAATTTTGAAATCGATTTGGTATTTACTAAGATTCCATGGAAAACGTAATTTAGAAAGATTGTAATGATTGTATATGATGGCTTTTCGCTCATTTTACACATTTAAATTTAGAATCGTTTAGAAACTGTCCTTGAGAGCATTTTCATCTTATAAGTATCTATCATACCAAATTTTAAGTTTCTATCTTTAACAATGCAATAGAAATCGTAATTTAGAACATTTTTATAATGATTTTCACATTTCCTACTTTTAAATTAATTTTTTTAAGGTGTCTCAGGGCTCTTAAAATTGGAAAAAATGAAAATAAAACACATTTTTCAAAATTTAATATTTTAAATTGTATATGGCTGAATCCATATCAACTCAGGCAGGGGGGTTACCTTCATAGTCTCAGAAGTTTTTGAATTGAACATATGTTAAAATTTAAGAAAAAGTAAGATACTTGTATATTTTCATTTTGCCCAAAAAAATTCCTGGCCCGAGATACAGGCCGCCAAAGATGACATCCCCGGCATCCTTTCTCATTCGCGATTTTCGATAAAAATTTTAAAGTGCTCTATCTCTAGAACGGTGCAAGATATTTTGTTGCGGTTTATTTTATTTTAAAGATAATATTCTTCTGTTTAAAATGATATACCCAATTTTGAAAAATGTATTCAACTTTTCTTGTGGCAGCCTTTTGAAAAAAAAAATTTTTTTTCAAAAAAAATTTTTTTTTTGGAAATGCCAATCCCAAAAATTTTGATTTTTTTGCTGTTGATCAATACCATTGGGAACTACCTTCACTGTAAAGGAGAACTTGCACTTTTGAGTTTAACAAATTTTAGAAACGTTTAAAAAATTAAGAGAATTTTACAGGAACTGTATAAATACAGTTCCAGTAAAAGTCACTGAATTTTTGCTTATTTGTATCATATTTGTAAGGATAAGCCTACTATATATCCTAAACAAGTTAAAAATTGCAATATCAAATGTGGCAAATGAGGTGCGTGCATACTATAACTAGTTTTATAAATATTCAGATCTTGGTGCAATAAGTGTTACACCTCTTGGGCAAAAAGGCATGAATACAAAATTTATTATGATTCTACATATTAAATTCAGTAATACGGAAGTAATATGAATTCATCTTAAAAGGACTTAATCGCCATGGCAACCTAGAATCATTACCTATCATGGTATATCATTGAATCAATTATGTATTATAGGATTTTTAAATAGAATGAAGAAAACTTTTATTAATGTGTTTTATGTTTTAATTTGATTTTCATAGCATTTGAAGTGATACATACTTTATTTTCAATACCGAACATAGTAAAACAATCTCAATAACATATATCAATTACACAGCAATACAAATTATATTAATACAAGTTAGAGTTCAGACAGATGGGCAGATAAATCGAATCCATAAACACTTTTAACTATGTTGGAAATTGTTAAAAGCACATAAATAGGTCGGAATTTGACTTTTAGAAATTTATGTCAATAGACGGAAGCATACTTGAATACTTTCATACAACCCTGTATTTTACCTACTATCTTTATATACATGCCACTATTTAGATAATATTTAATTAACATTAAAACATCCTTAAAACCAGTGAAATCACACTTCCAGAGATTATCATCCATAGACGGCCATGTATCTAATTCTTTGTGTGGACCTGTATATCATTTTATCTATATTCTCCAAACATATCTTAGTATACTAAATGTAGTTCAGTGTAAAAATGCATAACCCATTTAAAAATCACCTTTAAGCTACTTTCATTCATACTCAGTAAACCCTTAAGATTTCTTTTGTGTAGCCCTGTATATGACCTACAGCATTTATGCACACAACGTAATATGGAAAAATTTAGTTAAACTTAAAAACTCAAACACAACTAAAAATGCACTTCCAGCAATACCCTTATGATTTCTTTTGTGTAGCCCTGTATATGATCTACAGCCTTGATACACACAACGTAATATGGAAATATTTAATTAAACTTAAAAACTCATATCGCAACTAAAAATGCACCTCTAGCAATCATTGCTAATGTACAGTATTTCCAATAAGGTAAAGTATCCGAAATCTTTTGTGTGTCCCTGTAAACACTATGCACTTTCTATGACACAGGAAGTAATTTTTTGTAAACCTCTGCAATAAAGTATGTATCACTTCAAATGCTATGAAAATCAAATTAAAACATAAGACATTAATAAAAGTTTTCTTCATTCTATTTAAAAATCCTATAATACATAATTGATTCAATGACCCATGATAGGCAATGATTCTAGGCTGCCATGGCGATTAACTCCTTTTAAGATGGATTCATATTACTTCCGTATTACTGAATTTAATATATGGAATTACAGTAAATTTTGTATTCATGCCTTTTGCCCAAGAGTGTAACACTTATTGCACCAAGATCTGAATATTTATAAAACTAGTTAATACTATGCACGCACCTCATTTGCCACATTTGATATTGCAATTTCTAACTTGTTTAGGATATATAGTAGGCTTATCCTTACAAATATGATACAAATAAGCAAAAATTCAGTGACTTTTACTGGAACTGTATATATACAGTTCCTGTAAACTTCTCTGAATTTTTTAAATGTTTCTAAAATTTGTTAAACTCAAAAGTGGAAGTTCTCCTTTACAGTGAAGATAGTTCCCAATGGTATTGATCAACAGCAAAAAAATCAAAATTTTTAGGATTGGCATTTTCGAAAAAAAAAATTTTTTTTGAAAAAAAAATTTTTTTTTTCAAAAGGTTGCCACAAGAAAAGTTGAATACATTTTTCAAAATTGGGTATATCATTTTAAACAGAAGAATATTATCTTTAAAATTAAAAAAACCGCAACAAAATATCTTGCACTGTTCTAGAGATAGAGCACTTTAAAATTTTTATCGAAAATGGCAAATTGGAAATGGTGCCCGGGATGCCATCTTTGGCGGCCTGTATCTCGGGCCAGGAATTTTTTGGGGCAAAACCAAAATATACAAGTATCTTATTTTTTATTGAATTTTAACATATGTTCAATTCAAAAACTTCTGAGACTATGAAGGTAAGATTTTTTCTTTGGCTGCCTGAATTGACATGGATCATACCATATGATTTTAAAATACGAGTTTTATTTGGAATGAAAGATATAAGTATGTTCTTTCATTCCATGTATTAACAAAATTGTAAGATACAGAATTAGCATTTACAGGGAACTCCAAACTGTCAAACATTTGACGAGCAGAAAATTGGTATGACAGCTTGCGCGCAGGATTACAAAATAAATTTTGCAACTAGAATGAAAATTTAGGTGCGTACTTATACTTAAGATTGCAATAATTACATTGAATCTAAATTAATTTGTATTTAAAGCATTTATATATTTTTAATACAAAGTTGTATTTAACTAATGAAAATTTTTGAAAACTTGAACAGTATAATAACCTAAAAAAATATTTTTTTGAACAACAAAAAGCAAATTTTAGGTCCCATTTATACAGACTAACATGAAACATATGTTTTGAAAATTTCATGAAAAAATATTCAGAAGTTTTTGAGATATCGTGCGTGTTGTGCCCAAAAACGTCATTTGGCGAAAAATGACTTCAAAGTTTCGGAAACGGTGCTTCAGCTATTACGCAGATATAATTCTAAAAGCCATAACTTCTGTTCTAATAGGAATTTCAAGAAAACAACTGTTTCAAAATGTTCAGAAAAAATAGGAGTTTTACATCTAAAAAAATTAAAATTTCGAAACTTTTGAAGCTTTAAGAGTCCTGAGACCCCTTAACTAACCTTAGAGAGCATTTACATCTTATAAGTAACTACAAATTTCCATCTTTAAAAATTCCATAAAAATCGAAATTTAGATAATTTTTAGAACACTTTTCGCTCATTTAATCTTTTGAAATTTTTTAGAAACAGTTCTTAGGGGCCGTCCACAAATGATGTCACACTTGGATGGAGGGGGAGGGGGTTCGTGAAATTGTGACAAGGGGTGGGAGGGGGGGGGGTAAGAAGAAATGTGACACCACACATTTTGGTTAAAATGAAAGCATTAAAAATCAGTAGATTACATTTTGAAGTTATTTTGAAATTAAAGTATTTTGTGTTCATAAAGTAAAGGTAAGATTTAAAGCAAAATATATAAAATTCCATTTCAAATTCCAAAATACGACTTTTTAAAAAATGGGATCTATAACGTAGTGCTTTGTTTCTGAATTGCAAGTATATGTTTATGTAACATAGCGTGACATGTGACAAGGGAAGGAGCGGAGGGTCAAAAATATTGAAAAAAAGTGTGACATCATTTATGGATAGCCCCTTAAGAAGCATTTACATTTATAAATAACTACCATGTCAAATTTCATTTTTCTAGCCCATTCAATATCACAAAATTGCAATTTTAGAATGTTTTTCGCTCCTGCAACAACCCCCCACCTTTGATAGTGGCACCGTCATACAATATAGCCTATGATGGAGCAGGCTAAGGGACTACCATCAATTTGCCACCATTACTGTTGAAATCGGTTTGGTATTTCTTGGGATTTCATAGAACTCTTAATTTTGAAAGTGTTTAGAACGCTTTTCGTTTATTTCAACCTTTTAAATTTCGAAATATTTAGTATCTATATAGATAATTTATATCTTATAGAAGTATCTAGCATGCCAAATTTCAAGTTTCTATCTTTAACAATTGCATAGAAATCATAATTTAGAACGCTTTTCACATATTTCCACCCCTTTTAAGTTTCGAATTTTTTTTTACTGCTCTTAAAGAACATTTGTGTCTTATTACAAAAATCGTAATTTAGAACGTTTTTTGGATCTGCAATCTTCTGCTGATAGTAGCACCAACATAAAATATAGTGTATGTTTGAGGAGCGACTATCACCACCAATTTGCAACCATTGCTTTTGAATTCGGTTTGTAGTCCATGCAATAGAGACCGTACAGGGGCTCTACCTAGCAAAATTCATGGTAGTTCTGGAAAATGCTTACTATATGTTTTTTGGGTCGCTGAATCCGAAATTTTAACTTCCCATCAAAATTTCCCCCAGCAACCCCCCAAATTTTGGTAAAAAGCCCCCCAAAAAAGGTTTTTATTAAAAAAATCAATTTTTTTATTGTTTTACGGAAAAAGTATCTATAAATTCAGAAAGTAGACAAAATTTGCAACAAATTAGATATATGACATTATGACTTAGGATGAAGGGGAAGGGGGGATCTGCCTTGGAACATGCGCGCGGTGCTGCGCGAACTAAGCTGCGCAATTCCACTTATCGACTCACACGTTTACATTCGCTCTCCCATCACCCCTCCGAACTTTCTCTATAAGATTTACTTTAAGTTTTTTGGGTCGCTGAATCCGAATTTTTAACTTCACCCCAAAATTCCCCCCCCCGTACCCCCCCCCCCCCCAATAGATGTTTTTAACTTAAATTTCTTATTGTTTTAGGGGAAAAGCATTACGAAATTCAGAAACTAGACAAAATTTGTGACAAATAGGATATATGACATTATGACGTAAGATGAACGGGGAGGGGGAGGGCTGCCTCTGAACATGCACTGCGGCGCTACGTGCACTAAGTTATGAAGTCCAGGCAATAGGGGATTTTACCTGGAAAAATTAATACTAGTTCTGAATTTCGACTCACTTTATGTTTTTTGGGTCGCTGAATCCGAATTTGTAACTTCCCACTAAAATTTCACCCGGCAACCCCCCAAAAAATTGATTTTTTGAAAAAATTTGGTTTTTGAGAAAAGCGCGCGGGGAATGTTCCGAGGCAGTCCCCTCTCTCCCCGTTTATCCTACGTCATAATGTCATATATCTATTTGTTGCAAATTTTGTCTAGTTTCTGAATTTCCTAATGCTTTTCCCCTAAAACAATGAGAAATTTAAGTTAATAACAACAATTTGGGGGTTTTCGGGGGGGGGAAATTTTGGGGGTAAGTTAAAAATTCGGATTCAGCTACTCAAAAAACTTAAAGTAAACCTTATAAGGAAGGTTCAGAGGGGAGGTGGGAGGGCGAATGTTAACGTGTGAGTGGTTAAGTGGAATTGCGCAAATTAGTCCACGCAGGACCACGCGCATGTTCCGAGGCAGATCCCCCCTTCCCCTTCATCCTAAGTCATAATGTCATATATCCAATTTGTTGCAAATTTTGTCTACTTTCTGAATTTCTAGATACTTTTCCCCTAAAACAATAAAAAAACAATCCCCTAAAACAATGATTTTTTTAATAAAAACCTTTTTTGGAGGGCTTTTTACCAAAATTTGGGGGGGTTGCCGGGGGAAATTTTGGTGGGAAGTTACAAATTCGGATTCAGCGACCCAAAAAACATAAAGTAAGCCGATTTCCAGAACTACCATTAATTTTGCTAGGTAAAATTCCCTATTGCCTGGAATATTGGTATTTTCTGAGAATGCATAAAAATCGTAATTTAGAACGTTTTCAAAACGCTTTTTGCTCATTTCACCCTCTTAAATTTGGAATTTTATTTCGACTGTTCTTTGAGAGCATTTACATCTGTTAAGTAATTACCATACCACATTTCGAAATGCTAGCCCATTCAGTATCACAAAAACCTCAATTTAGAAAGTTTTGTGCTCCTGCAATGCCCAGGTGGTTGTGGCAACGACATAAACTATAGCCTATGTTGGAGCAGGCATTGTCCCCATCAATTTGTAACCATTACTTTCGAAATATGTTTGGTATTTTATGAATTTTCATAAAAATCATAATTTAGAAAGTTATTCGCTTATTTCACACTTTTAAATCTGGAATTTTTTAGAAACAATTTTGAGAGCATTTATATCTTATAAATGTCTACCATACCCAATTTCAAGTTTCTATCTTTAACAATTGCCAAGAAATAGTAATTTAGAACGTTTTTCGAGCATTTCCACACCTTTAAATTTTCAATTTTTCCGACTGTTTTTATACAGAATTTACATCTTATGAATTACTACCATGCATGCCAAATTTTAAGTTGCTCGCCCCTTCTGCATCACAAAAATCATAATTTAGAACTTTTTGCTACTAGAGCCCCTAAATGGTAGTGGTACGGACGTAAAATACAGCCTATGTTGGAGCAGGGACTCTAAGCATCAATTTGCAACCATTACTTTTGAAATCGGTTTGGTATATCCTGAGATTGCATAGAAATCGTAATTTAGAAGTTTATAGAACGCTTTTCGTGCATTTTCATCCCTTTTAAATATCGAATTTCGTAGAAATTGTTTTAGAGATAGTTTACATTTTATAAGGTAGTACTGTGACAAATTTCAAAATGCTAGTGCCTTCAGTATCACAAAAATAGCAATTTTGAACGTTTTCGCCCCAGCAGCCCCTGTAGTGGTACGGACGTAAAATACAGCCTATGTTGGAGCAGGGACTCTAAGCATCAATTTGCAACCATTACTTTTGAAATCGGTTTGGTATTTCCTGAGATTGCATAGAAATCGTAATTTAGAAGTTTTTAGAACGCTTTTCGTGCATTTTCATCCCTTTTAAATATCGAATTTCGTAGAAATTGTTTTAGAGATAATTTACATTTTATAAGGTAGTACCGTGACAAATTTCAAAATGCTAGTCCCTTCAGTATCACAAAAATAGCAATTTTGAACGTTTTTCGCCCCTGCAGCCCCTAAATGGTAGTGGTACGGACGTAAAATGCAGCCTATGTTGGAGCAGGGACTCTAAGCATCAATTTGCAACCATTACTTTTGAAATCGGTTTGGTATTTCCTGAGATTGCATAGAAATCGTAATTTAGAAGTTTTTAGAACGCTTTTCGTGCATTTTCATCCCTTTTAAATATCGAATTTCGTAGAAATTGTTTTAGAGATAGTTTACATTTTATAAGGTAGTACTGTGACAAATTTCAAAATGCTAGTCCCTTCAGTATCACAAAAATAGCAATTTTGAACGTTTTCGCCCCTGTAGTGGTACGGACGTAAAATACAGCTTATGTTGGAGCAGGGACTCTAAGCATCAATTTGCAACCATTACTTTTGAAATCGGTTTGGTATTTCCTGAGATTGCATAGAAATCGTAATTTAGAAGTTTTTAGAACGGTTTTTAGTGCATTTTCATCCCTTTTAAATATCGAATTTCGTAGAAATTGTTTTAGAGATAATTTACATTTTATAAGGTAGTACCGTGACAAATTTCAAAATGCTAGTCCCTTCAGTATCACAAAAATAGCAATTTTGAACGTTTTCTCCCCTGCAGCCTCTAAATGGTAGTGGTACGGACGTAAAATATAGCCTATGTTGGAGCAGGGATTCTAAGCATCAATTTGCAACCATTACTTTTGAAATCGGTTTGGTATTTCCTGAGATTGCATAGAAATCGTAATTTAGAAGTTTTTAGAACGCTTTTCGTGCATTTTCATCCCTTTTAAATATCGAATTTCGTAGAAATTGTCTTAGAGATAATTTACATTTTATAAGGTAGTACCGTGACAAATTTCAAAATGCTAGTCCCTTCAGTATCACAAAAATAGCAATTTTGAACGTTTTCGCCCCAGCAGCCCCTAAATGGTAGTGGTACGGACGTAAAATACAGCCTATGTTGGAGCAGGGACTCAAAGCATCAATTTGCAACCATTACTTTTGAAATCGGTTTAGTTTTTCGTGAGATTGCGTATCGCAATTTATAACCTTTTCGCGAATTCCCCCACTTTTCAAATTTCGAATTTTTTAGGAACTGTTCATAGAGATCATTTATATCTTATAAGTAACGACCATGCCAGATTTGAAGTTTCTAGGTCCTTCAGTAACACGAAGATAGCATTTTTAAAACTTTTTTGCTTCTGCATGCCCTTTGGGGTAGAGGTGCAAACATAAAATATAGCCTATGTTGGAAAAGGGGCTATCACCATCATTTCTTCACCATTACTTTAAAAATCAGCCCGGTAGTTCTAGAGATTACCCCCCAACAAATAAACAAACTTTACTTTTTTATAATATAACTATAGATATGTGCTTTTAATATCACTATACCTATCATAACAAGGCCTCTATACATGGGTCTTGCATTGTTTTGTTATATATTTCTTACGCTGTATAGTAGTACGGTTGCCATAGGTCAGATTCTGCTTCGCTCTATGTAGCACAATCTTATCAGGGATATCATACAACAAACCCTCAAATCTTTTTTGACTTTAGTAAATTAAAGAGAAGAGACCAGCTCTCCAACAGGAGGTGAATATAAGTGGAGTGGTGAGTTAGTGGTGGCTTCTCATGGTTGTAAATTGTGTTAAGGCATCCGAGTAAAAATACTTGTTTTGTTTTGAAAGATAAGCAAGTGTGGTTTACGTAATAATATGATTCTATTCAAAATAATCTCAAAGAGTGAATTTAAATAATTTTGTACCTATCAGTTACTGTTTAATATACTTTGTATTTAAATTTACAAGATAGATCCCTTTCATGGGATGTTTTGATACTACATATACTACACACAAATGACCTCGCATCTGCAACAGGTTACGCATCAGTATGGACACGAAAATGATTTCTTAAAGTTGATAGACTCTTGAATGCCTCTTGGCAAACATCACATACAAATGGTTTCTCACCAGTGTGGATTCGCAGATGAACTGTTAGAATGTTTTTTCTAGAAAATGATTTTTGACAGACATCACATACAAAGGGTTTTTCACCAGTATGCTTTCGAAGATGAACTCTTAGAGTGCAATTTGTGGAAAATGATTTTTGACAGATATCACAAACAAACGATTTATCTCCTGTATGGATGTGACAATGAACTTTTAATTCATATTTCGTTGTAAATGATTTTTGGCAGACATCGCACACAAATGGTTTCTCGCCAGTGTGGATCCGAAAATGAATTTTAAAATCGCTTTTTCTGAGAAATAATTTTTGACAAACATCACATACAAAGGGTTTTTCGCCAGTATGTTTTCGAAGATGAAATCTTAGAGTGCAATTTTTGGAAAATGATTTTTGACAGATATCACAAACAAATGGTTTCTCACCAGAGTGGCTTTTAAGATGAAGTCTTAAAGCGCCTTTTCTGCGAAATGACTTTTGACAGACATCACAAACAAATGGTTTATCTCCCGTATGTATACGACAATGAACATTTAATTCATATTTCGTTGACAATGATTTTTGACAAACATCGCATACAAATGGTTTCTCGCCAGTGTGGATCCGAAGGTGAATTTTTAAATCGCCTTTTCTGATAAATGATTTTTGACAAACATCACAAACAAATGGTCTCTCTCCAGTGTGGATGCGAAGGTGAATTTGTAATTGTGACTTCACTGTAAATGATTTTTGACATATACTACACACAAATGGTCTCGCATCTGCCCCAGTATGGACACGAAAGTGAATTCTTAAATTTGATCTACTTATAAATGCCTCTTGACAAACATCACATACAAATGGTTTCTCGCCAGTGTGGATTCGACTGTGATCTCTTAAAAGAGCTTTTCTAGAAAATGATTTTTGACATACATTACACACAAACTGATTATATAAAGCATGTATACCCCTTAAATGTTCTTTCAAATTTTTTTTATATACGAATGCTTTCTGACACAAGTCACATACAAATGGTTTATTTCCAGTATGGATGCAAAGGTGAGCTTCTAATGACTGTTTCTCTTTAAATGTTTTTCCACATATATTGCAGACAAATTGTTTTATGGGAGTGTGAGAAAGACGATGATATTTTAATTTTGTTATATGCGAAAAAGACACTTGACATACATTGCACACAAATGGTTTTTCTCCAGTGTGTATCCGAACATGATTATTTAAAGTAGTTTTACGAGTAAATGCTTTCTGACACACATCACATACAAATGGTTTCTCACCTGTGTGGATTTGAACATGTTGTTTTAAATGTGATATTTTGGAGAATGATTTTTGACATATATCACATACAAATGGTTTAGAGTGCATGAGAAGGTGACTTTTTAAACAGCTTTTAAATGCAAATTCTTTCTGACACACATCACATACAAATAATTTTTCTGCAGTATGGGTGTTTAGATGACATTCTAAATCTTGTTTCTGTTTAAATGATTGTTGACATACACTGCACACAAATGGTATTTCACGAGTGTGGTCGTGATTATAATTTAAACTTGTTCCGTCTTTTGATGTCTGTTGACTTTCATCACACATAAATAGTTTTTCTCCAGTGTGTGTTTTAAGATGATTTTCTAAATGTTGTTTCTGTTTGAACGATTGTTGACATACATTGCACACAAATGGACTTTCTCCGGTATGTATCCGAACATGATCATTTAAACTAGATTTACGAGTAAATGCTTTCTGACACACATCACATACAAATGGTTTTTCTCCAGTGTGGATTCGAATGTGCTGTTTTAAACATGATATTTTATAGAATGATTTTTGACATGTATCACATACAAACGGTTTAATGTGTATGCGAAGGTGTTTTCTAAAACTGCTTTTAACTGCAAATGCTTTCTGACACACATCACATACGAATGATTTCTCTCCAGTATGGGTGTTAAGGTGACTTTCTAAATGTTGTTTCTGTTTAAATGATTTTTGACATACATTGCACACAAATGGCTCCTCACAAGTATCGACGAGAAATTTTTGATTAGTTTCTAAGGAAATTTCGTGAATCTCCATATTCCTGTAAAAGCAGAATAAATTTTTGTACACACACGCATCAATTAATTTCTTCTTTGGAATGGAAGTTAATTAGAAATAAAGTCCACAAAAAAGCAGCAATGAAAGTTTAACATCTGTAAATCTAATTCCGAAGAATCTACGAAAGAAAATTATTTTTTTTAAATATACCATGTATAATAACATAAAGAAATAAAACAATTGTGCTTAAATTCTTTTAAAGTTTCAAACAATAAAAACAATTTTTTTTCATAATATTTTCACAGACATATCGAAATACCGATATTTTCATCTGTTAAATTTATAATCAAAGATCAGAATTGATATTTATGCACACTGTATGTAATCAACAGAAATCTGAATATAAATTTTCAAATAAAGTTACGATTTTAACAGATTTAACAGAAAATTTTACACTTAAAAGATTCTGCATCACTTTAAAATGAAAGCTGAAAATTGACTCAAAAGCATTGCAACATTTATGAAGTTTGAAAAGAACTAATCCTTTACATTCAATCAGAAATTTTATCAGATTAAGAATAATTGATTAATTCAAAAGTAGAAGACAATTATTGACTTTAAAATTTTTCTAATCCGCTGTGGCAGCATATTTCATAAAAAATTAATAAAATTGCATCAAAAATCAGAGGAAATGACATAGGGGAAGATGTTGCACCTCAGTCCTATTTTGACATTTTAATTTTTAATTTAAATATGTAATTATTGAAATATAAAGCTACTTGCTAATTATTTATCATGTTCTGCTTCCCTCATAATTTTCTTGAACTCTAACTTTAGGCCCATCATACTTTGTATTTTAATTAAAAAAATAGTAATTTTAGGACCAAGGCCCACCATTTTACAACACCCGTGTCTCTCCTCTAAGTTGGTCCTCTTGGTTAATGGAATCCAGGAATCGTAGGCCGATACTAATAGCCTTTTGGTGGGGTGTTCTCGCCCTGCCTCTTCGCTTCCTAGTGTTCCCTATTCGGCCCTTTCAGGGGTCGCGATTGAGCTCTTGGAGAGTGCCAATTTCTTGAACCGGTCCCAGGCTGTGGTACCTGGGGTTTCGTGTCCGTTTGTGTGGTCTTTATTTGACCCTTTAAGTGGGGAAAACTGGGGTCGAATATCGAACTCGTGTGCCAGCTGCCATGAGGAAGAAGAGCGGGAGCGAGTGCCGCTGTCTGACAGTGGTTTCCTCGATCCTCCTGGGGAAGATGACAGGTAGTTGGGGTGTCAAGTCAAGGATAGGTGCTTTCGCACCTAGACAGGAATGCTGGACATAGGCTGGGATTACGGTGCCTCGCTCTACCGTATCTTACGCTCGATCGTAGGATAGGTGTTCCTGCGAACAGTCGCAACTTCGTATTACGGTGCCTCAGCGTAAGTCCTCTTGCAGTCAGCCAATCAGAGGCCGCAGTTACATTTGTTGTGGTTGCGCGCGCATCCACTTGCGTCTTAACTTACGGCTGCTTCGAAGCTGTCGTAAGATCGCGAGGCACTGTAATGCCGTTTACGTTTTGTTTATATCGTAAGTCTCTAAGTTGATCTTAAGTGAGGCACCGTAATCCCAGCCAAAGTCCAGCAAAAGGGATTAAGGCAGTGTCAAAACTCGAAAGCTGACACTCACTAAGCTGTTGTTTCAGCCCTACTCTGTGTTCTTGAATCGGCCACGTAAGTGTAGAAAATGACCGGGTGCAGAGGGTACTGTTGTGTCACGCCGGCAGCTAAATGAATAGTCTGAAGCTACCGTCGCTGTGTGACTCAGACTGGGTGGCTGCACAGGGTTTTCCTTGTGCGTATCGAGAATAGGCTAACTTTCTCAGAGTCCTCCCTGAAGACCAGGGTTGCAAAAAAGCCGGCTAAAATTAAAAAAAGCCACGCCGGTGGCTTTTATTGGTTTTAACCGGCTTTTTTGGCCAAAATTGGCTTTTATACAGTGAAGCAATTTTAATTATAAATGACACATTTTTATGTGTTTTTTAATTAGTTTTAAAGACATTTAATTGAGGTAGGAATCAATATAACCTAATTTTTCAATAATGAAGACATTAATATTGGAATAAAAGGGCATACCAATTGCGTTCTCTGGTTTACTCTGACCTTAACATCCTTTTTTTTTTCATTTTTACTGCTTTATATAATTAAAAAGGCCAATGGTTGCTTAGTTATATATTTTATTAACTAATTTTAAGGTATGTTAATATACAAGTCTTATTTTATTTCTCATTAACATTTATTTAAAATCACACATAAAGTTATTTAATAAAAACATCATTTCTCTCTATTAAAGCAGTATTATGAATAACATATGCATTAATTTATGCATGAATATGCACTATTTTAAATAGCAACTAACTTTTCAAAATTCTAATTCAACAAGTTTTATTTTAAATTGTTCTCTTTATTTTATGCACTTACATGTACTAAAATTTCCTCAAATGTTATATCCTTCCTAATTTCTCTTTCAACATTGTTCATTCTACAATTTTAATCTGTCCGTATGGACATATCTGGAATAAGTTACATAACAGCTTAGTAGCAGAAAAACTTTTTACATATATCATTTTTATTAGTTAGACTATCAATTGCTTATTTCTGGGTGTCCTCAAGTATTATAAGATAATTACAGTTATTAAATACATATACGCTATTTAGTTTTAATAAATTTTAAAAGTAAATATCAGTATGTAAGAATGTTTCTATTTTGATGTGTGACATTTTATGATTCTTTCATATAATCTTTAAATTGTGTGGTATGTGTAGAGCTATAATAACGAATTCCAAATCAATACTTTAGAGTCTAATTTAATGTATTCTTCTGAATATTTATAATTTTTTTCTGACATAATACCTTCACAGTTGCATTCTAGCAGTTATAAGGACTTATTTATTTGACAAAATTTAATAGAAGTTTATATTTTTTTAGTAGAAAATATTTTTAAGTGTATTAAAAATAAATTAATCCAAATTTCCAAATTTTTAAAAATGTTTAAAACCAAAAAAAGCCGGCCGGCTTTTTTTGGCCTGGCTAAAAGCCGGCAACCCTGCTGAAGAGTCTCTGATTTGCGGTATGGGTGTTGGCTGTGGTCTTTAATGGGACAGACCTAGACGTTCGCGGCTGGTGATTGATCTTTCTACGCTACTTCATGGGGGTGCGCCGGTGGTTCCATCCGTTTGGTGGGATTTTCCGTCGCCTCGAATAGCTGCCGATATGGGATCCCTCGATCCAGGCGGGGTTCTCTCTACTATTACGTACCTGAGTGGCTAAGATTAATGCATGTCTTGCTATTATTTTAAGAATATATTTTGGGAAAACATTCCATGCCTTAAGGCTGTTCTTAACTGCTCTGCTCAACGAGCGCAAAATAGTTTGACACATTTACAAATTCATTTTTCAACGGAAAGATATAAGATTGGAAAGCCTGCCCATGGAATTCATTTGGAATTGAACTGTTTTCCATATTTTGATCAATCCATTACCTATTGAGTTATAAGCGATTTTGATCACGTGACAAACACGTTTTTTGTCAGCTCTTCAGTGGTTATTTTACTTTCGCGTGGAAATTCGGTTCAAAGCGCCCACTTTGACACTATTTTCTGAAAGATCTATTGCGTTTGCAAAAGAATGAAAAAAAAAAACAGCTCGATGACATAGTTTCTGAATAACAACACCAGCTAATTTCATGCATTTTCGAACAAAAATACATTAAAACTTATGTCATAAAGTTGCCCTTTTGGATTTGAGAACACCCTTAAATATCGATAATATCTAATATAGTTTTTTTTTTCATAATTACGTTGTGAAAATGGTTTGCCCGATAAAAAATAATAATAATTATCGTATAAGAAAATTGCCTTATTTTGAGATATGATTTGCACTTCTGAGTTCATGATAATAAATACACTTTTATTGTTAATTTAAGCCTATGAAATGATAATAAAAAATATAAATATAATAAAAAATATATTTTAAACGATAAATTTATTTTATTTTGAATACTCGTGGAAATAAAATTATTCTGTTCAACTGAAATTTCATAAATCTGCAATAAAGCAATTGCACATTTCCACTTTCTTCTCTCGATATCAAACAGCATGATAGTGGTGTTTAGTAGAGCTCAGACGCATCTTTAACGTTTTGAAACATGATGGAAAACATTGCAGCTATATTCTGTAACCCGAGTATATACATCCCCTTGTACTAATAAAAGAAAAATAGATTTTTGTGCATGTCTGTCTGCGATGGCTACAAAAATCTATCGCGCGTAGAGGTATGAAAATTTGGATGAGAATAGTGCAAGACAGATCGTGGTGCACCTGAGGCTCAGATTTTTCTTTTGTTGTTGTTATTAACTGAGGTATTAAGTAAAAACAACAATGAATATAACAATAATAACTATCATCTTTAATTCAGGATGGCTTTTAAATGTGTAAAAGTTGGATGCTCAATTGTTACTAAGAGTTTGGACTTTTCTTTACATTGATTTTTGAATGTGACGTATTTAGCACGAAATATCTTCACACAGAATAAAAAACGATTTTTTTTTCATTTCTACACTTTTATAATTAATAATTATTCGAAGTTCGTAAGATTAAACATAATTAATTAAACTCCTTCCTGAATTAAACATCCGAATTGTGTCGCTATATTTTTTATTAATGAAAAACAAAAAGAAAGATTTAAACTGCTGCTGCGAAACTGTAATTTATTTGCATCAGAATTTCAATCAGTATTCAGTGTTGTAGAAATAATGGCAAGCATAAAGCAAAACAATTTCTTCCTATTTAAATTTTATGAGATCCAAAAAAATCTGTTTCTTCCCGAAATTCCCATATTTATCGAAATACTTTTAAAATTATTCATTTTGGAACTTAATTTACAAGAATTACCTTAATAGATGATGTATCTTCTTTTAAGAGACATTAATGGCTAATATCAGACGACCGATTATTTGAACGCTTGTGGTATTCGAATGAAAAATAAACAACTGCGCTACCATAGGCAGACGAGCATCCCGTTCCCGTAAAAATACGCAGCCGATATTGTCTCTAGCCGTGACAGAGAGATTTCTATTCGATTCGATGCTTTCAATTTACACAAAATGGATCTTTTGCAAAAAATGATTCTGCAATTTTGTATCATTTACTGAAGAAATTAGAAATATATATATATATATATATATATATTTCTAATTTCTTCAGTAAATGATACAAAATTGTAAATGTATATATATATATATACAGACGGCACTGGGTTCATTTTATGATAAGGGATAGATTATTTACCGGGCATTTCTATTTAAAACATCCAAAATTGCAGGAATTACTTTTTAATACATCTGATTTTAAATGAAAAATCCACCATATTTTAAGAAATACAAATGACTGGAGACATTATTAAAATGATGATCATTGTTATTCAACTCTCATTTAGTTAATATTTCTTCTTTATTATTATTATTATATAAAAAAATTGCTACAGAACACCATAGTAAAACAAACATCTTAGCTACATACAGGAAAAATAGAAATGACAAATTTCCAAAGTGTGAAATTTTCGTTATGCTAGTCAGGAAGCATGTGCTACCGCCCCATGAGCAAAAGCAAGATTTTTTCCACTTTTCTAGTGTGTCAGCCTTGCTTCTGCTTTTCTAGTAATGATGCGCGTTTTAAGAAGAATGTTTCATATTTTCGATTCTTCTTTATTTTTATAGTGCATTTTAAAATTTAATAAATATAATTGTTATTGACATAGTTGAAACCTCATCACTGTAATATTATAGCACATTATCTCTTAACATTATACCCTTACGGCACTAAAGTAGGGGTGAGTGGGGTGGAATGGAACACTTTTTACAAAAATAAGAAAATCAACTTTATTTGACACAAAAACAAAAATTTCGATATATAGAATACAAAATGAAACACTTTCTAATGTCCTTGAACAATATAGAAACATAATTTGCAGAAACAATTTCATAAATAAAGAAATTGTAAATTTCAAAATGTGTCCCAAACCTCCCCACAAAGAGGGAGGTATGTCTGTTCTACAATATCAAATTCCATTACCTTCATCACTGGAAGGAAAATTCAGGATTGTCAGTCAGAGAGGACATTAAAAAGTCATCAGTTTAATTTATTTACATTTTGAAGTAAATGAATATATTTATAATGTTATAATTAATATACTACCCTCGAAAAATATTTGCATATTAGCAATTTACATTCACCTTATTAAAAAGAAGGAATTAGACATGTCCCATTCCTCCCTTTGCTGGCATGTCCCATTCCTCCCTCTATCTTCTTTTATGTTAAACTTCTTGTATAAACAAAAATGCTACTTTCAAGCATAGTTTAAATTTGGGATAATATACAGTATAATGTTCCATTAAGGGGGAAACTATTACACCTACGCATAAACAAGTCATTAATATATATAAAAAAAAAAAAAAAAAAAAAAAAAAAAAAAAAAAAAGTATATGAAGCAAATTTACATTTGATTCTTGAAATAATCTTTTTCTTTATACAATCGAAAGTTTATGCAGATCAGCTACTTTTTTCAGCTAAAGCTTGGGGTACTATTGCTTCATCTAATGTGCGACTGATGAAATGATTAGAATGATACATAAAGAGAAAAACCTACTGTCCCATTTCACCCCACTCTCCCCTATTACTCAAACAAACAATGACCCTTAAAAGGGCTGGTCACTCAGCTACGGAATTCTCCTCCATAAGATTAAGTGTATAGACTTTTGATGCATTCGAATATTAAAAATATCTTCTCGGGAAATTCATATTTTTAACATCTTTTTTTCCTGTGTACTCTTCCTAAAAGATGTCTCTTTTTTTCTTAGTTTTCAAAATATTTCTAAAACCTATGCTGAATTTAATATTTTATGTGTTAAATGTGGGCGAACTGTAAGTAAGATTTTAACACTTCCTATAAAATTAAATCTATACTTTAGAAATATTTTGAGAACTAAGAAAAAAAACAGACATC
Source organism: Maratus speciosus (assembly GCA_963932465.1). Lineage (NCBI taxonomy): Eukaryota > Metazoa > Arthropoda > Arachnida > Araneae > Salticidae > Maratus > Maratus speciosus. The sequence goes on along the minus strand of OZ010798.1, from coordinate 187,742,992 downwards.
TTTTAGGAAGTGTACACAAAAAATAGAAGTTGAAAATATTAATTTTCCGAGGAGATAGTATTTTAAATATACGAATGCATCAAATGTCCATAGACTTTACATTAGTGAGGGGAAATCGGAAGCTGAGTGACCAGCCCCCTTAAATGATAATATATTCTAATTTCTTTATATGTCACTAAAAAAGGTACTTTTCCAGTATAAGTGCCTTGGCGCTTTTTAAAAAAGATTGGCGCAATTTGGGCTTCAGTTCAGAAAATGAGATTTGTTGCCAAATGATATAAACAGCTATGGAAACAAAACTGATGAGCTTATTTATGTACAGTAGAACCCCGCTAATCCGAACCAGTTTTATTTTGGAAAATTATACTTGAACAAATTGACTGAAAAGATTAACTTACGAAATTTTCGGAAAAACGTGTAGAAGTTCAAATTAAACATAAAATGGCCATAGAGCATGTTTTTTTATTTTTCAAACAGCTTGAATAGAATTTAAAAAATACTCAATAATGTAAAAGTAGAACATATGTACACGAATATAAAATGAAAACGTGCACTGTAGGCCTACTCGTAGAAGCCATCTTAAAAAAATCTCGAATATTAGCAAGCATGTTTGCCAGTCACTATAGAATTATCTTTTAAAATGCAAATAAATATTTAATTCAAATGACAAAAAATTATATTTACTTTCAACAATATGATTTTGCAAATTATCTACAGAAATGTTTCTTTCTCTCCTCCTCGTGGACGTCGTGACTGAACTATTTATAGATTCGCGATTGTGAACCGTTTGCAATGGTTTGTTACATAATTCCTTATTCTGAAGTTTCATTGAATTGTTATAAACACCAGGAGTGGTGAAACAAGCAATGCTATTTTTTTTCTCCAAAAATCGTGCCAGATTGTCCAGTATGCCGGATTAGAGGATGTTTATTATGTTACTGAGTACTTATAACTTGTAATTTTTAGCAGACATTTTTTACTTTTCTATTTTGAATAGCATTTCGGATAATCCGATTTTTTTGTAATCCGAACAGGCGACGGTCCCAATTAGTTCGGATTAGCGGAGTTCTACTGTATAATCATATATATTCACTGTAAAAAAAAACCTGTAATTTTTACAGAAAAGAATTGTATTTTTTACAGAAAAAAACTGTTTTTCTTCAAAAGTTTTTTTCTGTAAAAGAAACTGAATTTTGTAATTTTTGCAGAACAAATCTGTATTTTTTACAGAAAAAAACTGTTTTTCTTCAAAAGTTTTTTTCTGTAAAAGAAACTGAATTTTGTAATTTTTGCAGAACAAATCTGTATTTTTTACAGAAAAAAACCGTTTTAATGAAAAATTACAGCTTTTTTCTGTAAATTAAACTGTTTTAAAAAACTGTTTTAAACTGCGCCAAAATTGACAGCTTTTTTCTGTCAATTTGACAGATTTTTTTTACAGTGTATAAATTTTATTTATACACTGTAATTAATATTGTTTTTTTATACACAATTTACTTCTCTATATAGTAAATAAATTGCATAAATATTCTAAACATTGCTTGTATATATGAAAGAGTGAATAGGTTGCCAAATTTACTTCTCTCGCCAAGGCCCCTATACTGGAAAAGTACTCTTTAACCCTCTCATTCATACGGTCCTCATATGAGGACAGATAAGTATTGTCCTACAAAGCAAAAAACTTTTCAGCATTCATTTATGGAGATCTAATTTGTGGACAGATAATAGCTAGCATGCAGCACAATAATAAAATTATTTTATAATGGGTTCTCATTTATCACAAAAAAAGATTTTTTGTGAATAATGAAAAATAATTTATGCATGAGAGGGATAAAAAGCTTATGTATAATGAAATGAATGTTTTCAGAAGTGAATAGAGTATTCTCTACCTGATTAACATATTCAAATTCTGAGTCTAGGTTCGTAAAATAACATGATATTTTAAAAAATATTTAAAATATTCAATATATTGATATACTATAACAGATATTTTTTATACATATCCCATATTTTCAAAATATTGATGATTACAAATATTTTCAGACCTAATGTAAATTAGAAACTAAAACATATTGCAGTTAACATGAAAACTTAATAAAACAATATTCCAAAGATTTTTTTTTTTTTCCATTCTTCCCTTACATAACAAAATTTAAGACCAACTAATTGAAAACAGAAACAGTTTGCTTTTACATTCATCAAAAAACGAAGTACAGTAAACTCTGTCTAAGGCGGAATCAATCGGGACCGGTGAAAATTTCCGCCGTAGACAATATTCCGCCTTATGCAATGTACCCTTAAAAAATAAATAAATAAGTAAAATTTAAAAAATAAAAAATGCACAAATTGTATATTTTATTTACATTTGTAACCTTTAGTGCCATTCTTTGAAATTAAAGTTTTATTGAAATTAAACTTTTTATTAAAGTTATACTCTTTAATAATATTGAAAAACATAATTCGAACACTGAAATAAATAATATTGATTAAACATTTCTTCAGTTATGGAATTTAATGAAAAATATTCACTGTAACAAATACAATCATATACCTCATCTTTAACATAGTTTCTGACGAGATGGAAAATAATATTTTATAAATGCTTGTTTTTACTTCCGGTTTACCAAGCCTTCTTCAGTAATACATTATGAGTCACATTGTGTTACTCACTTTTATGGTTAAAAATTACCATATTTAACCATAAAATTAAATATGGTCCTTTTGAATTAACTTTATAATCTATTACGAAATTCAATTAAAATGTTCGAGACTATTTTATGTATATACATATCAGTTTTAAAATTTCATGAATCAAATGCATTCATTTTTTTTTAAATATCATTTTTTCAGTCTTATGCAAAATTTTCGATTCGGTGGGACCTTAAAAACCTTTCCGTTTCCGCGTTAGGCAGATTCCGGCTTAAACAGCATGGATTAATGTTATTTCCTTTGGGTTCGCCGGGACTTTGAAAAGTTTCCGCGTTAGACAGATTTCCGGCTTACACAGAGTCCGCCTTAGACAGAATTTACTGTATAGGATTCAGCACCAAGTATCAAGGAATTTTATGTTTTATAGTAGACTGAGAGCCGGCAGCACAGAATCACCTCATCGAGTTCATGGATAAAATTCTAGGATTAGTTAAATCTTGATTCGCATTTTTAAACGCAGTCGGTCTGCCAAGTCATATCTTGGTGGAAAACAGTTGAAAATCTGATTTTAGCGGTTGACTCGTAGGTTTACCATTGTGTTTTCCTACTCCCAGCCCTCAATGTTTGCATATCTTTGGGTGCAGGAAAACACAACGGTAAACCTACGAGTCAGCCTATCTAAAATCGGGTTTTCAGGTGTTTTCCACCAAAATATGACTTAGCAGACCGATTGCATTTTAATATGCGAATCAAGATTTAACTAATCCTAGAATTTCATCCGTGAACTCGACGAGGTGATTGTCTGTGTTGCCGACTCCCAGTCTACAGGGTTAGGTGAGATAAAAGAGGTAGGTTTCAAAAATAAATTCATAAAAAATACAAATTGTAGTTTGTTTGTTTTTTTAATTGTTTTGACAAATTAGTGTGTTACAGTCATCAGTTATCATTTTTTCAATGAATAACAGAGCATTTGTTGCTATATTACTATGCTAATCAATTTAAAATTTTGGATGACATGGTTGTAGTGAGAAAAACTTTGGTTTTAAAGTAAATAAAAAACTTACTTTTAGAATATTTATTCATTGTATGGCAGAAAACATTTATTCAGAATTAACTTTCTGCATTTTTTATTATTAAATATTATTATTATTATTATTAATTATATATTAAATATTATTATTATTAATTACAATATGCTGTAAAATGGTTAATTGACAATGTGTTTTAAACCATTATCAGTAGTAATTTGCAATTTTAGTATTGAAATCGTCCTTGAAATGCTGAGAGTAATGTTCATTTGCACATTCTATGTAATTTTTTGCAAATTAAAATGATATATTTTTAACAAACTAAGTATAAATTTAAAAAATGCTGTTTTTATAACTAATTTACCCCACCTGACCCTACAACAAAATTTTAAATACAAAACTCCTTTTTTTAATTGAAAATTTTTAACATAAATGTAACATTGTCTGCTTTTTTATTCCCTAACCTGTTTTCCCTGCAGTTTAAACTGAACAACCACCAGATCAGAAAAAAATCTTTCTAATAATGATGATGTAAGTAACTGATAATCTAAGTTAGACGGTTTATCCTTCAATGTCTGTTTTACATGAATATTGCCCCTCATGATTACTGGTTCTGCAGTTAAAAATTCAGCCTCAAACGTATAACCAAGAAAAAGCTCTTTTTTTTTGTTGTTTCTTTTTCTTAAAAAAAAGTCACTTTTAGTAGTAAAAGTAGTTTACAGAACGACACAATCAATAATAGTAGAAAAATTCATTTACACTAGTTTTGCCTGAAAATAACATAAACTATGATAATTTGAACATAAACATAAAACATACGAAAACATGATATTTTGAAAATAAATAGGTATCTATTATACATCATAATATACTATATCCTAAATCCTGGAATATATAGGGTCAGGTGGGGTAAAGTGGTCATAATTCATAAAAAAGGCTAAAATCCTGACTAATATAGAAATTTGAATAATTTTCTTTTAATTTTAGATTTATTAAGTATTGATCAAAGTTTCTCACTCAAAAAAACATTTTTAGTAACATGTTTGAGCCACTGAGCACTCATTTTGTCTGTCTTTGTTACACCTCGTTCTTTTAACTCTTTAATTAACTTTTCTGCTACATTTTGTTTATTCCAAATTTTGTTAAATTGGCAGTTCAGAAATCTTTACACATATCTCAAGAACATATTTTCATTTATAGCTAAGTTATATTTATCACAGATTTTATTTCATAATAGTTTTAGTTACGTGGGGTAAAGCGGTCATAGGGTTAGGCTGAACTTATAGATATTTGATCTGAGTTAAATTATTCATTATATACAATGTCGGTTTATTAAATACTAATAATTATTAAAAACTAACAGCAAATAGTTATTATTTAATAATAGTTTATAATATGGGGGTTAAAAAAGGTAAGATTTAATTTTTAATAGGTTCTGAATAGTGAATGAATTAACTAAGTGTAAACCCGAATTGCTTGCAAAGGTTGCATCAACTAATTTAACAACCAACACATTAACTACTTTTTCTAATACTTATATTATATAAGAAAATGGTCCACAAGAAAGTCCAGAAAGAATTTTTAATGTTGATGAGGCTGGAATGGATATGGATAGCCAAAATAGCCCAGTTTAAAAAATATTACGCAATGCAATGTATTATATAAAATTCAGAAACCAAAGGAAAGATAATGTTTAGTGTTCCTTTTGGTATATCACCTAGTGGTTATTACATTCTTCCATTCACAGTTTATGAGTGAGTACCATATATGAATTATGGATAAAGGGTGTTCGTGCAGGAGCATTTTATGAATCATGGAATCTGGATAGATGCAGGATTCTGTACTTGAATCCTGGATGGATCATTTTATTAAGTAGATAGTACACCGAAAGCTTACAAAAGTCTGCCCTTTTATTTATGATTGTGATGGACATAAATGGATTATGACGCTGTGAAAAAAAGTTATCAACAATCACATTATAATACTCTGCTTGCTACCTCATACTAGTCATAGTCTACAACCATTAGATCTAGGTATATTTTCCCCCATTAAAAAAAAGCCTGGAAAGGAATTTTAAAGAAACAGTATCAAGAAAGCCGACTGCAAAATATGTAAAAAAATTAAAATAAACTACATTGGCAACATTATCTACTCTCATTTTAGATGTGAATACAATTGTTAGATATAGTTTTAAAGGAAAAGGAAATGTGTCCAGTCCAAGATCGGGGTAGTATTGACAGAAAAAACACTTGCATTATATCTGCAAAAATAACAAGAGGAATGAGATACTTAAAAGTTGCATAAATTTTCAAGAGGAAAAAAACAACAAAAACATATCCCTAATCAACATTCTCTTTTGAATCCATTTATAATTGCTAAAGATGACATCTCAAACCATATCTATCGGACCTTTAGTGTTGCTAAAGTATGAAATGAAGAAATCAAAAAAAGCAATTTATTGGGAAAAAAAACTGATTATTTTTCTTAAAGTATGTTAAAAAAATCCAAATTTGGCAATCATTATACTTTTCCAGAATCAGATGTGATCAAAATCCTTGAAGAACCAAATTTTAACAACAAACAATTTTAACATTACAAATTTACACTTTAATAAAATAAAATGGCAGATAACTTATTATAAAGATTGTTTAAAATGTTTGTAAATAATAAAATGTCACTTTTTATTCATTAGTTTATTTTTTATTACACTTTTTCTATGTGACCACTTTACCCCATGCACTACTCACTTTACCCCAACCCCTGGGGTAAAGTGGTCATAAAAACATGCCTGGAAAAATATGTTATAAAAAAGTGTTATTCCCCAAAAATATTTCTGAAATGGATATGGATGTACTCTAGAGTAATGTAATGTAAAATATCACCCTAAATTTTAGAAAACATCACAGAAATTCCGATGTTTATATCCTCTGAAAGTTTGAAAAGCCTGTTTTTATGACCACTTTCCCCCACCTGACCCTATACTTTGATACCTATCGACAAAACCTGTTCTGAGTAAAACTTGAGGAAAGAGTTTTTTTTTGTTTTTGTTTTTTTTTTTTTGGCTAAAAAAGTCACTGTGAGTGGCAAAATTAGTTTGTCTACAGAATAACACAATCAATAACAGTTAAAAAATTCATTTACACCAGTTTTGCCTGGAAATATCATAAACAAAGATAATTTAAATATAAAACATATGAAAGCCTTGAAAATATAAGAAAACATGATATTGTAGAAGTAAATACCTATTATATGTCATAATATATATCCTAAATCATGTTATATATATCCCTTGATACATATCACAAAACCCTGTTCTGAGTACAACATGTTCTTTTAAAAAAGACAATGTACAATAGAATTTTACTTAAAAAAAAAGGTAATACAGTGGACTCCCTCAAATCTGCACACTATCGCAGATGTAAACAATGAAACTTTCAGTTCAGATGTAGGAGCAAAATTACAGATTTTCTTGGTTTTAGATCATTCCACATGTATTTAACATATAATTCTTGATAATATGACTGAACTTGTGGTTTTTCATGAAGGAAGTATACATTTATTTCTAGAAAAAAAAAAATCAAGATATTGCTGATATCCCTGGTAATCACAATTTTTTTACTAAATATATTTATGTATTAATCAAGCTTTTTTGCTTATTAAGACTCACTAAACCTGAAATAAAACTTCTCTAGTTTATGATTTTTATGTGAATTAATTAGGATATCTTTATAAGGAAAGTTTCATTGAATAGGGTCACCCAGGGTAATTCCTGGTCAAAAAGCATCAACATCTAATTATTATAAAAACTATTCAAGGTATTGTTCCCAATTGTTTTGTGGAATAAGCCCCCTCTAATGGCTATATCATAAAATGCTTATTTAAATATATATGCACTTTTAATTAGAATAATTATAATTTTTAAATGACCAAGAATCACCCTGGAAATGGGTAATTCTTGGTCACTTCTGGGGTAATTATCGGTCAGCATCCTTTTTCATGTAAATAAAGTAGTACAGTTAATTTTTTTATGACTGAGTAATAAAATAAGTGGAATCAATCTTCTAAAAGCTTTGTTCATCTCATAATTGTGGAATAATAAAGCATATAGACTTTGTTTAGGGCATAAATACAAAGTTATTTATGCCCAAAGACTCTTGTATGCAAAAGACCCTTGTACATTTTATAAAACATTAATTAGCCAAAGAGTTTTTATGCATTTTTACAACATTTATAAGCAGTATTTATTACTTCATTAGTATCCATTGTGAATGGATTTATTAATAACTTGCAAATTTATTTTGGTCCAAAAAAAATATAACTGAATGTTTGTTATCAATTTTATTTTGCTTAGGTCAACTGAAGTTTTCGACTCCCTTTTCAAGAAATTTTCAATACAAACCTTTAATATAATACACAGTATAATAATTAGGTTCCTGTATTGCATTGTGTATATTTTTATGCACCATTTTGCAATGAGATAGTATTTCTACTTAAATTGTTCAGTCATAGAGTGTGTCTTATTCTCTGAGCACTTACTGTTTTCATCTTTTAAAAGTGTTTAATACAGTAGAGGAAAATTTTATAATCTTTTTTAAAGACTGTGATATGTCATTAGTTGAAATAAAATAATTAAAAGTTCAAGTGTGACAATGATCTGTTGTAAAATGTTTCAATCAAGATCAATCTTTTGCGAAAATTTGAGTAGCTGTTTTTTTTTTTTTTAATATTCAATTTCGACTAAATGAATAATTAAGGCATATATTTCAAAGCAAAGGATTCAAAGTACCTATGAGATTTTTTACAGTTTCATAAATTGTTATTTTTATAACAAAAGTGAAAATGATCAAGAATTACCTCAGAAACTCAGTGACCAGGAATTATCACGGGTGACTCTACTTTATTAAGAACTACAATTAACTGAAATGTGGTGAACAGTGTGGTTGCAGTTAATTCTAAAAGGGTTTACGACAATTAAAATCACTAAATATGACAATAAAAAGGAATTAAATGATGATAAAAACACTGACCAGGAATTATCCCAGTGACCAAGATTTACCCCCAGAAACATGGGGCAGTATTTGACCAACTTCTGTAAATTATTTAAAATTGTATAAAAAATTTCAAGATTATTTTTTAATAGCTAAAGTAGTTGGTAAGTGAGCCAAAAAGAAATAAAAGAAAAATATTTAAAATTTGAGTTGTGACAAAGATCTTTGTAAAAATGTATCATAACTAAGGCCAATGTTATTTTACAGAAATTCAACAAGCCATTTCAAAAAGATATATATATATTTTTAAATAAATAAACAATAAACTTCATAATTAGGTAATAAATTCCAATGAGGACAGTTCAGAGTATCTCTATGATTTTTTTCATTTTCGTGAAGCGTTCTTAAAACATAAAAAGTACTGTGACCAGGAATTACCCCAGAAACTTGCTGACCAGGAATTAACCCAGGTGACCACAATTCACGGAAAATGTATCTCATCTTTATTATGGATATTTAATTATAAATTATTAATTATTTACTTAACCTTTACTTTTAATAATTTAATCATTTTTTTAAATTATCTTACTTTTTATCATTTTAGTTCATTATTTTACTTAATTATTTTAACATTTTACTATATTGCAACCATTCATTATAATTTTGACTGCATTATTACATTCAAATTGCTGTTTAAAAAATATAAACAAAACAATGAGCAGAAATCTGTAAAATTCTAAAATCCACACAACCTCTGGCTCCAAGCTGAGTGGATTTGGGGGAGTCTACTGTATCAGAGCTGTGTTTTTAGTGAACTACAGTACAAATTACAGAGTTTTTCTTTAGAAGTTTGGAAGACATGAAGCCATAGAGATCCAAACTTCTAAAGAAAAGCTCTGTAACAATATGACACACGTGGGTTGTTCTCTACAATACTTGCACATTTGGCCAAGCAGTCTGACTTGAATGATACATGTGTAAATTTTCATAAAAATTAAATAAATTGTAAGAAATTAGTCAATTATTGAAGATTTTAATAGCAGCAGAAATCATTTTAAAAATTTGACTTAACAAAAAAATAAAATAAAAATTTGTGGAAAAAATAAAATAAAAAATGTGAGGGAATGACGAAATAAGACATTTTTACTAGTTGTAAGGAAAAAATGCAAATTTATGAAGAAATCCAAACTGTTTCCTTTAACAGCAACACTTAATGTATAATGTATGATAAAATTTAAATTTTTGATATTCGTAAAAAAATGAGTATTCTGTGTGAGGGAATGACTGCTAATAGAAACGCTTCCAGATACATTGACTAGGGATTGACCGAATACCGAATAGTCGATTCGGTATTCGGTGGTTCAGCATGTAAACCGAATATTCGGCTTCGGCCGAATACTTAAAAGTATTCGGCCGAATAATTGTGGATAAGTATTTTTTAAAAGTAAACTCTTTTAATTAGAAGTAAAATAGGCTAAACAATGAGTTTTAATATTAGGTGCATGAGTTCAGACTTCAGCTGCACTACAAAAAACCAAGTCAAAGGCCATTTTTAATTTTTAAAAAAACTTTTTCCTTTCTAAAATAGTCTACATAGCGGCAACTGTCTACAATAGAGGAAAAAAATAAGGAAGATGGGCATCTTTCCCTTATCATTTAATTTTAATTATTTCTACATTAGTTTTCTTAATTTAAATTTGTTTAATGTGTATTTTCTTTAATATACACATCAAATAAGTATATCAGAGTTCATCTCTGTATATCTAAGGTGTATATTAAAGAAAATACACACATCAAATAAGTATGCCTATCCTATAGCTTTTATAATCATTAAATTAAAATCGCTCAAATTTGTTATCTTCATAACCACAATGTTAAAATATTAATCAAAATATAAATATGTATCAGTAATTTGACAGAAAATATAGTTAAATGTACATATTGATATAATACCTTTTGTATTTGAAAACATTCCTATTCAATATGTTTATAATTAGACTTAGACAATCAGTAAATCAGCTTTGACAACATTGTTTCTTTTCATTTGAATGAACTTTTGTTTTTCTGACAATTCTTATCCTTAATAACAGCCTGTATAGTTTAATATTTTCATAGGTTCTTTAGGGTATAGTGATAAAATAATAAAAAAATAAGTGATGGGTTAATGAATTTGTGAGTGGAAAGAAGTCATTAAATTTTTTTGTGTAAATTAGATTTAAGAATAAAAATGTAACTGAATTAAATTATTAAGAATTTAATGTTAATTCAAATTTATTAAAAAAGCTAATATATGCAAAAATGTGTAATTGTAAATTTTTAAGTATTCGGTTGCCAAATACCGAATATTCGGTGTACACTTTGACCGAAGCTTCGGTATTCGGTATTCGGCAAATTTGCTGCTTCGGTCAATCCCTAATAATATTGACTGAAATTTTTTTTTTGAAAAATTAACAAAATCTTACACCACCAATTTATGTTGCTGGACTGACAAGTGCTCAAAATGGCTTCTTCTCTGTGAAGGATGCTAGACTGCTACTGCTCTTTAGTGGTAGATATTTCAGATAATAGAAATGTGTGAGGGAATGATGGTCTAACATGGGGAAACATATAATTGATCGAGTAGACTACATAATAATAGTAAAAAATAATATTTTTATTACTTTTTGTAATGTACCAAATAAGAACTTTATTTTGCTTAGGGTATTTTAATTATTTTTAATGCTGGATGGAAAGAAATGGGCAATAAAATATGGTAGTACAGGTGGGGGAAAGGTGAGGGAATGATGTTTGCATGATATATATTACATTTTTAAATACTAAATTTATTTATTTTTAAATTTTACTTTCTGTCCCTAATAAACAGAGTAGTATAATATAGACGCACGCCGTGCGCGCATGCGTCTATATTATATTTCCACAAAAATTTAATATAGCCGCAAAAATTTTCCGCAAAATTCGGAACTTTGCGGAAAATTTCTTGGAAAAGAAAATGTAATTTTTGTTCTTGTATTTTTTTTTTATACCTAAAAATAAAAAATGTTCCCCAATTTTACGTACGATTTATTTAGTGCTTGCCAGGGTTGATTCTGTTCGAATTTTCCGAAAATTTAAGGCATTCAGTTCCGAAAATTTTAAAAAATCGGCCGTCAGTCCGAAAATTCAGACATAAAAAAATATATTGCGGATTTCAGCAAATGGTCGCCGAAAATAAACCAGTTCCGTCATTTGTTCGCAGAAAAAATAACCAATTTTGTCAAAGCATCGCGGAAAAAACGTGAATTTCGTCAAAGGACAGCAGAAAGAACGCGAATTTCTTTAAAGAATCGTGGAGAAAAATAATTTTGTCAATGAATCGCAGAAAAAACACAAATTACGTCAAAGAAGCGCAGGAAAAAAAATGAATTTCGTAAAAGCATAGCAGAAAAAGCGCGAATTTTGTCAAAGGATAGCGAAAAAAACCCGCAAATTTCGTAAAAAAATTGCGGGAAAAAAACTAATTTCGTTAAAGGATCGCGAAAGAAACACAAATTTCGCAAAACGGCATCGGAAAAAGCGCGCATTTAGCCAAATGATCACGAAAAAAACACGAAATTCGTCAAAGGGCCACAGAAAAAACGCGAATATCGTCAAAGGATCGCGAAAAAATAGCGAATTTTACCCAAAAACCGCAGGAAAAAAACGAATTTCGTAAAAACTAATTTCGTCAAGGAATCGCGAATTTCCTCAAAACGCATCGAAAAAAGCGTGAATTTCGTCAAAAGATCTCAAAAAAATGCAAATTTTGTCCAAGGATAGGTGAAAAAAAGCACATTTCGTCAATAAATCGCGAAAAAAAGCACGAATTTCGTCAAAGAATCGCGAAAAAAAGCGCTAATTTCCTCCAAAGAATCGCGAAAAAACGCAAATTTCGTCCAATGAATCGCGAAAAAACGCAAAGTTCGTCAAAAAAATCGCGGAAAAACGGAAATTTCGCCAAATGATCGCGGAAAAAACGAGAATTTCGCCAAAGGGCCGCAATAAAAGCTCATCGGTGGTCTCGATGATACCTATGAATGAACTTCTCCTTACAAAATGTGATTCAGTTGTTTCAGAAGCTCAATGTCCTTTATTTCTGAGAAGAGAGTGACTGGCATTTTGTGAGAAGAGGACACAATATTAAGGATTGGGCTATTTCTAAATGCATTGACAAAATAACCGATAAGAATTCACCCCTTCTTATCATGGATTTTTTGCTTTATTATTTTTTTAGCCAACATAATTATTCTGTAATTAATATTAATTTTTAAATTAAATGGTAATGATTTTAAAACTACTGTTTAAAATTCATACTGTCAAAGTAATATAACATGTTATTTTATTACACAATAAATTAATTTGCAGAAAGTTTTTCACCCAATATTTATGTACGCAGAAAGTTTTTGGTTTTATACAAGTCTGCTAATAAACTATGTTTAGATCGTCTAATAAAAATAAATAAAAATGTAATGAAATTAAGAGCATTTATATGACTGGGAAACACTTTTTGCACTATTGTAGAGAATAACCCACGTGCTTATTGACTCTTGATAGATGAAGATACTTAAAGAGGAAAGGAAAAAGGAGGCAATCGGCTGATCTCGAATCATGATAAATAGGAGAAATGAAAGACTTTCAGCCAACTAACTGAGGATGTTCTAGTATGAACGGAAACGTTATTGTGATGAACTTTTTAATATGTTTTTTTAAATGTGGCGTCTAATATATGTTTCAAACAGTGTTGTAGTTGGTAAAAAATATTTGTGGGAACTCACCTTTCCATAGAGTAGATGTTGATGCTACCGGACTTTTGCTAAGCCAAAATCCAATTTAAAGCATTTAGTCAAAAGCCAACTGTTTTCAATTAACAGCTATAATTAATACAGTAGACTCCCGATAATCTGAGTTAATATGAACTAAGCTCACCTCGGATAAACTGGATTTACACAAATCATCACAAACTAAGGAGATGAAATATAAATTTTTACTTTATTCATTCATTTTTATTGTACTAGTAACATTTCTTTGATGTACATTTCCGTACTTTTAAGAAAAACGAGGAATGAAATTATTTGTTTGAAAAAACCCTTGATAGTTTTTTGTTTGTTGAATGTCAATTTTGCTGCAGTATTACTCTACTGCAGGGTCGGCGAACCTTTTAACATCTGCGTGCCAATATTTTTACAAAAGAAAATTGTACTGAACATGGAGTGCCGAGAACGCCAACTCCACCCCCCCCCCCTCACCTTAACATTCCCGCAAAAAAATAGCGAATTAATTTAATAGTGAATTATAAGTTAGTTTAATTCTAATAATAAGTAATAGTGTCAAAATTATTTATTATTATTAGATTATTATAAATATAGCTAACATACCTGTGAGTAATACCAACATACGCATTAAATTAAACAATGTATAACATAGAAAACTCGAACCAAAACATTTTTCATATGAAAATATTATAATAAATAAATAATATAAAGAAATAGAAATAATTATAGAAAAAATATAATTATAGTTTTAATTTCATTTTACAAATGTTTTAGCAATCAAATTATTCTTTTTCATAACTTATGAAAAGTCATGTTTCAATAGTTTTATTAATACTTTTGCCATTTAAACAAATTAAAGATCAATAAACAAATTCTAGCAAAAGTTAAATACAACCTCATGTGCAGGTCAAAACGCGTCAAATTATGCAGAAATATTGTAGCAAAGAACAATTTGATTTGCTAGATTCCTCTATGCGAATCATAGGTGCCATCATAACGAAATCGAGGAAATGGAGAGTTGGGAAGGGTGAAATATTTCTAAGCGAGAAGTTCAGTGATACAAGTACACAAGTACCTATTATGGAAAACAAAGGCTATTTTCAATGAAGCTCGGGTATTAATAAAAAAATAATAAAGAGGTGCAGAATTTTGGGAATTTAACTGAATTTTGATTTAGAACTTCAATCAATGGCGTGCCAAAAATATCTCCTTGCGTGCCAGTTATGGCACGCGTGCCATAGGTTCGCCAACCCTGCTCTACTGCATAGCTACCAATTTGTAAGATTTTTTCTTACCACTAAAACTTACTAGTAAATTTTGCCTAATTCAATCTCCGAAATCTAACAATTGTCAGTGATTAAGTAGGGCAAATGTTTGTATTAAATTTTAGAGGTAACAAAACCGTACAAATTGACAGGTATGTGATTCTGTTAGTGTCATGAAAATTGCAGGTGTAGCCTCTTCTTTCTGCTCAAAGTATTAAATAGTTTTTTCAATCGAACTTATACCTTTGGAATGGATCATTTTCTTCTGGTGGGCTGATGACTTCTATTATTATGAAACAGCTATTATAAATGAAGTGTTAGGTGAAAATGAAAGAGCAGTCGTAAAACGTTAGAACTCTGATTTTCTCATCAGAATAAGAAAAAAAAGGGCCATATTTTTTTTTTAATTATGGCCATTTTTTTTTTCCATTCTGACAAGAAAATCAGCGTTCTAACTTTTTACGACTGCTCTTTCATCTTCACCTAACACTTCATTTATAATAGCTGTTTCATTAATAATAGAAGCCATCAGCACATCAGAAGAAAATAACACGGTTAAAGTAGCTTATAAATATAAGGGAAACGGATCTTCTTAAAACTAGCATAAATTACCGTTTTGCGTAAAAAAAAATTGTGCTTATTCGCGATATTTTTTTTAATTTGTTTACGGTAACAAACCAAATATTTCTAGGAAAGCGTTCCCACCCAACTACAGCACTGGTTTCAAATATTACATGAATTATATTTTATAGAAATAGACCTATATATATTACATTCATTACAATTGTATTTAAAGTATGAAATAATGTCTGAAATTGGTGCATAAATGGCTAATTATAAATACAGGCATTACAATCTCATATGTAGATAATTACATTTTTATATTAGCAGAAATTTTTAAAGCAAGACATTTATTCTGCCCATCTTACCCGGTAGTTGCTCATTTTTGCCAACTATTAATTTTGGGCAACGACTGTTGAAGAATAATCATTTAAATTTCTATAAAACATGGAAAATAGCACTCAAGTATGCCTGAGATAATCACCATTCATATAGAAATTGTTTACTTTTATAAAATAACAATCCAAATTTAATTTCCTGTATATACAAAGTTTCTTCTTTTTTTGAAACTTTAAAATATGTTTTTTATGTACTACTCGAATGAACGCTATAGAATTAAAATTTAAATTCTACATCGGCCCACAATGGAAAAAATTATATATATTGAAAAAAGGCATTTTTGAATTTAAAATGAAACATGTCATCACTTTTGCACAACTATGACATTATTTTCACTAACTCTTCACTTCCAACCATACTAAGGTTATGAGCCGTACATACTCCAAAATTTTCTTCTTTTTTAAACTTTAAAATATGATTTTTACATACTCGAATGAATGTTACGGAATTAAAATTTAAATTCTACATCACCTGACGATGGAAAAAATTATATTATATTTAAAAAAACAAAACAAGCATTTTTGAATTTAAAATTGAAACATGCCATCACTTTTGCACCATTATGACATCATTTTCACTTTCAACCATTCTAAGACTACAAGCCATACATATAAATATATCTTTCATAACTTATTAAAGTTTCGTGTATTATAGTAATTTTTACTTTTCAATGCTTATTGAGAAAAAAATAAATAAATGTTGAATAGAAGAAAAAAACAGTTTAAAAAAAAAAAAAAAAATTCTTTATAGGCATTTGATGGTAATCTTGAAAATACCACCAAATTTTTTTCACTTTAGTTCATGTTTTTCTCCAAGAATTCCTCTTAAAATACATTAATATGACCCTGGCAATGAACTCTATTATGAAAAGTTCACTGCTTATATTTAATCTTAAATTTAAACTTAAAAAATATATAATTTCACTCTTTTTATTTTTTAAGAAAAGGTATAAAATATAAAAAATTAAACATTATTTAAACTATTTTTTAAGGATTTCTAAAGTGATTTCCTACACAAAATCAGCAGTGTAATCGTAAATAAAATAAAATAAAATAAAATAAACAGAGAGTATATGATGTGTAAAAAATCAGAACTCTATACCCTATACTACATCCCTGAGTATAGTCATAAATTAACATTTAATTATTAATTCATAAAAGCGCATTTCTTTTAATATTATACTCTTAATTTTTTATTTATAATAATTTATTTTCTATTTTTAAGTCTTTATAATGTTTCATCATAGCAGTTTCACAGCGCTTTGACATTTTGCTGAGCATTTATTGGGGCCTAATTAAATCTGTTATTTTTTCAACTCTCATACTACCATATAGAGAATATCTGGCGATTTATCACATGTGGCAAGCTAATTTGAAAGTAAAGTTCAAAAAATTTTTAAATGTATTGTCATTAAGAGCACTTTTTGAACACATTTTTATAATTCTAGCATATTAGGGAGTGGATTTAAAATCGATAGCAGAATTCCACCTTTAGTACATACACAAAAACCAGGTTGAATTAAATAAAAGAGTGTAAAAAACTACCGACCGTGGCTCGGTCTACTGGAAACTTTTTATAATTACCAATAATGACTATGTTTCAAGTTTTAAAAATAATAATAATAATAGGAGTGCATACTAGAGATGCATTCAGGTTCTTTTCCTGAAGTCGAAGTGAGATGATTTGAAACTCAAACCTGAAAACATTTGTGTCATCAGCCGTAATTAAAATGCTGTTACATTTTCTGACTAAGAATAATGGGGGCAGCTTTTGTGGGCTCATAAACTTTCGGTCACTTTTTCACTTTAGTCAGAAAAAATGACTGAAACTGACTTTCTAAAAAAATAGTTTTAGTCTTTAAAAAAAGTGACATACTTGCATCCCTGCAAAATGTGCTAACATAAACAAAACAAGTCCAAAATTGTTCGTCAAGCATGGTAAATGTACTTTGCATTTGTACTATAACTGGTTTTATAAATATTCAGATCTTGATGCAATAGCTGTTGCGCTCTTAAGCAAAAATGCAGGAATACAAAATTTATTATAATTATACATATTAAACTCAGTAATACGAAAATAATATGGCTCCGTCTTAAATAGGACATATTACCATTGCAACCTAGAATCATTACCTATCATGGGATGTCATTGAACTAATTAATGTATGATAGGATTTAATAGAATAATCAACATGGCAACCTAGAATCATTACCTATCATGGGATATCACTGATTTAATTATGTATGATAGGATTTAATATAAAAGAAAATTTTTATTAATATATTTTAAAATTTTGATTTGATTTTCATAAAATTTGAAATGACTTGACAAAATTCTACAACGATTATACTATATATTAATTTTCAAACCATTTGATTGGGTAGTTTTTGCGCTATTATATATGCAGATAGATAGTCAAACCAGATGATGACTATAGGTACTACGTATCTATTTATATAATTACGAACACACATTTTTAAAAAAATAGCCGGATTGCCAGTAAAAAAAAAAAAAAAATTTAGTCACCAAAATTCAGCGATTTGTTTTGCTTACTTTAACCGATTACAAATTTTAAAAATCCACAGGTTAGACATCTTATCTAAAATAAGCTTTTATGCAGGGGGAAATATTCAAAAGGTAATAAATATTAGCTAGATTCGAAAATCCTATATTCAGACCTGCCAACCTTTGAAAATAAGAAATCGTAGCACACAAAATTGAAATTAATCTGGAGGTTGGTTGGTTGGTTTTTCGTGTTACACAACCATCTTTTGACATTCGTAAAAGGAATAAGGTTTCAGTCTTTCAACTCAATATAGTAATTTTTTTCCTTTGAAAATTTTTATATGATTTTTAGAGTTTCTTTTTGTTTCGCAGCGTTTTTTTTTTATTTTTTATTTTTTAACATAAGTAAAAGGAGCCTGGTTTCAATTTTTTAGCCCAGTGCAGTAAATTTTGACAAAATTCGGGATTTTTTTCTGCGATCATTTCAGGATATTAACAATTTTTCCGCAATCATAATTCACATTTTTCTATCATGATTCTTTGTTGAAATCCACATTTTTTGCCATGAACTTTTGACAAAATTCGCATTTTTTACCACGATCCTTTGTCGAATTTTGTGTTTTTTCCCGCGATCCTTTTGATGAAATTAGTGTTTTCTTTCTGCGATCGTTCGGTGAAAATTTCAGTTTTCTTACTGACCTTTCGATGAAATTTGCATTTTCTTACTGATCTTTTGATGAAATTAGTGTTTTCTTTCTGCGATCGTTCGGTGAAAATTTGAGTTTTCTTACTGATCTTTCGATGAAATTTGCATTTTTTTACTGATCTTTTGATGAAATTCGCGTTTTCTTTCTGTGATATTTTGACAAAATTCACACCTTTGAAAACACAAAATCTCAAATCTTCGGGGGGGGGGGGGGGGGGGCATCGCCCCGGGCCGCCCCCTGAAATCAACACTGCGTTTTTACCACGATCCTTTGACGAAATTTATTTTCTTCTGCAACCAATTGATGAAATTGATTTTTATTATACGGTCATTTGTCGAAATTCGCGGTAGTTTATCACAAATCGTGCAATTTTGCACACGGTCATTTGTCGAAATTCACGGTAGTTTATCGCAAATCGTGCAATTTTGCACACTATTTCAAACCTTGTCCCTCAACCCCCCACCCCGCCTCCTTTCCAGAAATTTTGAAAATGGCACCTTGTTTCTAAGTAAGCGAATTCCTGTATAAATATTTACAGAAACACTATTCACTTGTGGTTAATATACATAAAGAGGGTGTTTTATGTTAAGAAGTTTGTTTTGCAGCCCAGATTTCTTTTTTCATGATCATTTTTTAATGTCCGAATTTTTGGACTGATGGCCAATTTTTAAAAACTTTCGGTAATGAATACTTTGGAATTTTGGAAATTTCGCAACAGAATCACTCCTGAAAAATATGTTGTGCGGGATAAAAATCGCAACTAGAAACAAAAAATGCGTTTGTGTTTTTTGCAAAAAATCGTAGTTTAAGACCGATTTTCGTAGCATCGTAATTTATAGGTCCAAATCGTAGCAACTACGATTTTTTCGTAGCAGTTGGCAGGTCTGTATATTGCAAAAAAGATATTTTTAAAAAAAATCTTTTCATTACACATTATAACAAAATATTTTACTTTATTTATGATGAAAATTTTTTATTTGCGTTACTAAACAAATTAACATACATATTCCTGTCATAGATTTTTAACAAGTTTAGTGTGACTTGGAGAGTTAAATTGTAGGTACAAGTGTCGAATATGCCGTGAAAATAAAATAAAATAACGGGAGGGGGAGATTATATCGTACACTGATCTACATATAATACGTCCTTCATAAAGCAAAGAAACCCAGAGACGACGCACATGAAAGATCATCGAAAATTTATAGGACATAGTCGAATTAAAAACTAACAAAAACTTCAAGTGAAAGTAATAAAATAACTGAAAAAGTTGCGTAATTTTAAACGTACTTTACCTACCAGTAACCAATATGATGCTGACCTTGCAATTGTGTAAATAAACAAGTCCAATCTCAAATTGAAAGGAATTGCATATGAGTCGTTCTTTTTTATGAAAATCAGGGTCTGTTCAAAAGGGTACTTCACGCCACGAGCGCGCACAGGAGTTATTACCATGGAGTAGGTCCTCACGAAGAAAGGAATTAAAAAATAATTTAATTATTTTTTTTATTTTTATGGTTCAAAATAGGTCAAACCAACGACTTCATTTTTTATTATTCCATATCATGATTTTCGTAACTGGAACACATG
The DNA here is from genome assembly GCA_963932465.1 of Maratus speciosus. Lineage (NCBI taxonomy): Eukaryota > Metazoa > Arthropoda > Arachnida > Araneae > Salticidae > Maratus > Maratus speciosus. Next base: position 187,722,516 of record OZ010798.1, on the reverse strand, counting down.
CCTATGTTCACCAAAAGTGCATACATATTAAGTGTCCTATCTTAAATTGGAGAGATAAACTCAAGATTAAAGAGGTCACATCAATCAAGGTCACGCGCCACGTAACGGATGGGGTTGAACAACAGGAAGACGCCTAACTGTTTTCTTACTTCACACCACTAAAATTGTAAAGTTTTTTCACCCTGATTAATAGCTGAAAAGTCTCTGATTAGATAAGGCGAAGAAAACATCGTGGTGTCACTTCATCCCGATTAGCATTTAAAATTTTTAAACCAACCTCACTCAGACTTCACGCGCGCGGCCCAGAAAATTTTTCTAGGCGATTTGATCACCTGACTGTGTGTTTATGTGTTATTGTTCATGCTTTATTTCGTAGGTTGATTGATACAATTTAACAATTCAGTTGGAAATCTAAAAATTTTAACAATTTTTTTTTATTATTTATTTAAAAATGATTCATTAGTTGCTTTATATATATCGTAATAAATAGAATGCTCTTAATAAACTAAGATTGTGATATCAATATATTACGAGATTCCTTTGCAATTTACTATACTGGATGGACTGTAATTTACTATACTGGATTTGTACTGTTAGTTAAGAGAATTTTTCAGAAAAGGTTAAAACCTTCTCTGTATATATATATATATATATATATACCGTACATATATATATATATACCGGGTGTCCTAAAAAGGACTGACTGATTTAAAAATTCAATAACTTGCAAACGGTGACAGATACTTAAAAAAATTCTTTCAGGAGCGTTATGCATAAGGTCAAAAGTTTTTTTATAGTGATTTTCGATTTTAGTTCGAATTACAAACAATAGATGACGCTGTAAGCAATAGGTGCTAAAAACAGGCTCGATTTTTTGGTCGATCTCTTCTTCCATGCGGAAAAAGGAGATGGAAATGTATTAAGTGGATCCCGAAGGACCAAAAATCGAACCTGAATTTAGCGTCTATTGATTGCAGCGCCATCTATTGTTTGTCATTCGAACTAAAATCGAAAATCACTGTAAAAAAACTTTTGACCTCATGCATAACCCTTTTGCAAGAATTTTTTAAATATCTGTCACCGTTTGCAAGTTATTGAATTTTTAAAATCAGTCAGTCCTTTTTAGGACACCCGTATATATATATATTTCTTTTTTTGTGTGTGTGTGATTGAATATTTTAATAGAGTGTGGGGACAAAAATACATAATAAAACATGAGAAACAAATGAGACTCAAAATCATGTTAGTATAAGCAAAATACTTACTTTCAATAGAAAATTTATAAACATTCCAATCATACTTTATTCACTACAAAACTAGGCAAACCTCACATATTTTATCTCATTAAAAAATATATCTGCAGATATTTGTACTTAAAATAATGTACATCTATTACATTTTATTTTTATAATATTTTCCATGCTGATTTTAAAACGGTAAAATTTGTGTCTGTATGTTCTAGTCTTAATAAAAATTCACTTTTAAAGTACTAAAAAAAAAAACAAAAAAAAAAAAAACGAGAAATAATCCTACGCGCAAACGGATATTTTCGCAGAATACTTATTTTTTTCATTTGCTTAATATATATATATACATACATATATCATTTTGAAACGAAACTTTGAATATTAAAAGACGTTCTAATGTAAAATTTCCATCGCGAAATACCTCATTTTCTCGTATTTAAATAAGTGTTTTATTATAATAATAGAAGTACGTCAGTGGCGAGGCGTGAGGTATTCTGATGGTCATTGTTAGTTCACAACATTCCAACGCTGCTTGGCCGAAACTAAAGGGGGAAGGGGGCAGAGGATGCATGTGCCCCGGGCGCCAGAACGAAGGGGCGCCAAATGAAGATTTTGTTTCTCGATTTTTTTCCCGTCTATGTTTAGTTATATTGTAATATATATTGGTTATTATTATATTAGTATATTGTTAAATTCGTCCTGTATGGGGTTCGCAAAAGTATAGACGAATCTAAGGATGATATGGCATAAGGATATTGTATAAAGCGGAATTTTATTCGATTTTTTTCGATTCCGTTTTCAAGATTTCAATGAATCAATATTTGACAAAGCAGATTACGTAGTTCAGTATTACATATTTTATGATTGTATATTTTAAATATTTTAAATAAGTCGGCTATTAGAAAAAAATCCCTGCCGGCCCGGCCTACAGGCAGAGGTAGATTTCGAAGTCAAATATACTAATTTCACAAACAAAAACTAAATCATGATTATAGATAAATCCACTTTAACAATTTTATCTGGCCGCTCTTGATGAGTTTTTATTTCATTTTCATATAATAGCTGGTTTTATCAGAATCATGTTAGGGCGGTATTCAAAAAAATACTTTTCCATGCTCAACAACTCGAAATTTTCTGGCATAATTCCAGATTCATTTTTAATAAAAAAAAAATATGAAACTTGCTGACGTGATTTTTGAAGAGATTTATAAGCGACCTGTGTTTTTATTTTTTGTTCAATTAATTAAAACTTGATATATAAACAATTATTTTCTCAGAAGGACAATATTTTTCGTTTCTAACACAATCGCTTCGGGAAATTCCGTTCAAAATGTCCACTTTAACATCATTTTTTGAAATATATTCTGCCTCTATCTAAAAATCGATTATTACGGTACATTATATAGTTTCTGAATAAGCGAATCTACCAATTAAATGCGTTTGAGAGCAAAAATGAATTTAAAAACCAGTCAGAAAATAAGCAGTTTGGATTTAAGCGCATCCTTAATACAATGATTTTTCCAACACAATCCGCTTCGGTAAATTCGGTTCAAAAGGACCTTTTTAACAGCATTTAAAAAAATATATTCTGCCCCTATCAGAAAATCGACCATTACGGTACATTATATAGTTTCTGAGTAAGAAAACGTACCAATTGGAAGCCTTTGAGAGCAAAAATGAATTGTAAAATGAGTCAGAAAATAAGCAGTTTGGATTTGAATACACCCTTACTAAGATCATTTTTTACTTCAACCGGTATGTATTTTTAATTTGTTTTTGCTCTAAGAATTGGTCCTATCCAAAACTTGTCTATATCGATGTTGTAGACAATATTAAGAAGATATATGATAAATTCATGGGGATTTTATATCTTTTGAATTGACGGAGTTATGGATTTTTTTCTTCTTCAAACCCCCTTTTTGTTTTCGTTTTTAATTTTTTTTGCGGTACGAATTGGTCCTATCAAAAACTTGTGAATATAAAAGTTGTAGATAATGTTAAGGAGATTCATGTTAAAATTAATTGGATTTGATATCTTGAGAATTGACGAAGTTATGGATTTTTTTCTTCTTCAAACGCCCTTTTTGTTTTCGTTTTTAATTTTTTTTTTGCGGTACGAATTGCTCCTATCAAAAACTTGTGAATATAAAAGTTTTAGATAATGTTAAGGAGATTTATAATAAAATTAATTGATTTTGATATCTTGAGAATTGACGAAGTTATGAATTTTTTTCTCCCAAAAACCCTATTTTTTGCGCCCCTTGAGCCCATTTTTAACTTTATCAAAAATCTGTGATACATAAATTTTTGGCCCTATTTTTAGAAGTAATAAAAACTTTAAACTGATTTGATATGTACAAAAATTAAGAAGTTATGGGGGGTTTTCTGTTTTCACAAAACCCCTCCCTATTTCTCTCCCCTTGGTCCGATTTTGCCCATTAACGAACTTGACCGAGATTTTATGCCCATTGATTTTATGTACCAGTTTGGAAGAGATTGGTGCAGAATTACGAAAGTTATCGTGTCCAGAAGAAAGTGATATATATAGATAGATAGATAGATAGATAGATAGATAGATATATAAAGTTTTTTTCTGAGGGTGGTTTTGGGTTCTAGGGGTCATGATCGGTGTAGATCTGCAAAAATTTTTCAGAAATTCCAACATAGGAACGATCCCAATAGGTAGTATTTCATACGAAATCTACCTAAAATTATCTTTGTAAGTATATTTTGCGGAGGAGGGGGCGCTAAAATCCATGTTTGCCCCATGTACAAAAAAGGCTAGTTTCGGTCCTGCAAGGCTGTACCCATTACCATCGAAATCATTCCACATTTTCTGTTAATTGAAAAATTTTTTTTTGTAATTAATTAAATAAAGAAAACATAAACTTAACAATTATTTTATTTTCTTTAAATGAACATAAATATTACAATCTGAAACTTTTTATTTATACTGACACTTCATTTCATTTGTAAATGTAATCCATAGCCTCCGCGTTTTCGTGGCAAATTTCTCAATAACAAGAAAATTTTTCCTTCTTTTTCAATAGCTCCAACATTTCTTTTGCAATGAATAACGGAAAAAAAAAAAAGATTATTCATACGATCTTCAGTTTGGTTGATCTTTTATAAGAATGCATTCTTTTCAAAGCCGACATTTTCCAAACGTTTTGTAAATTTCTACCTTTTTCTATTGTCATATGAATAGTACGCAAAATAACTACAGTCCTAAAATTTCAATAAACCCTTATCGCTTGTGAAAGCTATTATTCAATTCCTATTATTAGTTCACACTCTCCCTATATTTATTTATATATCTTGTTCAAATTTTCAATCATTAATAAAATACTTAATATTCATCCTATCAAGTTGAAATAATTTTTTTTAAACTTGTACTGGAAGACAATTGATGTTAATACAGATTTTTCAAATATTAATTCATTAATTAAATTTTAATTAATTAATTTTAGTTTTACATGGGAGACAAAATGGCGGCCATTGGTTATTGAACAGCATTTAATGCATCTTTATATCTATAAGGAGGGTTACCATAGGCAGGACCCTGTTCTGTCGCCAAAATATTCGCCAACTTGGCGATATATCGCCAAATTTGGCGACCAAAATGAGTCGTCAAAAGTGACACCAACTTGGCGATATCTGTAATATTTTGCCAAATTCCCATAGACTTCCGTTGTAAACCTACTTGCTTATAGAAAATCAACAAATTGAGATATTTTAATGCGACGAAAACTAATATTAGCTTAAGGGATTACATTAAATTTTTCTTTGATGACCTAAGTAGGAATTGACTTTAAAAACAAAAATTTTATATTACTTGTTAGTATTATTAACGTAAAAGTATTTTTTCCAAAAATTGAAAAAAAAATAATTCAGACCTGAAAGGGGTAAAAAAAAAAAAAAAAAAAAAAAAAAAAAAAACAGGAATAGTAAATTTTTAATTCGTAAAATTATCACATTAATGTACCCACAGCATATTAAATAAGAAAAATTACTAAATTGTTCAATCAATCTATTTATGCTATTTAACATATACAAGAGCAAAAATCCTTTAATTACTCATCCGTTTTAATTTAATAGCGTTATTAAAGAATAAAATATCGTACTTTGTAATACTTAAGGCGCGCCGCACACCACGGAGATATGCAACAAAAAAGCGTGAGGCATGCGACAATTTCACACTGTTAACAACAAAAAAAAAACCGGTTTGAACAGCAGAATTTGCCTCATGTCTCACAATTACTGTCGCATGTCTCTCTTTTGTGTGGCGCGCCTAACAAAACAGATTTCCTCTAGAATAACTCAAAAAAGGAATAAGCGTAAAAAACGAAATGCACGCACTTAAGGAAAGGGTAGCTGACATCACTGTTGGTCAACAAGAAAAACCTGTTCATTCATTATTACTCCTACTATACACATGAATTCCGGAAATTTGATTGGTCTTTAACAGGTTGATTTAACAGATCTATGATATGACTGGCCTACGTTGCCAAGTGTGATTCCTGCAATGATCGCTAAGATAAAAATGTAGTAGTAGATTGGTTGACGGAAGTGTTTGTTTGTAAATATGCCCTTTCCTTATTTTCCTCTGAAAACCTCAAGAATGGATTCGATAAAATTGACCTTATGCAGGTGACGCCAGAGCTAGCGGTATGTTGATCTGTTATTCTAGCCAATGCCCCGCCAGAATGCCAGTATGGGCAGGCGCAAATACCGTTAGCAGACGACTTTAGCCTTGATCCAGGTTGAGAACATACATTTTAACTGAAAATTTGCAAAGTTTGGGAATTTTCTCGCATACAGAACAACATTTTGAATTTATATTACAACATATTAAGTATATGTTGCTACAACAAACAATTTTTTGCGGTATTTTTCACAAATAAGCATTAATAACTCACACTCCACTGACTGCTATGCTAAACACCCACTGACTTCTCATATAAGTAGAACCCAACTTGGTAACCTTTTCTTGAAGCCTACATCTCTGCCCTCCGTCACGTGATGGAATGATGATACAGATGAAACCACATTCGTTATAGTCTACTACGGGGTAACTTTGGCCCTAAAGAGAAAAAAGATTAAATGTACTACATCACTTGAGTTATCAGCAAAGTTTTGGTCTCTAAATATAGATAGCAGAACTAGTGTGAGGTTGGCAGCTCATTGTAAATAATTCGCCAAGGTTTCATCGTGGCAGCATGGACCAAAGTTTCCGAAATGTGGGCCAAAGTTACCTCAAATTTGGGCCAAAGTTACCCCAGTTGACTGTACTGCTATAACATGAAGTGGGATCGATCGAGTAATTTAAGACAGTAATTCTTTGACTACGATTAGAATTTGCTGCAACTAGTAACTTTTTTTTTATCCTTTTATCTTTTACCTTTATTATTTTATCTTTAATTATTTTTTGTTATAGCGTTTTTTAAAAGTAATGTCAACTTGTGTTGCCTTATACACTTATTTTCATTTTGAGTAGTAGGGTAAGAACACATTCAACCAGGAAAAAACTTTTGAGAACACGAAAAGTACCTTAGTTATTAGATGCCTATGATATATCAGGGCCATGATTTCCAGTTTCTAATTATTTAATTCCACTTAAGGGGGTCCGGGACACAAAAATCTTAAAATTTTTTATTGCATTAAAAATTTCTCGGGTTTTTTCTGCTTAAAATGAAGTTTAAATCATGTTTCTATCTTAATTGGTACAGGAAACATTCATTTTTAAGTTTTGGTTTGTTTTCAAAATCTACCCTCCAGGCAATGGTTGTCATGAAAACAATTTTTCGCGAAATTGCGTTTGTCTTCATAATGGGTTTTTTCACCATTTCTCGTATTCAAATAGTTATAAGTCAAGAACCGTTAAAGGCAAATGGTTCAAATTTGGAACATGTATTTTTCAAATGTTTTACTTTAATTTTGATTCAGTAAATTTTGAAAAAATATTTACTTTTGAAAATATAATTAAAAAAAAAAAAGTTACGTCTTTTTTTTTAAAAAAATTAATTTAAATATTTTTAATTTTTATTTAAATTAATATTTTTTTAAATGCTGAGTCTAAATTAAAACTTATATATTTCTGTTTATTTATATGCGAAAAAAAATGAAATTCTACAAATAATATTTTGAGTTATAACGATTTTAAACTACCCCACTTTTTTAATAAAATTTAAATTTTTTAAGAAAAATTATGAGAAGTTTTGTCATGTGATTTTGTTTACAAATCATATGGTTAACCATCACAACAAATTTCGAAATTTTAACTAAATAAATAAAAATCATTTGAAAATGTGTCCCGGGTCCCCTTAATAAGGGGTGCCAGTTATTGGTTCCAGTAATTTCATTTCACCAGTCTCCCACAGAGGTGTTAATTACTGGTGGTATTAACAAAAAGTTGAAATCTATTATTTCAGTTGTTAAACAAAGCACAATAATAAATTAAATTTCATCTTGTAGTCAACAGCATTAAAATTCAAGTTGTTCTTCCGGGGCCTCACACCATTTGTCAGTTACTGGTTCATAAATGTCAATTACTGGATATCTGCTTTACTAACAATTTAAAACTCGAAAAAAGGGAAATGTGCATCCGGACTATTATATCATATCAGGAGCATGGAAGAGAAAGGGTGAATTCGAAAAATCGATTTTTTTTTTTTTTTTTTTTTTAACCATTTGGAAAAATAGTTATTGTTCTCGTCAGGGTAGGAAATGAAAAGCATATCTGAAGGTTTTTATTGGTTTAATCCGCATTTTATACGTTTTCTGATTGGTCTATACAGTAATCTGTGTTTCACTTTACTTTCAACAGAGATGGATACCTTCTGTTGCCACTATGACAAAAAAGTAATAAAAACTACAAAAAAAAAAAAAATTAATAACTCAGAAACAAATTGAGATACAGCTTTCAAACAAATTGCATTTAAAAGTACATTTTTTTCTCTATCCGATGGTGTAAAAAGTAATATTGTCGGATGTTTAGAAGTTTAAGAATGAAATTTCATTTAAAATTGGTAGTTAGATTTCTTGGAAACCTGACGATGGAAAAGCCTTTTCCCAAACAGCCAATGAAATGCTTGGATAATACGTAAGTTTCAAGTGGATAGTAACTAATATGAAAATGAAAGAAAATGAATAACAATTTCTGACAAAGAGTTAATTTTAATTTGTAAGATTTTCACGTGCAAAAGAAAAATGGAATAAGCCAATTAAAAATAAAAAATGATAAATAGGACAGGAATGAATGCATATAAATATTTCACACCAAATACGAGTCGCAGGCGATTCTTGTCGCTTGGAATTTTTACGTGTAATAACGCTATTAATGTTTAATCTGTGGCGTACGTAATGTATGATCAACTCCGTGCTATTTTTTATGTCTTAAATTTTAGTCTTTGAAAAAATCATTTTCCAAATGGTCGTTGTAATTTGTTAAATTGCTTTTTTTTTTTTTTTTTTCTTTTTTCCCCACGTCAGATAGATGTAGGCAACACGTAGGTAAGTCGTTTTGCCGCGATTTGCCCTTAATATTCTCACAGTGTCAAGCTAAATTGAGTAGTATCATCTTCTATAATAAATTCATGGTCTGATTTTTCTAGAGAAACAAGGGCGAACCCCGGGTCTGAAACCCATCTCTTCATGTTTTTCGTTAGAAATCACTAGTATATCAGCAGTGATTAAAATAAAGATTCGCTCTTGCTATCTTGAACTACAGTCGGACCTCTATATAACGAACCTCTATTTTGCGAATTTCTCTATTTTGCGAACTTTTCCTTGGAATCAAGAGCATTTTGCGAATTTCTTCGTAAAATAACCTCTAAATAGCGAAGTGCATTCTCTATTTAACGAACTTTTTCGTGTGATCAAAAATTTTTTTTGTCCCCATTTCTCAAAATATTTCTGGACATTTCAAACTTATTCTTTCTTTAAACACATTTTATGATGTTCAATGGCCTTGAACTGGTTTTACCAGGCGCCTTCTCTGTCAGCAGTGAGAATTCGGTAAGTACGGAGGACGAAGACGATAATCCCTTAGAGTAACTTTTAAAAAAATGTGGATATAGTGAGAAAAAAAAGAAGAAATTAACCATGATGCGCTGATTGATGATTGTATTTCACTTAATTCTGAAATTGAGACCTCGAAAATACTATCCGAATTGGATATTTTCGACAGTGTGAAAAATAAAAACAATTCAGCAATGAATTGCGATGAAGACGTATATGATCATGATAGAAATTATCATTATGCAGGAATTAACAAAACTTCGTATGATGAAATGCTAAAATCATTTGAAACAATCCGACGCGGATTATAGTTAGAAGAAAACACGCATGAAGGGATTTTTGGTGCATTGCAAAGATGCGACACATATTATGAGAGAAAGCACTTTTTTAAATAAAAAACTCAGGCAAAATTAATAGAGTTTTTCAGAAATTAAATTTAAGGACGCATATGTTAATGTATGGTTAAAATTATTTGTTATAATAATAATAAATACGATAATGTCATTAAAATTCGTTAATTTTAATGTAAAACTATTTGCTTTCAACAGAAAATACAGTGTATTCCCGGACAATGTTTTGTTTTCCTTCCAGACTTCAAAGATTAAACACATAGAAAAAATGAATTGATGATGGATATTGGTGAGTAAAATAAATAAAACAAATCGATATAATTTATTTAAAAAAAAATGTGATTAATTACTTTTAGTAAAAATATTTAGTGTTTATGAATTTAAAATCTGTTTTATGTAGTTTAAAGTATTTTAAAAGGTGAATCTCTATTTAACGAATTTTCCATATAACGAACTTTTTTCCGGGATTTAGCGACTTCGTTAAATAGAGGTTCGACTGTACTTGCAAAACTCTGAGCTTGTTTTCCCAACACCCGAATTTCGGGATTCGCCCTTTCTCTCCCAAAATCCTGATACATAAATAAGGTATTTTGTTTTCATAATAAAGATGAAAGTATTTTTAAATAGCATATATTTCTTGTAAGATAAAATAACTTAAAAAAAATCACTGTAAGTAATGTGTGAGACACTGGTTCACGTCAGTCATTGGTTTTTCAAAATGGGGTTAGTATCAGTTACTGGTGTTTTCGAACATATTTACGAAACAAATGAATTTTTAATAATACAATGTGTAACTTTTGATAATTTTGTCAACAGTAATTTTTTAATTATATCTCCACTACCCTCTCAGAAAGAAAAATAAGTATAAAATAGATTTAATTTTTTTAATAGTGATTTAAAAAAGAAAAAAACCTTAAAGTATCAGTTACCGGGGATTTCGCCGTAATAGTACTACAAAAACTAGTCGGATGTACCAATACCGAAACTTTCTTCTATCTCATACATATTAATACTTCAAAATTCGCTATCACACTACGAAAATTAAATGACAATCTATGCATCTCATGAGGATTCTAAAGATATAAAATTCCATGCATTAGTTCTTGAGATATGACTATCGCTGAAATCGTCTAAATCCAGCAAAATGCTGCCTAGTAGCGCCATCTATTGAGTGATTTATACCAAATCCCAATCAGCAACAATTTATGTCAACGTCTGACTGAATCTGAAGTTTGGAGAAAATCCGTGCATTAGTTTTTGAGATAGGGCTATTGCGAAAATCGTGAAAATTCCTGCATAGCAGCGCCACCTATTGGGTGATTAACACCAAAACCTAATTAACAACAACTTGTGTCAACATATTACTAAATCTGAAGTTAGATGAAAATTCGCCCATTAGTTCTATAGATAGAGCTATTGAGGCAATCGTGAAAAAGGCAGCACAGAAGCGCCACCTGTTGGGCGATTTACACCAACACATAATCAGTAGCAAGTCATATGAAGGCTAACTGAATCTGAAGTTTGATGAAAATCCGTGCATTAGTTCTTAAGATATAGCTATTGGGGAAATCGTGTAAATCCTGCAAAATTCATCATAACAGCGCCACCTGTTGGGCGATTTACACCAAAACATAATCAGCATCAATTCATATCAAGGACTAACTAAATCTGAAGTTTGATCAAAATCCGTGCATTAGTTCTTGAGAAAGAGCTATTGCGAAAATCGTGAAAAATACAGCATAGCAGCGCCACCTGTTGAGCGATTTACACCAAAAACTAATGAGCATCAATTTGTATTAGGGACTAACTGAATATAAATTTTTATTAAATTCCGTTCATTAGTTCTTGAGATAGAGCGCCCACAAAATTTGTGTCACATACACACAGACAGACAGACTCGCAGACAGACATTTTGTAAAAAACATGTTTTTTGGAATCTCTGACCCCTAAAACGTGTAAATCCGTCGAAAACCGGAATTCGAAAATTTTCATGCATCCAATACTTTCTTGTAAAGATAGAAGAAAGTAAAAATATAAAAATATTTGACACTGGCAGCCCTTCTGTTATCCGTCCGTGAGACATAAAAGTCCTGCCGTAGTTATTTTAGCCATTATTTTTACTTTCTTCTATCTTTACAAGAAGAAAGTATTGGATTCATGAAAATTTTCGAATTCCGGTTTTCGACGGATTTACACGTTTTAGGAGTCAGAGAACCCGAAAAACATATTTTTACAAAATGTCTGTCTGTGTGTGACACCAATTTTGTGGGAGCTATATCTCAAGAACTAATGAACGGAATTTAATAAAAATTTATATTCAGTTAGTCCCTGATATAAATTGGTGCTGATTAGTGTTTGGTGTAAATAGCTCAACAGGTGGCGCTGCTATGCAGCATTTTCCACGATTTCCTCAAGAGCTCAATCTCCAGAACTAATGCACGGATTTTCATCAAACTTCAGATTCAGTTGGTCTTTGACAGGAATTGACGTTTTATGCATTTTGGTGTAAATCGCGCAACAGGTGGCGCTGCTATGCTGAATTTTTTGTAATTTCCGCAATAACCCTATCTCAAGAACTAATGCTTGGATTTTCAACAAACTTCAGATTCAGGTATACCTTGATATGAATTACTGCTGTTTATATCTTGGTGCAAATTGCTCAACAGGTGATTTTTCAGAATTTCCACTATAGCTCTATCTGAATAACTAATGCGCGAATATTCATCAAACTTCAGATTCAGGTATACCTTGATATCAATTAGTGCTGTTTATATTTTGGTGCAAATCGCTCAACAGCTGGCGCTGCCATGCTGCATTTTTCCGAATTTCCACTATAGCTCTATCTCAATAACTAATGCGCGAATTTTCACCAAACTTCAAATTCAGATATACTTTGATATGAATGAATGCTAAATTGATGTAATTTCTTGTATAATTTAAATGATTTAATTGACGTGATTTATATAGAAAAAAGTTTTGTGATGGCCACAACATACTAATTTATTTATGGTTTTGTTTAAATTATCATAATTTCATTGAATCTCGGCTGATTACTAACAGCCTGCTTCACCAATATCACGTAAGTAAACTAAAGGTCAGCATGAGGCAAAATTTTCAAACCCACGTCCATTTTGGTCCATATAAAATTATCCACACCTGTTTAAAAGCTACTGGCTCAGTCACGGCCTGAGCGAAGCAAGAATTGTGAAAATAAGGCACCATCCAACACAATTCTCCGATATTTTTTGCCAGTATAATCCCACATATAAAATTCTTTAAAAGAATACCGCATAGATACAAGGTTCTCGCTGACTTTTTACGAACGTTAGCAATTTGGCTAATCAGAAGTAAAAAACATTCGCCAAAGGAAAAAAAAAAATTAGCAAAAACAATTCGTTGTGAAACAACGAAAGCTTTAACCCCTTAACGTATCCCTACTTTTTTTCAATATGATCTAAAATAACCTAAGTTTTTGAAAATGTTTATAGATCCGTTTTTCGTCTAAATCTAATTATCCGCTATCGCTACAGAAACTAAAAAAAGAACTTTATTCTATATGTCTTGCGCAATCAAGAAAAAAATTTAAAATATGATTTAACTCAATAAAATGTTAAGAAATAAAATTTCCAATCCCAGTTTACTCAGGATTTCAATATATTGCATTCAATGAATTCTGAAAAATTTAAATATGAAAAAAAAAATGTGTCCAGCACTTTATTTTTCTAGAATTCTTCGGCTTTTCATTAAAGCCCATACTTCAAAGGCTATTTCAAAATAGTATTGTTGCCTATTGGGCAAAATCTTCAAATTTTGCAAAAACATTTTATTTCATTAACACTTTCTCTGTTTTTTCCTGCTTAAAATGGCTTTTAAATCATGTTTCTATCTGAATTAGAACAAAAAATATTAATTTTTTCGTTTTGGTTTGTTTTCAAAATCTAGCTTTCAAGCAATGGCTGTCACGAAACGACTTCTTGTAAATACGTTTTTCTTCATGATAGATTTTTTCACCATTTCACGTATTTAAATTCTTATAACTCGAGAACCGTTAAAGATAAAGGGTTCAAACTTGGAACATATCTTTTTCAATTGTTTTACTTTAATTTTGATTCAGCATATTTGAAAAAAATATTTACTTTTGAAAATATAATTTAAAAAAAAAAGTTGCACCACTTTTTTTTTTTAATTTTTTCGTTAAATATTTTTAATTTTTTCATAAATTAATATTTTTAAAAATGCCGAATCAAAATTAAAACTGATATATTTCTGTTTACTTAAATGAAAAAAAAAATGAAATTCTATAATTGATATTTCGAGTTATAAGGATTTTAAATTAACCCACTTTTTTAAATAAATTTTAAATTTAATTTTTTTTTAAATTATGAGAAGTTTTATCATGTGATTTTGTTTACAAATGATAAGGTTAACCATCACGAAAAAATTCAGAATTTTAACTCAATAAATAAAAATTATTTTAAAATGTGTCCCCGATCCCCTTAAAACATATTTTATGAAATTACATTTTTGCTTACCGTAGCTTTGGTTGCAGCTAAATTGAATCGGTGTTGGGTTAGTAACTCTAAATATATTGTAAATTGTACAATACGATTGAGCATGATAAGTGAGATCAACTATTCAGTAATGTAAATAAGAGTGTCGCCTGTTCTGAAACACATACACATACACCCACAAAAAAAAGATGAGCAAAAATTGAGCACTCGCAATTTGGGGAGTCTAATCATCCATTTTCTCGCCAAATGAAACATTTTGTCGTGATTTGGCGCCACGGCGAGCGGCAGCGAGAACCCTGCATACATATTTAAGTAAAAATTTAAAAATACAGCGTTTTTCAAAATACTTGCGCACAAAGCATGGTATACCAAATTACAGTGTTAATGATCCCAAAAGACAATTACATTGTAATGAGTCTCATTAAAAATAAATACTTTAGAAAGAAAGCAACATGTCGGAAATTATACGTCAAACGTGGCAAATGAGGTGCGTTCGTACTAATAACTTTATTCTATATATCTTGCGAATGAAGAAAAAAAAAATTAAAATCAGATTTAACTCAATAAAATGCTATGAAATAAAGCTTCCAATCCCAGTTGCACTCTGCACACTGTTGCACTCTTAAGCAAAAATGCAGGAATACAAAATTTAATCCGATTATATATACAGTCGACTCTGTGAAATCCGCTGATGTATAATCCGCAAATCTCCATAATCCGCCATGTGTTTTCAAATGTAAACAATGGAAATCATACTTTCATAGTTAAGCTCGTTAAAGAAATTACATATAGTGTTTTTTATGAATTATCAATTTTTAAATTTAATAAATTTTATGTGATTTGCATGATGTATATTATAATAATAACTTTAGGTAAGCGAAAGGAACAACTAAATGCAAATATCAGAGGGGTAATTTACATTTTTAAACTATACATTCATGTAACAGCTGACTAAAGAAATATCTGAAGAAATCAGTAACTGATTTGGGCTTATTTTAAAGACTGTTTTGCTAAATAGACCTTTAAACAATTGGGATAAAAATATGTAGATTTTTATAACAAGGAAAATGACTACTGAAGCAGAAAATAATTATATATATATATATATATGTATATATATATACAGATTTCAGGCAAAACTTAAATTCCTATTGAGTAAATGTTCAAAAAATTAAATAACAGCCAATGAAATTTAAATTTTATAATAATTCCAACATACTTAGAATTATTAAATTACTTTTGAGTTATATTATTTCTTTTTATATTGTTATTTTTGTACAAATATTGGTAATTTATAGTGCAGTTTAAAAAGAAAACAAAGGAATGATCTCTAATCCGAAAAATTCTATAATCTGCAAAACTTTTAGTACCAAACTGTGCGGATTTCACAGAGTTGACTGTATTAAATTCAGTAATATGAAAATAATAGGACTCCATCTTAAATAGGATGTAATCACCATGCCGACCTAGAATCATTACCTAGCATTGGATATCATTAAAGTAATTACGTATGATAGGATTTAATCGAAAGAAGAACATTTTCATTAATATCTTTTCAGATTTGATTCGATTTTCACTGACTCGACAAAATTCTGCAACGATTAT
Source organism: Maratus speciosus (assembly GCA_963932465.1). NCBI lineage: Eukaryota > Metazoa > Arthropoda > Arachnida > Araneae > Salticidae > Maratus > Maratus speciosus. The sequence goes on along the minus strand of OZ010798.1, from coordinate 187,706,784 downwards.
ATATATATTAAATTTCGACTCGCAATATTGCCTTCTTTCCGAATATGAATATAAATTTTGAAATTATAAAGCCATCTGCATATTAAAGATTTTTCCAACTTTAACTTTACAGGTGGTAACATCCCCCTTTCAACCATATTTGAGATATTTTAAATCAAGGCTTGAGAGGGAAAAGTCTTTTTTTTTAATGTGTTAGAAGTTTATTCATAAAGTTAGAAAAATTAAAATATCTTACAAGGAGGTGTATCGGGGACATTCAATTTGTTACCAGTAAGATTATAAAGAATATTTTAGTGTACTAGGGGGCTCTGCCCCCTACGAGCTACGCTCGCCAACCCCCATTCAGGCACATCAAAATCCAAAAAGCACGCTAATTTGATCGGCTTTAAAAATATTGAATTAAAATTAAAAATTAAAAAAAAAAAAAAACAGTAGCGATCTCTTTGTAAACGGGTTTCCATTCGTTTACCTTTGATCGGGGATTTTTAAGACCAAATCTGCTTCTGTTAAGAGATACAATGGCTGTTTTCGTATTTAATTAAAAAAAATAGTTAAACATTTGAAAATAAGCTAATGTAAAATGAATTAAGTAAACAGTGTCATTGTCTCCCGGTATTTTTTAACAGCGCTGTAAGACAGTTCTTTTAAATAATTCATTTTAAATGTATCGTTTCAAATCTGACGTAATTTACACCAAAGTTTTCTTCTCTTATTAATATTCACGTGAAAATACTTTTGTTGTTAGAAGGAAATATTAGTTGCGCTGTCTTTGAATTGACGATAATAGTTGAAAAGATTATCTCAAAATACCTCGCGCAAATATATTTTTCAATTTAAATTGTTTTACCATATTTTTTGGCCATTTTAAATATGACGTAATTTCCTCCATTTACAAGTTTTAACGCATAATAATGATTTTTTTTTATTTTAAGATTTTGTTTCTCTTTTAAAATTCAAGGTTCTTATGACGTAATTTTCCTGCTTTTAACATGTAATCATTTAATTCTAATTTTAAAGTTTTTTTTTCTGTTTGTAATAGTCACGTGTAAATAAATTTTTTATTTGAAGTAAACATTATTGTTTGCACTGTTTATACAATTGGCAACAGTTTAAATTAATAACATTTTCTAAAATTTGTAAAAAATATCTTTCAAAATGCTGAAAATTTGAATTTAAAATCGAAAAAAAACCTCAAAAAATGAATCAAATAAGAAGAATAAATGAAATCTGCACACCGGGAACTTATAACGTATAAAATGATCTAAAAATGATTAAATTCTCATGTATAGTTTTTGCTCCTATAAAACTGTTTTAATGGAACGACTTTGTCCAACTTTAGCATTAAATATCTCTTAAAATAATTCTTGGATTTGAAAACTGTCTGCATCAGCGTATTTATCAAACATTTCTCTATAATACCACCGATTTTCATATTTTTGTATGCAACAGTTTTTTTAATATTAACGATGAAAGGCCATGCTTAAGCATTCCAATTGGATGCCGATCAGCCGAGAATATCTACGCAGGAAATTTTCTCTACGCAGGAGGATCATTGGTCTATTTCCAAGTCAAAACTTTTTTTTATATATAGAAGGAAAACAAACTCACTTTATACGCAAGAGAATGCCATAATTTTTTTCCAGTTAATCTCTTATATTTTATATATATATATATATATATATATATATATATATATATATATATATATATATATATATTGTTTGTTTGTTTCCTGCGGATGCTTTGATAACACGATTTTTGTATCCAGAATTATATTAAGTCATCTTTTCGGCTGTTGTGAAATATTTCTTTGTTTAATTTAGTATTTTTATCAGGATTAGAAAAAATCCAGTCCACTGGGACCACTAGTCTAAAATCCGGGTTTTTTCGGGGTTTTCTGGGGAAAAAAGAAAAAAAAAACAGTGTTTTTCGGGCTTTATTGAGTTTTTTGGAGAAGACTTTAAACTTCTAATTTTCATATGCATAATACCTAAATTCTTCATTTATCGTTGAAACCCAGCATAATTTTGCATTAAGTAAGTATGAATTAACAAAAAATATATAAAAAGGAAAAACATCAAATTAATTTAAAAGGTACATCTGTATCTCATGGGACTAATTTGCTGCAATAAGGATATATTAAGTGAACTGCAACTGGATTTTTTTAATATAATTCTTACGTTAAGGCTGTTCTCAAATCCAAAAGGGCAATTTTATGACATAAGTTTTAATTTATTTTTGTTCGGAAATGCATGAAACTAACGGGTATTGTTGTTCAGAAACTATGTAATCGAACTGTTTTCCGTCTTTTTTGCAAACGTAATAGATATTTCAGAAAATAGTGTCAAAGTTGACGTTTTGAACCGAAGTTCCCGAAGAAAGCAGAAAAACAGTCAGCGAAGGGAGAAAAATATCTTGTCACGGGATCAAAATCGTTTATAACTCAATAGGTAATTTATTTATCAAAAAATTAGTCAAACATTTATCACAGTTCGATTTCAAATCGCTTTCATAGTCAAGCTTTCCAATTTCACATCTTTCCGTTAAAAAATGAATTTGTAAATGTGTCAAAATGTTTTGCACCAGTTGGGCAGAGCAGTTGAGAACAGCCTTAAGTTAAACATGCTAAATTTATGCAGGGTGATTCATAAATATCGAAACAATAGGCTATTTCCTTAAATAGTGCGCCTAGACCCATACTTCCAGTTGCAAAGTTTCATTAAAAAAAGGTGCAAAATTTAATGACATAAGTTGCAACTCCATGGGGGGGGGGGGGGGTGTCTATTTGAAAAAATACGAAAACTAGATTTTTATAGGGCCCCCGTATGGTAAAAATTCCAATAAGGAAAACTTTCCCTATCCATTCCTGAATTAAACACAAAAAATTGCATCTTCATATCTGCAAAACTGCAGAGTTATGGCCGTTTAAATAATTCATCAGGTTTTAAGGGATTACACACAAGTTGAAATGCGTGCAATCCAAGAAACTATGTTACTTTAAGAGTTCTAGGACACATGTAAAAATATATTTGTTAAGTTAGAATTTTGATTTTTTTTGTAATGGTTAACTATATAATTTGCAAAAAAAAGAAAAAAAAATAACATCCTAATATTTCTCATAAAGTTTTTAAAAAAATTTAAATGATTAGAATTTTTTTAAGCGAATTTAATTTAAAATATTTATAACTCGAAACATTTCATCGAATTTCAAATTTTTTTCATTTAATTAAAGAGGAAAGTATAATTTTAGTTTTGTTTAAGAATTTTTTTCAATATTAATTTTAAAAATATTTATTTAAAAAATTATGTAACTTATTTAAAAAAACTCATATTTCCAAAAGTGATTTTTTTTTTTTAACCATTTGGAAAAATGGTTATTGTCCTCGTCAGGGTAGGAAATCAAAAGCATATCAGAAGCTTTTTATTGGTTTAATCTGCAATTTATTCGTTTTCTGATTGGTCTATACAGTAATATGTATTTCCCTTTACTTTCAACAGAGATGGACAACAGAGTGTTTCCACTATGACAAAAAAGTAATAAAAACTACAAAAAAAATTAATAACTCAGAAACAAATTGAGATACAGCTTTCAAACAAATTGCATTTAAAAGTACATTTTTTTTCTCTATACGACGATATAAAAAGTAATATTGTGGGATGTTTAGAAGTTTAAGAAATAAATTTCATTTAAAATTAGCCGTCAGATTTCTTGGAAATCTGACGATGGAAAAGCCTTTTCCCGAACAGCCAATGAAATGCTTGGATAATACTCAAGTTTCAGGTGGGTAATATGTACGAGTCGCAGGCGATTTCTGTCGCTTGCAACTTTTACGTGTAATAACACTATTAATGTTTAATTCATGGCGTACGTAATGTATGATCAAGTCCGTGCTATTTTTTATGTCTTAAATTTTAGTTTTTAAAAAATCATTTTCCAAATGGTCGTTGTAATTTGTTAAATTGCATTTTTTTATGTTTTTTTTTTTTTTTTTTTTTTTTTTTTTTCAAATTTGGCGAAACAAAATTAATGTAAACTAATCAAAAAAGACATGTTCCAAGTTTGCACCTTTTTTATTTAAGACTAGGGGGCTCGGCCCCCTACGAGCTACGCTCGCCAACCCCCGTTCAGACACCGCAGTCTCTAAAAGCACGCTAATTTGATCGGCTTTATAAAGATTTCGAAAAATTGAATTATAATTTAAAAAACAGTGGCGATCTCCCTATAAACGGGTTTTTATTCATTACTCTTCGATTGGGGAATTTTAAGGAAAAATCAGCTGCTGTTAAAAGATACAATGGCTGTTTTCGTCTTTTATTAAATTAAATCAATTAAACATTTCAAAATAAGCTAATATAATAAGCAAATCTGCATCAAAATGCAAATATATTTTACAAAATACCAATGCCTTCTTTTGACGGAAACGAAACAGAAGGTTGACGAATCTTAACTAAACCATTTAAGCAATTTCGGTACTTCTTAGTTATCCCGTCGACCAAATTACCGTCGCGAAATTGTAAGATCAAATGCCAATAATGGTTTGCCACTAATTAATTAATTGTAAGATTAAATATCAATAATGGCCAATAAAACCATTAATTCGACGTTTTATTTCTATTTTTATTAATTTTTTACTAATTTATTTGCTCTTTCGTTATTTAAAATAAAAATTACGTCAAATTGTATAATTTGGCGAGTGGTTTGGCGATTTATATAATTTGGCGAATTTGGTCGACTGGATAACTAAGAAGTACCGAAATTTCTTTATTTTCTGCTTCACAGATTTTTCTCTTTCAAATTATATTTTTTGTTGATGACACTTCATTTTCAGCTTGTAATCTTTTCTATTTTTATTAAATTACTAAATAGTCGCTCGATAGCAGTCTAAACGCGGTTAATAAAATTAATATTAATCTTAGTAATATAATCTCGAAATATCAAACTAATGTCTCGCGCTATTTTTAAATTTAAATTATTTTGCAATATTACTTTTTGTTCATTTTACGTAATAAGTGTAATGTGACGTAAATGTGACGTAATTTCTACTATTTGAGACTTCTAACGCATGTTAATAAATTTATTATTTTACAATATCCTTTCTCTTTTAAAATTCACGTTTAAATATTGTTTTTATGAAGTAATTTTCAATAAGTTCCTGCTTTTCATACGTAATTACTATTTAATTCTAATTTGAAAGTTTTTTTTTCTGTTAATAATAGTCACGTGTAAATAATTTTTTAATTTGAAGCAAACATTATTATTTGCGCTGTTTATACAGTTGGAAACAGTTTAAATTACTACCATTTTCTAAAATAAGTAAAAAATATCTCTTGAAATGCTGAAAATTTGAATTTAAAATAGAAATAAAACCTCAAAAAATGAGCCAAATTAAAAAAGTGAATGCAGTCTGCACCCCGGGAAATTCTAACGTATAAAATTATCAAAAAATGAATTAATTCCCATTTATAGTTTTTGCTCCTATAAAACTTTTTTAATGGAACGAGTTTGTCCAACTTTAGCATTAAATATCTCTTAAAATAATTCTTCAATTTGAAAACTGTCTGCATCAGCGTGTTTATCAAACATTTCTCTATAATACCGCCGATTTTCCTATTTTTGTATGCAGTATTTTTCTTAATATTAACGGAGAAAGACCTCCGGTCATCAAAAGTTCAAAACAGGTGGCGGCGATGACAGCGGTAGTTACGGTTTTTTTTTTTAGAATAGAGAGATTCTCGGCTTAAATGAACTTAAAGACAAGAAATGGTAAAAAAAAAAAAAAAAAAAAAAAGAAAAAAAAAAGGAAAGAAAAGAAAAACATCACGCAGAAAAACGCATTTAAAGTTTTAAACATAAATTGGATCCTAATAAAACATGGTTCATACACTCGAGAACAAATAAAATTCAAGCACTTTTCAAGCACTATTCAAGGACTGTTTAGATACATGCATAAAAATGGCATAGAATAACACATAAGGAAAATAGCCACCCCATTGATTATCTATTTCAAAGAAATCTTATCAAAACTTTTCATTTTTATAACAGGCATTTTCAAGACATGATTAGAGAACTTTTAAAGAATAATGTGCTTTAACTTATTAAGGTACCATGGGAAGAAATTTCATATATAATAAAAAGTTAAGGCAACAGAGCTTGATTTTCTTTTCTTTAAGTGCAAAAAAATATTTAAAAAAAAATAAATAAAAGGTATGGCATCACTACAAGAGCAGAAAACAGGAGTAAATCAGTTAAATTTTAGGAATTCTGAACACTCATCAGGAGTCATATATTAGCATTTCTGAAGTTGTGAACAATATACTTTTTAATAAAAATTCTCTGAATTCTCAAACCTTACAGCATTTGCACTTATTTGTACAAAAATAATTGAAATAAAGGTTAGATAATTTACTTTTACTTTTTAAATACAAAAGCTTTTTTTTAAATGGATTTATAAAAAGGAGATAAAATTTTTTTATCAGTTACACAGTGAAAAACTTGGAATTAATATAATTCAGTGAAGTTTTAACTGATTGACAACATTCGCGATTTTTATAAATAATGCGATTTTTTTTTTTTTAATGACCAATTGACTATGTTAAGAAGGAGCAAGGTTTTTTTTTTTTTTGGGGGGGGGGATATATGAAATCGGCATCAAACTGACGAATTTTGCGATTTTTTATCGATGACCAATGGACGAATTTTGTGGTATTTTTCCCCAGCGGATTGTTAAAATTTGCAATTTCTGTTCAATGACAGATTGAAGAAATTCGTGATTTTTTTTCAACGTATATAGTTGACGAAATTTTCAAGGGTGATTCTCCGTTTAAAAAATTCTAAAATTCACAGCAAATTTTCTGAAAGACTACAGTGGATAGCAGAAGGGGTAAATCCCATCACGGCACTGGCTATGTGTTTTTTCTGAGGCCCTTTGACAAATTTAGTCTTTTTTCGTAACCTTTCGATAGAATTTCCCTTTTTTCCGCGATCCTTTGAAGAAATTACAGATTTTTCTGCGACCTTTTAATGCAATTCGCACTTTTTCTGCAATCCTTTGACTTGTGTTTTTTTAGTGATCCTTTGAAGAAATTTGCATTATTTCTGCGATCCTAGAGGTGATTCTGAGTAAAAAAAAAATTCTGAAATTTACCTCAAATTTTCTGAAAAGTTACAGCAGAGGGTGAGAGGGGGAAATCCACTCCCGACACTAACTATGAGTTTTTTCTGCAGCCCTTTGACGAAATTCGCGTTTTTCGCGATTCTTCGACGAAATTTGCCTTTTTTCGCGATCTTTCGACAAAATTTGTCTTTTTTTCGCGATCTTTTGACGAAATTTGTCGTTTTCTCGCGATATTTTGACGAAATTTTCGGTTGTTCACGATCTTTTGAGGAAATTTTCGGTTTTTCGCGATCTTTTGAAGAAATTTTCGGGTTTTTTTCGCGATCTTTTAACGAAATTTTCGGTTTTTTTCGCGATCTTTTAACGAAATTTTCGGGTTTTTTCGCGATCTTTTAACGAAATTTTCGGTGTTTTTTCGCGATCATCTGCCGAAATCTTCGGATTTTTTCGCTATCTTCTGACGAAATCTTCGGGTTTGTTGCGATCTTTCCACGAAATTTACAGTTTTTCCCGCGTTTCTAAGACGAAATTTGCGTTTTTTCCGTGATCCTTTGACGGAATTTGCATTTTTTCCGCGATCCTTTGTCGAAATCTGCGTTTTTTCTGAAAACGATTGGCAAAATTAATTTTTTTCGCGATTTTTTATGGCCGAATTTTCGGATTGGTGACCGATTTTTTTAAATTTTCGGAAATGAATGCCTTAAATTTTCGGAAAATTCGGAACAGAATCACCCCTACGCGATCCTTTGAAGAAATTCGCAATTTTTTGCGATCTTCTGTCGAAATTTGTGTTTTTTTCACGATCCTTTGTCGAAATTTGCGTTTTTTGAGCGATTCTTTGATGAAAACACGCGTATTTTCGCGATCTTTTAATGCAATTCGCGTGTTTTCCGCGATACTCTGACGAAATTTGCGCTTTATTCGAGATTTCTTGTCGGGTTATTTCTCTAGTCTTTGACGAAATACGCGCTTTTTTAACGGCCTTTCGACGAAATTCGCGTTTTTTCCGCAATCTTTAGAAGAAATTCGCATTTTTAAAGCGATCCTTTGGCGAAATTACCGATTTTTTAATGCGAACGATTGTTGAAATTGATGTTTTTCGGCAACAATTTGTCGAAGTTCGCGATATTTTCCAGCACTTTTCACTCCTTGAAAATCAATACTTTCTTTTCCAGCACTTTTCATTCCTTGAAAATGAATACTTTTTTTTCCAGCACTTTTTCTATTTTTTCCAAAGCATACGAACCATGTAAAATGTTTAAATTCTTTTTTAAAAATTGCACGTGAAAAAGTATCTTCTTTCTGTAGCTTAAACTTTCCATTCAGTTTAACTTTTGCCGTTTCCATCTCCTTTTTGTACTATTTAAATGTCCATAAATAAATGTTAAATGTGTAATTTGAAACAATGCTTTTTCTAACATGCCGATTAAGAGTTTTTCATAATTTTAGCCCTCACAACTTGAAGCTTTTTATCGTCCCGGCGAGACTTTAAAAAAAAAAAAAAAAAAAAATCTGTATTCTGGGGCCTGGCCGGGCCAGACCTGGGACAAGAGGACAAGATCACCCACCGGGGTACCCACCAAAATTTGGCATAGGTGTTAACTCCCCGGTGGAAGTTCCCCACTGCTAACCAATGAAACACAAACTAAGGCAACCGGCCCGGAAAAGAAACAGGTCCTAATTTAACTAAGATAAGAAATACAAAACAAATGTGCCCCAGCACCAAAAATAAATAAACATAAAAAGATCTTGATAACAACTGTTAAAAGCAATTCACAATCTAACAAATGTCTGTCTGTCAGTTAAACTAAATTATAACAAACTTTTATAGACAATTACAGTATAACAATTGTCTGCTAATAAAAATAACCAACTGAACACTGTCAGAATGAACATAAAATATGCAATACTTGTGTCGTTACAATATGATATACGTGTCTTGATAATAACTCCATCAAACAGGAAAATAAACTTTGCCAGTATACGCAAAGCCATGCATTAGTCCTGTTAATAAAGGTTCACCTTAAAGTCAACAAAGTTCTGGTATAAAATGCAGACTTAAGATAAAAATCAAAAGTTCGTAAATAAAATCACAAGTTCGTGAGTGAAGTCCAGGAATCAAAATTAAAAGTCTTGACTATAAAAATCAGTCAAAGCATCAGAACTTGTATCTAATAAACGAGAAGTTTGCATTTAGATCATTATAAATGGTACATAGTTTTTTGTAGTTTTTATGGGACAGAAGAATATTTCTAACATTCCATTCCATAGTCCTATTTCTAGTCACTTCAAACCTATCCGCCGAAACACAGCAGCTATCAAAGAGATAGTGCTTAACATCGCCGCGTTTGCCACAAGTGCATTTATCATTTCCTCGTTTACCCAGTTTATGGAGCAAAGTAGGGAACGCACCATGTGCAGAGACAAAATATGCAGCTACTTGCGAATAACAAATAAAATTCAAATTAACTTCGGGAATAACCATATAGGTATCCCTACCTTTATCGCTAAAAGACCAGCGGTTCTGCCAATCTTGTAAATTTTTATTACGAAAATGATGCTTTATAAAACTCACAGGAATTGGAAGATCAACAACTTTGTCATAAATATTGTCAAGAACCACCGATTTGGCAAGTTCATCCGCTCGTTCGTTGCCCACGATGCCCACATGGGCCTTAACCCAACCTATATGAATAGTTTTATGGCCAGACCTGGGACTGGCGACTTTTCTCTGAAGACTCGGCGAGGCCGGGTCTAACGTATTTTTTCATACCGAACCGGGTTAAGGTGTGATTTATGACGGCCAATTATCTGCACGAGGGATATGGGTCCAAATGGGGGGGGGGGGAGGTTGCCTTCCGTGGAGGTCTTTCTAAGGGAACCTAACCCGTATTTACGTAGGATATCTAAGGTTCGAAGAAAACCACGGAAAACTACGAACGATTGGGCCGAAGGGCGCGATTAGGTTCGAACCCAGCACCTCCCATCTACCAGCTTTGAGAGCAGAACCTCTCGGCCACTGGATATACCGAACCGGGACTGGCTCCCTTATTCCTAGGTCTCCATGGGGCGAAATTTTCCGTCCCGGTCCTGAGACAACCCGTATTAAAATCATTATCTCTGACTGCCCTAATCCGTGCAAAAATATGTAAAATTTGGCTCAGCGCAAAAACTTTTAAACAAATGCATATATTTGTAAATAGCCATTATTTTATAATAAAACTTTAAAATTCATATTTTTAATGTATAGTAGATTTTAAGGCAAAAAAATTAAAATACAGTAAAACTAGTGAAAAAAAAAATCTGCCTATGACGGAATCCTTTCTTAAACGGAAAAATCTGTTGATCCATGGAAAATGAATATAAAAAATAGATTGCATTTACAACTCCTAAGAAGGGAACTTGTCTATAACGCTTTTTTTTTTCCCTTTCCTATGAGATCCCGTCTTAAAAGATTTTACTTTATAGCATTTTTCAATGTCTCCAACACATGGAATATGGATTAACGATATTAAAGGAGAAGTGAATCATTTACACATAAATAGAGATTCATTAATACAGTCGGACCTCTATTTAACGAACCTCTATTTTGCGAATTTCTCTATTTTGCGAACTTTTCCTCGGAACCAACAACATTTTGCGAATTTCTTCGTAAAATAACCTCCAAATAGCGAAGTGTATTCTCTATTTAACGAACTTTTCCTTCTGATATAATATTTCTTTCTCCCTATTTCTCAAAATATTTCCGGACACTTCAAACTTATTCTTTCTTTTACACATTTTATAATGCTCAATAACCTTGAATTAGTTTTAGCAAGTACCTAACTCAACGAGAGCAGTAAAATCCCTGTCATTAGAAAATGCAAAATTTCAATATCCCCCTTTCACACTCAAAAGGGCTGTTCTGTAGTAAATAAGTTTCAGTAATTAAATTTAAGGACGCATGTAGTAATACAATGCTTACAATTACTTGTTATAATAAATACGATAATGTCATTAAAATTCATTAATTTTAATGCAAATATTTTCTTAAAACTGAAAATACAGTGTATTTCCGGACAGTATTTTTTTTTTTTTTTTAATTCTTGTTGTGCTTAGATTTCTTTTTGATGGGTAAAATGAATAATAATAATAATATATATGTATATGATTTACAAAAAAAAAGTGTGATTAGTTAAGTTTTTTAATAATGTTAAGAGTTTATGAATTAAAAATCTGTTTTGTGTTGTTTAAAGTATTTAAAAAGTTTTATCTCTATTTAACGAATTTTCCACATAACGAACTTTTTTTCGGGATTCAGCGACTTCGTTAAATAGAGGTCCGACTGTAAAATAAATAATCAAAGCTTTTGACGCTTCTTTAAAAATAATTATAAACATGAAAAAAGAAAAGCTATAATAAGTATTTTTGGTCATACGAAACAACTTTTAACCATATCGATGTAAAAAAAACTATGTAGAAATTCAGTCAGGCCGGGCCAGGCTACGATTTGAACTTTTTCCAGGCAGGCCCGAACTTTTTTTCCTATGATATTTCGACCCGTGCAGACCTCTATTACAGACCGCCAGCATATTTTGAAAGCAGGTTTAACGTAAAATCTTTACGCTGCCTATTTTATGTCCAAAGGAGAGGCACTGTCTTAAATCGTCTTTTAATAATGTACAATTTGCGGATGATCCCTATCTTGCATTCAAAATGAGTCAAAAACTCGTCGCTAAGAGGCATGGATAAATGGAGTAAATCACGAATTTTGGATTTTGATATCTCTGCGAATCTTGAAGATATCGAGATGAATTTTTTTGTGTTTCATTCAAGAATGGATAAGGAAAATTTTCCTAATTGGGAATTTTACTCTACGGGGGCCGTATAAAAATTTAGTTTTTGTAGTTTCTCAAATAGACCCCTCCATATAGTTGCAACTAATGTCATTAAAATTTGCACCTTTTTTTTTTTTTATAAAACTTTGCAATTGGAGGTATGGGTCTAGAGGCAATATTTAAGGAAATAGCCTATTGTTTCGATATTTATGAATCACCCTGTATAGTTTCTTTCATTCACTTCAAATCAAAAATCAGTTGAGGACTTTTTTTTTTTTTTTTTTTTTTTTTTTTTTTGAAAGAAATGAGATTTGTAATAATATTTTTGAAAATTTTAGCAAAATTTGCAACATATATATTGCAATAGTATTAAATGTTAAATTAGATTGTCATTGAAGTTTGTGTCAGTGATAGTTGTAAATTTACACTTATTACTAGCTTTGCTGCTTTATCAACTCCAAAATGATTACCTAACTTGCTCCAAACCAGACCAAATGTAGAAAAGTATTGTTCGATTGAAGAAGAGGTTACTGGTACTAAATGTAAAGAAAAGAAAAACTGACTAACTCCAGGAGGAAACATCTGTTTCACTCTTTTTTGCCATAGTCTGAACCATTTTTGTGTTGAAAACTCCTATATAACACTTTCATTGAACATTGAAGGAGGATAATAATTGGGATGAGAATCTTAAAAGCTATAACAATGCAAACAATCAGGATGGGGTCCAAGTGCCATCTTTTTGCATGTATTAAGATTTAAAGCATTTGGATACATTTTAGATTACAAGCATGGAAATCTTCTTTCTTCTCTGCTTAGAACTTCTTTTAAATCTGGTTCTTTTGAAATATATTTAAATTTGCGTTTTTCTTTTCATTCTCGTACCTTAGATTAAATAATGATACAGTTGTGAAAGCATTAGAAAATTTTAAAAAAACCACAATCGTTTTTTTTTCAAGTGGGCCAGCCCGAAAAAGCATGGACGTGTTTTTTCGGGCTGGGCACTTTTGGGAAAACCCTGTCTAACAGCCACTGACTATTAACCCAATTTTCCAGTTTTCACCTATTCTCATACCTTAGATTAAATAACGTTAGTTGTGAAAACATGAGAAAATTTGAAAAACCCCACAATGGGTTTATTCAAGTGGGCCCGCCCGAAAAAACCCGGGCGGGTTTTTTCAGGAGGGCTATTAGTTTTATAGCTATTGTAACAATTCCTCTATACATCGACTTTGAATTGTTTTCTTGTATATTTCTTACGCTGTATAGTAATATTGTTGCCATATGCAGCGCTTAATTTCTAACAAAAAAAAAAGTACCGGAGCCCTAATATTCTGCGGTCCCGGTACTAGCAACTGTACCCCCCCCCCCTCCTGTCACTCCATTATATTTTGTACATTATTTGGAAATTTTAAAGAATTTTCTTTTCTTTAGCAAAATAAAAATTTTAATTATATCTATCAGCATGTACTTAGCTGTCAACTATTCCACTTTTAGGTAGGTTTCATTACAAAAAGCTACCTATTGCAGCAGTTCGGAGGAAAACGATTCCGAAAAATTTTGGTATATTTTCACCGACCCCTAAACCCCGAAACCACCCTCCGTTCAAAATTTATATATATATATATATATATAGGAGGGTGGTGTTGTCTGGATAATACGCAATGGTTAATTTAATTTAAAAAAAAAAATGGGGCTTTTGTATTTTTACTATTTTTTTATACGTATTTTATAAGGATGTTGATTTGATATTTTATATGTAATTGGTGACTTTCATTAATATTATATTTAGCTTAATTAAAGTTTTATCTTATTTACAATCATTTGTTATTAAATTTTAATTTACTAAGGACAATATCATATTAATTACTAATAGTATGCCATTTTTATAGTGATTAATATACATATAAGTATATTTAATATAAATAAAGTTATACTGTATGTATTAAAATTGGGTAATTATTTTTATTATTATTCCTCTATTCTTTTTAATATTGATCTATTTTCACTTTGTGTTATAAAATTTATTATCGGTTTACTGTGTTTGAATGTCCCACATTCATACTTTTAGGATTTTTATGGCTGTATGAAAATAATCCACACTATATTTGAGATTTTTAGGTAATGGGAATTTAAGTATCTGATAATCTTCTATATACTTCCATATGTTTTTTATTTCCTGTTCATTTTATAATTATCTTATATATAATAGTTATTATTAACGATTTTTATATTATTTTTCATATATATTTATATTAATTATTATTGAATTTATTTTATTTTATAGCATATAGCTATATGCTATATATTATCAATGTTATAGAATTATTTAAATTCTTAGTGTAGTTTAAATGCGTAAAATAATAGAATATTTTGAATGCTTTTTTTTTAAATTTTATTAACAATAGTTTTTTTAAAATATATATAGAGTGGTTTATATTAGGTTTATAATTATCATATTATCAGGATTTGTTTGGTTTTGCTTTTAATAAAATTTTTTACATTCATAGGCTTTCAATTGTTTATCTTGTGACATTTGAATAATAAAAATACTACTAGATGGCAGCACCAAAATTTGTCTGTTGACGATAAGTTATAAATTTTGCCTTTTGCAACTCCTTTTCAGTTATAATTTCCTACACCAGGAGTTTTTTTTAGCTAAATTTTGACGATATTGTTAAATAGTAATTAATTAATTTAATAGTGCATTTTTGATATTTTAAATAATGTAATTACTTTCTATTTATTTTATTTTATATTATATTAATTGTATTTATCATGGATTTTCAAAATGTATTAACTGCATCCTTTGGTATCAATTACTGTGATTTCTTAACTGTTTTATTCACCTTAATCTTTGCGATATTTTGGTAGCCATGTGCGCGTGGATATATTGAAAAATACTGAAATATTAATCGGTATGTTGTGTATTATTTCTATTTTATATCCTATAAATATTTAAACAGGTTTTATTGATTTTTCCATTTCATATTATTTGTTTCTATTCTGTTTTCATTTTTAATCTATTCACTTGATTATAATGGTTGTTCGGGCACAGAGAAAAATAATTATTAGATTTAGCTTATTTTTCTCACAGAAAACAACCATATTGCTTATATCATTGAATTCTGTGCCCTTGATAACGTAATTCAATATACAAGCTTATCCATTATTTGCCGGTGTCCACTTTCTTCTTTTTTCTTCCATAATAATTCTTATAATAAATTATTTGGCACTTTTTTTTATTTTTTATACTTACAGCTTTAATTCATAATATTACGGTTTTTGATGGTGGTAGGTTATGTTTAATTAATGGTTATATATATATATATATATATATATATATATATATATATATATATGATCTTTGTCATAGTGTAACTTGTATTTATGAACCGATTTGGATAAAATTTCGTGTGTAAATAGTACATACCAATGTCTCAACAGAGTTCGTTGGCCAGCTTCATCCGCCATCTTGTTTCAAAATGGCGGACATTTAAATTTTTTTTAAAAAATTTAAAATTTAAAATGAGGCACAAAAAAATTAGACTTAGAAAAATATTTTTTTCTTATGTGTTTGGGCTTGATACAAAGATTCTGGAGCATTTTTAGTTTCGTCTATATCTTAAAAAATGACTGAGTTATAGCACATTGAATTTCTAGCATGGCTGACATTTTGAAACGATCTGATTTTTGTCACGCGATAATGCACGTATTTATGAACCGATTTGGATGTGACAAGGAATGTGCATAGTACATAGCAATGTCTCGCCCGAGTTCGTTGGCCAGCCTCATCCGCCATCTTGTTTCAAAATGGCGGCCATTTAAAAAAAAATTAAAATTTAAATGTGAGGTACAAAATAATTAGAAATTGAAAAAGATTTTTTCCTTATGTGTTTGAGCTTGATAGAAAGATTCCGGAGCATTTTTTGTTTCGTCCATATCTTAAAAAAACGGTTGAGTAGCACTTTGAAATTCTAGTGTGGCTGGTATTTTGAAACGATTTGATTTTTGTCACGCGATAACACGCGTATTTATGAACGGATTTGAATATAACTTGGTGTGCATACCAATGTCTCGACCGAGTACGTTGTCCAACATCATCCGCCTTTTTGTTTCAAAATGGCGGCCATTAATTTTTTTTTTAATTTTAATTTAAAATGAGGTACAAAAAAATTAGAAATTGAAAAGATTTTTTTCTTATGTGTTTGACCTTGTTACAAAGATTTCGGAGCATTTTTCGTTTCGTCTATATCTTAACCTTCTGAACGGTTTTCCCATATTTTTCAGTTTCCCAAAAATAACTTAAATCTGTTGAAGAAAAAAATATTTTAAACAGAACTGTATTTCAAAATGTATATCAAATAAAGGGGCGTGAAGTGTATTTTAAAAGCAAACAGGGAAAAAAATATAAATTAAGATTATTTTTATAAGCATTTTTCATGAAAATGCAGGAAAGTCCTCAAGACGCTCGAAGGGTTAAAAAATGGCTGAGTTATAGCACTTTGAATTTCTAGCATGCCTGACATTTTGAAACGATCTGATTTTTGTTGCACGATAACACGCGTATTTATGAACCGATTAGGATGTGACAAAGCATGTGCATAGTACATAGCAATTTCTCGTCCGAGTTCGTTTGCTAACTTCATCCGCCATCTTGTTTCAAAATGGCGGCCATTTAAAAATTAAAAAAAAAATTAATTTAAAATGAGGTACAAAAAGAATTAGAAATTGAAAAAGATTTTTTTCTTATGTGTTTCAGCTTGTTACAAAGAAGATTCCGGATTATTTTTTGTTTTACCTTTATCTAAAAAAAGCCGAGATATAGCAGTTTGAATTTCGAATGTGTGTGACATTTAAAAAAAATCTGATTTTTTGCCTGCAACAGGACTCGTATATATCAACCGATTTCGATATGAATGAGCATGTACACAGGAATTACTAAGGTCTCGACCAAGTTCATTGGTGAGCTTTGTTGCACCCATTACGTTGTTTTAAAATGGCGGGCTATCACCGATAATTCGGGTTAATATAATTATTAATATAATTCGGGATATCGCCGAATTTGGCGACAAAATATAAATCACTTTAATAAAACCAGCTTTTATAACGCTGACTAATTTCGCGAAATTCTCATTCATATTCAATATTGACAAAAATTAGTATTGAATCTTCTATAATCGGGTTCCACTAATTTGAGCTCCGTGTGTTTGAATAATATAAGCTGGCTTTTAAAAAAATAAGGAATATGAAAGCTACGTCTTCCTCCCAGCACTGGCCGGAAGGCTTTTTAGTTATGACTCCTTTCGAATAGTACTCTTTGCGTAATTATAATGTTAATTCTACGTTTAAATATGGTAAGAATTGTGATTCGGAAATAGTGTTAACACAAAAAAGGAGTAGTTCGCAAATGAATTTCTATAAAAAAAAATGAATAAAATTTACAGAAATTAATATTTATATGCTGAAAAAGGGGAACAATTTTTTTTCAATTTCCTATAAAAGGTAATAAAAAAGGTATCTTAAACTATAATCGATTACTTCCACATAAATATCTTTTGGGATGATTCCCTGAAAATCAGATTAAATTAAAATTTGACACCATTATCGGAAAGATTCTATGCTTTTATAGAAAAAGGGGAAACACTGCTCGATTGCTTTCTCTTGGAATAACAATACATGGCAATTATATCTACTTACAAATGAAAGTGACTTCGCAAATGTGCATAGCAGAGCCTTACCATAGAAAGCGTTCATGATACAAAATAAATAGAAAAATAGTGATTTTTATACTTGTACGGAATAGAAAAAAAAAAAAAAAGGAATAGAAAAAAAAAAAAAAAGGAATAGAAAAAAAAAAAAAAAACCACAAAATCTCAAGCTGACGCTCGTTGGCTAAAAACAGAAAATATTCTTTTCAAGTTAGATAGCCAAATAAAACAATTAAAATTATCCTACTGTCACAAAAGAAAATCGAATTGAAAGCAAATTCAATGTTCAGTCTCTTGAGAGGCGCCTTATCAATGCATCGCCGACATAAATTTGCAAATACTTTCACTAGAATAGAAAAACAAGATTTCTGTTTTAACCTTCATTCTGATCAAAATAGCATTAAAATGATTTGCAATAGAATATAATACGTAATTTTGAAGGAGGAATTTTTTTTTTCTATACGTGAATAAATAAAATTTTGAATAAAAACGGATTGAGCTCGAGTCAGTCCAAGCCCAAAAACTGATACAAAAATTGATTTCGTTTTATCTCCATCTCCTATGTGTGTGGCGCATTACGCCACACATAAGTGTTTCGATATAAAATAATGCAAAAACTTGGAGATGGGAAGAAAAGGAAAGGGTAATTTAGGCATCGGTTTTTCGGAAGCGCTATTGCACTGGGCTCTGGAACCCTGTGTTTATGAGCTCCAGTGACCAATATTTAAATGTTTACTAAAAACAGAGAAATACCGGAGTTGGGCTCAAGCGCAAATTAAGCCCTGGATGTCAGATTTCTCTTAGCTCTGTGTAGCACAATCTTATCGGGAGATGCAATGCAACAAACCCTCAAATCTTTTTTTAACTTAAGTAAATTTAAGTGAAGATTCACTTCAACTTTCCAACCGGAGGTGAATTGAAGTGAAGAGAGCAGTGGGAGAGTTAGTGGTAGCGTCCCATGTTTTTAAGATGTGCTTATAGCATCCGAGTAAAAATATTAGTTTTGATTTAAGAAATAAGTAGAAGTGGTTTATATAATAATATAATTTTATTCAAAATAATCGCAAAATGCGAGTGTAAATAATTTTATATCTATCAGTTACTGTTTAATAAACTTCATATTTAAAATTACATGATGGATCCCTTTTATCCGGTGTATTAATACTACATATAGCACACACAAATGACCTCGCATCTGTACCAGATTACGCATCAGTATGAACACGAAAATGAAATCTTAAATTTGATCTGCTCCTGAATGCCTCTTGACAAACATCACATACAAATGGTTTCTCACCAGTGTGGATGCGCAGATGATCTCTTAGAATGCTTTTTCTTGAAAATGATTTTTGACAGGCATCACATACAAAGGGTTTTTCGCCAGTATGTTTTCGAAGATGATCTTTTAGAATGCAATTTCTCGAAAATGACTTTTGACAGATATCACAAACAAACGGTTTATCTCCTGTATGGATGCGACAATGAACTTTTAATTCATATTTCGCTCTAAATGATGATTGACAGACATCACATACGAAAGGTTTCTCACCAGTATGGATCCGAAGATGAAATTTTAAATCGCTTTTTGTGTAAAATGATTTTTGACAAACATCACAAACAAATGGTTTCTCTCCTGTGTGGATGCGAAGGTGAATTTGTAAATGCGACTTCACTGTAAATGATTTTTGACATATACTACACACAAATGGTCTCGCATCTGCACCAGTATGGACACGAAAGTGAATTTTTAACTTTGACCTACTTGTAAATGCCTCTTGACAAACATCACATAGAAATGGTTTCTCGCCAGTGTGGATTCGACTGTGATCTTTTAAAAACACTTTTCTAGAAAATGATTTTTGACATACATTGCACTCAAACTGATTATATAAAGCATGCATACCCCTTAAATGTTCTTTCAAACTATTTTTATATGCGAATGCTTTCTGACACAAATCACATACAAATGGTTTATCTCCAGTATGATTGCAAAGGTGAGCTTCTAATGACTGTTTCTCTCTAAATGTCTTTCCGCATATATTACACACAAATTGCTTCACAGGAGTGTGGGAAAGACAATGATATCTTAAATTTCTTTTATGCGAAAATGACTCTTGACATACATTACACACAAATGGACTATCTCCAGTATGTATATGAACATGATCATTTAAGGTAGCTTTACGAGTAAATGCTTTCTGACACACATCACATACAAATGGTTTCTCACCCGTGTGGATCCGAAGATGAATTTTTAAATCGCCTTTTCTGATAAAAGATTTTTGACAAGCATCACAAACAAATGGTTTCTCGCTGGTGTGGATCAGAAGATGACGTTTTAAAATGATTTTTGTGAGAAATGATTTTTGACATATGCTACACACAAATGGTCTCGCATCTGCACCAGTATGGACACGAAAGTGAATTTTTAACTTTGACCTACTTGCAAATGCCTCTTGACAAACATCACATACAAATGGTTTCTCCCCAGTGTGGATTCGACTGTGATCTTTTAAAGCTGTTTGCCTAGAAAATGATTTTTCACAAACATTACACACAAACTGATTATCTAAAGCATGCACACTATGGGAAAGACAATGATATCTTAAATTTCTCTTATGCGAAAATGACTCTTGACATACATTGCACACAAATGGACTTTCTCCAGTATGTATCCGAACATGATCATTTAAAGTAGCTTTACGAGTAAATGCTTTCTGACACACATCACATACAAATGGTTTCTCACCCGTGTGGATTTGTAAATGCTGTTTTAAATGTGATATTTTAGAGAATGATTTTTGACATATATGACATACAAATGGCTTAGAGTGCATGAGAAGATGCTCTCTAAAACTATTTTTAACTGCAAATTTTTTCTGACACACGTCACATACGAAATGTTCCTCTCCAGTGTGGGTGTTAAGATGACATCCAAAGTCTGATTTTTCTTTAAATGATTTTTGACATACATTGCACACAAATGGTTTCTTACAAGTATCGATGAGAAATTTTTGATTAGTTCCTAAGGAAATTTCGTGAATCTCCATATTCCTGTAAAAGCAGAAGAAAATTTTGTACGTGCACGCAGCATTTGATTTCTTCTTTAGAATGGAAGTTAATTAGAAATAAAGTCCACAAAAAGCCAATAAAAATTCAACATCTATAAATCTTTAATTCCGAAGAATCTACAAAACAAAATGAAAAAAAAAAATAAAATAAAGTATAACATGCATAAAAAATACAACAATCATGCTTAAATTCTTTCAAAGTTTCAAACAATAAATAAATAAATAAAAATCATAATATTTTCACAGACATATCGAAATACCGACATTTCCATCTGTTAAATTTATAATCGAAGATGAGAATTAATATTAACGCACACTGTATGTAAGAAACGAAAATTTGAATAATATAAACTTTCAAAAAAAGTTATGATATATATTTAACAAGAAAATTTTACACTTACTTAAAATATTCTGCATTACTTTAGAATGAAAGTTGAAAATTGACTCATAGCAACATTTATGAAGTTTGAAAAGAACTAGTGCTTTACATTCGATCAGAAAGTTTATCAGATTAAGAATCATTGATCGATTCAAAGGTAGAAGAATCTTGTCTTAAAAAACTTTTCTAATCGGCTGTACCAGCATACAGGCATTCCCCGACTTATGTAATAAATGCGTTCCGTAAAATTTTACGCAAGTAGAATTTTAAGTCGCTTAGGTAAAATTTTGTAAAAAACTGCAATTATTATAATTACATATCTATATATACAGATATATATTATTTACATCGCATTATTTTATAAATAAAGCACCATGCGACAATATTTACTCGTACATAAATTATAAAAGTATGAAAATATATAAAAACTTAAAGAACACTTTTCAAATATTTTGTGAAATATGGGATTTATAAATCTAACATTGAAGAATTGATTTATAACAATTTTGAATTTACATCAAACGACTATAAAATAAAAGAAATTATTAAAGAGGACTAATTTAGCTTATTCTCCATGAATTTCTGATGGCAAGAGAAATGAATAGCACTCACAAACTAAAATAATCCTTGATAAGCACAAACTGTTTATTATGAATTAGATGACTACTATGAATAACTCACAATAAAGATCAACTTGTTTTGTTAAATATTTGATATAGGTGAAAACTGGGAAATTGAGTTAGTAGCCAGTGGCCGGAAGTTTCAGTTTCATTAGTGGCCACTTTTTAAAGTTAGTTGCCACTATAATGTTTCAAACTTTCTTGACATCTAGATAAACTATAATCGTTGTATGTAAACATATTTTTCTATAAATCAGGGTTTTATACCAGCCAACTATTCATGATAAGAATAGGGAAGCAGTCAAAATTCAAGAAAATTACTTGACCAACTGAAGACCAAGCACATGGCGAAAAGCCAAAATATTGAAAATAC
This sequence comes from Maratus speciosus, assembly GCA_963932465.1. Lineage (NCBI taxonomy): Eukaryota > Metazoa > Arthropoda > Arachnida > Araneae > Salticidae > Maratus > Maratus speciosus. The sequence goes on along the minus strand of OZ010798.1, from coordinate 187,684,701 downwards.
AGCTAAGTTGTTGAAATCTGCTTGCATCCGGTAGGAAAAAGAATTAACCAATTTGCTAATTAGATGCAATCAAAATAGAGATGCATATTTCCATGAAAAAAGCTGTATTTCACTTGGCGATCGATACGATTTTTTAATCACCACTTAGCGAGAGGCAACTAGGGCGGCGATCGATGTCCGATTTTTTAATTGCCACTTTTACAGCGTTAATCACCATGTGGCGAGTGGCAACAGCTAATTTTCACCTATAATATTTGATTGTATATACCAATAAAAATATAACTCTTATCTAATATATAAACTATATTACGGTTGTAGCTTATATCTTATATATTTTATTTATAAAATAAATATCAAAAGCATGCAATTGCGTATCAAACGCGCTAATATGTGCATAAATGTAATTTTCGAGATTTATTACGTAACAGCGAATTTACGTAAGTCGGGGGATGCCTGTATTTGATATAAGATTAATAAACATGCATGAAAAATAAGAGGTAATGACGTAGAGAAAGACGTACATTAGTCCTATTTTGATATTTTAATTGAACTAAAATATAATGCTATCTGCTAATTATTTATTATGTTCTGCTTCTGTCATAATTTTCTTGAACTCTAATTTTAGGTCTATCATAATTTATCTTTTAATTAAAAAAATATTAATTTTAGAACAAGGGACAACACCCATGTTGTTCCTTGGCCCTAGGAATGTACCATGAACCATGCATCACTTTTCTGTGAAATATAAAAATAAAATTTACGAAACATTTTTATAATGTATGTTAATTAAATTTTAAAGATATATTTAATAACAGATTTTTCATAGATACCTCTTTCAAGTTGTTTTAAATTAATATAAAACAGAAGGTGTAAATTAGAGGGCAGATTGGGGCAGTCTCTCACCACTAAATTTTACTCGTTATTTTTCGTGTAAAATTTAAGCGAATAAAAACTAATAAAATTTAGTGGTGAGAGACTGCTCGCTGGCGCCTAGATTTTTACACCCCTGCATTGGGGTATAATTTAAACCACTATAGGTACGAATTTTATTTTAACTGTTTTATTGCATTTTTATATCTTTCTTTTATCACGATGCAAAATCACTAAGAAACAGTTGCGTAAAAAGCTAAGATAATTTTTCAAAAACCGCTACTAAACTAGGAAATATATATAGAATATTTCTGTCTCTTTAACTCCTTTAGGACCATGGGTGCATATATACACTTTTAAAACAAGCATACAAAGTTTGTTTTGGGTAATAAAAAATAGTAATATTTGCCTTATTTAATTAGAGCATTTTTGAAGTTATGTAAGTAAAGGTAGCTTTTTTTTCTTAAAAAAAAAGTGGTGCCATCCGAATAAAATATGTGCAAAAGACGCCAGACACGCAGGGTTTAAGGGCACATGAAACATAAAATGGTTCAAATTTTTAATTATCGGTCTAAAAAAAAAGAAGCACTGTCGATGTGCATATATATATATATATATATATATATATATACAGTAGAATCTCGATTATCCGAAGTAATTGGGACCGACCCTCTTTCGGAAAATCGAAATTTTCGGATAATCGAGAATGCTTCAATTTTAAGATTAAGGAGAAATAGATTCAATATTTCGTATTATGGTAAGGGGCTATGCATATATAACGTTATCATTTTAGGGGGGAGGGGGGTTTTGTCTTTTGATATCGTTATCATTTTTTATCTATTTTTATTTGTAACTTGGCCTTTACATCAAAGTAGTGTGTTATCTATTTTTATGAAAGTATAAAGTTATTATTAAAATCATTAAATGATTATAAAATTATTCAATTCCAAAATATGGAACATCCCGACGTTTGGCATTCCTATTCTTTTGTCATACGTGTATGCATATATAATCCGCTGTTCGACAAACCATATGCGAAGTATGTTTGAAATCATACTTGTGTTTAATAGTAAATAAAAGAGAAAGAATATTGTCCACCTGTTTTCTTGAAAAGAAGTTCTGTTTGCCCCACACCGTGCAGGAGGAAAGTGCAAAAAGATATTATTACTGTTGAATGCATTATGTAACAAAAATCTATTATTAAATACTTTTAAATAGTAACTATTTCTTTTAAATGTTATTTAATATATAAACTGATATTTTATTGACTTCTCTTTATCTGATTTAATAAAGTATGCGAAAAACAAATGTAACCATATTTGTATATCATTCCACACAAAAGAAAGAAAATTCCTAAAATTTAAAGAATTTTTATACATTGATAACGATATCATTACTGGGGGGGGGAGGGGGTTCAAAGTATGATAACGTATGATATCGTATGGTGGGGGAGGGGGTACAAAATTTCCAAAAAGTTGATAACGTTATATATGCACAACCCCTAACAAGTGCTTAATAAAAATAAAGCAATAGCAAAATAGAAACAAGAATAACTTACCTGAATTTTTATTTTGAAATTAAGTACCTTTTACATAGATCACAAGGGTTTGAAAAAATGTTTTATTTATCGCAGTTTCGATTGCCTTTGCTTTGAATCTCTATCGCGGAGTTTTTTAATATTATTAGTTCACAAGTATCACAGTCTTTCTGATGCTCCAGCCATGCCAAACCTTTAGCAAAACATTCAAAAGCTTCAGAATTGCTAATTTGTTCGTTTTCTTCTTTCCACTCCACAGCTGATGGGAGCTCAAGTTAAATTCTAAGGAACTCTAAGAAAGGGGATCGAAAATATTTATATGTACTCGTAGTTCAGAAAGGACCGCTTGCACACAAAGAATATGGTAGTTAAAAAAAAAAAAAAAGCTTTCAAAATGGATTTTGCACACAAGGAATGCGATAGTAAAAAAAAAAAAAGCTTCAAAACTGGATTTCGGTTAATCGAGAGTTTCGGTTAAAAGAGGTTCTACTGTATTGCTTTTTTTCGAAATGTGTTTTTTTATGCTTTCGTACACTTTTCTAAAATTCTATTTTAAGTAAACAGTGGAGACTTTCCAAAATTATGTAACTAATTTGTTTCTTTAAAAATATCTAACATTTTAGGTCTGAGTGAAAAATTCTTTAAAATAATGAAAAATATGTTGTTAATTTTTTTAAGATTTTCAATGTTTTTTAGTAAAACATTTTAAATTTTATTTCTTTTAAGCCAAAATGAAAATTGCTTCTTATTATTCTCAAATAGTAGGGGAAGGTGGCCTAAAATGATCCTAGCGGGCAAAACGGTCCACACGTGTTTTCTTCCAGACAAGTCATGCTATCTACAGGGTAACACATAAACTAGTTGTGCCAACTGAAGAAGCAACGGCGGTATTCAAACGATCGCAGTATTAGGCGTCTGAATAGAATTCTTTGAAAAAGTGGGTTTTATAAAATCTGTTATAAGATAAGCACTAACTTTCATATTTATTTAGATATACAGTCTTTCATGTACAGAAATATGACTTGGTTTACTTAATAGAGTATGTTTTTAGACGTGAATTACACTTGCTAGGTCTGTTATGTTTCTCGGCGTCATCCAGTTATATTACGTAAAATGGACGGTCATGTTGCGATAAATTTTCAAATATTCATTTTATTGTTTTTTCAAAATTATTTGTGACACTTTTTTTATTTTAGAATTTACATAAAATAAATTAAGTATGCTATTCGATTGTAAACTTATTTTATTTCATTATGTATTGTCATAATTACTTTTATATCCTTTATTTTGTCGATAAAAAACAATTTACAATTATTTTTAAATGAAGGATCATTTTGCCCTTGGGTAAGGGTAAAATAATCCTTTGGACACTTTTTCAAAAATCTATTTTTTTCATTGCTCAATTTCGGTTTAAAATATTATTAAAATATGTTTATAATGCAGAATATAGTGTAAAACAAATTAGCATAGGACCAAAGATTTATTTAAACAGTTATGTTATTTTACGTAAGTTTTTCCCTTAAGGGGATCATTTTAGGCCACCTTCCCCTATGTTTTCTGATACCACAACAAATTTCAAGGTGATATATTCAACAGTTTAGAAAAGTGTATCGAACAGACATATTGTTCTAAAAATATGTAAAAAGTTAATTGGTTCTTATGTTCTTAAAAACTAATTTATGCATGAAATTAATTTCTTTTAATTTATATATGGGCTATATACAGTAAAAAAAAAATCATTTCTATCTCTTATTTTTAAGTAACATACGTTATGTTAAATATTTCGCAAAATCTGCTTCATTTTACTTGTTGAGATGTTCCATGCGCCCTTAAATAAGACTAGTTTCTGGTAAAATGCTAATGATTTGATTGCAACTGATTGAAAAAAACATTTTCCTCAAGTTTGAATTCTATTCTAGTGATATTAAAATGTTTCATGGACACATTCTTCAACACTGGCTTCTTCAACACTGTCATCATTTATGAATATTTTCTGTACACAAGTGATTACCTATAGAGCTGAGTATTGAATTACTTCCATTAATGATACAAGGACAAACTTTCCTGACAAATTTTCATTTGTTGGCTTTTTAACAGAATAATATGTAATTGTGTTGTAGTTGTACTTTGGTCTTAAGAAAAAAACACTATTGCTAGGTTCAAGGAACAAAACTTGGTGACTTGAAAATTAATGACTTCCAACCATGTTTTAGTTAGGCTTAACATAATTTGCAACTCATGTTCAAATGGACCTTACGCAGGTGACGTTAGACGCCAGAGCTGGCGGTATGTTGATCTGTTATTCTAGTCACTGCACCGCAAGAATGTCAGAATGCGCAGGCGCAAACACCGCTAGCAGACGTTTTTAGCCTTGACTCAGGTTGAGTGCATACATTTTAACTGAAAATTTGCAAACTTAGGGAATTTTCTGGCATACAGAACAACATTTTGAATTTATATTACAATATATTAACAAATAAAAAAAAAAAAGTGTGCGGTATTTTTAACAAAGAGGCATTAATAACTCGCACTTCATAGACTGCTATGCTAAATACCGTCAGCAGACGAATTCAGCCTCGACCTCAGGTCGCGTGCATAAGGTCCATTGTACTATAAGTACTTTTATGTGTAACTTTGAATTTAAAACAAATAACTGTTGATAGCGAGATATAATGGAAGGTTGCAGCTTTAAAATATTTACTTTTGGATGGTCAAATCTTTTTTTTAACAAATGTCTGCAACATGTGCTGACTATAATAAAGAGACCAACTGCTAAGTGACATCTAGTGGTATATTTCAAAACTACATTGATTAGTTTTATACAAATCCAACAGATAGAGTTAAAAACTTTGTAAGTCCAAGGTATTGTACATGTTCAAGGTAGAATACGTTCCCCTATATTTCTTTTATATCAGATGTTGCACGTGGGTATCTTTGAAAATCTAATCGTCCATTTCTCTCTCTGTGACAGAGAGAGTAACTGTGCGAAATTCTATAATTTTGAACATGTTTTATTTTTATTATTTGAGGTCATTCCCACCACGTTACGTAAGCACTAGTGTATATATAAGTACATCACATCGTTCGATAGCAGTGATCCATTTTACTTTTAATTTTATGACGACATCAAGCATTACATTCTGTAATTTGAATAGTCGGGCTAACTGGCGAACGAACTGCCATTTTCCGATCAACCTAATAATGCCCTGCTGATTCCAGAGAGCTCACGCCGCTTTAGGCTGACTGGAAAAATATCAGTTGTTTCACAATCGTCCTGCTAATTTTCAAGCTTGTTGTAATGAATCTATGCAGCTGCATACTCATTGGAAAATGATTTTGTTAACCAGTTGTTAACCATGTTTGTTTGTTAACCAGTTCGATTCTATTCATGCTCACTTTATTGAGCAGTTTTGGGTTACTTAGAAAATGATAAACTGTTTGTTCTAAACAGTCTGCTTTAATCATAGTCATAGATATAGTAAAATAACTAGATTACGCATATGGGAAGAAAAGTTGATTAAGCGCAAGCGAATGAAACTACTCCACTAGGGTGGCAAATGGATGGTGATCCATAAATATAAGGAGAAAATGAAATATCTTGTGCTTTCTTAAATTGTATAAGTTTAAGCTTTGATAAATGTTTTAAAATATATAATATCAATGATTTTTAACCACAAATTAGCAATTTTTATCGTTAAGTATTTTTTATGATAAAAATTAATAAGATACATAACTATCTCATTAAATATAAGATAAATAAAAACTATCCTTTTTTTTCAATTACTAGGGGGCTCGGCCCCTTACGAGCTACGCTCGCCAACCCCCGTCCAGACACCGCAGACTCTAAATGCACGCTAAGTTGATCGGCTTTAAAAAGATTTCGAAAGATTGAATTATAATTTAAAAAACAGTGGCGATCTCCCTATAAACGGATTTCTATTCATTTCTCTTTGATTGGGGAATTTTAACGCCAAATCCGCTGCGGTACCACTTGATTATCCAGTCGACCAATTTCGCCAAATTATACAAATTGACATAATTTTTATTTTAAATAACGAAAAAACAAATAAATTAGTACAACAGGTACAGATGTCATATTCGCCCCATGTTGGCGCGATTTTTTTCTGACGCGAATGTCATATACGCACGTGTACTTAACTGGCGCCAAAGTGTCGTTATTTTGCTTGATGTGGTAACCCGGATTATGCTGTTTATGCTGTTGATGTTTTCGCCAAATTGACAACCGAAAAAAATCGCGCCAATATGATGCGAATATGACATCTATACCGTACAACATTAATAAAAATACAAATAAAATGTCGAAATCAAAATAACTTGATGACGTAGACACGTGTAACAGCATTTCAAAATAAACTAATATAAAAGGAATTAAGTAAACAGAGTCTTTGTCTCCTGGTATTTTTTAACAATGCGAAAAGAAAGTTCTTTTAAATGAGACATTTTAAATTAATCGTTTTTAATCTGACGTAATTTTGACAAAGCTATTCTTTCTCTTTTAAGTATTCACATGAAAATACTTTTGTTAGAAATGAAATATTATTTGCGCTTTCCTAACAAAAATAGTTGAAAAGATCCTCTCAAAATATCAAATAAATGTCTACAACAATTTCTAAATTTAAACTGTTTTGCAATGGCGGATCTAAGGGGGGCGAGGGGGCGATCGCCCCCCCCCCCCTTGGGCAAATAAAAGTTTGCAAAACGGCATTATACATACTCACGGGAAATGACTTGGGGCGACCCGACCCGGCGCAACCCGGGTCGGGTCGCGCCAGTTTAAATCCACGAGACTCGGCCTAGGTAAGGTCTTCTCTCTTTTAGAGCCGGTCCATGCCCTGATCGTAAAATTTTCTGCAAATTCGGGTCGGGCCAGACTTTTTTTTCTTCCAGGTCGAGACTGACCTTGACTTCATTCTTCCTAGAGGTCTGCACTGGCCAAAATTTCCAGGTCGGGGCTCGTCCCGGAATAAAAGCTAAACGTTCGGTCCGTGTCAGCCCGTATGATAAGTAGTATTGGCCCGACCACGACCCGTGCGCTTCTCTAAATTCTTCTCCCCGAGCCCAAGTTGGTCTGGCATCTTATTTATTTGTTATTCGTAAAAATTATACATATTTATAGTGTACATTTGTTTAGCGAAATCTTTAAAAGTTTAATTTGATTTAATAAGTTAGATAGATGAATTTTAAAAAATCTACTTTTTTTTCTTTGTAGAGCTTTAAAATTGTGATTTTCTTTTATCCTCCATTTCTTTCATTCTAAACTGATTTTTTTTATTGGATTTTCATTTGAATGTATTTGTCGAAGTAATGATTTTTACGCAGTGTTTATGTACGTATTGTTATTATTGTACAATTGCCTAAATAGCCAAATATTAATGTTTTTCGGTATTCATGAATTTCGGACATAATCAAAAATAAAATATGATCATAAATAAGTGTGCTTTATGAATAATTTTAATTGCAAAATGCAGGCTGGGCTGGAATCGATTTTTTAGCTTTTATACCGGGCGGGCCAATAATTTTTATTCTGTGTGTTGCATCTGGAAATTTCAGCCCGGGTAAACCTCTAACTGACATATCGGAACCAGCTTTACTTTTTTTTTTTTTTTAATGTTTCTTTCAGCCATCATTCCATAACTACTTAATATACCGGGTATCCAAAAATGGACTGACTGATTTTAAATGCAATCCAATAACTTGAAAATGGCGACAGCTATTAAAAAAAATTACTTGAAGGAGGATTATGTAAGATCTTAGGAGCAGGGGTGATTCTGTTCCGAAATTTCCGAAAATTTAACCCTCATGCTGCGCATCCCGCGATTTCCACGGCCAACGTAAAAGTGGCAAAATTTGCGCAACCCGCAATTTCCCAGCAAATCTTTTTTTTATGATCTAATTCTATTTAAAAAGAAACTCTTGCACAAAGATTTCGGACATATTTGAACTCTAAAATACATGCAGATTTGAAATGTGTAATAAAATAAAGGCGCAATTTTTAACCTATTTTCATTAAAAAAAAAAAAAAAAAAAAAAAAATGTATATACATACGCAGCAAGAGGGTTAAGGCATTTAGTTCCAAAAATTTTAAAAATTCATGCGTCCGAAAATTCGATCATAAAATAATCGCGAATTTTGACAAATGGTCCTATAAAAAATCTATTTCGTCAATCGTTCGCAGAAAATAACTTTAATTTCGCCAAAGAATCGCGGAAAAAAACGCGAATTTAGTGAAAGGGCCGCGTAAAAAACACGAATTTGGTCAAATAACCGCAAAAAAGCGAATTTCGTCAAATCACAAATAAATGCAAATTTTATCAAAGAATTGCGAAAGAACCGCGAGTTACATTAAAGGGTCGCGAATGAAAGGCAAATTTCGTCAAAGGGTCACGAAAAAAAACTCAAATTTCGTTAAAGGGTCACGGAAAAAACGCGAAATTCTTCAAATGATCACGACAAACGCGAATTTCGTCAAAAGATCGCAGTGAAAACGCGAATTTTGTCAAATAACCGTAAAAAAACGCGAATTTCGTCAAAGGATCGCGAATAAATGCACATTTTATCAAAGAATCGCAAAAGAACCGCAAATTACATCAAAGGGTCGCGAGATAAGTTTAAATTTCGTTAAAGGATCGCTGAAAAAAACGCGAATTTAGTCTGGGCTGAGAAAACATGCAAATTTCGTTAGAGTTGTGGAAAAAACGCGAATTTTGTCAAAGAGTCGTGGAAGAAATGCGAATTTTATCAAAGAGTCGTGGGAAAAAAAGTGGTCTTTTTAGAAAACAATTTTAGTTTAAAATTGCAACAAACAGATGACACTGCAAGCAATAGGCGCTAAATCGGCGCCCGATTTAACGACTATTGTTTGCAGCGCCATCTATCATTGCTATTGTAAAGTAAAATCAAGAATCGCAGTAAAAAATCTCCTGACATATTACATAACCCTCCTGCAAGTTTTTTTAAATTACTGTCACCATTTGCAAGTTACTGAATTTTAAAATCAGTCAGTCCATTTTAGCGCACCCGGTATGTTTTTTAATAAGTTGTCATGGTATTCTTTACTGAATTACAACTCATCTTAGATATAAAGAAACAAGCAGTCTTATACCAAATTAGTATTTTTTATATAATCCTGAAGATTAAAAAGTATTATTAAATAATTGCTTAGGCGTGCCCGTTATGGAGCTTTTACTGTATATAGTTTTTATCTTCAAAAATATTTAGACTTTCTTTTCAAAATTCGGGTCGACCCGAATCTTTCTCGCAAGAGTGAAAACTCAATCCGAAACTGACCCAAACCCGAAATAATGTGTGTCAATCTGCCCTACACCCAACGCGCTAGAGCGCAGCTGAAAAGTAGAAGTCAACCCGACCCTCAGCAAAAAAGTAGAAGTGAACCGGACTCAAACCCTAACCGCAGCAAAAAGTAGAATTCAACCGGACCCAAACGCGACCCACAGTATAAAAGTATAAGTTAACCCTACCAGCAGCAAAAAATAGAAGTCAACCGGACCCAAACCCGACCCGCAGTAAAAAGTAGAAGTAACACGACCCACAGTGATAAAATTAGCCCCGACACACGCATCAGATTAAAGTTTCCAAATTTCTAAAATCGCCCCCCCCCCTTCCCTTGAGGACTCTCCAGATCCGCCATTGCTGTTTTGCAATATTATTTTGTGTTCATTCTATGTAATAACTGTAATGTGACGTAATTTCTCCTATTTAAGACTTCTAACGCATGTTAATGAATTTATTATTTTACAATATCCTTTATCTTTTAAAATTCACGTGTATACTTTTATGATGTAATTTTCATTAAGTTCCTGCTTTTTATACGCAATTATTTAATTTTAATTTGAAAGTATCTTTTCTATTATACATAGAATGACACAAAATGTATAACGCTTCCGGGGTTGAACTCATCCGTTTCCTGATAATCCAAATGCGCCCACGTTAGGCTTAAGTATTCCTATGCCGTATTTTCCGACTGCCTTATTTAATCTGTCTATCTATTTGTTGTGTAACATATTCTTCTTCAATTTTTCTCAAACCTTCAAAAAGTATACAATTATAACGCTTTAAGATCTAATTTAAAAATAACCAGATACCAACAACAGGGTTCCGATGTATACAAGCGATTACCGTTGCCATTCATAAGCACAAATTACAAATCCAAAAACAAATGAATGACTCTTTCAGCTATTCATTAAATGCTCTTAAAATATTTTGCAAAAGCATATTAATATTTTGAAATACGTTTTTCACTTTTGTTTACATTTATTTACAGTTTGAATTCAGTATACACGGTTAAAAATATCGCGAAAAATTACCTGTTTTTCAAGGCTATCTATTTTCTGACCAATGAGAAAACTTTATGGTGTTCAGTGAATATAGCTATATTCGGTGATTCATTCCCGTGAATTATTTTGTACCGGATTAACGTTTCCTTTCTAAAAACAAACGTATTTCAAATTATTTAAAAGCTTTATTATGGTTTTACAAATATTTTAAGAGCAAAATCGGATGTCGACCGTATTTTTTAATGATTCGTTCAAAGAGTCATTCAACTGCTTCTGGATTTGGAATTTGTGTTGTACATGTGGCATCACGACACACGAGTGAATGTTGATTTGATTTTCAATCTTAAAACATTGAGTAAAACGTGCTTTCTTTTCCACTATTCGCAAAAGTTACATTTTTAGACAGATTATTCAAAATAAATTAATATTTATAAGAGATTACATTCAATTATCTAATATTCAGCTGCGATAACTTGAGTTAAAATTAGATTGGTAGCTTTATCTATCCCTGTATGAAAGTAAACAAACAATTGATTCATTCGTCTTGAACTTTTAAAATATTAAAACAAACGTTTATATGCTCTGTTGCGCCATCTGTCGGTGGTTAAAAAAAGAAATTTTCTTTTTAAAATGTTTTTTGAATTCTGAAGACATTGGGGGGAAAAATGAATATTTCTTATAAAATGAAATTAGAATATCAGAAATATGTAATACCGTGTATTACATATATATATATATATAGATCAATGCATTATTATAATAAATAAAATTTTGTATTTTGTAGGGAAAATAAATTTGTAATTTAATAACAGAATTTGGGAAAATAAATTGTTAATGTAATTAACAGTTGCAATTTACTTATGTGATAAAAGATGATTTTTAATTATCAAAATTTATTACAGGTTTCTTTTATGCATGTTTAAAAAAAATCGGGATTTTCTCTGTTCAACTTTTTAAAATTTAAGTTATATAATTATTATTTTGGCAATTAATAAAAACAAATAAACCTTCTGTTGGAATTGTCTTTTATTTTACCACATACCATCAGATAAAATAGTTAATTGACAATATGTTTTAAAATAACATTATTAGTACTAATTTGAATGTTTTTGTGAAATATTTCTTCAAATTTTGTGAGTGAAGTTCATTTGCATACTTTATATCAGTATTTTACCAATTCAATTAATAATTTTCTTGCCAATTAAATTTCAATGAAAAATGGGCTGTTTTTACACCAAACCTGACTCTATTAATCAGACAAGACAAAATTTATTACTTCACAATTCTTTTTATAATGCAATGCTATATAATTTTTTTGAAAATGCAAACACGTCATTCTGACGGGCTATATTCTAGTTTATAATAGTCACGTGTAAATAAATTTTTAATTTGAAGCAAACATTATTGTTTCCGTTGTTTATACAGTTGGCAACAGGTTAAATTAGTACAATTTTCTAAAATAAGTAAAAAATATCTCTCGAAATGCTGAAAATTTGAATTTAAAATAGAAATAAAACCTCAAAAAATGAGTTAAATTAAAAAAATAAATGAATTCTGCACACCGGAAAATTATAACGTATAAAATGATCTAAAAATTATTAAATTCCGATGTATAGTTTTTGCTCCTATAAAACTTTTTTAGTGGAACCATTTTGTCCAACTTTAGCATTAAATATCTCTTAAAATAATTCTTCGATTTCAAAACTGTCTGCATCAGCGTGTTTATCAAACATTTCTGTATAATACTACCGATTTTCATATTTTTGTATGCATTATTTTTCTTAATATTAACGAAGAAAGACCTCCGGTCACAAAAAATTCAAAACCGGCGGCGGCGGTGACAGCGGTAGTTACTTTTTTTTTTTAGAATAGACAGATACTTAAATATTTATCAACTTGAAAGTTAATCAAAACAGTATTTAACTGAGATTTAAATTTTATAAATTTATTTTCAAATGCCCCCCCCCCCCTCCAAAAAACAGCGTATTTTAAAATCTTCGATAAATATTTTTTTTTCTGCCCATTCGTTTCTTTGCAATTGCATTAAATAATCAAACTTTTCCAGACCCACAAAACTTAAAACCTTTAAAGTGTTTTTTCAGCCCTAATTGTTAAGTTGTAACAAAAGTAAATACATAAAACCTTCATCTGCGAACAACTTGAAGAAAAAGATTTTTTTTTCTTTTTGGCTAAAAAATCACTGCGAGTATTAAAAGTAGTTTATCTACAAAATGATATAATCAATAATAGTTGAAAAATCCATTTACACCGATTTTGCCTAAAAATATCATTATAAACAATGATATTTTGAAAGTAAATATAAAACATGTGAAAACATTGAAAATATAAGAAAATATTATATTTTGAAAGTAAATATCTATATATATATATCATAATATAAATATCTTAAATCCTGTTATATATCCTTTGATACATATCACCAAACCATGTTCTGAATACAACTTGAGGAAAGATATATATATCAGGCATTCTCACAATCTTTTAACTTTCATGTCCCTGAATAATAATTTTTTATTTAATACACTTTTTTGTGTTTTTTTATTTCATATCCTTGGGAACATCCCAATGCATGATTACACAACTATTAACGAGATAAATAAATTTTTTACGATGTTGGGGGTCCAAACACATGGAAAACTCATCTACCGTCCCATGTCCCTGATGCTGATTTTGAAGTTTGGAGCTGTCTGGATAAAATTGTTTCAATAAAAATAATTCGATGTAATTTTTTTCGGAAACTGGAACTATTGTTTTATGTAGCTAAAAATTAACCTGCACTCATTTTTAGGGTTTATATTATTTTTTTAACTCTGTCCCTGGGTTTTAGATTTTTTACCATCCCTCTTCTAAAATGATACAGAAAATCATTTCAGATGCAGCGACGGATTTTTTTTCAAGTTTTTGCTCATGCAGAAGTGTGCTAGAGAAAGAATATCTAAAATTCTTTAACAGGAAATTTACTGCAGAATTTAAATCAGCATTTAAATATCAATTTCAAGCACCGTGGCTTTATTGGTAGTCTTACCGCCCGCAAGGTTTAATCCTGCAATTTTCGAGGTAAATTAATTATTTTTTTTTTATTTAATCCAATGTAAATAACTGTTTCTAAAAATCAATGAACATTTTCGCTACCACTTAGTCTTAACATGATCTGCCTAAAATAGGTGGTAAGTTTCCTTGCTGTTGCATCCTTATCGTCCCTTTTTTCCCCATTTTGTCCCTTTTTTCCTATACTATCCCCCTTTTTTTACATTACCGTCCCTTCTATAACACCCCTTTAAGACAATGTTATACCAAAATTTTGCACTAAAAATACTACATTGTCATTATTTCTTATTTGAATGTCCTGTGGGTACTATGCAAATTCATTATAAGTAAAAAATTAGAAGAAAATAAAAAGTTATAGTGGTAAAATGGTAAGGAAAATTAAACTCGCAAGTTTAACTTAAACCTCAGTTAAATTTAAAAAAAATTTCGCTGCTGACCATTTTTTCTTTATTTTGAATCATTATAGCATTCGTCTATCAGATTAAAATGTTATTTTAGCAAGTTTAATTTCGCTAGATTTTTTTTCTCAAAAGTCAAAAGATTGTGAGAATGCCCCATATATGTATGTATGTATATATATATATACATTTATTTATTTATTCATTTATTGGCTAAAAAAGTCACATGTGGCAAAAGTAGTTTACCTACAAAATGACACAATCAATAACAGTTGAAAAATTCATTTACACTGGTTTTGCCTGAAAATATCATAAACAAAGATAATTTTAAAAAGAATAGAAACCATATGAAAATATAAGAAAACATGATACTTTGAAAGATAAATACCTATCTATTATATATCATAATATATACCCTAAATCCTGTTATATATATATATCCCTAGATACATATCACCAAACCCTGTTCTGAGTACAACTTGTTCTTTTAAAAAAGGCAATGTAGTATAATAGAATTTTACTTTTAAATAGGTTACTTCTTTCTATAATAATTTATTCAAACAATTTCATAATTTTTATTTTTTACAAAAGGTACAACATTGGCCAATAGACAAACATAAATAAGTAGTACTACTTGGTTATCCCGTCGACAGAGTTGGACGGTATTTACCGTCTGATGGTTTTAACCGGTATTTACCACCTATCAAAAACCTTATTAGTTTGACGTTTTGGTCACTTAAATATGAAAATTTATTTGTCAATTTTTCATTTACACAGGGGTTAAAGTTTCCCGGGCATTTAATACCATAATTCCATATAACAATATTCACCTAATTTAGTTTCTGATTAGGTAAGTAAAAGAATACTATCCAAAAATAGTGGTTTTTAATCAATATAAATAACCCGGAAAACTTCATCAGTGTTTTCCTCCCACAAAAATTCAAAATTTTAAAGATATTGTACACATATCATTATTAAACTAAAAATTATTATAACTATTATTATGAGAATGCACATTATAACATTTATTATATTTATCTTAGAGACTAATTTACTAATTTTTACTTAAAGCAAAGGGAAAAGAAAAATTCTACACTTTTATCACACTTAAAAACCTTAATCATTTTAATAAAAACCAAATGCTTGCAAATATTAATTGTCACATAACGTAGTTTGTACAAATGTTAGTAGGTATATTTTACCAATCTATGTCTTTGGAGCCGCTTAGCATTCTATAACAAAATACAAGCTTTGCAGTTTACTGTACACCAAGTCTATTTCTTAATTTACTGTGGATATGTCAAAAGCTCGAAAAAATTGGCTCTAAGGGTGAAGAAGTGCAAGGTATGGTGTGAAGATTCATCATTAAATATATGAATTCGGGATTTATTTCTTTGTTATTTAATGCTTTCCACCAAATTTTGGGTTAAGCATCTTTTGTTTTAAAGAAACTCCTTAGAAATGGTAAGAGCACAAGTGGGATGAAAACCTGCTTTGTGAAACAGCTAGTAAACATCCGTTTTCCTATTTATAGATGGGGAATAGAAAATATGGTAAAATCTCCATGATTAAAGAGCTGTATCAGCAGCTTTGGAGAACTAATTCTTTACTTCCTATCTCTTTATATATGTATAATACATAAACACGTCAATTACATGAAAATAGTTTTTATCAATAGTATTAAAATAAAGTTTAATAACTAGTAGAGTTTATTGTATCTTAAGGTTTTTACCAGGGTACGCTGATTTAAAT
The DNA here is from genome assembly GCA_963932465.1 of Maratus speciosus. NCBI lineage: Eukaryota > Metazoa > Arthropoda > Arachnida > Araneae > Salticidae > Maratus > Maratus speciosus. The sequence goes on along the minus strand of OZ010798.1, from coordinate 187,668,759 downwards.
CAGCTTGATTTTAATCATGATTAAAATCATGATTTAAATCACTTGATTTAAAAAAAAATCATTGATTAAAATCACAATTTTTTTCATTAATTTTTAACTATACTCTAAATTAAAATAATCTTGGAAAGAGTACATGTTATTTAAACAATTTAAAAAAATGTACATTCTCAATGCACTCTATCTTTCATTTTCAACAGAAATTCTCTGAAAGCTTTTCTTTGTAGTCCCCTGGGGAGATAAGGGACTTCATTGTTTGGGATAACAAAGGTATACCAGACCCAGAGTAAATAGATAAGAAAGAAGAATTTCTTTCTTTTGTCCACTGACCAACAGGGATTAGTTTCAAACCTGTTTTGCATGAACACTTGGTCCAAAATACTTGAATCAACTATACTATTACAAGCTTTGCTTGAAGTTTCAAGTTAGTGAACTGCAGATAAAAAAAATTGATATAGTATAGGACAAATTAGATTTTTTTTTTTTTTTTTTTTTTTACAAAATGGCTGGTAGGAAAAAAGATCCCAGGTAAGTAGTTATTATTTATTTTTTTTTTTTTTGCTTAAAAAAAAAAAAAAAAAAAAAAAAAAAAAAAAAAAAAAAAAAAAGAAAGAAATATATGTGTGTAATTTAAATATATTTATGTTCATAAAAATAGATTAAACATTTATATATAGTAACTTAATAAAAAGTCCATTTTAAATCATTTTAAACTACCAAGCTAACAAAATAAGACACAAGATCAAGTGAGCCTGGGATAAAATTTTTATTTCAATTATCTTGTTTTTAAATTACTAATGTTTAAAACAATTAATCATTATAAATATACTTATATTTTATTCAAACATGTTTATGTTAATAAAAATAGAATAAACATTTACATATAACTTAATGAAATGACCATTTTAAATAATCAAAACTAACATGAGCAAAATAAAACAGTCTTGAATGGGACTGTGATAAATTTTTTCTTTCCATTATCTTATGTTTTTAAATTATTAATGTTTAAAAAATGAATTATTATAAATTTAATTTTTATTAAATAAGTTTATATTTAATTTTATAGATTGTCCACCAGCATCATGTAGTTCACAACAGATGTTATGCAATAATACTGTGGACACTGCTAAACAACAAAAAAGAAAAGCCTCTGAAAATGAAATGCAAACTACAAGCAAAAAAAAAAAATTGATAGCTATGTATGTAAAACATCAAGTAATCAAAAGAACATGATTGATAAACAGGTAGCTAGATTCGTATATCCAACCAATTCTTCTTTCCGCAGTGTGGAGCATAAAGAATTTAAAAACATGATTGCTATGCTACGTCCTGGTTATACTCCACCAACCTGTAAAGAAGTTGGAGGTGTTCTTTTAGAAGAAATTTATAAAGAAGAGAGACAGAAAAGCTTTAAAGTTCTTGAAGGCCAAACAGTCAGTATGAGCTTAGATGGGTGGTCAAATGTCCACAATGAGCCAATCATTTGTGCAACCGTCAGTACTTGTGATGGGAATTTATATCTGGTAGATTCGATTGACACATCAAGTCATCCTCACACAAAAGAATATCTGGTTAAAATTGCTCAAGAAACAATATCCAAATGTCAGTCAGAATTTAATTGTTTTATCAGAAGTCTCATAACTGATAATGCAGCTAACATTAAAAGTATGCGTGAAGAGTTTGAAAAGGATGAAAATTATGATATTCTTACTTATGGCTGCTCTGCACATCTTTTAAATTTATTAGCCAGTGATTTGCAAATTCCTGATGTGAAAGAACATACTGTTTATGTGGTTAAATACTTCAGAAATAATCACTTTGCAGCTGTTAAATATAAACAAGAAGGTGGCCAAAAGTTAGTAATGCCACAGGATGTTTGCTGGAATACAATGTTTGACTGTCTATCAACTTATATAAAACACTGGTCAACATTAATGAAAATATGCGAGAAACACAGAGAAAAAATTGATAAAGTTGTCAGTAATAAAGTGTTAAACTTCTCTATTAAAAGAAATGCAGAAGACTTGATAAACCAGAGCTGGCTATTTGTTGGCAAAAAAGGGTTTCTGCCTTGCCAGTGGCAGAAACTGGTTTTAACCGGCAGAAACTGGCATAAACACATTTCATGACATAATATGAGACTTTTTTACTAGTAATAAATTTCTTAAGTACATTTTATTCCGTATAAATAACAAATGAAATATTGTGGGTAGTTTTAATTAAAAAATAAACAGATTTGTATTAGAAAAAATGAGTAATGTAACAGATAAAATTTTTGTTATAGTATGGTTATATAATTTTATATGTAAACAATTATTGGAGTATTTTAAAATTTCAGTTTAAAAATCAAATACAAAACTATATCCAATACTTATTTTAAATTAAACAATGAAAAGAAAAGAAAAATATTCAATACTTGCTCAAAATAATTTTCTGTAATTTAACGTATTAATTTAATAATAACACTATAAATTATCTCTCATAGAAATGTTATAGTTATATGCGAATCTTGTAATTCCATGAATTTAAAAAACATTTCATTTAAATACAGTATTCAAAGGAACAAATCTGACTTTTTTTTTTTTTTTCAATTTAAGACTGTTATAAGCATAGATCAAACTTTGTGCGAATTTTAGTAAAAAAGCTAAAATCTTTAACAATGATTTTACGCACAAATAACGTACAGACACGACAAAAAACGATTACATGGGATATTTTTGTCGTGTCTGTATGTTATTTGTGCATAAAATCGTTGTTAAAGATTTTAGCTTTTTTATTAAGACTGTTAGTTGAAAATGTTCCAACCACATTTTGCACTTATAAAACAAACAACTACAAAGGTTTAAAGCAGATTTGATACAGTAATAACCGACTACCATATGCTAACTTATTTACTTCATCCTAAGTATATGGGATCAAAATTGACATATGAGCATAAAGAAAAGGCAAGGAAATTATTTTCTGATATTAATCCCAATTTTGTGCCACATATAATATCCTTTGAAGCAAAATCGACTCCTGCCTCAGAAACATATTTCTCCAAGGAAGCCCTACAAAATGTCTTGCCCTTACCTTCTATGTGGTGGTCATCTTTAAAAACGAATACTGGTGAAAATGAAGATTTTTCAAATTTGCATCCTCAATAATGACATTGCCAGCAAGTAATGATAGTCTTGAAAGAATATTTTCAAACTTTTCTTTCATTCAAAACAAAGAAACAGTGTGTTCAGAAAGATTAGCAAAATTTTGTCCTATGCTATGGAATGTTCTGTGGAAAAAGTAATAATAGTATATTTGAGTGGCAATTTTGTTCTTTCAATATTGTAAAATAATTGTGCAAGATATTTCATTAAATTTTTTTTCTGTTATTTATTGTGCTTCAATTATTTACTTGTATATTTTCACAAGAATCATAATCTTTAAGTTATTGCATTGCATTATTTATTTAAAAATACTCTGAAAAATACATTTGTTAAAATATCACACTATTTTTTTGTAAATTTCTTTTTTTACTTTTAAATAAAAATTCAACTCTAAACAATAATATAAAATAGTTAAACTTGTACAGCATCAGACTACCATTGAAAATTTCTGTTTTTCAAGTGAAAAAAAATTAGTACCTATTATTATATAAACAAAGTATATTTATATGATAATTTTGAAACTTTTTTACAACTTTGAATAACATTCATAATCTTTAATTTTAATTTAATTGTTTACACATCAAATACATGTATGAATTAAGAATCATTGCACATTAAAGTTCTTTTTAATATTATTTCTGAGTTTCTGCCAGTTTTTGCCACTTACTGGCAGAAACTAGTTTCTGCCATGCCGGTTTTAACCGCTGGTTTTAACCACTCTGGCAGAAACTTGCCAACCCTGTGATAAACAGACTTGAACCCATTGCCATTTCCTTAGATTCTGTACAGAAAGATAATTGTTCCATTGCTGGTTCTGTTGATATGTGGAAAAAACTTGAAGAAAAATTCATCGAGCAAAAGCTTGAAAAAAAAAAATTTAAGTGTTTCTCAACTCGATATGATCAAGCACTTGGTGCACCTCATTTTCTTGCATACTTAATAGACCCACGATTTTGTGGAAGCAAGCTAACTGAACTGGAAAAAAAAAGGCATTTGAATTTGCAAATGAAAAATATTCAACTTCCTTTATGCCTTTAATTATGAAATTTTTAGCTAAGGCAGATCCTTTTTATCCTTTACTTTTCGAGGAAAGCATCACATCCCAAATGTCACCTTTGGAATGGTGGAGGGTGCATTTCAAAACAACTGTTTGTGTAGATGACCAAAATGCGATAAAGCAACTACTTTCTGCAGTAGCTACTTCTGCTTCTGTAGAAAAAATATTTTCTGCTTATGGTTTAGTGCACTCTACGCTTCGAAACAAGTTGGGTCATGAAAAAGCAGGAAAATTAGTTTTTCTCTACAAAGCATTAAATTTGCCTTAGTTACCTTGTCCAAAAGAATTTGTATTTTAAAAGAACTTAGTTTTTTATTAAAAATTTCATGATTACATTTCCTGATTTAAAGAAAGTAAATAAATATAATTGTTTCCAAAATATATATTAAACACACTCAAAATATATATTAAACATTTAATTGCTAAAAAGGACGTCAAACGTTAATAAAATACATTAAAAGATCTTAATAATTTGACATGTTTCGATTGAATTTACTCAATCATCATCAGAAAAACAAATAAACACAAAGATGGAAAATAACAATAAACTATTACAAATGAAATTTAAAAATAAATAAATAAAAATCATGCGCGTAATATTTTAACAAGTTTCACGTTGCCCAATTTTATTTTCAAATTATCTAACCTTTTTCTTTATTCCTTATTAACAGAGCTTTTAGAATTTGTTCCTCTGAATATTTAAATGATGAATTAGATAAAATTAAAACAATAGCTATTAACAACGGATATCATGTTAAAATAGTTAATAAATTAATTAAAAAGTTTATTAACAAAAGGAGCGATGCAGTTTTTGAGAATAAAACCGACAGAGAAAATAACATGAAAAGGGTGGTTATAAATTATTATCCAAATTTCTTCGAATCCGCTAAAACTCAACTTAAAAAGTTTGATGTAAATTTAATTGCTAGACCCCCTCCTAAATTAAAATCAATTTTAACCACTAGAATTGACACTATTGATAAATTTGACCTTTCCGGTGTTTATATCATTCCTTTTCTTAAAGAAGGTGGTTATAGAAATTATTATATTGGCATGACTCAGAGAAAATTCCAAGTGAGATGTAAAGAGCACATTGCAGACATAAAATTTAATAGAGGTAAAACCGCATTATCTAGGCTAAATAAAATAGAAAACATAAATATTTTGTTTAATGAAAGTAGATTAATTTAAAAGTCAGATTTTTATTTGCAACTTTTTATTAGAGAATCTATTGAAATTTACGTCAGAAACTCAATGGTCTGCAATGATTCCTTGTCATTTCAAATCCCAAATATTTGGATTGAATTGTTAGATAATTTGAAAATAAAATAGGGCAACGTGAAACTTGTTAAAATATTACGCGCGTGATTTTTATTTATTTATTTTTAAATTTCATTTGTAATAGTTTATTGTCATTTTCCATCTTTGTGTTTATTTGTTTTTCTGATGATGATTGAGTAAATTCAATCGAAACATGTCAAATTATTAAGATCTTTTAATGTATTTTATTAATGTTTGACGTCCTTTTTAGCAATTAAATGTTTAATATATATTTTGAGTGTGTTTTTAGAATATATATTTTGGAAATATTTTTAATGGACGTATAAGAGAACTTCTGTTTATAATTTAATAAATATAATTGGTTACCTTGATAACTTGTCCATTTTTTTCTTTAAAAATGTCAGTATTTTATGAATTTGTATTATAAGAGTTTAACAGAACTTAGTTTATTATTATTTTAGCTAACACCAGTTTGTAATATGACCAGCTATAAAATTAGTATTTTTAATTTTATTTTGAGCTTTAAACATGTGAAAATATATATTAGCTAAATTGAGCAAAGAATGCACTTGTACTTTATTGGATGCTTATTCTGGGTTTAGTCTTGCATTTGTTACGAGTATTAATCTTTTTATATATTGTACTAATAACATATATTTAAAATAATATGTAATGATGGGATTTGTTTTGGGAAGTGGTGCATTAAGACAATGGATGGTACTTTGAATTGTGTTACTATCTTATTGACAGCTCTTAAGGTAAGTGATGTAATTAATCATTAGTACACAAAAAATTATAAATCAAGTATAAAGATTTATATACATAAAATTTTTTTAAATACTATTTTCAAGTGTCTATCTAAATTGTATTTATAAAATAATTGAAAATGACATGTTATAACTTTCAAAGTTTAAAATAATGTCGTTAGTTAATTTTAATCAAAAAAATCCGATTTAAATAAAAAAAATCCGATTTTTTTTAAAAAATCGCGATTTTTTCATACCCTGGTTTTTACCACTTTTTCCCAGTTTTTTACTGGTTTAGTTTTCACCATGTCCTTTTACTGGTAAAAACAAGTTTTTACCAGTAAAAAGCCAACCCTGCCCGTCGATCAAAAAACTGTCGCCAAACTGTAATATTAAATGCAAAAATGGATGATCATAAATGTCACATTCACTTGACATTAAACATATTGCACACGTTTGTTACGTCATCAAGTCTTTTTAAGTCTACGTTTTATTTGTACTTTTATTATTGTTTTATTAATTTATGATATTTCGTTATTTAAATTTTTTTATTTTTTTGGCTTCAAGCCTATATTTAATGTTTACATACATTTTATAGTTACACCCCTCTATGTTTTTTGACTAAATAAAAAGCGTTAGATTCCTTACAATTTTCCGTTATCAATGATATTTATTGTGCCCCTTAATAAATTTGATTATTACACTTTAAAATACGTACATTTCATTCCCAAATACAATATCTTAAAAATATCCATTTGTTTATGGTTTAATTTAATAATTGTGCCTTTAAGTACATAAGCTATTAGTATTCTTTTGTCCGAAATCATCTAAATAAATCAAATTTTATATTTGGTATGTCGCTACACCTTAGGTGAACGTCATCATTAAAGTAACCCTATTCTTTAGCAATTTCTTTAATTTAAATTCATTAATTTTCCTATCTTAAAATTTTAAAATGGAAACATTCTTCCATTTGTATAAATTGGCGAATAATTTGGTTATTTGTATAATTTGGCAAAATTAGTCGAAGGGATAATCAAGTAGTACCCATAAATGTTCAGATTCTGATAAATTAAAATAAAACTATCCGAGAAACTACATTTTCAAACAAACAAAAAGCAGTGCACAAACAATAATAAAACTAAAATTAATAATGTTTTAAATAAAAAGCGAAAATTAAAGGAAATTGTGATAAATTGCTTTAAGCATGTTATATTAGATTATTTTTCCCCCTGACCAATGAATACTACTCAATTAATATTGACAGTAGTTAATTGAAAGTTTTCATTTAATAAAAGAGTATTTAAATAGAGAATTTTTTTCTGGTCTGCTATTGTTCAAAATTTTCTCATAATTAATATGTGTACATTTTTATCAGTATCATAACATGTATATCAGAAAATTTGAATTATATCAAAAAGAATTATCAAACATTTAAATGAATTAACAAAATAACACATTTAAAAAACAATATAAAAGCGATTTTACTTTTGTTGCCTTATGTTTAAAAAAATAAAATCACAGTAAGTATAAGTATTAGAGTAAGTAATAGAATAAATGTAATCCTTAGCTTTAGCTACCTGTATTTTACTTAAAAACTTAGTTTTGGTGTCCTAAAAATACATTAAACAAAAATTGGCATACTTGTATTTCATACATTATTTGCAAAATTTAAAATATATTTCTTTTCAATAAAAGAAATTTTAAATTTCTCAAAGGTTGTCAACAGCTTCATTTTCAAAGTTGTCAATAGCTTTGTCAATTTTAAATTTGTCAATACATTCAAATTATCTTTACATCATGACAAATCATTCCATTCTAAAGTTCCATTGCGTTCTGTTTACAAAATAACAAGGTATTCTAGGAGTGGAAGTAGAAGTCGAAATTACATAGCACGCACTGTAATTCTTTCTTCTTCTACAGCATTGAAAAAAAAATGGCTGGAAATTTAAAAACTAAATAATTGAAAAAATTCAGGAAAAAGACCGACATGTAAACAAACAATCTTCGAAAAAAAAAATCTTTTTACACACTTTTTCTTCCCCATGCCATACATTTAAAAATATAATGGTTTGATAGAATTGCCATAAAGGCCAAATATACTTTTTAATAGTGTTCCCATTTAATGTTTATCAAAGGGCGTTGCACCCTGCCCTTTTCATTTAAACTGTTGATGTGTCCTGCCCCGTTTCCCAGTAGTTTCTTTGTCTCCTCAATTTTTTTTTTTTTAAATATTTGTCTTTTGCCTCTCCTCCTTGACTTTTGAAAACAGAAGTTCTGCTGCTCTGATTGACTCATAAGTTGTAAGTTCTAAATCAATGTAAAAAAACATGCAGCAGCTGCATATTATATTGTATTTTCAAATCATAAGCGTTTTTCATTTCAAAATCATCCCAGAATGTCAGAAGTTTCCATAAGTGGAATATTCGAAAAATGGAGTTATTTTAATCAGATTATTTGAGGATATTCTTAAAAATACAGCACGATTTCAGTTTACCTCGATAATACATGCCAGTGAATCCAGAGTATGTCTCCTCGCCTCCCCAAAATGCCCTCAGGAAATTTAGGACTTAATACTAACTGACCCTTTGAGGGGCAAGTGATTATGTTCCTGTAATGTTGAATTTACAACGGAATCTTTGAAAAATTTCATTTCAAAATATGGAAAAGCAATTTTCTACCTTTTTTCCACAAAAGTTATAAAAATAAAACTTACTTAAAAGTTTCCTGTGTGAATCTTGAATTAAGCTTAGGTGGGATAAAATATATCCCACAGCCCCTCAAGGGGTTAAAGGTTTAGAGTTGGAATTCCTACTACTCAGAACTGACAAATGACAATCCAATGAGAGTGTCCTTTCACTCAACAAAATGTGCCACTTTACTCGATATACCGTATTTTCCGGGAATAATGCCGCGGCGTTAAACTAGATTTTTCTGGTTTGAAAACAAAAATGCGGCCAATAAATAGGTGCGGCTTGTAAATAGTACCAAATTTACTGCCAATCATTATTTTAAAATTTTAAATCTGGTTAGAAAAAAAAAATAATCCATGATCTTATGTTGTACTTCTGAAAAGAAAAAACAATGTATCGCACGGCAGGAAGGTATCAATGTGTTTACAAATAATGCAATTTTCATGAGCAAAAAATTGCACTTTGTCCGGGCATAGCATCCAATCACAATGATCCTCCTCAAGTTCCCCTGGCATCTTGCATGCCATATAAGGAATAACTCCTCCCACTTTCTCCCTCGTTTATTCTTCGCCAGAGCCGATAAAACTACAGGAAAACTATTTTGTTCTATGTTCATAATTACTTTCAGCATTACGTTTGGCAACAGCTCGATTAATCTTAAACACAATCAAGCGTGTAAGCCCGATCCAAAACAAACGAGATGCGATCTGCCGGTTCATTTTTTGATAGTGACACGAATGATGCAGATGATTTCATAGACACCAATCACAGTTTCTCGCCTGAAATTTAAAAATTATTCCAGAGTGATACTGAGGACAAAGATTTTGATGGGTTTTCAAATGTATAACATCAATTATTCGTTGCTACTGTATTATTATTTTTTTCTGTTTGTTAAAATAAATAACGTTGATAATGGAATTAATTGTTCAATTAATTAAAAGATAAATTATTTAAGTTCAAAATGTTTAATTTTATGTCCGCCAATTAATAATTTTAATTAATTGCACTTGGTATATTTTTATAATGTATGTGACGTTATGCACAGCGCGGCGATATACTGGATGCGGTGTTAAACTAGTTTTTTTTTTGTTTTGTTTTTTAAGTAACTGCGGCGTTATTCTCGGAAAATACGGTAAGCGCCCTTTTACCAGACAAAAATGCCCTTTTCAGCAAATCCACCCTGACCTTTTTAAAAGTGAACACTACTTTTTAATAGGGATGCACCGAATATTTGGTATCTATTCGGTATTCGACCATGTTATCAAATATTCAGTTTGGCCGAATATCAAACTATTTGGCCTGCTGAATATTCAGTTTGGCCAAATATCAAACTATTCGGCTGTACCGAATACTTAAAAAAAAACTTTTAAAACATATTTTTAAAAACCTCATACAACTTCTACGTTTAACAGTCAACTTGTAAAGATATTCAGAATAATTAGAAACAGAATCATATTTAAATAAAAGAGAATGTTTTTACGTTATTTATTTTCTGTTTGTTAAGTGTTATTTAAGAAAATTAACCATTTGCATTTGTACATACAAATGCAAGTTCCTGAACATCGTCCAGTAAATAATCTGTTTTATGCTAACATTTTAAGAACAATGTTTACAATCTCTGAAAATGATTGTCCATTCCATACACTGATCTAGGATGCATTTAAAAACCTCCACCTTGCTTAATCAAAGGGAGTAGAACAGTTATTCTTGCTGAGTTGCCACCATATAAAATTTGAATAGATTGTATTATTTATTTACTTTTACTTTAGTCTCTCTCTGACAAACAAATAATATTTGATCCTGTACATTTTTTTTTTTTTTTTTTCACAAATTTCTCTTTGATTTTACAATGTTTATTTTAGAATGTAAGAAAATTTTATTCATTTGCTTTAATTCTCAGAAGAAGCCATGAAATTTAAAATGTTATTAATTACAAAAGTTTTATAACTAACCTATTCTTAAATAACTCAAAGCAGATTTTCTTCAGCATAAAGTTTACTTGAAAAAAGCTCTTATTTATTGGAATAAAAGTTTCTGCTTTAAACATTATGTAAAATTGTTTTAAAATTTAACATTTTTAATGCCTTTAAACGTTTGAAATATAAATATAAATATATTCAACAAGTGGAATATTTGGTATTCGGCCGAATAGTTACTATTTAGCAGGCCGAATATTCGATATTCTGCCAAAATCACTATTCTGTGCATCCCTACTTTTTAACATGTCCTCCTCACTTGACTTCCCATTTGACATTTTAGCTGAAATATGCTTTAATGCAGCAAAAAATATTCTAAAGGAAATAAATCATCAGATAAATTAAAAAATCCTACATTGTAAAGAAGATATTTTTTTAAAAAATCAGTTTCGAGACTCAACTAAACTAAAATCAGAAAATATTCTTTTCTAATGAAACTCTAAATGACTGATTAGATTATTTTTCAGTGGCTGTTCTGAATTAATGGTATCACATAATTATTAGTTCTACATTAAAAAAAAAAGCTTCAAACATAAAACTTGGAAAAGATATTCGTTTTCTTTGGCTAAAAAAGTCACTGCCAGATCCAGAGACAAAAGTTCTTTACCTACACAAAAACACAGTTGAAAATTTCATTTACACTTGTTTTAACTGAAAATATCAAAATTATCTTGCACTGTGATATTTTGAAAGTAAATATCAAATAGTATACAAAATATCAAACATCTTGATATTTTAAAAATAAATATCAGATATATATCAAGATAGATATCATGACCAATACCCATTGATATACAAATACATATATCAACAAAATCTGAACAAAATATTTTACTTTAATAAAATAAACTTACTTAATACTTACTTTATTAGATAAATAAACTTACTTAATACTTACTTTATTACTTAAATAAACTTACTTAATAAACTTACTTTATTACTTAAATAAAATTTTACACGTATTACTAAATAAACTTTAATAGATAGATATTTGTTTATCGGATTTTTAATAATTATAAGTTTAGAGTGACGCGGCAGTTAAATTCTAACTCCAAATATGCTGCGCGAACAAAACAACAAAAGATTCATACACTGATCTAGATATATTACAATGTCACCTCTGTATTTATACCTTTTTAATTTATAATTATCATAATTTTTGTAATTTATATCTGTCCTCAGTGAAAAAAATGTTCATTTGCAAATCAACTTTCAACTACAATGTCCTTCATAAAAGCAAAGCAAGCCAGAGACGACGCAAATCAGAGATCACCGAAAACTTATAGGGGATAATTAAACTAAACATTTCAAGTGAAAATAATAAAATAAGTAATACAAAAAATTTTATAATTGTAAATGTAAGTTACCTCCCAATAATCAATATGGTACATGCTGACCAAGCAAGTTTGTAAATAAAGAAGCCGAAAGGATTTTCATATGAGTCGTTCTTTTAGACAGTGGGTCTGTTCGCGCAGCGCGCGCGAGCTCAGGAGACGGGAAGATGGAGTGGGCCTATATCATTGATGGAATATTCTGTTGCAAACGAAACGTGTGATAGATGGCTGAATGGATAAGGCATTGAACTCGAGACTAGGGACTGTGAGCTCGAATCCTTCCCCACAAATTGTGTTTTTAAATTTTTTATTTTATTGGTTGTTTTATATTTTTCATATTGTTTTATATTTATCAAAAATATCTTATTAGATATTTTTGATAAAGTTAATTTTTTTAATTTTTATTATACAGAGGCACGTATATTTTTATTATAATAATGAAACATTTAAATATGAGAAAATGAGGTATTTCGCGATGAATGTTTTACATTTGAACGCCTTTTAATATTCAAAGTTTCGTTTCAAAGTGATATACGGTGAAACCTCCCTGTGCGACCACCTCCCTGAACGACCATTTTTTCATGGAACGAAATTTATTCCCACAGGCTTGAGCCTATGGATAATTAAATGTAAAATGTAAAGCCTATGTAAAATTAGTATCATAGGCTCAATACTAATTTTACCTCCATTCAGAGACCATCCCAGTTGAACTCCCTCCATGAGCAATCCATTTCTTTGAAGAAAATGAAACAAATTCCCTTTTTTCCTGGTCGCTTGAAGAAGGTCTTATTAGAAAACTAATTCCGGAGAACGCATTATTCATTAAACTTCTAAAATAAGTTTAGAATTTTTTTTTATTCCTGTAACTTTTAAGTGTTTAAACCCCTTTGTGCCTTTTTAGGAAATAAATTTAACTCTGATGACAAATTAAGAATGACGGTCAATAAACTTCCCTGCCCTATTCTGTCAGGAAACTTTCAAAGAAATAGATAAATTAATAGAATCGTCATTATTTGTTTCCATCCAAAAAAAAAATGAATTTATTTACTGAACTTCGAAAGAATTTGGAAATAAAAGTTATAAAAGAAAAACTTTAAAATCAAAGCAAACGTCAATGTATTCATTTTTTAAACTCTGAAGCAATTAACTTATGTAATTGAATATTGTTTTGATACTTAAATTTTCATTTTTTTTCCTAACGTGAAAAATAAATTTTAGTAACATTAATTGTTACCTTTTTTCAACAATTAAAATCTAGATTTAAACATGACATCCATTAAGAGATCCCCTCTCGGAGCGACCCATTTTTATTGGAACGGAACGTGGTCGCTTTTAGGGAGATTTTACTGTATATATATATATATATATTAAACAAATGAAAAAATAATATATATTGTGCGAAAATATCCTTTTGCACGTAAGATAATTCCTTTTTTCTTCTTTTTTTGAGTACTTGCGGAGTGAATTTTTATCGAGACTAGGATGGAAATTATATTTTACGGTGAATATTATAAAAATAAAATGTAATAGATGTAGATTATTTTAACTAGAAATATCTGCACATATATTTTTTAAAGAGATAAAATATATGGGTTTGCCGTCTAGTTTTGTAGTGAATAAAGTATGATTAGAACGCACACGTAAGATTTATCGCGTAACAACAACGGGCAGGCCAGAGAGCTGTTAATCCGTCCACCAGTCTAAAGTAAATATTTAAAGTCGCCAAAAATTATAAGTTAGGTTTTAAAGATTCTTCGGAAAAAGAAAATTTCGGGTAACATTAATTTTGTCTTTCATTATTTCCTTCTCTGATCAAATTAAAAATATTAAAATATTAAATATTTGCAAATTAAATCAGAAGTAAGTCAAAAATTTACATGCATTAAAATTAAAGAAAGAATAGAGTTTACAGGTGAAAGCAGAGTTCTCGTTGCCGCTCGCCATTGCGCCAAATCACGACAAAATGCTTCGTTTGGAGAGTAAACGAGCAATCAGATTCACCAAATTGCGAATGCTCAATTTCTGCTCTTTTTATGTATGTGTGTGTGTGCCAATACAGACAAGATTCTTATCCGCGTTACTGAATGATTGATGTCGATTTTCATGTTCAATCGCACTGTGCCATTTACGTTACTCTACACGTTTTTATAGAGATAATGACTCAACACCAATTCAGTTTAGCAACTGCCAAAGATACAGAAAGTATTATGTGATAGATATTTCTCTATTGTCAGTTAATCACTATCTATGAGCCAGCGTCGCGTAGCGCTGGTAAAAAGCCAAACAAAATTATTCGCATCAATCGCCAAAGGACTTTACCCGTGTGACGTCAGGTGCGGGTAAACAGAAGAAAAACACCAATAGGCGTGAAGAACATTTTAACACTGCTCCCCCTTCGCCCAATAAACAGTCTTTTTTGGAGGGTTTCTTCCCGATGAAGCGTGGCTGTTGCCATTCGTGGGTAAAGTCCAATAGAGAAAGATATGCGTGAATGCGGCGATAGCCATTTACCAAACAATTTATTAGTTGTATGCAAAGTATCATTGACTAGTCAGTTTTTTTTATCGGTTAGAGTCGAAATCTCATAGTAATTTCTAGACAACAGTAAATCAAAGGTAGCTGTTTTGAATTTTTAAATAGACTGCTAAAAGAATATCTGAAACATTTACACATTTAGGAGATATTGAGAATGTACTTATATTTAATAGCATCTATAGTGGATATTCGAATTTCTATTTTATATGCAATTAGAACATAATAAAAAAGAGGAATACAATAAGGGGTTAAAGATAAATTTTTCAGTGTTTCACGCCGAATCTATTTTGCTAGCAGTTTTTTTTTTAAATTTGGCTACTATTTTCTATTTGTTATTCGCCAAATCGCTAATGTTGGTCAAAAGCCAGCGAGAACCATGGGTGAAAGATTTCATCTGTATCACATTCGTTACTGCAATAACATTATGAAGTGGGATTGATCGTGTAATTTAAGATAGTAATTCTTTGACTACGATTAGAATTTGTTGCAACTGGCGACTTTTTTACTTTCTTCTATCTTTACAAGAATAAAGTATTGGATTCGTAAAAATTTTCGAAATCCGGTTTTCGGCGGATTTACATGTTTTAGGTTTCAGAGATACCGAAAAACATGTTTTTACAAAATATCTGTCTGTGTATGCCACAAATTTTGTGGGCGCTCTATCTCAAGAACTAATGTACGGAATTTAATAAAACTTTAGATTCAGTTAGTCCCTGATATAAATTGGTGCGGATTACTTTTTGGTGTAAATCTTCCAGCAGGTGGCGCTGCTATGCTGCATTATTCAAGATTTCCACAATAGCTATATCTCCAGAACTAAAGTACGGAATTTAATAAAACTTTAGATTCAGTTAGTTCCTGATATAAATAGGTGCTGATTACTTTTTGGTGTAAATCGCCCAGCAGGTGGCGCTGCTATGCTGCATTATTCATGATTCCCACAGTAGCTATATCTCAAGGACTAAAGCATGGATTTTCAGATTCAGTTAGTCCTTGATATAATTTGGTGCTGATAACTTTATGGTGTAAATCGCCTAATAGGTGGTGCTGCTATACTGCATTATTCATGATTATGGGAATAGCTCTATCTCAAGAGCTAATGCACGAGTTTACATCAAACGTCAGATTCAGTTAGTCCCTGATGTAAATTAGTGTTGTTTAGTTTTGGGGGTAAATTGCTCAACAGGTGACGCTACTATGCTGCATTTTTCACGATTTCCGCAATAGCCGTATCTCAAGAACTAATGCATGAATTTTCATCGAACTTTAGATTCAGTTAGTCCCTGATATAAATTGATCCTGTTAAGTTTTTGGTGTAAATTGTCCAGCAAACACCCTTCTGACAATTATTAAAGGGTATTTGCTTTCAGATGTTTCACGCTATATACGCCAACGTCCATCTGTCCGATGGAGCATAAAACGTAATTCATCTAAAAAAGCCACTTGCCGCCACTCAGTGGATCTCCAGTTATGGTACTGGCGTGTAAATTCCAGCCTTCGTCGCCGATAAACAGCAGTCAGCATAAGTGCATTAACCAGGCGTCTGCTGCTGGGGCCCATACGAAGCCACGTTTGCTGAACCATCATTGAGGAGACACTGTTGGTAGCCCCTTGGTTCATCTGACCGGTCAGTTGCTCAACGGTGCACTTCTATTCGCCAGAACGCATCTCCGCAGCCATCGTTCACCTCTGTTATCTATGGCCCGTGGTGCCCTACATTTGCCAAGTCGCTGATTTTCGATAGTGCCATTTTGCCATGCATAGTATACCTTTACCACGGCGGCTCACGAACAATTTACAAAATTAGCCGTTTCGGAAATGCATCCACCCTTGGCCCGAAAGCCAATGAACATGCCTCTTCGCACGTCGGATAAATCGCTCCGTTTCTGCATTACGCCAAAGATTGCAATGTTTTCCCGATTCCCTCGGACACCCCTTATATACGCTCCACTGCAAGTGCTACCACCTGTCTTCTGTGATGTTATTTCACTTTGACTTCGAAAGTACCGGGTGTCCCAAAAAGGACTGACTGATTTTAAAATTCAATAATTTGCAAACGGTGACAGATATTTAAAAATTTCTTGCAGGAGGGTTATGCATAAGGTCAAAAGTTTTTTTACAGTGATTTTCAATTTTAGTTCAAATTACAAACAATAGATGGCGCTGCGATCAATAGACGCTGAATTCAGGCTCGATTTTTGGTACTTCGTGGCCCGGATAATACATTTCCATCTCCTTTTTCAGCATGGAACAAGAGAAAGGACCAGAAATCCAGCCTGTATTTAGCGACTATTGCTTACAGCGCCATCTATTGTTTGTAATTCCAACTAAAATCGAAAATCACTGTAATAAAACTTTTGACTTTATGCATAACCCTCCTGCAAGAATTTTTTTAATATCTGTCACCGTTTGCAAGTTATTGAATTTTAAAATCAGTCAGTCCTTTTTGGGACACCCGGTAGATGGTGGTCACATTAATATGACTGGATTGTGTATATGACATTTGTCATGCGATAACTCTCGTATTTATAAACCTATTTGGATGAAATTAATTTCATGCATAGAAAATACGAGAATGTCTCGACCGAGTTCGTTGGCCAGCTTCATCCACCATCTTTGTCAAAATGGTGGCCATTTAAAAAACAATGCACACAAATAAAAAACTGAAAAATATTTTTTTCTTTAGAGTTTGACCTTAATACCCAAGGATTCCGAAGAATGTTTTGTTTCGTCTTTATCTTAAAAAATGGCTGAGATACAGCAATTTAAATTTGTAGGGGGGCTGACATATTCAAACAATCTGATTTTTATGATGCTGTAACTCTCGTATTTATAAACCGATTTGGATAAGATTAAGTATGTGCATAGTACATATGAATGTCTCGACCGAGTTCG
Source organism: Maratus speciosus (assembly GCA_963932465.1). Lineage (NCBI taxonomy): Eukaryota > Metazoa > Arthropoda > Arachnida > Araneae > Salticidae > Maratus > Maratus speciosus. The sequence goes on along the minus strand of OZ010798.1, from coordinate 187,651,102 downwards.
TTGGCCAGCTTCATCCGCCATCTTGTTTCAAAACGGCGGATTTAATTTTTTTTTATTGCCGCGCAATGCTTCAATATTAATAATATCCATTAACTTCAAATTCTCGCCAAGATTGGCGGAATATAGCCAAATTTGGCGACCAAAAATAAATAACCATAAATGATGCCAACTTGGCTATAATTAACTAATTTGGTGCATTTCTCACTGAAATTCAGTATTTACGAATATTTTCTTATCGGGTTTGTCGAGTTTTAGCTTCTTAAAATTTGAGTAAAATTTGCAAAATTTTAAAACCGAGAAATATGAAAGCTACCTTTTCCTCCGGCACATGCCGAAAGGACTTTTTTATTTTGAAGTAAATTTATTCAAAAATAGGAGGCTAAGAACACATTCAATGAGGAAGAAACTTTTAAGAATACAAAAAGTATCATTTTGAGGCATCCATCTTATTTCTAAAATTACGGTAGTTTTATTTTATTTTTTTATCTATTTGTAATGCAGCCATCCTAAACTTTTTCTTAAAGTTATACTTGGAAAACTCCCTAGGGAAGGTCCCCAACTGCCAGATCGGGATTTTGTAGAGAGTGGTGTTGTTGGAAAGCTCTTACAGACCGGGAGGCGGCAACATAGACAACCACCTCATCGAGTTGGAGGCTGAAGTTCCAGAATTAGCTAAAATACGATTCCCATATTAAAACGCAATCGGTCCGACAAGCCATATCTTGGTGGAAAACACTTAAAAACCCAATGTTAGCGGTCGACTCGTAGGTTTACCATCGCACTTTCATTAACCCAGAGGTAGGAAAACACGGCGGACTGGGAGCAGGAAAACACAATGGTAAACCCACGAGTCAACCGGTAAAACCGGGTTTTTAGGTGTTTTCCACCAAGATATGACTTGGCAGACCGATTGCATTTTAATATGGGAATCGAGTTTTAACTAATTCTGGAATTTCAGCCTCCAACTCGATTAGGTGGTTGTCTCATGGTTCGTACGCCGCCTTGAATTTTGCAGACCAGAAAAATTTTCGGCACCAGTATTATCTTATAGAAAATCTCTTCTTAAAAGAAGGCGAAATTTTGCGCGTTTAACCTAGATTTATTTTCCTATAAAAAGATACTGGTAGTTTTCCTGGAGAAATAACGGTATCCGTATGAACCACATGAGACTGTGCTGCCGGCTTCCGGTCTATTACCATGGGGATCAAGGAAATGTATACAACTACCCGTCCGAATGCAACTGGTGATGAGGTTATAGGCCGATCTATTTCTGCCATTTATTGATTTCTCCAGGTCGCTAGCTATGCAGGAAAGTTACCCTGTGTGGTAGAAAAGACAGTTGACGAATTACAGAGATTACATAGAAGACAGTTTATGCTTGGTGGAAAAAGTAACTTCACGGAAGGTAGTGCATTTCTGAATAGAAAAGGCTGAAGCACGAGTGTTTCCAACACCAGGTACACACAATGAAAGGGGGTGTTTCGCAGTTGTCACAGGTGTTATTAGTTAAGTTAAAGTATGCCTGTTTAACTGATCGAAAGACGGAATCCGTGTCTCTAATTAAAGCCTTTTAAAAGGCATACCGACACATGTCATCGAAGGTGGGTGAGGACAGTTTATGCTTGGTGGAAAAAGTAATTTCACGGAAGGTAGTGCATTTCTGTATAAAAAAAAGCTGTAGCACGAGTGTTTCCACACACCAGGTACACACAATGAAAGAGAGTATTTCGTAGTTGTCGCATGTGTTATTAGTTAAGTTAAAGTATGCTGTTTAATTGATCGAAAGACGGGACCGGTGTCTCTAATTAAATCCTTTTGAAAGGCATAGCGACGCATGTCATCGAAAGTGGGCGGGGAGTTAGTTTTTGATGTTCTTCAAAACATACTCCAAGTCAGTGCAGTCCAATTAGTTATATGTGATTGTGAAAATGTGGTCACAATTTACTGTTTCTTACTAGAGGGAACATGGGACCTTCACCAACTTCACACTGGCAACAACAGGTTACATAAGTGTACTGTAAGATGTCTTTTCTACCACACAGAGTGTCTTTCTGCATAGCTAGAAACCTGGAGAAATCAATAAATGAGAGAAATACATCGGCCTATAACTCATCACCAGTTGCATTCGGACCAGTAGTTGTATACATTTCCTTGATCCCCATGGTAAGAGCTTTCCAATGACACCACTCTCGACAAAATACTGATCTGGTAGTTGGGGACCTTCCCTAGTTCTACTCCCTGTAGAAAAAATCGGCATTTCAAGGACAAACGTCCTCTTTTCATTTTCCCTTTGTTACCATAGTTACTAACCTAAGATAAGGGCTGAGGAGTGACCAACGAAGGGATATTGAAAAGAGACGTTTGCTCTTGAAAAGTCAATTTTTCTTACAGGGAGTATAGTTAAATGATGCCTGTGATACATTAGGACGATGATTCATAGTTTATAACTATTTAATTTAGCTTAATGAGGAATGCCAGTTATTGGTTCCAGTAATTTCATTTCACCAGTGTCCGACAGAAGTGTTAATTATTGGTAATATTAAAAAAGTTGAAATCTATTATTTCAACTGTTTAACAAAGCATAATAATAAATTAAATTAATCTTGTAGTCAACAGTATTAAAATTAAGTAGTTTTTCCAGGGCCTGACACCATTTGTCAGTTACTGATTCATAAATATAAGTTATTGGACACTGATAGAATGTACTAATATGCTCAGAAATGTACTAATAATTTATAACACAAAAAAGAGAAATGTGCTTCCGTACTAATATGATATCATATATAAATAAGGTTTAAGTATTTTGTTTTTATTATAAAGATTAAAGAATTTTTAAAGCATAAATTTCTTGAAATATTAATAACTTAAAAAAACAAGATCTTAGTAAGTAATGTCTTAAACACTGGTTTCTTTTGTGTCAGTTATTGGTTTTTGAAAATGGGGTTAGTATCAGTTACTGGTGTTTTCGACCATATTTATGAAAAAAAAAATGAATTTTTAATAATACAATATTTAAATTTTGGGAAGTTTTCAACAATTATTTTTTAATATATTTCCACTATCCTTTCAGAAATAAAAATAAGTATAAAATGGTTTAAAATTTTTGTAACAGTGATTTGAACAAGAAATAATCCTTAAGGTGTCAGTTACCGGGGGTTTCACCCAGGGATGATTCTGAATTTAAAAAAAAACAAAATCCAAATTTATAACAAACTTTCTGAAAGGTTGCACTAGAGGGGGCATGGGAAGGAGAGAAATCCCTTCCCGGCACTAACTATGCGTGTTTTTTGCGGCATTTTGACGAAATTCACGTTTTTTCCGCTATCTTTTGAAAAAGTGCGCGTTTTTTTTCGGCGATATTTTGACGAAATGTGTTTTTTTTTGCGATCCTTTGTTGAAATTCGCGTTTTTTCGTGATCTTTTGACGAAATTTGCGTTTTTTGCGATCTTTTCACGATCCTTTGACGAAATTTGCGTTTTTTCGCGATTTTTTGACGAAATTCGCGTTGTCTCCGTGATTATTGGACAAAATCCACGTTTTTTTACGATCTTTTAACGAAATTTGTGTTTTTTCGCGATCCTTTCACAAAACAGACGATTTTCTACTGAGAACGATTGATGACATTAATTTTTTCGAACGACCATTTGTCGAAATTTGCGATAGTTTTCCGTGATGTTTTTTATGTCCGAATTTTTCGGACTAATGACCGATATTTTAAATTTTTCGGTAAATTCGGAACAGAATCAGCCCTGGTCTTGCACTAAATAGTAGTACAAAACAAGTATAAAAATATTTGACACTGGCACATTTGACACCTTTCTGTTATCCGTCCATGAGAGACATAAGTCCTGCCATAGTTATTTTAGCCGTTATTTTTGATTTATGGTCCTGTTTAAATTATCAGAAAAGTATCAACAATTTTCTCCACCAAATTGTTTAATCCCTTGAGGGGCAAGCAAAAATGTCTCTAAATATTGAATTTTCACCGGAATAATCGAAACATTTTATTTTTAAATAAGGAAAAGCAATTTTTCAAGGATTTTCCTCCAAAGTTAAAAATATAAAATTTAGTTAAAATTTTCTGGTGAGAATCTTGTTTAAATTAGGTGGGATATATTTTATCCCACCGCCCCTCAAGGGGTTAAAACATTGCCTGATTTTGCATAATTTTCATTGACTCTCGGCTGATTACTGACAGTCTGTTCACCATTGTCACGTAAGTACGAGGGTGGTTCAATAATTATTGTCCCTAGTGTATATAAAATATTTGTACTGGGATAGTCGTTGTGGAATATCGAAGCCTAATGTCTTAGAATAAATACTATATGCTCAATTTCAGAACCGTAGTTGCTATATTCATATACTTTTGGAGGGAGGAGTGAAAGTGGGGGGGGGGGAGTGAAAGGCTGATTTTTAGCTTATGGGGCTAGATTTGTGACAGTGGATGAAACGTAACTACTGTCGTTCGGGCTCGGGATCATAGTGATGTAGCCACATCTCATCCACTGTCCAAATATAGCCGCATAAGTTCCGAACCAGCATTTCACCCTCAACCCCCTTCTTAAAAACTCCCCCCAAAATAGGTCATATAAGACCTCATCAAACTCAATTTCTATAAAATTTCCAATATTTTCTGTCAGTATTATTCTACATACAAAATTCTGTAAGAGAATGTTGCATATGTATTTAATCAAAATTTAAAAAATAGAGCATTTTTCAGAATATTTGTTCATAAGTCACGGAATACTGAATCACAATCTTAATGATCACATACGACAATTACATTCAAATCAGTCTTGTTAAAATTAAATAATACCTTAGAAAGGTGAAACTTGTCGCAAATTGTACATCAAACTCAGCCAATGAGGTGCGTTCGTACTATAACTAGTTTTATAAATATTCAGATCTTGGTGTGATAATACGTGAATACAAAATTTAGTACGATCGCACTTAAACTGCACTTTTTAATGGCCAAATTGTTGCAGAGAGATACGAGAGGTACAGTCGTGGAAAAAAAAAGTAAACATCCCTACTAACTCTTCAACAAATTATCGTAGAAGAAAGCTACTGGTACCGAACGATTGGGAATAAAGTCAACTTTTAAGTGATGTATATAAAATTTGCTTAGATGGCCATCTACATATTAAAACGAACCATAACTTTGTCTTTTTCAATAGCAGTGCACAATTCTGACAGCATAAATGAACTCTACACCCTTCAATTAGTCTAAAAACAAATTTTTACGCAATTCGTACCATAAGTTTCCGAGAAATTAATTAATTTAAAACGAGCATATTTTAAGGGCTGTATCCAAATTGAAGTTCGGTATTCGATTGTTGACCGAGAGAGCTCCCTTCTTGATCAAGGCACCTTAAGCAGTCAATTAAGCCTGTTAGATTACAGGATAGCGTAAGAAATTTCAAAATATTTAGTCACTTCTATCATAGACGGCCCCTTAAAACCTCATTTTGCCGTTTTTTAAGCATAATTTGAAAACTACTTGGTAAAAAATGTGAAATTTTGGATTTCCATAAAGCAGGACTTAATAAATCTGAATACACCAAAAAAATTGTAGGTTGCAATTCATAATTTTTTTGAATATTAATTTCATAATTTATATCAAAAAATTATAAAAATTGCAAATTCAATGTATTTATGTTTGGGTATATTAGTATTATTGCTACACAAAAAAATTAGAACATTAGGATCATAATTTCAGAAGTTATAAATAAAAATATGAAAATGTAATTTAACATTAGAAGCACTAAATTTTGAATGCTTATAATTCAAAAACTTATCATTCAAATGACTTGAAACTTGATGTCTGGGCATAGTTTGAACCAAAGATTTGAAATATCTCATTAAAATTGTGTATTGCCATTGAAAAAAAATGAAGTTTGGATTCGTTTTAATATGTAGATGCCCCTCTAAGCAAATTTTATATACGTCATTTAAAAGTAGACTTTATTTCCAATCGTTCGGTACCAGTAACTTTCATCTACGATAATTTGTTGAGGAGTTAGTAGGGGGTGTTTACTTTTTTTTTTCCACGACTGCACTTTTAGACAGGTAATCGTGGCTACTTTCTGAATACGAATATAAACTTTGAAATTATAAAGTCCTCTACATATTAAAAATTCTTCGAACTTTAACTTTTCAAATAGTAACATCAATTTTACACCATATTTGAGTTTTTTCATAAATCAAGGCTTGCGAAGAAATGTCTTTTTAACACTTTCCAACAAAGTTGAAAAGAGTTTATGATTTGGGTTTGTCTGTCTGTCTGTACGTGTTCTAACTCTCGTAAATATACTCCGATTGACCAGAAATTTTAAAATGTTATTGACGTTTACCAAAGCCCGATCCCTATTTCAAATGAAGTTTGTAGCATGTTTAGTTCATCTATAGGGACAGTCAAAAGCATTCCGCTACATTACGGCCAATGGGAAAAAATCGTTTCAAAAGATTTTTAATGATGTTACACTCGTCAAAACATAACAAAAGTTATATGCATTTATGAAGTGCACTAAAATATGCATTCTGTAGAATATGCGGTGCAAAGAATAGTCATTATTTATTTACAGGGCGACACAAAAGAATTCCGTTACATAATGATATAATGGGGGGGGGGGGTTGTTTGCGAAATATTTCAATTATGTTAAACTATTTCAGATATAATTAAATTGATATACGTCGCTGAGGTTTACTATAAATTATTTCGTGTATATAATACGAAGTGAATAGCATTTACAGAGACACACAAAAGATTTCAGATACTATATTGTATCAGAAGTACTGTAGATTAGCGTTGATTACTGGAAATACATTTTCAACTATGATATGAGCTTTTATGTTTCACTTTCACTACATTTATGCATACTCTACTGATGTGCATAAATGCTATAATTTATATACAGGGCTACACAAAAGAATTCGTAAGGGTTACTGGGTATGAGCGCAAATTGCTTAAAGGAGGTTTTGAAATGAGTTATGCTTTTTTACGCTGAACTGCATTTAGTTTATTAAGAAATGTTTGTAGAATATAGATAAAATGATATACAGGATCACGCAAAGAATTGGATACATGCCGTCTATGGATGATAATTTCTGGAAATATGATTTCAGTAGTTTTAAGAGTGTTTTAGTTTGAATTAAATTTTAACAAAATAGTGGAGTGTAATAAAGATACTAGGTAAACTAAAGGGTGGTACAAAAGTATTCAAGTATTTTTCCATTTATTAGTATAAATTGTCGAAAGAGAAATTTCAACCTGTTATGCGTTTTCTTGTTAAACTAAATTTTTCCATTATACAGTATCAACATACATATCAAAACAGAGCTGTTCAAAAGAATTGGAATATATATTTGGCTATGGACGGTAACTCCTGAAATCAATTTTTTTTAATGTTTACTTAGTTATCTTATTTCCCTAAATAACGAAGTTTTGTTAAAGGTTTCAGGGAGTGTTGGAAAGTGTTTCATAATCTATGCCGAACGCATGATTTTTATTTCTTTTTTAATGTGTTAGGAGTTTATTCATAAATTTAGAAAAATTAAAATATCTTACAAGGAGGTGTATCGGGGACATTCAATTGGTTAACACTAAGATTATAAAAAAAAAAAAAAAAAAAAAAAAAAAAAAAAAAAAAAAAAAAAAAAAAAAACTTTTTAGTGTAAAACAAGCACACTTTATATATTTATATGTATTCATACATATAATCAATATATTATATGTAAGAAAATGCCACAATTTTTTTTCCAGTTAATCTCGCCTTTTATTTTCTGTGGATGCTTTGATAACAGGATTTTATCCAGCATTATATCAAGTCATCTTTTTGTCTGTTGTGAAATATTTCTTTGTTAAATTTAGTATTTCTATGGTTATATATATGCTTTAAATACCACCATAACTTTTATAACAAGGCATTTATGCATATTTTGTGAATTCTTTTATTACACAGGGTGATTTTATAATTAAACTTTCCCTATAAACAGCATCCTAGAGCGCAAACGGGTGAACGGAATGCAATGAAATTTTGTATCTAGACTATACATGAGATGCGCCATGGGATTTTGAAAAAAAAAATGATTTCCAAAATGTCCACCAGGGAACGTTTTCCCCGGAAAAACGTTAAATTTAACACAATAAACGGTCAAAACAGAATTCAGAAACAATATTAACATTCATTGGCTAATTCCTGATCACTTTGTCATCGAACTACATTAAGCAAAGTTAAGTAAAAAAAAAAAAAAAAAAAAAGTACGCTGTTTGAGGAAAAAAAAGAATACAGGAATAGATTAGGACGAAATTTCACAATTGTTAATAGTATCCAGGACGATGTAGGGAAAGATGCTCCATGTGACTATGCTCATTCACCTTGAAAATTTCAAGTCGATGAACAGCATGTTCAATAGCAGGCCGTAACTGATCAGTTGTGATGCTTCGCACATAATTGAGTTCTTTAAGTCATTCAACGTCGCAACACCTCCACGTTACACAAGACTTCTTAAGTGGCCCCATAAACAGAAATCATACAGATTTAGATCCGGCGAACGTGGTGGCCATGGATTACAGAAGAAGTGACTAATAACAGGTTCATCTGTGAAGTGTTGGAGTAGTAGCGCCTTACCGAACGCACGGATATGTGGGGGCGCACCATCCTGCATGAAAATGGTCGATATAAGGGTCCGCCTTTGCTGTAGTTGCGGCACAACAAACATCTGCAGCATGCCATGGTACCGACGTCCCGTAAGGGAACATGTGACAGGACCATGTGTAGTTATTTCCTCAAAGAAGAATGGTCCAAGGATGAATGTCGCCGTCAATCCACACCAGACAGTCCCCTTTGGAAAATGTAGGGGAATTTCAGTGTGCATCCGAGGATTTTCCTGAGCCCAAATGCGGCAATTGTGTGTGTTGACTGTCGTAGTGAGATAGAAATGAGCCTCGTCGCTTCACAGAATATTCAAAGGCCATGACAGAACAACAGTCATTCTATTGAGAAAACCGACAGCGAATGAGAGACGTTGTGGCTTGCCCCTATCCAACACTCTTGGGTATGGTGGATCTCGTTTGGGAAGTAGTGCATTATGTTTACGCCGTAGGTTCTTTACATGACGAATTCACGAAATACAGCAGAAGCATTCCCCTTGTTTTCGTAAAACAGCTTCACCAATAACGCATGTTCAACTAAAGATACCGTCGTCAGGTTTACGGCCTCTTCCAGGTTGAACTCCTAATTTCTCCGTCAATTCAAATCTCTTAATCATGGCCTGGATACCTTTAGTAGACATTGGTCCACGCCGTAGGTTCTTTATATGACGAATTCACGAACTGCAGCAGAAGCATTCCCCTTGTTTTCGTAAAACACCTTCACCAATAACGCACGTTCAACTAAAGATACTGTTATCATTACAGCTGGAAACATCGACATAAAGCATGACAACGTCTGCAAACGTTTTATACCCTAACCTGTTTTGCATAAAGCTTCCTCTTCTTCGCAAGCAAGCAAATCTCGACATTTTTTTCCTAAAAGTGACAGCTTCTCCCGGTTTTACAATTTATTACTCATAATTTTGTTCTGGATTCCGTTTTGGTTGTTTATCGTGTTAAATTTAATGTTTTCCAGAAAAGGCAGCCTCTGGTGGACATTTTGGAACTATTTTTTTCGAAATTCCGTGAGCGCCTCTCGTGTATAGTCTATATACCAAATTTCATTGCATTCCGTTCACCCGTTTGCGCTGTAGGATGCTGTTTATAGGGGAAGCTTAATTATAACCACCCTGCATATATGTGCTTTAAATATATCTATAGCTATATAACAATTCCTCTATACATCGATTTTGATTTGTTTTGTTGTATATTTCTTAAGCTGTATAGTAATATGGTTGCCATAGGTCAGATTTCTCTTAGCTCTGTATAGCACAATCTTATAGGGGGATGTCATGCGAGAAACTCAAAAATTTTTTAAAGCTTAAGTAAATTGAAGCGAAGTGGCCAACTCTCCAAACGGAGATGAATTGAAGCAAAGAGACGAGTGGGTGAGTTAGTGGTAGCGTCCCATGCTTTTAAGATGTGTTTATGGAATTCGAGTAAAAATATTAGTTTAGATTTGAGAAAAAAAGCAAGAATGGTTTATATCTATACTAATATTATAAAGAGGAAAAAATTGTTTATTTGTAGGAGGTAAGCTCTAGAACTACCGGACCGAATTCCAAAAGTAATGGTATCAAAATGATGGTGTTAGCCCAACTTAGAACATAGGCTATATCTTATGTCCGTGCAACTGGCCAAAAGGGGGTGGAGGAGCAAAAAATGTTCTAAAAATGCGATTTTTGTGTTATTGAAGGGCCTAGAAATATGAAATTTGGAGTATTAGCTACTTATAAGATATAAATGATGTCTAAGAACAGTTCTTAAGCAATTCGAAATTTAAAAGGGGTGAAAATGCACAAAAAGCGTTCTAAAAAACGTTCTAAATGGTAGTTTCTACAAAATCTCGGGAAATACCAAACCGATTTCAAAAATACTGGTGTCAAAATGATGGTGACAACGCTTGCTCAAGGATAGGCTATGTTTTATGTCGGCGCCACTACCCCTTTGGGGGTGGAGGAGCAAAAAAACGTTCTAAAAATGCGACTTATGTGTTACTGAAGGGCCAAGAAATATGAAATATTAGCTACTTATAAGATATAAAGGATTTATAAGAACAGTTCTTAAACAGTTCGAAATTTGAAAGGGGTGAAAATGCGCGAAAAGCGTTTTAAAAAACGTTCTAAATGGTGGTTTCTGAACAATCTCAGGAAATACCAAACCGATTTTAAAAATAATGGTGTCAAAATGACGGTGACAACCCTTGTTCCAAAATAGGCTATGTTTTATGTCGGTGCCACTACCCGAAATGGGTTGCAGGAGCAAAAAACTTTCTAAAAAGGCAATTTTCGCATTACTGAAGGGCCTAGAAATATGAAATTTGAAATATTAGCTACTTATTAGATATAAAGGATGTCTAAGAACAGTTCTTAAAAAATTCGAAATTTAAAAGGGGCGATAATGCAGAAAAAGCGTTCTAAAAAAAACGTTCTAAATGGTAGTTTCTACATAATCTCAGGAAATACCAAACCGATTTAAAAAATATTGGTGTCAAAATGATGGTGACAACGCTTGCTCAAGGATAGGCTATATTTTATGTCGGTGCCACTACCCTAAAGGGGGTGGAGGAGCAAAAAAACGTTCTAAAAATGCGACTTATGTGTTACTGAAGGGCCAAGAAATATGAAATATTAGCTACTTATAAGATATAAAGGATTTATAAGAACAGTTCTTAAAAAATTCGAAATTTAAAAGGGGCGATAATGCAGAAAAAGCGTTCTAAAAAAAACGTTCTAAATGGTAGTTTCTACATAATCTCAGGAAATACAAAACCGATTTAAAAAATATTGGTGTCAAAATGATGGTGACAATGCTTGCTCAAGGATAGGCTATATTTTATGTCGGTGCCACTACCCTAAAGGGGGTGCAGGAGCAAAAAACTTTCTAAAAATGCGATTTTTGCGTTACTGAAGGGCCTAGAAATATGAAATTTGGAATATTAGTTACTTATAAGATATAAATGATGTCTAAGAACAGTTCTTAAAAAAATCGAAATTTAAAAGGGGTGATAATGCGCGAAGAGAGTTCTACAAAATGTTCTAAATGGTAGTTTCTACATAATCTCAGGAAATACCAAACCGATTTAAAAAATATTGGTATCAAAATGATGGTGACAACGCTTGCTCCAAGATAGGCTATATTTTATGTCGGTGCCACTACCCCAAAGGGGGTGCTGGAGCAAAAAAATTTTCTAAAAATGTGATTTATGTGTTACTAAAGGACCTAGAAATATGAAATTTGGAATATTAGTTACTTATAAGATATAATTGATGTCTAAGAACAGTTCTTAAACAATTTGAAATTTAAAAGGGGTGAAAATGTGCGAAAAGCGTTCTAAATGGTGGTTTCTACACAATCTCAGGAAATACCAAACCGATTTAAAAAATAATGGTGTCAAAATGACGATGACAACCCTTGCTCCAACATAGGCTATGTTTTATGTTGGTGCCACTACCCGAAAAGGGGTTCAAGAGCAAAAAACTTTCTAAATATGCGATTTTTGCGTTACTGAAGGGCCTAGAAATATGAAATATTAGCTACTTATAAGATATAAAGGATTTCTAAGAACAGTTCTTAAACAATTTGAAATTTAAAAGGGGTGAAAATGCGCGAAAATCGTTCTAAAAAACTTTCTATATGGTGGTTTCTACACAATCTCAGGAAATACCAAACCGATTTAAAAAATAATAGTGTCAAAATGATGGTGACAGATCTTGCTCCAAGATAGGCTATATTTTATATCTGTTTCCACTACCCCAGAGGAGATGCAGGAGCAAAAGGCGCGAAAAGCTTTCAAAAAACGTTCTAAATGCCGATTTGTCAGCAATATCTCACGATGAATCAAACTGATCTCAAAAGTAATTGTAGGAAATCGATACTGGCAGCCTCTGCTTAAAGATGAAAATAAGCACTCGCCAGTCGCCACTTGGCGACTAAACGTGAAAAACTGGCGACTAAAAATATGGAAAGTACCGGCCAAATGCAGGATTTTCCAAAGAGATTTCGTCCAAGAATCGCGGAAAAAACCTCGCGAATTTTGTCAAAAGATCGCGAAAATACCCAAATATCGTCAATAGACCGCGAAAAAGCTAATTTCGTCAAAGAATCGTTCAGAAACCCAAATTTCGTCAAGTGATCGCGGATAAAACGCAGATATCGTGAATGGATCGCGGATAAAACGCAGATAACGTGAATGGATCGCGGATAAAACGTAGATATCGTGAATGGATCGCGGATAAAACGCAAATATCGTCAATAGATCGCGAAAAAAACCCACGAATTTCGTCAAAGAATCGCGAAAAAAACGATAATTTCGTCAAAAGATCACGTAAAACGCACATTTCGTCAAAAGATGGTGGAAGAAAACGTAAATTTCGTCGAAGGATAACGAAAAAACCCAAACATCGTTAATGGATCGCGAAAAAAACCCAAACATCGTTAATGGATCGCGAAAAAAACCCAAACGTCGTTAATGGATCGCGAAAAAAACCCAAACATCGTTAATGGATCGCGAAAAACCCCAAACATCGTTAATGGATCGCGAAAAACCCAAACATCGTTAATGGATGGCGAAAAAAACCCAAACATCGTCAATGGATCGCGAAAAAAACCCAAACATCGTCAATGGATCGCGAAAAAAACCCAAACATCGTCAATGGATCGCGAAAAAAAACCCAAACATCGTCAATGGATCGCGAAAAAAAACCCAAACATCCTCAATGGATCGCGAAAAAAACCCAAACATCGTCAATAGATCGCGAAAAAACCCCGCAAATATCGTCAATAGATCGCGAAAAAAACGCAAATATCGTCAATAGATCGCGAAAAAAACCTGGAAATATCGTCAATAGATCGCGAAAAAAACCCGGAAATATCGTCAATAGATCGCGAAAAAAACCCGGAAATATCGTCAATAGATCGCGAAAAAAAACCCCGCAAATATTGTCAATAGAGCGCGAAAAAGACGCAAATATCGTCAGTAGATCGCGAAAAAAACCCGCATTTTGTCAAAGAATCGCGTAAAAAAGAGAATTTTGTCAAAGGATCGCGAAAAAAAACGCGAATTTTGTCAAAAGATCGCGAAAAAAACGCGAATTTTGTCAAAAGATCGCGAAAAAAAAACGCGAAATTTGTCAAAAGATCGCGAAAAAAACGCACATTTTATCAAAGGATCGCGGAAGAAACACAAACATCGCGGAAAAACGCGAATTTTGTTAAAGTATCTTGTAAAAAATGCATAATTAGTGCCAGAAGAGACCCCCTCAGCCCCCCCCACCTTACATTTCAGAAAATTTGCTGTAAATTTCAGATTTTTTTTTTTTAATTTTGAAAAGTACCTAAGTATAGTGGACTTATGCAGTTAGCTATATACGCATGTTACATATAACTTTGCTATTAACTTAATGTAAAATTTAAAATAGATTGGAAATTAGTATCTTAAGTTTATTCAAAACAATATGAATTAAAATATTTTTATTTATTATATAAATTATTTATTTACTCTAAACTTATATATTTTAAAATTAAATATTCAGTGACATAAATGCACTTACTGGCGACTAAAGAAATTATTCTCACTAGCCAGTAACTGGCTACTAAAAAATATCAACTTACCGGCCAGTGGCGACTAAGCAAAATTCCTTATTTTCATCTTTACCTCTGCTCCAACATACAAGCTATTTTATGTCGGTATCACTATCACCTAGACGTTGCAGGAGCAAAAAAGCGTTCTAAATTTCGATTTTTGTGATCGGTAGGGGCTAGCAACTTAAAATTAGGCAAGGTACATATTTATTAGATATAAATGATCTTTAAGAACAGTTTCGAAAAAATTAGAAATTTAAAAAGGTGGTGAAAATGCGCGAAAAGCGTTCTAAATTGCGATTTCTACTCAATCTCATGAAATACCAAAGCTATTTCAAAAGTAATGGTTGCAAATTTATGGTGACAGTCCCTGCTATAACATAGGTTATATTTTATGTTGCTGTCACTACCATCTGAGGGTTGCAAAAGCAAAACCTGTTCTAATTTGCGTTTTTTGCACTACTGAGGGGTCTAACACTTTGAAGTATGGCATAGTATTTACTTACAAGATGCAACTGCTTTCTAAGAACAGTCGAAAGAAAATTCCAATTTTAATACAATCTTATCAAATACCAAACCGATTAAAAAAAATAATGATGACAAATTGTTGGTGATAGAACCTGCTCAAACATAAGCTATATTTTATGTCTGTGCCACTACCACCAGAGGGTAGCAGGAACAGAAAACTTTCTAAATTGCGATTCTGTGATACTGAAGAGGCTAGAAACTTTAAGTATGGCATGGTAGTTACTTATAAAATATAAATGTCCTCGACGGACTGTCAAAATAAATTCGAATTAAAAACGGGTGAAGCGAAGGGGAGGTGCGAAAAGCATTCTAAAAAAGTCCTAAATTACGATTTCTATGCAATTTCAGGGAATATAAACCGATTATAAAAGTAATAGTTGCGAATCAATGGTAACAGTCTCTGATCCTACACAGGCTATATTTTATGCCTAATATACCACATGGGGTTCACAGGAACAACAAATGTTCTAAAAAAGGCTTTTAAAAGCTTTTTAAATTACATTTCTGTGGAATATTAGGAAATTACAAACCGATTTCAAAATTAATGTTGGCAAATTAATGGTGACAGTTCTTATTTCAACATATCCCTTTATGTTGAGAGAGGTGGTAGGACTTGGAATTTGACACGATGGTTAATTTTAAGATGTAAGAAGATGGTTTCTAAAATATTCAAAACTTCAAATGAATACTGAAATGAGCGTATTAATTGAGCATAAAAGTTTTAAAATATTTTCTAAATTATCATTTATATAGTTTTATTTCGTTTTATTAACTTAAGTCTCATTTCTGCCTAATGCAGTGTAATAATGATGTTTAATCAAACTGTGTTTTAAATAGTAATTTTTGAATTATTCCTAAAAGTAATAAGTACCTTTTAATAAAATAAAATATTACCTTTTAATAAAATAAAAATTTAGATAGTACTTTTTAATAAAAATTAGACATAAATATCACTTGGCATATTTCAAATATTACGCGAGCAAAGCCGCGGGGTTTGCTAGTAATAATATAATTCTATTAAAATTAATCACAAAAAGTCGGTGTAAATAATTAGTGTTTAATAAACTTTATATTCAAAATTACATGATAGATCCCTTTCATTGGCTGTATTGATATTATATGCACTACTCACAAATGACCTCACATTTGCACGAGATTACGCATCAGTATGTTTACGTAAATGAAATCTTAAATTTGATCTACTCCTGAATGTCTCTTGACAAACATTACATACAAATGGTTTCTCACCAGTGTGGATTCGCAGATGAGCTGTTAGAATGCTTTTTCTAGAAAATGATTTTTGACAGACATCACATACAAAGGGTTTTTCGCCAGTATGTTTTCGAAGATGATCTCTTAGAACGAAATTTCTGGAAAATGATTTTTGACAGATATCACAAACAAACGGTTTCTCACCAGAGTGGCTTTTAAGATGAAGTCTCAAAGAGCTTTTTCTGGGAAATGATTTTTGACAGATATCACACACAAATGGTTTATCTCCTGTATGAATGTGACAATGTTCTTTCAATTCATATTTCGTTGACAATGATTTTTGACAGACATCGCATACAAATGGTTTCTCGCCAGTGTGGATCCGAAGGTGAATTTTTAAATCGCCTTTTCTGATAAATGATTTTTGACAAACATCACAAACAAATGGTTTCTCTCCTGTGTGGATGCGAAGGTGAATTTGTAAATGCGACTTCACTGTAAATGATTTTTGACATATACTACACACAAATGATCTCGCATCTGCCCCAGTATGGACACGAAAGTGAGTTCTTAAATTTGATCTACTTGTAAATGCCTCTTGACAAATATCACACACAAACTGAGTATATAAAGCATGCACACTCGTTAAATGTTCCTTCAAACTATTTTTATATGCGAATGTTTTCTGACACAAATCACATACAAATGATTTATCACCAGTTTGGAAGCCCAGGTGAGCTTCTAATGACTGTTTCTCTCTAAACGTCTTTCCGCATATATTGCACACAAATTGCTTCAGGGGAGTGTGGGAAAGACGATGATAGCTTAAATTCCTTTTATGCGAAAATGTCTCCTGACATACATTGCACGCAAATGGACTTTCTCCAGTATGTATCCGAACATGATCATTTAAAGTAGTTTTACGAGTAAATGCTTTCTGACACACATCACATACAAACGGTTTCTCACCTGTGTGGATTATAAAGTGCTGTTTAAAGTGCGATATTTTAGCGAATGATTTTTGACATATATGACATACAAATGGTTTAGAATGCATGAGAAGATGATTTTTTAAACTGCTTTTAAATGCAAATGCTTTCTGACACACATCACATACAAATGATTTCTCTCCAGTTTCGGTGTTAAGATGATTTTCTAAATGTTGTTTCTGTTTAAATGATTGTTGACGTATACTGCACACAAATTGTATCTCATGAGTGTCGTCATGATTAGAATTTAAACTTGTTCCGTCGCTTAATGTCTGTTGACTTTCATCACATATAAATAGTTTCTTTTCAGTGTGTGTTTTAAGATGCTTTTCTAAATGGTGTTTTTCGTTAAATGATTTTTCACATACACTGCACACAAATAGTTTCACACCAGTGTGGCAACGAAGATAATGATTACTCAAATTTTTTCTCTGCAGATATGACTGTTGACATACATTGCACAAAAATGGACTTTCTCCAATATGTATCCGGACATGATCATTTAAACTAGTTTTGCGAGAAAACGCTTTCTGACACACATCACAAACAAATGGTTTTCTCCAGTGTGGATTCGAATGTGCTGTTCTAAACATGATATTTTAGAGAATGATTTTTGACATGTATCACATACCAACGGTTTAATGTGTATGCGAATGTGTTCTTTAAATCTGCTTTTAACTGCAAATGTTTTCTGACACACATCACATACGAATGATTTCTCTCCAGTGTGGGTGTTAAGATGACTTTCTAAGTCTTGTTTTTCTTTAAATGGTTTTTGGCATACATTGCACACAAATGGTTTCTTACAAGTATCGATGAGAAATTTTGATTAGATCCTAAGGAAATTTCATGAATCTCCATATTCCTGTAAAAGCAGAAGAAAATTTTGTACATGCACGCAGCATTTGATTTCTTCTTTGGAATGGAAGTTAATTAGAAATAAAGTCCACAAAAAAGCAGCAATAAAAATTCAACATCTGTAAATCTTTAATTCCGAAGAATCTACAAAAAAATAAATAAATAAATAAATAAATAAAATAAAAAAAATAAAGTATAACATGCATAAAGAAATGCAACAACCATGCGTAAATTCTTTCAAAGTTTCAAACAATAATAAAAAAAAAAATCATAATATTTTCTCAGACATATCGAAATACCGACATTTTCATCTGTTAAATTTATAATCTAAGATGAGAATTAATATTAACGCACACTGTATGTAAGAAACAAAAATTTAAATAATATAAACTTTCAAAACAAGTTATGATTTATATTTAACAAGAAAATTTTACACTTACTTAAAGTATTCTGCTTTACTTTAGAATGAAAGTTGAAAATTAACTCATAGCAACATTAATGAACTTTGAAAAGAACTAGTGATCATTTGATCAGACTTTCTAAGTCTTGTTTTTCTTTAAATGATTTTTGACATACATTGCACACAAATGGTTTCTCGCAAGTATCGATGAGAAATTTTTGATTAGTTTGTAAAGAAATTTCATGAATCTCTATATTCATGTAAAATCACAAACAAATTTTGTACACGCACGCAGCAATTAATTTCTTCTTTGGAATGGAAGTTAATTAGAAATAAAGCCCACAAAAAACAGCAATGAAAGTTTAACATCGGTAAATCTTTAATTCCAAAGAATCTACGAAGGAAAACAATTTTTTTAATATAGCATGCATAAAATAAAGAAATAAAACAATTATGCTTATAATTCTTTCAAAGTTTCAAACAACAAAAAACAATTTTTTTCATATTTTCACAGACAAATTGAAATACCGACATTTTCATCTGTTAAATTTATAATCAAAGATGAGAATTAATGTTAATGCACACAGTATGTATAATCAACAGAAATTTAAATAATATAAGTTTTCAAATAAAGTTGCGATTTATATTTAACCGAAAATTTTACACTTAAATGATTCTGCATTACTTTAAATTAAAATTGAAAATTGACTCATATCATAGCAACATTTATGAAGTTTGAAAAGAACTAATCCTTTACATTCGATCAAAAAATTTATCAGATGAAGAATCATTGATCAATTCAAAAGTAGAAGAGATATATTGCCTTAAGAAATTTTCCAATCCACTGTGGCAGCATATTTGAAATAAAATTAATAAAATTGCATCAAAAATCAGAGGACATGACATAGGGGAGATGTTGTACCTCAGTGCATAGCCCATGCATAACTTTTCTAAGAAAAATAAAATTGACGAAACATTTTTATGATGTATGTGAAATAAATTTTAAAGGTATATTTAATAACAGATTTTTTTATAGATACCTATTTAAAGTTGTTTTAAATTAGTATATAACAAGTGTAAATTTGAGGGCAGATTGGGAATAATTCGAGCCACAATAGGTATAAATTTTATTTTAACTGTTTTATTGCATTTTTATATTTTTTTATGTATGTTTGTTTTACCACGATGCAAAATCACCAAAAAACGGTTGCATAAAAAGCTAAGATTCTTTTTCAAAAACTGATACTAAACCAGGAAATCTATAAAGAAAATTTCTATCTCTTTAAAGAAGACTAGGTTATGGCAAAATGCTAATGATTTGATTGCAACTGATTGGGAAACGTATTTCCCAAGTATGAATTCTACTCTAGAGCTATTAAAACGTTTAATGGCCACAACAATAATCTCTTCTACACTGTCACCATTTATGCATATTTTCTGTACACAAGTGGTGTACAAATACAGTTGAGTATTGAATTCCATCTATTAATGATACAAGGACAAACTTTCCTGACAAATTTTCGTTTGATGGCTGTTTAACAGAATAATATGCAATTGTGTTGTACTTTGGACTTGTTCAAAATACAACACTATTGCTAGGTTCAAGGTACAAAGCTTGGTGTCTTGAAAAATAATGTCTTCTTACCACTTTTCAGTTAGGCTTAACATGAAATAAACTTATCTTCATAATGCACTATAAATAATCTTTTATGTATGTATAACTTTGAATTTAAAACAAATAACGGTTGATAACGAGATATAATGAAAAGTTGCTGCTTTAAAAAATTTACTTTTAGATGATCAAATCTTTTTTTTTAACTATTGTCTGTAACATGCGCTGATTAAAGAGACCAACTGCAAGTGACATCTAGTAGTATACGAATTGAATATTTCCAACTGAGCAAAAAAATACCCAGGCTGGGAATCGAACTAAGATCCTTGGCTTACAAGGCCAATGCTTTACCGTTTAAGCTAACTGGGCCGACAACCAGCTAGCACATTTCGCTCAGAAAACCTTATTGGTAGTAACATCTGGTCTGTCATGTATCTCAACACAATAAACCACAGGTAAAGGAACTCCATATAAACGATGGATACGTAGATGAACTATTATTTTAACACAAACAAACTGATTGGTAAAGTTATCATACGATTTTAGCTCCGTTGAAACTATTCAATTTGTTTGATAACTTTACCAATCAGTTTGATTGTGTTAAAATAATAGTTCATCTACGTATCCACCGTTTATATGAGTTCTTTACCTGCGGTTTATTCTGTTGCACTGTCTACATGACAGACCAGGTGTTCCTACCAATAAGGTTTTCTGATCGAAATATGCTGGCTGGTTGTCGGCCTAGTTAGCTTAAACGGTAAAGCATTGGCCTTGTAAGCCAAGGATCTGAGTTCGATTCCCAGCCTGGGCATTTTTTCGCTCAGTTGGAAATATTCAATTCATATGATAACTTTACCTATCAGTTTGATTGTGTTAAAATAATAGTTCATCAAGTAGTATATATCAAAACTACATTGATTAGTTTTATACAAATCCAAAAGATAAGAGCTAAAAACTTTGTAGGTCCAAGATACATAAGGTACAATACTTTCCCCTATATTTTTTATAGCAGATGTTGCACGTCTGTTATCTTGGAAAATCTAACCGTCTCTCTTTCTCTCTCTGAGAGACAGAGAACTAAATAATGGAGATTTATAACGGAAAAACACTTGGAACAACTGATAAACGTCATTAACCACATTTTGGGAAAAAGCAAAGCAATTATCAATCATTTTTAATTTTTTAACCGACTTCAAAAAGAAAGAGGTTATCAATTCGACCTGTATGTATGTTTTGGCCATGTTCACGCATAACTTTCTTAAATATGAACTGATTTTGATATTTTTTTTTGTTTGAAAGTGTAAGTCACCCATTTGGTCCCATTGCAATTTCATAAAAATCTGATGATTAGAACATTTTCTTAAAAATAAAAACTTTAAAATTCAAATCCTTTTTTAATCAGTCGCCCAACTATAAGCACTCATCTTTCATACTGTTACTCTTACAGAGATACGAGATCTTTCAAAGTGCGGAAACTTAGCTGGACAAAGGCCGAGATCCAGATAGATTTTTCGCTGGTAGTGAAACGAGATTGACCAATCAGAAGACAGCAGTTTTGCGAACATTTCGCTGTTTGCAAAAATACAGCCTTCTGATTGATCGATCTTGTTTCGATAAGAGCGAAAAATCTATCTGGATCCCGGCCATTTTGTCATCTACCAAACCGAAAGGCCCACAAAGACACAAACCGATATCGAAAGTCAGTGTCGAAAAGTTGAAAATCAACCTTTAAAGTTTCTCATGTATCAGAGCATAAGTACAACGCATAGAATAAATAGTGTGGATTAAATCTGAATTAGGGGGGGGGGTGGACTAGCCCCCCTTTATCCTTAACCAATGAAGCCCCAAAACTAATCAGGGAAGTTCCTTAACATAATAAACCGGTATACCAAATTCGGAGCAAATCGAATAATTCTGCATGAAAAACCCATTTATCTAAATTAAGAGGGGTGGGCTAACCCCCTTTTTCCTTAACCATTGAACCCCCAAAACTAATCAGGGAAGTTCCTTAACATACTAAACCGGTATACCAAATTCAGAGCAAATCGAATAATTTTGCATGAAAAACCCATTTACCTGAATGAAGAGGGGTGGACTAACCCCCTTTATCCTTAACCAACGAACCCCCAAAACTAATCAGGGAAGTTCCTTAACATAATAAACCGGTATACCAAATTCGGAGCAAATCGAATCCTTCTGCATGAAAAATCCATTTATCTGAATTAAGGGGGGTGGACTAACCCCCCTTTTCCCCTTTATTCTTAACCAATGAACTCCCAAAACTAATCAGGGAAGGGCCTTATCAGAATGAACCTAGAAAAAAATTTTGAAGCAAATCAGATATTTCTATCAAGAGTTATCGCGTTATGTACGTACGTACATACATACATACGTACATACAGAACGGGCGGGCACATTAGCTCTCAGGCTTTGATAGCCTGTGAACTAGAAAGGCAATAGAGTATATTCTAAATTTATTTTTAAAAAAGGTTACTTCTTTCTATAATAATTTATTCAAACAATTTCATAATTTTTATATTTTTACAAAAGGTACAACATTGGCCAATAGACAAACATAAATGAGTACTACTTGGTTATCCCGTCGATCAGTAAACTGTCGCCAAACCGTAATATTAAATGCAAAAATGGATGATCGTAAATGTCACATTCACTTGACATTAAACATGCGTTTGTTACGTCATCTAGTCTTTTTAAGTGGACGTTTTATTTGTACTTTTATTATTGTTTACTAATTTGTTTGATACTTCATTATTATTTTTTTTTTTTTTTTTTTTTTTTTTTTTTGCTTCAAGACTATATTTAATGTTTACATACATTTTATAGTTATATCCCTCTATGTTTTTTGACTAAATAAAAAATGTTAGATTCTTTACAATTTTCCGTTATCATTGATATTTATTGTGCCCCTTAATAAATTCGATTATTACATTTAAAATACTTACATTTCATTCACAAATACAATATTTTAAAAATATCTGTTTGTTTATAGTTTAATTTAATAATTGTGCCTTTAAACACGTAAACTATTAGTATTCTTTTGTCCAAAATCATCTAAATAAAAATTTTATATTTTGTATGCCGCTGCACCATAGGTGAACGTCATCATTAAAGTAACCCTATTCTTTAGTAATTTTTTTAATTTAAATTCAATAACTTTCCTATCTTAAAATTTTAGAATGGCAACCTTCTTCCATTCGTATAATTTGGCGAATAGTTTGGTTATTTGTATAATTTGGCAAAATTAGACGATGGGATAATCAAGTAGTACCCATAAATGTTTAGATCCTGATAAATTAAAATAGAATTATCTGAGAAACTACATTTTCAAACAAATAAAAAGCAGTGCATCCATTCAAAGATTATACTTACACAAACAATAATAAACTAAAATTAATAATGTTTCAAATAAAAAGCAAAAATTAAAGGAAATTGTTATAAATTTCTTTATGCATGTTATATTAATTAGATTATTTCTCCCCTCTGATCAATGAATACTACTCAAGTAATAATGACAGTAGTTAATTGAAAGTTTTCATTTAATAAAAGAGTATTAAATACAGAAATTTTTTTTTTTTCTGATCTGCTATTGTTCAAAATTTCATTTTCTCATAATTAAAATATGCACATTTTTATCAGTATCATAACTTGTATATCAGAAAATCTGAACTACATTAAAAAGAATTATCCAACATTCAAATGAATTAACAAAATAACACATTTCAAGAACAATATAAAAGCGATTTTACTTTTGTTACCTTTTCTTTAAAAAAAAAATAATAATAAAAAAAATCACAGCAAGTATAAGTATTAGAGTAACTAATAGAATAAATGTAATCCTTAGCTTTAGCTACTTGTATTTTTGTTTCAAAAATTTAGTTTTGGTGTCCTAAGAGTACATTAGGCAAAAATTGGCATACTTGCATTTGATACATTATTTGCAAAATTTAAAATATATTTCTTTTCAACAAAAGAACTTTTAAATTTCTCAAAGTTTGTCAAAAGCTCCGTTTTCAAATTTGTCAATAGCTTTGATTTAAATTTGCCAATACATTCAAATTATCGACGATAAAACGTCACATCTTTACATCATGACAAATCATTCCATTCTAAAGTTCCATTGCATTCTGCATGAACATAGAATAGAGAAGGACTTCACACGAAATAGTGTGAATATCGTGTCGCGATTTTGGTCTTGAATGAAGGGATGGCAACGGTTAGAATACAACCGTGTACATACCAGCGCCTCTAGCGGACAACGCTCATTGGCTGGATCTCATTGATCAAAGAAGTTATTGGTAGAGCAAATTGAAGCAGACGAAACCAAGTACAACCGTGCGACATAGCGCCATCTATTAGACAAATTTTCAAGGAACGGTTTTCTTCTTCTAAAACCTATTTCATGAGAAGTCCTTCTCTATTCTATGTTCATGGCATTCTGTTTACAAAATAACAAGGTGTTCTAGGAGTGGAAGTAGAAGTCGAAATTATATAGCACGTACTGTAATTCTTTTTTCTTCTACAGCATTGAAAAAAAATGGCTGGAAATTTAAAAACTAAATAAATAAAATGGAGAAAATTCAGGAAAAAGACTGACATGAGTTGTAAACAAACAATCTACGAAAAAAAAAAAAATCTTTTTACACACTTTTTCTTCTGCATACCATACATTTTAAAATATAATGGTTTGATGGAATTGCCAGAAAGGACAAATATACTTTGTAATAGTGTTCCCATTTGATGTTTATCGAAGGGCATTGCGCCCTGCCCTCTTCAGTTAAACTGTTGATGTGCCCTTTCCCGTTTCCCAGTAGCTTCTTTGTGTCCTCAACTTTTTTTTTTTTTTTAATATTTGGCTTTTTCCTCTCCTCCCTGACTTTTGACAACAGAAGTTCAGCTGCTCTGATTGACTCACGTGTTGTAAGTTCTAAATCAATGTTTAAAAAAAAAAAAAAAAAAAAAAAAAAAAAAAATGCAGCAGCTGCATACTATATTGTATTTTCAAATCATAATGCATTCTCCATTTCAAAATCATCCCAGAACGTCAGATATTTCCATAAGTGAAATATTCTAAAAATGGAGTTATTTTAATCAGATTATTTGATGATATTCTTAAAAATACAACATGATTTCAGTTTACCTTGATAATATATGCCAGTGAATCTAGAGTGTGCCTCCTCCTCTCGCTCCCTCCTCGAAATGCCCTCAGGAAATTTAGGACTTAATACTCATTGACCCTTTGAGGGGCAAGTGATTAGGTTCTTGTAATGTTGAATTTACACCGGAATCTGAAAAATTTCATTTCAAAATACGGAAAAGCAATTTTCCACTTTTTTCTACCAAAGTTATAAAAAGAAAACTTAAGGTTTAGAGTTGAAATTCTTACTCCTCGGAACTGACAAATGACAATCCAATGAGAGTGTCCTTTCACTCAAGAAAATGTGCCACTTTACCCGATATAAGCACCCTTTTACCAGACAAAAATGCCCTTTTTAGCAAATCCACCCTGACCTTTTTAAAAGTGAACACTACTTTTTAACATGTCCTCCCTATTGGATTCCTGATAAAAACTTTACTGGTACTCACTTAAGATGTCAGTAATATTTATATCCATATATTTTGTGATTAAGAGATATCCTTATGGTGAAAATAACCAACAAATTAGGGTCAATTCTAGACTGTTATTACCGATGCACAAATTTTAAATTTTACTATTAATTGCTCATATTATCAGTGATAATTTATTACTGTGGAGATCTGACACACAAAATAATAAAACACCAGTTTGACATAGATGGTTAAGAGAAATTATAAGTTTTTCTCTTTGCAAGGGTGGCCAATATGTGCCAACCTAAAAAACAATTAGTCAGCTGCTAGTAAAAAGAAATCATTTGCCAAAATTTGATGACCCCCCTTTCCCCTATTTTAACCGATTAAAAAAATTTTTGGTATTTTTTCGTTATACGGATACCATTGTCGCCAAGCGTAATAAGTTGACACAAAATGAAAATCACGTGTATGTAACTCGCATTCAAAAAAGAGGCTTTCGCCAAATAGGCATGAAAAAAATTCGCGCCAAACCCAGTGCATATATCTTAATGGTCAGTGTATATATCAGACATCTGTGCCTATAGCCATTCGCCGTTGAAATTAAGCAAGGAGGTCAAGGGGTTAAATAATAATATTTTAAGGTTAAACAATGACGTTTCATAAATAACAGATTACAATGCATAGACGCCAACATTGTAAAGACTGTATCAGGAGTAAACCAGTTAAATTTCAGGAGTTTTGGACACTCTTCAGGAGTAAAATGTTCAGGTTTCAGGAGTCATTTCAGGAGTTGCACAAAGTTTTTTACGAGCTATATTTTTTACAAATATTTTCAGTCCTCTTGCAGCTTTTGCATTTATCAACAAAAACATAATTTAAATAAAGGTTACTTAATTTACTTTTACTTTTAATGTATTAATAATTTTTTATAATAAATTTTGGAATTTTTTTTTATCTCTACGGAGCAAAAAATCCGTGATTGATGTGAGTGTGAAATCCCGCGACCAATTAACAAAATTCGCGATTTTCCGCCGAGATTGACTGACGAAAATCGCGAATTTTTCGCCGCGACTGACGAACGAAAATCGCGATGTTTTGCAGCGATTAGCAGGCGAAAAACGCGATGTTTTGCCGCGACTTGCAGACGAAAATCGCAATATTTTGCCGCGACTTGCAGACGGAAATCGCGATGTTTTGCCGCGACTTGCAGATGAAAATCGCGATGTTTTACCGCTACTTGAGGACGAAAATCGCGATGTTTTACCGCTACTTGAGGACGAAAATCGCAATGTCTTGCCGCGACTCGAGGACGAAAATCGCGATGTTTTGCCGCGACTTGCAGATGAAAATCGCGATGTTTTACCGCTACTTGAGGACGAAAATCGCGATGTTTTACCGCTACTTGAGGACGAAAATCGCAATGTCTTGCCGCGACTCGAGGACGAAAATCGCGATGTTTTGCCGCGACTTGAGAACGAAAATCGCGATGCTTTGCCACGACATGAGGACGAAAATCGCGATGTTTTGCCGCAACTTGCAGACGAAAATCGCGTTGTTTTGTCGCGACTGAACGACGAAAACTGCGATGTTTTGCGCGATTGACGGACGAAAATCGCAATGTTCTGCCGCGACTGACGAACGAAAATCGCAATTTTTTGCCGAGAACTCATCGACGGAAATCGCGATTTTTTGCCGCGACTGACTGACGAAAAGAGCAATTTTTTGCCGCGACTTACTGACGAAAACAGCGATTTTTTTGCCGCGACTGACTGACGAAAACAGCGATTTTTTGCCGCGACTCATTGACGAAAACAGCAATTCTTTACCGCGAATGACTAACGGAATTCGAGATTTCTTTTGCAGCGCAGCGAGTGATTGACGAAATCCACGATTTTTATCATTGGCCGATTACCGGATTTCAGGATATTCCCCCCCCCCCCCCAACTGATTAACGCAAATCGTGATGTTTTGCCGCGGCTGCGATTTTTATCAACGACCTATTTATGAATTTCACGATTATTTGCAACGACTGATTGACAAAATTTGCAACTTTTTTCAACGATCGGTTGGCGAAATTTGCGATTTTCTGCCGCGAGCGATTGTAGAAATTGGCGGTTTTATCGATTAATAGACGATTTTCGCGATATACTTCAACGACCGATTGACGAAATTCGTGATTTTTTGCCGCGATCGATCGAAGAAATTCGCGATTTTTTTTGTCTCAAATTTCCGTATTTTCTACCTTATTACCGTACTTCCGTATTTTATCCTACATTTCCGGAGAAACTCCGGAATTTCCGGAGATATTGGCATCTATGTACAATGTTTTGCATGGTTTACATGCAATAAAAATCCTTATCAGGGTTGAAATAATTGGCACATTAGCATAGCATACATTTTGGCATGGTGTCCGTATAACGGAAAAGTATAAATTTTTTAAATTTGTCAGGTGGTTAGCCATTTTAGCCGAAATATGCTTTAATGCAGTAAAAACTATTCAAAAGGAAATAAATATCAGAAAAATTCAAAAATTCTATGTTGTGAAGAAGGTATATTTTAAAAAAATCTTTGTATTACAAATACAGTTTAGAGTCTCAACTAAACCAAAATCAGAAAATATTCTTTTCTAATGAAACTGTAAATGACTTATTATCTAAATTAGACAGTTTATTTTTCAGTGAATGTTCTGAATTAATTGTCTCACAGAATTATTAGTTCTACATTTAAAAGTAAAAGCTTCAGACATAAAACTTGGAAAAGACATTTGTTTTCTTTGGCTAAAAAAAGTCACTGCCAGATCCAGAGACAAAAGCTCTTTACCTACACAAAGACACAGTTGAAAATTCCATTTACACTTGTTTTAACTGAAAATATCAAAATTATCTTGCACTGTGACATTTTGAAAGTAAATATCAAATAGAATATAAAATATCAAACATTTTGATATTTTAAAAATAAATATCAGATAGATATCATGACAGATATCCATTGATATATAAATGTATCAACAAAATATTTTACTTAATCTATAATATAAAATTTTATTTGTGTTACTAAATAAACTTTAGTAGGTAGATATTTGTTTATTGGATTTTAAAAAATTATAAGTTTAGAATGATGCGACAGTTAAATCCTAACTCCAAATATGCTGCGCGAACAAAACAACAAAAGATTTATATACTGATCTAGGTATATTACAACGTCACCTCTGCATTTATACCTTATTAATTTATAATTACAGTCGGACCTCGATATATCGAACCTCCTTATCTCAAAACCCTCGATATATCGAAAAAAGAAATTTCCCCTGCATTTCCATCAAAATTCTTATGTATTTTCCATAGTTATCTCAAAATATATTTTCCAGAACTCTTGATATGTCGAAATCTTTTCCACAGAAATTAGTTTGACTTTTAATTTTTGGCTGTTTTCAGCTGTAGAACCAGTTTGATCTGGATGCTGGTTTCACATTCTTTTATCCCTTTGTTGATACAAAGAACTTAAAGGGTAAGAATGGAAGGCTTTAGAAACCGAAAAAAGGGACAACATCGTTTTTTGGAAACTTTGTGGTGAAACTGCATCAGGTTTTTCAGCTACCTGTGAAGAGTGGCTTTCAGAACTTCCTTCTCTTTTAAAAGACTATAAAGCAGATGATGTGCTTTTAACGTAATGAAACTGTATTATTGTGCCAATGTTTTCCCAACAAAACGGCTGCATTTAAAGGTAAAGAAACCTGACGTGGAAAACAGAGTAAACTTCGTGTAGCTGTGCTTTTGGCAGCAAATCAAAGTGGCAAAGAAAAGCTTCCTTCAATTATGATCGATCTAAAATCCGAGGTGCTTTGCTAAAATTGTCATTTCTAATGCTGTATAGGTCAAATATAAAGTCTTGGATGGCAAACGTAATTTTTGCTGATTGGCTGATAGGAATCGGTAAAACAATGGCTAAAAGTAAAATATGCATTCTCCTATTAATAGACAATTGTAAAGCCGACTCTAATCTTCAACGCTAAAAAATATCCTGTTAATATTTTGCTGCCAAACACGACTTCGAAGTACCGACCAGGACAACCATTCAACCAGCAGATAATCCGTATCTTCAAAGTTGATTATAGAGCCAAATTGTGAGAAACTTCTTAATAATATCCAGGGGCGGCGCCAGAACTTGCCCGATGAGGGGGCATGGTGTCCCCGACAGGGGGGCCGAATTAGTCCCTGCGCACCCAACCCGAATCCGAAAATTACATTTGAAGTCAAGCCGCAACCCGACCCGAACCCGACATATTTCATTCTGCATCCGGCCCGAACCCGAAATACTTTAACCCGCAACCCGAACAAAATCCGAAATGAAAGGAAAGTAAATAAAGTTTTAATGCAAATGTGAAAAGTAATCTATAATTAAATCTCTAATACCAATTTTATGTTTTCCATAGAAAAATGGACAAATCTGTATTCTTTAATATTCGAATATAGTAAAATGAATAGCAGACACCTTGTTAGATGGAGTAGTGCATCGGGTCGGTGTCGGGCTGTACTTAATTTTCCTTTTTGGGGTCGGGATGACTCCATCTTTCTTTCTGCTGGTCGGGTTCATCCTAGAATATTTCTTGCTGGTCATATTTATGCTTTTTGCAAGTTGGGTTTTTGGGATTTTCAGAAAAAAAAAAAGTTTGAGCAGAACTGTGTTTTAAATGAAAATAAATATCTATATGAATATGGATGAATACATATTCAATTTACGGCATCAGATATAAAATGTATATAAGAAATGTGATCATAGATTATTCTCTCTTTAAGAACCATTTTTTTTTTTTTTTTTTTTCGTGCTCCGGAATATAAAAAATATTACCAACATTTCTTTCTGATAAACAGAAATATATATGTATCGTATTTGTGATAGTTTTTGCACACATACACATGTTGCATGTATGTAGATTGGGAGGTAACCACTATTCAAAAGTATAAGCGTACAAATATATAAGTATTAGGAATTGAAAAACTGTTCACTAAATAGACGTGTCTGCTTTTTCGGGAGTGTCCATTGTGGAAATCTCATTATATATAGATTTTTAACCTGAAAAAATATTTTGGAGATTATTTTGAAAAATCGGATCAACCCGAACCGGACCCGCAAGAGTCAAAACCCAACCCGAATCCGACCCGCAGCAAAAAAGTAGAAGTCAACCCGACCTTGACCCACAACAAAAAAATATAGCTCCAACCCGGGATCGGGTCGGATGAGAGTAAAAGCGGGTAACCAGACCCGATGCAGAACTCTAGGCCGATTTCGTAATAGATATTAAAAAAGTGTCCCCGAGCCCGGGCCTGTCTCGAAGCCCGAGTTCGGTAAAATTTTCGTTCATTAAGCTCGGTCAGGGCTTAATTTTTATCTCAAGACTCGGGTCGGGTTTAGACTAAATTTTATTTTTTTAAATGTTGGGCCGGGTTGGAACTTCTTTCTTCCAGGGACAAGTCTGGGTCTTGAATTTTTTCTGTAGATTCGGGCCAGACCGGGACTGTATTTTATTCTTTCGGGGCCGTATAGGATGATAATTTTTTTCTCACAAGTAATGTCCCGGTAACGTTCCTCCTTTACTAGCAGAGAAAATGGACGGTAAAACAGCATATCTTTGTTTGTTTCTTCTTCTTTCTTTTTTGTTTGCGTTTTTTAAATAAAAGGCAGGGTACTTGGTTAATTTCTAGAGAAATTAATCAAATCCCGGCAATTTCTGAAGAAATTAATCAAATCCTCCTGGGCCAAAATTGCGAAAAAAGCAGACAGACCGTGCCGGCATGGTATGCTTGTAACAGGAAATGCACAAGTGTTTAGCTTTTATAACGGGCCGGGCAAAAAATAGTTCAACTTGATACTATGTTAATTTAAACAATAACATAAAAAACACTCATTGTTTACCCATTCACTTTATAAAAATACTCGCCAAACACTTTTTAATAAAGGTGAAAGTGAACAGATGTATTTTACCATGTCTTATCTCTTGTTGAACCTTATTTCGTATAGTCGCCTAAAGATTGCGGTCAATCGAATAAACATTAAACAGAAAAGCACATGAGTTCTAAGACAATATATAAGGTATTCAGTAACATCCGGCCATTCTGACGACTGTGGCTGACTTGTGATTGAATTCTCTCACCTCAGACTAAAGAATAAAATTTTAATTTAGAGTAAAGGCAGAAACTAGCCTTTTTTGCACCCGGGGCAACCATGGATTTTGGCACCCCCACCCCTCTTCCGCAAAGTATATTTACAAAGAGAATTTTACTAATTTTCTAATAGCCGATTTATTTTAAAATTTAAAATATGTAATACTGAACTATGTAATCTACAATGGCGGATCCAAGGAGGAGGTCACGGGGGTCATGACTCCCCTCTGAACACCAACAAAAATATTCTAAAGATCATTTTTAATATGAAATATATAGTAGAGTCCCGATTATCCGAATACCGCTTAACCGAGTTTCCACTTTCACCGAGTTATTTTCTTCTGATGGACTGATGGCTTCTATTATTATGAAACAGCCATTATAAATGAAGTGTTAGGTGAAGATGAAAGAGCAGCTGTAAAAAGTTAGAACTCTGATTTTTCTGGTCAGAATGGGAAGAGAAAAAATGGCCATCTTTTTTTTTTTTTTTTTTTTTTTTGACAAAAAAAAAAAAAAAAATTAATGACCATTATTTTTCTTTCCATTCTGACCAGAAAATCAGTGTTCTAACTTTTTACAGCTGCTCTTTCATCTTCACCTAACACTTCATTTATAATGGCTGTTTCATAATAATAGAAGCCATCAGTCCATCAGAAGAAAATGATCCATTCCAAAGGTATAATCCTTCATTTGGCGCCCCTTTGTTCTGGCGCCCGGGGCACATGCATGCCCCCCCTGCCCCCCCTTAGTTTCGGCCCTGAAAACTCATAAAAATTTGATGTAATTTGGGCATGGCGAAAAAGCGGAACATTTAATATCCGGCGTAGTTGTTCCGCGGGACGAATCCCGGGATCCCTGAAAATCGAGACATTCCACGCTACTCGGAACACCTGGTAACATTAAGTT
This sequence comes from Maratus speciosus, assembly GCA_963932465.1. Lineage (NCBI taxonomy): Eukaryota > Metazoa > Arthropoda > Arachnida > Araneae > Salticidae > Maratus > Maratus speciosus. The sequence continues at coordinate 187,618,631 of OZ010798.1, read as the reverse complement.
CACGCTGCAATAATTTATAAGGTTCATAAGCTTTTTGCAATTAGGGTTGCTGGGATTTTCCCAAACAAGTTTGACCCCAAGTACGTATCAGATGAAAAGAAATACAAATTTGAATATGAATGAGAATACAATCAGTTTACTGCATGAGAAATAAAATGGTAAGAAGTGTCATAATAGATATCATTTCTTTAAGAAACATTTTTTTCTTCTTTCGAAATTTGGAAAATATTATCAACTTTTCGCTTTTCAGACATACAATAACATATGCATCATATTTGTGATAGTTTATGCACACCTACACGTTACATGTTTGTTGATTGGGAGGTATCCACTATTCGAAGAGGTATAAGCGTACAAATATTAAAGTGTTAGGAATTGAAAAAGTGTTCACTAAATAGAGATGTCTGTTTTTCAGGAGTGCACATTTACGAGGTCTTACTGTATATAAATTTTTAACCTGAAAAATATTTTGGACATTCTTTTGAATCATCTGGTCAACCAGAACCAGACCTGCAAAAGTTAAGACCCAACCCGAACCCGAAACAATGAAAGTCAACACGACCCGTTGGGAAAAAGTAAGTCATCCCAACTCGAACCCGACCCGCAACTGAAATATATTGCCAACCCGACCCGAACCGATGGTCGAATCGGGTGCGGATAAAATTGGATAATCCGACCTGATGCAGGACTCTAGTAGATGTTTGCATGGGCCTAAATTTCCAGGCCCGAAATATCCCGGTGATTTGAAGAGCATTTTCTCTTATTTTAAGAAATTTTTTTCTTTTGACCAAAAAATTTTAGAAAATCTTGTGCTTATATTAGGTTTATGATTTTTACTTATTTTTAGATAAAAGGGATTTATAAATTCCGTTTCTAAAACGTAAAAATACTAGGCAGCAGAGCTGCCAGAACACCCATGTATATTGACGATCATGCTGCTTTATGTGTGAGTATTTCAGGTAGTTACTTGTTTTCTGTATTTTGAGGGGAAATGGGCAAATCAAAGCGCAATTTTTCATGTTTAAATGAAATATAATCAAGGGGAAAAATTGTTCAATTCACAGATTATTTTAAGGATCAATTCACGGATTATTACTGCAGAGTCCTGAGTGGTTTGGATTATACCCGAGCCGAACCCAGAAATTCTATATCCATTCAACCTGAAGCAATTTTAAAAAGTTGACCTGATCCCGACAAACATCGACCCAAAATGATAGGATTCAACCCGAACCCAACACCAACACAAAATGAAAAAAATATGTCCATATTGTAATGGAATAATGGAAAAGTAGTCTACAATTATATCTCTAGCATCAATTATATTGTTTATGTAGAAAAAACAATATATCTGTATATGAACTCGTTGATACTCAAATAATATAGTTTTTCATTTTAAAATATATTGAGAAATCGGGTAGAATCGAACCCATCCGCCAGAAAAAAATTAAAGTGAATCCAACTCGAAAAATAGAAGCCCCTCTCAATCGCCGCAGCGAGTGGCCCCTATTCGTCCGCAGCCCTTTATTCTTCCACTTATTCCGACTCTTTTGCGGAAGCAAGGTTCGTAGGTCCCTAGCCACATCCCGAGTGAAAGACACTCTAGCGAAAGCCAATTTGAGAAAAAAAAAGAAAAATCAAAAATTGAAACCGGACAAATTTAAAAGAGAAATTACACAAATTAAAGACACCGAAAAGCTGGAAGGGAGGGCTCGGGGCGATGAAGCTACCATACGATTCCCAGCTACTTCGAGCTCTTTATTAGTCTCGGTCAGCGGTTGGCGGATGGGTCAACTGCCGCGGTAAGCGGCCTCTCTTCGTCCGCAGCCCTTTATTCTTCCACTTATTCCGACTCTTTTGCGGAAGCTAGGTTCTTAGGTCCCCGGCCATGTCCCGAGTAAAAGACACTCTAGCGAAAGCCAGGTTGAAAAAAGAGCCCCTCTGAAAAAGTATTCTCTCCGGATCCGACTCAAACCATCAGCCGGGTTGGGTTTAGTTTGTCCAACACGATGCGGGACTCTACCCGAAACGCGATCTGAGCCAGACAAAAATTTTCATCCACCACATTTCGACCTGAACCTGAAATACTCGAACTTCAATCAAACCCCAATCCTAAATGATGAAAAGAAAAAAATACCTGTATATATATATATCCATATTGTAATGCAACTATGTAAAAAGTAGTCTACAATTATACTTCTAGTATCAATTTTAACTTTTAAGTGAAAAATTCAATATACATATATTTGTTAATATTCAAATATAGAAGTTTTTCTTCTTAAAATGAATTTTGTAAATTCTTTTGACAGATTGATTCATCTCGAATCAAGAACCGTAAGTGTCATCACCCAACCTGAACTGAAACAACTAAAGTTAACCCGACTCGAATCCGACCCGCGACGGCAAAAGATCAGGTCCAACTCGATCCGGTCCAGACCATTAGTCGGGTCAGGTGCAATTTGCCCGACCCGATGCAGCACTCTCTTTGCCATCCAACTCGACCCCGACAAAATAATTTTCGCCCTCCGTATTCTTAACCAAACCCGAAATATTTCAAACTTCAAACTAAGCCGACTGTAAGTCCACAATGAGTGAAAACTGATCCACAATGTAATGTTATTTATAAAAAAATAGCATATGATCATAATTTCAGCATAAATTTTACCTTTAATATTGCAAAATAAACATGTAAAGAGTCATCCATGTATCAAATATGTAGATTTTTATCTGAAGGAATTTGGACTTTTTTTCTTTTCGAAAAATTGGGTTCACCTGAATCCAACCTCCGAGAATCACAATTCAATCTAGAAAGCGACTCATACCCAGAAGAATTTTTTTAGTCAATCCAACTTACACAGAAAAAAATGAGCTCCAACTCGACCCAACCCGACCGGGCCGAAATTCAGGTCAAAATATTTTCCCCGACGACATTGAATTTTGACACCGACGGGGGGGCATATGCACCCCGGACCCCCTCTGGCGCCGCCCTTGATAATATCGGTGAAGGTAAACCTTCTAGCGCACATATCACCATCTTACAGTCAATGCGAATGGCTGACTATGCATGGAAATATGTTACAGAAACAACAATAAGAAATTGTTTCATAATAGAAAAAATTTTAGAATATGTAACTTCCAGTGAAACTGAGGACGTTGATTCCATTAAGCAAGCAACTGAAGAAGGAGAACTGAATCCAGAACAGTGGGAATCGATGCAAAAGGCGTGTCACACTGAGATTTCATTCTAAGAATTCTTGAATGTAGACAATGAGCTTGAAACGTGCGACACCATGACAGATGAGGAGATTGTTTCGAGCATTAATGCAGAAAATTCTGATGAGGAAATTAAAGACTTACAAATATCAACAAGAACATGAAAAAATTACAGTGAAAGAAGATCAGACGGCAGTTGACTTGCTGCGGAGAATTCTTGAATCAAATGAAAATTATCAGAACTGAAGCAATTGGTACCATTGCTATGTGAGAGAAGACTGTGCAATTGCAAAAAGATTCTGCGAGAAGGCAGACTTCAATTAAGAACTTTTTCTTTCGAAACAACTGAATGCATTTCTTAATGACAAATTAGATATTATTTAATCAAAACAAGTTTGTGTGTAACACAATTTTGAAGACTTTGAGAAGTGTAATTTGTTAATTATTAGTAGATTATGTGTAGTTTTTGATGAATCTCATTTTTTACAGCAAAAAGCAGTTTGTGAGATTAGATTTTTAAATTTTGTCAAAACCTTGATAACTTGAAACCTCTATATCTCGAATTTTTTTCTCTTCCCCACAGATTCGAGATATCGAGGTTGTACTGTATCTAATTTTTGTAATTTATATCTGTCCTCAGTGAAAAAAATGTTTATTTGCAACAGCAGCGTGCAAAGAGAAAACTACGCACGGGGCAAAGTTTCAATTTGGCACCCTCCCTCCCAACTTTTCTTTGTGACAGGTGTTGCAAAATTAAAAAGTGCAGAAACAGAAACAAATTTTACTGAATACATATTTCGCGTTTATTTTTAAACATTAGGTTTAATTTTAATTCAGAAATTAAAAAAACTAAATAACATAAGAGAAAACTTTCACACATATTTTGGCAAAAGGGGATCTGGAAAATGGGTGTAGAAAAAATGTATCTAACAATACAGTAATTTGGAACCCTTTTATATTCCAAGAAAGAAACCCCATGCTATTTTGAGAGTATATATTTTTGTCACAAGCACAGACTCGGAAAACAGAAGGTTAACAAAAGAGATTAAGACAAAGACCCAAGGCAAGTTTTGAAAAGAAACAAGTCCTTATTCATAAATTTGTATTTCGGTGATTGGGGGGGGGGGGGGGGAGGGTAAAGGCAATGCAATAACATTTTAACGAAAAATATACGTACTTCCATTGGGGAAAATATTCCCAATATGTAAATATATACAATTTTTTGTTTACAAAAAAGAAGAAAAAAGAGGTTTGTAGCATAAATTTGGCGGGCCGTCAATTTCCGCACCCGGAGCGACTGCCTCCTTCGCCCCCCACTTCGCACGGCCCTGATGCAAATCAACTTTCAATTACAACGTCCTTCATAAAAGCAAGCCAGAGACGACGCAAATCGGAGATCATAGAAAACTAATGGTGTTATTACACGAGGACTCAAAGACGCTTGGAATCTCAGGCGTCTAGCGACAACAGCCGCCTCACGGTCCGTCTTTTCCAAGCATTTCTTTGGCTGTTCAGGAAAAGGCTTTTCTATTATCAGATTTCCAAGCATTTGATTGGCTGTTACTGGCGACTCGCCTCGTTTCGGGCGTCAAAGATGCTCAGACAGAAAAAAGACGCTCGCTCTCCAAGCGACTCCCCTGCAGCCATAGGAATAACATGGAGACGGCCGGAATCTTGACCCCTCGTGTAATAACACCATTACAGGGGATAATCAAACTAAACATTTCAAGTGAAAATAATAAAATAAGTAATACAAAAAATTCTATAACTGTAAATGTAAGTTACCTACCAGTAATTAATATGGTACATGCTGACTAAGCAAGTTTGTAAATAAACAAGCCGAAAGGATTTTCATATGAATCGTTCTTTTAAACAGTGGTCCGTTCAAGAAGCATGCGGACAGCGCGCGCGCGCTCAGGAGACAAGAACATGCAGTGAGTCATTATCGTGGATGGCATAAAAGTTCAATGCGTTCAGGAACCGAACATGGATTTTGATTAATTATGGTGCTAATTTTAATCTGTTACAACTGAAAGGTGAGTTAGATGACTGAATGGATAGAGCATTGAACTCGAGACTAGGGGATATGGGTTCGAATCCTTCGCGCCCCAAATTGTGTTTACAATTTTTTTTTATCTTATTGGTTGCTTTATATTTTTCATAATATAGGTTGCTTTATATTTTTGATAAAGGTAAATTTTTATATTAATAATACAGAAGCACGTGTATTTCTAATATAATATGTAATAAAATACTTATTTAAATACGAGAAAATGAGGTATTTCGCGATTAAAGTTTTACAGTTGAACGCTTTTAATATTCAAAGTTCCGTTTCAAAGTGATATATATATATATATATATATATACTATATATTTTATATATATTAAGCAAGTAAAAAAAAAGTATTGTGCGAAAATATCCATCTGCGCGTAGGATAATTTCTTGATGTTTTTCTTTCTTTTTCCTTTCTTTCTCTCGCTCTCTCTTGTTTTACTTTCTTTTATCTTCAATAGAAGAAAGTATTGTAATCGAAATGTTTCTCACCTTCCTGTTTTCGACGGATTTACACGTTTTAGGGATCAGAGATTCCCCCCCCAAAAAACATGTTTATAGAAAATATCTGCCTGTCCGTGTGTCTGTCGCCATTGTACAATCACGAAGTGTATGATGTTATGAATAGAATTAAACCAAACATTTAAGTTTATGGCTATGGCAAGCAGGTCCTTCCTTCATTTAGAAAAAAATCTGCCGGAAGGAGGCGCTGTAATAGCGATTTTGAATATTGTACCATCGAAAAGTGTATGAAAAGTGTGAAGTTGTACATAGAATTGAACCAAATTTTTATTTTAAGTTTTGGGGTATAGCAGGCAGGTTCTAAAAATTGCAACAAAATAATGTTAACTGTTATGTTAATGTTAATGCTGTTAATATTGTATGTTTGTCTGTTAAACATGTTTCTGAATATCAAATTATTTACCCGAGACTGATTAGCATCTCAAAAAGTCATATTCCAATTTCAGGAAAATAATTATTGCACTGTAAAAGCTCCTCAGAAACGTTTCTGAAAATGACAGGCAGCTAATAAAAATTTATTTTTATAAATTCTTCCCTAAATTTCGAAGATACATGATTTTCTGAGGTTTTTAAAGGTAAAGGAATGCTTTTCGGAATCTTTGGCGAATCGGAAGAGGTTATTGTATATTTTCGTTCTTATTATAGAACATTTTCGTATATTAAGGCTGTTCTTAACTGCTCTGCTCAACAAGTGTAAAACGTTCTGACATATTTACAAATTCATTTTTTAACGGAAAGATATAAAACTGGAAAGCCTGGCCATGGAAGCGATTTGGAGTCAAACTGTTTATTCCATTTTTTGATCAATCAATTACCCATTGAGATATAAGCGTTTTCGATCACGTGACAAACCCGTTTTCCGCCCGCTCTTGAGTGATTTTTCTACTTTCGCGCGGAAATTCGGTTCAAAACGTCCACTTTGACGCTATTTTATGAAAGATCTATTGCGTTTGCAAAAAAAAAAAAAAAAGGGAAAAAACAGCTCGATGACATAGTTTCTGAACAACAACACCAGCTAGTTTAATGCATTTTCGAACAAAAATAAATAAAAACTTATGTCAGGAAGTTGCCCTTTTTGATTTGAGAACAGCCTTAAGAAACATCTGCCATTTTCTATAGTGTAGTAACCTTAGAGGAGGAATTGAATAGAGAGCGAATCCTATTGTTCTCATCTGTCGAACCCTGATGCACTCATGTCGGAGATTTGATCGCCAAAAGGGTGTCATTTTTTGGCGGTGATCCCTTTCTTGACAATTTTCCGTTTTCATTCTCTTGATAAAAGAAACGCTCCAAAACGAACGCAGGCGAAATAGGTCTTGGTGGGATGCGGGAAAACCCGGTTTGGCGCGCATTCTCCCCACCATCACGTGATGGTGGGGAGCATGATATGTGCCTCAAGAAAAGGTTGCCATTTCTGTGTCCAGTTATATTAGAAGTCTATGGTATAGTAACGGACATTTCAGCAGAAATCTAACTAAAATAAACATTTTCTTTTAAAATTCTGCAAAGTAATGTCATATAGCGTTGACTTAGATATTTATTTTGGAGTAAATTTATTCACCAGTAGTAGGCTAAAAACACATTCAATGAGGAAGAAACTTTTGAGAATACATAAAGTACCATTTTGAGGCATCCATCTTATTTCTAAAATTAAGGTAATTTTATTATTATTTTTAAAAAATCTATTTGTAATGCAGCCATCCTAAACTTTTTTTTAAAGTTATACTTGTAAAACTCACTAGGGAAGGTCCCCAACTGCCAGATCGGGATTTTGTCGAGAGTGGTGTTGTTGGAAAGCTCTTACAGATCGGGAGGCGGTAACACAGACAACTACCTCATCGAATTGGAGGCTGAAATTCCAGAATTAGCTAAATGCGATTCCCATATTAAAACGCAATCTGTCTGCCAAGTCATATCTTGGTGGAAAACACTTAAAAATCCGATGTTAGCGGTCGACTCGTAGGTTTACCATTGCGCTTTCCTGCACCCAAAAGTAGGAAACACGGCGGACTGGGAGCAGGTAAACACAATGCTAAACCTACGAGTCAACCGGTAAAACCGGGTTTTTAGGCGTTTTCTACAAGATATAACTTGGCAGACAGATTGCGTTTTAATATGGGAATCGAGTTTTAGCTAATTCTGGAATTTCAGCCTCCAACTCGAATACAATGTTGACCGTGCAACAAAAAGCACAGTGCGTGATTTGGTATGTGGAGTCAAAGTCAATAATCAGTGTACAGCGGCAGTCAACATCGTACTGAGCAGCTGCAGTCTGGCGCGTCGGCTGACCGTGATGACTGCGCAACTAATCCGCGCATAACACAGACACGCAAACGAATTCTGGTGAACTAAAACCAAACTTGCGTTCACCAGTTATCGTGTAGTGAAAGAATACTTATTTAACATAAGGTTTCAATGTTATGATTTTTTTAAATCTAGGCATTATGTTTCGATGACCCTGTATAGCAGCTACAGTTCTGAAATTGAGCATATAGACATTTAAGAGATTAAGCTTCGATATTCCACATCAACCATCGCAGTAGAAATATTTTATATACATTAAGGACAATAATTATTGAACCATCCCCGTATACTAAAGGTCTGCATGAGACCAAATTTTCAAACTCAGGTCCATATAAAAATATCCAAAACTGTTTAAAAACTACTGGCTTAGTCTCAGCCAGAGCCAAATGAAAATTACTAATCTAGAAAACAGGAATTCTGCTTTTTCAGAATTTAGTGTCGCCCCCGATGAAAAAAAAATGCATATATAAGTAGTACAAAACATATTTCAATTTTAAGACTTACAGCACACGCTTTTATTTTATGTGCAGGGGCGTAGCTAGAAAAAAAATTGGATGGGGGGGGGGGGGAGAGAGAGAGCTCGAAATTTTCCTAACTTATAATCAAAAAGTTTCCCAACGTGAAACAAATTGCTCCAATTTCAAACTAAAAGGATATGTTCAATGTGCGTTTAATGATAATGATACTTATACACAAAAAAAAAAAAAAAAAAAAAATCTTTCCAAAGAATTGGCTGAAACTAAAAACATAAAAATTATAATTATTGGGTTCATTTAAGGAAAGATTTTGTCTTCAATTGTGTACGAGTCATAATCGTACTTCATATAGAAATAGCCTCATATTTTTAGATTTTTGAGAAAGGAACAAAGTTTTTGAAGAAATGTACTGGAGACATTGTTGATGGACAACAGTAGAGAAATTCATGTCTGGTAGATGTTTGATATTTTCGTAGCACAGAGAAACATAATGAGAAATTGAATCTGGCTGTTTTTTGTATTTCTTTTGAAAGTTTAAACTATTTTACTATTACAGAACTCAGAAAAATAGTCAGCAAAACTTTTTTTTTTTTTTTTTACTTAAAATTTTTTACTTAAAAAAAAAAGTCTTTAAAAAATTTATAATTTCTCAACTGTAAGCTCAAATTTTCCAAGTTCTCATACATTGGGGGGGGGGGGGGGAGGCTCCTCCCATAACCCTCCATCGCGACGCCGCTGAAAATGACGTCATTCGCATCCGCTTAAGAATTCCACATTTACGAACCACTCTTAAACATCTACAGTAAAGCATGCATAGGACGTCACTATCGCGAAATAATACACAAATGCAGCAAATGGATGCCGTCATTAAAGAAAGTAGATACTTAAAATTAAATATAGTTTATAATAGCTCCGCGTTTTGACAGAAATCATTCGTTTATATTCTTTCAAAACAGCACGTATTTCAATTACACTTTCTTTCGGTTGTTATGAAAAAATGGCAACAAAAATATATAATTAATATTTTACAACTATTTTTCCTTTCCTTTCTACAGAAATGGAATACTTCCGTTGCCAATATTAAGCAAATGGTTCCAAAAACTAGAAAAAAAAATTAATATTTCAAAAATAAATGGAGATGCAGTTTTCAAACAAATTGCATTTAAAAGTACTTTTTTTCCCAATACGACGGTATAAAAATGGAAAATGTGCGATGCTTAGAAGTTTAAAAAATTGCTATAGAGTATTTAATCGTACTACTTTGTTTTAAGGCTGGCTTCTGTAAGTTAAGGTTATTTTTTGGAGGCGACACAAAATAAGCTGGGAGAAAGAAATAGCATACCGTACCAAGGATTAATAAGACAACCATCAAACTCAATTTCTATAAAATTTTCCGATATTTTCTGTCAGTATTATTCTACATACAAAATTCTGTAAGAGAATGTTGCATACATATTTAATCAAAATTTTAAAAATAGAGCATTTTTCAGAATATTTGTTCATAAGTCATGTATACCGAATCACAATGTTAATGATTCCATACAATTACATTCAAATCAGTCTCGTTAAAATGAAATACCTTAGAAAGATGAAACATGTCGTAAATTGAACGTCAAACGTGGCAAATGAGGAGCGTTCGTACTATAACTAGTTTGATAAATATTCAGATCTTGGTGTAATAATACGTGAATACGAAAATTTATTACGACCGCACTTAAACCTCACTTTTTAATGACCAAATTGTCGCAGAGACATGCGAGAGGTACTTTTCGACAGGTAATCGTGGCTATTTCCTGAATACGAATATAAATTTTGAAATTATAAAGTCATCTACATATTAAAAATTCTTAGAACTTTAACTTTTCAAATAGTAACATCCCTTTTGGCACCATATTTGAGTCTTTTTATAAATCAAGGCTTCCGAGGAAATGTCTTTTTAACACTTTCCAACAAAGTTGAAAAGTGTTTCTGATTTGGATTCGTCTGTACGTGTTCTAACTCTCGTAAATATACTCGGATTGACCTGAAATTTTTGGATGTTATTGATGTTTACCATAACACGATCCCTATTTCAAATGAAGTTTGTAGCATGTTGAATTCATCTACAGGGACAGTCTAAAGTATTTCGTTACATTAGGACCAATGGGAGAAAATTGTTTCAAAAGATTTTTAATGATGATACACTCATCCAAACATAATAAAAGTTACATGCATTTATGAAGTGCACTAAAATATGCATTCTGTAGAATATGCGGTGCAAAGAACAGTTATTATGGGGGGGGGGGATTGTTTGTGACGTATTTTAATTATGTTAAACTATTTCATTATAACGAAATTGATATACGTCGCTGAGGTTTACTATAAGTTATTTCATGTATAATACGAAGTGAACAGCATTTACAGGGACACATAAAAGATTTCAGATACTATATTGTATCAGAAGTACTGTACATTAGCGGTGATTACTGGAAATGCATTTTCAATTATGATATGCGTTTTTACGTTTCACTTTCACTATATTTATGCATACTCTATGGTGTGTATAAATGCTATAATTTATATACAGGGCTACACAAAATAATTCGTTACTGGGTATGAGCGCAAATTGCTTAAAGGTGGTTTTTAAATGAGTTATGCATTTTTACACTGAACTGCATTTAGTTTATTAAGAAATGTTTGTAGAATATAGATAAAATGATATACAGGTCACGCAAAGAATTGGATACATGCCGTCTATGGATGATAATTTCTGGAAATATGATTTCAGTAGTTTTAAGAGTGTTTTAGTTTGAATTAAATTTTAGCTAAATAGTGGCGTGTAATAAAGGTACTAGGTAAACTACAGGGTGGTACAAAAGTATTCAAGTATGTTTCCATCTATTATTATAAATTGCTGAAAGAGAAATTTCAACCTGTTATGCGTTTTCTTGCTAAACTAAATTTTTCCATTATATAGTATGTATATCAACATACATATCAAATAAAAGGCTGTTCAAAAGAGTTGGAATACATATTTGGTTGTGGACGATAACTGCAGAAATCAATTTTTTAAATTTTTATTTCCCTAAATAACGAAGTTTTGTTAAAGCTTTCTGGGAGTGTTGGAAAGTGTTTCATAATCTATGCCGAACGCATGATTTTTCTTTCTTTTTTAATGTGTTAGGAGTTTATTCATAAATTTAGAAAAATTAAAATATCTTACAAGGAGGTGTATCGGAGACATTCAATTGGTTAACACTAAGATTATAAAAAAAAAGCTGTTTAGTGTAAAACGAACACACTTCATATATTTATATGTGAAGTGTGTATAGTAACTTTATATATATATATATATATATATATATATATATATATATATAACTATTCTTACATATAATCTATATATTATATGTAAGAAAATGTCACAAATTTTTTTACAGTTAATCTCGCATTTTATTTTCTGTGGATGCTTTGATAACAGGATTTTTGCCTCCAGCATTATATCGTCATATTTTCGTGTGTTGTGAAATATTTCTTTGTTAAATTTAGTATTTCTATACTTATATATATGCTTTAAATACCACCATAACTTTTATAACAAGGCATTTATGCATATTTTGTGAATTCTTTTATTACACAAAGTGATTATAATTAAACTTCCCTATAAACAGCATCCTACAGCGCAAACGGGTGAACGGAATGCAACGAAATTTGGTATATAGACTATACTACACGAGATGCTCCACGGGATTTCGAAAAAAAAAATTAGTTCCAAAATGTCCACCAGGAGGTGCCTTTTCCGGAAAAACGTTAAATTTAACACAATAAATGGCCAAAACAGAATCCAGAAACAATATTAGCATTTATTGACTATTTTCTGATCACTTTGTCATCGAACCACATTAAGCAAAGTTAAGTTAAAAAAAAAACAGTACGCTGTTTGAGGAAAAAAAAGAATGTAAGAACAGATTAGGATGAAATTTCACAATTGTTAATAGTGTCCAGGACGATGTAGGGAAAGATTCTCCATGTGACCACGCTCATTCACCTTCAAAATTTCAAGTCTATGGACAGCATGTTCAATAGCAGGCCGTAACTGATCAGTTGTGATGCTTCGCACATAATTGAGTTCTTTAAGTCATTCAACGTCGCAACACCTCCATGATACACCAGGCTTTTGAAGTGGCCCCATAAACAGAAATCGTACAGATTAAATCCGGCGAACGTGGTGGCCATACGGAAGAAGCGAATAATAACACATTCGTCTGTGAAGTGCTGGAGTAATAGCGACTTCACGGACGCATGGATATGTGGTGGTGCACATCCTGCATAAAAATGTTCGATATAAGGGTCCGCCTTTGCTGTAGTTGCGGCACGACAAACATCTGCAGCATGCCATGGTACCGACGGCCCGTAACGGAACATGTGACAGGACCACGTGCAGTTATTTCCTCAAAGAAGAATGGCCCAAGGATGAATGTCACTGTGAATCCACACCAGATAGTCTCCTTTGGAGAATGTAGGGGGATTTCAGGATGCATCCGCGGATTTTCCTGAGCCCAAATGCGGCAATTGTGTGTGTTGACTGTCCAGTGAGATAGAAATGAGCCTCGTCGCTCCACAGAATATTCCAAGGCCATTACAGATCAACAGTCATTCTATCGAGAAAACCGACGGCGAATGAGAGACGTTGTGGCTTCCCCCTATCCAACACTCTTGGGTATGGTGGATCTTGTATGGGAAGTAGTGCATCATGTTTCTGAGCACTTTTCAGACGGTGCTGTAAGAATAGCCTGCCTGTCGAGAAGCTGCACGTGCGCTACTGCCTCCAAACTCTGATATCTATGATTTTACGGCAACAGCTGTCTTGATGGCATCAACAAGATGACAAATATGTCGGCATCAACAAGATGAACAAACTTTATATGACGAATTCACGAGCTGCAGCAGAAGCATTCCCCCCGTTTTCGTAAAACAGCTTCACCAATAACGCACGTTCAACTAAAGATAGCGTCGTCAGGTTTACGGCCTCTTCCAGGTTGAACCCCTAATTTCTCCGTCAATTCAAATCTCTTAACCATGTCCTGGATACATTTAGTAGACATTGGTCCATGCCGTAGGTTCTTTATATGACGAATTCACGAAATGCAGTAGAAGCATTCCCCTTGTTTTCGTAAAACAGCTTCACCAATAATGCACGTTCAACTAAAGATACCGTCATAATTACAGCTGGAAACATCGACATAAAGCATGACCATAGATTAACATACAAGATGGGACATTTACGGCAAAATCTGTAATGGCAACAGTACTAGCGTCACGACCGACAAGGGGGAAGAACTAACAAGCCTCCGAAATTTACCCATGTTGAAGAAATATGTTTACGGTCTATGTTTTGAATATCTATTCTTTCCTAAAACGAGCAGATGTCAGACGATATTCTAGTTCATGCTTGCTTTATTTATTTAACTGTTTTTTTTTTATCGTACCTGTCTCGTTCACCGTTAGCTTACAAAATGATAATTAGAGTAATAATATAAAAGAAAAAACCCCTAGAAAATTCTGTTAAGAACGCAAATATGCAAGTTTATGAAGTTAAATTGTAAAAAATCAAATTAAGTTATTGTGTCAATTTATTCATATCAAATAAAATTTTATTGAGTGTAATGTCAATACTTGTATTTATTTTTAACTTTTAGAATTATATAATTCTAAAAATTTGTCGAAAGGAATTTTTCACCATCTGTAATTTTATTGTTATTTCTTATATGTTAATATTATAAATATTATTGAATTGCTTATACGTTACTTACATTAAAAACAATATTTTTATTTTATCTGTAAGAAAGGGAAAATGCGTAAATCTTAAAAGGTTATTGTAATGATTGTTTAATACGTTAAACTTCATAAATTACAAAAAAACATCGGCTATAAAAATTTTCCTACCAAATGGGAATATTTTTTTAATTTTCTGGGACTTGTAGAGTGAAATATTTCGTATATTTTTATATTACACCATTGCTTTTGATAGCATTCAAGACGAAATTTTTACCTTGTTTTTCGTTGTGCTTAAATAGTTCACTCATCATGTAAAAAAAAAAAGTATATATACGTGCATGAACATAGAATAGATATTAGATATGTAAAATAGACTATCTATTCTATGTTCATGTATCAGTGTAAGATTCTATTGAAAACGTAAACATGCAACATTAAAAAAAAGAAAGATCACAATAAGGTAGATACTTAATAATAAAAGTATTACGAGGATGGGGAATTTCTTCCCCATTGTCACTAAGGCGCTTCGATCGCAATTGCATTACCATTATGCTCTATGGGAGTGTCCGATCTTGTATGTTAATTTATGAGCATGACAACGTCTGCAAGCGTTTTATACCCTAACCTGTTTTGCACAAAGCTTCCTCTTCTTCGGAAGCATGCAAATCTCGACATTTTTTCCTAGAACTGACAGCTTTTCCTGGTTTTACATGTTATTACTCATAATTCTTGTTCTGGAGAGTTAATATTGTTTCTGTATTCCGTTTTGGTTGTTTATCGTGTTAAATTTAATGTTTTCCGGAAAAGGCACCCTCTGGTGGAATTTTGGAACTAATTTTTTTTTTCGAAATTCCGTAAACCCCTCTCGTGTATAGTCTATATACCAAATTTCATTGCATTGCGTTCACCCGTTTGCGCTGTAGGATACTGTTTATAGGGGAAGTTTAATTATAATCACCCTGTCTATATGTGCTTTAAATATCACTATAGCTACATAACAATTCCTCTATAGTACATCGATTTTGAATTGTTTTGTTATATATTTCTTAAGTTGTATAATAGCCATAGGTCAGATTTTTCTTGGCTCTGTATAGCACAATCTTATAGGGGGACGTCATGCAAGATACCCACAAATCTTTTTTTAACTTAAGTAAATTGAAGTGAAGAGGCCAACTCTCCAAACGGAGATGAATTAAAGTGAAGAGAGAAGTGGGTGAGTTAATGGTAGCGTCCCATGTTTTTAAGATGTGTTTATAGCATCCGAGTAAAAATATTAGTTTAGATTTGAGAAATAAGTAAGAATGGTTTACATAATAATATAATTCTATTAAAAATAATCACAAAGAGTGGGTGTAAATAATTTTGTACATATCAGTTAGTGTTTAATGAACTTTATATTTAAAATTACATGATACATCCCTTTCATTGGCTGTATTGATATTATACGTACTAATCACAAATGACCTCACACTAGCACCAGATTACGCATCAGTATGGGCACGAAAATGATATGCTAAATTTGATCTACTCCTGAATGTCTCTTGACAAACATTACATACAAATGGTTTCTCACCAGTGTGGATTCGCAGATGAGCTGTTAGAATGCTTTTTCTAGAAAATGATTTTTGACAGACATCACATACAAAGGGTTTTTCGCCAGTATGTTTTCGAAGATGATCTCTTAGAACGAAATTTCTGGAAAATGATTTTTGACAGATATCACAAACAAACGGTTTCTCACCAGAGTGGCTTTTAAGATGAAGTCTCAAAGAGCTTTTTCTGGGAAATGATTTTTGACAGATATCACACACAAATGGTTTATCTCCTGTATGTATGCGACAATGTTCTTCCAATTCATATACCGTTGTAAATGATTTTTGACAGACATCACATACAAATGGTTTCTCGCCAGTGTGGACCCGACAATGAATTTTTAATATGCCTTTTGTGGAAAATGATTTTTGACAAACATCACAAACAAATGGTTTCTCTCCTGTGTGGATGCGAAGGTGAATTTGTAAATGCGACTTCACTGTAAATGATTTTTGACATATACTACACACAAATGGTCTCGCATCTGCCCCAGTATGGACACGAAAGTGAATTCTTAACTTTGATCTACTTGTAAATGCCTCTTGACAAACATCACATAAGAATGGTTTCTCGCCAGTGTGGATTCGACTGTGATCTTTTAAAAGAGCTCTTCTAGAAAATGATTTTTGACAAACATCACACACAAACTGATTATATAAAGCATGCACACTCGTTAAATGTTCCTTCAAACTATTTTTATATGCGAATGTTTTCTGACACAAATCACATACAAATGATTTATCTCCAGTATGGATGCAAAGGTGAGCTTCTAATGACTGTTTCTCTCTAAATGTCTTTCCGCATATATTGCACACAAATTGCTTCACAGGAGTGTGGGAAAGACGGTGATATTTTAAACTTCTTTTATGCGAAAATGACTCTTGACATACATTGCACACAAATGGACTTTCTCCAGTATGTATCCGAACGTGATCATTTAAAGTAGCTTTACGAGTAAATGCTTTCTGACACACATCACATACAAATGGTTTCTCACCTGTGTGGATTATAAAGTGCTGTTTTAAGTGTGATATTTTAGAGAATGATTTTTGACATATATCACATACAAATGGTTTAGAATGCATGAGAAGATGATTTTTTAAACTGCTTTTAAATGCAAATGCTTTCTGACACACATCACATACAAATGATTTTTCTCCAGTCTCGGTGTTAAGATGATTTTCTAAATGTTGTTTCTGTTTAAATGATTGTTGACGTACACTGCACACAACTGGTATCTCATGAGTGTCGTCATGATTAGAATTTAAACTTGTTTCGTCGCTTAATGTCTGTTGACTTTCATCATATATAAATAGTTTCTTTTCAGTGTGGGTTTTAAGATGATTTTCTAAATGGTGTTTTTCGTTAAATGATTTTTGACATACATTGCACGCAAATAGTTTCACACCAGTATGGCAACGAAGATAATGATAATTCAAATTTTTTCTCTGTAGATATGATTGTTGACATACATTGCACACAAATGGACTTTCTCCAGTATGTATCCGGACATGATCATTTAAACCAGTTTTACGAGAAAATGCTTTTTGACACACATCACATACAAATGGTTTTTCTCCAGTGTGGATTCGAATGTGCTGTTTTAAACATGATATTTTAGAGAATGATTTTTGACATGTATCACATACGAACGGTTTAATGTGTATGCGAAAGTGTTCTTTAAATTTGCTTTTAACTGCAAATGTTTTCTGACACACATTACATACGAATGATTTCTCTGCAGTGTGGGTGTTAAGATGACTTTCTAAGTCTTGTTTTTCTTTAAATGATTTTTGACATACATTGCACACAAACGGTTTCTCGCAAGTATCAATGAGAAATTTTTGATTAGTTTCTAAAGAAATTTCATGAATATCTATATTCATGTATAAGCAGAAACAAATTTTGTACACACACGCACCAATTAATTTCTTCTTTGGAATGGAAGTTAATTAGAAATAAAGCCCACAAAAAACAGCAATGAAAGTTTAACATCGGTAAATCTTTAATTCCAAAGAATCTACAAAAGAAAACAAAGTTTTTAACAATATAACAGGCATAATAACGTAAAGAAATAAAACAATTGAAGAGCTGAGTGGAAGAACATGTTATGGCACATTTTCTTAAAAATTATTTTATCTTTTGGATGAAGGCGTTATCAGGCATTCTACCACATGGTAAATCTAAAATACCAAGATTCCATTTAGACTTGAAGATTTAAGACATTATTCATTAATAATTAATATTTTAATATTTAATAATGTAAATAATATTAATATTTTTTAATATTTAAAAATTAAATATGTAAATATTATTATGTGTATTAATAATGTAAATAATTTTAATATTTTTTAATATTTAAAAATTAAATATGAATAAGTTTTTTGATAGAGTTCAGTACCACACCTGTTAAGATTTTAAACACATGATATCAAACAGAAAATAAATAATTAAAATTATCAACAAAAAC
The DNA here is from genome assembly GCA_963932465.1 of Maratus speciosus. Lineage (NCBI taxonomy): Eukaryota > Metazoa > Arthropoda > Arachnida > Araneae > Salticidae > Maratus > Maratus speciosus. The sequence continues at coordinate 187,600,246 of OZ010798.1, read as the reverse complement.
TTTCACATCAAATTTCTTCAAATGTATTTTTTGTTACTTAACATGTTCTTCCACTCAGCTCTTCAATTATGCTTACATTCTTTCAAAGTTTCAAACAACAAAAAACAATTTTTTTCATATTTTCACAGACATATTGAAATACCGACATTTTCATCTGTTAAATTTATAATCAAAGATGAGAATTACTATTAATGCACACTGTATGTATAATCAACAGAAATTTAAATAATATAAATTTTCAAATAAAGTTGCGATTTATATTTAACCGAAAATTTTACACTTAAATGATTCTGCATTACTTTAAATTAAAATTGACTCATACCATAGCAACATTTATGAAGTTTGAAAAGAACTAATCCTTTACATTCGATCAAAATTTTTATCAGATGAAGAATCATTGATCAATTCAAAAGTAGAAGATGTATATTTATATTGCCTTAAGAACTTTTCTAATCTACTGTGGCAGCATATTTGAAATAAATTTAATAAAATTGCATCAAAAATCAGAGGAAATGACATAAGGGAAGATGTTGTACCTCAGTGCACGGCCTATGCATCATTTTTCTATGAAAAATTAAAATAAAATTAACGAAACATTTTATGATGTATTTGAAATAAAATTTAAAGGTATATTTAATAACAGATTTTTTATAGATACCTATTTAAATTTGTTTTAAATTACTATATTGCAGGTGTAAATTTTAGGGCAGATTGGGGGATAATTCCGACCACAATAGGTATCAATTTTATTTTAACTGTTTTATTGCATTTATATATATTTTTTATACATGCTCCTTTTATCACGATGCAAAATCACTAAAAAAACGGTTGCATAAAAAGCTAAGATTATTCTTCAAAAACTGATAATAAACCAGGAAATATATAAAGAAATCTTCTATCTCTTTTAGGTTCTGGAAAAATGCTAATGATATGATTACAACAGATTGAGAAACATATTTCCCAAGTATGAATTCTATTCTAGTGCTATTAAAACGTTTAACCCATTTATGCCTGAATTTTTGTTTTCTTAAATTTGTTGGTAAAATCACATTAAAATGTTGCAAAATGAACTGGAAAAATATTTTTTTAAAAATACGCTAAAATATTTTTGTATTTATTTGACAAAATGTAAACGTACTAAATATGGGAATATCCATACGTGGAAAAATGCATAATTATATGTTGTGTCAAAATTTATATAAATTAAGCTTTTAAATTGGTTATTATGTGCTATAATTAGTATTTTTATGAACTATTAAAATATATATATATATGAGGACGTGAATTTCAAAACTCGCCTTATCCAAAATTTAAAAAATCGAGTTTTCTCTACCAATCTATTCTATTGGTAAACATGCACAGAAAAAACACTATAATCTTTGAAAAAAATATTTTTATCCTTTATTTTTGGGTTCTTAAAATATTGGTTTGGTTTCAAAACTCGCCTTATCCACTAGGGAGTTGGCAACAAAACTAGCTTTATCCTTGCGCATGATGCGTAAGAGCAGCGGACGACTAGCTTATGAGCTGCTATCACAGTAATTTGCCTCCATTTCTCTGCGACATGTTGCTATTTGTGTTTAAAGTTTTTACCTGTTCTATTCATACAAACTAATTAAATAAGTTTTACAGTATGTCTTATGTATAACGGACAGTGAATAAACTCTAGCATTTTGTGGGGGAAGTGGGAATAAGAGAAAAAGAAATACGAACACATGGGCTAGTAAAGGATACACGCAAAAGAAGATTAAAATGTAAGTTCAAAATGGAGTATCGCTTTCTATATTTCTTACTGTCATAAGGTGTTAAAAGATTTAATTTTTATTCTCAGGCATAAACCTAAGGCATTTCCGGTCCTCTCAAAGCGCACTCATCAGAAAGAGAACATCGAATATTCAACTCTATCAATGCAAGATGTTCGACGCTTCCACCAAGCTTTTTTTTCAAGCAAAGATAAATTTATTTTGAAGTTCATGTCTCAAACATCCCCTTCAAGAAACCGTTCAGATTTCTTTCCTTTCATGAAGCATCCAGAAAAGTAAAATTTTCACCTTGAAAGTTTTTTTAAGTGCATCTCAGTGCGCTTTAAAAAGCATTACCATAAGGTACTATATAAAGACTAAGAACCATGGCCATCTTCAAATTTGTGGAAGTGTATTTCGGAAGATTCTTGTTATATCAAAATTCAGAGTGTAAACGTTGTGCTAGAGCCACATAAAACTGGATTTTCTTTTTAAAAAGAAGGGGGAGTGAGTCCCCGTGAAGCAAGAGAAACTTAAGGATGTCCACGGATTGTTAAAAAACATTTTGATGAAAACTGGTCAGAAATTTAGGTGCTTATTTTCTATAAAAATATTATTTCTAAGGAGCCAGAACAGAAGGAGATGATGTATATATATAATTTTATATGTTATATAGATTATATTATACTACATTCTTTTAAAAAAGTTAATTTAATCATAAGCTATTTATGATAAGTTTTCTATTTGATTACTGATAAGTTTGCTTTTTTATAATAAAACGTAATACTAAATTTTAATCATAGTTATTGTTCTCATAAGGTTTATTTTTTAATCCAAAATATTATCATCCGATGACCAAAAATAGAAACTATTAATTTCGTTCAGCTAGTATGATAGGCGACTGGCAACAAAACTCTTCTTATCCATAGGTTGGCAACAAAACTCTTCTTATCCGAAACTTTTTTCAATTTATTAATTAAATGAATTAAAGTAGATTTTCCAACTTAACACAATGATATCACAGAGCAACTAGCTATAAGTATACTAAAAATTGGAGGTATTCGATGCACGGGATCGCAGTTACAGGTTTTTTGCGATTTCCCAAAATTTGATTTTTTGGATAAGGCGAGTTTTGAAACTCACGTCCTCATATATAAATATATATAATGCTTTTAAAAGGTGTAAAACAAACAACTCAGTGCATCTGGCACAACACAGCTTCTTATATGCACTAAGTAAATATAGCTCCATCAAAAGTAAATGATTTATGAAAACCTGTGAGGATTCAATTTCTATTTTTGGTACCTGTTTTTTTCACTCCTCCCACTTTCCGAAGAGCAAGGAGTGGTTTGTTTATTGTTTTTTAGTTATAAGTTTTCATTGACTTTTATTGTTATTTTGCACTCTCTTTTCCATGGTTTTCATAAATCATTTACTTTTGATAGAGCTATATATATATACATATATATATTTCAGAGACTAATAACATTATAAGTATTATTAGCAATAAATTAAGAATAATCGTATTTGAGGCTAAAAAACAATTTATTTCAAAATCATTTTGAAAAGGACTTTAGATAAATAACTGTTCCCTAAATGGCTAATAGAAGTATGTACCCATTTGTGCCTAGCGTCCTATATTTTGTACGTTAGAAACATTCATACAAAATAGGATTGAACACATAATTTTGCAATTTTAAAAAATACATATTTCAAAGAAGTCAACAAGCTAAGATTATGACTTATTTATTTGGATTCTTGATACAAAAACTAAAAATAAACTTACTTTTTACATTTCGCCAGCTTGAAAAATGAAAAATCTATAAACACCGGAAAAGGCCTTCATTTAAGCAAATTAATATCTGTCTTATGCTGTCATCTCTCGGTAACAGATAAACACATTTATAGACAGTTACTTCATACAATTTTCATGTTGTAAAGAAGAAAATTACAAAAATGTACTAAAATTTGAAACGTCCCAAAAATGGGATGTTAGGCATAAATGGGTTCAGGACACAATGATCTCTTCTACACTGTCATCATTTATGCCTATTTTCTGTACACATGTGGTGTAGATATAGAGTCGAGTACTGAATTCCTTCCATTAATGACACAAGGACAAACTTTCCAGACAAATTTTCATTTGTGGCTGTTTAACAGAATAATATGCAATTGTGTTGTACTTTGGACCTGTTCAAAATACAACACTATTGCTAGATTCAAGGTACAAAGCTTGGTATCTTGAAAAGTAATATCTTCTTGCCATTTTCTAGTTAGGCTTAACACGATATAAACTCATGTTCATAATGCACTATAAATACTCTTATGTACCGGGTGTCCCAAAAATGACTGATGGATTTTAAAATTCAATAACTTGCAAACGGTGACAGCTATTTAAGAAATTCTTGCAGGAAGGTTATGTAAGATGTCAGGAGTTTGTATGCTGCGATTCTCAGTTTTAGTTACAAATAGCATCGACAGATGGCGCTGCAAGCAATAACAGCAAAATTCGGGCTTGATTATTCGGTTTCTCTTCTTCCATGCGAAAAAAGGAGATTATTTGAAATGAATGGCATTTTTTTATTTTCAAACTGTCTGAATTTCTAAAATTATATTATAGAGAAATATGTTGGTGTATTGAAATGTTGCTTTTAAATTTTAAATTTGATTATAATCATCGAAGTAAAACATTAAAATGTGAAAATTGTCCCAAGGTACAACACTCTCCCCTACTTTTTATAATTATCTATAATGACTATGGACCTTTCCATTGTGACGGGCGTGACATCCAGACACAATTTTAAGAGGTTATATCTTTATTTTGGGCAATAAATTAGCTAATAAATCCCTGAAAAGTATTTAAAATATGTTTTTCCATGCATTTGCTTGAATAATTGTGCAAACACAAAACTTCAATAGCTTTCAATTTAAAAAAAAAAAAAAAAAAATTTAAATCTTGTGACGGATGTGACTCTCTCCGGACATGAGTTTTCACTAGCATACACATTTGTTAAAATTCCTGTGAATATTTTAATGTTTCATTATTAAAACAATTTTTTTCTAATAAAAGAGATTCAGATTAAACTTAATGCATAATTTTCATAATAAATTTTAATTATTTTAAAGTATAAGAAATTTTTTTCTACTGTGACAGGTGTGACATCATGCAAAGTATACAATTTTAAAGTTATTTACAAAAGAAAACAGCGAACGGTATGGACAGAAAACTTTACAATAGCTAATATACAAACAAAATTTAATAAAACTAACATCTTTATGCAGTTAGTTTAAAATTTGTAGCGCCCCCTACTTGTTATAAGTGATACGGTAGCTATTTTTTTTACAATGGCAAAAAAGTTTTCAATTGAGATATCATCTTTCTCTGGCCAAATCCAGTATGGTCCATTGGCTTGCATGTATTTCAAGCTTATTTCTTCCTTATAGTAGTTGATATTCAAGACATTACCGCAGTACAAGGAACAAGCTATTGTGCTTTTTGTTACTGGCCAGGGAAACCACAACATAGTCTCAGATATTTAAATCTGATGTTTTCAAAATCTTTCTGGGGAGGGATTCACAATTAGCAGTGACTTACCTCCCTTAGTGTTGATTTCGTAATTTTTCCAATCAAAAAGTTGGTACTATCAGCACTTACCTTAAAGTGGTGATAAGACTTGATGCCTTCTCATCCTTCTGTCAGCATTTGTTTACTTTCCAGTATTTTCTCTGCTGACACATACAATGTCTTTATTGCACCAATCTCCTGTGCACATTTAAAAAAAAGCCAAAGCAGAATTAACTATTGCTTTTCTGGACAAGCAAAACCCACACTCTTGAGTTTATCAATCCCCCAATTCCGTCAACTGCTCCTTTACCATGAGAAGTGGCCAAAAAGTTCCATTCACATGTTGGCTTAAAATCTTTGATAAAGAAGCACAAGTTTGAAATGTTTTTAAACTGGGCTGCACAGCCATCAGAAAATTTTTTCACTGTTTTGAGTTGGGGATATTCTGTTTTCAGACTATTAGTAATGGCGTTTAAAAATTCCCATACAGAATACTTATTTAAGATGCTGCAATTTGTTATTGATTACTATATTAGTACTGATTACTATATTATTACATAAGAGCAAATCACATTACCTTTCAATGATGCAAAGTATGTAAAAATGCTGATTTGAGGATGAGTCCAGTGAGCACTCTGGATCTCATTTTGAGAGACAGCACTATTGTTCTCGGCAAAGACCACTTGCATTATTGCTTCAGTGTAGGGATTGACCGAATACCGAATAGTTGATTCGGTATTCGGTGGTTCGGCATGTAAACCGAATATTCGGCTCCGGCCGAATACTTTTAAGTATTCGGCCGAATAATTGCAGATAAGTATTTTTTTAGAATTAGAAGAATTCTCTTTTACTTAGCAGTAGAATAGGCCAAACAATGAGTTTTAATATTATGTGCATGAGTTCAGAATTCAGCTTGCACTACAAAAAACAAGCCAAAGGCCATTTTTTATTAAAAAAAAAATTTTTCCTTCCTAAAATAGTCTACATAGGGGTGAAATCAAAACAACTGCCAACTAGAGAAAAAAAAAAGTAAGGAAGATGCACATCTTTCCCTTATCATTTAATTTTAATTACTTCTACATTAGTTTTTTTTTAATTTAAATTTATTTAATATGTATTTTCTTTAATATACACATCAAATAAGTATATTAGAGTTCATATCTGTATATCTAAGGTTATTAAAGAAAATACACACATCCAATAAGTATACCCCAATGCTTACCCTATAGCTTTTATAACCATTATATAAAAATCGCTCAAATTTGTAATCTTCATCACCACAGCGTTAAAATATTAATCAAAATATAAATATCTATCAATAATTTGATAGAAAATAGTTAAATGTACAAATTGATATGATACCTTTTGTATTTTGAGAGCATTCCTATTCAATATGTTTATAATTAGACAATCAGTAAATCAACTTTATAACAACATTGTTTCTTTTTATTTGAATGAACTTTTGTTTTTCTGACAATCCTTATCCTTAATAATAGCCTGCATAGTTTAATACTTTCATAGGTTATTTTTGGGTATTGACTAGTGATAAAATAAAATATAAGTGATGGGTTAATAAATTTGTGAGTGGAAAGAAGTCATTAAATTTTTTGTTAATTAGATTTAAGAATAAAAATGTAACTGAATTAAATTATTGAGAATTTCATTTCAATTAAAGTTTATTAAAAAAGCTAGTATATGCAAAAATGCATATTAAAAATTTTCAAGTATTCGGTTGCCGAATACCGAATATTCGGTGTACACTTCGACCGAAGCTTCGGTATTCGGTTCGGTCAATCCCTACTTCAGTGTCTCCCACATTATTTTTCGCGTCTTCAAAGTAACTGGATTGAGTTACAGTTATGTAAAGAATATTAATAATAGACTTTTATTTTCTTGAAAATCTATCAAAAGTTAAAGTAAATTGCCACCAACTAACAATTTGCTAAAATAATTCAAATATATATTTTTTATAATTTATCTTTTTTTTAAGCCACATTTGTCTTAATATGTTTAGAAACAATAATGATTCAACCTTACACTTCATTTGAGAAACATTTAAATATATTTCTAAACAATTTAAAATAGTGTCATAACCTGTCACACCCGTCACGCTAAAATTCCACACAAAATAAAAATTTAATGAATTTTTAATATTTCATATTTATTCAGACTTATAATAATTAGACTTTCAGAAAGTTTCATGTATTTTTGAGAAAAAATGAATTTTGTATAATAACTTTAGCATCTTTTTTGTGACGGGTGTGACAGAGAGACAGTATAAATGTATTTGCATTAAAAATCGGGTCTTTTAAATTATTTTGAAAAATTAAGTGTTTCAAAAGGTAAACAAAGGTCACAAATAGTAATATATGCACATAGAGTGAAAATGCTGCTGTTTTAAATATTGCATCTGGTGGAATGAAGATACCTTATTTTACAGTCTAGAAATTTTTTGAAATTTTTCTAACTTTGACCCTAGATAAACCATAAAAGAATAAGTTTTACAGCTTAGTACTCTGTAATTTCATATGTGAATTTCATATGTGTCATACTTTTACCTTTAATTTGATATATTACTTGTAATAATAAAAGAAGTTTGAAATTTCAACCCTCATGTCCACTTTTTCATGGAAATGCCCCCATGTTTTTAAATAAGAAAAAGAAAATAATAATACCATACTCCCCTGCATTAGCCAGCATGCCGCAAAATTCGAGGGAGACCAGATTTTTTAATATAAGTCTCTGGTCTTTCCCGGCATGCCGGAAAAAGTGAAGATCTTCGAAAACAGAAAGGAATGAGGTTCATTAGGTCTATTCAGTAACAGCGATTGATGTTGGGGAGGAGAGGTGCAATATTAGGGTTTGTCCCACTTTTCTAATTATTTAGTTTACCTTTTTTACATATTCATGATAGTAAAAACGTTTTTCATGTGTCTCATACATTTTCACACAAAGCACACATCCAATATTTACAATGTAGAAATAGATTATCTCATAACAGAAATATCCTTACTGTATATAAAATAAGAAAAATATAATAATTATGAAAATACATAAAGAGAGAAATATGTGCTTACCTTATATCAAAAAAGTAATTTTATATGATAATTTGAAAAACTGAAATTTAACTGAAATCCAGTGTTTTATTTAATGTTTAAAAAATATATTTAAAATATAATATATTAATAAAAAATATTTATAATATAAATATTTATAATATATTAATTAAAATATAATATATTTAAAAAATCGATTTTTAAAAAGAAAAAAGGAACTGCTCTATTGAATAGATAAATATCGCGAGTTTGTTAAAATTAGGAAATCTAACAAAGCGGTCTGTTTGAAACGTTAAGGTAGTTTATAACAAATAAAAATTTTAAAAAAGGAAGGTGCGTCAAATTTCGGGGGGAGGGGAGGAGAGGGGAGCAAACAAATGTCTTAAACTGCAGCGTTTTTTATTGTGACGATCAATCTTTCATATAATTTATAACACATATCAAAGATTTTAAAAAGTAGGGGGTATCAAATTTCCAGGTGAGGAGGCAATAAAAAAATTTTAGGGGGTGAGGGGGGGGGAGATCAAATATTTAAAATCGTGCCATTTTATATGCGGATTTTTGACAGAGCCATGGGATAAATATTACTTATTTAATGTAAAATTTCAAAAGTGTACTTACCACTATGTTTAAATAGTAATTGTAGCACAAATATCTCAATTTTTTGCTTAAGCCCACCACCCCGTTGACTAATATAGCTACAGGTAGGTTGTTTCACGGAGTTTCGTCCCGAAACATTTTTATTAAGAATAGAGGTCGCTCCCTGGTGGTGGGATATGGAACTAAAGAATTCGAGAATTTTTTTTTTTTTTTTTTGCAAGACTTTGCAGAGCGTGCGCATCATGCCTGCTAAATGGTACTGCAGACAGGGGGGAACCGGTTCGAGATTAGGTCTTTTAATGAGAATTTGTAGTACAAATTTCACGTTCATTTTAGAATATTATTACGTACCAGACAACGGCGGGTGGCTCAGTTAGTAAGATGTATAAAATCTAATAATTACTTTAAAATAAATGAATGTATGTATTGAAAGAGACATGGAGAAAAATAAGTATTGATGTTTTTTCCTTAAAATGAAAAACGTTGGTAGAAAAACCAAAATAAATCAGCAGCCCATCCTCCAGTAGCAAAACCTCATATTTTCGGGTATGCCGGTAAATACGAATTTTTACGGCATGCTGGTGTACCTCGATTTTTCCCGGCATGCCAGCTAATACGGGGGAATACGATAATATGAATGCATACTAGAGATGCGTTCAGGTTCTTTTCATTGAGCCCAAGTGCGATGATTTGAAACTCAAACCTGAAAACTTTTGTGTCATTAGACATAATTAAAATGCTATTGCATTTTCTGAGTAAGAATGATTGAGCCAGCTTTTGTAGGCTCATAAACTTTGGTCACTTTTTCACTTCAGTCAGAAAAAATTACTAAGAATAACGGTACTTTTCGGTTATCCGGGCGTCAGTGTTATATACACATATTTATATACATATATATATATTATATACTAGGGTGTCAACGATTTTAATCAGTTGATTTAAATCAGCGATTAAAATCATGATTTTAATCAACCGATTTTTTAAAAAAAATCATTGATTTAAATCAAAAATTTTCTAAATGTTTAAAATGTCAAAAAAAGTTTTAAAATCTAACATAAACTTAATTTGAAAGTTTCTACAGGTATTTTGACTTATGAATAAACAAAAAAAGAGATTTAAATAATTGTTTCTAAGTTTAATTCATGAGTATTGTAAAAAATTAAAAACAGTTGGGTTTATAAAAAGCATTGTTTTTAAGTTTTTATCCAGATTAAAACAGTTTCATTTAAAAATGATATTTAAATCTAATATAGTTTGCAATGTCATAAATTCCTTTAGGTAATCAATTTATGCATTATTTTATATAAAATTACAGATAGCAAGTGTAATACATTTCTACAAGTAAAAGAATAAATAGTAATTAATAGCAATCTCAAGTTAAAGAAGAATGAAATCTTTTCAAAGCTAAATTGTAAATGAATGCATAAAAGAAAAAGAAATAACTGGTATAAAAATGCTAAGCTCAGCAAGAGCTTCTTCGGTATAGGTTGAATAAATGTTTTTAACTTTGTAACTCATATATACTAAATAAAAAATAATTAGGAATTGAAAAGGCAGCAAAATTTTTCTTAAAAAGAAAAAAAAAATATTGAACCATTGAAAGCTAATAATCCACACTGAGAGGTAATAATGCTGTTACTTAAATAATTTTGAGGATTTCAGATGTAAGTAGCTAACTTAGATTTATCCTATATGAATGGGTTTAACTCATTTTCATAATTATTTTCGTTATCATACACATACATGTGTGTAAGTTTACAGTAATTTTTCTAAATACAAATCGAGCTGCAATTAATATTTTAGTTTTGTTATTTGTGTTGCTAACTAATGAAGTTACTTATTTGCAGTTTTTATTAATCCTGTAATTACTTATACTATTTCTTCTAGGGCATTTTTTTAATGGTGCCGCACCATGCTCCTTTTGAAATTGGCAAAATGCACTGTGCCTTAAAAAAAAAATAGTTGAAATTCACCTGTAGTTGTAGCCAGAGATTTCTTGTAAAAAACTTCCCCATTCAACAGTATTTCTAAATTCATGTGGCAAAGATCTTGCAAAAATATAGAACTTTATTTCTTTAGAAAATACAAGATATTATTAAAATATGTTATTTAATTGTATTTTTCAATTTGTTATTTATAAAATTATTAAAAATTAAGGACACTTTATTTATCATGCTAAAAATTATTCTTTTTTTTTTTTCCTTACATCATAACTAAACACATTACTATATTTCCTCATGAAATAGTATACCCTTTTTTCGGAACTAGCATCCTGTCCCTTTTTCTTTTTAAAATTAATACTACATTATTATCATTTTAATAATTAAGGCTTAAAAATGTATAATATGTTCCAAATTAGAGAGTTAATTGTTTAATAATTATTAATTTGAAGTAGTGATAACTATTTAATATAAAATGCAGTTAACAATTTTAATAAATGTTAAATATCATTAGTATTTATAAAGTTTTACATAATTATTACAATGTTAATGTATATAACATTATTGTATGATACTACCTAATGAAACTACTAATTTGCAGTTTTTATAATTTATGTAATTACTAACTAATAATTATAATTTTATTAATTAAAGTGTAAAAACATAGATTATGTTAGCAATTAGTGGTTTAATTGTTTTGGAAACCTAAAACTCTTGGTAGCTATTCAGTATTTGAACGCTGGGAAAAAAAATCATAAAAATATGATTTAAATCAAAAAAATCTGATTTAAATCAAAAAAATCCAATTTTTTTGATTTTTTAAAAAAAATCATGATTTTTTTACACCCTAATATATACATACATATATATATATTGTATGTATACACATATACTTATGTATATATATAGGGTAGATGTGCCAGTAATGGACACCCTTAAGGAATTTCTTTACAAATTATTTTTTTATTAATAGTTATAATTATTATATCCCAGTTTTTTCAATATTATATTAATCTATCAACAATATTTAACCATTCTTATAGCCTCATTTCCCCATAAGAATAGAAATTTAATTTTAAATAACAGAAATATATCAAAACACCCAAAAGCCCAGTAATGGACACCCTCTGGCCCAGTAGTGGACACCCTCTGTTCCAGTAATGGACACCCCATAAAAAGTAATAAATATAATTGTTTTTATGACTGTATTTAGAACCAGAATTTAATGAATACCTACTAATGAAACAAAATAGTTATTTTTAAATAAATTTAACAATTAGGATACCAGTAATTAATAAAATATTTGTGATTTACTGTTTGCATCAATTATTGTAATTATCAAAAGATCGAGGTTTTAATTATTTTAGATTGTTAGTTTAAAATACTAAATATCAGACAATTACAGCTATCAAATTATTGAAACAGTGGTGGATTTAAAAGGTAAAAAAAAAAAAAAAAAAGTTTTGGAATATTAATGTTTAGTTTTGTGTCACTATTTTTAACAATCTTCCAGAGATTACTTGATCCTATCATTTATAATAATCAATATTACAAATATGAAAGAAATGATAATGTGAGTTGAATATTTTAAATACTAAATAAAATAATTTCAAAATAAAACTGTAGAACTGATGTTTGAGGCCACTGATCTGCAGATTTACTAGTTTCATGAATATTACCTATAACTTTCATTAATAGTATTACATTTATTTATTTTTTATTTATAAGGAAACATTTAAGACAGAAAATGGATTTTTAATAGCTTCTGTAACTTAATTGTTTTTATTTAAACGGAGAGGGATTAAGCCCTATGAACCCCTGCTTTGACTGTGCTCTTAAACAGTATTTTCTGCTTCCTGGCTGGTTTGATTGCCAGATTATAAAATATGTGAGGTATATATATGTACTACATAAAAAAAAAAAATAAATAAATAAAATAAAATATCGAAATTTTATTAATAACATAAAATAACTTAAAAGCAGTTATTTATAAAAGTTTTGGTGTTATTACATTTTGGTAAGTATAATTTAAAAATTAAATTTGATTATTTAGGTTTGCAGTTAAGCCAAAGTATTTTATATGCACTATAAACATTACTAAAATTGCATTTTTAGCAATGTCTACATGGGGTGTCCATTACTGGAAAATGACTAATTAACCATCCCAGTAATGGACACCCCCTCTTAAAACCTTAAAAAGAAATGAAATTTTATAAATAGCCATTAGTATATAAAATTCAAAGTTTTCTATTGCTACTCAAACAAAAACATTCAAATTTTGCAAGAAAATAAATAATATATAAATTAATTAAACAAAGCCAGCTCTTAACCTCTTCATTAAGATTTTCACAGAAAAACAGCAAAACTTTGAAACATTATTTTCTGCTTCCTGATTGGTTTTATTAAAAGTGTCAACAATAACATAGTTTTATAAAACATACAAGGGGGAATTATAAAAAAAATAATTAAAGCTAAATATTTATTAGTTATTTTTTTATGAACTAAAAACATCAAGGGGTGTCCATTACTGGAAGGGTGTCCATTACTGGCACATCTACCCTATATTGTATGTATACCAGGGTTGCAAAAAAGCCGGCTAAAATTAAAAAAAGCCACGCCGGTGGCTTTTATTGGTTTTAACCGGCTTTTTTTGGCCAAAATTGGCTTTTATACAGTGAAGCATTTTAATTATAAATGACACATTTTTATGTGTTTTTTAATTAGTTTTAAAGGCATTTAATTGAGGTAGAAATCAATATAACCCAATTTTTCAATATAATGAAGACATTAATATTGGAATAAAAGGCCTTACCAATTGCTCTCTCTGGTTTCCACTGACCTTAACAGCTTTTTTTCATTTTTACTGCTTTTTATAATTAAAAATGACAATGGTTGCTTAGTTATATATCTTATTAACTAATTTTAAGGGATGTTAATATACAATCTTATTTTATTTCTCATAAACATTTATTTAAAATCACACATAAAGTCATTTAATAAAAACATTTCTCTCTATTAAAACAGTATTATGAATAACATATGCATGAATATGCACTATTTTAAATAGCAACTAGCTTTTCAAAATTCTAATTCAACAAGTTTTATGTGGTGAATTTTTTTAATTGTTCTCTTTATTTTGCACACACTTACATGTACTAAAATTTCCTCAAATGTTACATCCTTCCTAATTTCTCTTTCAACATTATTCATTCTACGATTTTAATCTGTCCGTATGGCCATATCTGGAATAAGTTACATAACAGCTTAGTAGCAGGAAAACTTTTTACTATATCAGTTTTATAAGTTAGCATATCAATTGCTTATTACTGGGTATTTGTTCTCAAGTATTATATAAGATAATTTCAGCTATTAAATACATATATGCTATTTAGTTTTAATCAATTTTAAAAGTAAATATCAGTATGTAAGAATGATTCTATTTTGATGTAGTGTGACATTTTCTTATTCTTTCATATAATCTTTAAAATGTGTAGAGCTATAATAAAGAATTCCAAACCAATACGTTGGATTCTAATTTAATGTATTCTTCTGAATATTTTTTTTTTTTTTTCTGACATAATGCCATCACAGTTGCATTCCAGCAGTTATAAGGACTTATTTGACAAAATTTAATAGACATTTATATTTTTTTTAGTAGAAAATATTTATAAGTATTAAAAATAAAGTAATCCAAATTTTATATTAATTATCTATAAACCACCTTTTTGAAAAATAAAAGCCGGCTTTTTTAAGTGGCTAAAACCAAAACAAGCCGTCCGGCTTTTTTTGGCCTGGCTAAAAGCCGGCAACCCTGATGTATACACATATACTTATGTGTATATATACATACATACGTATATATAACACTGGCGCCAGGCTAACCGAAAAGTACCAGAATAACTTTCTAAAAAAAAAGTTTTAGTTGTTAAAAAAAAGCAACACACTTGCATCCCTGCAAAATATGGTAACATAAATAATAAAAGAAAATAGCCTGATTGCCAGTAAAAAAGTTTTAGTCACCAAAATTTGGCAACTTCTTTTCCTTACTTTAACAGATTAAAAATTTAAAAAATCCGGTGATTAGACATCTTAGCTGAAATAAGCTTTTACACAGCGAAAAATATTCAAAAGGTAATAAATATCAGGTAGATTCGAAAATCCTATATTGCAAAGAAGATATTTTAAAAAAAATATTTTTATTACAAATTAGAACAAAATATTTTGCTTTTATTTAGAAAAGAAAAATTTTATTTGTGTTACTAAACAAATTAAAATACATATTACTTTCATAGAATCATTTTTAATACTTATAAGTTTAGTGTGACGCGGATGTTAAATTCTGAGTTCGAGTACACTGCGAAGGTAAAATAAAATAAAGGAAAAAGAAATTGGTCATACACTGATCGACATATATACCTCCTTCATAAAAAGCACAGAAATCCAGTGACTACGCACATCAAAGATTGTAGAAAATTTATAGGGGGGAGTCGAATTTAAAACTAAGAAAACTTCAAGTGAAAGTAATAAAATAACTAATTCAAAAAGTTCGTAATTTTAAATGTAATTTACCTACCAGTAATCTATATGATGCTCTGACGTTGCACAGTTTATAAATAAACCATGGAATAATCTATGAAATAAACAAGCCCAGTTAGAAATTGAAAGGAATTGCATATGAGTCGTTCATTTTCATCAAACGGTCTGTTCAAGTTGGACACGTAACACGCGCGCGCTGAGGAGAATGAAACATGGAGTGGATCTCTATCGTGGATGGAATAAACGTTGAGTGCATTCAGGAACAGATATGGATTTCATTAATTATAGTACTAATGATAATCTGTTGCAAATGAAAGAAGAGCTAGATGGCCGAATGGGTAGAGCATCGAACTCAAGATTAGGGGCTATCGGTTCGAATCCTACGCGGCCAGGATTGTACTTTATATATATATATATATATATTGGTTGCTTTTATGTAGAGTTGCAAAAATTCGCAGATTTTGAGGGACGGGAATAAACCCGGGAATTTTGGGAAATAAACCCGGAATTTTGGGGAATAAACCCGGAATTTTGGGGAATAAACCCGGAATTTTGAGGAATATTGGAAATTTTGAAGGCGTTTTGAAGATAAACAAAACCAGTTATTTTTCAATTTGAAATTTCCATTTTAAAGAAATTTCAGGGAAGAATGTTTCTAAAAGATAGATTTTACATCATGAATTCACAAAACTTATGATTTTACAGTCTAAGTCTTTATAATTTATTAGCTTTACAACAATGGCGGTTGTAAATAGGTGAGGATTTGAAAGTTTCTTTTAAAAATAATTTTTTTTATAAGTTTCTGTTGGCTCGCATATCTCTTATTCAGGCATACTTTATATTAATTTCCTAACGAGTTGCTTTGTATTTTTGCATCGATTTCTTTTAATTTTGTTCATTTTCTTTTTTGTTTACATTCGTTGATTCGAAGAACAGGGGTGAAGTTTATATTCATGCTAGGAAAGGTGAATCTCTCATCTGCCTCTTTCATGTTTTACTTTTCGACGGTTAAACTACCAAATTACTCATGATAATTTAATTTCTCTTACTTAATATTTCTGCAGCTTAAGCCTGTATTTCGTTAGTTTTCATGTAAACTGGGCAATTTTTTTTATGTTATTAGTTTTGTTTACATTGACAAAAATTGAAATCATTAAAAATAATAAATTAAAAATTTTTCGTGCTTAAAACTTTCTGAAAACTTCCGGAAATTTTAGAATTTCCTTCCCAAAAAACCCGGTTTATTCCCGGGAATAAATCCGGTTTTTTCCACCCTTTGCAACTCTACTTTTATAATAAATAAGAGATTTTGGAAAAGAATTTTTTTTATATTAATTACGCAGAAGGGAACGTCTACAGCAATAGAAAATTTTTGCTGAAAAATTATTTTAAACGCAAATATAAGTGTGATACATCATTTTAAAGCTAAAGAGTTGTATAGGAATTTGTAAGTTTTAATTTCATAAGAATAAGTCTACACCGAAACTGGGCTGGAAACTAACAGTATTGAAATTCATTTATAGTTCAGTAAAAAAATTAACTTATTGAGTTGTATGTTTTTTTTTTCCCTTTTTACTTCTGTTCATTAAATAAATTATTATGTATTGAATATAACAAGCTATTATTACATCCGTCAGATCTACATTGTTAAAAGGTTTTAGCCAAGGTATTAAATGCAATTTTAACTTTATTTTTTAGTTGATGATTAAATGTCACAAGAGTAACATAAAACATTTTAAAGTTTTAATTTTATAAAAACTACTTAAAATGTTTACCCAAAACTTCTAAATCTCTGATTCCGAGATAAGAGACAGGTTTTATTGTTTATGCTATGCGTGGAATAGGCTCTGGGATGTTGTCACAAGAGTAACTAACGTCTGTGTCACAAGAATAACAAATAACACTTTTGTCCATAGTTTGGCATAAAACTGCGTTACAACCAAAACAAACAGAATGCTTAAAGCACAGCGTCTAGAATACCTAGTGTGGAAATATTCTATCCAAACAGTGCTAAAAAATTTTATCCCTTAAATGTGCGACGATACTGCTAAAATGCCAAGTGTCGATCGCAGCGACATCTGCTGGATTTTCGTATTACTAGTATTACATTGTATAGACTAGCAATACCTTGTAGTTGTAGAAAATATCCTGCAGATGTCGCTGCGATCTGTATATTGCAGCAGCATCGTTGCATATCTAAGGTATACAATATTTTAGCGCTTTTTTTTAAGTATTACAGAGGTAGCCGATTTCTACACTATGTATTCTAGTCGCTATACTTAAAGTTTATGTTTTCTCCGTTATTAGAACAGTTCTTGAAATAGTTTCAACTATAATTGAGGTTATTTTGTAAATTTTAAGGAAGGTAAATTATCTTTATTAATGTTTTTTTAATGGATGATTTTATTTTTATTCATTTTTGTTATTACTTAAGATTATACAATAATCATGACAAGTAAGAGATAGATTAAAAGGACTCAACTCGTGTCATTTTTGTGTGCTTTCTTTTGGTTTGAAGCATACGGTTACAGCGCCTAGAAGATACAGTGTGGAAAACGGCTACAAAATAGTGCTAAAAAATTGAATCCCATAAATGTATAATGATGCTGAATAACAAGATGTCGATCGTAGCGCCATCGTAGTGATTTAAAAACGATAGTCATTCTAAAAGAGACTCTTTAACCTATTTCACGTCATTCCTTAACTAAATTAGCTTATAACAGACTAAAATATCTTATATTTATAGTTTCCGATATTTAACATTCTATAATTTTTGAAAACACAGGGTTTATATTGAAAAGAGTTACGAGATGGCGCTCGTATCAGCATATTGCCGCTGAGCATTGTTGGAGATTTATGGGATACAAGTTTTTAGGACTTTTTAAAGCATTATAGGAATAGCCGTTTTCCACACTGTATCTTCTAGGCGCTGTAACACGGTCTTTGATCAGATATTTTATAGGCTTTGTAAAGGTTGGGTTGATTTTTGACGGCCAATTATCTACACGAGGGATATAGGCCCGGGGGGAGTGCCCTCCGTGGGGGTCTTTCTAAGGGAACCTAATCCGTATTAACGCATGGAAGATCCACGGCTCGAAGAAAACCACGAAAACTCCGAAAGATTAGGCCGACGGGCGCGATTGGGATCGAACCCAGCACTTCCCGTCTACCAGCTTCGAGAGCAGAACCTCTCGGCCACTGGTGGGGCAGGCTTTGTAAAGCTTCGTTTACTAAATTCTACTGTATGAGCTACAGAGATTCTTATAATAACTCTTATGGAAAGGATACTGATAGTATATTTTAAAGGAAAGATTTTAATATTGCTTCTTACACACGACATTGTTTTAAAGAGCAGGAAAATTTTGCTAAGCGCTAAAAATTGTAGAGAAAAATAAGAATGAAATTGAACATGTTGATTTGAAAAAAACAAAATTTACTATGTCAAGTGAAGAAAAGTCTTAGAGCCAGCAAAAACTCCAGCATGAGAATGAAAATGTTAAGAAAAGGAAAAAGTAGAGAACTAGCTAACCTCAGATTCTGTAACAAAAAAAAATGTCTAATTTGGGAAGATAACATCGAAGAATTATTTGAAACGGGAGTCCATAATACAGAACTTCTTATAAGTTATTGCGAACACAGTACTGATAAAATGTTTATCAACATTTTGTCAATACTGTTATTTTCTCAACACTTACACAGGATTATTTTGATAATGGCAAAAAAAATAACAATTTCTCAATGAATCGTTATGCCACTGGATTTTCTGAAAACTGCACATTTTTATGCCAAGACTAAATTTTGATACAAAATACTGCATTGCTAGTCAAATCCACAAGCAATTGTACTTTCAGCCCTTATTTAGTATGATCCCAATAAAATAAAATCTTATGCTATTACTTCAGACAATGTAACTCATTATCAATTTTTTGTAAATGCTCTCGTATGTAAAATTTCAACATGGCATCTTTAAGGGAATGTACGTTCCTATAAAGTGTATCCGTTTTGCTTTTTTATATGATAGTTGATTTTAATTAAAACGAAAATATAACTATGCAAATATGCCTGAAATGAATCAGACTTCTTTCTCAATTAACTTAATTGGGCATATATTTTTTTTTTCAAATACTCCTGATACAGATGCTGTAGATTTATTTTGTGCTGTTGTATAATGATATATGTGTAATGAAGTGCGTGCTAAAAAAGGAATTCTGAGGAATACTGCTTATTTTGTTAAAATTTTTCGTGGAAAAATAAAAGTAAGCGTACTCCATATATCAGATGAAGAAATAAAACAATAACGTTTCATTACTGTGAGAGAAAATAGCCACAACGAAGGGCATTCAAGAAATACAATTTGTTAAAACCATGAAAAATAACGCTATCTATTACAAATCATACACTAATATGATTTGTACAAAGAATTTGTGTTTTATTGAGTAAATAATGATACAGGAGAAGCTGCAAGTGATATTATTGATAATGAAGACAATGATTTATTCTGTTCTGTAGCAGAAACTGAGAGGTTGCTATGTGGTTATAGTGGGTCGTTCTAAAATATGATGATTTAAAGATTCGTGGTTTTACTACAATTGCAGTGGTAAACGAAAATTATCAAATAAAGTGCTAAGAGCTATTTAAAGTAGTGATGGGCGATTCTGGAAAATTTGAGAATCGATTAAAATCGACATCGTTTAAAACAGAATCGATCGCAATAAGAATCGACTCCCATATTCTAGAATCGATACTTGAATCGATATTTCGATGTTCACAGATTCACACATATAAAGCTGAAAATTAGTAATTCCAAAACGTACGGAATCAGCAGGGCCGTAACGACTATCTCTCACCTCCATCTGTGGGGGCCCTGGACAATGTTAGCGGCCCAGAACTAAGCTACTACAGACCTTTGAGTCAAATAATAAGGTTTTTAACTTTTAAAATTATTATTTTTAAGATCTAATTTTGATAATAATTTATATTATATTTAAATTTATCTTTAAAAAAGATCTTGGTCATATATATAAAAAAAAAAAGAAATGATTTTTTTTTTCATCCGGAAAAGATGTACTTTCTACTCTTATTTCCTTCAACCAAACAGATGGGGACTTACTTCCTATAAACTCCCTAAAACGTGTATAAACTTCTTAAAAATGCGCACGAGCGAAATTTTGAAGGCTCTAAATTTATTTAAAAAGTTAAATGGTTTTTCAGTCTTTTTAGGGTCTCCTATACGCGTGGGGGAAATACAAATATTGCAAATTTTCTTTTAAAATAGCTGTGATGAATGTAATTAACCAATCATCACATACTAATTATCCCCCAATTAATAATCAAAAATTTCCTTTTAATAATATATTTAACTAAAATTTCTTTCCCTTTTTAAAATATATCTCCTTATCTCATTTAGTTTATAAATATCTTTCTTTTTAATGTTTACTAAATTTTCAGCTGTTAAGAAAAAAAAAATGTTCTCATCCTAGAGCCATTAACAATGAAATCATACTTTTCTCTGGTTAACAAATAAATAAAAGTATATTCCTTGATTATATGTTTCTTTCTTTTTTTTTTCCCAGCAGTAATCTAAAAGCTATAAACAGTTATTGACTCATTCGCTGACATGCAGAGTGCACTCACTGAAACAATAATAAATAAAAAAGAAAAGTATCGAGTTAAACTGATGGCATTGAGCTCACAGTCTATTCAAGTGTATTTTCTACTCTTACTTCAAAGAATGCCTTTCGAAAAATGAATTAAGGGGGAATCAGCCCCCCCCCCCCCGGTCACATCTCTATACTTAAACAATAAGCCTCCAAATCTCATCAGGGAAGCGCTTTATCAGAATAAACTGGTTACCAAATTTGAAGCAAATCAGATAGAAAAACCCATCTATCTAAATTAAGGGGGGTTAGCTCCTGTTGCTCCCTTTATATTTAAACAATGAACCTCCAAATTTAATCAGGGAAGCGTCTTATCAGAATTAACCGGTATACCGAAATTGAAGCAAATCTGATAATTCTGCATGAAAAACCCATTTATCTAAGTGGGGGGGGGGGATAGCCCCCGTACCCCCGTCCTTTATGCTTAACCAATGAACCCCCAAAACTAATCAGGGAAGCGCCTTATGAGAATGAACCTAGAAAAAAAATTTGAAGCAAATCGGATATTCCTATCGAGCGTTACGTATGTACATACATAACAGAAACTGCGGGCATATTAGCTCTCAGGCTTTGATAGCCTGTGAGCTAAAAAGAAAAGTGCACAGTTAAACTGATGGCATTGAGCTCACAGGCTATTCACACTAACTGTATATTATGCTCTTATTTCAAAGAATAATGCCCCTCGAAAAATAAACTAAGGGGGGGATTGCCCCTCCCGTTTCCCCTCTTTATACTTAACCAATGACCCTCCAAATGTCATCAGGAAAACGCCTTATCGAAATAAATCGGTATACCAAATCTGAAGCAAATGGGATAGCAAAACCCATTTATCTAAATTAAGGGGTATTAGCCCCTTGCTCCCCCCTTCATATTTAACCAATGAACTTCCAAATCTAATTAGGGAAGCGCCTTATCAGAATAAACTGGTATACCAAATTTGAAGTAAATCGTATAGCAAAACCCATCTATCTAAATTAGTGAGGGTATTATCCCCTCGTCCCCCCCTTTAGACTATAACAATGAACCTTCAAATATAATCAGAGAAACTCGTTATCAAAATTAACCGGTATACCAAAATTTGAAGAAAATCTGATAATTCTGCATGAAAAACCCATTTATCTAAGCTAACGGGGGGGGGGGGGGTTAGCCCCCGTTTCCCCTTTATACTTAACCAATGAGCCCCCAAAACTAATCAGGGAAGCGCCTTAGCAGAATGAACATAGAAAAAGAAATTGAAGCAAACCGGATATTTCTATCAAGAGTTATCGCGTTACATACATACATACAAAACCGACGGGCACATTAGATCTCAGGCTTTGATAGCCTGTGAGCTAAAAAGTGCCAAGAGCGTGTAACTAGTGGGGGGGGGGGGCAGAAAATAAAAGAGGACATTAAAAGCTTTCCAACAATATGTTACACGAGATGGTTTGCAATAAACAATAAATATGCCCCTCGGGGGACAGGTAAGTCTCAAACGGTGGGAGGGGTGACCTCAAATGTATCTTTGGTCAAGGTTTCAAAATGTGGATTTATAATAAAATAGAACGCGAATTGGGCATTTTTAAAATAGCATGCATATTTTGAACGGCCCTGTAAATTAAGATTCTGGAGGAAGGGAGGGGGGGGGGGGACGGAAAGGATTAGAAGGGACGAACTTGAAAAATACAACATAATAAACTAGTAAACCAAATAACTAGGCTTCTAAACAAAAGTATAACGATTTAACCTAGTATTGAATTCAGGGGTTGACCCGGGGGAACATTGGAATGTCCCTCCCGAAAGTTTTGAGATTTTATGCTTTTTAATGGACAAATGTGCACCCCCCCCCTTACGGAACTCTAAAATCCCCCCCCCCATCCCGACCGGAGCAGTCTAGAAATCAACCCGCCATTCAACACTGAACCTAGAAAGAAAAAAAAAAAAAGGCTCTTATACAAAATTTTACAGCAATTCTGCCACTAAAACAGTAAAATTGGAGGAATCTATTCAACCCGAATCGTGGATCATGCGCGATGCGATTTGAATTGAAGTAAATCAAAAAATAACAATTTCACCCACATCTAAAAATCGGCATCGAATCTGAACTGAATCGATTCGCCCGAATCTAAAGAATTGAAGTAAATAAAAAAAAATAGCGATTCTGCCCGCATCTAAAGATCGGCATCGAATCGAAACTGAATCGATTCGCCATTTCTGATCTTAATTTACGGGCAGAATCGATGCGTTAATTTTTTCTTGCTTTCTTTTGTCTTTAGAAAAAGAAAGCGTTGGATTCGTGAAAAATTTCGACTTCCGGTTTTCGAAGGATTTATAGTTTTAGAAGATCTCGTGTGGAATACGATTTGACTATTTTTATACATTGTCTGTCTGTCAGTCTGTCTATTTGTTTGTCTCTGACAAAAAAATTGTGGGCGGTCTATTTCAAGAACTAATGCATCGAATCTGTTGAAACTTTAGATTCAATTAGACTTTCATATAAATTGGTGCTGATTACTTTTTGATGTAAATCTACCGGCAGGTGGCGCTGCTATGCTGCATTTTCCCCGATTTTCGCAATAGCTCTATCTCAAGAACTAATGCAAGGATTTTCATCAAACTTCACATTCAGTTAGACGTTGGCATAATTTGTTGCATATTAGATTCCGGTGTAAATCACCCGACAGGGGGCGTTGTTATGCAGATTTTATCAGCAGTGTTGAATTCAGACAATTTTCTCCGGGAGGGATTTCTGCGGATCCAGAGAGGGACAATTCAGAGGGGAAGGGGATTGGACTTTTGTACATTAAGCATAAAATCTCAAACCTTCTGGGGGGGACATTTGAATGTTGCACGGGGGGGGATGTCCTTCCGGGGTACCGCCGCAATTCAACACGTTTTTCTGGATTTAAACGATTTTAGGGATCATATCTCAAGAACTAATGAACGGAATTTCATCAAACTTAATATTCTGACATAAGTTGTTCATGATTAGGTTTTCGTGTAAATGATATAACAGGTTGTGCTGCCATGCTGCTTTTTTTTAGCAGTGTTGAATTCAGGCATTTTTCTCCGGGAGGGATTTCTATGGTTCTGGAGAGGGACATTCTAGAGTTTCGGGTGGGGGGAAGAATTGGACTTTTGTCCATTAAGCATAAAATCTCAAATCTTCATGAGGGACATTTCAATGTTCCGGGGGGGGGGCGGTTGTCCACCCATACCAGCCCCTGAACACGATATTAGCGATAATATCTCAAGAAGTAATGACCGGAATTTCATCAAACTTAATATTATGTGTCATTGACATAAGTTGTTCCTGAGTTTTTCGTGTTAATCATGTAACAGGCTATACTGGTTTTTCTTTTGTTTTTTTTGCATGATATTCGTGATAGCCATATCTCAAAACTAATGCACGAAATTTAATCAAACTTCATATTCTGTTACACTTTCAGATAAATAGATCCTTATTAGGCTTGGGTGTATACTGCCCAACAGCTGCCGCTTTTATGCTCTTTGAATTGGGATTTTCCGTTGCGGACATCTAGGCTAATATCAGACGAACGTCTTTTTGCACGCTTTTTTTTTCGCTCTTATACCGTCCCTACACATGATAGAGAAGGTGTAGGGATGGCGTAAGAGCGAAAAAAGCATGCAAAAAGACGTTTGTCTGACATTAGCCTAAGAGGATGTGGGCCGAAATTCAATGATTTATTAGGAAAATGCAATGCTTATATTTTCTTTTAAAATGCACATACTTCAACGAACCTATCCTTTTTAAATCCTCATGATGTGCATAGGTTATCATTTAAATTTGACACTGTGATAGCGAATTTTGAAGTTTTAACATTTATGAGGCAGATGAAAGTTTTGGGATTGGCACATCCAACTACTTTATCTTCAATTTTTGAAGGAAAATGAAATTACCTTATTTTGTCTTAGAGACATCGATTAAAAAATTCATAGTTATCGATTAAATCGAGTTGGCCATAGTATCGATTTAAAAAATCGAAATCGCCCATCACTAATTTAAAGCATAAGGAATTCTCCAGTTTGAACCTGATGATCACAATACTTGTGATATATATTTTGTTGTTTATATTTGAAGTCTTTCAGAATTCATTGAATGCAATGTCTTAAAAAATCCCGAGTTAACTTGGGTTGTAAAGTTTTATTTCATAAGATTTTAATGAGTTAAATCGGGTTTGGATTTTTTTTAAATTATTATTGCGCAATACATTAAAATGCATTTATTTTTTAATAGTTTCTGTAGCGAATAGTTGAGTTTAGATGAACGACTGAAGTATGTCATAAAAATAGGCTAGTTTAGAATGTATTGCAAGAAAGGTCGATTAAGGGATTAAAGATCGATTTTTCAGCTTTTCACGACGAACCTATTTTGCTAACATTTTTTTTTCATTTGGCTACTGTTTTCTCTTTTTGATTAGCCAAATTGCTAACGTTCATTAAAAGTAAGCGAGATCTCTGCATTTAAGTAAAAATTTAAAAATAGAGCATTTTTCAGAATATTTGACCGCAAGCCATAGTATACTGAATTACAATGTTAATGATCCCATAAGACAATGACATTCAAATGAGTCTCATTATAATTAGATTCTTTAGAAAGAAAGAAAGATGTCGGAAATTGTACGTCAAAGTGGCAAATGAGGTGCGTTGGTTGGTACTATAACTAGCTTTATAAATATTCAGATCTTGGTGCAATAGCTGTTGCACTCTTACGCAATAAATGCATGAATGCAAAATTTTATTACGATTATATGAAATTCAGCAATACGGAAATAATATGACTCCATCTTAAATAGGAAGCAATCACCATGCCAATGTCGAATCATTACCTAATATGGTATATCATTAAATTAATTACGTATATGATATGATTTAATAGAATGAAGAAAATTTTTATTAATATCTTTTTCAGTTTTGATTCGATTTTCATAAAATTTGAAATTACTCAACAAAATTCTAAAATGATTATACAGTCGGACCTTGTTATCCCGACACCCGGTTTTCACGCCACTCAGCTTATAGCGCCAGTTTTTCAAAGTCCCGATTTTCTGTATATGATTGTAATGTAAATAAACTCCGGATTTTACGTCGTTGAATAATTTTCAACTCCGGATATACCGAAAGTTTAGGAAAATTGATCACTTTTAATCTTATAAGCCCGGAAATTAAGCAGTAAGAAATGTCTTAGCCAAACTTTTCACAAAAGTGTCTAAAATACCAATTGAGATAAATGAGAAATTTTACTTCAATCCTTCATCTGAATAAATAAACCCACACACTATGAATGACCACTTTAGCTCCAGATAGATGTTTCAGTCTACTCGCGGTCTTTTTGTTCTGGTCAGGCGGCGCTTTCTTGTGGTTACACGGCATTTTTCATCTGACTAAAACAAAAGCATTGCATTGTGTTGAAACGATCAGAAATTATCTAACATCCATTTTTCAAACAACGACTATTGATTACAATTCACTGTATAATATTGAAAAAAGAATTGTAGGAAGCACATCTAGGGATAAGCAAATCTTATTTCATGAATATTTCGTGTAACAATTAAAAAAATGTCAACATAAATCTGATTTTTGTTATTTTCAATTTCATTTTTGTGTTTATTTTGTTTAATAATAATGTTTTATTACTTAAAACTGCAAGAACAGTTATGAATTTAAAATTGTCATTAATTGAAAATACAGCTTATTATTAACATATTTGTCTCTAACTCCGGTTACCGTGACACCCCGCTTATGACGACACTTTTTTTCTTGTCATTAGAGTGTCGGGATTAACGATCTTCGACTGTATATATTAAGTTTGAAACCATTTGATTGAGTATTTTTGCACTGCTATATGCGGACAGTCAGACCGACCAGACGACACCCACAGATCCAACGTATAACGCACCTAAAAATAATTAAAATAGCCATAATTTGAAATTCCGTAAAAGAAACGAATCGATTTTTTAAAAAATATTCCTATTTAATTTATTACGTCAAAGTAAACTTCTATAGGTTCCGTTAACAAATGCAGACGTCAAAAGTAAGAGAGAAAAATCCATACTTTTTAACCCATTCATGCCCAACGTCCCATATTTGGGACGTTTCGGATTTTAACAAATTTTCATAATTGTCTTCTTCTTTAGAACACGAAAATTGAATGAAGTGATTGTCTATAAATGACTTTATCTATTACCGAGAGATGACAGCATTAGATTGCTATTTATTTGCTTAAAGGAAGGCCTTTTTCCAGTGATTTTGTTGAAAAATGTTAAGCCTTTCAATATCACAAAAATAGCAATTTAGAGCGTTTTTCACTCCTGCAACTCCCAAGTGGTAGTAGCACCGACATAATATACAGCCTATGTTGGAGCAGTGTTTCTCACTATCTATTTGTAACCATAACTTTTGAAATCGGTTTGTTTTTTCCTGAGATTCATAAAAATTGCAATTTAGAACGTTTGTAGAACCAACGCCCCCTAGATATTTGAGAAAGCCTTGACACGTGTCACGAAAACGTCATACAAAGCAGGCAAAACAAAGAAAAAAAAATCATTCATTGGCTCGTGGATATTCACGTGCCAATGAATGATTTTTTTTTCTTTGTTTCGCCTGCTTTGTGTGACGTTTTCGTGACGCGTGTCCAGGCTTTCTCACGAGCCAATGAATGATTTTTTTTCTTTGTTTTGCCTGCTTTGTGTGACGTTTTTGTGACGCATGTCAAGGCTTTTTCAAATATCTTGGGGGGTGTTGAATTTTCGCGAATTTTCACCCCTTTTAAATTTCGAATTTTGCAGGAATTGCAGAGATCATTTTTATCTTATAAGTAACGATCATGCCAAATTTCATCGCCCTTCGGGCTAGTGGCAGCAGAGGCGTCGTCATGGGGGGTTATGGGGGGACCCCCCCCCAATAGCAATGTCAATGCATGAAATTTGAGCTTACAGTTGGGAAATTATAGATTTTTGAAATAAAAAGTAAAAAAAAAAGAATTTTTTATTGTTTTGCTGACTACTTTTCTGAGTTCTGTAATAGTAAAATAGTGAAACTTAAAAAAAAAAAAAATGCAAAAAGCAGCCAGACTCAATTTTTCATTATCTTTCTCTGTACTACGAAAACATCATACATCTACCAGCCCTGAATTTCCCTACTGTTGTCTATCAACAGTGTCTCTAATACATTTCCTCCAAAACTTTGTTCCTTTCTCAAAAATCTAAAAATATGAGGCTATTTTCATATGAAGTACGATTATGACTCGTATACAATTGAAGACAAAAACTTTCATTAAATGAACCAATCATTATAATTTTTATGTTTTTAGTTTCAGCATTTTTCTTTGGAAAGATTTTTTTTTTTTTTTTGCATATAAGTATTAAACGTAAATATAATTCATTATTAAACACACATTGAACATATCGTTTTAGTTCGAAAATAGAGCAATTTGTTTCACGTTGCGAAATTTTTGAATTGTTGGGAAAATTTTGAACCATAACCACTCAAAAATTTTTTTATAGCTACGCCCCTGAGTGGCACTTACATAAAATACAGCCTATGTTGGAACCGCGACTATCACCATCATTTTGCCGCCATTACTTTCAAGATCGGTTCGGTTCGGTAGTTCCAGAAATTACCTCTACAAATAAACAAATACGCAAACTTTACTTCTTTATAATATTAGTATGGATATGTGCTTTAAATATCACTATACCTAACAAAGCAAGGCCTCTATACATCGTTTTTGCATTGTTTTGTTATATATTTCTTATGCTGTATAGTAGTATGGTTGCCATAGGTGAGATTTTGCTTCGCTCTGCGTAGCACAACCTTATCGGGGGATATCATACAACGAACCCTCAAATCTTTTTTGGCTTAAGTGAAATTAAAGTGAAGAGACCAACTCTTCAACCGGAGGTGCATAGAAGTGAAGAGAGGAGTGGTGAGTTAGTGGTGGCTTCTCATAGTTGTAAGATTAAAATAAGGCAAACGCAAGATAAATTTAGGGCATCCGAATAAAAATATTACTTTTGTTTTGGGATTGAAGCAAGTGTGGGTTATGTAATAATATAATTCTATTCGAAATAGTCACAAAGAGCGAATGTAAATAATTTTGTACACATCAGTTAGTGTTTAGTAAACCTTATATTTAAAATTACAATATGGATCCCTTCCATGGGCTGTCTTGACACTACATATGCTACACACAAATGACCTCGCATCTGCATCAGATTATGCATCAGCATGGGCACGAAAATGATTTTTTAAACTTGATTCACTTCTAAATACCTCTTGACAAACATCACATACAAAAGTTTTTTCGCCAGTATGTTTTCAAAGATGATCTCTTAGAGTGAAATTTCTGGAAAATGATTTTTGACAGATATAAGAAACAAACGGTTTCTCACCAGAGTGGCTTTTAAGATGAAGTCTCAAAGCGCTTTTCCTGGGAAATGATTTTTACAGATACCACAAACAAATGGTTTGTCTCCTGTATGGATGCGACAATGCTCTTTCAATTCAAATTTCAAATGGTTTCTCACCAGTGTGGATTCGCAGATGAGCTGTTAGAATGCTTTTTCTAGAAAATGATTTTTGACAGACATCACAAACAAACGGTTTCTCACCAGAGTGGCACTGAAGATGCTCTCTTAAAGAGCTTTTCCACGAAAATGATTTTTGACAAACATCACAAACAAATGGTTTATCTCCTGTGTGGATGCGACAATGAGCTTTCAATTCAGATTTCGATGCAAATGATTTTTGACAGACATCACATACAAACGGTTTCTCGCCAGTGTGGATCCGAAGATGACGTTTTAAAATGCTTTTTGTGAGAAATGATTTTTGACAAATATTGCAAACAAATGGTTTCTCGCCAGTGTGGATCCGAAGATGAAGTTTTAAAATGCTTTTTGTGAGAAATGATTTTTGACAAACATCACAAACAAATGGTTTCTCGCCAGTGTGAATCCGAGAATGACGTTTTAGAATGATTTCTGTGAGAAATGATTTTTGGCATATACTACATACAAATGGTCTCGCTTCTGCACTAGTATGGACACAAAAGTGAATTTTTAACTTTGATCTACTTGTAAATGCCTCTTGGCAAATATCACATACAAATGGTTTCTCCCCAGTGTGGATTCGACTGTGATCTTTTAAAAGAGCTTTTCTAGAAAATGATTTTTGACATACATCACACACAAACTGATTATCTAAAGCATGCACACCATTTAAATGATCTTTCAAACTATTTTTATATGCGAAAGTTTTCTGACACAAATCACATACAAATGGTTTATCTCCAGTATGGATGCAAAGGTGAGCTTCTAATGACTGTTTCTCTCTAAATGTCTTTCCGCATATATTGCACACAAATTGCTTCACAGAAGTGTGGGAAAGACGATGATATCTTAAATTTGTCTTATGCGAAAATGACTCTTGACATATGTTGCACACAAATGGACTTTCTCCAGTATGTATCCGAACATGATCATTTAAAGTAGTTTTACGAGTAAATGCTTTCTGACACACATCACATACAAATGGTTTCTCACCCGTGTGGATTTGTAAATGCTGTTTTAAATGTGATATTTTAGAGAATGATTTTTGACATATATCACATACAAATGACTTTGAGTGCATGAGAAGATGTTCTCTAAAACTGCTTTTAACTGCAAATGCTTTCTGACACACATCACATACGAATGATTTCTCTCCAGTATGGGTGTTAAGATGACATTCTAAGTCTTGTTTTTCTTTAAATGATTTTTGACATATATTGCACACACATAGTTTCTCACAAGTATCGATGAGAAAACTTTTATTAGTTTCTAAGGAAATTTCACGAATCTCCATATTCGTGTAAAAGCAAAATCAAATTTTGTACACGCACGCAGCAATTGATTTCTTAGTTGGAATGGATGTTAATTAGAAATATAGTCAACAAAAAAGCACCAATAAAATTTTAACTTCTGCAAATCTTTAATTCCGTAGAATCTACGAACGAAAATGAAAATATTTTTTTAAAAGTGTAATATGCATAATAACATAAAGAAATAAAACAGTTATGCTTAAATTCTTTCACAGTTTCAAACAATAAAAAGAAATCTTTTGACAATATTTTCACAGACATATCTATATACCGAAATTTTCAGCAGTTAAATTTATAATCAAAGATGAGAATTAATACTAATGCATACTGTATGTAATCAACAGAGATTTTAATAATATAACTGTTCAAATAAAGTTGAGATTTATATTTAACAGAAAATTTTACACTTACTTAAAAGATTCTGCATACTTTAGAATAAAAGTTGAAAATTGACTCATAGCAACATTTATGAAAAAAATTTGAAAAGAACTAATCCTTTACATTCGATCAGAAAGTTTATCAGATTAAGAATCATTGATTGATTCAAACGTAGAATCTTGTCTTAACCCTTTCATGCATAAATTATTTTTCATTATTTTCCATTATTTAAAAAAAAAAAAAAATCTTTTTTGTGACAAATGAGAATCCATTATAAAATATTTTTAGTATCGTGCTGCATGCTAGCTAATTACCTGTCCATAAATCAGATCTCCATAAATGAATACTGAATTTTTTTTTTGCTTTTTAGGGCAATATTTATCTGTCCTCATATGAGGCCCGTATGAATGAAAGGGTTAAAAAACCTTTCTAATCCGCTGCGGCAGCGTATCTAATACATAAAAAAGAAAATTTGTCTGTCTGTAATTCTATACAAACCCAGTTTGGAAGCCAGAATTGTGAAATGTTACGTACATGTGTATTAAAACACGGCCGAGGCAACTAAAGTAATCCGAAATCGAAATAATTTTTAGTTAATTTTTAATTAATAAAAAAATACAAATTTAAAAGCCTTTTCTTATCAAATTTAAACATTTTTCGTTATAGCAGTTGCTAACAATTAAAAATCAAAAATAAAATCCTTACCACAACAATTGACCACACGCACTGAGCGGAGCTCACAATATTTCCCACAAGCATTGCAGTATTTGATTGCTTTTGGACAACGCTTGTGCTATAGCTGATTAGCTATAATCCATCGTGACGTTGCATGACGTCAGTAATGCTTGTCGTCCATTACTTTTCTATTGTAAGATTTCCATGTGAAAAATTAAATAAATAGTTTGACAAATTAAAAAAAAAGTGAATATGACGTCATATTGGAAATATAATGGGCATCAGCAGTATAAATTTATATCGCCATATGAGTTTGGAAAAACGTATTGAAACATGGAAATATTGACATATTTTAACATTTTGAGGTCCTCTGAATTTGTTTTCTACATTTTGAAATTTATTCCATATATATACATGTGTGTATGCGTGTATATTAGAATTTCCACAAAGGTTTAGGTCCCTAGAGAAGAGATTATTTTTAGTGAAGACGTGGAAAAAAGATTTCAGATTTTTTAAAAATAAAATTCATAGAATTTTTGTACTTGCCATTTTTCTGTAATCATAATTTTTTTCTAATTACAACTCGGGAACAACTTTTCATCAAAAGGTTTTAATCTCGGTGTCAATCCACATCACAGATTATATTTACTAAGTAAGTAGGTAATCTGTCGTCCGGATTAAATGAAAAGAAAAAAGAGAAAATTTCGTAAATTAGAGATCATTCTTAGTGAAGAAGTGAAATAAAGATTTTAGATTTTTAAAAAATAAAATTCATAGAATTTTTGTACTTGCCATTTTTCTGTAATCATATATTTTATTTTAATTACAACTCGGCGACAACTTTTCATCAAAAGGTTTTAATCTCGGTGTCAATCCACATCACAGATTATATTTACTAAGTAAGTAGGTAATCTGTCGTCCGGATTAAATGAAAAAAAAGAGAGAGAAAATTTCATAAATTAACACACAATCGTTGATTTTTTCAAAACAAACGTTCTTAAAATTCCGGGCAACGTCGGGTACTTTAGCTAGTTTGACATAAGATTAATAAACATGCATCAAAAATCAGAGGAAATAACGTACATTAACATTTTTATAGCACATGTTGCATGTTTGTTATCGTAGAAAATCTCTTTCACTCAGAGAGAGGGGGCAAGGGGGTAGAGAGTAACTGTGAGAAATTCCGTAAATTCCAAACATGTTTTATTCTTAATATTTTTGGGAATTCCCACCACATTACGTCAGCTCTTATGTGTATGTTCCCTCGAAAGACCGAAATTGTAGAATGTCAACTTTCACCGGTAAATGTCAACACATACCAAATGCGTCGGTGAAAGACCGAATATTTTATTATATATTCTTGTACATTCGGACCATATTCCCCATCCCAGATTACTACATTCAAATTACTGTTTTAAAAATTTAACCAAAGCAATGACCAGAAATCTGCAAAATGGACTATATTCCAAATCTGGGTTCGAGGCTGAAAAAAGTCACGTGGTACCGGTAATTTACCCAAAGAATTTCTAACTGATAAGAAGGAAGGCTACAACTGATTTCCACATGAACTGTTTCACTGGCTGGCGGGAACTTACATTACTTCTATGGAGCCTTCCCTTCTTTACG
The DNA here is from genome assembly GCA_963932465.1 of Maratus speciosus. Taxonomy (NCBI): domain Eukaryota; kingdom Metazoa; phylum Arthropoda; class Arachnida; order Araneae; family Salticidae; genus Maratus; species Maratus speciosus. Next base: position 187,566,609 of record OZ010798.1, on the reverse strand, counting down.
CTAGAAGTTTTTACCTTGACCACATGATCATAACGTAGATGGAATATAGTCCATTCTAAAGTCTGCACAACCTCAGATCCTAAGCTGTGCAAATTTGAGGGAGTCTGCTGTATTTAATGATTGAGATAAAATTTAATAAAATATACTCATAAGGTTTTTTTTTTTTTTTTTTTTTTTTTTTTTTTTTTTTTAATTTAACTTCCATCAAAATTGATAGTACAGTCAATTTTATGAAATCTGCACACCTAGGGACCAAGAGTTTTGCGGATTACGGAACGTCCCTTTGTTTACATTTTATTTTTTAAAGTCTGACTTTAAATTAGGAACAACTGCACAAAAATTACAATTACAATGGAAAAGTAAAACATAATGCAACATTACTTTAATATATTCAATAACTAAGTTAATTTAAAGAAAAATTATATACAATACAAATTTTACTTATTATTCATTATATTAAACATTGGGACAACACAATGGTAGTTTCAGTTTTGGTTTGTTGTCAATGATTTTTTTCTGTATATGAACACATATTACTTCTTGCTCAGCGATAAAATTTTGTTACTCAAAGAAATTTAAATATTTATATCCAATTACCAATTTATATTTAAATATTTATTCATTGGAAAATTGATAATTGAAAAAATATATAAATTTAACTTTATGAGTTTAACTGTTAATGAAAAATTTCATTATTTACATTCCAACATGCAGTGCAGATAATAGACGTTTGCGGATTATATGTTGACAAATTTCACAGAGTTGACTGTATACATAATACAGTAATGAATTGTTATTATTGGCTGATTTTCTATGCATTTGCTGCCATTGTAAATCTGCTTGTAACCATTTTAATTTCATTATGGTCAGGTTTTACTGCATTCCAGTCAAACATTGGAAAACTAGTATGTTGTGGCCATCACAAAACTTTCTTCTATATAAATCACGTCAATTAAATCATTTAAATAATACAAAAAAAAATTACGTCAATTTAGCACCAATTCATGTCAAATTATATCTGAATTTGAAGTTTGATGAAAATTCGTGCATTCGTTCTTCAGATAGAGCTATAGTGAAAATTCTGAAAAATGCAGCATAGCAGCGCCACCTGTTGAGCGATTTGCACCAAAACATAAACAGCAGTAACTCATATCAAGGTATACATGAATCTGAAGTTTGTTGAAAATCCAAGCATTAGTTCTTGAGATAGAGCTATTGTGGAAATCGTGAAGAATGCTGTATAGCAGCGCCACTTGTTGAGCGATTTACACCAAAAACTAATCAACACCAATTTATATCAGGGACTAACTGAATATTAATTTTTATTAAATTCCGTTCATTAGTTCTTGAGCCCACAAAATTTGTGTCACACACAGACAGACATTTTGTAAAAACATGTTTTCTGGGTTCTCTGACACCTAAAACGTGTAAATCCGTCGAAAACCGGAATTCGAAAATTTTCATGAATCCAATACTTTCTTCTTGTAAAGATAGAAGAAAGTAAAAAAATATATTCAGTGTTTAGTACTCATTTTCCTTTGAAACCAAAGATGATGAAATTGGAAATAAACATCGGACATCTTAAAAGTTTCTATTTTATGGATTCTTTAAAATTTTTAGTTGTTTTAAGAAACACTTTGAGCAAATTATTTTTTTCATTTAAAGTGTATTTTTTTTAAGTGCCTATTTCATGATTGTGATAAAATGTAATAAAAAGTATGGATTTTTCTTTTTTTTTTTTTTAATTTAACATTCAACAAAATTGATAATACAGTAGAAGATCTTTATTACACAATTCTCCATATAACGCAAAACTTCTCAGATATAAACAATGAATTTTGCAGTTAAGAACCTGTATTTCCATTACATAAATTGCTACTTTTTAGAAAACTAAAACTGTTGCATTAACTCAACTTTCTATCCTTAATTCAGAACTTTTTAATAAAAAAATTGCAATTATAGTCGAATCTCGCTAACGCGAACACTCAAAGGGAAACTTATTTTGTTCGTGTTATCCGAACTTAAATACAGTAGAATCTCGATTATCCGAAGTAATTGGGGCCCATCCGCTTTCGGAAAATCGAAATTTTCGAATAACCGAGAATGCTTCAACTTTAAGATTAAGGAGAAATATATATAATATTTCGTATTATGGTAACAAGTGTTTAATAAAAATAAAGCAATAGCAAAATAGAAAGAAACAAGAACAAATTACCTGAATTTTAATTTTGAAATTAAGTACCTTTTACATATATCACAAGGGTTTGAAAAAATGTTTTGTTTCTAGCAGTTTCGATTGCCTTTGCTTCGAAGCTCTATCACAGCGTTTTTTAATATTATTAGTTCACCAGTATCACAGTCTTTCTGTTGCTCCAGCCATGCCAAACCTTTAGCAAAACATTCAAAAGCTTTAGAATTACTAATTGGTTCGTTTTCTTCGTTCCACTCCGCAGCTTACAGGAGTTCAAGTTAAATTCGAAGGAACTCTAAGAAAGGGGATTGAAAATATTTATATGTACTCGTAGTTCGGAAAGGGCCTCTTGTACACAAGGAATATGATAGTTAAAAAAAAAAAAATCAAAATGGATTTTGCACACAAAGAATGTGACAGTAAAAAAAAAAAAAAAAAAAAAAAAAAAAAAAGCTTTAAAAATGGATTTTGGTTAATCGAGAGTTTTGGTTAAAAGAGGCTTTACTGTACATTACATACAACTGGAAACAGTTCGTGCTAAAAGTAATTCACGTTAAGCATCTTCGTGTTAACGAGATTTGACTGCATTACAATAAACATCTCTGAAACGGATGATTTGATACAGGTATATTTGGATTGGACCATATTCCTAAAGAATTTAACATTGTTTGGAATAATCTATATTATGCAAAAATTTATTAACTCCTGGTAACAAGAAATGCAGTACAGTATGGGACCCGTTATACAGAAACCCCGTATCCAGAATGCTCTGAAATCCGGAATGCAGAATGATAACAGAAAAATAATTTGTTTCATTTCAAAAACGTAAAATCGTGCAATATTTTTTAATGGTGTGAATGAGTTGTTGTTGAAGACTTAATTTAAAAAGAGAAAGAAATTATTACAGATTTGCTGGACTAAGCTAAAGAACTTTCATGTTCAGAAGCTCAATTGTTGGATCAAGAACCAGTAGAAGATTGTCTAATTGCTGATGACGATACTTCTGTAAGTGATCAGATGACTGACAGTGAGATTTATGACATAATACTGAGGGATATGTCTAATGGAAGTGAAGATGATGACAAGCAGAATGAGATGGTAAAAAGATTTTAAATGAGCCATTAATATTTTTCAATTGAACAACTGATTTGTGGAATGCAACAAACAAGCTACTCCCACAAACAGCAAATCGTGTCAGTGTACAGAAGCAATTAGAGCAAAAGACACACTATAAGCAACCAATCTTAATAAAAATGTTCTAAAAAAGCAAATCAAAGGATTCTGCTCTCTTCTTATATCCTAATGTAATTTTCTTTTTTATTTGAATAGTAATTTAGAAGGTTTATTATTTTGTGTAAATAAATTATTAAATTAACTAATTTATACTTATATATTTTCATATATTATTCATATTTTATACATTTCATATCGCTATTTTATACTATTCTTAACATTTATAGTAAAGTGTTCTGAATTACGGAAAAACACCTTATACAGAATATCTCAGGTCCCAAGCATTCTGGATAACGGATCCTATACTGTATAAAGATACTTTAATGTATTTTGAAATGTTTCGAATAGGGAAGAGTGGGGATACTTGAACATAGGGGATACTTGAGCCACCCCTATTTTCTCTACAGTAGGTTAATTTTCCTTTCTAAAATTAGCAACATAATATATTTATAGTTCTGCACATGTAAAAATAAAAATCACATATCTTGGAACCATTTTGAAAGTATAGTGATTAATAGTTGTTTTTTCCCTATCTGAAGTAAATATTTAGGTGAGTGTTTTTTATATTTTTTTGTAATCAAAGTTTTGTTTTGAGCTGCAACAATATAGATAGATTTAATAAGTATAATTTCAGTTGTAGTTTGAATCTAAAATAATTCAAATTGCTGCATGCATTACTTAGTAAAAGTCTGATAAACAAAAATGTTAGTAGTGGGGATACTTGAGCCACTGAGATTGGGGATACATGAGCCATGCTCAACCATCCCTACTAGGAAATTAGACATATGGGTGAAACAAAAAAATATGTCTTTTTCATGTTCACAGATAGATTTTTTTTTTTTTTTTTTTTTTTAGGGGAAAACATATGTTTAAAAATGTATATTTTGTTAATGAAAATATACTCTTTTTTTCATTTTGACTAACAAAATAGTCTGTCTAGATAAATGTATGCATAGTTTTCAATTTAACTTTTTGACTAATATTAAAAATCACTTTTTTAAACTGATTTTACTGGTCATAATCTCTAATATTTTAACTAGTTAGGCCCCAAATATTAAAATATTTATTTTGTTAATGTAATATTTAAGATTAAATATTGTAAACTGAAATTGTAACCTCTGTTACTGTAACTTTTTTTTTTACTTAACCACCAACTGAGGATGAAACCCAAGTTGAAATGATCCTTCGACCACCAATTATCACTACAAAAAATGATCGTGTTACTAGTTTTGTTTTCACAACTGGTTTCGAAGAACTTAGTGTATCTTAATTTATCACTATGTAAAGCATTTATAAAATAATAAAAAGAAAAATATTATTTTTGTAGGTATTTTTAGTATTGGCTCAAGTATCCCTTCACCATGGTTCAAGTATCCCCATGAGGGGGATACTTGAGCCACAATGTAAAAGAAAAAGTAAAAATTTATTAAACAAAGAAAAATAGTTCAAAATTAACTGAAAATGGTTTTCAATTGAAGAAAAAATATCAAATTTTCAACTACAATATTTTATTTTGTTTTAAGAAAGTATAAAATATTTAAAAAAATTGAAATTTAAAAAGTGGCTCAAGTATCCCTATCTTCCCCTATATTTGGTCATGTTTACAAAGTAAATTTGATGATGTGTGAAATGCGATCCATATAATGCAAAATTCTATATAACGCACAACCTTGCGTTTTTAGGTTTGTGTTATAAAGATCTTCTACTGTATATCAAAGGTTTCATCAATATTACATTAAACAATATTATGGAAAATATTAATGCTTCCTAGAAATTTTATGACCAAAGCACAAGCCACATGTGCTTGTACAGAAAAATACAATCCTTACAGGATCCAACAGATTTGAAGGGGGAATGGTTCAGAAAGAGCATTTTGCTATCAGGGATCTGTTTAGGATGAAATTGGGTCCTTTAAAGGACCCTTCACAAAATTATTTATTTCAAAACAGGACCCTTCACAAAAATTTTCATCTCAAAACAGGACCCTTCACAAAAACTTTCACCTTAAAAAAGGACCCTTCACAAAATCCTTTGTCTTAAAAATAGGCCTTTTACAAACTTTTTCCAGCTCTAAACTATACTTTTCACAAATATAATCATTTAAAAGTAAAATCTGACCTTTCACTTTTACATATATAAAGAAAACTTATGTATTTTACATCTTTACAAAAATATATAAAAAAGAACCTGAATATAACGGTCATTTGAAATTCACAAAATTAGGTCTAGATTTTTCACAAATGTTAAAAAACCGTTTCACAATTTCACAAAAACAGGAACCTGGAAGAAAAGTCTGGACAGACCCCTTGCTATGCTTAAAAGAAATGCTCTTGGTCACTACATTTTTTTAAACAATTTATGCTCTGACAGGAATTTTAAGTCCCATTAATGAAAATGCAATATAAAATTTATTTAATACGTCTACTAATAAAAGTATAAGGTACTTTTCATACAAAATACTTTGCTGTATCACATTAAGTAAGCACAGTGAAACAGTTGAAGCTAAATAATTTTAATGTGGTTATTTTCTCAATTATTTACATGGATTTAGCTTTCTTCCTATTAAAAAACGTTTTATAAAAAATTTGCAACAACAAAACACCCCCCAGTTATAGATAGAATCACAATATATTGTAAGAATTTATCTTATAAGAAATGTGAGGAATCCATAAAAGTATCTTTTGTTAATTAATCTAATTATTCTTGTAAATACAATAGAACCTTGCTGATCTGAACCCTGCTAATCCAAAATTCCGGTTAATCTGAACCGATTTTATTTTTGAAAATTATTTACGAAAATATCATTTTCGATTTTATTTTCGAAAATTACTACATTTGAAGCATACCGTATTATGAAATTTTCCAGATTACAGGATGAATGTCTGGAAAACAGGGTTGCAAAAAAGCCGGCTAAAATTAAAAAAAGCCAGGCCGGTGGCTTTTATTGGTTTTAACCGGCTTTTTTGGCCATAATTGGCTTTTATACAATAAAGCATTGTAATTATAAACTACACATTTTAAAGTGTTTTTAATTAGTTTTAATGACATTTAATTGATTTACAGTTTAATAAGTAACCCAATTTCTCAATAATGAGGACATAATACTGGAATAAAACTTAGATGATTTTGCTAGTGATTTGTATTCAGAATTGCAAATATGTCTGCTAAATTTTAAAAGGGCCATACCAACTCCCAATTTTTTTTATTTTTACTGCTTTATAAAATTAAAGAGAACAATGGTTACTTAGTTATGTTTTATTACTTAATTTTAAGAGCTATTAATATACAAGTCTTATTTTATTTCTAGCAAACATTTAAAATTATACATAGTCATATTAATAAACACCACCATTTCTCACTATTAAAAACATTATGAATAGCATATGCATGAATATGCATAGCAACAAGCTTTTCAAAATTTTATTTTGAGAATTTTTTTTTCTTGTTTAAATGCTCTATTTTTTATACACTTATGTACCACTCTCCTCAAATAAAACATCTTTTCTAATTCCTCGTTTCCATTTTGATGTGTTACATTTTGTCATTAAGGCTGTTAAATCCAAAAGGGCAACTTTCTGACATAAGTTTTAATTTATTTTTGTCCAGAAATGCATGAAACTAGCAGATGTTGTTGTTCAGAAACTATGTAATTGCACTGTTTTTTGTGGGTTTTTTTTTTTTTTGCAAACGCAGTAAATTTTTCAACCACTCAGAAAAGGATGAAAAAATGTGTTTGTCGCGTGATAAAAATCTCTTTATATCTCAATAGGTAATTGATGGATCAAAAAATGGAAAACACAGTTCGATTCCAAATCGCTTTCATGTTTCATGGTCAGGCTTTCGAATTTTACATCTTTCCGTTAAAAAATGAATTTGTAAATGTGTCAAAACATTTTGCGCTTGTTGAGCAGAGCAGTTAAGAACAGTTTTAATTAAATATAATCTTTAAAATGTGTAGTAAATGTGGAGCTATATAATATAGAATTTCAAAACACCAGTTTGGAGCCTAACATATATCCTTTTCAATGTTTATATATATATATATATATTTTTTTTTTTCAGAGATAATGATTTCACAGTTGTCTTCTAGAAGTTATAAAGACTTATTTATTTGATAAAATTTAATAGAAGTCTGTTATTTTCTTTAGTAGAAAATATTTATAAATATATTAAAAATTAATTGATCCAAATTTAAAACAAATTTACTGTAAACCAAATTTAAAAAATAAAAACTGGCTTCTTTCAATAAAAGCCGGCTTTTTTTAAGTGGTTAAAACCAAAAAAAGCCGGCTTTTTTTGGCCTGGCTAAAAGCCAGCAACCCTGTTGGAAAAACGTGTAGAATTTAGAATTAAGCAAAAAATGGCAGTAAAACATGTTTTTTATTCTTTAAACAACTTGAACAAGATAGAAAAATACTCAATAATATAAAAGAACAACATATTTACGCGAATATAAAATGAAAACATGCACTGTAGGCCTACTCGTAGAAGCTATTCTAAAAAAATTGGACTATCTGTTTGTTTGCCAGTTACTATAAAATTATTTTCTAAAGTGCAAAAAGTATTTAATTAAGATGATAAAAATGTATTTTTCCTTTCAACAGTTTGATTTCTCAAATTATCTATAGAAATGTTTTTTCTCCTCCCCCCCCCCCTCTTCCCCTCGACATAGTGAATGAGTGAGCTATTTATACATTCGCGATTTTGAGCAGTTTGTAATGGGTTGTTACGTAATTCCTCATTCTGACATTCCATTGGATTATTACAGTAGAAGATCTTTATAAAGCAAACCTAAAAACGCAAGGTTGTGCGTTATAAGAATTTTGCATTATATGGATCACATCATTAAATTCACCTTGTAAACATGGCCAAATAAGTCTGAAATATATCAAAATACATTAGAATATCTTTATCAGGGGTATGTTTAGGTAAATTTTAGGTCCTTTAAAGGACCCTTCACAAAATAAATTATCTTAAAACAGGACCCTTCACAAAATTTTTTATCCCCAAACAGGACCCTTCACAATTTTTTTTATCCCCAAACAGGACCCTTCACAAAACATTTTATCACAAAACAGGACTCTTCACAAAATTATTTGTATCTTAAATAGACCTTTCGCAAAATTTTTTCACCTTCAAATTGAACTTTTCACAAATTTAGTCATTTAAAAATAAAATCTGGCCTGTAAGTAAGCAGTTAACTCACAAAAGAGCAAATTACTTAGTTTTTTATATATGAAGGATAGAACATGAAGACATCGATAATTTAAAATTCACAAAATTATGATTAGAATTTTCACAAAAATAAGAAAAACTTCACAATTTCACAAAAACCGGACCCTGTGAAAAAAGTCTGGACAGACCCCTGTTTATATTGCATTCCTTGTTATCAAGAGTTATCCAAATTATAAATTTTTGCATAATATAGGCCAGACATTATTAACTTTACTTTATAAACATGATCCAAATATAACTGACACAACCATCCCTTATATTAGACATTTTCAAAAATGTTTATTCTGATAATAGCATTTTTTTTCAGTAAAAAGGTCTTAAATTAGAAGATAAAGTTGAACTAATGTATCAAATTTAGCCATATAGAGAGTAGCAATATTTTACAATGTGAAAATGCAGGTGCTTTTTAACTGCAAAAATCATTGTTTACATCTAAGAAGTTGTGCGTTATATGGGGATTTGCGTTATAAAGATCCTCTACCATATAAACATCAGGAGTGATTAAACAAGGAATACTATTTTTTTCCCGAAAGTCATACTGGATTACAGGATGTTTACTGTACTACTGAGCACTTATAACTTACATTTTTTCAGCACGCTTTGTTTTCTTTTCGATTTTTATCAGAATTTTGGATAATCTGAAATTTTTGTAATCCGAACAGGCACCAGTCCCAATTAGTTCGGATTAGCGGGGTTCTACTGTATCTTACAAAAAAAGCTCTACTGATTTATTAAATCAGCTTTACATCTAAAAAATATTTTTATATAAGTCAGGAACGACGAACCTATGGCACGCATGTCGTAACTGGCATGGCAAAGATTCAGGTTCTGCATCAAAATATAGCAGAATTTAACAGATGCATTAATTAATCTAGATGTTGTCTCTGTTTATCTGAATTCGATTAGTTGTCATTGTCATACAGATGGAAGAAACTAAAATATAACTTAATGTAATAAATTTAATCTAACTCGATAACGACTCTCAAAATTTTAAGAAGAGAAAATTAAGAGATTATTGCAAAATAAAAAACTTTATAAGCAAAAATGCCGGTGGTAAAATTAAACAACTTCGAATTAAATCCCAGATCCTAAAAGCTGTAGATTCTGGCACTTGATGTTTTGACAATTTTTTTGTGAGGCATTCTTTTCGGAGGTAAATAATATTAAAAATTCAAGCAAAATCATTTTGACAAATGAGTTCAATTCAATTTGCCTTCTCTTAAAAATAACTAAGTATGAAGCTGATATAAATTATTTGGCACCTACGATTAAACAACAGAAATAATATTTTTTTAAATAAATTTCTAAAGTATAATATCAAATATTACCCATATATTTTTCATGCTAAAAACAAAATTTTAAGTAATTTTGATTCATTATTATTTGATCCATTAAATATTTTTATCGTTGGCACATCATGATCATGTAAAATATATTTTTGGAAAAAATTGGCACGTGGATGTGAAATGGTTCACCGTCCCTGATAAAATTTTTTTTTTTTGGATATCTTCCAACACCAACATTAATGAATAATAATTACTGAAGAGGAGCAAATTTCTTATTTATAATTTTGGACATAAAGGGTTAAATTCATACAGGATTAATAGCTTTTAAATAGTATAATGTCTGTAGAGAGCAATATTTTTTGCGTAGAGCAAGTAGGGAAATTTAGTACAGTAGACTCGCTCAAATCCACAAACGCCTAAAATCCACACATCGTCGGAGATGTAAACAATGAAACTTTCAATTTAAACATAGGGACAAAATTAAAGAATTTTTTAGTTTTATATCATTCTGTATGTATTTTAATATGTATTTATCTATAATATGACTGAACTTGTAATTTTTCATGAAAGAAGTATAAATTTATTTCTGAAAAAAATCAAGGTAGTGATGATATCACTGGTCAAGCTTTTTATCAAATATATGGTACTTGTTAGTTATCCCGTCAACCAAATTACTGTCGCCAAATTGTAAGATTAAATGACAATAATGGTTCTTCGTAAATGTCACATTCACTTGAAAACAATTATTTACATCATCAAGTGATTTTTATTTCGACATTTTATTTGTATTTTTATTAATGTTATACTAATTTATTTTTTCTTTCGTTATTTAAAATAAAAATTATGTCAATTTGTATAATTTGGCGAGTGGTTTAGCGATTTATATAATTTGGCGATATTGGTCGATGGGATAACGGAACAGATGTCAAATTCCCAGGGCCGCCATCTTGGAATTTTTCTTGGCGTGACAATCCCTTTTCCGCCAAGCGCTGATTTATACGCATGTTAGGCTTAACGAAAATAAAATGTAAATAATAAACAAAACTCGTTAAAGTGGCAATCACTAAATGTTGTATGAGCACTATACGCTCATTAACCGAAAAAAAACCATCATTGGATTGAGCTAACTCCTTCTGTAGCAATCACAAAAAAGCACAAAACTCGTTAAAGCCGCAGTTAGTAAATGCACATATATTGCTGCTCACCAATCTCCGAAATGCATGACAAATATAGAATAAAAGACTAATAGAAAACATTACTATAAAATAAAACAACAAAATATATATAAAATTATCAACATACCTTAACAGACATCTTTCTTGAAAGCTCAAGCACAAAATACCTCCTAGCATCACCTTCATTTCCCAAAATAGGCTTATGACTACACATTGTAAACAAACCCCCTTTATCATTCAAAATTTCCTCATATTTCTTAATTGCATCAGCAAGAGCGTTTAAACGGACTACAGAACCCATAGTCAATCAAATACATCCAATAAATTTAACATAAAAATAAAAAGACAGAACGATACAACACAATATCAAAGCACATGCACAAAATCCCAAACGAAATCCTTCTCAAGCACAATCTTGCTGAAAAACGGGGTTGCCAGAACACGTCACGCCAGAACACACGTCACACAGGTTCCATATCGATAATGATCGCCAAGAAATCTCAAAACATCCAAGATGGCTGCCAAGGGGATACACGGCATCTAAACCATATAACTTCATTACTTTATGATTTTGATGCGAATTAATAGGGTACCTACCTTTATGGAGAAAGTTTCATTGAATAATTCAAAGAAATTATATCTTACCTTTATTATGCATATTTAATTATACATTATTATTATTTACTTGACCTTTACTTCTAATAATTTAATCATTTTAAAAATTATCTTAATTGTTAGGATTTTAGTTTATTACTTTACTTAATTTTTTAAATATTTTACTATATTGCAAGCATGCAAATGTAAACAAAGCAATGACCAGAAATCTGCAAAATTCTAAAATCTGCACAACCTCTGGTCCCAATCTGTGTGGATTTGAGAGAGTCTACTGTATATCCAAATGTTTGGAAATTAACAGATGTCCTTATGGTGCAAATATCCAACAAATTAAGGCCAATACTAGACTGTTGATACCGGCACTCAAATTAAAAAAATGTACCCTTACTTACTCATATTATCACAGACCTCTGGCACGAAAAGTATTAATAAATAAATAAATAAGAAAAGAAAAGTGCCCAGTAAAACTGAAGGCATTGAGTTCACAGGCTACTCACATTGATTGTATATTACTCTTATTTTAAAGAATAAAGCCCCTCGAAAAATAAATTAAGGTAGGATTAGCTCCCCCTATTTACCCCCTTTCTACTTAACCAATGAACCTCCAAATCAAATCAGGGAAGCGCCTTGTCAGAATAAACCTGTGTACCAAATTTGAAGCAAATCGAATAATTCTGCATAAAAACCCATTCAGCTAAATTAAGGGGGGGAGGGAGGGGGGGTTAGCTCTCCCATTTCCTCCCTTTATACTTAACCAATGAACCTCCATAGCTAATCAAGAAAGTGCCTTATCAGAATAAACATATGTCAAATTTGAAGCAAAGGTGATAATTCTGCATGAAAACCCCATTTATCTAAATTAGGAGATTAGCATCCTCCCCCGTTCCCCCTTTATACTTAACTAATGAACCCCAACACTAATCAGCCTTATCAGAGTGAAACTAGAAAAAAAAAATTTAAGCAAATCAAATATTTCTATCAAAAGTTATTGCATTACGTAATACATATACATACAGTAGCATAGTCGTAAACAAAAACAGAGGGCATACGCTCAAGGCAGAGGGTATACAGTTTCCTTGAAAAAATCCAGAAGGTATACAGTGTATACCCTCCACTACATCCCTGCATACATACAAAATCCGTGGGAACATTAGCTCTCAGGCTTTGATAGCCTGTCATGATAGCTCTTCTTAAGTCAAAATGTGCCAACTTAAAAAAATCAGCTGGGCTGCTAGTAAAACAGCTTTGCTCGCCAAAATTTGGCAATTTTTTTTTTCTTTATTTTAACCAATTAAAAATTTTAAAAATCCCTGTCCGGTGTTTAGACATCTTAGCCTAAATATGATTTAATGCAGTAAAAAATATTCAAAAGGAAATAAATATCATCTAGATTTAAAAAATCCTATATTGTTAAGATGATGTTTAAATAAAAAACCTTTTTAATTACAAAGAACAGCAAAATATTTTACTAAAAATGAAATTAAAATTCTGAGTTGAAGTATAGCCGCAAAAAAAAAAAAGGGGGGGGGATCATACACTGATCTACATATACTCTGACTGGTACCTTATTAATTTATAATAATCTAATTTTTGTAATTTACAATTGTCTGGACTGAATTTTTTTTTATTTGCAACTTTACTTTCATAAACTATTACGTTACGTCCTTCATAAAAGCAAAGCAACCCAGAGATGAAGCAAAATCAAAGTTCATCGAAAACTTATAGGCGATTACCTATTAAAAACCAGCTAAAACTTCAAGTGAAAGAAATAAAATAACTAATACAAAAAGTTCCATAACTGTAAATATAGTTTACCTACCAATAATCAATATAGTTTAGTAAATGCTGACACAAGTTTGCAAAATTATAGCCGAATCATGAAAGATTTTGCTTAAGAGTCGGTCTTTTTTTAAAAAAAACAATGAATGAATCTGCTTACGAACTAGGCCGGGAAACGGCCCACGCGCAAAAGAGACTTTAACATATGGAGTGGGTCTCAACTATGAAGGGGCCGGGTGGGCCATAGATAAACGTACAAGATTGGACACAATCATAGAGTATAACGGAAACGGTATGTCGATCTCAACGCCTATAGTGACAAGGGGAAAAAACTTCTCATGCACGTAATATTTCTGCTATTGAGCATCTATCTTCATACGGTCTTTCTAATAATTGTTTTCAACAAAACAGAATCTTTTTATTTTCTTTCTTTATTGTGTGTGTGTAAATAATGAATTTGCAATAGTACTAATAAATAAATAAAAATAAGCTAAAAATCTTATCCATAAAAAATTGATACATTGGGCGAGTCCAGCAGACCTCACCAAAGTCACCGGTGAGATTGGTTACGGGACGTCACGGTAAGTGACCGGTCTCTAACCGGTCGACAGACCTACTGGACGGCACTGGTGTTATTAACTATTGGCGCCATCTGTATTACGTTGCCGTAATTATTCTTTTATTATTGTTTCATCATGTACGATGCAAATGTAAATAAACTTTCATGTAACCGATCACGTGACCCAACTAACCAAGAATTTTCTTCGGTTAGTTCGGTCTCTCACCGGTCACTTTGGTTACTTGCGCTGAACGACATTGGTTGCGACCCGGTTAGCAGCACTGAACACCTTGGTGACTAACCAATCTCACCGGTCACTAACCGGTGACTCCTCTGGACGCGCCCAGTAATACCTCGACTTATGTCAGCAATTCGTTCCAAGACTAGCGACGTAAGTCGAGGTACATTTACATAAGCAAAGGATAAAATAAAAATTTCTCCAAAATCTAATGAAAATATTCCATTGTATTTAGAGATTATATTGCATTATATTTAACATTAATGTTAAATGTTACTACATTAATGATACTAAATTATACTAATTTGTATATGCTTTTCTTGTATAGCAAAAAAATGCGTTTGCAATACAAGAATTTGGAGTAAATCCATAAGTTGTTAATTTACAATTTATTGTGTTTCTAGTTGCTCCGTTCGAGTCTTTGAGGTTTGAGGATGCGAAAAAATGCAAAAGTTTAAATAGACTGTGCAAGGTGACGTCACAAACAGGTTTTGGCTGCTGCTGCAGGACAGCTATCGCTACCTTTATCAATGCTTTTGCTATTTGTGTGTCCTACAGCTTTTTTCATTGTTCTCCGGAAAAGTCACGTGATGTGAACTGCTCTATAACAAATTTTTCTTTTTTACTTTTAGAAGCTCTTTGTATTAGCAGAGTGAGTTTTCTAAGCTTTTTCTAGTGACTTTTTTTCATTTGTTTGTCATTATCACTTGAATGTCGCGGGAAACTTTCCCTTCATAGACGGGTTGCATATGACGTCACATGTCTGGCATCGCTTTATTTAGCGTCCAAACATAAGGCGAATGTGGTGTTCTCCATTTCATTTTATAGGCTTATTTGCACTATAATAATAAAAATAAGAAAGATCTAAATTAAACAGAAAGATAACATGCGCTTTTAACGGCAAACGAGCAAGTCTGTGCTCCACGTGTGTGCTCCAGAAGCTATAGTATCAGTCGTTGCTAATAGCAACGTGGCGTCAATGCAATGGGTCTATAGAACCAAAAGTCTTCAAAAAAGTTCAAAGCGCGTCTTAATTAAGGAATATTTTTTTCTCAGGACAGACGACGTAAATGCGAGATGACGTAAGCCGAGAGGGCGTAAGTCGGGGTACTACTGTATTTTTTATAGAAATAATAAAACTTTTGTTTTTAAGGAGACAAGGGACCTTCGAACTCTCTCTCTCTCTCTTTTTTTTATTGCACTTTAAATACAATCACACTATATGAATTATGGCATATATAAGGGACGTTCAAAAAGAAACGAGCCGGAGTCTGGAAAGTGCAAACCGGTGACAGAATGGTAATATTGTTGCGTCAGTAACAAAGAAGATTTCCGACAAGAGGACGGAAGTCCACATGCCCGCCGCTAGAAGGTCACGAGTGCAAGTCACGTGACTACAAAGCTAGTAGAAGCATGCATCAGTTGTCCAACGCTCATTCGAGTTGTAAGCGATTGGAAATGAGTCTTCTTGTCATCACTTCGAATCAGAATCGAAACGACAAAGTCTCCAATGGAAACATCGAGGGTGACCACTACCAAGAAAATCCAAGGCCATCCACACAAGTGCAGGAATAGTTATGCTGACGTTCTCCTTTGACCAAGACGATCCCCTTCTGATAGACTTCCTGCAGCACAAGACAACAGTGAATGTCCAGCATTACTCGCAAACCTTGACCACACTTCGCGAAGCGATCAAATCAAAACAACAAGGCAAGCTCACCTGTGGGGTCATTCTGCTCCACGATAATGCGAGGCCTCATACGACCAACACGATTACGGCACTCTTGCAAAAATTCAAGTGGAAGGTTCTAGGTCATCCCACATACAGTCCACACCTCTCTCCCTGCGAGCACGCTATTTTTGGGTCTCTAAAAAAGGCTCTGAGGGGCAAACGATTCACCTCGGACGACGACGTCAAGCAGTACGTGCGGAACTGGTTCACATCGCAGCCCCGGGAGTTTTACGAGACAGCCATTGCCATTGCAGTCTTGCCATCAGTTTCACAACAATCTACTCATGCAAGTGGGTGATGGTATACCTTGCGGGAGATTTGCTGCGAATTTCTCAATTCAAATTTGTCACGGCAAGATAATATAAGAAAAAAATCAAACTTGCTGCTAATGTTCATGCTGCTAATGTTCATGATAGTTTCACAACTATCTTATTAGTGGGACAAATGCCTCAACAACCAGGGCCAATTAATTCTGAAATACGTGTACTAGTTTCTGTTCCTAGGCCTCCGGCTCGTTACTTTTTGAACGCTCCTAATATTTATCACACAAAAAATTAAAAAACAAAAAAATTTTGGAAAAAAAATTAGGAATTTTCATGAATATTTTAAGCGTTATGAAGAACTTTTCAAAATGCCCCATGCACATTCCATATCGATTAAAATCCCCAATATTTTTTATACCAATTTGGTTTTCATATAAACTATTTGAAACTAAATATAATTGGAAAAGTTAAAGGCATTTAAGTGCAGTAAGACGTAAAAATGCTGAAAATTTCATAAAATTTAGAAAATATTTTTTTCTTACCTTTATATTCAAAGATATAAAATTCGATAGACAGTTTTATTTGTATATGTAAACCAAACTGGCATAAAAATTATTGGGGATTTTAATTGATATGAAATGTACATGGGGCATTTTGAAAGTTCTTCATAACGCTTAAAATATTCAGGAAAATTCCTTATTTATTATTATTTTTTTTAATTTCTTGTGTGATAAATATAGGCCATAATTCATACCCACATAGCATTTTTAGTTTGAAGAAAATTTGCAGAAGTCTTGCTTTGAAAATCTGCAAAGTTGCAGCAAGCTCAGCATGACAAGACTGAAAGTTCACAACAAAATGGCAGCAAGATAACGTAAACGCCGAAGTCACCACAGTTTGAACTTGCAGCTAACCTGCCGTACAAGTTAAATTCATACTGCATAAAATTTATTGCTAATTAACGGCAAACAAGTAATCAAAAATACTGCAAAGTAGTAATCTTTCCATGCCACATTAACTGTTTCACTATAAGTTTAATCCCTTCGAAGAGGTCTGTAGACTTGATAAGATCAATTGATGCATAACGCACCGTTAAAGTGCATGCATAGTTTTTACCACCATAAACAAGATAGGGTAATAGTTGTACTTTTCAATTCGAGCCTTTTTTGGTATTTGATAAGTATAGAGTTTAAAAAAAGCGGTGCCAGCCGAATAAAATTTCTTCAATTTCTGCGTATTTGCTGATTGTCTATTCTCTCAACAGAGGGATTTTTTTCTTTCGTCACTTTCGTGAATTAAAGGCAGTCTTGCCATCAGTTTCACAACAATCTACTCATGCTAGTGGGTGATGGTATACCTTGCGGGAGATTTGCTGCGAATTTCTCAATTCAAATTTGTCACGGCAAGATAATATAAGAAAAAAATCAAACTTGCTACTAATGTTCATGCTATCTAGTAATAGAGCGCCCTTGAATAGTATTTAAAGTGCAATTTAAGAAATATATAAAAATGAGTTTGAAGGTCCCTTGTCTCTTGAATACAAACGTTTTAATAAGATTTTAAGGGGAAAATAGGTATATTGATGTTGAATTAATATATACAGTGTAACCTCTGAATAACGGTTACCAGTGGGACCAGTGAAAAGTGACCGCTCTTCAAAGGTGGGTGTTATTCAGAGGTTTCATTTTTTAAATCATAATTACAGAAATACACAGGCATTTCCTTTTAATTAATTCTCATTGTTTTAATACATTAAAAATCAATGATTTGCAGTTGCTTTTTTTTTTTTTGCCTTTGCTGCAAATATCTTTCTCCAAATAATAGTATGAGTTGTTTTTTTGTACTACTCATTATCATTATGATTTAAAGCGAAATTTTGGATTTTACGGAGGTTCGTCAAAAATTTGGTATACGTATTAATACTCGAAATTTTGGGTGATTTTATAATCTCTTCCATTTCCCCTTCCTCTATCCTATCTTCCACTATTTGCTATATGAATCAAATGTGGCAGTAAATGCCAAATCTATGGCCAGACATACAAACTTACTGGCCTTCGTGTTAGTAATATTTGCCGTTCTAAGAATATTATCTAAATTTTCCCAATCATTATTAATGTCTTCATTTTCTATGCATAGTTTTGAGAAAAAGATTGAGTGTTTAAGAGATAAAGTGACTTTTTGTTGGCATATTAAGTAAAATTTGTTTGACCTGCTTCAGATTTCAGTTTGCAAATAAATATGAAATTGTTACAGGTGCTGTTATTTTTTTTTTCTCATGACTTTTGAGCGGCTGTTGTTCAGGATTCCTTATTTAGAGGTTCGTACAAATGTTAATGCTATGGAACGTGTTTGATTCGATTAATATGTGGCCGGTATTCGGAGGTTGTCGTTGTTTAGAGGTGACCGTTCAAGGAGGTTTCACTGTATATTGAATTAACTCGATGAATAAGCGGCATTTATGGTTATCTTTACTTCTTTCTTCCTTTTTTAAACTCATTGTCTGAGCGAAGCGAAGGCTAATACTAAGCGTAATATTACTGTCCGGATACATACAGCTACGATTGATATTAACGCCCTGTCCTACTAAAAAAAGCCCCAAAAAAACCTTTCGTCAAGCATAACTCAAAAAATATTTGTCGGATTTCGTTTCTGATTGCACCAGATGGTACCTATGAGGGTCGCCTACTGAATATGAAAAATAAGTTATGAAAAATAAGTTCCAAAGCGTTTAAAAATTATATAAAAAAACTGATAAAAAAGCACAATTTATCTGCATACGTCACAGAAATTTGGTGTGCGTCACTTTCACCGGTGGATGTTTTCATAGACAACTGGTTTGAACACATGGAGCAAATAAAAAAAAAAATGAGCACGTAGTAATATTAAAGTGCCATAAAGCATATTTAAATTTATTCAAACAGGAAAAGAAATCTGTTTGTTTTTCCATTTAAAAGAAAAAAAGGCATAAAAACTTTGGTTTGAGATTTTGCGATAATCTCTCAATAGCATTTTTTAATCGCCATATATTTCGCGTGTGAAAATTAGAAACATTGATGATGTTTAATAAAATATTTTGCTTTATAGCATCATTTCTTCCTATTTTCTTTCTTTCTTTCTTTTTCTTTCTTTTTTTTTTACATGCTTTCTTTTAACTTACAATTATGTTTGTCTGTGACACTCAAATTTTGTGATTTATTTTTCACCCACTTCCTGTTGACATAGAGTTTTGAAATTTGGAATGTATATGCATTTCTGAGGGATTTCTGATATATGAATTGGACATTGATTTTTAGGGTTTCGTGCATCTGATGAAACTCAATTCGTCTCGCTCCTCTGTCTGTTGGTCTGTTCATCTGTCACAGACCTCGTTATCAGAAACTATACATATTGAAGACTTGAAATTTTGCATACTTATAGCTGAACAGTACACATCATACGAAAAAACATAAAATTTTGAAACAGTCGTACATTTAACCCTCTGGGCTCCCACATGTGTATTTTAAACAATTCTTTCTAAGTGAGCCCTAATTAGGTTGGAGGCATGAAATTTTGCATACTTATAGCTGAACACCTCACATCAAATGACAAACGATAAAATTTTGAAAAAGTCGTACATTTAACCCTTTGGGCTCCCACATGTGTATTTTAAGCAATTCTTTCTAAGTGAGTCCCTAATTAGGTTGGAAGCGTGAAATTTAGTATACTTATAGCTGAACACCTCACATCAAACGACAAATCATAAAATTTGGAAAAAGTCATACATTTAACCCTTTGGGCTCCTACCTGTGTATTTTAAACAATTCTTTCTATGTGAGCCCCTATTTAGGTTGGAGGCGTGAAACTTTGCATACTTACAGCTGAACACCATATATCATATGACAAATGATAAAATTTTGAAAAAATCGTACATTTAATCCTTTGGGCTCCCACATGCGTATTTTAAGCATTTCTTTCTAACTGAGCCCCTTATTAAATTGGAGATTTAAAATTTTGCTGACTTATAGCAGAACACCTGACGCCAGGTCATCATAAAATCTTGAAAAAGTCTTACGTTTAACCCTTTGAGCTACCACTTATGTATTTTAAGCAATTCTTTCTAAGAGAGCCTCTAATTAAGTTGGAGACATGAATTTTTGCTTACGTTTAGCTGAATACCTCAAACCACACGGCAAATCATAAAATTTTCAAAAAGCCTTATATTATTTACTCCTCCGGGCTCTAACTTGTATATTTTAAGCAATTTTTCTAACCTCCGCCCTTTTCACCTGGGGAGCACTTTTCCAACTTTTGCCGACAACCCTTAGACCATTCTTTAAAATTATGCACCATAGCATTACATATTTTAGTTCCACTTTTTACCGCCAGGGGGCGACTACTTATCTCGATTGCTATCGGAATTTGGAAAAATTCCCATTTAAATTCATTTATCTTCCATAATTAAACTCACCGAATTAAATTTAAACTCCTTGTTTGTTTTTTTTTCAAGACTTTTCTACTATTTAGTGCATTTAAAAAAACATATATATTTTTTTAATTTTTGTGAATTTTAATGAAAGCATGGTTTAAAAAAAAAAAAAAAAAACGGTTTCCATTTACATTAATTTCTTCTTAGTCTTTAAAAATGAAATTGGTACTTTTCCGGTACAAGGGCCTCGGCGAGGTAGAGAAAATGGGTTTGGCGAGACAAGTAAGCTTTTATGCATATTTCCGTGAAACTTATTTTTTCATATACTCAAGCAATTTTTTAAAGATTTATACAATTTATTTTGTGTTAACAAGCCACTTACCTAATTTTATATTCAAACAAAAGTAAATTGTATATAAAAAGCAATGATATTATATATATAAGTAAAATGTTTATATTTATGACACAGATGCCATAAACGCACCGAACTTGGCGTGATTTTTTTTATGCCAATTTGGCGAAAACGTCATTTTCGAATACCAGTTACCTATAGCGTTCTATAATAGCACGCTTTTTTTTATTTCAATATGAAAACAAAATAAAGTGATAAACAAAACATTTTCTATTATTTTTAAAGAAAATAACAATCAATAAATCTTATAATTATAGAACAAAACAATTTATAATAGCGTTATATATGGTTACATCAGTGGTGGCTCGTGACTGGCATTTTGGGGGGCACTAAATGCATAGCTGCCAATTTTGTTCTTCTCTTACCACTATTGCTTTAAAAGAAATCTTTGCCATATTTTTTGGCAGAATATTCGACCATTAAACAAGGTAATCTTTTTCTTTCAAAAAATAATGGTAAGAAAAGAATAATACTATCCGCCATGCATTTAGTGCCCCAAAATGTGACAGTCACGAGCCGCCACTGGTTATCATGTCAGGCAAAGTAACGCCACTTTGGCGCCAGGTACCTCGGTGCGTATATGACATCTGTGCCATATTTACTTGTACAAATAAGCATAAACGTTCATCAGGTTTGTTTTCATAGCTATATATATCTTTTTGCAACAAATCTCACTTTTTGAGGCCGAAACTGCACAAAGATTGAAAAAAAAAAAAAAAAAAGAAAAAAACTAGAAAACGGGAAGTTTGTTTTTTCAGAATTTAGTGTCACCCTCGATGAAAAAAAAAAATATAAATATGGATAGTACAAAACATATTTCAGTTTTAAGACTTAAAACACATGCTTTTATTTTGTACAGAATGACGTCATCAGCATCCGCTGAAGAATTCTTCATTTACGATCCAGTCTCAAACAACTTCTACAGTAATGTACGCATAGGACGTCACTATCGCTGAATAATACTCAAATAAAAAAAAGAGGTGTCGTCATTCAAGAAACTCTACAAAAGAAAAAAAAATCGGCTATCTGATGATTTATATGCCCTTATTTGTTTGTAATATTAATATAGATACTTAAAATTAAATTTTGAAAAAGAAATCATTCACTTATATTTTTTCAAAATAGCCTGCATTTTAAAGTTGTTAAGGGAGAAATGCAACATAAAGGTATAATTACTATTTTCCAACTATCCCCCCCCCCCACTTTATACAGAAATGGAGTACTTGAGATGCCAAAATTAAACAAATGGCGCTAAAAACTACAAAAAAAATTAATATTTCAAAAATAAATTGAGATGCAGTTTTCAAACAAATTGCATTTAAAAGTACGCTTTCTCCCCAATACGACGGTATAAAAATTGAAAATGTGCGATGTTTAGAAGTTGAAAATCTTAAAATAGTAGAATAGAGAAGATTAAGTTAAATTGAAGTTAAATTTCAGTACAGTATTTGGTACTACTTGGTTACCCCGTCGACCAAAAATCTATCGCCAAACTATAAGATTGAATGCCAATAATGATTGATCGTAAATGTTGCATTCTAAGTAACTTATTACCATGCATTTAATGCTTTTCATGGTACTTCGTTGTTATATGGCCTTTGGCGCTTTTGTAAAAAGCTCGCAATTCGGGGTTAAGAAAATGAGATTTTTTGCCAAATGATATAAATGACTATTAAAATAAAACAGAATAAGTATTATACTGGATTATATATATATATATTTATTTAAAAATGCATCTGCTAACACGTATTAGATAAGTTATTTATGTTTGTATATAATCTAATATATAAAAATGAAAATTTGTCTATCTGTCTGTTTGTAATTCTATACAAATCGACAGTTTGGAAGCCAAAATTGTGAAAAGATACGTTCATGTGTATTAAAACACGGCCGAGGCAACTAAAGTATTTCGGAATCGAAATAATTTATAGTTAGTTTTTAATTAATAAAAAACCACCAATTTAACAGCAATTTCTTATCAAATTTGAACATTTTTCGTTATAGCAGTTGCCAACAATTAAAATACACAATAAAATTCTTACTACAACAATTAATTTTCTACTACAAAATTTCCACGTGAAAAATGAAAATGAAATAAATAGTTTGCCGAATTTAAAAAAAGGTGAATATTACGTCATAACTTTTCTATTGCAAGATATCCAAGTGAAAAATTAAAATGAAATAAATAGTTCGACGAATTTAAATTAAAGTAAATATAACTTCATAACTTTTCTATTTAAAGGTTTCCACGTGAAAGATGAAAATTTTACGTCATATTGGAAATATAAAGGGCGGGGTGAATATTGTATATCGTCATATTATGAAAAAACGTATTGAAGCATGATAAAAACCCGATTATGGAAATATTGACATTATTGCTCCAATTATAAATTGAAATAAGTTCATTTATAGCTGTATTCTATTGCGTCTCTTACACACAATTATACATTTTTATATTGTGTTTTCATTGATTCATGCGTACAACACTTCGACTGCTTTTTTAATGTTTGTTTTATGTTGTACGTTAAATTTTGAAATTGATTTTCAGAACAAACATCCTTCAAATTCTGGGCAACACCGGGCACTTTAGTTTGAAACAGATAAATGGCTTTTGTATCTGTACATCTAATGCAAATATTATAAAGCGTTATAATATTATAAAGTGTATAATATTATTAATGTTTGTACATTTGTGAGGTGTTATCTCTGAACCTACATAGTAAATTAAAAAAAATGTTGGTGGCCATCTCTGCTCCGAAAAAAAAAAGGCTGTATTTTATGTCAGTGCAACAACCTACAACGCTGCAGGAGCAAAAAAGTTCTAAAATTGCGATTTCTGTGATATTAATTGGGTTAGAAACTTTAAATTCAGTGTGGTGGTTATCTTTATGATGTAAATACTCGTTATGAGCGCTCTCTAAAAGGTTCAAAAATTCAATTTGACAGATTAACGTAAAAATTTATAGAAAAGTTCTAAATTATGATTTATTTGGAATGCTGAAATTTCTAGGATACCGTTGGGGTTAGAAACTAGAACTTTGGCATGACAGTAATTTATAAGATGTAAATGCTCGTTGTAGAACGAATTCTAAAAAATCGAAAGACTAAACAAAGCGGGAAAAGATCTAAAGATGATTTAAGTAACGAAGTACGTGGAGTTGTTAGGAATATAAACATGAAAATCGACATGGCTGTATTTATCATGACGTAAATTCTCACAATAGAACAGATTTCTAAAAATGTCACCACATAAAACACTGCAGAAACAAAAAAACTTTCGAAAATTTTCTATTTCTGTGTTACTGCTGAGCCCAAAAACTTGAAATTTTGCTTTGAGTTATTTTAAAAAAATAAAATTATCTCTATGAATGGTTTCTAAAAAATTTGAAATATAAAAAGATGGAATGAACGGAAAGCGATCTCAATTACCATTAATTTGAAATTATTAGGTATAGCAACTTTAAACATTTCATAATTATGCATTTCTTCCACAAAACATGCAATTTAAATGCAACAAAACTGATAGATACCCACCTAGCATTAAATACATTGTGTAAATATTGAATAAAGACCTATATGAAACAGTGAGTAGGTTGCCGAAAAGTACTTGTTAAAGTATTCCTTCTCTATGCTTTTCTCTCTCTCGCCAAGGCCACTAACAGAGGAAAATGCCGTTTTAAAAGCGATATGATTTTTTTTTTCTGATTCATTTTTCTAGACATTTTATCATAAGGTCATATTCTCAATTCTCATTAGTAGACTTTTTATATATTAACTTATTCTGGTGAAATTTCATAATCGGGTTCATATTGACGTATTTTAACTTGCATGATTTGCTGAAAAAATATGTATGGATTTGTAAATTACTTCAAATGACACTTTGCCAGCTCAAAGGTTATGCGGACGATATATTCAGATCTTGTGTCATACTTTATGTTGCAATCATTGCCGATTTCTTTTATTTAATACATGCTAAACACAGTTCAACTTGTGCAGAATATGTTTGAAAACAAAACAATACAGCGTATGTAGTGGCCAGCATACACTCATCATTTAAATAGGATCGAGCATATCTAAAACACGCTCTAACGACGCATTGCATGCCATTGTTGATGTGTTCGGTACTTTGATACTATATCAGATTTTGAAGAGAGAATTTCTTAACTCTTATCGACAACCTCATTGCATCCGTGGAAAACAGATATTGTACAATATTATTCCGGGGGAGCACACACCATATAAAGTATAGTCCATTCTTTTTATACATCATATATTTGTCATTTAAAGTTACTCAAATTGATACGCAGCATCTAATTATGCTCTTAAACTCATTTTATACAGTTAAAATTTTGATATAAGATAATTTAGTGTTTCGTTTTCTATTTTACTTTTAATATATTGTGTACTTTCAATTTTTATATCCATGCATCGCTATCTTGCATGGTTTGCTTTCCCATTTTTTTAAACAGTGTGTACGAATGTATATATATAAGATTTTGGAATTCTACGATTCGTTTATTTTCATCATTTCAATTTATCGCAGTATATGGACAATTAAAGGTAACATCTCATTTTCTTTGCTTCCACAAGTTATTATTAAATCTATGTTCACAGCAATATCGCTCAGACTAATCCCTCTGAGAGAAGTCCTAGTATATTATACAATCCTTGATATTTTCATCGCCAAATTTAAATTGTATTATCGTAATGTATTTAAATTTACCATGGTTACGTATATTATTATAGTAGTAAGCAAAAGTAGCATGGATATTTTAATTTTCACATGACAAAAACATAAATATTTAATTAGATATTTAATTTCATATCAAATTATTTATTTAACTATACCAGGGTCGAAACTAGCCTTTTTTGCACCCAGGGCAAGCATGGATTTTGGCGCCCCCCCCCCCCCCTCTTCCGCAAAGTATATTTACAAAGAGAATTTTACTAATTTTCTAATAGCCGACTTATTTTAAAATTTAAAATATGTAATACTGAACTACGTAATATACGATGGCGGATCCAAGGGGGAGGTCACGGAGGGTCATGAATCCCCCCTGAACACCAACAAAAATATTCTAAAGATCATTTTTTAAATGAAATATACAGTTAGAGTCCCGATTATCCGAGTCCAGCTTAACCGAGTTTCCGCTTTCACCGAGTTATTTTCTTCTGATGGTTTCTATTATTATGAAACAGCCATTATAAATGAAGTGTTAGATGAAGATGAAAGAGCAGTCGTAAAAAGTTAGAACTGTGATTTTCTGGTCAGAATGGAAAGAAAAAAATGGCCATAGTTTTTTTTTGACAAAAAAAAAAAACACATATATATATATATATGGCCATTCCCCCCCCCCCCCCCCCATTCTGACCAGAAAATCAGAGTTCTAACTTTTTACGACTGCTCTTTCATCTTCATCTAACACTTCATCTATAATGGCTGTTTCATAATAATAGAAACCATCAGTCCATCAGAAGAAAATGATCCATTCCAAAGGCATAATCCTTCATTTGGCGCCCCTTCGTTCTGGCGCCCGGGGCACATGGCCCCTCTGCCCCCCCCCCCCCTTAGTTTCAGCCCTGAACTATACAAACACCAAAAACGCATAAAACCCAATTAAAAGCTGCATACAGTGGCTCCCAAAAGTGTTCGTACACTTACGAATTTCAATGAAATAGTATTCTAGCTATCAATTAAAATTAATAATTCAAAATGGGTATTTAATAATAATAGATCTATAACTTATTCTTAACAAAACTACATAAAATATTTTGAAAACATAGTAAAACTTTATTTTGAAGAAATAAATAATAACAAAAAAATAACAAAAGTGTTACCTCACAAAAGTCTTCGTACACTTTAACACGTTGGCGGCGGGTGTCGAAGGGTGTTCGACACTAGCGCCCCTCTCCAAATGGCGGCCGTTGACGACCCTTCGATACCTGTTAATGCTGTTTCAATTCATTCTGTATCTGTCTAGCCAACTGGTAACATCTTTAAATTTTCCCCTAGCCTTCTTAAAGAGTTTTGCTTGATACCTGTGCTACCCGCCAGCGGATTTTTTTCCAGGCAAAAATATAAAAATCGGCAAAATTTGTTATGGAACATTTATAGCATTGCATTAAGATTAAATTTCAACAAAAAAAACTTTCAGCTACGAGGAATGATTTCACCTCATACGGCTTAGCCGCCAACGTGTTAAAAAACTTCTATATACAGTAGAGCGCCGATTATCCGAACAAGTCGGGACCGACCCTAGTTCGGATAAATGGACAGGCACTTTAAGGGATGTTCCTGACTATACTAAAACCTTCACACTTTATCCAGGCTTAGGACTGGCAGCACCAGTTAGTGCTAGCGTGTTTAAAAACTTTTTTTTTCTTTTACTTTTTTATCATTTAATTTTTTTTTCTCTTTTTATCATTTTCTGAACTACAGAGATTATAATTTAAGCAAAGAAGCTTTCGATTGTTGCTTGGTTCAAAGAAGGCGTTCTTTCAAATGCTGCCATATCTCGAATTCTTCTTAAATACGTTAGTTGAGTTGAATAGGATCAGAGTTCTTCTGCCGTTCGAGCCATTTCATAGCTGTTTCCAACATTCAAAAGCTTCATTATGTGATGGACCGGGGTCATTTTCAGAGCATTCGTTTTCATTTCTTCAATTTCTTTTTCATCTTAAGGCTAATGTCAGGCGAACGTCTTTTTGTACGCTTTTTTTCTCTCTTACACCATCCCTACACCTTCTTCGCTAGTATGTGTAGGGATGGTGTAAGGATTGAGGTATAAGAGATGATGTAAGAGAAAAAAGCGTGCAAAAAGACGTTCGTCTGACATTAGCCTTAATCTCATCGACAATCTCATCATCATTAAAAAAAAATTTTGAGAGAAATAGGCTGTTCGGATAAATGGAAGTTCGGTTTAAAAAAAAAATTGGCGAGAAATAGGCTCAGTAGCGTAGGAACTTCGTACAAACAAGGGGAGCCGGGGCATATTGCGGAAAGCTAGTGGCGCGGATCATTTCGTTCATTTTGGAGGGTTCTTTCATAGTGTTGCACGTTTCGCAAACAGAAGTATAAAATAGAAGCATATCAAAAGATCACCAACTCTTTAATCCAGTTAAAATAATTTTTAATAGATATACTTGATACATAGAAACTTAATTTATGTGCGACCCCGAATACAATATTCAAATTTAAGGCTTCTCCTACTTCCATTTGCCAAAAATTAAAGTCCTTTCTGTTGTTTTGCTTATAGATTCTTTACAAATCTCTTCCAAATCAACACTGTAAATCGAAATGTCTTAAATTCAGGCACTTAAGTGTCTGAAACAGAGTGTTCAATTTTCAGACATTTTAAAATGTCTGAATTTTTTCAGACACTTTTTGCGTCTGAATTTTAGACACTTCAAACGTCTGAATCGTAGCCATTTTTTAAAAGCATTATACGTAGCCATGTTTGACCACGTTGATCCTGGAAAAATATATGGCCATTATTCTGCCCCCCTCTCCCCCCCCCCCCACAGCCTGATTTTAGGGGCTCCAAAATATGGTATGCAATTTTCATAAAGCTGATAATTGAAATCTTTTTCGACATTGTACTGATTATAATCAATATTTTGAATTTATAGAGTAGAATAAGATTAAAAATTAAAATATTTGTCACAATACAGTAAAACCTCTCAATAATAGGCACCTTAGAACCGTGGAATTTGTTCGCCATTCGGAAGTGTCTGTTTTTCTGAGGTAAAAAAAAAAATAAAATATGTGCATGTTGTTAATAAAAAATGTGCTTCTTAAATAGTTGTGTCCTCTATGTAGGAGTGTCCGTTATGGAGATTTTACAACAAAACTTTCATAGGACAATTTTCTTCAGCGAACACTGACCTTTTTCAAGATAAATACATTTTTTTTTACCTCATAAAAGCGAACACAGTCGAATAGCAGGCAAATTCAACGTTCCAAAACGCGTTCAATTCGCGAGGTGGCCGCGATTGAGAGTTTTTACTGTATTTATTTTTTTATTTAGTTTTTAATCTAATTCTACTTTTAAAGTTCAAAATGCTGATTATAATCGATACAATGTTGAAACACATTTAAAATATAAGCTTAAAAAAAAATCCATATCGAATTTGGAGCACGTAAAATCGTAGGGGGGGGGGGGGGGGGTCTGCCCATGCTTTAATCAGGCCCTCCTTCTGGAAAAAGTCCAACCCTGTATTATGATTCGATAAATGTACGTGTCAGTTTTAAGTGCAAAATCTAGCTATATGCAAATAAATATTTTATAAAAATCTACCTCTTTACTTCGTATTCATTTTTAATTTCAAATTACTTTACTTTTTTACTAAAAATAATCAAAAAATCAATATTATATAATTATTTCAAATGAAATATATCTGTATATTTTTACCGCATTCTTACAGTTACGTTAACGGTACATGATTACATGAATTTAAGAATCTAAAAATAATCATTAAAATTTAACAAAGTGACTAGAGATAACGCGAGATCCTTTTTCTAAATCTTTAAGTAAGATTTGTTGACATCAACACATTTTTTTCTGCTTCAACGCCTACATTAGTGACGTCAATTTCCGTTCAAACAATCAAATCGTGAAGCTGTGGTTTTGACTTTTGAGGCAAATGGGATATTTCTAAAATACTCGGAAACACTAAAATTATAGCAAAGGAAATCCTTTAATTAGAATGACCGGATTTAATGAGTTTTATCAGTCAAAACATTTTAAAATAAATAAATGAGCACAAGTAATTCACTGTATTAAATATATGGGGGAATCAATGAATGGAAGGATGTTCGAACTATATTCTTTTTTAAAATTTATGATGTACAACTATGATGACACTATGAGGCAGAAGAAAACTTCATTAGACAAGAAAAGCATAAATAATAAATAAAAGCAGCTATTAACAGGAATGTTTACTATAAATGCTTTTGAATTCCAGTACATAACACATAATAAATCTATCAGAAATGTAAAAATCGATGCAAACATTACAAATGCTGCTGCATTAAATGCTTATAAAAATATTGTATACATAAATAAATAATTAAAAAGGGTACTTCAGAGTAATAATTACACCAAAAAAATACTATTAAGGTAGTCTTGATGGTAATTAAGAAGTATGAGCCAATCAACAGGCGATGTCACTGCGATTTTTAAAGTAATGGCTACATAAGAAAAGGCTTAGGAAGGTGTAAAATTAATAAATTCAGTA
This sequence comes from Maratus speciosus, assembly GCA_963932465.1. Classification (NCBI taxonomy): domain Eukaryota; kingdom Metazoa; phylum Arthropoda; class Arachnida; order Araneae; family Salticidae; genus Maratus; species Maratus speciosus. The sequence goes on along the minus strand of OZ010798.1, from coordinate 187,536,249 downwards.
ACCGCTAATATACACCATGCAGACACACCAAAATTTATTTTAAAGATAACATTGGATAGAAAATAATATAGAAATATGATTGCAGATGATTTGAAGAGTAGAAATTTAAATATTAGCAAAATAAAATTTTAACATGGAAATACCATAGGCAAAATGCTTTGAACATATTTTGGCATAACTCAGGAACTAATAGCTATAGACTCGTGTGAGGTCTCCATTTAAAGAGAAAAGAATCACAGAGAGTTTTAAATACATAGTTAAGACCCCACTTACCTGGGAAAAGTCTGATTATTCCAAAAGCACATTCGCCCAGAGGACGTCCGGATTGTAGGCTACGTTAGTATCCGTTAGTTAGGCAGACTTTGATATTTAAAAAATAAAATCCCCTTGCACATCCGGCTAGCTCTGTTAAAAGAATGGAAAATTTCCATTCTGAAAACATAGCCCGCCAGACAACAGTTCTCTTTACAAATTTGACGAGATGAAGAACACTATATTAGTTTTATAGATAAATATTAATACGGAGTACCACTATGTCGATAGAAATTAAATCCCGGAACTTCACATTCCGCAAAAAACAATCAAGTCAAAATAAATTATTAGTTAAAATGTACGCGTACATAAAAACAAGCATTCAGTTTGAATTACAAACGAACATCGAGTTCGAAAGGAAGACGCATGCGCAACTGAGAGTGCCCCCTGGTGAATGCGGAGCGGAGTTACAAAGTGTCTTAAAATTAGACACTTGCAGATTTTTTAGACACTTTTATCAGTTCGTGTACACTATGATCATAGTAAGACACTTAGGTGTTTTAAATTAAGACATCTATTGTGACTGAATTTTCAGATTCAGACACTTAAGTGTCTGAAATTCTTTTTCAGTCACATATGTATCTTAATTTAAGACGCCTTTATTTGCAGTGAATTTTAAAGGCCTCCTCTTTATAAATATGTTATCGGTGCAGGTAATTGTAGTACACCTATATAAGAGCCCCTTTTTTCTGGAAATCGAGAGGGTTGTAAACAATGAGAAAAAGGGGAAAGGCACAAATAAGTGTGCTCACCACCCCGCTCTCTCTTCTCTTTGTTGTTTATTGCGTGAATTTCCTAGAAAAAGTATACTTTATTAATATTACTTAATTAATTTAATTAATTCAATTGTTTACTTAATTAATTCAGCAATGTATTGTAAACAGATGTGGTGCGAGAATTTCTCCCGGGGGAGCTGAGTCCGTCTGATATATTACAGGGGGATCCACAGCTCCCCCGGTTCCTACGCCCTTGAATAGGCTGTTCGGATAATTGGCAGTTTGGTTAAATGGAGTTCCGATAATCGGCGCTCTACTGTATTACTAAATATTGTAATATTTTGTTAAATTAGTACTTAGTAGGATATCCTTTAGCATTTACAACAGCTTTTAAACGTCTGGAAATAGATTTCACTAGTTTTTTTTTTTTTTAATTTCTGCATCAATGTTCATCCATTCGTCGATCATTACTGTTTTTAGTTTGCTTTTCGTTTTAATGTCGTTTCTTCGTATTCTAACCTTCAGTTCTCCCCAAATATGGTCTATTGGGTTTAAAGATGGCGATTGAGGTGGTGTTTTCAGAACTTGCGGACAATTATAGAGATACAGGAGGCAGATGTTGAGAGCCGTGTGCTTAGGATTGTTTGTTATCTTGATAAAAAAAACAAAGTTGTTTCCAATAGCCAAATTTTAGGCTGATAATTTTAAAATATTTAAATAAACAGCATGATAATATATGCCATCAATAAATACCAAATTACCTAGTTCTGATGTTGCCATGCACCCCCACAAGCAGACACCTCCATCGCCATGCTGTTCCAACTAAGTTCTTGTGATTAAGTTCTTCATGTTTTCTTTTCTACACAATTATGTGCCCATCGGAACCAAACATGTTAAATTAGATTTCATCGACAAATAAGACGTTATTCCCATACGATTCGTGTTTATTTATCATTGATTTTGCGAAGGAAAGCCCAAGCTTTCTGTTTTTCGCACTAACAAAAAAATTTCTACGGGGACAACACCCATTTAATCCAGCTGATCTCAGCACTCGTCGAACAGTTTCAGGTGAAATTGAAGTAGAAATTGTTCCATTAAATTCTGTAGCAATTTTTATAGTACTTAATCGTGGATTTGTCACAATTTTTCCAATTATAAATCGTTTATCGCGTTGTGTAAACTTTGACGGACAACCTTTTCTTACCTTGTTTTCGATCCGATTTTTTTCTTTAACCCCTTCTGGACGGGATCCTTTTACGAAATTTTTAATCTTTTGTCACCGTTTTTTAAAAACAGAAATTTGTGTCTTGTTGAATCGAGGAAAAGCGCTGATTAAATAAGGCAAATTTTACAGTAAAATTTTACTGGTGAGGAAAAACAAGGATTCTGAGCGCTTCATGTGGCACGTATACGTGTCGCTCGTCCCCAAGGGGTTAAAGCGTTTCATCCATTCTACACCGTAGAATGGGATAAATTACCTAATTTAGAAATATTCCGAACTGATTTACCACTACTACTAGCAAAAGCCATGCTTTGTTTGGATTCGCGAAGCATTATTTAATAAGATAAATATTTGAAAGTAACAATATTTTATTTTTATTATTCTTGCATCTTTATTAAGCAAAAACGTTATTTTATGTTTTGGAGCATTTTAATTTTAGAAATGTACCGGGTGTCCCAAAAAGGACTGACTGATTTTAAAATTCAATAACTTGTAAACGGTGACAGATATTTAAAAAATTCTTGCAGGAGGGTTATGCATAAGGTCAAAAGTTTTATTACAGTGATTTTCGATTTTAGTTCGAATTACAAACAATAGATGGCGCTGTAAGCAATAGTCGCTAAATACAGGCTCGATTTTTGGTCCTTTCTCTTGTTTCATGCTGAAAAAGGAGATGGAAATGTATTATCCGGGCCACGAAGTACCAAAAATCGAGCCTGAATTTAGCGTCTATTGATCGCAGCGCCATCTATTGTTTGTAATTCGAACTAAAATTGAAAATCACTGTAAAAAAACTTATGACCTTATGCATAACCCTCCTGCAAGAATTTTTTAAATATCTGTCACCGTTTACAAGTTATTGAATTTTAAAATCAGTCAGTCCTTTTTGGGACACCCGGTACATTCAGCCAAATAACTAAGAATTTCCTCGGAATTTTTTATTAATGATATATGTCTGGTATAAATAAAAATACTTTCGAAGCAAAATTTTACAAAATATTTATATAAGGAATTTAACAATTAATTTCATTTGTTTACAATTCTTTTGGTGCCACTTTACAAAAACAAATCATAATATAATTCTTTTAAAATGCGTAAGTATCGTCTGCGTAAATGATTTCACATAATAAAAATAAATTGTGTATTTGAATTCTTAACACTGAAAAATATTTTTATAATTGAATGTAAATAATTTTCACAAATTTTAATTTATTAAAAATATACTATAATTTTCATAAAAAAGGTATATTTTAAAAATTTCATAAAAGAAATCGTAACTCCATGATTTATTTTTTCTTCTGAAAATATACATGTTTCAATTTTTATTTGCAAAAATGTGTCTAATGGAAAAAACATGTAAAATAAATTAATTAAAATAGTAATTTTTTTTAACTTTATTCTGTAAAATAAAAAATAATATTGTGCAAATCTACAGACCATAATTTATTTTTATGTTTAATTTCAAGTCAAAATACTGAATAGTTTTTTTTTTTTTTTGTAAAGCGTACGACAAAATGTAATTCGTGTAGCCTAGTAGAGAATTCGCTTCGCTCATCCTAATGATGCAAGATAATCAATTTTCGAATTATGTTAGTTGTTTCTTTACGACTAGGCCATTTTTAAATAATAATTAGAATATTACGAAGAAAGCAAGCAAAAATTAAAGCCAAACGATTTTTTAAATGCCACCATAGTACAAAAAATAAAACGACAGACGATAATTTTAATTGTGAATTTATTCAAAAATGTTTCTGTGTACGAAAACTTTTGTGGCGTGTTCTTTCTCTGCCTCCTTCCATTTTCATCTATATATATAAAAGCCGTTCTCTGAGTGTATGTCTTTTATACAAATCTTCTATTATTGACCAATTTGCACGAAACTTGATGTACATACGCTTTAGAACATAGAATAGGTAGCTGTCTACTTTTTGCATTTTCGAAATCGACGTCATTCTAATCAGAAAATAAAAATTTTCCTATATATACTTTAACTAAACACGTGTTAAAATGACGTAGTATCTTCATTTGAATGTTTTTAAAGTTAAAAAATCGAGTTTTAATTTCAAGAAAACAATAAAAAAAAATCGTTTGCTAGATATGACGTCAATTTCTCTTTAACTGACATAACTTTGTAATGATGTTTTATTCTGAAGAGAGACTCTTGATCTTCTGAAATTAATCCTTATTATTATCATCCATAAAGTGAAAGATTTATTTTTAAGCCACGCGAATTTAAAATTTCAGTAAATGCTAGGTCATTTGAATGTATTTATTGCTTTGTTCCGCGTATTGTCAGAGAAATCGTAAACTTCAGTTACACTTGCTGAAGAAAATAAGCATTCTGGTTTTAAAAGCTGAAACACTTTGCTATAATTACGTCAAAATGACGTGTTTTTTCTGAAATTCAATTTGACGAGTTTTAAAATTAAGTTAAAAAAATTGAAGCTTTTCATAAACATCAGGTTAAGCATTATTGTACGTTAATATTCTATAATCAAGTTACATGTGAAGAATTCGCTAAAAACATGAATGATTAAAACACCAAATAAAATAAACTAAGACAGACTTGAGCACAGTTAAAAAATAAAATTTATAAAGACAATAAAAAACAATTAAAAATACAATATGTAAACGTTTCACCAAGTGACACGCAAGGCATGATCAGTACATCATAACATGAATGATGTTAAACTTTTGTAAGCAATAGGTTCCATAAAAGGTATAGGTCACATTTGTTAAAGTACGCCAAATAGCGTACAGCCTGATTATCGAAGATTAACCCATTTGCACTTACAAAGATAAAAATAGTTCACCATTTTGTTTTGCTTATTATCCAATAGAGAAATTAGAAATTCGCCAAAATACAAAACTCTCAAGATTAATTGGTGATTCAAGCACTCGAATACGCCATCTGGTGGAGAAAACATATAACTTCTCGCTTCAGGATACTGCCGTGCAAGCACATTGCATTACATGTATATTTAATTTGTTCAGCATGATTATTCTTTTGCATAATTTCAGATTTCATGTGATATTTGTATTTTGTCATATAAGACAAAGTAAAAATTGTCGGTATTTGAATATCAAAATTATTCAAATGCATTTACAATAAAGAATTATTTCAATAGCACTTTAACATTAGTTAAAGGGAAATTAAAGGGACAATGTTCTTGTACGGAAGGCTGCGAGCAGCGCCTCTATAGGCCGTTTTAATTCCCAATAGATATGTAATTAAACTACCGAATTCTTCATATTGAAAATAAAATTTTAACGATTAAGTGCTTTGAGTAGACGTAAAAACTTCATTTAAATATATTTTGAAGTTAAAACGTTTATTATAACATAGGCATTTCTATTTGATGGGAAAATATCAGGAAACAATTCGCTAAATATGGCATCACCATTTCTATGAATATGTTGTTACTTTCAATAAATATAATGTCAAACTGATTTTAAAAATAAAGTTGCTACGTTTTCTTTCCTATTTTGTTGGCATGCTGTATCTTTAATTATACCATTTAGCTAAGTGTTTAGTTCGTTAAATGCAATGATAACATTCTGCGATTTATATTAAATACGATTACATAAAACATGGTTTTTCTACGATTTATATTAAGTAGAAAATGAAACATAGCAAATGTTTTCTAAGAGTTAGGTTTTTAGTTTTAAAGAAAGCTTCAAGACTGGTATCAGGACTGAAAGGTTCTGGAATTTGATGTCATTATCAGGTTATTCGCTGTAGATTTAGTTTTTATGAATGAATGTTTCCGTTTAAAAATAATCAGGCTAGCCACCCTGGAATATCCGTAGTTAAAGATGATCCGTATACCGGTGTTGGTATGAACATTTTTTTATTTGGAAATAGATAAAAAGAACATATTTTGGTTAAAATCACTCATCCACGTTAATACACAAGACAACTTGGATAAATCGACTGTAGATTTTCATCATGAACTGGATGATATTATGAAAATATGTTTCAAAACTAAAAAGTTTTCACATAAACCATCAGTTTCATGGTTTACGAGCGACGTTAAGATAGAAAGTAATAAATTAAGTGCTATGTATAAGTGGTCAGTTAAAAATCCTGATAATCTTGTTTATAAAAAGGAGAATATTAAGCAAAGACAAAAATATGAAAAGAGGATTAAGTATGCTAAAAAGAAAGCTTGGCTGTCTTTTTGCGAAAAAACAACAGAAGTACACGGAAATCTATATAAATTTACAACAGGAAAATTACTGAAGCATACCGATTTTATATTTGCATCACTAGAACAATCTGAAACTTTTACCACCTACGATGACGTGGCTCGTGAACTTATGAGTGAACATTTTGGAATTGAAGATACATCGAATATTATTCATGAATTTGTGGCAGACAAGTTGTTCAGTAATAATGCAAATTATAAGGAAATTTCTCTGAGAGAGTTAAAACAAGCAATTCACCAACAGGCAACCAATAAGGCTCTAGGCACGGACAATCTGGAGCCAATAATAGTAAAATAGCTGTGCAATAAATTTCCTGCACTTATTATTGCCATCTTCAATAAATGCTTGAGTTTGGGTCATTTTCCCCGTATTTGGAAAAGGGGTCTGGTATTATTCTTTAGAAAACGCAATAAATCTTCAAAATCGAGTCGGAGTTATAGACCTATTTCGTTACTATCAGTTCCAGGAAAAATATTAGAAAGAATTATAAAGGCACGAATCCCTAATTCCTTGGAGGCAAGAGGCTACATAGATACTGTACAACATGGTTTCCGAGTAGGCAAGAGTACAGTTACTGCTACGAAGACAGTAAAAGAAATTAGTAAATGTATTTTAGAAGAGAACACTTATTGTGCCCTTATCTCCATGGATATTGAAGGAGCATTTGATCTTATCAGCTGGAGTGTAATAAATGAAATTATAGACGAACTGCCTATTGATCTTTACTTGATTTCTTTGTTAAAAAACTATACATCCAATAGGATAATAGGTATTGCCCTATCAGAGGGAATTGTCTGGTTTGTATTGTTTAGGGGTTGCCGCAGAGCTTGCCTGGGGCCACTTTTATGGACTACTAGTGTATAACCCCCGTCAAAAATGACGGAATGTGAATGATAAATCTACAAAACAATATTAAAAAAAAAAGATGCCTCATGCATTTTGTTAATCAAAAAGTATTATCCTTTGATTTTTGATAATTAGAACGAAGATATTATGTAAACTACAGTTTAAAATCATATTTTAAATATTTCAGAATGGAACAGGAAAAGATCAAAGTTGCATTGCATTTGTAGCATATACATAAATTATTAAAGGAAAAATTACGCTTAATTCTATAAAACTTTTTATAAAATATTTTACATATTCATATTGCATGTGTAATTAGGGGAGTTTTTTTTTTGCTCAGATTTGTGTATTTTAGTTTTAAAATATCAAAACACTAAAATATTTTTTAAAATTTTACATTTTATAACATCATAAGTATAGTTTCTCAAACTAATAACACAAAAGAAATTTACTAATAACATAATTTTTAATTAAAAAAAATAGTTAATTTATCCCAAATAACATTCATTAAAGAAAAATTTATAAGCAAACAACATTAAAAAATATATAAAATAATCTCTGAATTTTCACATTTTCATATTTCAAGCCTGGCTGCCATAATTGTCAATATTTATAAAAAAAAAAAACCAATATAACATTAACACTTTTTAGTTTCCAAGGTTATTATTAAATTAAAAAAGATCCATTATTAAGCAAGGTAAATAAATTCTATTTTTTAATCAGATTATTAAAATATCAATTTTCTTCTGTTCTATAAAAAATGTAAATGATTGAAAAACGTAAGTATTCTGTAAAAAATGTATAGGTAAATAAGATATTTTAAAATTATTTCGCATAAATATGTATTAATAAATACGTATAATACTGTAAAATACGTATAATGCGTATAATACTGTAAAAATATGAATTTACAGATAATAGATGGCGCCACGCCTAGAACTAAATTGCTGGGATTTTGTGTATGAACATTTGCGTTTTCTAAATTTTAAAACTAAAAAACATAAATTTGAGTTACAAATAACTTAATTACATTTATGCGAATAATACGTCTTTTATCAGTGTATCCAAATCAAAGGATGAAAACTTCAGAAAAAAAAGGTTTATTTTATAATGATTTTTTAATATAACTTCGTAACATTAGCGGCTCGGCCCATGGAGGAATGAAGACTAAATTATATTGAAGACTTAATGTTTATAGCTCCATGGCTCGGCCTTATGTAGCCATCATGCAGCTCATCAGGCAATGCTAAAACGATCCTTAAACTTAAACTATAGAAAACAACAATAAAAACTGATTTGATTGAATAAATTCAAATCCACCGCGTGTTCAAAACAGCATCAACAAAAATGTTAAAACAGTAAAGCACACCTTGCCAACTGGCAATCAGTAGAGTATGATGAACGATTCTAAACGTGAATGACTCACCATTTGGCTCACATTTTTTTTTTTTTTTTTTTTTTTTGCAACAACAATAATAATAATGATTAGCAAAGTGAAATGTAATTTCTGAAAATTTCACATTAAATTTTAATATGCTAATTATATGAAAATATTAACTTGTATTTTTAACAAACTTCGATTGTTTATATTAATTGACGATAGATGGCTGCAAAAATAGTTTTTGAAGGTTTTAAACAAAATTAAAATATTTAAAGACTTTAATAAGCTTCTACAAATATTTTAAGAACAAAATCAGATAATTAACCTGTAATTTTTTTAATGAAGCGTTCAAAGACTCATTCATTTGTTTCAATATTCGGAAATTGTGAATGGCAACAGTGTTCTTTTGTTTATATCTAGTAATCTGATGTTTATAATAGCTTATTTTTAATTTGGAACTTAATACATTATAATTAGATATGATATACATGTTTTAGTGAAAATATGCTGAACAGACATGATTTCTAGTAAAGAAATTATCATTTAGCTAGCATATGTTAAGATATATTTTTCATTAAGCCTAACATGGCGTTTAGCTACAGTCGATTCGCACACTGGTGTGGTCCGCACCGGCATCGTTCTGACGGCTTCCTGTACTCTGATTTTATTATAAGTAGATAGTAGCGGATAAATTAATAAAGAAATATAAAAATGTACGTAGATTCATCATATATATGCTGACGACTTTGTAGTGCTGGAGGGTGCTAATACGAGAAGAGATCTAGAACTGAAGGTTAACGATGTAATCCAAGTGTTTGGGGACATTTGCAACTCTTTACAGCTCCGTGTTAGTGAGAATAAATGTCTTTCTACATTGCTGGGGAAAAATACTTTGGCTAAGAGACGCCCAATTTTTAAATATGGCACTCACTCAATTCCAGTCAAGGACAATTTAAAGTATTTAGGCTTTATAATAGATCCACGCTTCAAATGGTTAGAACATTTGGATATTGTGCGAGAAAATTTAAGAGGTTTTACAATAAATATTAGAAGAACAGGATGTCGGGATAAAGGAATTTCATTACATTTACTCAAAAGTTGGTATTTAACAGTTCAAGAGAAAAGAATAACCTATAGCTGGGAAGTGTGGCTTGGAGATCTTAATATTCATGGTCATAGAAGACTTAGTTCCTACCAGCATGTTGCATTATTTACAGTAATAAAAGTTTACAGATCAATCTCAACGGACGCCCTCTGTGTTTTGTCCGGAATTCCACCTTTGTTTATTAAACTACGATGTGATATGATTAAATATAAAGTTCTCTGTGGTGAAAAGAATATTGTCATCGACGGAGAAGAAATTAGTGAGTCAGATTTGATGAAGAACATTCCAGAGTATGAGTTTCCGAACTACTTGGAACTTAATAATTTACATTTTACAAAACCTGTTACTGATGAGGAGCCGAGTTTAAGATATCCAATAATTTATACGGACGGGTCAAAGATGGAAGGAAGAACTTCATTTGCATATACAATGTATTATAACGGTCATTTTATTCATGATTTTTCTATGAAACTTCGAACTTTTAATTCAATATATCAAGCTGAATTGACAGCAATTCAATATGCAATTAAGTGGTTCGTGGGTTCCTACTTTGACATGGCTACACTTTACACTGATAGTTTCTCATCGGTCCAAGCGCTGCAACATATCTTTCCGAGCAACAGTGTTATTAAGGACATTTGGTACTTGTTAGTTATCCCGTCGACCAGTTCCGCCAAATCATATGAATTGCCAAATTATACAAATTGATATAATTTTTATTTTAAATAACGAAAGAACAAATAAATTAGTATAACATTAATAAAAATACAAATAAAATGTCGAATTAAAAATCACTTGAGGACGTAACACGTGTTGTCAAGTGAATGTGACATTTACGATCAACCATTATTGGCATTTAATCTTACAATTTGGCGACAGTAATTTGGTCGACGGGATAACTAACAAGTACCGGACATTTTTAATGTTTTGCTGGCTAACCCACAAAAATCTATTTACCTGGGATGGATCAAGGCACACATTGGTCTTGAGGGTAATGAGAGAGCAGATGGCCTAGCTAAGGCTGCTATTGAAAACATAGATGCACAAAGTGATAATACGGTGCCATATCCTATTTCCTTGATTAAGAAATACTATAGTAAACGGATCATAGCAGGACCACTGGTCGAATTCAATTAATGGTAGAGACACATTTATGATTTTAAATAAAGTGAGTAATGATTACATATGCACTAGCCAAGTCATTCAGTACTACTGCAGCGGCCATGGAAGTTTTCCATCCTGCTTATACAAAATTAAAAAGCGACCAACGAACAAGTGTCTGTGTGGCGCTACTGGTAATGTTGTTCACTATATCTCTGGACGTTGCCCTAAAATGAAACACTATTTCAGCTTTAATCCGGACTTCACATTGAGTAAGAACTTAAAAGTAACTCTGTTTTCATCATCTAATTATAATAACCTAAAGGACAATTATAACAAATTTAAATGAACTATTTTCGTTTATCAAATACAGATTTGGATTATATTTATTACTGTTGTACTTTGAGTGTTAATTTCTATAATTTTTATATTAGCTACAGTTTTTTAGGCCAGCAAGAGCTGGTACTTCAGTAGGCACTGTTGCTATTTACTGTCATTTTATTTTTCTCAAGTCAAGTATGTCTATTTGTTGTGGGTTTTTTTTTTTTTAATGTTAAAAATTTATTTGCCCGCTGATTCCGGGTCTGTTTTTACCTGGCTTCTCTGGGTGGTAGTGGGGGTTCTTTTCCGCCGGGACATTGAGTTCCATAAACCATTTTATTTGGTTGGAGTCCCGATCGGTGATCCCTGATGTCTCATAGATGAGACATCTGGAACATTCGAAAAGGTACGCTAATCACTTTCTGGACACTGCCAGGAGTGTATCGATGTTGGTGGGGATTATTTGAGCACATACTGTAATTATTATGTCAATAAAATGCTTGTTTTCATTTCCTCCGCATTTCTTGATTTTTCCAAAACTTTTCATTTCCGACCCCACATAGCTGTACCAAAATTGTTTCTTTATGTGTACTTTAACTTCCCTTACAGTTTGGCCCATGGATTCTGGGACACTCTGTATAGTAGACATATTGAATAACAATGTACATTTTAAAAAGAAAAACATACCTTTTTTTTACATATTTTATTATTTAAATATTTTACTTAGATACAAAAATATCTGCATTTTTTTTCATCATACTAAAGAATAACACTATAATCTGCAACAAATGATATAGTGACCGTTTGCTTATCTTTATAAAATGAAATGACACACGTTTATATAAGCACAGTCTGAACGTCGTTTATGTCACCTCAAATCACTCATATGGGTCATTCTCCAAAAAGTGTACCATTCCAGTCACAAAGCCTTTTTCAGTATTTGACATGAACATTTTAAAATTAATTTATGTTTTCTATTGAAAGTGAAAGCAGACTAAACGTGTTGCGTGCATACGTTTTTTATAATTACTTTATATTTTAATTTCTTGGTACAGTAGACTCCCTTAAATCCGCGTATTTTTCAGTTGTAAACAATGAAATTTACAGTTAAGTTGCAGGAACAAAATTTAAGATGGCGCCGAAATCAGCGACTACCGCAATGTTGTTTTTACTAAATTTTTTGTTAATAATTCTCTTTTGGCTATTACAGCTGATTTATTACTAAATAAATTTACATTACTTTTGATTTGATATAAATTAGCATATCTATATCAAAAATTCCACGGTTCGAAATGGAAAAATCCACGAACCGGAACACTATTTTTAAATTATTGTTCGCGGAATTTTTTTTAAATTATAGACAAATTTATTTCTAAACATACAAAGCAGTATAAAAAAAAGCATTCAAGACTCTAAATAACAATGAAAACAGTTACAGGGAGCGCAATAAGCTATATATACTGATAATAGCATTAACAGTGTTTTCCTTGCTTCTTTCCCTATTTCTTATGTCATCACTAGTTTGAAATACCGGTCTTTTGTTTACTTTATACATATTATATTTAACTACAGTTACATTAATAGTTTACTTTTATTCATCTTTATTTATTTAAATATGTAACTTACTTACTTTTTTCTCGACAGTCTTTAACTTTAAATACTCTTTATTTAATTTATTTCTGGGATGTTTACTTCTTAAACATTGTTAAGCCTTGCCGTTCTCCGTATGTAAAACCGTCCACGTAGTGCTAAGAACGAGTCACGACGTATCGATCTTACGATCGCTGTACCACTAGATGGTAGCATAGGACGTTTGGGATCGAATTGAATCGATTTCATCCGTAATAATTTAATATTTTTCTAAATTTTTATTTTACATAATTATTTTAATAATTACTTACTTTTAAACGAAGAACTTATTAATGTTTCACTTTATTGTAAGCATTCATTATAATTTCCCTTTCTTAACTACCAATCAAATTAATGTTTAAAAATGTAAACAAATCAATGACCAGAAATCCGCAAAATTCTAAAATCCGCACAACCTCTGGTCCCAAGCTGTGCAGATTTGAGGGAGTCTACTGTAGTATGTGAGATCTCACCTCCGTGTCATGTCACACACCCAATGTTACTAAGGAGAATGTTTGATTACTTATTTAATTAAAAACAAAATAGTCAAATAATTATTATTATAAGTACTACTATCTCAAGAGCAAAGTAACTTAGATTAGTTAATTACTTTCTTTGTATTTTTGTTTGTTTTCTGAATACGGAAAGGAGTGTCACACAATAAATTCTCACCTCCATGGACCAAACATTAAGTTGCATTTTCAAGTTAAAAAATGGCAAAATTATCATCAGATTTTGTTTCCAATGATGCTAAAGTTAACCAGTCTGTTTGCTGTTGTTTAATTATAAGTCAGAAATTTGTTTTTATAGTCAGGTATTAGATTTTGTTATAAAAAAGTAACCATGGTTATTGGAGATTCTCACATCCGTCAACTGAAAATTCAAGGTGACTATATCAACACTAAGATATTTGCTTATATATTGCTTGTGTAATTACATCAACAAATGTTGATTTGAAGAACAAAAAAAAAAAAAAAAAATAAAATAAAATAAATATGTAGGTTAATATTTAGAGCATGTTCCTCACCTCCGTGAATCTCTTAATTTTGAAAATGTATTTTTCAGAGAAAAATGCTTAACAAGAATTTACAATGATTGTAAATCAAAAAAGATTGTTTCTAAACTTTAACCCTTAAATGCCGGGTGTTGCTTTTCGGCAACATACCCAATTTAGGCTCTAAGATACTATTAGAATAATATTGAAGCTATAATGCCTAATACTGCTAATAAAATACATTCTGAAAATATTGTTAGATCGACTTTCAACATGTAGATGGCAACACTTGTGTTGTTTAAGAATAAAGGCAGATTTATTTTTTCAATTGTTGCTACTTGTTCTTTTTGTTTTGCTTTGAAGCTTGCGAAAGACCCTATTTTGTTCTGCAGTGAGCAAGTAAAATTTATTTCTTATTATAGTTCATAAAATTCTTGTGTCTTTAATATTATAGAATTTTATCAAGGAAAATTATTTTTTCAATTAAAGATCAGTATTGCCGATTAGTAACAAACTGTTTTTTAGCCATAAACCGTACTTAAAACAAAATATGATTCTTTAAGTGTTTTTCCCATGATTTATTTAAAAAATGAAGCCGACATTATTACAATAATTCTTGAAAAATCAGGCATTTAAGGGTTAAAAGCGAAGAATTAAATAACATATAAAAGATAGGGGATGAAAAGAAGCTCCAGATGGGAGATGAGTTTTTTGTGGTTTTTTTTATATTCATTCCAAATAAATTCATTATGCATTCTTATATAGAATCGCTCTTTAGTTATATATCTAATAGAATAAATAGTTTTTTATGCTTTGTTTCACTAAACAAGCATAACTGTAGCACAAAGTTCACCTCCGTGAATGACGTTAATAAAAAAATTGTGTTTCAGAAAAAAATAAATATAATGTATCTGAGCCACTGCTGATTTTTACTTGCAGTAACTGATAAGTTTCTAAAAATGATAACATTTGTCTTGAAAAATAATTTTTTTTTACGGGAAAAATTTATATTGAAAATGACTTTTGGGAGAATGACCAATATATAAAAAATTATGTGTGTTTGTGTTTGCCAGGTTGAACCCACGAAAATGGTTAAAAATTATAAAACCACCAAGACAGCAAACAATTTGATGGCTCCTACTGTACAATAATTAGTAACTTGTGGCTCTGTCCTTCAGTATAATTTTGTACAGGTTTTAATGCTTACTAATACTATGTTCACAGTGGATACCTTAAGATATCTCAGGCCGCCGAACTCTCTGAGAGAGTTCCACAAACTCTCTCAGCGAGTTTCGACTTACTTCGGCTAGATACAGGAATGACCACTCACTCTCGTTGGCTATGAAGCTTAACTTTTACTGATTGGCTGTTGCGGCCGTTTTTATTTTAAGCGCATGCGCATACTTTACTTTTGATCAGATCACAGACACAGTGACGCTACTGAGATATCTTAAGGTAAGTTTCTCGATGTGAACAGGCATCCAATTCCGAGAGGGTACCACTTCAAAACTGGCGGTCTAAGATATCTTAAGTTTCTAGTGTGAACAGGACTGGATAATACACTGCCATAAAAATTCATCTATATACAATAAATTATTCGTAATTTTTAAACAAATAATTTCCATACTCCTTGGAAACGTGCTTTTTCCATTAATTTTTCGCGGAAGTCAGCAAAATTCCGTTTACTCCTTGGTCGTATGCGTATTGACTGTATTATACCAATATGTTCAAATTTATTTTTTAAATTAAAAACCGAAATTTCAATAAATTAAAAATTCGAATTTATTTTAAAACAAACAAACAAAAATAATGCTTTCGAATTTAATAAAGTAGCAATTTTTCTCACTCATTTAAACTTATTTGCAGTTAATTATTTAGAATATTAAAAATTAATCGCATGTAAAATATATTCTAAACGAGCACATTTAAAAAATATATAGTAAATCAATCAAGTTTAAAAAATATATTTTATTCAAAAAAAAGCAAACATTTCTTCTCGAATTTAATTAAAAATATAGTATTCATATTTTACATCTAAAATCAAATTATGTCTAACTAAAAATATGTCTAATATGTAATAATTTTATGCTCTATTATTCTATAAATGCTAAAACACCAACCATTATTTCATAATGACGAAATGTCCCCGCAATTAAGTTTAAATTTCCGAGCTTTCAGAACAAGAAATTTAACAAGCCCTACCAATCTTCCACTTGAAGAAAACCAATATCTTCTTTTCAAACTCGCCCTCTACCAAGTGCTCGTTAGCCTAGTGGTTAAGATGCTCGATTCGAAACGCACGGTCCCAACTTCAAAGCCAAGGGAAACGAGAGACGTATTTTTTACCCGGCTGCCAAGAAGGGTTATGTGTTTCACGCGTATCTGGGTATGTGGATTTCTTTCCCAACGGCTGGATTGATTTTAATGAATGAAGTCTCTATCGATTCGTCTTAACCGTCCGATGGTTATAGGCTAGGTTTTGTTTTTATAAATTCAAAATGGCGACCGTAAAATACAAAAAGGTAGTAGAGACGGAAAAAAAAATTACTCACCGTATTGAGTGGCATATCATTGGATAGGTTTTTAAAAATGAAGACGATGTTTCATTGACTATTTTACAGTCAGACGTCCCGTTTAAATATTACGCAACCTGGAAGTTGTGTAGGTAGGATCTCTAGCCTTACTGCAACTTTAACCTTCATAGACATCTATAGGCCTCATCAAAACAGTGTTTATAGATAGGAACCAACAATTAAACACAACTTAAAAGTCACCAATACAAGTAAATAAAAAAAAATAGGTAAGTAATATAAAAAATAGTTTAACATTGATGAGAAATAATTAATTAGTTCGCTTTTTGCGCAGTCGGGTTTTTTGATTTTTTAAATTTAATTTAAAAAACTCCTTTTTTTCAGATTACGGAAATTATCTGTCCTAGAACGGAAAAAGAAGAGCAAAAATTTCTTCAATTATCGGATATGTACCGGTAGCAATGCTGCCAGGAATATTTCCGTGAATTGAAAAAAATATTTCTGAGAGTATATGTAATTTTTGCAGGCGAGTAATTGCGAGTATCACTGAATCTATTTTATTAACACTAAAACTACCGCGTAGGGATCAAACGACCCCTTTTAAACTTTTTTTTTAAATTTCTTAAACTAAAACATTACGAAATTTCTTTATATTACGCGACTTTTATTAAAATATATGATCATATTGCTTAAAATGCCTCAACTCTGAACTACATTTTTTACCTAGATTTTTTTTTTTTAAGGCTTAACTACCGTAAGGGGTCATTAGACACCTGAAAAAATTTATATTAAATCATAAAGGTATAAATGTTTTATTTTGTAAAAACATTAATTAATTGCATAGTTTTGCCATTACATCATTTATTTTACTGCAGAGTTTCCCCTAGACAGTTTCAGGAGGGTGCTGCACCCTTCCTGCCCTGATGAAAAACATTAGCACCCTTGTTGCCCCCAGCTCAAAAAAGTGCTTTTACTCCTTTTTTTATTAAAAAAAATACTTGTATACTAAAAATTGACTCATTGATGTCTTTAAAATAGCGTCCTGTCTATTAAATATTAAAAGTAGTTTTAAAAATCAAAAGAATGCCTTTAAAAATTTAAAAAAGTGCCCTTAAGAATTCAAAAGATGCCCTTCGGAATCTAAAAGTGCCCTTTTCCTACACGAAGCACCCTGCCCCTTTTTAAACCTGGGGGAAACTCTGTTACTGTATTACATCATATTTGTTTATTGTGTGAATGTAAATATGGTATCTCAACATGAGGATCCACAAGAACTTCGAAAACATCAATCTGAGATGAAAGCATCAGTCTCAATGTTTTCGATCTGAAACATTATGTTTCAGTAAAAATATATAAACAATTAATTTCACAACAACATGAAGAGTTTTTATAGTGGAAGGCCTAAGAAGCATGATGTTGATACGGGATCTGAAAGTCAATATACCCAGCCCAAGTATAATAATATTAAACCGTTTACTTTTAACATGTTAGAATCTTACTTCAAGGTAAGGATAAGTCAGTAAAAAATGTGTGATGAACATAAAACAAATTTGCACAATATTTGTTTATTAAATTTCCGATATTTTTGAAATAATTTTTTTCTTAATTTTTTGCGTAATTATAATTTTTTTTAATATAATAAATAAACAATTTAAATAAAATAAATTTTTAAATAAACAATTTTTAGCAATTATTTGAAAAAAAATGTTTTAATCATACACCGAAGTGCATCATCTGGTATTTTTTCGCAAAACATAGTAAAATATATAACTATTTATATAGGGGTCATCTGACCCCTTCCGGTAGGAATAGGTATAAAAAAAAAATATAGGTACGTTTAGTGTTAACAATTGCAAAATCAGTCACACGCAATTAAAAATCTCAGAAGCCGATGCAAGGTTTTAGGTAGATTTCGTATGAAATACTACCATGTTGGAATTTCTGAAAAATTTTTGCAGATCTACACCGATCATGACCCCTAGAACCCAAAATCACCCTCAGTAAAAAACTTTATATATCTATCTATGTATCTATCTATATATATCATTTTCTTCTGGACACGATAACTTCCACAATTCTGCGCAAATCTCTTCCAAAGTGATACATAAAATCAAGGGGCATAAAATCTTGTTCAAGTTCGTTAATGGGCAAAATCCGGCCACGGGGCTGGAAATAGGGTGGGGTTTTGTGAAAATAGAAAAAACCCCATAACTTCTTAAATTTTGTACATAGCAAATCAGTTTAAAGTTTTTATTACTCCTAAAAATAGGGAAAAAAATTTATGCATCACAGATTTTTGATAAAATTAAAAATGGGCTCAAGGGGCGCAAAAAATAAGGTTTTTGGGAGAAAAAAATTCATAACTTCGTCAATTCTCAAGATATCAAATTCAATTAATTTTATTATACATCTCCTGAATATTATCTACAACTTTTATATTCACAAGTTTTTGATATGACCAATTCGTACCGCAAAAAAAAATTAAAAAAGAAAACAAAAAAAGGTAGGTAAAGAAGAAAAATTTCCATAACTCCGTCAATTCACAAGATATAAAATCCCCATGAATTTAACATATATCTTCTTAATATTGTCTTCAACATTTATATCGATAAGTTTTTGATAGGATCAATTCTTACAGCAAAAACAAATTAAAAATACATAGCGGTTGAAGAAAAAAATCATCTTATTAAGGGTGTATTCAAATCCAAACTGCTTATTTTCTGACTCATTTTTAAATTCATTTTTGCTCTCAAATGCATCCAATTGATAGATTCTCTTCTTCAGAAACTATATAATGTACCGTAATGATCGATTTTTTTTTATAGAGGCAGAATATATTTCAAAAAATGATGTCAAAGTGGGCATTTTGAACAGAAATTCCCGAAGCGATTGTGTTAGAAAGAAAACTATTGCCCTGCTGAGAAAATAATTGTTTATTAATCAAGTTTCAATTAATAGAAAGAAAAAAAAGAACACATGCCACTTATAAATCTTTTCAAAAATCACGTCAGCAAGTTTCGTATTTTTTCTATTAAAAATGAATCTGAAAATGTGCCAGAAAATTTCGAGTTGTTGAGCATGGAAAAGTATTTTTTTTTTAATACCGCCTTAACATGATTCTGATAAAACCAGCTATTATATAAAAATGAAATAAAAACTCTTCAAAAGCGGCCATATAAAACTGTTAAAGTGGATTTATATCTAATCATGATTTAGTTTTTGTTGGAGCAATTTAACATACTTAACTTCGAAATCTACCTCCGCCTGTAAGCCGAACCGGCAGGGA
This sequence comes from Maratus speciosus, assembly GCA_963932465.1. Taxonomy (NCBI): domain Eukaryota; kingdom Metazoa; phylum Arthropoda; class Arachnida; order Araneae; family Salticidae; genus Maratus; species Maratus speciosus. The sequence continues at coordinate 187,516,596 of OZ010798.1, read as the reverse complement.
TTTTTTTCTTAAAGCCCATTTTGTATGAAGTAAGAGTTATTTTTTACGAAGGTTATTGTATTTTTTGTGAAAAATATCATTTTGTAACGAAAGATGAAATCGAGTAACTCAAACTCGAAACAAACAATTTATTTATAATAAATTCTTTAAATTCCCCTGCTAAAGCTTTTCTTTCCGATGAACTTGTTTTGTTTGCAAATAACATAGACCAGGAGCCGGCAGCACAGATCACCTCATCGCGTACACGGATGAAACTCTAGGATTAGTTAAATCTTGATTCGCATATTAAAACGCAATCGGTCTGCCAAGTCATCTGAAAACCCGATTTTAGCTACTGATTCGTAGGTTTACCATTGTGTTTTCCTGCTCCCAGTCCTCCATGTTTTTATACCTTTCGGTGATGGAAAACACAATGGTAAACCTACGAGTCAATCGCTAAAATCGGGTTTTCAGATGTTTTCCACCAAGATAGGACTTGGCAGACCGATTGCGTTTTAATATGCGAATCAAGATTTAACTAATCCTAGAATTTCATCTGGGAACACGATGAGGTGATCGTCTGTGCTTCCGGTTTCCGATCTAACATATTTTAAAAACTAACAGAATAAAAATAATTAATGACGAATTTATTTTATCGAATGCAATTTTGTGATGGGGTTTACTTCATTAAAAGGAATTTTCTTACAAGTTGTATTTTATTTTTATTAAGAGGAATTTTGTAAAGGACATGTTTATAAAAAAGACTTTTTGTGGGCTCTATATAGTCTTCAAATGTTTCCTGGATCAAACCCTGATACTGAATATTATTATGCTTATAACTATTAAGATGCAATCACTGTGCTTGGCTTATTCAGATTTTAGTGAATGATAGAAATTACCCCGTTTGCCTCTTTACACAGTCTAACAGTTGAAAATCAGAAAGATAAAAATTCCTTTTTATCTTTAAGCATATAGGAAAACGAAAAGATGGAAATCTATATGCGGACTCATAATTGAGTTATTAAAGTTTATGAGAAAAGCTCAATCTCTCATATATCTCTTCAAATTCATATTTATTTACAGAAAAAAAGCAAATTACTCATTCTGAAATATAACAAGCAAGAAAAATCATGCGTCAAGCATAGATTATGAAACACTTTCCAACACTTCTTGAATGCTTTAACAAAACTTCGTATTTAGGGAAATAAAGTATATAAGAGAACTAACTAAACATTTTAGAAAACGCATAAAACATTTGAAAAACTGATTTCAGCAGTTATCTTCCATAGCAAATATGTATTCCAATTCTTTTGAACATTCCTGTATTTGATCTGTAGGTTGATATAGATACTATATAATGGAGAAATTTAGTTTAGCAAGAAAACATATAACAGGTTGAAATTTCTCTTTCAGCAATTTATACTAATAGATGGAAACATACTTGTATACTTTTGTACAATCCTGTAGTTAACCTAGTACCTTTATTACACGCCACTATTTATCTAAAGTTTAATTCAAAGTAAAACACTCTTAAAACTACTGGAATCACATTTCCAGAAATTATCATTTATAGACGGCCATGTATCCAATTCTTTGCGTGACCCTGTATATCATTTTATGTATATTCTACAAACATTTCTTAGTAAACTAAATGAAGTTCAGCGTAAAAATGCATAACTCATTTAAAAACCACCTTTAAACAATTTGTAATCATACCCAGTAACCATTACGAATTCTTTTGTGTAGCCCTGTATATCAATTAGAGCATTTTTACGCACCATATACAATGCATACATATAGTGAAACATAAAAGCACATACCATAATTAAAAATGCATTTCCAGCAATCATCGCTAATGTACAGTATTTCGGATACAATATAGTATCTGAAATCTTTTGTGTGTCCCTGTAAATAATACTATGCACTTCGTATTATAAATGAAATAACTTACAGTAAACCTCAGCGACGTATATCAATTTTATTATACATGAAATAATTTAACATAATTGAAATACGCCGGAAAAAATTCCCTCCACCCCTATATCATTATGTAACGGAATCCTTTTGTGTGGCCCTGTAAATGAATAATAACTATTCCTTCCGCCGCATATTCTACAGAATGCATGTTTTAGTACATTGATAAATGCATATTAATTTTATTATGTTTGAAAGCATGTAACGTAATTAAAAATCATTTTAAACGATTTTTTCCCATAGGCCGTAATGTAACGGAAAACTTTTGACTGTCCCTGTAAATGAACTAAACGTGCTATAAACTTCATTTGAAATAGGGTTCGTGCTATGGTAGAGGTTACTAACATACAAAAATTTCAGAACGATCCAAGTATATTTACGGGAGTTAGAGCGCGGACAGACGGCCAGACAAACCGAAGTCATAAACACTTTTCAATTTTGTTGGAAAGTGTTAAAAACCGATTATTTACTTTTTCTCAAAATTTAACGTTTCACAACAACGAGGTGCAAATCTAAAAATAAAGAGAGTTTGAGTTCATAACGTGTCTATTTATTTTGAGTGATTCGGAAGTCTTTATGAATTACTAGACTATTGTGCTAAAATAACCTAAAGGGCAGTCGAAATCTCTATACCTGCCATGATACATTAATGTACCTTTTCTCATAAACTACTTAAGATATGGACTTGAAAAATTTTTTATGCATAAAATAAACAATTCTTAATAATCTGAAGTTAAATTTATAATTAAATAAAGCTTAGATATTTACTTAGAAAAAATATGAAGTAGAAACCGCATTCAAATTTTAAAAAAAAACATGCAATTTTTTTCAAAGATAATGATAATAAAAAAAAGTTCTTTTTATGAGTTTAAATAATTCACCTCAGATTAAACAGGGATATGTATAGAATGTTCAAGCAAAATTTCAAAGCATAATGAATAATAATATTTTCAAAAAGGTACATAGAAGTTAAAAAAAAAACAACATTTTGAGAAAATCAAGTTTCAAGTAAATAAACGCACTAGTAGTAAAGTAGATAAACAAACGGAATTACTAAAAATTTTCCAACTTCTGGTTTCCGTAGAAACAAAAGTAATATATCAGTAGAAAGAGGAGAAATGGTAGATTCAAAATATTAAAAAAATCGAAAATTCGAAATATTTTAGGTTTTGACATTCCAACTGCCCTTAACTACACAGCATAAAACCAAAATTAAGTTTTAATAAATTTAAAAATGAATGTGTAATTAAATCAAAATAATTTGATGAAATTAAATAATGAAACTCTGATTAAATAATGAAAATAAAGAAACTCTGCATACAAAAATTCTGTTTGGTCGACGCATCCACCATGACCGATTTTGCCTAAGAGAATGGAAGTGAAATTCCTTTATCTGAAAATTATCTACACTTCCGCCACTAAAAGGAGATTTGTAAGGCATATTGGAGAGGACAATTTGTGTAGCAGAAAAAAAAAAGGAAGAATTTAACAATCGAATGGGAAGGATGCATCTGCAGCCAGATTTTTAGAAAAGTATTTTTTGCAAATTCGTCGCCGGGAGCCCTCAGCACAGACAATCATCTCATCGAGTTCAGGGATGAAATTCTAGGATTAGTTAAATCTTGATTCGCACATTAAAATGCAACCAGTCTGCCAAGTCATATCTTGGTGGAAAACGCCTGAAAACCCGATTTTAGCGGCTGACTCGTAAGTTTACCATTGTGTTTTCCTGCTCCCAGTCCTCCATGTTTCACAGCTTTTGGTGCAGGAAAACACAATAGTAAACCTACGAGTCAACCGTTAAAATAAGGTTTTCCGGTGTTTTCCACCAAGATATGACTTGGCAGACCGATTGCGTTTTAATATGCGAATCAAGATTTAACTAATCCTAGAATTTCATCCGTGAACTCGATGAGGTGATTGTCTGTGCTGCCGTCTCCCGGTTTAAATGCTTTCATTGCGCAAAGAATGGAGTAATGATCTTGTAAATGTTGTTTCAGTGCAAATGACTTTTGGCATACACTTTACACTAATATTTTATCGCCAGAGTGGCGTCGAATATGAGCTCGTAATGTGTCTTTTCTAGAAAAAGATATTTGACAGATATCACAAAGAAACGGTTTCTCTCCCGTGTGGATGCGAGAATGATCTTCTAATTGTTGTTTCCTTTTAAACGATTTTTGACAGACATCACAAAGAAATGTTTTTTTCTCTCTAGTGTGGATACGAACATGAGCTTCTAATTGTTGTTCCCTTTTAAATGATTTTTGACAGATGTCACATACAAATGGTTTCTCGTTCGAGTGGCTTCGAAGGTGAAGTGTTAAACTGTATTTTCTGGAAAATGATTTCTGACAGAGATCACAAACAAACGGTTTCTCTCCTGTGTGGACTTTAAGGTGATATTGTAAGTATCGCTTCAGTATAAATGATTTTTGACATATACTACACACGAATGGTTTCGAATCTGCAGCATATTCCGCATCAGTATGGACACGAAAATGAATTTTTAAATTTGATTCCCTCCTGAATGCCTTTTTACAAACATTACATACAAATGATTTCTCACCAGTGTGGATTCGAATGTGACTTTTTAAAGATGATTGCGCAGAAAAGGATTTTTGACACACACCACACACAAATGGTTTCTCTCCCGTGTGGACGCGAAAATGGTTTTCTATTTCTTGTTTACTTTTAAATGATTTTTGACAGACATCACAAACGAAAGGTTTCTCTCCAGTGTGGATGCGAAGGTGTCTTTTTAATTGTTGTTTCCTTTCAAATGATTTTTGACAGACATCACATATAAATGATTTCTCGCCCGACGGGCTTCGAAGGTGAAGTTTATCTAGAGTATGGCTACTCTTTAAATGCTTTTTCAAACTACTTTTATATAAAAATGCTTTCTGACACAAGTTACATACAAACGGTTTCTCTCCAGCATGGGTGCAAAGATGAGCTTCTAATACTTGCTTCTCTTTAAATGTCTTTCCACATATATTGCACACAAATAGTTTCTGAGGATTGTGGGAAAGACGATGATAATCTAATCTTGTCATATGTGCAAATGACTTTTGACATACATCGCACGCAAATGGCTTTTCTCCTGTATGTATCCGAAGGTGATTCTTCAAAATGGTTTTGCGATTAAATGCTTTCTGACATATATCGCATGCAAATGGTTTCTCTCCAGTGTGGATAATAATATGCTGTTTTAAATGTCCAAATTTAGAGAATGCTTTTTGACATACATCACATACATGCGGTTTAATGTGTATGCGACGATGTTCTCTTAAACTGTTTTTAACTGTAAATGCTTTCTGACACACGTCACATACAAAAGGCTCCTCTCCAGTGCGGATGTTAAGATGACATTTTAAGTCTGGTTCTTCTTTGAACTGTTTTTGTCCAACACTGCACATAGATGGTATCTCGCTAGTGTGGTCAAGTTGATGATAATTTAAACTTGTTCTGTCACCAAATGTCTGTTGACATAAATCACATATAAATTGTTCCTCTCCATGGTGTATTCGAAGGTGATCCTCTAGATGTTGTTCTAGTTCAAATGATTTTTGACATACACTGCACTCAAATTGTTTTTCACAAGTATCAATGAGAATGTGTTGTTTAGTATCTATGGACATCTCATGATTCTTCATATTTCCATAAAAGCAGAATGAAATTTTGTAGACGCACGTATCAATTTCTTTCTTATTTTATATGGATGTTAATTAGGATTAAACTGTACAGAAGAACAGCAATCAAAGATTAACATCTGTAAATCTTTAATTCTGAAGAATCTATGAAAAAAGGAAAAGAACATTTTGAAAAAGTATAACATGCATAACAATATAAAGAAATAAAATAATAAGCTTATGGGGACAGTTCGCCTTCAACCGGTCAAAAATGCTAGAAAACTGATTCAAATTCCATACCTTTTTACAAACTAGTTAACAGGGGTCGAGGCAGGTTTTTATTCTTGAGGCCCATTTTGTGAAAAGTAAAAGTTATTTTTGTGAATTTTATAATATTTTTGTGAAAAATAACATTGTGTAACAAAAGTAAAAATCCAGTTACTCAAATTCAAAACAAGGATTTATTTACAAAAACTTCTTTAAATCCCCTTGCTAAAGTTTTTGTTTTTCGAGACCTCATTTTATTTACAAATTACACATTTTAAAACAGTTTTTATGAAAAAGAGTGCTACAAAAGGGGCCTATTTTATTAAAAGGAATTTTGTGAAGGGGCCTGTTTTATTAAGTTCATTTTTGTGAAGAGGCCCATTTTATTAAATTTATTTTTGTGAAGGAGCCTATTTTATTAAATAGATTTTTGTGAAAGGGCTCTAAATAGGCCCCAAATTTTGCCTGTATCAACCCCTGGCTAATAAAGCAAATTCAATGAATTTTTTTCATTTTTAAAAATAGTATTAATTGTTACAATAAAAAATACAGATTGATGTAAAATGTTTAAATTAATTAGGAAAATTTAATTAAGTGACTTACTGTTTTCTTTGTTTTCGTAATTACTGTATATCACACTGCGCGCATGATTTCTCAAAAACTATTAAAGTTAATGTTTGAAATTTTCTGAGTGTATTAATATTATACTTCTGCATAAAATGAACTAAAATCTTAGAATTTTATATAAAAAAAAAATATTTTAAAAATACGCGAGAAATTTTACAGATTTCTTTTTATAATTTTTATTATTTATTATAAATATATTATAAATGAAGATAATTAAAGGATTTTAGTTCATTATGTTAGGCGAAGTGTTATCTTTAAATTAAAATCTATTTAAATTTAATAAATTAAAACGAACATGAGATATCATGAACGCAGTGATATATAGTAATTACGAGAAAAAATAATAGGTTACATAATTAAGTTTTCCTAATTAATTTAAATATTTTTCATCAGTCTGTTTTGTTTATTGTAACAAGTAATGCTATAGGGGAGAGTGGTAATGAATGGGCCATTAACAAAATATGAAAAAGTATTTGCATAAAACTATTTTAGATGTCACCAATAGATGAAGCTATTTGTTCTACCCAACTCATCAAATTTTCCATTGTTTGGGAGAAGCCATTTTCCCACTAGAGTAGGATGGTCAAGAATCTAATTGAAAAGCAATTTTTTTCCTTTTTTAGTAAAATAAATAAGCTAAAAAGCATCTATTATTTCATTGCAGATATGTGTATTCGCAAGTCTTTGCATATCTGTAAACCAATTTTAGGATGTATTTAGATGTTATTTGAATTTAATGAACTGAAAAAACCTGAATATATTCCAGAAGTATAGGTGGGGCCGAATAGGCCACTTTATCATGGTCATGAATGGACCACCTTTGGCCTGATCATGAAAATATGGTTTTTCTTTCTTTTTTTTCCGATTTTTTCTTTAATATGAAACATAACTGGCTGTCATGGATTTAGATTAAATTACTGTTTAGTTAGAATAGGTTTATAGTGATGTCTAAAAAATAATTTGCACATTTTCACCCTAAGAAATATTAGTTATTTATTAGAAACATAAGTTAAATTGTATGAATGATTAAGGTGAACTGTTCAGTTGTTGACCACACCTACCAGTATTTTTCCATTTGATATAAAACTAGAATAATTGTTTATATTCTGAATCTGATGCGTAGAATAAATAATACCAGAAATTTACACTAAATAGTCAATTAATAGGCAGTTCCAACCCTGTTACAACCATGTCGTTTAATATTAATTTTGAAAAATATAAATTTCGTTAAATCCTAATGTGTATTATCTATTATTTTTATGTATATTTTATGTTCTTTCTTTCTTATAATCTCATTATTTTGTCATTTTTCTGCTACAATTATGTGATTTAATAATATCACTTTTGATGTTCATAAATTTTGATAAGCATTGTGTATTACTTACTATATCAGTATGCTTTGATCATATCATGTCAAGTACCCTTCATTTTGTCATATTTGGTGAATAAAATATTAATTCCCCATTTTTTCATTGAATTCATTTAGTGGCCCATTCATTACCTTCAATGGCCCATTCAGCCCCATGGGTGAGGATGAATGGGCCAAATTTCCATATTTTTATTTTCTATTACCATTCATTATAGACATTTTCTAATCCAATTTTTATGACTTTTTCATTTAACCAAATAAGTAAAGTAACTGAAAAGCCAATTCTGAGCCAAAAAAAAAAAAAAAAAAAAAATTATAAGAAAAAATTATAAAAATTAAAAACCAAAAATTGGCCCATTCATTACCACTCTCCCCTACTTAACAATTCAAAGTATTTCATTGAATTTGCTCTATTAGGTAGTTTGTGAAAAGGTATGGAAATTGAATCAGTTTTCTAGCATTTTTGTCTGGTTGAAGGGGAACTGTCCTCTTAAAGTCTTTGAAAATTTCAAAAATTTAAAATAGATTTTTTTCACAATCATTTCACAGACATAGTATTGAAATACCGACTTTTCATATTATAAATTTATAATCAAAGATGAGCATCAATATTAATACTAAATGTTAATCAACGGCAATTTAAATAATCTATATTTTCAAATAAAGTTACAATTTATATTTAACAAAAAAATTTACACTTAGTTAAAATACTTTGCAATACTTTAGAATGAAAGTTAAAAATTGTTTTATAGCAGCATTTAATGAATAATCTTCATGTTTTCACGAGTTTCACGTTATTGTGAATTAAATCAAAGTTGGGAGAGCAGTGTTCAAGATTTTGAATTTATATCCTTTTTAAAGTCATCAAGTATATTTCACTACTGAAAGTGGCGCAGGTGCTGTTCAATATAAATAAGCACAGGAAGATTAAAAACTTTGAAAATTCTATTTTTACACTTTTAAATATGTACAAACTTTTTACAGCGAAACATTTGGATAATACTTGTTAAATATATATATATATTCCTCACTGGGAATCCAAGATAATCTTATTAAAATTTCTGCAATTATTTTCTTCTATAAAGAAGCCATGAAACAATAGCATTCCTATTCGAGATAAATTTCCTTTTTAAAATTAAAACATCATTTCTTCTATTAGAAGATCAAGACAAAAAACATATACGCAGTCTACCTGCTGCGTTCAACTTTTATCATTACTACTTCAAAACTAAACTAAAAGAACAAGAGAAAAAATGTTTTTAATATTAATTATTTAGTCAGATCATGGGATCACTGTCGCCTATTCAGTCTGGCTGAGAGGGTCTCGCTCAAGAGAGTTGCGAAATATTCCACAGCATTCATGGAGTTTCAAAACAATCGTTTATATTTGAAGAAAAGTTTATCAGATAATGTATGATCGATACAAAAGTAGAAGTAATCTGTTTTATCAGTTTTTCTTATTCGCTGTTATAGCATATTTGAAGCTAATATAAAACCAATTAAAACACATAAAAAAAAAACAGAGGCAATGGCGCATAATTTTTATAGCAGACGTACGTTTTCATCTTTAAAAATCTAGGCAAATATCTTAAAATGTGCTATATCCAGGGTTCGTTGATAGATATCAATGGATATATATCTTGATATATATCCGATATTTACTTTCAAAATATCACGGCTTTTGATATTTTCACACATTTGATATTTATTTTCAAAATATCACGTTTCTTGATATTTTAAGGAAGAGCTGATATTTATTTTCAAAATATTTTCAGTCAAAAGAAGTGTAAAAGAACTGTTCAACTGTTATTGAAAATTAGCACATCAATAAATAAATAACTAAACAGAATAGTTCACAAAATATTCCCCACCCTCCAAAATACTAGTTTTGGATTGTATTGGTAATTTCCCCATTACCATCAGAAGAAATCTGTCTTTGAACAATAAACCCCCCCCCCCCACCCCACCCTGTCTTAAGTCTATTTTTGGGCTATACCTGATAGAATGGTATAAAGGGGTTAATTGGTAATTAGATTTTAGCCAAAAAAAGAAAAAAAAACTATTTTAAAAGCTATATGTTTGAAACAAAATACTTAAATATTGAACCAATAATTTGGTGGTACGATTTCAAATTACAACAGCCTATGAAAGATAGCTTAACTTATCAGTTGTTTACAGCTTATTCTTCGACAGCCGCATTAGAAAGGAGTTTTTCTAGTTTTGGTTTAGTCTAAACTGCACAATAGGTTACAGAATGGAAAAGCAGACAAACTTACATTCATGTTCAAATTCCTCAATTGAAAAAAAATAAGAAATAAACTTTATTTTGTATTTCTAAATTTGTTGTTTAAAAAAATAATTTTTTTTTAAATTTAAAACTGAATCCTGCATTCTGTGTTTTAATGAATGAAAAAGCAAATTTAAACTTTACAGAAAATTGTTCGTGTTTTAAATTATTTTATCATAAATTTTCTAAGGAAAAAAAAGAGAACGACATTTAGAATATTATTTTATTATGCTTTCAAACTAAATGCAATATGTTTTAGATTCTAATTTATATTAAGTCTAAAAAATATTTATAATCAGCAGTAAGCTGACAATTTTGAAAAAAAAAAAAAAAAAAATGGATATATGGGGCATTCTCACAATCTTTTGACTTTTGGGAAAAAAAATCTGGCGAAATTAAACTTGCTAAAATAACATTTTAATCTGATAGACGAATGCCTTAATGATTCAAAATAAAGAAAAAATGGTCAGCAGCGAATTTTTTTTTATTTAACTGAAATTTAAGTTAAACTTGCGAGTTTAATTTTCCTCACCGTTTTACCCCTATAACTTTTTATTTTCTTCTAAATTTTTACTTATAATGAATTTGCATAGTACCCACAGGGCATTCGAATAAGAAATAATAACAATGTAGTACTTTTAATACAGAATTTTTGTATAACATTGTCTTAAAGGGGTGCAGTGATGGAACAGCATGGACCTCATTTTGGAGCAGCAAAAATGTTCATTTTGGAGCAGAAAATAACTATTTTTGGAGCAGCAAAAAGCCACTTTGGAGCAGAAAATAACTATTTTGGAGCAGTAAAAATGCTCCTTTTTGAGCAGAAAATAACAATGTTGGAGCATCAAAATGTCATTTTGGTATTCTTTGATGAAATTCGCGTTTTTCCTGCGATTCTTTAACGAAATTTGCGTTTTTTCTGCGATCTTTTGACCAAATTTGCATATTGTTCGCAGTCTTTTGACAAAATTTGCTTTTTTTCCTACCCTTTGTTGAAATCAGCGTGTTTTTCGCTATCTTTTGACGAAATTTGCGGTTTTTTGCAACCTTTTGATGAAATTTGCGGTTTTTCCCACGATTTTTTTTAACGAAATTCGCGTTTTTTCACATACTTTTGAACCCGTTTTGTTTGTTTTTTGATGAAATAGCTTTACTTTGACAAAATTAAAGTTTTTTGGCGATCCTTTAACAAAAGTCGCGCGTTTTTCGCGATCTTATGACGAAATTCGCATGTTTTTGCGACCTTATATGATGAAACGATTTTTCGCGACATTTTAACGAAAGTAGCGTTTTTTCACGATCTTTTGACGAAGTTAGCTATCCTTTTGCAAAATTCACTTTTTTTTCGCGATCCTTTTACGAAATTCGCGATCTTTTTTGACGAAATTTGCGTTTTATAAGCACTCTTTTAACGAAATCGCGTTTTTTTCACGATCTTTAGACCGCATTTTGTTCGCTTTTTTGATGAAAGTAGCGCTCCTTTGAAAAAATTCACGTTTTTTTTTTGCAATCCTTTGACGAAATTCACGTGTCATTCGCGATCTTTTGGCGAAATTCACGTGTTTATCGCGATCTTTCGACGAAAATCTCGTGTTTTCCGCGATTTTTTGACGAAAATCTCGTGTTTTCCGCGATCTTTTGACAAAATCTCGTGTTTTTCGCCATCTGTTGACGAAATTTCAGAACTTTAAATGAAATTTGCGGGTTTTTTTTATCTGTCTTTTAAATAAATTAGCATTTTTTCACGATATTTTGACCGTGTTTTGTTCGTTTTTTGACGAAATTAACGATCCTTTGACGCATGTTTTTCGCGAGCTTTTGATGAAATTCGCGTATTTTTTACGATCTTTTGACAAAATTCCCGTGTTTTTCGCGATCTTTCGAGAAAATTTGCGTGTGTTTTGCGATCTTTCGAAAAAATTTCCGTGTTTTTCGCGATCTTCTGACGAAATTTGCGTTTTATTCGCGATCTTTTTAACGAAATCAAGTTTTTTCACGATCTTTTGACCGCATTTTGACGAAACTAGCGATCCTTTATTAAAATTCACGTTTTTTCCCGTGATCATTTGACAAACATCGCGTGTTTTTCGTGATCTTTTTGCGAAATTCGGGTGGAAAATGATCGATTTGGCTCAAGAATTACAATCGAATTGGCACAGTTGGGCGCAATTTTGTTGAAGAATGATCGTTTTGGCGCAGAAATTCGCAGCATTATCGATTTGGCGCAATTGGCGCAGCTGTTCCATCACTGGGGGTCTTAAAGAAGGGACGGTAAGGTAAAAAAAGAGGATGGTATTGGAAAAAAGGGACGAAATGGTAAAAAAGGGACGGTAAGGATGGAATGGTAAGGAAAATGACCACCTATTTTTAGGAAAATCATGTTAAGGCTAAGTGATAGCCACAATGTTCATTGATTTTTAGAAACAGTTGTTAACATTGGATTAAATTTTTCTTTTTTTTTTTTTTAAATTTACCTCGAAAAGTGCAGGAATAAACCTTGGGGACGGTGAGACTACCGATAAAGCCACGATGCTTGAAATTGATATTTAAATGCTGATTTAAATTCTACAGTAAATTTCCTGCCAAAGAATTTTAGACATTATTTCTCTAGCATACTTCTGCATGAGAAAAAACTTGAAAAAAAAAATCTGTGGCTGCATCTGAAATGATTTTCTGTTTAATTTTAGAAGAGGGATGATAAGGAATCTAAAACCCAGGGACAGAGGTTAAAAAATAATAACAACCCTAAAAATGTGTGCAGGTTAATTTTTAGCTACATATTTATATAAAACAATAGTTCCAGTTTCATAAAAAAAATTACATCGAATTATTTTTATTGAAACAATTTTATACAGACAGCTCCGAACTTAAAAATCAACACGGGACGGTAGATGAGTTTTCCTGGTATTTAGACCCCCTAACGTCGTCCAAAACTTATTTATGTCGTTAATATTGTTATGCAATCATGCAATGGGATGTTCCCCAGTATATGAAATTTAAAAAAAACACAAAAAAGTGTATTAAATAAAAAATTATTATTCAGGCACATGAAAGTCAAAAGATTGTGAGAATTATCCATATATCAAAAATATCGGATATATATCAAAATATCGGATATTTTCGAAAATATCATGATATTTACGAAGCATGACTATATTTATCCAAATCCACACCGATTCTGATCAGGTATTATCGTATCGAAAACCGGGGAACTTCGTGTTGGTGATTGTGCCTGCTATATTTCATCATTGTAAAAAAATGAATATCATCAAACTATGAAGGTCCCCAGAATGCGTTAATTAGGGAGTCTATTGAAGTTATCATATTAAAGGATAAATAAGAAAAAGGAATATTAAGGTTATTAAGATACCGGGGTATTCAAAAGTCCGGTGCGCGAATAAAAAGTAAACCGCGATAAAAAAAGATTTATGGGTCGTGGTTTGCAAATAAAGATTCAGCGTGGTACGGGATTTTGTAGGGCACCAACAAAAAATTAGTTCGAAATCTTGATAACAGAGAGTGCTATTACAGATAATAATAGCATGGAATAATTCCATATTGCTCACAGAACGCAAGGTTTGGATACAAAAAGGTGTACGTGCAGTATTCCCTATTGTTTTTGTAGCCAAATCTTGCGTTGTGTAAGCAATATGAAATTATTCCATGCTATTATTATCTGTAATAGCGACCTCTATTATCGAGATTTTGAACTAATTTTTTGTTGGTGCCATACAAAATCCCGTACCACGCTGAATCTTTATCTGCAAACCGCATGTCCCTCCGACACATAGTTCTTTTTTTTTTCTTTTTTTTACTCGCGTTTTACTTTCGCACCGAACTTTTGAAACACCCTGTATATATAAAGTTATAAGGAATATTGTTTTCAAATCCAAAGAGGCAACTTTATGGCATAAATTTTAATTCATTTTTGTTTGGAAACGCATGAAACTGACAGATGTTGTTATTCGGAAACTATGTAATCCAAAGACTTTTCCTTTTTTAGCTCACAGGCTATCAAAGCCTGAGAGCTAATGTGCCCGCCCGTTCTGTATGTATGTATGTATGTACGTACGTACGTATGTATGTATGTATGTACGTAACGCGATAACTCTTGATAGAAACATCCGATTTCCTTCAAAATTTTTTCCTAGGTTCATTGTGATAAGGCGCTTCCCTGATTAGTTTTGGGAGTTCATTGGTTAAGGATAAAGGGGGGGAAACGGGGTTAGTCCACCCCCCCCCCTTAATTCAGAAAAATGGGTTTTTCATGCAGAATCATTCGATTTGCTCCGAATTTGGTAAACCGGTTTATTATGTTAAGGAACATCCCTGATTAGTTTTGGGGGTTCATTGGTTAAGGATAAAGGGGGGTTAGTCCACCCCCTTAATTCAGATAAATGGGTTTTTCATACAGAATCATTCAATTTGCTCCGAATTTGGTATACCGGTTTATTTTATTTTTTTTTTGTAAACGCAATAGATCTTTCAGAAGATATTGTCAAAGTGGGCGTTTTGAGCCGGATTTCCGGACGGTAGGAGAAAACCAGTCAGCGAAGGAAGAAAAACGTCTTGTCACGTGATCAAATTCGCTTATAACTCGACAGGCAAATTATTTATCAACAAGAAGGAAAAATCATGCGTCAAGCATAGATTATGAAACACTTTCCAACACATTCAGAATAATGTAATAAAACTGCACTGTTTAATAAATTAAAATATTATGGCTAATTCAACCATATGGAAGCGCATAACACATTTGAAAAACAAATTTCAGCTGTTCCCATCTACAATCGGAAAATTATCCGAATTCTTTGAGCAGCCCTGTATATGATATACAGATTTGTATCTATTAACTACATGCATGCCAACATTTAGTTCACTTAAGAAATACATATACTTCCGTTGAAAATTCCCCTTCAGTAATTTCCTCTAATAAGAAGAATGGTACGTGAATATTTATGTGCAGCCCCGTACATCAGGTACAGAATATATATATAACGAGTAACATGCAAAAAATTAGTTAAATTATTATCATACCGAATACCGAGTGTACGGTTTAAAAACCGTACACTCCAGCAATTATTACTCAAAGACAGTACTGTAACCGATTTCTTTTGTGTGTCCCTGTAAATGAATAAAAAGGGCTATGAATGCCTTGGTTCTAACGTGATCGTAGTGAAATTCAGTGATTTATATCAGTTTCAATACATTTGAAATAGCATAATGTCATTAAAATACTCTGCAAACGATTTTTCCCTGTATACCATAATGGGCTTAGATGTTATATATTCCCGTGGCCACCATCTTGGATTTCTTGGCGATTTTTTGTTGGCGTTTATCGATAAGGCAACCCCGACGAGTGACGTGTTCTGGCAACCCCGTGAAGCGTAACATGGTCATAAATAGCTGCTTGGCGACATTTACTACTTGGCGCAAAAGGGGTTTACACGCCAAGAAAAAATTCAAAATGCGCCCGCGGGAATATATAACATCTGTTCCCCATAATGTAATGGAATACTTCTGAGTGCCCCTGTAATTGAACTATTATGCCTACATACTTCATATACGATGCCAAATATGCTTTGGTGACTCTAAATAACTTTTATCAATTTCATGAAAATCCGAATACATTTACGAGAGTTAGAGCGTGGACAGACGGACAGACAAACCGAATGTATAAACACTTTTCAACTTTGTTGGAAAGTGTTAAAAAATGGAAAAATCATTTAGATTCCAAACCGCTTCCACAGTCCATTTTATAGCCTGACAATTTTATATCTTTATGTTTAAAAACAAGTTGGAAATTGCACCGTCAAACGTGGCAAATGAGGTGCGCTCGTACTATAACTAGTTTTATAAATATTTTTTGCACCACATATTGTGCTGAATGTATATTTTAGTGCACTTCATAAGTGCATATCCATTTCATTCTGTTAGAAAGGCTGTAACATCATTAAAATGCACTTGATATAATTTTTTCCCATTGGCTGTCATGTAACGGAAAACTTTTGACTGTCCCTGTCATTAAACTATACATCCGACTTTCATAAAATTTGAAATGACTCGTCAAAATTTTGCAACAATTATACATTAATCAGACCATTCGGTTGGGTAGTTTTTGCGGTATTATATGCGGACGGGCAGACAGACGGATAGGTGCTAATTATTTATATAATTACGAACGCACCTAATGAGCCCGAGATTGTGTCAGAAAGTTTGGGCCAGAAGATTGAAACAACATTCCTTTTACTAATGTGGAAAAATCGTAGCGAATCACGAAGAAACACTAATATAAAATCAGAGGACAAAAAATACTATATTGAGCTAAAAAATAAAACAAGGCTTCCATGAAATCCGATAAATATCTGCGGAACGCAAAAAACTCTAATAATCAGATTTCCTTTTACAAATGCCAAAAAATCGCTGTGAAACTCGAAAAACACATTAAAAATCGCAAAAAATTCAAAATTCGAGGAAGATAAAATTGTATTCCCACCACTTTTCCAAAAAACTAACCTCGAATTGAATGAACCTCCGGCTAGGGTTCCCGCTGCCTAAGGCACCGTATAAGGAAATGGCATGTTTACAAAGACTTCCGTCAACCAATCTACCACTACATTTTTGTGTTAGGGATCATGCAGGAATCTTCTTGGCGACGTACGCCAATCATATCGTAGACCAATCAAATTGCCCGAACTCATGTGTACAGTAGGAGTCATAAAAAACGGACTCATCAAGAAACACATAGGTGTTTCTTGATGATCCACAGTAATTAAACCCACGGTGACGTTAGCTGCACTTTTCTTAATAGGAAGCGTTCTGCGCACGCGCTACAAAAATCTGTAAGTTCCACTTTCCATCGCCAGAGTCGCACCTAAACAAACCTCTATCCGACCGAAACTCCGTTATTCAACCTGCCTAGAGATATACTAGTTGAGGGGGTTGGGACTCGAATAAGAGAAAAAACCCAAGGCAATAAGGGGAGCGGGGTTATATAATATGAGAGTGATCAAAGGGCCATGCATTGAAATATCACATGATGCGGTCGAAAAAAAATTACAAAAGTTTTCCATTGGACACAACTAAGCCCCTAATGGTCGAGGGAGGAAAGTGAAGACAGAAACGGTCGCCCCGTACTGAATTACCCCTTTGGTCAAGTTTTCAAGAAGGTGCAATATAAGGGGCTTAGGTAATTAGAGGCCAAATTATATAACCAAAGATTTAAAATTGAAATGGGGACAATAGGAGTTCGGGGTATACATAACATGATATGAAGTGGTCAAAGGACTATCCAAAGATGTATCACATGAGAAAGGTTTGAAAAAGTTTTAAAAAGTGCACTCCTTCTCGGAAGCAAGTAAACGCCTAATGATCAGGGGGAAAACTGAGGGAAGAAACGGGTTGCCCGTAGAGAGTTACCCCTTTGGCCAAGTTTTTAAGAAGAAGGGGGAGATATAAGGAGCTCGAAAAGTTGGGCGTTAAGATACGATTTAAATAATTTGTGATAGGATTAAACGTAGAATAAATTAACTTTTAAATATAAAATCTTTCTTTTTTTGATAAAATAAAAAGTTTCTGGTGGATTTTTTCGAATTTATGAAGCAATATTATTTTGCGTATATATTCGCATTTTCAAATCTCTATCTAAAATAGTTTAAAAAGTTCAATATACCTTAAAATTTCTGACTGTGATTTTTTTATTTATTCCACTCTTGACCATCGAAGCAGCTAGTCCAAATCTATCCAGTTTGTAGTGTTTTCATTGGACCGTCGTCGCGTCGCTACCCTCGCTGCGGGGTCCAAATCCAGGCGATCAGCACTGTTATGGGAATGTCCACGGAAATTGTAAATTTTTGCTGAAAAATTATTTTAAGCGAAAATATAAGTGTGATGCATTAATTTAAGGATCAACAGTTGGTGTATATGAATTCGCAAGTTTTAATTTAATAAGAACAAGTCTATATTGAAAATGTGCTGGAAACTAACAGTATTAAACTTCATTTACATTTGAGCATAAAAGGATTTGGAAAAAACTGTGAAGCGTATTGAAATACAACTTTCCAGTTCTCCAACTAAAAATGATATTGAAATGCTTGATAAAAACTCGAAACTTGGTACTGTTCTGAAGATCAAGAAATATTATAAAGATAATTGTCAGAAATTTGTTGTAGATTTTTAAGTAGAGGTCATTCTTCACCTAATTCTACATTGCTTAGTAAGGATAGACCGAAAGGTTTTTAATGCCGAAACCGAATTTCGGTGATCTTCCTATTTTCGGCCGAAAACGAAAACGTCCAAATTTTATTAAGGTAATTAAATTGTATGTATTAAAGTAATACATATATAAATATATATAATTATTAATTAATTATACGTATTTATTGAATGTGCATAATTATGAAATAATTGTGGATATTTATTAATTATACATAATTATTAATTAATTATAAGTGTGTTACAAATTGGCTCTCTGTGCCTTAGAGCCAAAACTTTTTATTTTCATATAAAATAAAACGTAATTAATTGATGAACGACACAAAGATTTTCTAATTATACGAATTTCAGTTAATTAAAACATATTTTAGTTTTATGTATACACACCTCGATTTATCTTTTATAATGGTTTCTGTAAATGATCATCTGTTATACTAGAACTTTCTCAAAGAGTATTCGAAACACTTCTGCGGTTTCAAACTGAAAATTTTCTATTACTATTGTGTCTGCAGCTTTTAATGAGCATGTGAAAAAGTTTAGTTATACATGCAATGCTTGTTTTATAATTTGCATTCACGTCTTGAGTCAGTCATGACTGATAATTATAAACGACGTAGTTCGTAGCAATAAATAGTCTCATTTGAGGCGATAAAGCTCAAATCGATGCGCAATGTTGAAAATTTCCGAAGGAAGGAACGAGATTTTTGGAATACTGTTAATTTCGTTCCTGCCGAATTTTCGCCGAAACACAGATTTGGGCCGAAAACGAATTTTCGATTGATCTCTATTGGTTAAGCGTGATTAAAAGATCGGATACTTTCATCAATCCCAGGCAAAATTTGCCAATAGACTTGTTTGTTTAAAAAAGGCTTTTCTAGATTAAAAAACTGAATTTTTTTACAGCTTTAAAGGTCTAGTTTCATAAAACAATAGAAAGATATTTCTCAGAATGCCTACATTTGGTGTTGTCATGAAAATATTCAAGAAACTCATAAGGCAGTGGCAGAATGAATTTTGAATTCAGAATATCTAATTAACGAAGATAACATCAAAGAATAATTTGAAATTGAAGTCCATATAATCTAGAACTACTCTTAATTTATTGTCATTAGCAAAATTTTGATAAGCCTTTTGAAAAAGTAACAGTAGAAGAAACCATTTCTGGTTTATGTGAGTGTGTGGTTTATGCGAGTAAACACGTGTGTATTTTTAAGTGGTTGCATCAAATTTATCCTAAATATATTAATAAAATAAATAGAATTAGGGTGACCCCGCCAGTAGTTGATGAAATTTGCGAAATATTGCGCCATTTGATGCGGAAATGAGTTTTATACGTGGCACTAGCCGGGATGTAGTGGAGGGTATACGGTGGTATACGTCGTATACCTTCTGGATTTTTCTAAGGAACACCGTATACCCTCTGTTTCTCAAAAAAGCTATAGTATATACACTGTAGGGTATACTCTCTGCTTAGAGCGTATGCCCTCTACTTTTTTTACGACTACACCACTGGGCACTAGACATAATATTTTTGTTTGAATGTTGGAGCACCTGTTGTCACATTGTTGTCAGCTGCTTGCTGCAAGAGAAGGCATTTTATGAAATTTTTTTATTAGAAAGTGTGAAAATTTAGTTTTTGATTAGTTGGAGACAATTACGGTAAGTTAAAATAATCCGCTTCCATCTTGCTTATTTCAACTAATAGCTTTATAAGAATTATTGTTAATATATTGCACAGTTCAAGGATGATATTTTAAAGATTAATTTTTAGATTTTCGATTGATTTCTTTCGCCTGATCAACTACTGGGAAAACAGCAATTAAAAAAACTATTTATTTGTAATTTTGTTGCTATTTAATTTCCGCAGATTTCATTTTTGTCCATTATAAGACATTCATTAAGGGTTGTAGCAATCATGTTAGTTTACTTCTAAAACTTAAAGGGAACGAAATATAATAAAAACCCTGTACCATTCACGTTATTTTATCAAATACTGGCGGTGTCACCCTAATTATAAAAATTTGCCGCGATGGTCACTAGGGCTGGGCGATGTCTTGAATGATAAATCATGATAAATCGGCATCTTTATATCATGATATTCCGATATATCGATATTGCGACAGATGAACAAAAAAGTAAAATATCAAGTAACGTATAAAACGGAATACAGTAATAAAATGATTGATATTAAAAATATAGGTACATTCATAATATATGCATAACTTCAATATACATTATATATTTTATTAAAGATTAATTTTTTTTAATTATATCATTATCAAATAGATTGATAAAAAACTATATATAAATAAGGAAATGTAAATAAATAAATGCTAAAAGAAACTAACCGGATGTGCCAATCGCAAAAATTTCTTCTAACTCTACATGTTAATACTTCTAAATCCGCTATCACAGAGCCAAAATTAAATAACAATCTATGCCCATCATGAATATTCTAAAGATACAGGTTCACTAAATTGTATGCATTTAAAAGGAGATATAACCCTCATAGCATGCATGGTCACGGTGACGTCATTGTGACGTCACTGTAAGTCACTGTGGTCACGTCACATCTGTGACCAAAATGCCACCACTCAGTGACGTCACGTTGTGACTGAGATGTGATCTTCTTAGAAAACTTTAAAAAATTAGAAAAATTCTTCAAAACATGTTATTTACTGTAAAATTATATATTTTTCTATCAATTAAAAAAAAAAAAATTTGAGACGTCATTGTTATGTCATTGCAAGTAACGTACATCACGTCATATATGTGACCAAAAAAAAAAAAAAAACACCATATTGTAAGTCACAGTGTGAAAAAAATATGAACTTTTAAAATCTTTGAAAATGGAGTGAAATATTTTAAACAGTCCCGAGTTACAGCGGCATGAGGAATGAAAATATATCAGTGGATAGCAAATGGTAAATTCTGCCTCGAAGGGGGGGGGGGGGGGGCATAATATATAAAGTGCACGATACAAGCATTAAAGCAATTTGGATAACATATTTAGAATTAGGAGTATTAAATCTGTACAGTATTTAGTTTGCAGAGAGGAAACTTTTTTTTTTTTTTTTTTGCCAACCAGTGGTATTCAAAACACTTCTGTGGTTTCAAAATAAATATTTTCTATTACAGTTAAGTTTGCAGCTTTTAATGAGCAAGTAGAAAGAGTCTTCAGTGTTTAGTCGGAGTTTTTTTCTTGAGAGAGTTTTTTTCCTGACAACTATTTAATTATTTTAAGTAAGTATTTTTGAAAAAATTCTACTTCTTTCAGACTTTTCAAATAAATTAACATTTTCCGAAAAAAAAAAAAAAATATATATATACAAAATTTATGCAAAATGCATGATAATAATTAATTATTCGTATTTCAATTTTGTATTTTAGAGATATGACTTTAAAAAAAAGTTATTTTACAAATTGTTTTATTTTACAGAAAATTAATATGAAAAGATTGGCAGATTGACAAAGAATTCTCTTATTTTATCCTCGATAATCCTTTTTTATTTATTAAGAACATATCGCTCACCCGCAAGAAAAGTGACACATCTCGCAGAAATTCATTTTGCGTTTTATTCCACTAAAAGGTTTGTCATAGGTGCGTCTTGCTACACAAACAGTTTCATAAGTTTAGCTACACGGGAAATCACGTTATTATGCTATATGTCCATTTGTGACCATAGAAGAGGGGTGGATTATGTAATGAGGTAAAATTATCCAACCCTCCAAACCACATCCTACGTTTTCATTCTTATGTGCTTTACGCTTTTATGCACTTTTCAATTCTTGCATGCAAAGCTAAGTGCTATAATTTCATGTGAAAGTAAAATCATGCACATTTTCTTTTGCCTCTCCTGTGAAATTTACTTTTGTCGAGATGTGTCACTTTTCTTGCGGGTGAGCGATATTTTGTGTTTATTACGTGTGAAACAAATTTTACTTTTAGAAAAGGGGGGTGGGGGTTCATTATTACCCTTAAATTGATATTTACTCATTTTTAAAATTTAAACAAAGTTTTATCTAATAAACTCTAATTATTATTAATATTATTATTATTATTATTATTATTTACAAAAAAGAACCTTTACAATCCATTGTAACTTGAATTGTTTGGTAACCGATAAAAAGAAAAGATAAAACACATTTGAAAATTCTTCAAAAAGAAAATTTTAATTAAAGACAGTTTCATAAAATTATTGCGCATTTGAGTTCGAAATCTTTTGTATTCAAAAACAAATAACGGTAAAAAAGAACATCTGCTGAAAATCAAAATCGTCTGCTCACAGAAGAGGAGACGCCGGAAGTTTATTCTGTTTAGAACATCACGAAGTCTACAACACTTTTTTTTATAAAATAAGAGAAAGAAGCCCGCCATTTTAAAATATTACAAATACACGGATATTATAAATGGGACGTAAATGTAAGTCTTATTTAATTTAAATGTTTTATCCCTGTTTTGTATATTATGATGACTTAAATAGTTTTATGTTATATTAGTAAAGGACTGTTCTGCAATTGTTTTCAGAAACATTTTCCTATTCGATGCTGCGTTGAAAAATATCTTAATCTGCGATCACTTAAAAAGAAAAGAAAAGAAAAGAAAAAAAAAACAGCTGCGCAGAGACTGATTCATAACTGCATTCATAGTGGAATTAATTTAAAGATTAATTTGCTGTTACTTGAGATTGAAAATATGTTGAGACAATGATTTGGAATTTTTTTCGGCTTCTTACTGTTTTGTGTTTCCTGATTACTAACACTTACAGTAGTTATAGGCATTATTATTTTGGAGTTAAATATGATTTTCGATTATTATGATATTACGAAACTATTTCAGATTAGAAATTAGCATTATATTAGGAAAATGTATTTTTACGTATTACACTAGTGAAACTTTTCAAAGATTTTTCTTTTAGTGCTAATAATATTTTAAATTATTATTTAAAATCATAAATCTTCATGCCAATGGTTTTCAGATTTAGCATTTGCCAAAATTATAAAATAATAGAAATTTCTTATAACATATGCAAAGATTTTTGAGATATTGTTAAATCTAATAATACATTTAATTTATCTATTATAATTTATTGTTGTTTAATAGTACAATTATAAATATTAATTATTATTTTTAGTGTTTTTCAAATTGGTATATATATATTTTTTTAATTGTATATAAGCATTTTTTTTGTTTGTGATTTTAATCTAACATTTAATTATAGACATTCTGAAGCGGTTATTAAATTTTCGTCTATTATAAAATTATTTTCTAAGTTTATGATATACGTAATTATTGGCACTAAAAGTAAAATATGATATTTAAACATTGAAATAAAAAGTTTTTCGTGTCTAATAGGAAGTTTATAGATTAAACTACTTTAGTATATATATTTTTTTAAGTCATATTTATTTACATAATATAGGAGTGAATATTTTTTTAAACAGATTAACAGTGTTTAACTTCAGTTTGCCCGTCCGTTTTTGTGTATAGCCGTCTGTCCGCACTCTAACTCTCGTAAATAAACTCGGATTGCCCTGAAACATTTAGATATTGACGTTTACCTTAGCTCGTTCCTTATTTCTAATGAAGTTTGTAGCATGTTTAGTTCATTTACAGGGACAGTCAAAAGTATTCCGTTACATTACGGCCTATGGAAAAAAATCGTTTCAAAGGAATTTTAATGATTTTACATGCTTTCAAAAGGAGTGAAATTGATATGCATTTATGAAGCGCATTTAAATATGCATTCTGCTGAATATGCGATGCATAGAATAGTTATTGTTCATTTACAGGGCTAAAAAAGGAATTCCAATACATAATGATATAGGGGTGGAGGGAATTGTTTGTGGCGTACTTTAATTATGTTAATCTATTTCATATATAATGAAATTTATGTACGTCGCTGAAGTTTACATACTATAAATTATTTCATGTATAATACGAAGTGCATATAGCATTTACAGGGACATACAAAATATTTCAATACTATATTGTATCCTAAGTACTGTTCATTAGCGAGATTGCTGGAAATGCATTTTTAATTATGATATGCGCTTTTATGATTCACTATATTTATGCACAGTATATGGTGTATATAAATGCTACAATTCATATACAGGGCTACACAAAAGTACTCGTAAAGGTTACTGCGTATGGACGCAAATTGTTTAAAGGTGGTTTTTAAATGAGTTGTTCTTTTTTACGCTGAACTGCATTTAATTTGCTAAGAAATGTTTGTAGAATATAGATAAAATGATATATCACGTAATATCACGATAATATCACGTAAAGAATTGGATACATTGCCGTCTGTAAATCATAATTTCTGGAAATGTGATTTCAGCAATTTTAAAAGTGTCATAGTTTGAATTAAATTTTAACTAAATAGTGGCGTGTAATAAAGGTTCTAGGTAAACTACAGGATTGTACAAAAGTATTTAGTATCTTTCCATTTATTAGTATAAATTGCTGAAAAAGAATTTCAACCTGTTATGTTTCAATTGCTAAACTAAATTTCCCCATTATATAGTATATATATCAACCTACAGATCAAATACAGGACTGTTCAAAAGAATTAGAAAACATATTTGGCTATGGACGGTAACTGCTGAAATCAGTTTTTCAAATGTTTTATGCGTTTTCTAAAATGTTTACTTTGTTATCTTATTTACGTTATTTCCCTAAATTACGATGTCTTGTTAAAGCATTCAGGAAGCATTGGAAAGTGTTTTATAATCTATGCTTAACGCATGATTTTTCTTACTTGTTTTTTCTTTTTCGCAGATCAGTCTTTTCCTATAAAACATACCAAATCTATTTAGGTCATATTCACAAAATACAATATACACGGGAATAAAAAATTTAAATAAATATGGCTTATCATGTCGTATTTAATAAAGCAATGACTAATCATAACACATTAAAATCTTACACATTCTTAATATCGAGCTTGTACTCAAGATCAAGCTTAGAACTTAATAAAAAAAGATGTCAGTTGATAAGCATTGTTTTTTAAGTGGAAAAATTTTAAATATTTTAGAAGAATAGGACTCAAAATAGCGATATTTTGCTAAAAAGTGTGGTAAAAAGATAAGATTTTACATTTCAAACAAAACTTTATTTCCAAATTGCGCATTTTAAAATACATCACAGTGTTTATGACAAGAACCATCACAGTATTAAAACTTGGAAATTTTTCCAGAGAGAAACATTCGGCTTGCATACAATATTTCAAATGAAAATCAAATTTTAAATTAATTACTTAAAAGGTGTAAAGGCCAACATAGTGAAAAAGATTCCATGCCAGGACTCGAACCCGGGCCATCAGTATAGCGCACTGACATTCTCCCGACTAAACCACATGGAACGATACCCAGCCTGGAAAATTTCTCACTATTACAAGTTGACAAGGCTACAAAAGCAGCACAAGAAGGGATATTTATCGTGAGCCACCGACATGGGGCAAACACGAAACTTAATTAAATCCAGCTTCGATTGAAACTACATTAGTACTTGGAAATTTTTCCAAAGAGAAACCTTCGCCTTGAATACAATATTTAAAATGAAAATCAAATTTCAAATTAAAACTGCCTTTTAAGCATGTAATTTGAAATTTTATTTTCATTTGAAATATTGGATGCAAGGCGAATGGTTCTCTCAGGAAAAATTTCCAAATATTAATATAGTTTCAATCGATGCTGGATTTAATTAAGTTTCGTGTTTGCTCCATGTCGGTGGCTCACGATAAATATCCCATTTTGTGCTGCTTTTCTAGCCTTGCCAACATATAATAGTGAGAAATTTTCCAGGCTGGGTATCGTTCCATGTGGTTTAGTCGGGAGAATGTCAGTGCGCTATACTGATGGCCCGGGCTCGAGTCCCAGCATGGAATCTTTTTCACTATATTGGCCTTTGCGTCTTTTAAGCAATTAATTTGAAATTTGATTTTCATTTGAAATCCTCACAGTGTTTATGACAAATTCGTCACAAATGACACATATTTCACAAATTGGTCACAATGTGACTTCAAAACATTGTCACATTCGTCACAGGTTCGTCACAAAATTAATGCCAAAATAGTCACAAATGACACACTTTTCACAAATTAGTCACACCGTGACTTCACAGAGTGGTCACAATGTGACGTCACAAACGACCTCTAAAACGGCCATAACGACCTCGCATTCTAGTCACTGTGACGTCACATCGACGGTCACAAAATCACAGCGTGACTTCACAACGACGTCGCCGTGACGTCACCATGCCTTACGGGAAGCATCGCATCTTTCAAACAAATCATTGAATTTCACCACCAACCTTATTAGATGTCTGTAACCAACATTCCTAATCCAAAAATCATAAAAGCAACACCTGTTGGACAGTATCATTGCCACCTAGAGTAGCCTTGGTGGCAATGACAGTATACACCCAAGCCTAAAAAGGATCTACTTATGTGAAACCGTAACAGAATATGGTGTTTGATTAAAATTCGTTCATTAGTTTTTGAGATACAGCTATTGCTAAAATCGTGGAAAATGCAGTATAGCAGTGCTACCTATTGGGCGATTAACACTTAGTCTTAACAGTGTCAACGTCTGACTGAATTTGAAATGTTATCAAAATACTTGCGATAGTTCTTGAGAAAAAGCTATAGCAGAAATTGTGAAAAATGCAGCATAACAGCGCCACTTATGGGCTATAAACACCAAACCCTAATCAGTAACATTTTTGTCAACGTCTAACTGAATCTGAAGTTTAATAAGTATCACTGCATTAGTTCTTCAGACAGAGCTATTGCGAAAATCGTAAAAAGTCAGCATAACAACACCACCTGTTGGACGATTTACACCAAGAACTAATCAGCACCAATTTACAAGGTATAACTGAATTTGAAATTTGACAAAAATCCGTGCATTAGTTTTTGAGATAGAGTTATTGAGGATATCGTAAAAAAATGCAGCATAGCAGCACTACCTGTCAAGTAATTTACACTAATTTATAACGCGATGTAAAAGAATCTTAAAATTTTGTTAAATTCCACGCATTAGTTCTTGAGATAGAGCGCCTACAAAATTTGTGTCACAAACAAACAGACAAACATTTTCTAAAAATAGTCAAATCGTGTTCAAGACTTTCTAAACATATAAATCCGTCGAAACCCTGAGGGCAAAATTTTCATGAATCCAATACTTTCTTCCTATAAAGATAGTAGAAAGTAAAAGAACTAAAAATATTTCGTTAATAGGGAGAGAATAATAATAATTTGGTCAAAGTAGATTTTTGAATTGTTTATATTAGGAGCGTTCAGAAAATAACGAGCCGGAGGCCTAGGAACAGAAACTAGTACATGTATTTCAGAAGTATTGGCCCTGGCTGTTGAGGCACTTGTCCCACTGAGACACATGGCGGTGAATGGCTGTCTCGTAAAATTCCTGGGGCTGCGATGTGAACCAGTTCCGCACGTACTGCTTGACGTCGTCGTCCGAGGTGAATCGTTTGCCCCTCAGAGCCTTTTTTAGAGGACCAAAAATGGCGTGATCGCAGGGAGAGAGGTGTGGACTGTATGGAAGGGGATCGAGAACCTCCCACTTGAATTTCTGCACAATTGCCGTAATCGTGTTCGGCGTATGAGGCCTTGCATTGTCGTGGAGCAGAATGACCCCACGGGTGAGCTTGAATAGTCGTTTTGATTTGATCGCTTGTCGAAGGGTGGTCAAAGTTTGCGAGTAATACTGGGCATTCACTGTTGTCCCGTGCTGCAGGAAGTCTATCAGAAAAGGACCGTCTTGGTCAAAGAACATCAGCTTAACCTTTCCTGCACTTGTGTGGATGGCCTTGGATTTTCTTGGTGGTGGTGACCTTCGATGTTTCCACTGGAGACTTTGTCGTTTCGGTTCTGGTTCGAAGTGATGACACGAAGACTCATCTCCAGTCGTTTACAACTCGAATGAGCGTTGGACGACTGATGCATACTTCTGCTAGCTTTGTAGTCACGTGACTTGCACTCGTGACCCTCTAGCGGCGGAGATGTGGACTTCTGTGCTCTTTTCGGAAACCCTCTTTGTTACTGACGCAACAATATTACCATTCTGTCACCGGTTTGCACATTCCAGACGCCGGCTCGTTTCTTTTTGAATGTCCCTTATATTTTATAATTGTTAAATAATATTTATATTGTTGTTGTGCTGTTATGTTTAAAATTGTCTTACTATCCATCAGTGTCTCCGACAAAAAACTCTTATTAGATGTAAATTTCCAACTGGGCGAAAAATGTCCGGAACAGGATTCGAACCCGGTTTACTTTAAACTCTTAGTTTACTTTATTTCATTTTTATATTCTCCATTTAAGAAAGAAATTAAAACTCTGCGTGTGCTGCGAATCACAATCGAATGTGTTTTAAAATTTACCTTCCCCTTGATTTCGTTCTTTCGTCTCCACGTATGCTGTGTACATGAAGCGCAATAATTAACCCTTTGGGCTCCGGCGTCTCTTACACAAATTTTATTCGGTCGGAACCACTTATTTAAAAGAAATTTCCTTCAAGTACACAATTTCAAAAATGCTCCGATTAAATAAGGAAAATTTTATCCTTTATAACAGGTGCCAAAAACAAATTTTGAAAGGAAAGATGATGTCGCCGCAGCGGCGACAACGGAGTGCAAAGGGTTAAATAACTTTATGCAATAGCAGATAAGGATTTTAATGAGTTACTGTCCCTTTCAACTAATTTCTTGCTATTACATTTAAAAAATCCGTGAATATGCCAGAAATTTTTGCGTGAAGTAATACTTTTTTGAGAACAGCGCTAAAAATTTAAATATTAAAAATTCTGAATTAAAAGGTATGTATTTTTCTAACCTTTAAGACTATTTCTTATGCTTGTACTATCGGGGAACTTGGATGAGGACCTCCTGCTTTTCGACCAATGTCCGCTAAATGAAGAAAAGAAAAACTGACCCCTCCCCTCACACACCAAAAAATTTCTCTCTCTCTCTTTTGATTGTCAGTGCACAAACTTTAACTTCTTGATTTTTCTGCCCTGTTTGTTCTTTTGAATTTTAGTGACAGTAAATAAATAGTGACATCGAAATATCCTTTCCCATTCCCCATAAACAAACGATGGCAGAAGCAGTAAAATGCCAAATACTCACGTATGTCAATTTTTAAAAGAAACTGCCAGGAGAAAAAAAACGAGCTTCACAGAAGTAAAAATATCTGCATTTAAAACAAAGAACCTGGAATAAACATTAATAAACATTGCTATGGAAGTATTATTTCATTTGTCCAATTAAATACACTGTTGCAAATAAAGTGTAATATTTCATTTCTTTATCTCCCTAATTTACATATTTTTCAATAACAAAAAACAAATGTTCATCTCAACACCGTTGAAATCTAAATACCAGACTGAAATAAAAACAACATCATTTGCCGTCGGCAACTGCTTGAGAAAAAGCAGCTGTATATTTATCGCCCGTCATCTGAACAGCGAAACTATCACTTTTCCACCTTTTTAAAAACCGTTTAGGCTGAGAGAAACCACCATACCATGATAGTACCATGGTAATCGGAAATCGAGGATTCTGTATTTAATATCACGATTGAAGGTGGGAGAATCTTGAGGAGTCATCATGGTTTAGGGTGAGAGAAATCACGCCGTATGTATCATCAGGATCGAAACCGATTATTCGGTATTTAATACCACGGTTGAGATTGGGATAGTTTTGACGAATCATCATGGTTTAGGCAGGGAGAAATTACTCCGTTAGTATCATGATCATCGAAATCGTATTTAATATCACGGTTTAGAATGGTAGAATCTTAAGTACTCGAAGTTGAAAAAGCGCTGATTGCGGTTTAATGAAAAAGTATGATAATCGCGGTTTACATCACGATTATGATATTCGTGATACACCGTTGTATAAGATTTTTTGATATCATTATCACGATTTATATTTTATATCGATTTTATCTGATTTATCGATATATCGCCCAGCCCTAATGGTCACAAGAGTAACAATGGACGTCCCCTTGAAGATGGAAAATGTTGCACTTTCGAAAAAAAAATGAAAAAAAAAGCCACTAAAAATCAAATAAAAAATATTCGCGAAAAATTCAAAAATCGCTATATTAATTCCGAATAAACTTGATTGAAAAGAGGACAAAATTTACTATATTAGGTTTTTAAAAAATTAAATGGTTATTCCTTTTACTAAAATGCAAAAAGTGCTAAAAATCGTATAAAAAATTAAAAAAAAATCTAATCAAAAACCGGGCTTCCAAGGTGCAAAACTACATAAAATGTAGTATCTTCCTACCAAATTTTGTAGCTCTACATGCAGCGGTGCCTTCAGAATACAGTCGATACACAAACTCCTTTCCTTACTATTAGTACAGATATATATTGAATAACAATGTAATTAATTTTTTAAAGAGAAAACATAAAATATTTTTACATATTTTAATTACCTAAAAAATTTTATTTATATACAAATATATCTGTATTTTTTTTCAACATACTAAAGAATAATATTATAATCTGCAACAAATAGTACAATGACATTTTACCTTTATATATTCATTGCGTACCAAAAGTTCATAGACAACTTTTTTTTTTTAATTTTCCAATTCAAAAAGAAGAGTAACAATTTCAAAACAATCTATAATAGCAAGACAATAATAATCAGAGTTGTAAAAAACCTGGTTTAAAAAAACCCAGCCCGGGCAGGTTTTATTAAAAACCCCGAGTTTTTTGGGGAAAAATAAAATTAGTTATTTTCTACACAGTAACAATATGTAACACACACATATATATATGTGTGTGTGTGTTTATATCTTTTATTACGCTTGAAGATACATCTCTATATAATAAAAGGCAGTGTAACGCATCCGGGGCGAACCCATCAATCTTACCAATCTCCGATAAGATGGAGCCACGTTAGGCTTAATTTTGATTTGAGATGTATATGAGAAAACTTATCTACCGAAATACAAATCTTTTCTACCTGAAACCCCTTCTGTTCAAAATAATTTTCGATAAAAGATTCAAAACTAACAAAATTTCAATGATTTACGCAGCCATTTCAGAAAACAATCGTAGTGCACTTCGTGCGTAAAACGTAAATAAGAAGCTGTGGTAGAGTCATTCCTTTTGTGATTCATTGAAAAAAATTAAACCGTGGAGCTATGAGGATTAAAGGAGACGACATAAATGACATCACTTGAAGCTGCCCCCCCCCCCCTGCTGCGTGACGTCAGATGCGGGTAAACAGAAGAAAAACACCAATAGGCGTGAAGAACACTTTAACAATGCCTCCCATTCGTTCGTTCGGATGGGGTTCAACCCGAGATACCTATATATTAATCAATATAAATATTTAAAAAATTTGGAGGGGGGAGGACGAGGGGGGGGGTGGTAAACGATAAAAATACAATTTCAAAGTGTTATTAAAAAATAGTATTATTTCAATAGTTTCAGCAGACTGTTTTAATTACGCACTTTTATTGCATATTTATTAAATTTTTGTTTTATTAAGAAATCTTAATTTTGTTACAATATATTAGCCGGAAAACCTGGTTTAACCAGAAATATTGTAAATGCTAATTGTGTGTTTATTAGAACATAAACTAGCCGAACTTTGCTCATCTAAACGCTTCCATATTGTCAATTATTTTTTATCAGTTTTTCAAATTACCCACCGTCTTAGGACGGGCATTTACACTAGTTGTTTAATAAGCATTAGAAACATTATTTATTTAATTAAGTTAATTATTCTACTTGAAATTGAGGGTTTTCAAATATTTGCATATACCACCAGAAAACAATTGTGTTTGAATTTTAAGTATGGAAACAGAAAAACAAGACAGATTGAGGATATAGTACTAATAAATTTGAAGAAAAAATATTTTATTAAATTATTAATTAAATTATTATTAATCCTTTTAATCTTCAAATAAAAGTCATTAATAAAATTACATGTAATGTACTAAAATACACAAATGTAAGATTGTTCTTGGTTATCTTTTCTTTATTAGAGAGGTTTTTCTTTTTGGTAATCTTGCTTTTTTGTATTAATAAAATTAAACTTTTAATTTTTGCTTTGAGGAATATATTCTGTTAACTATTTTTAAAATATACTTTTTTATTTAAATATAAAGAAGAATGATATAGACAGACACATTAAATAGGTACTCTCAAAACGTACTACAAAAATACTGGTATAATGGTGATTATGTAATACCGTTAATGCAATTACAAATAACAGATATTAATATTATGCAAAATCAATGTTACAACCTAGTGTCACAGATGTATTGACCCCATCTAAATGGTGGAAAATAGTGGCACCCCTCCCCTCTGAAAAATCAATTGGTCTTCTGAAGCAAGATTTTTGTTACTATATGGCATTGTTAAATTCATTGCCTGCCAGTTCTGCACCAGTTGAGCGTTTTTTTTTTCGACTTTTAACCTTGTTCAAAATAAACTTTGTAATAGATTAGGAAATCAAAAAACTAGTTAAGCGTCACTACGGATACACCGAATATTCTGTATCTATTCGGTATTCGGCCACGTTACCGAATATTCAGTTTGACCGAATATCAAACTATTCGGTATGCCGAATATGCGTTTCCGAACCGAATACTAAAAAAGAAAAAAAATTTTTAAACGTATTTTTAAAATCCTTATACAACTTCTACGTTTAACAGTCAACTTATAAAGATATTCAGAATAATTAGAAACAGAATCATATTTAAATAAAAGAACGATTTTACATTATTTATTTGCTGTTTGTTCAGTATTATTTAAGAAAATTAGCCAATCACGAGGATTTTCATATAAATTATTTATGTACAAATGCAAGTTCCTGAACATTGCCCAGTAAATAACATGTTTCTTGCTAAGATTTTAAGAACAACGTTTACAATCTCTGAAAATGATCGCCCGCTCCAGACACCGATCTAGGATGCATTTAAAACTTCCTTGCTTAATCAAAGGTAGTAGAACAGTTATTCTTGATGAGTTGCCACCATATAAAATTTGAATAGATTGTATTATTTATTTACTTTTACTTTAGTCTCTTCCTAACAAACAAATAATATATGATTCTGTACAATTTTTTTTTTCAAAAATTTTCACAATTTCTCTTTGATTTTAAAATATTTGTTTTAGAATTTAAGAAAATTTTATTCATTTGTTTTATTCACAGAAAAAGCCATGAAATTTAAAATTTTATTAATTAAAAAGTGTTATAACTATCCTCTTCTTATATAACTTAAAGCAGATTTTTTTTTTTCAGCATAAAGTTTACTTGAAAAAAGCTCTTTTTTATCAAAATAAAAGTTTGTTTTAAATATTATGTAAAATTGTTTTAAATTTTAACATTTTAATGCCTTTAAACTTTGAAATATAAAAGTATTCGAAAAGCCGAATATTCGGTATTCGGCCAAAATCACTATTCGGTGCATCCCTAAGTGTCACCAATTATTGATAAATTCAAATGAAGAAGATTGGTAAACATC
Organism: Maratus speciosus; assembly: GCA_963932465.1. Classification (NCBI taxonomy): domain Eukaryota; kingdom Metazoa; phylum Arthropoda; class Arachnida; order Araneae; family Salticidae; genus Maratus; species Maratus speciosus. The sequence goes on along the minus strand of OZ010798.1, from coordinate 187,482,723 downwards.
ATACAATTTGCAGTTTGAATTTTTGTACTGTGTAAAAATTTCTTGTTTATTATAAAAAGGTCAATACCATTAAAGTTTTTTGTTACTTTCCTTTATAGCGGTGCTTCTTTAAGGGCAGCTGCTTTATTTAATTATAAAAGTATCTCATTTTTTCATGTTTAATTTCCAGAAATATGTTTTCATAGATGTTAAATATACTTTTCTTTATTACTTTGTACAGTTATTTTCTTTTTACTATTATATGACTATTTTTTTCCGTGGTCCATCAATTTCAAGTTAAAGAATACTCACTGTATATGAAAATAATAAATCTAATAAATATTGTATGACAGTTGACAGCCAAGAAGATTTTGAGCATGTATGTTTATATGTAAAGAAACATTTCACTGTTGTATTTTTTCGTTCAAAAAGTACTTAATATTACAAAATGTTTTATTAAAAACCCATTTCCCCCCCCTCCCCCCCCCAAAAAAACTCGGGTTTTTTAAGCTAAAAAAACCCAGCCCGGTGGGGAAAAATGGGTACCTACCCGGGCAGCAAATCTGACAACCCTGATAATAATACTATACACAAATAATATTATACAACCATAGACTTTGTGAGAAAAATTTAAACCCTTTAACGTTCAAAACAGAGTTATTAAAAAATAGCTTAACCTCCATATATTTCTTTAAATTCATATTTGTTTTCAGAAAAAAGTAAAGTACAGGCATCCCTCGACTTACGTAACACTCGACTTACGTAAATTCGCACTTAAGTAAGAAATTTCTAAAATTACATTTTTGAACATACTAGCGCGTTTGATACGCATTTGCATACTTTTGATAATTCTTTTATAAATAAAATATGCAGATAAAAAACACAACAATAATAGAGTTTTATATATTAGATAGAGTTATATTTTTATTGGGATATACAATCAAACCTTTAGCAAAACAAACACAAATCTGATTAAAATGAGCCAAAAAAAAAAAAAAAAACCCTCTTTTTAACCATTACAATTTTGTTAGCTGAATTCAAACCGTAATGAAACCTAATTTTAAAGTTTCGGTGAAGAGGAACGAACGACTGTATTTTTCCTTCCCGCTTCAGAGCTGTTCGTTTGATGTAGATTCAAAATTGATATAAATTAATTCATCAATGTTAAATTTATAAATCCCATGTTCCACAAAATATTTTTTATTTGAAAAGTGTTCTTTCAATTTGTTTTTATATATTTTTAGTACTTTTATAGTTTATATCCAAGTAAATACTGCTGCATGCTACTTTATTTATAAAATAATGCTGTGTAAATAATGTATCTATACTCATATTATAAAGAGGAAAAAATTGTTTATTTGTAGGAGGTAAGCCCAGGAACTATCGAACCGATTCCAAAAGTAATGGTATCAAAATGATGGTGTTCGCCCAACTTAGAACATAGGCTATATCTTATGTCGGTGCCACTACCCCAAAGGGGGTGTAGGAGCAAAAAACGTTCTAAAAATGCGATTTTTGCGTTACTGAAGGGCCTAGAAATATGAAATTTGGAATATTAGTTACTTACAAGATATAAATGATGTCTAAGAAGAGTTCTTAAACAATTCGAAATTTAAAAGGGGTGAGACTGCACAAAAAGTGTTCTAAAAAACGTTCTAAATGGTAGTTACTACATAATCTCAGGAAATACCGAACCGATTCTAAAAGTAATGGTATCAAAATGATGGTGTTAGTCCAACTTAGAACATAGGCTATATTTTATGTCGGTGCTACTACCGCAAAGGGGGTGCAGGAGCAAAAAACGTAATAAAAATGCGATTTTTGCGTTACTGAAGGACCTAGAAATATGAAATTTGGAATATTAGTTACTTATAAGATATAAATGATGTCTAAGAACAGTTCTTAAACAATTCGAAATTTAAAAGGGGTGAAAATGCACAAAAAGCGTTGTAAAAAACGTTCTAAATTGCAATTTCTATGCAATCTCAGGAAATACTGAACCGATTTCAAATATAATGGTGTTAAAATGATGGTGACAGATCTTGTTCTAAGATAGGCTATATTTTATATCTGTTTCCACTACCCCAGAGGACATGCAGGAGCAAAATGAGCGAAAAGCGTTCTAAAAACATTCTAGATGCCGATTTGTCACCAATATCTCAGGAAAAATCAAACTGATTTCAAAAGTAATGGTATGAAATTGATGCTGACTCTAACATAGATGCTATTTCAAGTCGGTATCACTATCACCTAGACGTTGCAGGAGCAAAAAAGCATTCCAAATTTCGATTTTTGTGATCGGTAGGGGCTAGCAACTTAAAATTAGGCAAGGTACATATTTATTACATATAAATGATCTTTAAGAACAGTTTCGAAAAAATTGGAAATTTAAAAAGGGGTGAAAATGCTCGAAAAGCTTTCTAAAAACGTTCTAAATTGCGATTTCTACTCAATCTCAAGAAATTCCAAAGCTATTTCAAAAGTAATGGTTGCAAATCAATGGTGACAGTCCCTGCTATAACACAGGTTATGTTTTATGTTTCTGTCACTACCATCTGAGGTTTGCAAAAGCAAAACATGTTCTAATTTGCGATTTTTGCATAACTGAAGGGTCTAACACTTTGAAGTATGGCATGTTATTTACTTACAAGATGCAACTGCTTTCTATGAACTGTCGAAAGAAAATTTAAAAAGATGAAGTGAGCGAAAAGTGTTATAAATTACAATTTTTATGTAATCTTATCAAATACCAAATCGATTAAAAAAATAACAAATTGTTGGTGATAGAACCTGCTCAAACATAAGCTATATTTTATGTCTGTGCCACTACCACCAGAGGGTTGCAGTAGCTAAAAGCTTTCTAAATTGCGATATCTGTGATATTGAAAAGGCTAGAAAGTTTAAATATGGCATGGTAGTTCTTTATAAAATATAAATGCCCTCGAAGGACTTTCGAAAATAAATTCGAATTAAAAAGGGGTGAAGTAAAGGGGAGGTGCGAAAAGCATTCTAAAAAAGGTCCTAAATTACGATTTTTACGCAATTTCAGGGAATATAAACCAAATATAAAAGTAATATTTGCGAATCAATGGTAACAGTCTCTGATCCTACACAGGCTATATTTTATGCCGATGATTCTACCACCTGGGATTTACAGAAACAACAAACGCTCTACAAAAGGCCTTTAAAAGCTTTCTAAATTACGTTTCTGTGGAATATTAGGAAATAACAAACCAATTTCAAAATTAATGTCGGCAAATTAATGGTGACAGTTCCTATTTCAAGATAGCCCTTTATGTTGAGAGAGGTGGTAGGACTTGGAATTTGACATGATGGTTAATTTTAAGATGTAAGAAGATGGTTCCTAAAAAATTCAAAACTTCAAATGAATACTGAAATGAGCGCATTAATTGAGCATAAAAGTTTCAAAATATTTTCTAAATTATTACTTATTCAGTTTTATTTCGTTTTATTAATTTAAGTCTCATTTCTGCCTAATGCAGTGTAATAATGATGTTTAATCAAACTGTGTTTTAAATAGTAATTTTTGAATTATTCCAAAAAGTAATAAGTACTTTTTAATAAAATAAAATATTACCTTTTAATAAAATAAAAATTTAGTTAGTACCTTTTAATAAAAATTAGACATATAAATATCACTTGGCATGTTTCAAATATTACGCGAGCAAAGCCGCGGGGTTTGCTAGTATATTATATACCGGGTGTCCTAAAAAGGACTGACTGATTTTAAAATTCAATAACTTGCAAACGGTGACAGATATTAAAAAAATTCTTGCAGGAGGGTTATGCATAAGGTCAAAAGTTTTATTACAGTAATTTTCGATTTTAGTTTGAATTACAAACAATAGATGGCGCTGTAAGCAATAGTCGCTAAATACAGGCTCGATTTTTGGTCCTTTCTCTTGTTCCATGCAGAAAAAGGAGATGGAAATGTATTGAGCAGGCCACGAAGTACCAAAAATCGAGCCTGAATTTAGCGTCTATTGATTACAGCGCCATCTATTGTTTGTAAATCGAACTAAAATCGAAAATCACTGTAAAAAACTTTAGACCTTATGCATAACCCTCCTGCAAGAATTTTTTAAATATCTGTCACCGTTTACAAGTTATTGAATTTTAAAATCAGTCAGTCCTTTTTAGGACATCCGGTATATATAATAAATATTGCAGTTTCTGACGAAATTTTACCTAAGGAATTTACAAATTCGACTTACGCAAAAGTTTACGGAACGCATTACCTACGTAAGTCGAGATGCCTGTACTCATTTTTAAATATAACAACGGATTATTTACTTTTTTCGGTACTTTTCCGTTATACGGATACCATGCCAAAATGTATGCTAATGCGCCAATTATTTTAACCCTTATATTTCAATTATTAACCCTTTATTTTCAATTATTTCAACCCAACTTTTTATAAACTTTATTGGGTACTACTTGGTTATCCCGTCGACCAAAAATCTATCGCCAAACTATAAGATTAAATGCCAATATTATTTGATCGTAAATGTCACATTTACTTGACCTTTAAGCAAGTTATACGTGTTTACGTCATAAAGTGATTTTTATTTCGACGTTTTTTTCGTATTTTTATTAATGTTATACTAATTTATTTGTTCTTTCGTTATTTAAAATAAAAATTATGTCAATTTGTATAATTTGGCGAAATTGGTCGACGAGATAACTAAGTAGTACCCTTTATTTTATAACAGTTATTTGTTCACTTATTTTAAGTATATATTTGTGATTTAATAAAATAGCTCTTAAAAGTCTGTAATTTTCAAATGTTATGTTTTCAAAATGCTCACTTTACTATCGATAAAGTTTTTTCTTTTATTTTTCAAATGTTTCAATCCACGTAATTTTCATTTTGCGCCAACTATTACGCTTGGCGACAATGGTGTCCGTATAACGGAAAAGTAACCTTTTTTTCTTAAAATTAGAATGTTTCACAACGAGGTGTAAATCTAAAAATAAGAGTTTTTAGTGTACAATAGGTTTCCATTGATTTTGGACGACTCGGAAATTTTTATGAATTAATAGACACTGAATCACAATGGTAACACTATCTTAATTACACAGCATAAAAAATAATGAAATCAAAATTAAGCTTTTATATACATAAAGATGTATGTGTAAGCAGTGTTACAGTTGAAAAACAAAAATAAAGAGTAAACGCTATAGTCATGAAAGTTCATGGCTAGACGCACATCGCCGTATACCCTCCCCTACACCCCTGTGTGTAAGTAAATCAAAATAATTTAAAGGCAGTCGGAATCCCTATACCTGCCATGTTAAATTAATGTACCTTTTCTCATAGACTACTGGACCCTATGCACGCAACCTGAAGTCGAGGCTAAAATTCGTCTGCTGGCGGTATTTACTGGCAGTGTTTAGCATAGCAGTCTATGGAGTATGATTTATTAATGCTTGTTTGTTAAAAATACTGCAAAAAAATTCTTTGTTGTAGCAGCACATTCTTAATATATTGTAATACAAATTCAAAATGTTGTTCTGTTTGCAAGAAAATTTCCTAAGTTTGCAAATTTTCAGTTAAAATGTATGGATGTAGCCTGGGTCAAGGCTAAAGTCGTCTGCTAGCGGTGTTTGCGCCTGCGCATACTGGCATTCTGGCGGTGCAGTGGCTAGAATAACAGATCAACATACCGCCAGCTCTGGCGTCTGGCGTCACCTGAATAGGGTCCCTTAAGATATGGACTTGAATTTTTTTTTTTTTTTTTGCATAAAATAAACAATTCTTATAATCTGAAGTTAAATATATTTGAATTCGCGAAGCATTATTTAATAAGATAAATATTTTAAAGTAACAATATTTTTTCAAATATTATTTTTACATCTTCATTAAGCAAAAACGTTATTTTCTGTTTTGGCGCATTTTAATTTTAGAAATGTAAATTCAGCCAAATAACTAATAATTTAATCGGAGTTTTTTATTTATGATACAACGCTGGTATAAATAAAAATATTTTCGAAGCAAAATTTTACAAAATATTTTTTAAATTTCAACTAAAAGCTCTTTTTAAAATATTTTTACATTTTCCAATAGCCTCTGGTGTTTTCTCAAATAGTTTGAAATAGGTATGTTTCCAATCTTTGTAATTCACATCAAATAATCTTTGATAGCAATATTAGAATAATATATTCGAAGAGAGCTTGGAGAAAGTTCCTTCTTCAAAATTCTATTTTCCAGAAAAACATTTGAAATCTGCTCTCGTTGATACTAAGAATTATTAACTTATTATATTATTGTTATTATTCAACCTTCGAATTCGAATAACACTTTATATAACGAATTTAACAATTTTATTTGTTTACAATTCTTTTGTTGCCACTCAACAAAAAAAACATAATATAATTCTTTTAAAATGCGTAAGTATCGTCAGCGTAAGTGATTTCACATTTAACAATAAATTGTAAAAAAACAGTTTTTGAGATATTTTGGAGGAATAATGAAAATATGTTTTATTTATTTAATTAATCATGATTCTATCTATAATGACTAACTCCATGATTTATTTTTTCTTCTGAAAATATACGTGTTTCATTTTTTATTTGTAAAAGATGCTTCCTTAATGGAAAAACATGTAAAATAATTTTTTTAAGGTTACTCTGTAAAAAAAAAAATAATATTGTGCAAATCTATAGGTCATAAGTTATTTTTATGTTTAATTTCAAGTCAAAATACTGAATAGTTGTTTTGTAAAGTGTACGACAAAATGTAATTTGTGTAGCCTAGTAGAGGATTCACTTCGCTCATCCTAATTAAACAAAGCTTAGATATTTTTTAAAAAATCTGAAGTAGAAACCACATTCAAAATTTAAAAAACATGCAATTTTTTCAAAGATAATGATAAAAAAAAGTTCTTTTTATGAGTTTAAACAATTCACCTCAGATTAATCAGGGATATGTATAGAATGTTCAAGCAAAATTTCAAAGCATAATGTATAATAGTTTTTTCAAAAAGGTACATCGAATTAAAAAAAAAACAGCATTTTGAGAAAATGAAGTTTAAAGTAAATAAACGCACTAGTAGTAAAGTAGATAAAAAAACGGAATTACTAAAAATTTTCCAACTTCTGGTTACCGTAGAAACAAAAGTAATATATTAGTAGAAAGAGGAGAAACGGTAGATTCAAAGTATTAAAAAATCGAAAATTCGATATATTTTAGGTTTTGACCTTCCAACTGCCCTTAAGGATTAATTAAGAAAAACTCTACAGATTGCATTTTTTATATTAAATTCATTATTTTTGCTCGATTCATTCACCCTCCATCGATTTCGCTTGAGAGGATGAACTTTATTTATTTCTTTTTTAATCTGAAAATTAAGTGGACTTCCGCCACCTAAAATCAGGAGACGAGTGGCGGATGGTGGAGCACAAGATGGAAATTTACGTAGGGGGAAAAATATGAAGAATTTAACCACAGAATGAAAATGGAAAGGATGCACCTGCAGCTAGAAAATTATTTTTGACAATTCGTCGTTTACAAATCTTTTTTTCTGCACAGTGAATGGAATAATGACCTTGTAAATGTAGCTTCAGTACAAATGACTCATGGCATATACTTTACACCAACGATTTCTCGTCACAGTGGCTTCGAAGATGAACTCTTAAAGTGTCTTTTCTAGAAAACGATTTTTGACAAACATCACAAACAAACGGTTTCTTAACAGAGTGGCTTTGAATGTGGACTCTTAAAGTGTCTTTTGTGCAAAATGATTTTTGACAAACATCACAAACGAATGTTTATTCTCCTGTGTGAACGCGAAGGTGAGCGTTTAATTGCTGTTTTGTTGTAAATAATTTTTGACAGACATCACAATTAAATGGTTTTTCCCCTGTGTGAATGCGAAGGTGAGCTTTTACTTGTTGTTTAGTTGTAAATAATTTTTGACAGACATCACATACAAATGGTTTTTCTCCTGTGTGGATGCGAAGGTGATCATCTAAATGTGACTTAACTTTAAATGATTTTTGACATATATTACACACAAATGGTCTCGATTCTGCACCAGATTTCGCATCAGCATGGACACGAACATGAAGTTTTAAACTTGATCCATTTGAAAATGACTCTTGACAAATATCACATACAAATGGTTTCTCACCAGAATGTACTCGAAGGTGACTTGTTAAATATGATTTTCGTGAAAATGGTTTTTGACACACATCACACACAAATGGTTTATCTCCAGTATGGATACTCTTTATATGTTCTTTCAAACTGTTTTTATATGAAAATACTTTCTGACATACATCACACTCGAATGATTTATCTTCAGTATGGTTACTTTTTATATGTTCTTTCAAACTGCTTTTATATGAAAATGCTTTTTGACACATATCACATGCATATGGTTTCTCTCCAGTGTGACTGAAAAGATGAGATTCTAATTCTTGTTTTTGTTTAAATGACTTTTGACATGTATTGCATACAAATTGTTTCACTGCATTGTGGGAAAGAAGATGATATTTTAATGTTGTTATACGTGTAAATGTCTGATGACATACATTACAGGAAAATGGGATTTCTCCAGTGTGAATGCGAACATGATCCTGTAAATTAGCTTTACGCGTAAATGCTTTTTGACATACATCACAAACAAATGGTTTCTCTCCAGTGTGGCTATGAATGTGCTGTTTTAAATGTGACAGTTTTGCGAATGATTTTTGACAAAAATCACATTCAAACGGTTTAACATGTGTGAAAAGATGACTTCTGAAATTATCTTTAAAAGCAAATGCTTTCTGACACACATCACATACAAATGGTTTACTTCCAGTGTGGGTGTTAAGGTGAGATTCTAAATGTTTTTTCTGTTGAAATGATTGTTGACATACATTGCACTCAAATAATTTCACATCAGTGTGGCAAGAAAGATGATATTTCAACTGTCTTTTATATTGAAATGACTGCTGACATACATCACATACAAATGGTTTTTCTCCAGTGTGTAGGCGAAAATGACTCTTTAAACTATATTTACAAGAAAATGCTTTCTGACATACATTGCATATAAATGGTTTTTCCCCAGTGTGGTTGATTCGAATGTGACGTTCTAATTGTGATCTTTTAGGGAATGATTTTTGACATGTATCACAAACGTGTGCTTTTGCTGCAGTGTGGCTATGAAGATGATCATCAAAATGTTGTTTTTCGTTAAATGATTTTTGACATTTACTGCACACAAACAGTTTCACACCGGTATGGCAACGAAGATGATGATGCTTCAAATTATTTCTTAATCGAAATGACTTTTGACATATATTGCATACAAATGGTTTTTCTCCAGTATGTATTTGAACATGACTGTTTAAAGCAGCTTTAAAAGTAAATGCTTTCTGACAAACACCGCATACAAATGGTTTTTCCCCAGTGTGGATTCGAACGTGCTCTTTTAAATTTGATAATCTAGAGAATGCTTTCTGACACACTTCACATAGAAATGGTTTCTCTCCAGTGTGTATTCGAAGGTGATCTTTTAAAGTGGTTATTTGAGAGAATGATTTTTCACATACCACACACAGATGTGGTTTCTCCCCAGTCTGGATACGGAGAGGTTCTTTTAAGTGTTGCTCCTTTTCAAATGATTCTTGATATACACTGCACACAAACGGTTTTTCCCCAGTGTCGATTGGAATGTGTTGATCAGTATTTAGAGACATCTCACGAATCTTTATAGGCTTATAAAAGCCGAATAAAAACGAATGCATACATTTTTTTCCTCTTTGGTATGGAACTTAAATAGAAACAAAATTCACAGAAAAACCAGCAATCAAAGATTAATCTCTGTAAATTTTTAATTTTGAAGAATCTACGAAAGAAAAGGAAAAGAATATTTTAAAGAAGGGAAAGTACAAAGTATATAAAAGTATTAAAAAAAATAGAACTATTACACTTAGTCTTGCAATGTTTCTACAATGAAAAATATGATTTTTTTTTTCAATTATTTCAGACATATCATGATACCAACATTTACATCTTTAAAATCTATATTTACATCTGAGTATTAATATTAACCTCTTTACTCCCAGGACGTACGCTGCGTACGTCCTCTCATTTCAGTAATAAACGACCAGGATGTACGCTTCGTGCGTCCTCTCATTTTAGGCTTCTAGAATGCTTTTGAATGGTCTTGTCATTCATAGAAATGCTGGTGGTGAATATGTTAGGCTCTAAGATTTTATTGTAAAATGTTCTAAAGAAATACTTATAGAGTACAGTGAGAGTAATAAAGAAATGTTTTCTGCTCATAGTAGTAAAGGAGACGAAACTAAAACTCTCCATAAACTTGTTCAGATTCCAAGCACAGATCGAAAGAAACGTCCCCAAAAGCAATGCCGTATTTGTACAACTAAACATTTTAGGAAAGATACTCGGCTAATGTGTTCTGGTTGTAAAGATTTTTCCATGACTGTGCATTAGAAGTAATTTTGATCAATATCATAAATCTTTAAAATAATTTCTTGAGTTTTATGTACCGGGTGATCCAGAAGTTTCGGGAGTTTTGAATTGTTAATAATTAGAAAATTATGTACAATAGAAATGTGCGGTTTTCACATACATGCTCAGGAACGTGTGGGATTTCTTTTATAATGAAAACTGTTTTAAATAAATAGTTAAAATGTTTAGCAACCGATGGCGCTGCAGTACAACATCGAAATTATCTGTACCATGTGTTATATAAACAGATGAGTTCATTGCGCAACATCTTTCCTAAGATAGTGCTCAGATTTCGCTTTAAGGGTCTTTTATGTTCTAATGCTTTTTCGAAGGTTAAAAAAATTGCATTTAAAAGGAACTTTCATACAACATTTGATGTGTAACTGCTATGTTTAGAGATGCTTTCTTTGCGTGACAAGGTTTGTTAGTTAAGCTGTTTTACAAAAAGGAAGAATTGGCATGTTTAGCTTTGTTTTCTTATCGTATAATGGGTGGAGTTAAAACTGGAAAAAGACCGATGACCGTTACAAAACTGAACATTATGATAAACAGGTTTGGGGAACCAGGCTCATTGGAAGATCGTCAAAGAAGTGGGAGACCCCAAACAACACGATGCCAATACTCAATCCGCTTTATTATTATAGCAAAACAATGTTATCAATTTCATCTCCACCTGTTGGCAAAAAGTGTAACTAATATATTCTTTTTTTCATTAAAAAAACAAATCCCACGTGTTTCTAAGCATTTCTGTGAAAACCGCATCTTCCTATTGTATGTAGTTTATTAATTATTAACATTTCAAAACTCCCGGAACTTCTGGATCACCCGGTATATACTGTATGTATGTATATCAGTGTATGTACATAATGTCCAAGTTTTATATATTATTTTATACGTATTATGATAATGTTGTAAATCCTTTAACGACTTTAAATTCATTACTATTATAACACGGAAGTTATGAAATGATTTATAACACAAACATTTTACACCGCACAATCTGGTATATAGCCCTTCACCAGCGAAATTAAGCCTGGGAGTGAAGTGGTTAATGCACACTAAATGTAATCAACGGAAATTGCAATAATTTATATCTTCAAATGAAGTGCCATTACATATCTGATACTAAATGTAATTTTCATTAAAACATTCTATGTTACTTTAGAAAAAAAATTGAAAATTGACCAATAATTTATAAAGTTTCAAAATAATTGATCATTTACCAGGTGGCCAGAATTAAACACACCTACTCTGATCTTCTTATATAATAATAACTAACAATTCAGTGTAAAGCTTTCAAATTTTGTGCACATACTATTCAAGACGTGGGAAAATGGATTAAGCGAAAAAAAAAATTGTTCTAGAAATAACAATAGATGGTGCAAACAGAAAATAAGACAAAAACAATATATTTTTTAATCTTTAAAAGTAACTGGGAGCCACAATAATTTTCTTGCATTTGGGTGTTGGGTCTCTTTTGAGAGAAAAAGCAACACTGACTATGATTTCAATGGAATGATGCTCTACCGTTTCTTTTATATACTAGACCAGGGTTGGCGAACCTATGGCACGCGTGCCAGAGTTGGCACATAAGCTAATTTTTATGGCACGGGAAAAATTTTAATTCGGTAATTGTTATACAGATAAAATCCATTTTTATTCTGTTATAACCAATAAAACTTTCTTCCATATGGACAGACTATCACAAATAATGCATTTATTTTTTGCATGAATTAACAACATCATAATAATTTTCTTTTCCTGTGATGCTGTGCAGCGTTTTTGACATGTATTTTGCTTTTCTATATGAATTTAAAAAGCTGTAATTTTCACGTGAATTTCGTTTGACAGTCACTGCAGTTAAATGGCGAAAGGATTCAATTTAGCTATGTATATTTGTAAAAATAACAAAATATGAACTAGATATAAAGCATTTTCCATTGAACGTACGACAGCAAAAATCTCATCAATACTTTCTTAGTACATTAATGCAATTTGGAAAATTATAACCGAGATGTTGCATAAATAATAAGTTAAAAATTAATGAAATAAAAACTCTTATTTTTTCCCCTTTATTACAGTATATACCGTATAAATGAATTCTATTTACGAATTAAAATTTCATTCATTTAATGGCTGATTCCAGTATACAGAAAAATTGCAATTTTGTAATATTTATTTATTAATGCATGAAAGCAACTGATTTTATAACCAGTGTTTCGTATAAACATTGTATGCTTCAAAATTATTTTTGTATACGTTTGGCACGTTACACATTGTTGATAGATATTGTTTGCGAATTTTCGGTATGCACATGTGAAAAGGTTCGCCGAGCCTGTACTAGACCCTAGAGGCTTGACAGCTTTAAACTTCCAGATCTGAATACCACGTGGTTCTCTCTTCTTCCCCTCCCTCCCGAATTCATTCACTTTTAAACGGCGATGGTGGCAACTAATCCGTTTCTAGCCCCTCTCTCCAAAATAAAAGACTAGAAAACAGGAATTCTGCTTTTCAGAATTTAGTGTCGCCCACTATGAAAAAAAAATATATATATGTATATAAATATAGATAGTACAAAATAAATTTCATTTTTAAAACTTCAAACACACGCTTTTACTTTACATAAAATGTCATTCGCATCCGCTGAAGAATTCCACATTTACGGCCCAGTCTTAAACAACATCTACAGAAAAGTATCAATTTGACGTCACTATTGCAGAATGCTACACAAATACAGCAAAAAGGAATTTCGTCCTTCATGAAACTCGGCCATCTAATGATTCATATGCATTTATATGTTTGTAACATTAATATATACATACTTCAAATTAAATGTAGTTTATAATGGCTCCATGTTTTATCAGAAATCATTCATTTATATTTTTTCAAAATAGCACATACTTTATTTTTTTTTTCAGTTGTTATGGGAAAATGGCAACAAAAAGATAATAATCTACTATTTTCAAACTATTTTTCCTTCAATTTCTACAGGAATGGAGTACGTGAGTTGCCAACTTAAAGAAATGGTGTTAAAAACTACAAAAAAGTAATATCTCAAAAATAAATTGAGATGCAGTTTTGCATTTAAAAGCACTGTTTTTTTTTCTCCACACGACGGTATGAAAATTGAAAATGTGTAATGCTTAGAAGCTTAAAAAATTGCAGAAGAAATTATCCTGTACAATGATACATCTGTTTTGTTTTACAGCTAGCTTATATAACGGAACGTTATTTTCTGGAGACGTCACTTTAATTATGGGGAGAAAGAAATAGCATACCGGGGGCTAAAAAATAATAATAAATAAATAAACTAAACAAATGTGAAAAGAACTTATACAGTTTTAATTTTTATTACCCTTGTGGAAAAAAGTGGTCTTGTGAATTGTCGAAGTTATGCATTTTCGTACCCCCTCCCCCCTTTTTGTTTTTGTTTATTTTTTTATTTATTTTTTTTTTTTTGCAGTACGAATTGGTCCTATCAAAAACTTGTCAACATAAAAGTTGTAGATAATATTAAGAAGATTTATAATAAATTTAATTGGATTTGATATCTTAAGAATTGACGAAGTTATGAATTTTTTTCTCACTAAAACCATATTTTTTTCGCCCTCTGAGCCCATTTTTAATTTCAGCAAAAATCTGTCCTACATAAATTTTTGGCCCTTTTTCTAGAAGTAATAATAACTTTAAACTGATTCGATATGTATTATAATTAAGAAGTTAGGAATTTTTTCGGTTTTCACAAAACCCCTCCCTATTTCCATCCCCTTAGTCCGATTTTGCCCCATTAACTAGCTTGACTGAGATTTTTTGCCCCTTGATTTTATGTATCAGTTTGGAAAATATTTGTGCAGAATTATGGAAGTTATTGTGTCCATAAAAAAGTGATATAGATATATATGAAGTTTTTAACTGAGGGTGGTTTTGGGTTCTAGGGGTCATGATCGGCGTAGATCTGCGAAAAAATTTCAAAAATTCCAACATAGGGGAGAATGTAATAGTATTTCTTACAAAATCTACTTAAAATGTACAAAAAATGATTAAAGTTTCATATATTTCTTTAAATTCATAGTCATTTTTTGAAATAAACCCAATTCTCATTTTGAAATATAACGAGAGACTATTTACTTTTTCCTCAAAATTAAATGTTTCACAATAACAAGTTATGAATCTCAAAAGAAAGGGTATGGTGTGTACTATTGTTACATTGATTTCAGTTTATTTCAATCTTTATGAACTGTTATACACTAACCCATTGTACTAACAGTACGTAGTTACTAAGTATAAAGAAAACTGAAATTAGTAAGTTTTTACAAATATGACGAAGAATGAGTGAATAATCCAAAATAGTTTAATGATTCGGAAGAATTAACAGCAAAATGAAAATGGAAAGAATGAGTCTGTGCCTAGCCCTTTTAGAAATTTATTTTTGACAATGCGTCACATACAAACATTTTCTGTACATAGTGGGTGCAATAACGTTGTTCCAAATGTTGATTCTGTGCCTAGCCTTTTTAGAAATTTTTTTTGACAATGCGTCGCATAGAAACGCTTTCTCTACATAATGGGTGCAATAATGTTGTTCCGAATGTTGATTACGTGCCTAGCCTTTTTAGAAATTTATTTTTGACAATGCGTCGCATACAAACGCTTTCTCTACACAATGGGTGCAATAATGTTGTTCCAAATGTTGATTATGTGCCTAGCCCTTTTAGAAATTTATTTTTGACAATGTGTCGCATACAAACGCTTTCTCTACACAATGGGTGCAATAACGTTGTTCCAAATGGTGATTCTGTGCCTAGCCCTTTTAGAAATTTATTTTTGACAATGTGTCGCATACAAATGCTTTCTCTACACAATGGGTGCAATAATGTTGTTCTAAATGATGATTCAATCCAAATAATTTTGGGAATACACTTTAAACAAATGATTTCTCTCCTATATGACTCAGAAGAACCTCTTATCTTGTAAATTATGCTTCAGTGCAAATGATTTTATTCTAACACTTTACAAAAATGATTATACTTCAATGTAGACATGAAGATCTTAACCTTCTTCCATTTTTAAATGACATTTTACAAACATCACATACATATGGTTTCTCGCAAGTGTGAATTTGAAGACACCACATACATATGTTTTCTCCCCATTGTAAATTCAAGAGTTATTTTTTAAAGTTTTTCTAAAAAAGATTTTTGACAAATATCACACACAAATGATAACTCTTCTATGTGGATGCATAAGTTATCTTCTAAAATGATTTTCTTACAAACATCACATATACATACGGTTTCTCGCCAGTGTCAATTTGAAGACATTACATACATATGCTTTCTTGCCAGTGTAAATTCGAGAATTATTTTTTTAAAGTTTTACTAAATAATGATTTTTGACAAATATCGCACACAAATGATAACTCTTCCTTGTGGATGCATAAGTTATCTTCTAAAATGATTTTCTTACAAACATCACATATACATACGGTTTCTCGCCAGTGTCAATTTGAAGACATTACATACAAATGTTTTCTTGTCAGTGTAAATTCGAGAGTTATTTTTTAAAGTTTTTCTAAAAAATATTTTTGACAAATATCACACACAAATGATAACTCTTCTATGTAGATGCATAAGTGATCTTCTAAAATGATTATCTCGTACACTGCAACATAAATGATTTTGCATCTGTGTGTGCTTGCAAATAAAATCTTAAACTAGTTCCGTTTCCAAATGACTCTTGACATACATTACATACAAATGATTTCTTACAAATGCGGTAGCAAAGGTGATTTTTTAAAGTTTTTTTTTTTTAAAGTGATTTTTGACATGCATCACATGTAAATGGTTTCTCTCGCATATGACTGCGAAGGAGGTCTTGTAAATGATACTTGAGTGCAAATGATTTTGGGCACACACTTCCCACAAATGGTTTTGCATCTACGTGGACAGGAAGACGATACCTTAAACTTCTTTCATTTTCAAAGGAGTTTTTACAAAGATCACATACATAAGGTTTCTTGCCAGTGTGAATTCGAATGTCATCTTTTAAAATTTTCTTTCTAGAAAACGATTTTTGACAGACGTAGAGATGTAAATTTTCCGGAAAATTTGAAATGGCGGAAAAAAAACGTTTTTTTTCCGTTTTTTTCTGGAAATATTGGAAAAATTGATTTATCATAAATGTTTCTAAAAAATAAGTTATATTTTCTAAAAATATATAAAATAATAAACTTTTTAAATATTTATGCACACTAAAAGAAATTAGTTTCCCTTTACATGAATATATTATAAAAGAAGAGAGAAAAAAAGAAAAACAAGCCAGCTTTAAAAAGTTTATCCTTTCAGTCTCAGAATTCTGGCAGTAGCTTTTCTTGTTTAATTTAACAACAGTGTTTGTAATATATCATGTGTCTGTTGAAATGATTTTTCAGTAGCATTTGTTTAATTGTATTAGTAGAGCTAATTTAAAAAATAACAACTAAAAAAATCTTAAGTTTCAACCAATATCACTGCAGTTTCAAAGCAATTTTAAACTTTATTGTACATCAAAACTAGATAGTACTGTTTTTCAAACATATAAAGGATGCCAGTTTAAAAGAAACTATATTAGTTCTGGTATTATTATAAATACTATTATCATTTTCAAATCTTCCATTATTTTACAATATTATACCTTCTTTTCCCTTACAGTTATAATTTTAATTTCCTGTATATTTAGTTTTGGTACATCTTACCAGTCTAAACTTAAACTATGTTTTAGTAAGTTTTAGACTCTTAATATTGAAAGCAATATTTTTTTATTTAATTTTTTTATTAAACTTTAAAACATATGGATTTTTCCATATGTTTGAAAATTGTTTTCAACTAGCATTTTCACAGAGATTTACTTACATTTTCTTTACAAAGTTTGTTTGTATGGATTTATATATTTTTAAAAATACATTTAGACAACTCTAAGAATCTATATTTCATGAAAAGAAAAAAATAATAAATAATTTCAACTGCATGTTATTATCAAAAGAAAAATTTCGAACAATAGTGAAAAATTACAGCTATGCAAATCAAAATAAATGCATGTTTAAAACTTTACATTAAATTTTCCACTTTACCATTTTCATTAATTGATATAATATTGAACTTATTTTGCACATGTATTTTCATTTTTAACAAGAGAAGTTACATTTAATTATCTTACCAGGAATTTTGCTTGGATTTTTTTTTTTTTTTTTTTTTACACGATCATATTCTCGCGAAATTGTAAACTTTTTAAAAACTTGTAAAATATGTGAATGAAATGTAAAAAATTATTTATGAATTTGTAAAAAATGTCGGAATTTTGTAAATTAGGAATTATCATATTTAAGTTCTTATTTAGACATTATTGAGATGGTCCTTTGTACATATATACAGCTAGATAATAGATTCATTAGTGACTGCAACTATTATACAACAGTTTTTTTTTTAAATCTAAAATCATTACATTCGTGAAGGATTTAATTTGGAGATTGGAAAAAATTTCTGAAATGTCTATTTTTAAGAGAAAGAAGTTTGTTAAAAGCCATATGTTTCAAGGTGAAAAAACTTTGAAGGATCCTTTAACGGACTCAAGTTCTTTCTAAACAGATCCCTGCTTACAGATAAGATTTTCACAAGGAACACTAAACATGTAAACATGAAAAAAAATATAAATAAAAGTATCAGAATGTAGCAATTATAAAATTTTGACTACATTATTTTATAAATGAAATTTCAATTTTTCCAATTTGGAAAAATTAAAAAATAGTCCTTCGGAAAAAAAAAAAAAACTGTTTTCCCCTAAAGTTTCTGGTTTTTTTCGAGCATTCCCATCTCTAGACAGACGTCACATGCAAACGGCTTCTCTCTTGTGTGGCTGCGTAAGTGATCTTGTAAACGTTGTTTCTGTTTAAATGATTTCCGACATAAGTTGCACACAAATGGTTTTTGATCTGTGTGAGAATTTAAATATTTTTCATTTTTAAATGGTACATACATCACATACATCATTTACATACATCACATACATATGATTTTTCTTCCGTGTGGATGAGTAGGTGATCTTGTAAATGATGTTTCTGTTTAAATGATTTTTGACATACACTGCACAAATATATTTGCGTCTGTGTGGACATAAAGATGATATTTTAAACTTTTTACATTTACAAATGACTCCTGACATTTCCGGCATGAAATCAAAATTTTTGAATTAAAAAAAAAAAATGCAAAACTGGCAAATCTGTCAAACACAGGAAATACATGAAAAGAAATAGTAATGGAGTTTTTTTTTATTATTCATGAATTTCGATTTCATACCGGAAATTTTCAAAGAAGAATTTTTCCTTTATGTAATCATGAAATGTCTGCCTTAAATAAAGAAAAGAACAGTATAGGAATTTTCTGGTATGAATGAGAAATTTTGAAATAAAAAAAGGTTTGTACCTCAATGCGTGACTTGTGTCCGTACAGTCCTATACAATAAAGCCCGTACGTTCCTATGCAATAAATGATTGTTACAGTGTCCTGTACCAACCCTTAAAGTTTGTACCATGAATTTAGAATCACCCTGTATAACTACTCCTGTATCTTTATTGTAAAAAAACATTTAACACCAGCCTTCTCCAACTTCCAACAAATATTTTAACTCTAGTGATGTAAGGAGGTTAAAAAACGAAGAAACATTTTAATGTCCAAATTGACAAAAAAAAAAAGAAAATAGCTGTTAGACTGGAAATTATGACTTTTTCAATTTATGTGTACAATGAACCAAATTCGGAAATTTCTAATACAAGCCCACGATTTTTACATCTTATTTGGCCTTTTTCTGTAGATTTTATCTCAGAATGATAACAAGTGGGAAATCATTCGGTCAAATAGCTTAGGAATTATGAAGGTTTTTAATTTGGAGCTGCTAATGTCAAATTCAGTTATAATTGTTGCAAAAGAGATTACAATGCAGGAAGACTTTTTTTCAGCATAACTCAAGAACTAGTTGCTCGAGTGAGCTGTAATTTTATATTATCAAAATTGAAGCTTCTAGAAATCGATCTGTTAAAAAATTCCAGTTACATTTCATTTTTTTTTTAATTAATTAAATATATATATGATTTGTAACATATGAATCTTTTTAACAAAAATGGAACTCTAAATGCTTCCAATATCTGAATGATTTATCGTTGCGTGTCCAACAAGAAAGCCAAATATGATGTCAAAATTAGGTGTTTTATTGAAAATTTCAGAGCATGGCAGAAATTCAGTATGAAGACAAGCCCTAAGCCTTTTTTTATTATTTAAAATGAAAAGAATGTGTAATTTCCAGTTGAATGGCTATTTTAGTTGTTTTCTGGAACAACTTGGCGAAAAAAATGCAACGGGTGTTCATTTTTTATTTTGTCCGACTGCACCTGAAATTCATGAGATATACATGATATTTATTAGTGAAATTTGTCATCACATTAAATTAGATAGCATTCATCATAAGACGTATATGTAGTTATTTGTACAGAAAGAGAGTTTATCTCAGAAAGTCTTGTGAGAAGGATTGCAGAATGTCTTCTTTATTTTAGTAATCTATGTAGTAATAATAAATTAGCTGAAATCGTTTAATTGTGCATATTCAGTGCACCTGATAGATAAATTTAATTAAAATGATCTTTTTAATAAAAATTTTCTGAATATATACGAAATTCCATTTAAATTCAATATTTAAAAGTAAAATGTTGCATTTCTTTAAAATAAAAAGAGTTGCAAGAAGTCTAAATTTTTCTTTCTTTCTGAATAATTTATCATACTAGTAGCAATATAAGTTTTTTTGCAACTATATTTAGTTGAAAAATAAATATCCAAAATGGATATTTACCCGGGTAAATACCCTGGGTATTTTACACCACTGCTCCAGATAAATCTTTTTCGGTTCATTTAAAACGTTTTTCAAACGTGCAAGCAATACTTGGGTTGAACAGCATGTTGGGTGCAAATTGATTCGGTATCAGGTAAAGGTGATGATTGAAACAAATTGGCAACTGTTGGCAATGGTACTAAAGGCTTTAAAGTCACTGGGATCTTCCCTTTTAAGAACAACACTCTCCTAGATCATTTGTTTTCTGCATTTAGCAGGTAGTGAAGTGCCTGTAGCAGAAAACATGACAAATCCATCACGTAAAGTGCTAATCAACACATCTCAAATCAATTTACAGTCAGCAAAACCTGGGACTAGTAGTGTAAAACCAACCACCATCACCACCAAACACCTACATAAAATCTCTCCTATTCCGAGACTTTGACAGGTAACAGCAAAACACAGATTTATGAAAATGGCAGTAAACTTAGCCTCTATTGACTATAGGAATACACTTAAAGCAAATGTAGAAAAAAAGATTTTAAAAATGTAAGAAACTTAACAAAAGAAGATGACAAAACTATTAAGAGAAAAATTTATTTTGATTCAGGTGGAGGGTCCCACACCAGTTCATCGGACATTAATGAATGTTAAAACAGTATCAAGTTTACTATACCAAAGGAGAAAAAGGTAAAAATAAAGTAAGAAGGCGAAGAAAGATGCAAGTCAAGATGATAATAATGAAAAGTTGGACCACACATGTGATGCAGATGTTCTTTGTAAGGAATGTTCAGAAAACTACTCCAAAACTAAGAAGAAGTGTAATTGGCTTCATTGCATCGTGTGTCAAATGTGGTTACTTGAAGACTGCACTATTTTTGACACTTTTTGTGTAGATTGAGGTCGAAAAAATAGGTCTATTAACATATAAAACAATGTAAACACTATTTTACTTTTCTTTTCCCTCTCTAATACATTGATGTTACGTTGTTGCTGAAATAACAAGTGAAATCCAATCTTTAAAAAATAAGTAGATAATTTTAGTATTGAATAAAATAGGCAGACTAATATTGATTTGAACCTACTAGTACGTTTCATAATACTCATTTAGTTTCTTTTTATTATTACATAATTAATTATAGTCCAGATATGAATATTTGTTTTAATATTTTCATTCTGTTCTTATAATAAGCATCATGGCATAACATCCACACAAGTGCACCGTCTCACACTGAATGTACTGGTAACGTGCCGCAGTATTATAGGTCAGAATTAACATTTTCACCCACTGGCCAGTACACTGATTTTTTTCACTGGCCAGTTTTCTTTTAACCACTGGCCAGTAACAAAGTTATGTACGCTCCACACAAAATTGTGTTTTTTCTAACTATCAACATTGTAATTTACTAATATAGATATTAGTTACCATTCGATATGATTACACTCAACTGAAAAATTTTATTTTTACTATTAATTGCAATAAAATAAATTCACAGGAAAATTTCAGAAAGGTAACGGCAGAGAGCGACCCCACCCACCCTCGGCACTAACTAATATGCATTTTTCTGCAACCATTTAACGAATTTCGTGATCTTTTGCCGAAATTCACTCTTTTAACGAAATTTGTAGGTTTTTTCGCCATTCTTTGAAAATATTTGCATTTTTTTCCAAGATTTTTTTTGACGAAATGTGCGTTTTAGGCAATTTTTAGGCGATGTGCGTTTTAGGCAATTTTTTGACGAAATTTGCGTTTTTTCCACGATTTTTGATGAAATTTGTTTTTTTCCGCAATCTTTTCGTGAAATTTGCGTTTTTTTCACGATCTTTTGACGAAAGTTGCGTTTTTTCCGCGATCTTTTCACGAAATTCGCGTTTTCCGCGAACTTTTCACGAAATTTGCGTTTTTTTCGCGATTTTTTGACGAAATTTGCATTTTTCCGCGATCTTTTCACGAATTTTGCGTTTTTCGCGAAACTTTGAAGAATTTTGTGATTCTTTTTCGCGATTCTTCGTCGAAATTTCCGTTTTTCCGCAATCTTTTCACAAATTTTGCGTTTTATCCGCGATTTTTTCACGAAATTTGCGTTTTCCGCGATCTTTTCACGAATTTTGCGTTTTTCCACGATCTTTACGCCTTTTCCGCGATCTTTTCACGAAATTTGCGTTTTTTCGCGATTTTGTCTCGAAAGTTGCATTTTTTCCGCGATCTTTTCACGAATTTTGCGTTTTTTCCGCGATCTTTTCATGAATTTTGCGTTTTATCCGCGACCTTATCACGAATCTTGCATTTTATCCGCGATCTGTTCATGAAATTTGCGTTTTTCCGCGATACCTTGAAGAATTTTGAGATTCTTTTTCGCGATTCTTTGTCGAAATTTGTGTTTTTCCGCGATTCTTTGTCGAAATTTGCGTTTTTTCCGCGATCTTTTCACGAAATTTGCGTTTTCCCCGATCTTTTCTCGAAATTTGTGTTTTTCTGCGATCTTTTGACGAAATTTGCGTTTTCGTCACGAAAGTTGTGTTTTCTCCGCGATCTTTTCACGAAATTTGCGTTTTTTCGCGATACTTTGAAGAATTTTGTGATTCTTTTTCGCGATTCTTCGTCGAAATTTCCGTTTTTCCGCAATCTTTTCACGAACTTTGCGTTTTAACAGCGATTTTTTCACGAAATTTACGTTTTCCGCGATCTTTTCACGATTTTCGCGTTTTTCCACGATCTTTTCATGAAATTTGCGTTTTTTTCGCGATTTTGTCTCGAAAGTTGCGTTTTTTCAGCAATCTTTTCACGAATTTTGCGTTTTTCCGCGATCTTTTCACGAATTTTGCGTTTTATCCGCGACCTTTTCACGAATCTTGCATTTTATCCGCGATCTGTTCACGAAATTTGCGTTTTTCCGCGATACCTTGAAGAATTTTGAGATTCTTTTTCGCGATTCTTTGTCGAAATTTGTGTTTTTCCGCGATCTTTTGACGAAATTTGCGTTTTTTCGCGATACTTTGAAGAATTTTGTGATTCTTTTTCGCGATTTTTCGTCGAAATTTCCGTTTTTCCGCAATCTTTTCACGAATTTTGCGTTTTATCCGCGATTTTTATGTTTTTCCACGATCTTTACGTTTTTTCCGCGATCTTTTCACGAAATTTGCGTTTTTTCGCGATCTTGTCTCGAAAGTTGCGTTTTTTCCGCGATCTTTTCACGAATTTTGCGTTTTTCCGCGATCTTTTCATGAATTTTGCGTTTTTCCGCAATCTTTTCACGAATTTTGCGTTTTATCCGCAAACTTTTCACGAATTTTGTGTTTTATCCGCGATCTTTTCACGAAATTTGCGTTTTTCCGCGATTCTTTGTCGAAATTTGCGTTTTTCCGCGATCTTTCACGAAATTTGCGTTTTCCCCGATCTTTTCACGAAATTTGCGTTTTCCCCCGATCTTTTCTCGAAATTTGTGTTTTTCCGCGATCTTTTGACGAAATTTGCGTTTTTGTCACGAAAGTTGTGTTTTATCCGCGATCTTTTCACGAATTTAGCGTTTTTTCCGCGATCTTTTCACGAAATTTGCGTTTTTTCGCGATACTTTGAAGAATTTTGTGATTCTTTGTCGAAATTTGTGTTTTCCCGCGATCTTTTCACGAATTTTGCGTTTTTCCGCGATCTTTTCACGAATTTTGCGTTTTTTCCGCGATTTTTTCACGAATTTTGTGTTCTATCCGCGATCTTTTCACGAAATTTGCGCTTTCCGCGATACTTTGAAGAATTTTGTGATTCTTTTTCGCGATTCTTTGTCGAAATTTGCGTTTTTTCCACAATTCTTTGTCGAAATTTGTGTTTTTTCCGCGATTTTTTGACCAAATTTACTTTTTTCCACGATCTTGTCACGAAAGTTGTGTTTTCTCCGCGATCACGTCACGAAAGTCGCGTTTACTCCGCGATCATGTCACGAAAGTTGCGTTTTCCCCCGCGATCATTTCACGAAATTTCCGTTTTTTTCGCGATGTTTTGACGTAATTCGCGTTTTTTACGTGGTCCGTGGACGAAATTCACGTTTTTTCGCGATTCTTTAACAGAATTAGTGATTTTTTTCTACGAACGATTGACGAAATTGATTTTTTACGGCGACCATATCGAAATTAGCGATATTTTTATGTCCGAATTTTCGGACTGATGACCGTTCTTTTTTTCCGGAACCGAATGCCTTAAATTTTCGGAAAATTCGAAACAGAATCACCCCTGCTACTTTCTTTTCTTACGTTCGGGAGAATCGCCGATTTGGACTCCGTAAATTCGGAACGAATTTCAGCCCTTTCCTCCCTGGCATCGATCTTTCAACCATCGCGTTTGGCGAGTGGTGCCCATTGAGTTTGGCGAGTGAGGACAATAAAGTTAATCGCCACGTTTTAAGTGTTACTCGACGCCTGGCGAGTGCTAATTTTGTGCTATACGCAGTATAATGTTTTAGAAAAAAACTGCTATAAAATATAATTATTTTTATATTTTTTGTTTCAGTACACATATTGTATATTTAACATTAAATAGTACAGTATGATTTTTTTTATTTTATGTGCACCATGCGATTTTATACACAAATGAAAAATAATATGTGGTATCTCACCTGGAATTACTCTACACCCAGGTATCACTTGCGTGTGCAGCTGCTTACGTTATTTTGCAAACTCTGCAAAAAAACACTTTTGTGCTTAAACATTTTGCACTTAATTTTTTTTAAATGTAAATTCTAATGTTTAGAATAAAAATAAAACAATTTTGTTGAATATGCTGTTAAGATTTCAATTATTAACACATATAAATAGGATATTAAAGTAAAGTTCATATTTAAATTTTGTGGTAAAACATAATTATGCATAAACTTTTGACATGCAGTGTAGCTAGAAAAAAGTTCTAGTCACCAGTAAAAAATACCCCCCCTCCCCCTTCCTATCAAGGATTTTGAAACAGCACAAGAATTTTTTAATAATTATTTGAGAAAAAATAATAGCAATCATAAATGTTTAATAAGATTATACTTGGTGCAATATAAATAAATAGAAAAAACAACATTAATAGCACTAGAACTTTAAATTAGATTTAGACACACTAGATTCAGTAGCATTAAGCGTATCGTCCTCAAGGCAAAGTATGATGGAAATTTGCTCGAATATATAAGATATAAGCAGATTCAAATGAAAGGTTTATTAACCAATAGGAAAACAGGACACTGTGGGTAACAACCAGTAGGAAGGTTTAGGAATGGAATGGGATTTAGGCAATTAGGAATGGATCTAAACATGTGAAAAAAAAATAACATTTTTTAAAGTTATGATGCTATTAACATTGTTTTTTTCAATTTATAACAGCAATCATGGTTTAGAAATATTAGTTACATAGTTTCGAATAATACATTCTAGTTTAAAACGATAACATAAACTAAGTTTTCTAATGAAACTTGTCAAAATTATACTGAAGAAAAAAAAAATACTTGTATACTTTTTAACTAATATTTCAATTAATTTTCAGCAGTGAAATGTGTATACATATGTGTTCACTGATGCTGGGTTTATTTGTGTCTCATGTTTCATCGTAGGATTGTGTGCTCATGAAGACTATTCCATCTTGTGCTGCAGTTTCAGCCTTACCAACATATCTGAGTGAGAGATGTTGAGCTGCGTATCGTCTTCGTAGCTTAAATGGTGGAGAACTTGGAGCGCTATTCAAGGGTTCCGGGTTCGATTCCCGGCTTGGACATTTTTCATTCCGTTGGCTCTACGCTTAGTTAGCAATGTGATAATTCACAGATTAAATATTCAATAAATTCGAGCCTAATGTCGCTGCTGAAAATTAATTATAAATTATATATGTGTTCACCGATACTGGGTTTGTTTGTGTCTCATGTTTCATCGTAGGATTGTGTGCTCATGAAGACTATTCCATCTTGTGCTGCAGTTTCAGCCTTACCAACATATGTGAGTGAGAGATGCTAAGCTGGGTATTGTCCTCGTAGCTTAAATGGTAGAGCACTTGGCGTGCTATTCCAAGGGTTCCGGGTTCAATTCCAGGCTTGGACATTTTTTATTCTGTTAGTTCTAAGCCTAATTAGCAATATAATAAATCGCGTATTAAAATATTGGAAAGAAATATTGTAAAGGCAGAATTAACCAGTATGTTCGTGAAATGCTGACTTCTGAGAACTTCAAATGTCCTGATAGTTGAGTACTACAAAATATGTCTAATGAGGAAGCAGAGGGGGGGGGCGGGGGCATGCTGAAATAATGAAGTAGGAAAACAATTTTTTTGCTTTTTTTTCCGTCGAAGTCAATCAAATAATTCTGACTTTGTTCTTTTAAAATCTGTATTTGATAAACCTATTTTTGCCAAATAAAAAATAAAAGTTAAATTATTTTTCATTTCAATATAATTTCTAAGTTTATTTGTCAATATTTTGTAATTTTGAAAGATCTATAACAAGACATCTTAAGAAAATTTTTATTTAACATTGTGGCTAAAATGAGTAACGAATGCTTTTCTTGATAAAAATTGTAGGCAGGTAATGACCATAAAGATATTGATTATAAAAAAAAATAAGCAATTAAACACACAAGCTGGGTTGAATAATAAAAATCTTCACATGCTTTTAAAATAAATCCCAATATGAAAAATATCAAAATTAATTATGCTTGCAACATAACTCAAGCATTATTGTAAAACTGGAAACTGAGCCCTCTCATGAGAAACGTTGGTAAACGACCCAGTACAATTGGACACTTGTTTTCACACCAGGGTGGCATTGATCTATAGTGCCCTGTACGCAAGGCACACAGATGCCATGGTCATAAAGGTGCCAAGCATTTTAAGAAAGGAATAAATATTTAAAAAATAAATATTATTGTTTCCTTTTACTAGAAACTCGATTGACCATTCTTGA
Source organism: Maratus speciosus (assembly GCA_963932465.1). Taxonomy (NCBI): domain Eukaryota; kingdom Metazoa; phylum Arthropoda; class Arachnida; order Araneae; family Salticidae; genus Maratus; species Maratus speciosus. The sequence continues at coordinate 187,455,489 of OZ010798.1, read as the reverse complement.
AATTGTAATTAAGCTTTAAAGGCTTTACTTTAAATTACTTATAATCCCTTATATATTATTATACAGGGCTATTACAAATGATGGACCTGATTAAAAAAAAATCATATTTTCGAAACTACTGCACATGTTACAATAAGTGATACATGAATTTAAAGAGAAATATACTAACAAGGAAGGTCTCCATACAGGCATATTCAGAAAAATCTGAAAAAATTACAGAGTGTTCTTCTCATGTGGAGATATATGTTTATAAAAAATTTTTTGGCAGAACCCCGATAGAAAAATGATGAAATTTTCGTTTATTTGGCGATTTATCACCGGTTGGCGATGAAATGAAATTTCGAAAAATACTTTTTCATGTTGAATACTCTTTAAGATAAAAATATTTCATATTGAACTTGTTTAAATAAATTTAACTTAAATAACTGTAGTTTTGTCAGTTTTAGTTTGATTTAGCTATGGTTTTGTCATATACAGGGTGTCCCAAAAAGGACTGACTGATTTTAAAATTCAATAACTTCCAAACGGTGACAGCCCAGATAGCAATTTTAATTTGCAGAAAATTTTCAGCAATCTTACTTTGCAAAGTTGCAGCAAGCTCAGCATGACAAGCCTGAAAGTTCATAACAAGACTGCAACAAGATTATGCAAACTCCGAAGTCACCATACTTTGAACTTGCAGCTAACTTGTCATGCAAGTTGCAGTCTTGTTCTTCAAATTGACTGCAGACTCATAGCAAACTAGTAATATTGCCATGCAAATGCATTGTAAACTTGCAATCTAGCCATGACACACTATCTACAAATGCATTGCAAACTTGGATTCTTGTCATGCCAAGCTATCTGCAAGTATGCTGTAATTTCATAGCAATGTTGTTAATTCTCTGAATTTTACGTGTAGTACAGCTAAAATAAGATTTTTTGAGACAAGTGATGGCCATTCACGAAAACTTGGGAAGAGCTTCGTTTTGATATTCGAAATGAAGATCCGATGAGTGCTAAAAAATAAAGTTGTTGTACCCTGTTTTGGGGACAAAAGACGGAGGCATTTTTAGCTCAGGGAAGGGTGGGACTCAAAAAGTTTTATGTAGGTGAAGTAGAACATTGTTTATTATGTAATTTATAATGCCGAATCAAATAAAATAATCTGCAAGTCGATACGATCATTTCTTACAAAGTTAAGTAGGTTTTATGAATACAAAGTCGAAAATTATACTTGTGCAGTTAAAATAGGTTTTTACAGTAATAACTGATTTCTATTCAGGAAAATTTGAGAAAAACATCGTTTTGGCACTAGAAATTAAGATACGTTGAGTCCCCAAAAATTAATGTTGTTTATCGTATTTTGGAGGCAAAAGTGGACATTTTAACACGAGAGGGGGGGGTGGGAGGACAGAATTCAATATTTTTTAAATAGGTCAAGTGGGATATAGTTTCATATGTATTTTTTAATTCTGATTCGAATAAAACCATCCGCAAGTCGATACGATCATTTGTGAGACAGTTACAGCAGGTTTTATGGATACAAAGTGGAAAATTATACTTTATTTTTTAGCATAGTTTTGTCACATTTATTTTATGTTCAAAACTTGTTCTTTATATCATATTCAATCCTTAAGTTTAATCATTATAATATCAAAATCCTTAAATGTCTTCAAAATAGCAATAATCAAAATCAGAATCATTTGAGTTTACTCCAAAGCCATTTAAGTTGTCAAAATCCACTTATATCCTGCCTTAACTTTGTAATGAATGATCGTATCGGCTTGCGTAAGGTGTCGTTTGATTCAGAATTAAAAACATCATAACAAACGGTACCCCATTTGACCTATTTAAAATAACTTCAGTTCTTCTACCTTACAGAGTTAAAGCGTTCCCCCCTACCCCCCCCCCCCCCCCCGCCAAAAACAAACAAACAACAACAACAAAAAAAAAAACATAATAAAACTACTTCACTTTTTGGGAACTTATTGGATCTTCATTTCTAGTGTCAAAATGAAGTTCTTGCCAAATTTTCGTGAATGGCCATCAGTTGCTGCTGTAAAAACCCGTTTTACCTGCAGTAAAGTATAATTTTCGACTTCGGATTCATGAAACCTGCCGTAACTATGTAGCGAAAGATCGTATCGACTTGCGGATGGTATCATTCGATAAAAAAAAAATACATAATAAACGATAACCCTCTGTTGACATACTTAACATTTTTTTAGCTTTGCCCTTCCCCTTCCCTGAGTTAAAAATGCTCCCCAAAACATTGTTAAGTAACTTTATTTTGGGGGGATTCAAGGATCTTCATTTTTTTTGTGTAAAAATGAAGTTCTTCCCAAATTTTGGTGAATGGCCATCAGTTGTCGTATATTACTCACTTATTGGTATATATATTTTACCTGTACACTAATAGTCGTTCTTTTCAGGGTTGTGCGTGTTTTGTGCAAGATTCCGCATAATCGGAGGTTTGTCAGATGCTAAACATTTTTATGCTATATAGGGTGTATCTAAACTCTTGGGCAAAACTTTAAGGGGTGATAGTTCACATCAAGACAAACAATATTAAATAGGAAACTGAGGGTCCCAAACGTCTTCCGAATGAGATAGGCGCCATTAAAGTTTAGGGTACAAAATTTCAAATGATTATAAAAAACGGAAAAATTGGTCGATTCGTTTGCGGTTTTGGCTAAAACTATTCTTTATGTCAGTATTTTCTTGAAAACGAATTTTAAAGGTAAAGTTCAAAAAATTCCGATGGAAGGCGCTTTAGACTTTGGAGTAACGAACAACTATTTTTTACCGTTATTTTTTGTATTTCATTAAATACTTTTAAAAGCTTAGACTTAAACTTAAATTTTGAGCTCAAATTCTGAATTGTTGGGAGTGGTTAAGTAGCGCAAACTGAACTGTGTTCAGGAATTGAAATTTGACAACCCCCCCCCCCCCCCCCCCCCGAACACAGTTCAGCTTCCGCTACTTAGCCACTCCCAACGATTCAGATTTTGAACTCAAAATTTAAGTTTAAGTCTAAACTTTTGAAAGCATTTAATGAAATACAAAAAATAACGGTAAAAAACAGTTGTTCGTTACTCAAAAGTCTAAAGCACCCTCTATCAGCATTTTTTGAACTTTACCTTTAAAATTTATTTTCAAGAAAATACTGACATAAAAAATAGTTTTAGCGAAAACCGCAAACGAATCGACAAATTTTTCCGTTTTTTATAATCATTTGAAAATTTGGACTCTAAACTTTAATGGCACCTATCTCCTTCGGAAGACGTTTGGGACCCTTAGTTTCCTATTTAATATTGTTTGTCTTGATGTATACTATCACCCCTTAAAGTTTTGCCCAAGAGTTTAGATACACCCTGTATAGACTGAGTAGACAAGGACTTATAGTTTAGAGTAGATTCGAAAGCAATTCTAATTTCTTATACAACTAGCTGCCCCTGGCGACCTGTTTGGTTTTCCTTAAAATATATAGTATCATTGTATCATGCTTTTTTTATTATTCATAATTCAATTTACTTGCTCAAGTCTTCGCCAAATCAGAAGATTCTGATAGATAAATCAAGAACTCTGTACTTTTATGTCAGCAGGGTGTAGGTGATAATGGCCAAATATCCAAAATACCATTGCATTTTTTTATTGCATTAATTTCATTTAAAATATAACCCTTTCATTCATTTTCCTTAAAATGCATAACTAATTTAAAACAGAAAAATTTTAAATCCAAGACTTTCACTTATTTCAAAAGAATTAAGAAAAAAACCCCTGACAGATAACATAAACCAAGACATTTAATTTTAACATTAAAGCATTGTTTTAAGTTATCACGTGAAAAATAAAAAATGCTATTTGCGAGATTTGCACCTGGTTAACATAAAAGTACCAAGAATTCTTTGCGATCATGCGGCAACATTTCATATATTTTTTGTTGTTACGTATTTCATCTTTCTTTACAAATACAATCACTTAGGCATTTATGCTTCATGTCCATTTGCTTATCAATTGCAATATGTTCGATAACGCAGATTTTAAAACCTATTATCTTCCGTAATCGGGTCAATGGCCTATTGGCGTGTTTTAGCTAATAAGATTTAGTGCAATGGAATATTTTTTGTGAAAATCCTTTAATGATAGCTACATTTACATTAAGCTATATTGTTGCTGATATTCTTTTTGTTACTTTAATCTTGGCAGTAGACTCGATTACGGAAGATTAGGTAATCAAATATCTTAGCTGAAATTCATCAATCTGATTTTATGTACTTAACAAATGCATATCAAATTACTGTTTTGAATGCATTTGGTCAATAAGAATGATAAGTGTGTTCGGCAATTAACAATCATCATTTTGCGTGATCTATCTTCTCGAGATGGATAACAAATAAATAGAAAATGAGTTGATTATTCGTTTTAAAATTTTATTAATTAACGATTTTTACAGGTGCTGGATTTATTTGCATTTAACTTATATTAACCCCTTGAGGCGCGGTGGGATATATTTTATCTCACCTACGATTAATGAGGATTTGCACCAAAAAAAATTTATTAAATTTTACTTTTCTAACTTTGGTGGGAAAAAGTCGTAAACTTGCTTTTCCTTATTTGGCAATAAATATTTTTGCGGATTCCGGCGTGAATACGACATTTCAAAAACACAATTGCTTGCCCCTCAAAGGGTTAAGGAAAGATTGGTTATTTTTAAGTTAGCCGGGAAAAGTGATAAATCCCCAAATATTGTTTCCCTTACCATCATTCATATCGCTTTCATTTCAAATACATTCCTTTAAAAAAAAAGTATCATAAACTTAAAATACATTGTTTTTGACTTGCCTCAATTAAAACACAAAATAAAAAATAACAGAAACAGAAACATTTTATCTCAGAATCAAAGAATTGTTTCTTATTTACGCCCTCAAAAAAAATGCAAAAAAAAAAAAAAAAAAAAAAAAAAAAATGCTAGCAGGTTTGATTTTCTAAACAAACTTATACATATTATTTATTGCTTGTCATTAAGAAAAATTCATGGAACTCATTCCTTTCTGAAATAAATTTCATAAATAGCTATCAATATACAAACTTTTATTGGACACACCACGCAAGCATTTCTCTCATAATTTGCATACATTAATATTAAATGTTTGTAAAGGCAAGTAAGAAAACTGTAATAAATTTAAAAAGGCAAAAGAACATCCTAAGATAATTAGAAAATTAAACTAAAAATAGGATAATTGAATTTGCAAACTTAATAGCCATGTATTTCATCAAATAAAACTTATTTACGGATTTAGTAAGATATTACTTTTTTTACAGTAACATAAATAAATGTTTATTAGAAATACCACACATTCTGGATATTAACCTCTAACTGATGTCCCAGAAATTATCACATAACTAGTGTGAAGCGGTCTGTGAGACCGCTGCAACGAAAGATGAATAAAAGGCACGACAAACTCATAGTATGGTGTTTTTGTACTAAACTTTTTGCACAGAAGTGTTATAGTTAAAATTCACCTATTCAAAAGTCTCTGGTGATAGTACAAAAGTTCCAAACGGAACAAAATTTCGATAGTGTTTGTAGTTAAACTGAAATTGGAAGTTAAACTGCAAAAATTGAAAAAAGCCGCGGTCTGAGAGACCGGTAACATCAGTTAAAGGTTATCGCTGCATTTCAAAAGATTTTTTTAATGATACAACAGGAAAATACAATTTAAAGGTTTTTCAGGAAATAAGCATGCTTGCCTGTTTATTGATGAACTTTTTAGCTAATTTTATCAAAGATAATATAATTTATATGTTTTTGCAGCCAAAATGTAATATATATACATATATATATAATTATATATATATATAAATTATTTGAAAAGCTTCAAAAATTTAAAAAAGACAAAGTTGTAATAAAACAATACTACTTATAAAATAGTTACAAAGTTTATTTTTACACAAATACAAATAACAGTTTATAAATAACAGTATTATAAAGCATTATTTTCTACATATTTTGAGTTAAGAGATTGTTCCCTAGACAAAACACACAAAAAATAATTGAAAAAATAAATATTTAAATATATTTAACACTTTCCTGTTCTCCTCCCCCACCTGAGTCTGTTGCATCATGCAATTTTTCCATATTCTAATCCATGTTTTTTAATGTCTCTGCATCTGAGGAAAAAAAAAAAAAGAATATATTTAAAAAAATCACAGGTTTATTTTTTACAGCTTTCAAGAATTCTGTCTACAGTTAGTTTTTAAGGTGATCATAAACTACAACTTCTCAGTAAATAAAACTACCTTGATGTTAACGGTGGAACTGCCGGGAGGTAATAAAACTTAATAGAAACAATTAAATCGATTTTGCCGAGCGATAAGCCTTATCTTTCAGACTGGACTTTCAGGCAAACCAGACTCGACAGTAATATGGGTTATGCTTCTGGCAAATTACACAATACATAAGAATAAAGATGACTAAACAAAGACATAATTAGCATAAACAATTTATTTACTATATTGTTTAGACCCGAGAAGAACATATTAAGATAATTCATTCAGTTGGTTTGACATTTAATGTGAAATTTTTATCCCATGCGTTATCCCGTAAGAATGAACGTATCAAAATTAAACGTAAAGTTTAATTAAACTTTTAAAGATTTAACCATTTAAAATAATTTTACTTCTTAAAATATTTGTTTTTTCCAAGAGCAAACAAGATAAACTAGTAGAAATCAGAACATTCTTTAGTATAAAGTTTTAAATTCTTTAAGCAGTCATCAAAGCATTACCAGCGCCTTTATTAAATATTTGCAAAAACGATTATGATTCCGCATCGATAGGTACATCGAGCATCCGTCAACCCCTTCACTGAGCACCTGCCAAGTAAAGTCAATGTGTAACGAAAAAATAAGATTTTCTCAAAAGTATGTGACTAGGATAATCGCTATAGTTTTCCTGTATGGCTTAAATAAACTTCTAGTACTATTTTTTCCATAATTTTATTTACAGTAGATTTGGTAATAGCGGGGAAGGAGGGGGGGGGGGGGACACATTTTTCCAGTACATTTTCGACTATCTCTCTGAAAATGTAATATCTAAAATTACAACAAATATACTTTTGGTTTCCGTATTACAAGATCTTTCGAATGATACCCCACACACTACATACACAAAAGAAAATAAAAATAAGTAGCTTATTTCCCTAATTTTTTTTCTAAAAATACTTGCGAATAGCTAATAATCAATAGCCCCACCAGTGGCCGAGAGGTTCTGCTCTCGAAGCTGGTAGACGGGAGGTGCTGGGTTCGATCCCAATCGCGCCCGTAGTCCTAATCGTTCGGAGTTTTCGTGGTTTTCTTCGAGCCGTGGATTTTCCATGCGTAAATACGGATTAGGTTCCCTTAGAAAGACCCCCACGGAGGGCACTTCCCCCCGGGCCTATATCTTTAGTGTAGATAATTGGCCGTCAAAAATCAACCAACCAACCAACCTAATAATCAATAAGTATGTTGGTCAATAACCTTATAACTCTGGCAAGTTTGAAATTTTCATGTTCCGTAGTTTCGTAAAATTGACTATGACAGACGGACAGAGAGACACACAAGTGATGTTTACAATTCTTCAGTTTTTACATTTTAAGTGCGGAAGCCAAAAAATTTAACTAAAATCAAAACTAGTTTATCTAGTCAGTCTAATTTATCTAGTAAAATTTCATCAGTTTAATCTAATTTATCTCGTCAAATTAGTTCATCCTAATTTATCAACTCTAATCTAGTCAGAGAGACAAACTAAACAATAACTAGTTAGTACCTAAACAGTACAAACGCAGAATAAAACTTTTCAACCTCAGGTATCCTATGCATGAAAAGGATTAAAAAATATTAAAATGCGAGAGAGAAATCTAAATATCTTCCATATGATTACGAGCCGTTAATTCCTAAATTGGCTCAACCGAGCCCAGCAATCTGATTGGCTAAAACTGATATTTATATAGTAGATAATTATATTTATTTTCTTATGAAGTAGTGTAATGTAAAACAGAATGCAATTATAATGACTTAAATTGATTTATTTTGTTAAATTTGATCAAAATCACAGTAAAGTAATCTAAAATATTAATATTAATAAAGGATCAGATTGCTGAGGTCGGATGAGCCAATTTGGGAATTAACGGCTCGTCATATGATTAACATTAACTTGACCGTTTCTTCGCATGACTAGTGTAGGCTCTTATGAAGTTACCTTTTATGAAAGATTGTTACCATAAAAATAATAATAAACAAATATAGAGTAGGTGGGGGCAAAGATACGCACTTTCCATACATTTTCATTTTTAACACACACATTAGTCTAAACTTATGTAATGAGTGATTAAAATGTTAGATTAGAACCTTAGGCAAGTGCTAACATCAACCGACATTCTGTCAAATTATAATTCTGAGAGAAATTGCAATTTTTAAAAAACATTTTTGCCCCATCGGTTGGGGCAAAAGTACGCAGTCGTGGGGCAAAGATACGCAGTGCGTATTTTTGCCCATTTACTGTGGGTTTTTGCCCCATTTCCAATAAAACGAATGAGTTATGCAAAAGCATTAGTAAATTTGACTAGTATTTACAGTTAAACTGAAAATTGTAAGTTAAACCACGAAAAAAAAGGAAATAAACAAAGGTTCTGTGAGATCGCAAATAGCAGTTAACCTCAAACTACTGTGACAAAAATTGTTGAATAAATACTGTGAGCGGTCTTAAAGACCTCTTGATCGTAGAATGAATAAAAGGGTTGACTGACTCATAAGATACTGTTTTTGCGCTAAACTTTATGTAAAGGCCTATTATAATAAAAGTTCTCCTCATTTAGAAGTCTTTAGCGATACTATTAAGTTTCCAAACGAATCAAAATTAAACTAACATCAATAGTTAAATTGAAAATTGCAAGTTAAGCTATGAAAAATGAATATAACAGCAGTCTGTGAGACCGTTAACAGGAGTTAAGGGTTAAGACTTTAAAACAAAATCGTTTTATGAAACAAGAATATTGATTTTTAAAAGTAGGTAAGTAGATATCTACGTTCTATATTTAAAAAAAAACTTAACTAGAAAAAGGAAAATGTAGCTAACTAGCTTATATTAGTTAAGTAGCTATTATATTTTATACAATATAAAAAATAAAACTTACCACAACGTAATTGTGGAAAGCTTTGCATCTAGCTAAAACGATAAGGCAAAGCCCGGAATCTTAATCTTGTGTGTATCTTTGCCCCAAGACTGTTGCGTACTTTTGCCCCATTCTGCAGTATTTTACTTAACCGGCTACCTACAAGTTTAAACAAATGCGACCGAGATAAACTATACGGCATTTAGAAGCTATAGAGCTTCCGTTCTCCACTGAACTTTGGATTTGTAAAAATTGGAAGTATTGTTAGCTAAACAATAAAGTGAAATTTTTAAAATATTAGATCAAAAGTCGAAAATTTAAACTTACCTCATTTTCTTGGCACGGAGTGCTACGTTTTTCATAAGGTTTGATCACACAACTACTACATATGAGACCAAACTACTACCTAACGGTCATGATTGTAGAAATATTTCTTCACATTAAATCAGGCAGTGCGTATCTTTGCCCCGTGCGTATCTTTGCCCCCACCTACTCTACAGTTGAACACTTTTTTTACGTGTAAAAAACAAAACAAAACAAAACATGTTCAATAAGAATACAAATTAACAATATTCAAATCTGACATTAACACTATAACACTGAGATTTTGAAGTGGTTATTCAATGCATTTTAGTTTAGCTTCAATTCATTACAAAAATATGCACCAATCAATATTAGTAAAATTTTTTGTGGCAGGTCTCGAAATGGAAAATCCACGAATAGAGACGCTATTTCAAAATTATCGTTGACTAAAAACTCTTTTTTTAAACTTTAGGCGAATTTCTGTCTAATCATACAAAAACAATTTAAAAACTGCATTCAAAATTCTAAATAATAAAAAAAGTTATAGACAGCACAATAAAAGCAATACGTATGAAATTGTAATAAGATGTTTTAATTATTTCACAGATCACTAACCAGGATAATAGTTGTCATAATTTCATGAACCGGAGTATCGTTTCGATTTGCTCCGGTACATGCGTGATTTGCGGGCGTGAAAAACTAAAAATTTTAAAATATTCATATTTAAAAGTTTTACAAAAATTTGGAAATAAAAAGATTTATACACATCCAATTAAGAAGCAGTTACGTCAAAAGAAAAGAGAAATTATTAAAGAATTAAATAAAACGGACGTCGGTAGGAAATACTTTTAGTAATTTCAATAAAAATTAGAAAAAAGAGGTACATTAGAAATCCAGGTAGATAAGCATAGAGCCAACTAAGAAACAGTTTAAAATTATACTTAATATTTAAATAGAGAAAAAAATGGTAATGGTAATGAAAAAATAATTTAAAGTTTAAAATCATACTCTCGATCGCAGTGTTGAATTCAGGGGGTGACCGAGAGGGGACATTCCCCCCGGAACCTTGAAATGTCGTTGCGGAAGGTTTGAATTTTTTTGCTTTTTAATGGACAAAAGTGCAATTTCCACCTCGGAATGTCCCCCCCCCCTCCAGGGGCGTAGCTGCAAAAAAATTTTCGGCGGGGGGGGGGGGGGGGGTTAAAAGTTTTCCAAACATGGAAAAAAAATGATCTATTTTCCAGCTAAAATAATATGTTCAATGTGTCTTTAATGATAATGATACTTATATGCAAAAAAAAATCTTCCCCCCCCCCCCCAAAAAAAAATGCTGAAACTAAAAACATAAAAATTATAATTATTGGTTCATTTACTGAAAGTTTTTGTCTTCAATTGTGTACGAGTCATAATTGCACTTTATAGAAAATAGCCTCACATTTTTAGATTTTTTAATAAGGAACAAAGTTTTGGAGGAAAGGTATTACAGACACTGTTGATGGACAACAGTAGAGAAATTCATGTCTGGTAGATGTATGATATTTTCGTTACACAGAGAAACATAATGAGAAATTGAGTCTGGCTGCTTTTTGTATTTATTTTGAAAGTTTAACTAATTTTGCTATTACAGAACTCAGAAAGATCGTCTGCAAAACAATAAATAATTCTTTTTTTTATTTTTACTTAAAAAAAAAGGAATAAGTGTTTCAAAAATCTATACTTTCCTAACTCTAAGCTCAAATTTCCCAAGTTCACATATATTGGAGAAGGGTCTCCCCCCATAACACCTATCGCGACGCCCCTGTCCCTCCCCCCTCCACCTCATCCCGGAGCAACAGAAATCTCTCCCGGCGATAAGCGTTTGAATTCAACACTGCTCCAGCAGCGTGAAAGGCAACAACAACAATAAAAAAAAAAAAGCAAACGAAATCTTAAACTCTCTGTAAAGTTCAGAAAAATTTATTAAAAAATATTTAACATGACCCAAAACATAACTATTGAAAAACGTAGGCATTACTTAGAAAATTAACATAACTTTTAATTTATTAGAATTTTTGTTATGAAATAAGTTGTAGATTATAAAGAAATGTTACTTTAGAGAAAATAACCACATTTGAATAATTAAAATAAGAAATACCTTTATTTCTGGGTTCCTTTATTTGAACGCTAATCAATGATCCGCTAATCACGAGATTCAATAACGATGTGTCTTTTTCTTTTGACTCCGAGCTCTGAATTTCCAGTTATACGCTGTTATCTATTCTACTCTCAACAAAGGGAATTTTCGCTGACGTCGTTGAAATATGACAGTGTTGCAGCAGTTTTACAGCAAAATGGCATTGCAAGGGAGAGATCGATTTTGTTTCATCCGCCTTGCAGTACTTTTGAGTGAAAATTGTTGTGTCAAATTTGTCAAGACAAGGAAATATCGAGAAAAAGTCAAACTTACTGCAAACGTGCATGCTATCTGGGAGATATTAAAAAAATTCTTGCAGGAGGGTTATGCATAAAGTCAAAAGTTTTATTACAGTGATTTTCGATTTTAGTTCGAATTACAAACAATAGATGACGCTGTAAGCAATAGTCGCTAAATACAGACTCGATTTTTGGTCCTTTCTGTTGTTCCATGCAGAAAAAGGAGATGGAAATGTATTATCCGGGCCACGAAGTACCAAAAATTGAGCCTGAATTTAACCTCTATTGATCGCAGTGCCATCTATTGTTTGTAATTCGAACTAAAATCGAAAATCACTGTAATAAAACTTTTGACTTTATGCATAACCCTCCTGCAAGAATTTTTTTAATATCTGTCACCGTTTGGAAGTTATTGAATTTTAAAATCAGTCGGTCCTTTTTGGGACACCCAGTATGTATTTATAATGAAAGTTAAATATCAAATTTTATGAATTAAAACAAAATTAAAATTGTTTCAATATCTCAAAATTAAGTCTGAGTGCTGTCGGTTCAATTTTGTTGCTATGGAAACGGCGAATTCTTTGGTTTGAAATGAATAACTGCTAAATAAATCTTGCTTTTATTTTGGAATATGCTTAAATATATGAAAGTATTTTTTATATATGAAATTATTTTTAAAGTAATAAAATTAAGTAACAAGCAACATAAATATGTAATACGAAAAAATGTATTTATTAAACTCATTGTTTAGGTTTAAATTCATTAAATACTTTTTACACGCATTCTAAAAATCAATTAACAAACAATTTTCAGATGCATTAAAATCGTTTGCTTTTGGCGAGGAAAAGTACTGCTCGCCAAATCGCGTGACGCTTTCGTCTTTTCACGCCAAATACTCGAAGGTATTTTATTTTTTTACAACTTTCTACTGTAATTCCGCCGCTAAATTTGACTGATCCTTTATTACATTAAGTAGTTTAATTGGTATTTTTTTTCAAAATATTCTGAGTATGCCCAGTATGGAGACCTTCCTTGTAAGTTTTTTTCAGTTACAAATGTTCGATGTGTGACCCTTTTGTTACACGGCATACGTCCAATCTGTAATCGAGTTCGTTCCAAACATTTTGTAGCATCACTCTGTCAATGGTTCTGAAAGCTTCACAAATGCGTTCTTTAAGTTCTGAACACTTTGTTTTCGGTATTGGTGGTACATAAACTTTGTCTTTGACACTGTCAGAACTTAAAGAAAGCATTTGTGCAGGATTCAGAACCACTGACAGAGTGATGTTACAAATTGTTTGGGACGTACTGGATTACAGATTGGACGTATGCCATGTAACAAGAAGATCATGCATCGAACATTTGTAACTGAAAAAAACTTGGTATATTTCTCTTTAAATTCATGTATCACTCATTGTAATATGTGCAGTAGTTTCAAAAATATGATTTTTTAAATTGGGTCCATCATTTGTAATAGCACTGTCACTTTAAAATATGAGGCGGAGAGAAAAAATGCCATTTGTGCTCATTTCTTACGTCAAATTTTATACCCTTACCCCCAAAAAACCTGCCAGATTAAATAACTTAGCCACCACATAAAAAAACTTGATCATCCATAGTGACCACATTTCTCAAGCCCTGCTATACACTATAATTCAGTGACTGAAATTAGTGGTCGTTAGTCATCAAATGCAACTAAATTATTACATTTCACGACTAAAAAATTATTCTTGATCGTTAAATTTGGTGCCTTTTTTTAAATTTTATTTAACGGTTAGCAAAAAAATAAAAATAAAATAAAATAAAAATTAGTGAACCTTTTGATTTAATGTTATGAGATTCAAATGTAGATGCATTATATCATGTGATTTTTTTTAAACACTAAATTCATTTGTAATTATCAACATTGGATAAAATTTTGTTTTTGATTTGCTATCACGTTTTAATCTTGTTGTACATGATTAAGTGTATTTTTCTATTAATTTCTAAATATAGCAATACTTAAAAGTGCTTTATATCAGTTTTACAGTTTCTTCAATTATTATAATCTTGGAGATTTCTTCAATAATTTTAAATAAAAACAAGTATTTGCATTTTTCTAAAAAGTAGCATACAATATTACAGTAATGTTAAAAATTAATTTCAGAAATTGCAACTAGAAATTTTAATTTGACGCCTAATATATTTACAGTAGTTGTGATTTAACGCCTACTTTTCATTTCCCAATTTCCATCACTGCTATAGTTAGCATATAAATATAAAAAAGCAATAAAGTGCAACATCCAGGAGGTCTTGAGAAAATGAGGCTCAAAGTTAAAGTAAAAGTTTATAACAGGATAAATGACTTTCCTTGACAAGCGGCTCAGCAGAATGGTTGGCAGGGCACTAGATTTCTGAAATTTTTCTTTGGGTTTGAATCCCAGTAAGATTCTTATTCCTGCAGCTAAAATTTGTATCAATTATTTTTGAACCACAATTGAAAAAATATTTATAATCTTTGAAATTTATAAAAAATATAAATAAAATATATGTTTTGCCGCACATAAGTACATTTTCAACAATGAATCTTTGCATGTAAATTCATGCACTTCACATTTAATGATAAATAAAAGAAAAAAATTAGGCAATTTGATTTTCTAGAAACCAGAAATTTTTGCGACTATTTAATATTTTTTATAGTTATTTAAATGAACAATCTCCTCTTTTTCACAGAGCAATAAATTAAAATATGCGGTATAAATTTATAAGGTAGTACTTGGTTATCCCGTCGACTGAAAATCTATCGCCAAACTATAAGATTAAATGCCAATAATGGTTGATTGTAAATGTCACATTCACTTGACTTTAAGCAAATTACACGGGTTTACGTTATCAAGTTATTTTTATTTTGACGTTTTATCTGTACTTTTATTGATGTTATACTAATTTATTTGTTCTTTTGTTATTTAAAATAAAAATTATGTCAATTTGTACAAATTGGCAATTTATGTTATTTGGAAAAATTGGTCGATGGGATAACTAAGTAGTACCATTTATAATATATTTAAGTATTGCGTGGCAGCACAATACTTATTTATTTCCAGTGTCACTTCTCAATGTTAATTTAACATAGAAAAGCCTATGGAGATCATAACTTTTTCATTTTTTCTTCCCATCTTTTTGTCCCTGATGCCACTCATTTTTAATTCTTTGCTAATTCTAATAATATTATGAATTCAAAGTGTAAAAACATTTGCCAGACGTCAGGATCAAAACGGATCATAAAATGCCTTTGCATATAGGTGGATTATAATCTAGAGAGTAACATAGGCTAATTTTTATTTACATTATTCAAATATTTTTCTTAATAATTCCAAATTTCGCTTTTTTCATTGAGAATCAACGGACATTTTCTAATGAAATTTAACATTTTTCCTTCATTGTTGTAAATAATTCAAAAGCCATAATAACAATTTGCCTATTTTTAGTGGAATGATTTTCACGTGAAACATGAAACTGAAATAGTTTTTTTTTCTTTTTTTTAAAGAATTAAAAAGAAGATAAATATGACGTCATAGTGGAAAAAAATGACATTTACAAGCAGATTTTTTAAGTTCCGATTGTAATTTTTTGACCAAACTACAACAACTTGCATTACTGCACTGGTGAAACATTTTGAATTATACATAGGTAAATTGCATCACAAATTGTGATGCGATATCGCACAAATCAAAGCCTGATGATGATACCCTCCACTAATTTTGAAATATGTTTGTCTGAATGCAGTAGTTATTAAAAAACTTGACATATTAAACAAAAACCAAATTTGCAGAACAAATTTTAAAAAAAACAAAATTTATTTCCTAAATTGTTTAAGCTTGAGAAGGGGCAGATATTAAGATGTTTCATTCAATTCGTTCTACATTTAATGTTAAATTTTTGTAACAAATAAGCTAAACCAATTGAACATTAAAAAATAAAAATGAAATTCACACAATATAATGCTTTAAACACCTATATACTTAGATTCCGTTCAAATGAAATTGAAATAAATCTTAGACTTTTTCCATTTTTAAGTTGTAAATATTTGTACTGCAGATTTTGCATTATGTTTATGACGATTGTACATAATATGATAAGGTACATGCAAAATACAAAATTTTAAAAAAAGTCTAAGATTTATTTCGATTTCATTTGAACGGAATCTAAGTATATAGGTGTATAAAGCATTATATTGTATGAATTTCATTTTTATTTTTTAATGTTCAATTGGTTTAGCTTATTGGTTACAAAAATTTAACATTAAATATAGAACGAATTGAAGGAAATATCTTAATATCCGCCCCTTCTCGGGCTTAAACAATTTAGGAAATAAATTTTGTTTTTTTTAATTTGTTCTGCAAATTTGGTTTTTGTTTAATTTTAATTTTGTTTCATTATCCAAATATTTCAAAATTTTCATGACTTTTTAAGAATATGCTTTTAATTTTTTTAAATGTTGGATTCTTGGTTTTGTAGTTACTGCTTACATAATTACTATTTTTAATAATTCAATATATTTTCAGAACTTATTTTTAAGTAGGGGAGAGTGGGGCACATATGACCATGGGGCACCTTTCATCAGTCTAAATTTTGAAAACTTCTATAATTCTAGTGTCAACATCCATTAGTCACCATTTTACTAACTGTTAACTACACCTAAAACATACTGTTTTCTTTCATTTTGTTTATCTCTCTTCGTATAAAAAAGGAAGTTTGCTTTTGCTCTCAATTTGTAATTCTTTTATTTTTTTCAGTAAGGTTCTTATATATATGGGAAATAAATAAATTAAAATTGATAATATACCAAAGCAATAAAGCAACAAATATCTGTTCATATGTAAAATTGGCAAAATATTTCAACTATTAAAACTAAAATTATAGAACCAAATATTCAACACAGGCATATGGGGTACTTTTGATAATTGAAAGTGGAGCACCTTTGATTTTGATAATGTTAATTATTCATTTCATGATGATTCTGATACTTTAGACAGTCTCAGTAGATGCTATAACTTGTAATCCTACTGATTTAACTGAACTAAAAGTCAATGATTACACTTTAGTTAAATTTATAACGAAGAAAACTTGCATATATTTTGTATGTATTATTGAGGGGAAAGAAGTATTGGATTTTAAAATAAAATTTTTAAGGAAAACAAGATGACGTATGGAAGTTTTATTACCCAGACATTCTAGATGTAAGCCTGGTAAATGTTGACAACCTTGTTCTTAAATCCTGCCTCCATCACTTGTATGAAGAACTATTTGGGCGATTGCTTGCAAATCACATTTCCTATAAACTTGTCCAAACATACAATCCTATAAATGGTACATTTAACATTCTTTGAAAGTTACATATATGTTTAATAGGCATTTCATAAGCTTTAAACACATCAATACTCCTGATTACATTTTATTTTGTATAATTCTTCAATACATATATTTATTACTACTTATTCTCTTTTTTTTTTACATCTGGTTCTTTTTCTGACTGCAAAACTACTATAAGTTGATATTAAAATCTTACTTGAGATTGATAATTTGCAAAATGTATGCTACAAAAGTTTTAATAAATATTATTTCAAATATTATTACAAAAATAGAAAAGTTACAATTTAAAAAATAATTAAAGCAGCTTGTCTTAATTTCATGTAAAGTTTTTAATGTATTTCACTCAAAAAAATAGTTGTTTATTTACTTAAATAATAACAAACAAATTTTTAAACAAATTTTAAACATGTTTAAAATTCATTTTATTTTATTTCAAATACAGTCGAACCTCTATTTAACGAAGTCGCTAAATCCCGGAAAAAAGTTCGTTATATGGAAAATTCGTTAAATAGAGATTCACCTTTTAAAATACTTTAAACTACATAAAACAGATTTTAAATTCATAAACACTAAATATTTTTACTAAAAGTTATTAATCACATTTTTTTAAATAAATTATATCGATTTGTTTTATTTATTTTACCCACCAATATCCATCATCAATTCATTTTTTCTATATGTTTAAATCTTTGAAATCTGCAAGGAAAACAAAACATTGTCTGGCAATACACTGTATTTTCTGTTTAAAGTAGATAGTTTTACATTAAAATTAACGAATTTTAATGACATTATCGTATTTATTATTATTATAACATATAACTTTAACCATACATTAACATATGCATCCTTAAATTTAATTTCTGAAAAACTCTGTTAATTTTGCCTGAGTTTTTAAGTGCTTTCCCTCATAATACGTCTCGAATTTTTGCAATGCACCAAAAACCCCTTCATGCGTATTTTCTTCTAACTATAATCCGCGTCGGATTGTTTCAAATGATTTTAGCATTTTGTCATATGAAGTTTTGTTAATTCCTGCATCATGATCGATTCCATCATCAACATATTCGTCTTTATCGCAATTCATTGCACTGTAAAAAAAAAATGTCTGTAAAGTTACTAAAGTTTTTCTAGGAACTGTTACAGGAATTTTTGTTGTTGCCGTTACATAAAAAGTTCTAGGAATCCCAGTTTCCTAGAAAAACGTTAGTAACTTTACAGATTTTTTTTTTTTTTTTTTTTTTTTTTTTTTTTTTTTTACGGTGTGCTGTGTGTTGTATTTTTTTTATTTTTCACACTGTCGAAAATATCCAATTCGGTTAGTGTTTCCGAAGTCTCAATTTCAGAATTAAGTGAAATACAATCATCAATCAGCACATCATGGTTAATTTCTTCTTTTTTTCTCATCTGTATCCACATTTTTTTAAGTTAAAGGGATTATCGTCTTCGTCCTCCGTACTTACCGAATTCTCACTGGTGACAAAGAAGGCGCCTGGTAAAACCAGTTCAAGGCCATTGAACATCACAAAATGTGTTTAAAGAAAGAATAAGTTTGAAATGTCCAGAAATATTTTGAGAAATGGGGAGAAAAAAAAATTAGATCACAAGAAAAAGTTTGTTAAATAGAGAATGCACTTCGCTATTTGGAGGTTATTTTATGAAGAAATTCGCAAAATGTGCTTCCAAGGAAAAGTTCGCAAAATAGAGAAATTTGCAAAATAGAGGTTCGTTAAATAAAGGTCCGACTGTACATTATCAAAAGTTCCCCATAGCCATCATAGATAACCCATGATAGGGCACATTTGACCAGTTTGAACAAATTTACAAAAGAATATAATAAACCAACTTTCTGAACAAATAATTATCTACTATTATTTATATGCATTTACAAAGGTTAGAACATAAATATTTTTATATTTTAAGATTTCTTGAAAATTAAGCAGATAAAATTATGATTCAGAAAAGTGATCAAATGTGCCCTACTCTTCCCTACACCGATAGTTATTAGAAACACAAAAATGTGAAATTTTAAACATTCAAAAAATTTTAATTTAAAAACTAGTTTTTATTTAAAAAACCTTTGCAAATATTATTATTATATAAAAGTTACAATTTAAAGAATAATTAAAGCCACTTTTCTTAATTTTATGTAACATTTTCAATGTACTTCACTCAAAAAAAAAAAAAACATAAATAACAGTAAATAAATTTTTAAAACAGCAAAATTTTGTGGTCTATAAAAGTACCATTTGCATATTCTTTTAGATTTTTATTTATTTGACTTTACCTAATATATATAAACATGTAAAATTAAAAATATATATATAAATAAAATATATGTTTGCAATATACATACATTTAACATCTGAATTTGAAATTTGCAGAGCTCCTACACAATTCTGGTAAGAAAATTCTCTGGCTTTTTTCAATAAAAATTCAGCTTATATATTGCTGTAAGAATTGCCATTTTAATTATTTTTCAAATTATGCTATTGTTATTAGTTTGCATAAATTTTACATAAATTTTTTTGGTACTACTTAGTTATCCCGTCAACCAAAAATCTATCGCCAAGATCACATGCCAATAATGTAGTTGATCGTAAATGTCACATTCACTTGACTTTAAGCAAGTTACACGTCTTTACCTCATCAAGTGATTTTTATTTCGACGTTTTATTTTTATATTTATTAATGTTATACTAATTTATTTGTTCTTTCGTTATTTAAAATAAAAATTATGTCAATTTGTATAATTTGGCAAGTGGTTTGGCGATTTACGCAATTTGGCGAAATTAGTCAATGGGATAGCTAAGTAGTATCATTTTTTTAGATTGGATGAATAATTAATTTAGAATTTCTTCATTTATTCTGATAGAAAAACAATTCATCAAAAATTCCCTGATCCGTAGGAACCCTGTTTATAAAACTAAACATTAATAAAGACAGACAGACTTGAATACATTTTAAAATAAAATTTATAAAAAGTTTTTAAAAAATACAAAAAACATTAAAATTACGTTTAAAATACATTTCGCAAAGCCTTGTCAGTACAATTTAACAATTGTAAAACAAACAAGACAAATCAAGTACAGTTAGATTTTTTTTTCTTCTCAGAAATAGAATATTTATCAGGAATGGAACAAGCTTCATTCAATGTCGGCGATCGTATCTGAGTAAATCAGCTTTCAGGGGTCTGTCCAGATTTTTCTCACAGGGTCCTGTTTTTGTGAAATTGTAAAGTTTATCTTATTTTTGTGAAAATTCTAGTCATAATTTTGTGAATTTTAAATAATTGATGTCTTCATGTTCTATCCTTCATGTGTAAAAAGCTAAGTAATATGCTCTTTAGTGAGTTCAACTGCTTACTTACAGGCCAGATTTTATTTTTAAATGACTAAATTTGTGAAAAGTTCAATTTGAAGGTGAAAAAATTATGTGAAAGGTCTATTTAAGAGACAAATAATTTTGTGAAGGGTCCTGTTTTGGGATAAAATGTTTTGTGAAGGTTCCTGTTTGGGGATAAATAATTTTGTGAAGGGTCCTGTTTGGGGATAAATTATTTTGTGAAGGGTCCTTTAAAGGACCTAAAATTTTCCTAGGAACAATGTACCATAACTGTTACACCCTGATTTCAAAATGCAAGTGTAGCAAATAATGGTTTGCGATCCATTTCAAAAAAATGCCGGACAACTTTTGAACTTAGTTTTCCTCTTTTGAAAGCACTAATATGTTCCTTCAGGTAAATTTCCATCGATCTACCCATTTTAATGTTGTTTATGCCATTACCTGTAAAGTTTGCGATAGCATTTACATTAGTAAAATGAGTAGATCTATGGAAATTCACCTGAAGGAACATATTAGTGCTTTCAAAAGAGGAAAACTAAATTCAAAAATTGTCCAGCATTATGTTGAAATGGAGCACAGCCCACTGTTTGCGAATGCTTGCATTTTGAAATCAGGGTGTAACAGTTATCATGGTAAATTGTTACCAGAAAGCTGGTTTACTCAGATACGATCGCCCACATTGATTGAAGCCTGTTCCAGTCCTAGCGAATATAGTCTGTTTCTGAAAAAAAAAAAAAAAAAAACTTTAACTGTATGTGATTTGTCTTGTTGTTTGTTTTACAATGGTTAAATTGTACTGATGAAGCCTTGCGGTTGGCTTGGCGAAACGTATACTAAATGTATTTTTAATGTTTTCAGTATTTTTTTTATACATTTTATTTTAAAATGTATTCAAGTCTGTCTTACTTTATTTATTTTATTTAGTGTTTTAAAATATATGTTTGTCTCATATAAGTACAGTTTTAACTGAAAAAGTTTGCACATTTAATAAAAAGTAAAAGAAAAAACTAGGCAATTTGTATTTTTACAAACCATAAATTTTTGCTGTTATTTAATGCTACTTACAGTTACTTAAATGGATAATTAAATGGTTCCACAGTACGGCTGACAGGGCTCTGGATTTCTGAAGTCTTTCTTTGGTTTTGAATACCAGCCAGACTTTTATTTCTGCAGCAAAAATGTTTATCAATTTTTTTCCAACCACAACTGAAAAAATATATAATAAACTTTGAAATTAAAAAAAAATATATAAATAAAATATATGTTTTGTTGCATATAAGTAGTACAGTTTTAACAATGAAATTTTGCATGTTTAAATATTAAACGAAAAGAAAGAAAAAAAAAAGGTTTACTGTAAATTGTAAACCAGGAGTGATACTGTGTAAAAGAGCAATTTCTGAAATTCAAAGCACATTTTCTGAAGGTTACAGCAGAGGGGGGAGTGTGTGTGTGTGTGGGGGGGAAGTCCCTCCTGGTAATAATTATTTTTGTATCTATATATATATAATGATGTATATGAGCATTTGGGGTATATATATATATGTGTGTATATGATACAAATACAGTCTCGACTCCTTCCAGAGATCTGTATAGGAAGAAACTGGGTCCTTTAAAGGACCCTTCACAAAATTTTCCATTTCAAAACAGGACCCTTCACAAAACTTTCCACCTTAAAACAGGGCTCTTCACAAAGTTCCTCTGTCTAAAAAATATGCATTTTACAGAAATTTTCCATCTCAAAACTGAAGCTTTCACAAAGTTAATCATCTTAAACTGAAGTCTGTCCTGTCATTTTTACATATATAAAAAAATATATATATGTATTTTACATACATATATCTTCTGAAAAATGTATGAACAAGGACCTGATTATAATAAATTCAAAATCACAAAATTATCAGTAGATTTTTCAGAAATATAAAGAGCAGGTAACAATTTCACAAAAACAGGACCCTCGGACTAAAGTCTGGGCAGACTTCTGCCTTGAAATCCACACATCCTTGAAACCAGGAGTTGTACAGATTTTAGAATTTTTTTTAGATTTCTGGTCACTGTTTTGTTTACGTTTCTTAAACAGTAATTTGAATGTAGTTAAGTATTGGAAATTATAATGAAGAGTTATAATAAAGTAAATTATTAAAATAACTAAGTAAAATATTAAAATAATTTAATAAATTATTAGTTATTATGTAAAATAAAAATTTTGGGTACTTTTCCATTATATGGACACCATTGTCACCAAGCGTAATAGTTAGCGTAAAATGAAAATCACATGAATTGAAACATTTGAAAAATAAAAGAAAAAACATTGTTGATAGTAAAGCGAGCATTTTAAAAGGTACCACTTAGTTATCCCGTCGACCAAAAATCCATCACCAAACTATGAGATTAAATGCCAATAATGGTTGATCGTAAATATCACATTCACTGGATTTTAAGCAAGTTACACGCGTTTACGTCATCGAGTGATTTTTATTTTGACGTTTTATTTGTATTTTTATTAATGTTATACTAATTTATTTATTCTTTCGTTATTTAAAATAAAAATTATGTCAATTTGTATAAATTGACGAGTAGTTTGGAGATTTATATAAATTGCCGAAATTGGTCGACAGGATAACTAAATAGTACCTTTTAAAAATATAACATTTGAAAATTACAGACTTTTACGAACTATTTTATTAAATCACAAATATATACTTAAAATAAGTGAACAAATAACTGCTATACAATAAAGTAATAAAATAAAACTCTCATAAAATTGCTGGCATAAAATTACAAATATCTTTTAGCATTGCAGTAAACATTTCATTTTTTGAATGATAATTTACAAAAAAAAAAAAAATCCTTTTCACGATCAGGGTTGAAATAATTGGTACATTAGCATACATTTTGGCATGGTGTTCGTATAACGGAAAAATACCAAATTTTTCTTTAAAAAGAGAATCAAGCTTTTTTATTATCTCTACTTTTTGGATTATTGTCAAACTAATGTGTTTTCTTTTCCTGTCTCTTTTCATTAGAAACATTAGAATCAGCCATATTAGGCAGAATTACATACGTAATCATGAAAATATAAAAATCGTTATAAATTAAAACCAAAACAAATGCAAAAAAGAAAAAACAAACGATACGACTTCAACATTACAGTTAATGTGCGAAAGCTACTGTTGCACCTTTTTATATACACATATAATAGATAAGAATCTAATTTACATAATCATAAAATAACAAAATTTGTGTCATGTTTACCTCCAGATTTAATAAACAGAAAGGCTTGATTGATTAAAAAATGTCTTGAATTGCGATCGCCACCTAATATTAGCAACATCTTCATTTTTTAAAAAAATAAATTCATATTTTCTTCATAAAAAAGCTTGAGTTTGGTCATATTAACCAGAATTTATTAAAATGCATATGTAAATATTGACTTGTTAATACTAGACTAATATTATTAAACTAAAACTAATTGACTAATACAGTAGACTCCCTCAAATCTGCACAGCTTGGGACCAGAGGTTTTGTGGATTTTAGAATTTTGCAGATTTCTGGTCATTGCTTTGTTTACATTTTTAAAACAGTAATTTGAATGTAATAATGCAATTGAAATTATACTAATGAATGCTTTCAATATAGTAAAATATCAAAATAATTAAGTAAAGTAATAAACTAAAACCATAAACATTAAGTTAATTTTAAAAATGATTAAATTATTAAAAGTAAAGGTCAAGTAAATAATTAATAATGTTTAAATATGCATGATAAAGATGAGATACATTTTTCTTGAATTGTTCAATGGAACTTTCTTCTTAAAGGTGCCCTATTAAGTATTAATCCATATCAAAATCATAAAATAAGGAAGTTTTATTTCACGTTTAGCCAGGCTTAAGGGGCCGTTCAAATATTACGTAAGCACCTAAAAGGGGGGAGGGGGGTAGCGATTTGCTTATTTTTGCTGACAAGGGGGGAGGGGGAGTTTGAATGATGCTTACGTAAGACATTTTCAAAATCTCTTAACTTGTAAAAAAAAAAAAAAAAAAAAAAAAAAACTATTAAAATTTTCAAATTGAAAAAAAAATAAATAGCAAAAGAATACTCAACTTGAAGTTCTGATGTCAGCTATTTTCACCGCACAAGGAAAACATAAACAATCTCTTTTATCTCGAGGTGACTGTTCATGTTTGATGCATGAGCAGGGCTTAATTTCTAACAAAAAAAGTACCGGAGCCGAGCCCTACTATTCTGCGGTACCGGTACTAACAGCCATACCGTCGCCCTCCCCTCCTGCCACTGCAATGTGCATATTTATATTTCATACATTATTTGCCAAAATGTAAAGTATTTTTTTCTATAGAAAAATAAAATATTTAAATGTATCTATCAGCATATACTTATTTGTGAACTATTCCACTTTTTAGCTATCACTCCTTCCGAATAGAATTCTTTACCTAATTTTAATGTTGTTAATTGCAGAATTCTGCGATTAAATGTGGTAAGGATTATGATTCGGAAATAGTGTTAACACCAAAAAGGAATAGTTCGCAGCTATGCATTTTTATGAAAAAATGAATCAAATTTACAGAGATTTATATTTATATGCTGAAGAATGGAACAACGTTTTTCAATTTCCTATAAAAGGTGCATATCTTAAACTACAATCGATTCCTTCCGTATAACGATCTTTTCTGGTGAACCCCTGAAAATCAGATTAAATTAAAAATTTAACACCGTTATTGGAAAGATTCGATGCTTTTATAGAAAAGGGGGAAACCCTGCTCGACTGCTTTCTAGCCAAGGCCACAAACTGATATAAAAATTGAATCCGTTTCATCTCCATCTCCTACGTGTGAGGCACATTACGTCACATATAATTGTCTTGATAAAAAAGAATGAAAAACTTGGAGATGGGAGGTTATGAAAGGGTAATTTAGGCTTAGTTTTTTCGGAAGCGTTGCTACACTGGACTCCAGAGCCCTGTATTTATGAGCTCCGCTGAATTCTGACCAATATTTAAATATTTTCTAAGAACGGAGAAGTACCAGAGATGAGATCCGGTCGGCTCCGGTGCAAATTAAGCCCTGTGCATGAGGGCTTATTATCTCTGAGAACTTACTACTATTTCCAATTGTGAGAATAGAATAG
Source organism: Maratus speciosus (assembly GCA_963932465.1). Classification (NCBI taxonomy): domain Eukaryota; kingdom Metazoa; phylum Arthropoda; class Arachnida; order Araneae; family Salticidae; genus Maratus; species Maratus speciosus. The sequence continues at coordinate 187,429,799 of OZ010798.1, read as the reverse complement.
AATAAAATTTAATAGACGGATGCGATATGTTGTATTGTGACAATATGAGTCTTCCGGGAAAGCTTCCAAAACGTAAGTAAAATTCCATCATTTTTGTTTCCACCGCTACTCTGTCAAGTGGTTGAACCCCATAAACATAATGACCGACTGCTCTACCGTCTGGTGTCTCTTGAGTTTTGAAAACCTCTCAGTACTGTAGTGTAGTGGTGTTTAAAATAAATAAATCAGAAATATGTCTTCATTTCGAGAAATCTTGTGTAAAAAACTTTTTGAAAGTTTCAAAAAGTCTGCATCAGATAAACCTTTGAAGGATATCCAATGTAAAACTAATGATGTGTGGCGGCAGTACAAAAAGTCTTCTAAAACTGACAAAGAGTTAGAGGTATTGGTGCTAAAAATAATTGAGGACGAACTGCGTAAGGCAACCAAAAAGAAATCAGTCTTTCTTGATTATTTTATAAAGGTAATTATAATCAATTTATTCTTAAAATTTTAAATATATTTTATCACAACTTTTAGTTTACATTATTACTTGTAAAAATTGGAAAAAAGTTAGATAAGATAAAATGACCGTGCATGCTTGGCGAAACATAGTCAGAATGGGAATAAATAAAGACCAAAGAAATGTCAAAAAATGAATTATTACTTTTTAAATATGGCGTAGCCAAGCTAAACCTTATTTTTTCTTTTCAAATAACTCGAAAATTAATGTATCCAGGGGGGTAAAAATGAAAAAATACGTAAGTTTTGTAGCAGATAATCTTCTAACTGTTTTCAAATTTTGTACCTTACTAAAAATGAAATGTAATCCATTTGAATTGAAACCAGTGTATATCAAATTGAAAAACAGATAAATAAGGTTTCCAGTGATCTAAAAAAAGAAAACAATCCTTAAAAAGGAAACGACAAAATTATGAATACCAAAGAAAACATCGAACCACCAAACGGACAAAGCTTGAAGAAATCTGCCATGATAATCCAGACATTAAAAAAAAAAAAATAGCTTTGAGGGATTCATTAGGAAGACCAAGTTTAAATGTAGATTAACCATTATTGCTTAAGGCAATAACAGACATAGATATTATTGGAAGCGCTGCAGATGCAAAAAGAAGAAGCGAGTCAATACGAAGTGTCAAAACTCTCTATAACTTGACTGTAGAACTGAAAAAGGTTGGTTTTTGCAATAAGCATGAGAACATATCTTCGTTTGCTTCCAAAAAATTCCTCAACCATCAAGGGTCGAAGACATGTCACTACAGTGCCGATAAAACTTTCTTGGGTTCAGACTGATTATTACCGATCTCACATTGATAACCAATTCGCAGTAACATCCATCCGCTATTTAGAAACTTTAGCTTCAATTCTTGGACCCATGCATGTGTTTCTTCTTTCACGGGATGAAATAATGCGTGTACCTTTGGGAATTACAGCAGCCAATAAACAGTCCCCGATACTGATGCAAATGGAGTATCGTGTATCCTTACCCGACCACGAGTGGGTCATCGCTGAACGCCACAAACTTATCCCATCTATTTATTCTGGTATTGTGATTGCTTCTGGCATAGCAGGTCAAAGTAAAGCCATAGGTTTTTCTGGTCCAACGTAAGAAGTGAGAAACACAGTTCTTCCACAGCAAATACTCATGTTCAGGATTTTGAAACTCTATTAATAATCAAAGACTTTGAAAAATTAGTGAAAACAGAAGAGGGTTTCATCAAACCTGTAATCATAGTTACGGTTGATGGAGCTCCAGACGAGAATCCCCGCTACCAGAAAGTTATATCGTTTGCTATTAACCATTTCAAAAAGCATGATTTGGATGGAAATTTCATTGCGTGCAATGCTCCTGGAAGAAGTGCATATAACTGAGTAGAAAGGCGAATGGCACCACTCAGTCGCGAACTGTCTGGTCTTATACACCCTTATGACCATTATGGTTCCCATCTCGATGAGAACGGTAGCACTATTGATGAAAAAATAGAGCAAAATAACTTTGCATATGCTGGTAAAACTCTCGCAGATATATATGGAACTCATTAAACATTGACGGTTATCATGTTACTGCGACATATGTTGATTCAGGCGAGCCAGACTCTCTTGGTTATGACTTGGATTGGTATTCGAAGCACTTACAAGAAAATCCATACTTGCTGCAAATTATAAAATGCGAAGAAAAGAATTGTTGCTCTCCTGCACGTAGTGGATTATTTCGTATATTAAAAGGACGATTTATTCCTCCTCCAATTAAAATGATACAATCGTCAAATGACATCATTACAAATGAGGAGGGGGAATTTATAGATTTAAGTCTCCGTCTGGCCTTAAATCTCAATATTACAGCAAAGGGACTTTTAAAGATGCTGTATGATTGTTTTTGCCCTTCCATAAAATTGCAATTATCCCCAAGAACTTGTCGAAGTTGTGGCCAATATCATGCATCTCAGAAATCAGCAAACAGACACAAAAAAATTCAGCACAGTGAAAAAAGCGAGAAGGCCTGCCTTATACGACCATTGAAAATTGCTGCTCGTCGAGCAAATGAACTTATGTGCTTCGTAAAATTCGTGAAAGATACAGAAGATGTCGAGTGTATCAAGGAAGATGAAGTTGATCAAGATTGCATCCGAAAAGAAAGCGATGAAGATAATCAAGTAAACCTGGAAACCAATGTCATAACAGATATGGAAAAATGGCTTGAGCAGCCGTGGTCAGCATCGGAATAGATATGGGCATGTTCAAATTTAAATTTTTCAAATGGCTAAGTTCTTCTAAAATTGTGATCTAAGAAATTTTCTTAAATATAATTGTAAGGAAATAAAACAAGCATTTATTATTATTTTTTTAAGTCGAGTAGAGTTTTTTTTTTATTTGCATTGTATCCTAATTTTTTTTTAAGTGGAGGGGGGGGGGGGGGTTGCAATTTTCTTACGTAATTATTAAGGGGGGGTTTGCGATTTGCTTATTTTTGCTGACAAGGGGGGAGGGGGGGTCAAAAATTGTCAAAAACATGCTTACGTAATATTTGAACGGCCCCTAATAGCCAAAAAAGCTTGATTAATACATAAATATATTTGATAAAAAGATTGTGATTACCAGTGATATCAGCAATACTTTGATTTTTTTTTCAGAAATAAATTTATACTTCCTTCATGAAAAGCCATCAGCTCAGTCATATTATTGAGAATTGCATATTAAAATACATACAGAATGATATAAAACTATAAAATTCTGTAAATTTGTCCTTACATCTGAACTGAAAATTTCTTCGTTTACATCTGTGATGATGTGTGGATTTTAGACATTTGCAGATTTTAGGGTTGTGGATTTGAGGCAGTCTATTGTATTAAAAACTAAAAATGAAACATGGGGAAACGAATGCAAGAAAAATAAACAATTTGGTTATAGTTTACACTTGCGAATATTGTGCAGGACCTACAATATGGCAAATTTTTGCTATAGATACACTAATTTACATCAAAATCAACATAATTTTATTTGGAACAGCTTACATATTCGCCCACGGTCTGCCATCTTGGATATTTTTTCTTGGCATGAAAAACATGTTTTTGCCAAGAAGTAAATGTCGCTAAATGGTCATTTATATTTATAGCCACTTAAGGCTTAGCTATGAAAAGTTTTTAAAGTAGATATTAAACAAAAAAAAAAAAGAAAAGAAAAATAAAAGTAAAATTAGGAATATTTAAAAAAATGTTTTACGAACAAAATGCCAAAGTTTTACAAATGTTATTTTTTAAAAAAGAGAAGGCGGGGCAAAAAATCGCATTAAAAAAAGGGTTCTTAATCAGAAATATTGTTTTCTAATGTTTAATACCTACTTTCAAAGATTTTTATAACTAAACCTAAAGTGGCTACAAACGACTACTTAACGGCAACATAAAGCATAACATACAGAAGGAAATCATCGGAAATAGGGGAGAGTTGGGAGGAGTGGGACAGATTTCACAATTTATTTTTTAATTCACTACTTATGTTTTACCAAGAGTACAGCTTATAAAAATCTAATAGTATGTTACTTAAGCTATGTTTAAAAAATACAAACACTGTGAAATACAAACAACTGGCTTTTATTTGCATGTTTTAAAATGTTAACATTTTTGTCCCACACCTCCCTCACATGAGGGAGGTATGGGACGCACATGAGGGAGGAATAGGATACTGTTTGAAAAAAATTAAATTAACACATATTGTATTTTGATAAGTCAACACTGAAAGCAAAGTAGGACTGGGCTCGGCTGGTACCACAAATTATTTGTGGTTGATGCAATTTCATTATGATATCCCATTTCTCTACTTCACTGAAGTCATTTTCTTGTGAGAAGTGAAAATTTTCTTTTTCATCATTTTTGAATATGATAAACTCCTTATCACTGTCTATATCCTCAACTCTGCCAATATAATAAACAACTGTCTTCTTCGTCAAAAATATAACAAGTACAAAGTCATTTATCATAATTTTGTATCATCAGTTAATCAATCAAATTCTTCAGCAATTTCATTATCATTGTGAGTAATCAAATCAAAAGTCTTCATCTGTAGAGTCATGCAACAAAAATTTTCCATCAATGGAATCATCAGATAATTCATTCGCTTTTTTCTGTTTCTTCCTTTTCACCTTAAGAGTTTTATTTTTACACATTCTCTTCTTCTTTTTATCAGCAGCTATTTTTTCAATTTCTTCTTTTTCTGGTGTGTCAGTGATGATTTTTGATCTTTCCTTTTTTCTGTCTTTCTTTATAGTTTTTGTGGTGATGCTTTGGGATAGGGTGCATATTGGAAGGACTCAAAGGTATTTGAGAACATGTCCCATTCCTCCCAAACTGATGCTGTCCCATTCCTCCCTCTGCTGAATATTTTTTAAAAAGGCTTATCATATATAGCATGCTACATTTAGGCTTTATTTGACTGCTAGTTTACAAACACTATATCTTTAAGTGTATTATACAATTATAATATTTTTATTTTAAATATAATATAATTGAAAAAAATCATTGAAAGAATAAGAATTTGTACTTACTTCTGAGGTATGAAAATAAAATTTTCCCTTTTAAATACAAACAATAATACAGCTGGTGTAACAATTAGAATCAAACATGAGGCTATAGATGCTCCATCTCGTGGACAAACTAGAACTAAATTCTAACAGTTATTTTGGACATAAATGCTGCTGTCCCACTCCTCCCACTGTCCCATTCCTCCCAACTCTCCCCTACAGTAAATATTTCAAGATGCTTAAATTAAAATATTCATATAAAGCAAGATATCACATTTTAAAAGATTAATTATTTCCAATGAAAGGGTTCTTAATCAGAAATAGGCCTTCAAAACGTAACGACATTTGAAAAAATGAATAAATCAGCAAAAATACAGCTTAAAAACATATAAATATTAAAAAATCAAATGCAGCCTGCATAAAAATGACATAAAAGCATTCTGAAACTACATTCCCAAAACAAATACCTAAAAAACACATGAAACCCCATTAAAGCAATCAGATAGTTCTTAACAACATCCCTAACTGGTACACTAATAACAGTAGCCATAATAAATGAATGCAAAAATAATCCAAAAAAGTAAATTGGAAAAATACAACCTGGTATAAAGACACTAGCGTCTCTTTCGTGCGCTATTCCCTACGACAGCTATGGATAGCGGTTAAGTCCATTCTAAATACAGGTGGGAAGGGTAGACAGAATTCTGCGGTCAATGCTAAATCGCACAACGCTTAGGTATAAACAAATTGAAGGCTCCTCCCACTCTAGAAACGAGCGCCATCTACTGACTAATCTTCAAAATATAACATGTAGAAAGGTTTTTAATTAATTTTGTATTTCTTTTTTCTTCTTAACAACGAATAAAAAATATTCTTCATTGTATTCTTAAAATAATAATAACAATAAAAATTATAATATGTTCTTTCTGTGACAAAAAAATAATAATAATAAATAAATAAATAAAAAGAGAGTTTGGGGAAGGGGTATATTTTAATACCAAATATTTAATTTAAATGCTTTAACATTGAAGTTATATTAAAATATATGTGTGTATCTTGACTTAGGACTAGCATCTGTTAATAATAGCATGTTTTATTTATTTGTTATTTATTTCTTTTATTTTTTTACTTAATTTTTTTTTTTTTTTTTTTTTTTTTTTTTTTTTACAGATTTACTAGTTTATGATGTCATGCAGTAAATGGAAAAATTTATGGCTAATCATAGAAAAATCTTATTTAATTATTATTATTATTTAAGAATTTAAAGAAGAACTTTTTTTAATTCATAATTTTTGCATCTTGTTAAGAAACAAGAGAAATTTAATTTGAAGAACCCCCTAGGATCTTATGTTTCATAATAATATTTTGAATTTATACTAAATAAAAAAGAAAGGGAGACAAAAAAAAAAATGATAACAATTACTTTTTATTAATTTTAGCTATCAATTGCTTTCCAATACCTTTAGCTAAATCATACTTAAATAAATAATAAATTTTTATAAATAAAAAGGACAAATTTATACAAAAGAATTCTCATAGCCATTCATAAGTTTTTAATAATTTAGTGCAGAAAAATTGTTTCTAATGTAAAAACAACAACAACAACAGAAAAAGGCACAATTAAATTTAAGTTATTTTTGATAAATAGCTATTTAAGAGTTCCTTACATGGAAAAAAAAAAAATCATACTCTTACACTTGGACTTAAAAAAAATAGCAATAATTTTTTAAAAATATATTTAAAAATTTAAATCCAAATTTTGCAACATTTAAAGAATCCTATAAATTAATTCATTAATTTAATTCAATAAGTATAATACAAGCTTTAAGTAAGATTTAGATGAAGATATTGGAAAATAATTAATTATTAGAAACTATTAGAAATTATTAGAAAGTAATTCTTAATATTATTTTTTTCTCTCTCCCTTTCTCTTTTATTATGTATAAATTCAAAATATTATTATTAGGACTGGGCGATGTAGAAATTTCTTAAATCGATTTATCATCCATCCAACATCGCGATTTAGTGCTAAATCGCGATTTAACACCGATTTTACATTTTAGAATATGGAAGCCTACTTTTTAAGTTTTAGTAACAAAATACGATCTTTATGTGCCCCCCCCCCCCCCCTGTATTCTTTAGTATATGTAGCTTTTAATTTGTCAAATAATTTTGAAAAGAGGTATGTTTTACACATAAAAAAGCTTTGAATGTCCCAAAACACTAGTTTTTTTTTTTTACAGACACAGATTTAAAAAGTTACTGAGGTGAAACAGAAGCATATTAAAAGACTTCAATGATGAATTTAACTATTCATTTACCATGATGAGAAAAGTAGTAAAAAAAAGGGGGGGGGGGGTGAGATATGAGAAATAAGGTGCAATTTTATATCTTTTTAACTTTTAGATTAAAATAAGATTTGTTTAACATAAATGCTGACATTTATATAGCGGATGGAGAAGGATTGAAAGTGTGACCCTTGGAGCACATCACTGAAATAGCTGATTTTTTTCGTAGTTGTTGCCATCCTTTAAGATTAGTAATAAAATATAATCTTAAAATATATCTCTTTTTAATGATAACAAAATGTCCAAAAAGCAAAAAATCGCAGATCTGCAGAAAAATCTAATGAATGCCTCCTCCAGCCCTCCCTCATTCTGCTGTAAAAATAAAGTTATTTGACTCATTACAGAACTTTATTAAAGTATTTTTAATTAATTACAAAATAATAATAAATTAAAACTAAAATATTCCCATAATACCTAAACATATGAAAATTAATTTTTCATGAAAATAATGCATAAAAATATAAACTAAAAATGGATGAATTTGGATATAAATAGTGAATCAATTTCAGCAAGATACTCAATCCATGTGACTGGCATTGAAATCTGATGTCAAATCTGATGCATGACTATTTTAAAATATTTTAATTAATTACAGAATAATAGAAAATAAAGAATATGTATTAAAATATTACCCAAACATGTGAAAAATGAATGTTTCATTAAAATAATGCATAAAAATAAAAACTGAAATTCGATGAATTTGGATTTTAAATATGAAACTTTATTCTTTTTTTTCCAACCATAAATACTCAATGAATTTCAGGAAAAAAAATTATTAGTAAAAGAAAAATATTTAATGTGGATCACGGCCAAATAGTGATACACAAAACAATGCATGACTATACCTTTAAAATAATTTCATTAATTACAAAATAATAGAAAATAAAAAATAAATGTTAAAATATTACTAAAACATGTAAAAAATGAATTTTTCATCATAAGAATGCATAAAAGTATAAACTGCAAGTCGATGAGTTTGGATTTTAAATATAAAACTTTATTATTATTATTTTTAATCATATAAATGGTGAATGAATTTCAGGAAAACAATCTTTTGAAACAATGCGGGATTCTACTTCAAAACATTTTAATTAATTACAGAATATTGGAAAATAAAAAATACATATTGCAATATTACTCAAATATGTGAAAACTTAATTTATCATCAAAAGATTGCATTAGCATATAAATTGAAATTCGATGAATTTGGATTTTAAGATTTAAACATTACTTTTTCCTTTCAACTTTCCACTATATAAGTTCTTAATTTCTGAAAAATACACATTCCAATCTCGTAAACTCTGAATCTTGTTTACAAAATAAATAAATAAATATCAACTCTTACTTAAATCCTCGTTTTCTTAAATTTCCTTTTTCTTAAATTGGATCCTGCTAAATCGATTTAACACCAGCTTGCCTTGTTTTCATTAAATCGTCTTTTTCTTAAATCGGAAAGCATGGAGGCCTGCAATGTTTGCTTAAATCAGATCGTCCTAAATCGATTTAACACCAGCTTGCCTTGTTTGTCTTAAATCGGAAAGCATTGAGGCTTGCGATGTTTGCTTAAATCGGTTCCTCCTAAATCGATTTAACACCAGCTTGGCATGTAAGTGGTAGATACATCAAAGTAGATAAATCGATTTTCCGATGTTAGCTCTGAATCAGTATTTTGTTTTAAATCGATTTAAAGTCAATGGCTAAATCGCGATTTAAGACAATGGCTAAATCGCGATTTAAGATAATGGCTAAATCGCGATTTAAGATAATGGCTAAATCGCGATTTAAGACATTGGCTAAATCGCGATTTGACATTAGCTAAATCGCGATTTCCGATTTTAGCTTAAATCGATTTAAGACCAATGGTTAAATCGGATTTCCGATGTAAGCTTTAAATCGATTTAAGAGTTAAATCGATTTAAGGCCCAGGCCTAATTATTATGAAAAATAAGATTCTAAGGGGTTCTTCAAATTAAACCTTTCTTGTTTCTTAACAAGATGCAAAAATAATGAATTAAAAAAATTTTCTTTGAATTCTTAAATAATAATAATAATTAATTATGATTTTTCTATGAATAGCCGTAATTTTTTCAATTTATTGTATGATATCATAAACTAGTAAATCTAAAATAAATTTTTTTTAAGTAAAAACAATAAAAGAAATAAATATCAAATAAATAAAACTTGCTAATATGTACTAACAGATGCTTGACCTAAAACAAGATAAAGAAGAAGGTTTTTTTTTTTTTTTTTTTTTGGTTTTCAGGATAGAAAAGTATTTATGCATATAAATTGCAGTACATATACTTAAATATAACTTCAATGTTAAAGCATATAAATTTAATATTTGGCATTAAAATATATCCCCTCCGCCTCCCCCCCCCCTCCTTCTCTCTTTTTTAAACTTTACTTTTCAATTTTATTTTAAATTTTCTATTTTATTTTTAAAATCTTTTATTAATCTGAACGTAAGATACTGAAAATAATAAATTCGTGAATTAAGAACTGAATTTTTAATTTTAATTCTTGATCCTTCGGATTTTAAAGTCTATTCTGCCATATAGTAGTGCTCAAATGATGAAAACATTTAGAAAAAGAGTGCAAATTTTCAGCTAAGACCTGGTTTAAATCAAGATAAAGACGGATTTCTAATTCTGCCTTGTATCGACATGAAATCAAAAACATGACAGTGTGGAACCATATTTTGTTGGAGAATTAAATTTCTTATACTATACTAATTGAATTAAGTTAATGGTTCAATTTATAAGGTATGAAAGATAGAGGTGTGTGTGTGTGTGTGTGTGTGGGGGGGGTGATAATATGTTTGAATACCGAATAAATGTTGAATTATATTTAAATATATGTGTGTGTGTGTGTGTACTGAAAATTTTAAGGCTAGTCATTGAAAAATGGTATTTAGTTATTGTTTAAGAATTCAGGGAAGTTTTTTTTTATGCATTTTTCTTGCATCTTGTTAAAAAATAAGAAAAGTTTAAAGATTTTCTAGAATCTTATTTTTCATAATAAGATTTTAAATTTATGCTTAATAAAGGAGAAAAAATAAAACAATAATATTGACAGTTACATTCTAATAATTTGAGCTAGCAATTACTTTCCAATACCTTTAGGTAAATCTTACTTAAATATGTAAATGATTTTTTTTTTTTTTTTTTTAAATATAAAAATAGTACAATTCATACACAAAACATTTCTCATAACCATTCACAAGTTTTTAATAATTTGCAAAAATAAATATTTTTAATGAAAAAAACCTATCAGTTATTTAAGTTAATTCTGATAACTATTTAAGAGTGTGTTAAAAATAAAAAAACAACTATAATATGCTCTTAAATATGGACTTTAAAAAAACCTTTTCTTTTTTAAAATATATTTAAAAATTTTATCCAAATTTCGCATTTACAACTTTTTTCAAACCCTATAAATTAATTTATTAATTTAATTCAATAATTTTATTAACATTAGTTTTAAAATCATCACCTTAACAGAGAAATAAAATAGCTATTTGTATCATTCACAAAAAACCACGTTATACTCTATAAACTGAAATTAATGTTATTGGAATATTATAATCACAAATAACTAATATTTATTTGATTTTTTCTTTAAAAGCACTTTTTAAAAACAACAGCCTTTATCACTTTAAGAATGCTTATTATTAAGCATATATTTACATAATTAGGATTTTAATTAAATTAATTAGATCGGCAAAGAAATTAACCGTAATATTTTACCAATCATACCTTTTTATCATCATCTAAATATAATTATATCTTTATGATCAGAAAAATTGCAAAAATAAAATACTAGAGCATATAAATTTAAAAAGATGGAAAACTGATTTTATTTGATGAGGATGAATATTTAAATGTGCATTTTCTAAACTCTTATAAATTATGTTTTTCTTGGAATAAGGAATACACCTTCCTATACCTATGATGTTTTTAATAATAAAATAGTCGTCAATGATGATATACAAGATTTTAAGAAGCTGCATATCTTAACGCCGAAATCAGAGTAGTAAATATGAACATAAACAATGACGACGCAAACATCACGTGGTTTGCGGAGCAAATTTCTGAGCTCTCCCAACCTTCCCACCTGCATTTAGAATGGACTTAACCGCTATCCATCGCTCAGGTAGGGAATAGCGCACGAAAGAGATGCTAGTGTATAAAGACCATGTGCAGTCTCGTACAAAATCTGGTAGAAAATCACGTTCGTACAGCAGCAAGGTGCTGTAGAAAGTAACGAGTAATCCGGATCACTGCGAGACTGGTGAGAAAATCTAGGGTTGCCGGAAGAGCAAAATAGTCAGGATTACAAAACTGCAAATTCGCCAATCATCGGCAGCAAAAATCGCCAAAAATATGATGGCCAAAACACAAAAAATACGGAAAACGGCTGAGGGCCAATACACAAGCTAAGTGTTTTATTTAGTAATTAATCAGCTGTAATAGACAAAAGAACATGATTAGCAAAAAAAAAGTAGTACAAAAACATTGTGAGCATGCTGATTTGAGTGTCATCTTGAATTTTGTTCCTGGAAATTAACTGTCGGATTCACTGTTTACATCTGAAAAAATATATGGATTTTAGGCATTCGTGGATTTAAGAGAGTCTACTGTATAAGATTACGATGATCTTGGTGAAATGGTAAACATCCATCTTGGTATAATTGTAATAGTGGGGGCTGCTATAACAAAGAAGTACAAAAAAAATAGGTTTTTTAAACCCTGGTTTAAGAATTTTTAAAAAGAAATGTTAAAGAAATGCAATAAAAGAGTTAAAAAAAGTCATTATAAACAATTGGTTTTTCCCCAACTGCAAATTTACAATCATTACAAAAGTTTTCTCGATGTTTCATTTATAAAAACAAAGCGGTTTTGAAGCGAAAAATGTTGAAAAGAAAAATAAATTGCAGCTAGATCCGTAATATGCATATCCAAAAATGCTATCCTGTGAAGATATTTAAAAAAAAACTTTTTATTACAAATTATAAGTATTTTACTTTTGTCTATGATTAAAAAAAAAAAAAAACTAATTTTGTTACTAAATCAATAAAAAAGTAATACATTCCTTTCATAGGTTTTTAATAATTGTAAGTTTAGTATGACACACGGAAGTAAAATCTGGGTTCCAGCGTGTCGCAAAATTACAAAAAAAAAAAAAAAAAAAAAAAAAAAAAAAAGGTTGGGAAACACCGACCTACTTGCATTATATACGTGTCCTTTGTATTCATAACTTTCTAATTTATAATTTTTAACATCTATATTTGTCATCACTGAAAAAAAATATTTACTATGCCTCTCATAACACAGACACTCCACTAATCAGTAATAATCGAATTTCGATAAGGGATAATCTAATGAAAACTATCAATACTTCAAACAGAAAGTAACAAAATAACTAATACAAAAAATTCTAAAATTTTTAAGTATAATTTACCTACCAATAATAGATATAAATGCTGAGTGTACAACTTTGTAAACACACAAGCTGACATCGTAGAAAGAATGTGAGTCGTTCTTTTTCATCGAAAAAATTCTTTTTCTAGAGATTCATTCTTTTCCTAGAGAGTCCTGCACTCAGCTGTCTGGTTTTACCGAGAGTTACGGTCACTTATCGATAGGGTGGCAGAAAAAGCGGGACAGCGACTTCTAAATCGGGACCTAAAAGTACAATAAACCGTATGAAAACGGAGCACCTGCATATAACGGAATCTTGCCTTAAACGTAAAAATTTCATTGTTCCTACGACAGGAATATCTATATCTACCTGCTAAGACGAACGCCGTTTTAAAACGGAAATTTTTCAACTGTTCCTCTTGATTCCGTCTTAGCAGGTTTTATTACACTAAAAAAGCACAACAATCTTATACAGTAAAACTTGCCACAACGGAATCGCTAGGGATTGATACAAAATTCCTATTTCGCAGGTATAATTGTATAATATTACTATCGTAAGGACAATGAAATCTTTACTTTAAAAACAGAATTCCCTTATAAGCAGATTCCGTCCGTTTACACAGTGTTTAGGGAGCAAAGTATATTAAAACTTGTAAAAACAGAATAGCTAAGAACCACAACAAAATCCGTTTTAGATGGGTTTCCCTCTAAGCAGGTAGAATCATAAGGTTTTTCATTGGAAGGGCCTATAAAAATTTTCCGTTATAGAAAGGTTCTGTCTTACAGATTTACTATTGAATTCCACTGGATGCGGACTAAGGAACAGTATAGTACTAAATTATTTGCGCATCCTGAAAAATCAAGACTTTTGGCGTCCCGCGCATTGGTTACGCGGAACAGGTCTCGGATTCTCTGAAATCGGGACATCACGCAAAAATCGGAACAACTGGAGACACACGAAATACTATTTTACTAAATGCTACGCCATTTGATTGCATTTTTTTTAATATCTAGAAAGCTCGCTTGCTTTTAGGTACGTTCGTAATTATATAGATACATAGCGCCTATAATCGTCGTTCGGTCCGTCTGTCTGTCCGTCCGCCCGCTTATAACAGAGCAAAAACTACCCAACCAAATGGTGTGAAATTTTAAATATATAATTGTTTCAAAATTTTGTCGAGTCATTTCAAATTTTATGAAAATCGGATGCATAGCTTAATTACAGGAGTAGATATAAAATAGCGGTTCTATGCCAGCTGCACGGCTGCGCGGGTGAAAGTCATTTGAAGATCGTGCAGCGCGACTTCTAAGAGGAGGGGTCAAGGTCATGTGTGGTACTGTTACAGGAGGGGTCAAGGTCATGTGATGTGATCTAAGAGGAGGGTGAAGGTTATGTGTCATCTTATAAAACGAGGGTTTAGATAAGACATTTTTTGAGCGGAATTTTTTGGGAGATTGATTTTTTTTGTGTGTGTGTGCTACAGTACGCGGGGTATTTTTCGGTTTTAATGTGGGGACTTTAATTTTTAGGGGGTAATTTTGAATCGGTTACATAAATTAACATGTTACAGTATGTGGGGTCTTTAATTTTTTTAGGGGAGCAATTTTGGACGACTATAAATTTTTTACTGGTGACAATTTTTAGTTTGGCGACTAAATTTTTTTGGGGGGGAGCGTTAATTTTGGGGAGTTTTAAAATATTTTTGATAGAGAAGAGGTGATAGAAATTTTAAACATTTAGTTAATTCATTTTTGGAGAAAAAAAAGTTTTTTTTAAATTGTGGTCCCACCATAACCACCCGTTTTGAAAAAATATTCAAAACGCCACACTTTTTTTTTTTTTTTACCAAGGTTCAGCAAGGTACCTGTAAAGAAAAGAAAATACATTTTTAATTTTATGTACACAATTTTGAAAAAAGAAATTTTGAATCTCTTTTGAAAATTTAGTTACCTTGTTTTGCAAAACAGACTGCTTGATGACTCCAGAACGGTTCTTTCCGAAAGGTCAATGAAAATTAACTTGGGATTCTCTTCACGAAGACCACAGAACGGTTCTTTACGAAAGGTCAATGAAAATTAACTTGGGATTCTCTTCACGAAGACCACAGAGCGGTTCTTTCCGAGAGGCATTATTTTTCATAGTCAGCACAGTTTCCCAACGTTATAATTTTTTGGAGAAAAGTATATTTTTCTGTAAAGAAAAGAAAAATTAAATATCTTATACATAATTTTAAAACAAAAATTTGTAAGTGTCTTTTGAAAATTTAGTTACCTTGTTCTGCAAAACAGACTGCTTATTAACTCCAGAACGGTTCACAATAAAAGGCGACCTTTCCCAGTTTATTGGATTAAAGTATATTTTTCTGTAAAGAAAAGAAAATTTTAATATCTAGTACATAATTATGAAAGAAAAATTTTAAATCTCTTTTGAAAATTTAGTTACCTTATTTTGCAAATCAGTCAGCTTTTCCTGTAGGCGATCTCAGCAAGGACTCTCTTCATGAAGACTCCAGAACGGTTACTAATAAAAGGCATTCTCAGCAAGGTTTGTTGATCACAGCAAAGTTAGTCATTCGCAGCCAGTTCTTTAACTCAGCAAGGTATCACATCCAGGTAAGTCATTCGCAGAATAGAAAACTTTTTGTTTTGTTGAACTTATAGTTTAATGATTTTGCACCATTCTTAATTTTTATGCACCACAAGATTGATTAGCACCATGAAAAAATGAAAGTTTTTGCACCATAAAAGTTCTTGATTTTTCACCATAAAGTCATTCATTAAGTTATTGAATTATCACAGTTCATTCGAAGACTGCTCATCATAAGGTTTGAGGGGTTTTTTTCTGAAATTGTTCAGCAGAAAATCAAGCATGAAGATTACTTAGAGTGTCTGCAACTAGTGAAAACTAGCATGGAGAAGCAGAGAAGGACCGCCCAAGATGACCATCGTTTATACACAATTAGCCAGAATAAAATTTCTCTGAGCCCTTTTGGGGATAAGCGCTACTTGCTGGCTGATGGAGTATCAAGTTTTGCTTTTGGACATTATAAAATCATCCAAGATTGTTAGAAATATTTGAAGAAAAAATTATTTTTTTTATGAATTATGCCCATCCGTTCACCCGCCATATTTAATCATGACACCACAATTCATTTGAGGAGAAGAATTTTTAACCACCTGATGCTTTTTTTTTTTTAACACGACCATTACATATTTGACGACCATTTCTCGACGACCACATTTTAAAAAGATTTGATATTGAAAAGATATGAGAAGACTTGATATTTTGAAGACTTGAGAAGATTTGATATTTGAAGAAAAGTTTTTTTTTCAGTGCCCATTGCATTCTCGACCACTGCCGCTAGCATCCCATGTAATCCTCATTTTATAAATTAGAAAAAATTACTTAAAAGAATAATGTAGGAATAATGCACCTCGTATGAAAAAAGGATTTCTTGAAGAAAAGATTTCTTTATCTTGAAAGAATATTGCACCTCATATGTAAAAAGAGTTCTTGAAGAAATGAGTTCTTTATCTTGAAAGAATAATGCACCCCGTATGAAAAAAGGATTTCTTGAAGAAAAGAGTTCTTTATCTTGAAAGATAATTGCACCTCGTATGAAAAAAAAAATGAGTTCTTGAAGAAATGAGTTCTTTATCTTGAAAGAATATTGCACCTCATATGAAAAAAAAAATGATTTCTTGAAGAAAAGAGTTCTTTGATTTGAAGAAAATGATTAGAAGAAACTTGATTTGAAGAAAATGATTAGAAGAAATGATTTGAAGAAATATTATTTTGGAATTTTGTAATGGCCGTGCGCGAGTGTATGGACACCATCTTCCAAAATATAGCGTTTGTCGTTGAAAGCCGACAAGGCTACTTTATTTATTTGTACTGTATGGAGATGGTGTCTCTCGCTTTGGATTCTATGTTGGATCTCTCTCGTTGAAATCCGACTCTCTAAGCAGGTCTTATAATGCTCATGTATAATTTTATTTTCAACGACTCTTCTGGCTACCCCCTTAGCTCTTTTCTTCTCTTCATCGGCCAACATGACTGAATACATCTTAGCTCGTAGACCGATAAATTCATGAAACGGTCTACTCTTGAGCTCATCCTTAAATTTCCCGATCACCTTCTTATTTTTCTCACTGTACAGAAGGTGATCTTTGGGATAATCAGATGTATCCAACATGTCGGAAAATGCCTGCATATCCGTATAAATATTACGTGTACAGATTTCATATGTAAGAGAGTCGGTATCGGTGAACAGGAGGTTGGCATTATTTTGATATTTTTTCTTAATGATGTTATAATGAAAATTGTACATTAGAATCTTGCTCAGCTCCAAGATGACGAAACCCACATAAATAGGTTTGTTTAAAGTGAGAGACTGTTTTAGTCTCTCAACAGCAACTAGATTGTTGTCAAAAGGAAGAAACCTTTTGTAGGTTGGAGCTGAGACAAGTTTTTTAGCCTTCTGTCCACTATTTACTAGCTGTACATCTTTATGCTTCCGGATGTTCTCCAATGACTTGCCATATACAGCGTTATTCATAAGTTTGAAGAAATCTTTGGCGAAGGGGGACTTGGCATTTTTTCGCTGTTCCGTGTTAAAATCAACATATTCTTTCAGCCACGTTTTTTGTTTGAATTTCAATACTTTGTGTACAGCTAGTATTTGGAGGCCTTGCTGCAAATAAAATTTCAAAATTTTATGATAGGTGATATAATTTTTTTTATCTTTCAAGTTGGGGCCTAACTTGGTAACTGGGCAATATTTATTGTTGTGCAGAGCTTCGACTGAAAAAGGAGAGAGATCCGAATAATTAATTTCCATTTTCTCGGGTGCCAAAGGATAACAGTTGTGGTCGTCGTGGAGGTTGTTGGGGTATTTTAAATCGACTTCTAATATATATCCCACTGGACTATTTTCGGGGAGTGCAAGTATTTCTTCAACGGAAACTTGATCTTCTGAGACCCATTCAAACTCCCCGCATGGCAGATACTGTGACATAGCCCATCCATATAAATTATTGACATCTAAATACATGATATAATTATCGTTTTCGCCCCCTTCGCCATTGCCAATCACTTCATTTTACGCTTGGCCCCAACGCTTTGTAATCACAGATATCCCCCACCCCCCGAATTCCTTGTTCAATAAACAAATGCATGTTTATATCCGCGAACAATTCGAGGGGTTGATTTGTCATTTTTAGACAACTCTGCCATGCTAGTCCAGGGGCTGTCAGCAGGTGCACACAATCAATATTATAATAATCAAAACATATTTTTCTGAAATTTTCAAAGACATCTGCAAGTTGGAGAACATCCGTTTGTACATAGAGATTATGATATGCGTTCATGTTTTTAATCTTGAATGCTTGCCAAACATTTTGAGCATGTTGGTAATCTTCTGGAGAAATTTTTTCACCAGTCAAAGTGCTGGTGAATGCATCGGGTGGTGGTAGCAGTGTTTCCTCAAATTTCGCAAAAGAGTCCATATGTTCATATGGATAAATTCCTTTTCTTAACAATAAATCTGTGTATTGAGGAAACTGAATGAATGGAACTTATTTTGCTCAAGATTTGAGACAAGTTTCTCTAAGGAGGTAGCCATGAATGCGAAACTATCAATAAATGTGAGCGAAACTCTGCACTTACCATATTGTTTGGATAATGAAAATGATATATACTTTTCCATCGTAGATGGAATAACTGAAAAGGAATGGTCATCAATATTGCCCAGTTGCTGCATAAGTAAGTGCCCGTCGTAATGTTTCAGGTTATGAAATACGACGGGTATTTTCTTTTGTAGTCTAAACTTCAAGTTGCAGCTATTATGCAAGGCCCCCACGATAGCGACCATCTAGATGATCATGGTCGCGAATTTTGTCCCCATTTAATGGTTTTTTACAGAGATAGCAGACCGTGGCTGAACGAAAATCTTCATTATCTTGGGGCGACATAATAATTGGCACAATGGTCGTCAAGATTTTGGAAAGTTCTTTTTCTTCTCCGATAATGGCTTTTAAAAATTCTTGTACAGCGTTGGGCCCGCGATATACAGAAATGGGTTTGGTTCGTTTCCCATCAGGACCAATAATTAGATATGCATATCCACATGCTTCGTGATGGGCTATTTTCTTTGTTTTTGGAACCATTTTCTTTGTTTTTCGGGCCATTTTCTTTGTTATAGTGGTATTTGTGTGCACTTGATCCATGCCGACAATCAAAGATTCAAAGTCGGCATAGATAACATAGGGAACCGGATGGCAATATTGATAATTCTCAAATTGAAGAATATGGTCCCCATGCTCTGGCATTTTGATCTTTTGAGGTGCTTGCTTCTTGCAAAGAGGAGTATGTTGTTTCAGTAAATCTTCTCGACAAAATCTATGCAAGCACCTATAACAATAATAACCCGCTCCTTCATATTTTGTGAGATTCCCCAACAACCTCGAGAAACTTTTTATTAGACAGTAGTGATAATTATCTTCTTTAGATATCAGCAATAAATTGATGCAGTCTTCATCTTCTCGTTCGGATATGTAGAGGGGGAATACTTCCTCTTCATACCCGAACACATTTATGCGTAAATCATTTAATTCTTCTATTTTCGATATTTTGTTCAAAGGAACTGGGCACTGAATATTTCCTGATTTGATTTCATGTTCATGTGGCTGATATTTTGTTACTCGGTTACCATGTTGATTTAAAGGGATTTGATATTTGTGGGCGAGAATGCACCACACTAAGCATTTGTGGTTATTTTCGTTCTTGATATTTAGGACAGCCTTTTTATTGACTATTTCTGGAGGAAGCTCGATATAACTGCTAGCGGAAAGGGGGTGGAATTTTGCCATACATAATTATATTTTCCCAATTATTTCCACTATCCACCCCGACCCCATTTGAGTAAAGGCTTCGAAAGATCTTATAATTTTCGCATAAGGTTGCTCTAAATTGGAAGAAATGGTAAAATCAGCCAATTCGATCATCACTTTCGATCTAAAATTTGCTGTGATCGATTCAGAGTCACCTTCTTGAATGATCCGGTTGAGGATTACATGGGTCACGAGGTACCATTTAATTGCCCTTTTTTCAAGCAATTGTTACTGAATTTCTTCCTCCAGAAGGGGGGTCATGTGTTCAAAAAATATATTACAATCTTGATCATTATCTTCGTTGTATTCAAATGTTATGATGGAAAAAACTTCAAGAGCATCAAAAGATTTATGTTTTCGAGGTTTTTTTGCTTGGGGTGCAATAGTATCATTAGTTTTACGTTTTGACGATGTTTGGTGCATGGTACGCTTATGGAGGGTAAGATCTTTTTTAAGGTCAAATTCAACATTACATTCGGTGCATGTCACTTTTTGATGCACTTTTAAGTGCCTGTTTAAATCATTTTTCAATAAAAACCTTTTATCGGATATGTCACATGCAAAAGGTTTCTTACCACTATGAGTTTTTAGGTGCCTGTTTAATTCTGAATTTCGTGCGAATGACTTTTGACAAACAGAGCAAGTCTGGAAAGATAAAAAAACTCAATTTTAAAATTTAGTTTCCTAAACAAAAATTAACTATTTTTGAGCCCTTTTCAAAAAATACCCTTTAAAATTTTAACTAACTATATTTAAACAAAGAAATAAAAGCATTAGCTACACTTTATAAAAATTTCAAAACCCCTATTCTCTAAACGTTTTCTCAATAGATTCTTTAAAATAGGAAAATCCCTAAATTATTTAAACATCACTAAAATTTTTTGACCCAAATGAAACACCATTTAAAAATTACCCTTCCAAAATATTTTTACAAAGAAATATCTTTTCATGCAAATTGAAAAGTTTAGTATGAACATTTTACTTTCATTAATTTTTAGAGGAACAATTTTTAAATAAATTTAGTTTGAAAAGCAAAATTAAACTTGTAACATTAAAAAAAATATATCTTTAAATGAATTAATTATTGAAATATATATATATATATATATATATATATATATATAACTTTAAATCGATCATACTAAACTTTTTCAAACAATAAAGAAAATATATATTTTTTTAATTCCTACCTTGGCAGACTTCAAAGCAGATACATCATCCTTTTGAGGGATTCCCACTTTAGGCCCTGTTAACAGTTTACGTAAAACAGAAGGATCTGAATGGGCATGAGTAGGTGACTGTTTAGGTGGAGAGTTCCAAATATCCTTATCAAGGAAAAAATCCTCAGGTAACTCCTTCATGATTTCCTCTAATAATGGTGACTCCATTATGGGCTATAAAATAAAATTTTTATATAAATAAATTACCTCGTTTTACTCTTTCTAGTTTAAAAAAGATCTACTTAATTTCTATTTTTAACATTTAAAAATATTACGTTTAAAATTGAAGTTGACATTTAAAATACTTTAGGTTTAAACATTGTTAAAAATTTTACATACTTTAGGTTGAAACAACGTTAAAAATTTTAAATACTTTAGGTTAAAACAACGTTAACAATTTAAGTTTACATTTAAAACACTTTAGATTCTAACAATGTTAAAATTTTTAAACAAGTAATTCATTTTACAAAAAACATATACACACTTTGAAAGATTCCATATCGGGTTGGGCTGAAGTCGAAGCGTAATGCTTGTTTTTAGCCACCTCTAAAGTCCTAATTAATTGAGTGTTGGTTATAGTACACTGAAAAAGAAAAAAAAATTAACCCCGTCAAAAAGTTTCCACATATATTTCTAACCCAAAATTAATTAGAGTGTTTTGCTTAAACTATATTTTATAATAAAAGTTACTTAAAAATAAAGTTAAAAAATCTTATTCAGATTGAAAAAAAAAGATACTCTAGTATAATTTAGATAGTAGGTTTACAATAAAATATTAGGTTTTTAAATCTAAAATGTATAGTTTTAATATACTATTAGATCTACTTTTATACAATGAAAATAATTAAAAAATACCTTCATAGATTCTTCCATTTGTTTTTTTTAGCCAGCTCCTTCAATGTTTTTATTTCTAAGGCATCAATTTTACTAGGAGAGAAACTCATCTCCATATCCCACTAAATTAGAAAAATAACCCACATTTAGTTCACATATGGTTCAGAGTCTAAACATTCAATTTAAAAAGGGGTTAACTAAATAATAGCAGAAAAGGTAAAATTTTACTAAAGGTTTCACCCTATCAATTAATGAGTCATTCAGTGATGAGAGATCCTGTTGTTGAAACATACATTCAACATTTTAAGATAACTTTTAGAAACGATTATTAAAATAAATGCTATTCACAAATTTCGAAAGAGTATCTAAAATTTTTCAAATATATTTCATAGGAAATAACTACCCATTACAAGTTAGGTGGAATGAAAATAACTACCCATTACAAGTTAGGTGGAATGAAAATAACTACCCAGTACAAGTTATGTGGGGAAAAAAACACTTAAGTTTATATTTTCACTACACATTCAAAGTTAAACGATTTAAATTTTTTTTCAAAAAGGGGTATAGTAACATTAAGAATGTTTAAGATAATTCATCAATAACAGGTTCTAAATAAATTCTCATAGAATAAAGACTTTGTTTATATTTTGATTTAAGTTAAATATTCATTAAAATTAAAATTTACTTTGTACAAGAAATTTTTAGGATTAACATGGAAATGGAATGTTTAACAAAAATATATATGAATAAAACATTTTTCACATGAAATAGAACATTCAACATTAATAATAACATATCAAAAGAACAATTTATTTTATGAAATTAGCAGTTTTTCAAGAAAATTAGTAGAACTTTTAATAAGTAATTAAATATATACATTTAGAGAGAGTTTGAAAAATAAATCAATTAGAAATATTAAAACACTCTATGTGGAAAACTCTTATGTTAAAATCATTTAGAAAGGAATAATTACTTAAAATAAAGAATGATACTAAACAGTTTTTCAAAATAAGTAACTTTCATGACCAGGGATGGGGAAATGCATCATTTTACTCGCCACTGGCGAGAAAATTTTCTGACAGGACGAGCGACTTTTTAGGTAGTCTTTGAAAATTGCAAACTATAGAGGTATGCTAAAAACGTTTTTTTATTTAGTAGTTAGCTATATTTTTCAACTTTCCTAATTACTATGATGCAAACATGGCATGAGGTTCTACTTTATATTAAACTTTCATCTCTTGTTTATATTTCTTAATTTTATTGGAAAATATATATGAAAATGCATTATAGTAATAGTAACCAACTATTTTTAAGTTGCGTAATTTTGTCATAAAAATTTTCAACTGTACGTTGCATTTTACTGGCTGGTGAAATAAATCCTTGGCTGGTAAGATTTTCTAGAAATTCCCCACCCCTGTTCATGACTTTGAATTAAAATTAATAGGGAAGGAATTCACCTTTATTTAACTTTTTCAAAATTAATAATTTATAATCGTTCGAGCGAAAATAAGAACGTCTGTTTTCTAGGAGAACTAATTTAAGAATGAACTGAGCTCCATATGGTTATCTAATTAATCAGATAAGATAATCTTATCAGATCTGTGAGTCATGGGTTTTCCCAGATATGAATCATTTCAAGATAACACTGCTAGTAAAGATTGTTTAATTAAAACACTTAATAAGTTTTTAAATATTATACAAATGTGAATACTGTTTGAAGTAAAAGGAGATATATTTTTAATTTTATGTAAATGGTAAACCTAATAAAAACAAATTTTAAACAGCAGTTTCACATACTATCGCTTAAAAAATATTTAGATACATTCATTTTAGATATATTTTACAAAAACAAATTTTAAAATATAGGGTGTAAATAAGGATTCCACATAAATAATTTAATTCTATAATAGCAGTTTCACATACTATCGCTTCAATAAATAAGTATCGCTTAAAAATATTTAAATAAATTCATTTTAGATATATTTTCCAAAAACAAATTTTAAAATTTAGGGTGTAAATAAGGATTCCACATAAATAATTTAATTCTATAATAGCAGTTTCACATACTATCGCTTCAATAAATAAATATCGCTTAAAAAATATTTAAATAAATTCATTTTAGATATATTTTTCAAAAACAAATTTTAAAATATAGAGTGTAAATAAGGATTCCACATAAATAATTTAATTCTATAATAGCAATTTCACATACTATCGTTTCAATAAATAAGTATAGCTTAAAAAATATTTAAATAAATTCATTTTAGATATATTTTCCAAAAACAAATTAAAAAATATAGAGTATAAATAATTTAATTCTATAAGAGCAATTTCACATACTATCGTTTCAATAAATAAGGATTGCTTGAAAAATATTTAGATATATTCATTTAGAAATAGAGTCCAAAAAAATTTTTTTTAAGTATTAAATAAAACTTCCTATTTTAAAAGCATTTTCGCTAATTTCTTTTCAAAACAAATATATAGAATACATCTTAAATGTTTTCTTGAATGAATTAAAATAATACTCTAAATCATTTTTAAATATTACATTATTTTAAATATTACATTACACAAAAATAAATTACTTACGTTATCATCATAGAAAGAACTTGAAGAAATCTGTTGAGCTGAATACTCTATTTTCTTGTTATATCCAATATGAGATACACACACACAAAATAATAATAACGCAAGGGTCAGAACTTTTGGCGCACACAACTAGATTGAGAACTAACTATGAACAGAGCTCAGTATCGCATGCAGTCTGCTAATATCTAAGATAGGTGAATCATCTTATCTTATCTGATAAGGATTTTTCCAAGCGCTGGTTCATCGATAATTCATCAGGCGATACGAACTTAGACGAAATTTTCTCCAATTGTGAATACAAATGATATCATAGTCTATCCCAAATTAGAAAAAATATTCATTAAGAATTTTTAATTTTAATTATTAGAATAAAATAATTCTTTTTTTCCTCCAATTAAATATTCTACACAAGATGTTGATTTGTAAAGTATTAAGTCTTTTTCTCTATTTATTGTCAAAAATAGCTATTTTAATGTTAAAACAAAGTCTTAATGAGTTAAAAGACTAATTAATCTGCTTTTTTTCATTAATGATAATGGGTGATTCACTTAAACTATTCATTAATGATAATTGGGTGATTCACTTAAACTATTCATTAGAAAATTTTAATAGAAACACCATTCATTTGCACTTAAATTATTCAAACTAAGATTTTTTTTTTCACATTGATGATATAAACCATAACAAGAATATTTGAGCTTGTTCATTGTTTTCTTTTAGTGATTTTGATAGAACTAAAAACAGATTTAAGATAAAATGAATTGCGTTTGATGCTTAAAATATTTTCTTTCTGTCTTAGAAAATTCGAATTTTTTCACACAAAGGGAATCCGTTATTACAAGGGGTAATATTTTCTTTTTTCCCAAAATGAGAAACAATTATTCCGTCTTTCAATAAGCATTATTCAAAATACTTTTTATCTCTCTCTCTAAAATTAAAAAAAGATGATTGCAGAGTATTAACAAGCTGAAAGAAAATTTAAATAAAACAGAGGAATGGTTTAATGAAAAATAACAAATACTTTATTAAATCTAATTGTTTACACATTATGTTTCTTGCTTATTAACAAAAATTGTTTCTAAGTAATTTTTATAAAAGTCTGATTTTAAATTGGCAAAAAATGCATGTGTGTAGTGACAAACGCAGTTTGAAGTGACATTCTTCACAAATTGAAAGACGTTAAAATTCAATAAAGCACTGTCTTTATACATCTCAAATTTTTCGAGCAAAGTAGTTGTTAAGCAAGAATGATCTAACTGGGAAAGCTGTCCAATGTGACATGCATAGCAATTAAAAACACGATGCGCAGATTGTTCTATTTCATGGTTGAAGCAGGATAAAAAGTTTTTCTTAGCAGAATCAGCATCTATGTGAGAATGAATACATTTTTCCGATTTTCGCAGGACTGCAACAGGAATCACTCGTGTTAAAAGCATGTCAATAAAACAGTCTGTAATTTCAGAACAAAATTCAGTGAGTTTCAAAAATTGATCTCGTGATAAACGGGTTAGGTTTGAAATGAAAATTATTTTCATCCCTTTTGAATATCTGTTGAAGTAGACAAAAATCTTCGTCTAAGAATGCCAAGATCAATTGATTATTACAAATGGAAGACTCTTTCACAGAATAAAAATTGAACTTTGTCACATTTTGCTGGAAATGATCAAAAGTCGTAGCAGTCATCACGACGCCATTTTTTGTTGGAAAAATCTTTAAGTTAGAACCTTCTTTGTAGTTTCGAATGTGAAGTTTCAAGTTACAATTTTCTTCCATTTGAATTTGTGCCAAAGTATACCATTCTAGATTCCAAGTGGTTGAATAATAACTTCCTTTAAAGGTTCTAGTAAACCACTCGTCTTCATGTGAAATATCAGGTTCAGTTTTATTCATCGGCGAAATATGTTTAGATGAAGAGCAGTGCTGAAATTCATCGTCATCAGAGAGGGTGAACAAGTCTAAATTTCGTCCCGGATCCTTCGAAAGAGTAGCAAAATCCAGTCTTAGCTTTTTCAGATCAAGGGGATGGGAAATTAAATGTCTAAAAGTAAGACTAATCCGTATATCTTTTATGCGAGGGTCTGCCCCAATACCATGCGTGAATAGTTCATTGCTGGGACGGCTCATGATGTACAACGATCCATGTCCCAATTTTATAAATGTAGAGGGCACATTCGGTCTCTTGAATTCAATAGTTCTCTGAGCACCAAAACTGAGCACTGTAATAGGAAACACGGCATTCAGGCAGGATTCGTCATCTTTGTGATGACTAATACCAGTAGATTCATCTTGATAAAAATTGAGCAACACATAGTTGAACGTTCACGCTGTTTCTTTTTCCACTTTGTCTCGCAATTCAATCATGAGAGGTGTCCAAGGATTGCCGGGCACACTGGTTCCGCTGAAGGCATAGCTTGTGTTGCTATCACCATAGCCTAACATCAGGCGTTTAGGCTTAACATCCTTTCCAAAAATGTGAAAAGTAGGTCGAAAGAAAGGCAATGTCCGCAGCTCCGTCAAATATCGATCAGCATGAGCTTTCTCAATAAAGTCGCGAATATATTCGACGTTTAATCCATTGTCTAAATAAAAAATGGAAGACATTTTGAAGTCACTAGGCAGCACGAGGTATCCAACTAGACTAGAACAGCTTAACTCTAACGAAAATTATGAGCACTGACGATCTGCTCGTGGTTATATTCAAGTTCTTATCGTCTAATCTTATCAACTGATTAGATCTAGAAACGTGGTATATGACATCACTGATGACGTAGGAGTTATCACGCGATAGGGAATCCCTATCACGTGTAATATGACATCACTGATGATGTAGGGGTTATCACGTGTTGGGAAACCCTGTCACGTGGTGTATGATAACACTGATGACGTAGGAGACCACATTGGGTAAACCCAATCGATAAGGACTTGTAAGATTTTTCATTTCTAGTCAAGAAACTGAGGATGTAGCACGTGTTTCAGGTAAGCTTGTTTTAAATCATTTCTTTTTTAATTGTTTAATTGAATTTTAATTCATTCAGTTTATTTTTCAAAAATCTGTTTAAATTCCCCTCTGTTACAATAAACACACACCATTTTTTGAAATAAAGACGCAAATATAAAATAAAATCAATTTACTGAAACGATTTAAACAATACACTTTTAAAAGTTTCTACATTCAAGTTACACTAAAACTGATCGCTAACAGAATCCACATTCTTTAAAAACATGGATATAACATCATCAAAATTCACAAGCATTAAAATCATATCCCCTAACTGTTGAAATTTTTCACGGTTGTTTAACATAAAACAGGAATGAAGACTAACACTTGGATGTCTAAAAACACAACCGATACATTCATAAATTTGATTAAATATATTTAAAATAGAATTCTCGATACAATAAATTAGTTTAGACCACAAAACAAATTCATTTTCTGTAGAACTTCAAAGACATTTTTGTTTTAATAAGGTGGGTAAATGATAGTCATACATATGATGAATCAATTTCTTATTAAATTTATAGGCTTTTCCTTTCAACTGTTCAAGTTGATAATTGTTTAATTGAATGTGGGATTCAATTTTTTAACATTTTTAGGTACATAACGGAATTATCCTCATTCAAAACCAAAAGGGTGTTATTGGCGATGAATGAAGAACTGGTATATTTCAAATTAAATGCAAATATTTTATATTGGAATTCATACCAAGTGCGAATATCTAAATCGATTCCATTCTGAGTTGGAATTCTTTCACTGGATTAATTCTCTAATTTGAATAGAATATTCAGCATTCTATAACTGCAGTCCTAAAAATAAAGCGTTTCCAAGTTCTTTTCGAAAAATAAAATTGCAATCTTTCACAGGTGGGGTTTGAAACACATTTTGTCTATCAGACATGGGTTCTTCGCCCATTTGGGCAGTAGAAAATTTTTGAAAGTTAAAGTCGATGAAAAATTCATTCATAATATCCTGAGCGGATTCACAGCAGGAATCAGGAAACAAAGTTTCTTCATCATGACAATTGATAGGCGATGAAGGTTCGTCGGTGGAAGGATACAGCATAACACTTTCCATATTAAATCTTGGATCGTCCAGCAGGGGTTGATACTCGGAAGGCGACAACATTTCTTCGTGCGATCTTTTCAATAAATTTTCAGCCATTGGACTAGCAATCACTAAAGTTAGTAGTAAACTGAAGGATTTGTAAAAAACATAAAACTTTTACAGATTAGTGACACATATTATACCCAATCACATTCTTTCAAACAGATGACGTCACAGATGAGTCAAAGGAAGCACACACTCGCTGCAGTAAATTACACAAGCGATTAATTAACACACTTCGTTGATCATCTTTTGATTGTTTCGAGATCTTTCTCTGTTTCACAGATTTTCTACGGTTTATGCAGATTAGGTTTATGCATTTTTTGATGTTTTAAAAAGTCCACTTTTCTTGCGAAGATTTCGTTACACACCTCACACGTTTTCGAATGAATCTTAACATGTCGTCGTAAATCCCTGTTTTGAATAAAACTTTTTCCGCACAAATCACAACAAAAGGTTTTTTCTGCAAGTGCGATTTCACATGTCTATTTAGCACAAATTTTCGCAGAAACGATTTATTACAGATTTCACAAACAAAAGGGGGAAGGGGTTCTTCTTTAATGAAAAGTTCTGATGAAGAGGGTTTCATTTCAACATCTGAAGCAGGTTCCACTTTAGGGACGAGATTCATCGCTTCAATAATCAATCCGGGTGTTCCTACAACAGCAATATCTTGAAAACTAGACATGATAACAACCTCACTCAGCAGCAGTAATTAATCAACTAATGAAAAAAACTTCACTCGCATCAATTTATAATAATCATAGGTGGCGCGCGTGTGCCTAAAAAAATCTGTGATTGGTTCAAAAAATGACTCATTAATTCTAAAAAAAGGGCACAGCACTTCTTAAAATTTTCATTCTGAAGCATGTAATCGTGGCTGAATCGATAAGGTAACGGTCTATTATTCAACCACGACTACATTTTGCAGGTTCAATCCCCCTCAAAACCTTTTGAATAAAAATATCAATTCCGAAACTAAATTCTATCAATGGCCACTAGATGGCAGCACCAAAACTCTAACACAAATTGCTTTCCTAAAAAATTAAAGTCCCCACATACTGTAACATGTTAATTCATGTAACTGATAGTAAAAAATATCCCTCGTACTGTAATATGTTAATTTATGTAACCGATTCAAAATGACGCCCTAAAAATTAAAGTCCCCTCATTAAAACCGAAAAATACCCCGCGTACTGTAGTACGACAAAAAAAATCAATCTCCCAAAAAATTCCGCTCAAAAAATTTCTTATCTAAACCCTCGTCTTATAAGATGACACATAACCTTCACCCTCCTCTTAGATCACATCACATGTCCTTGACCCCTCCTGCAACAGTACGCCACATGACCTTGACCCCTCCTCTTAGAGGTCGCGCTGCACGACCTTCAAATGACCTTCACTCGCGCAGCCGTGCAGCTGGCATAGAACCGCTATTTTATATCTACTTACAGGAACATTCAAAAGTTTTCCGTTACATGACGGCCAAAGGGAAAAAATCATTTCAAGTGCATTTTAACGATGTTACAGCCTTCCGAACAGAATGAAATTGATATGCACATATGAAGTGCACTAAAAATATACATTCAGTACAATATGCGGTGCAAAAAAAATATTTATAAAACTAGTTATAGTACGAACGTGCCTCATTTGCCACGTTTGACGTGCAATTTCCAACTTGTTATTCTAGAAACTCCATTCTCTACGAGATTTTGGCTCTTTTAGATATTATATTGCGTACCACCCTATAGCAAGAAACAATGGACAAATCTCGGTGAGAACTACATCTTACGAGATCTTTTGAGCGATCCCGATATACATTCTTTTTTCAAGGAACTTAATTAGTCCTCCTTATTTTTTTCTAAAAATATTTGTGAATAGCTAATAATATAAAAGTATGTGGATCAAAAGCCTTGACTTAAAAGTACAATAAACCGTAAGAAAACGGAACACCTACCTACAACGGAATCTTGCCTTAAACGTAAAAATTTCATTGTCATCTGCTAAGACAAAAGCCGTTTTAAAACGGAATTTTTCTTCTGATCCATTTGATTCTGTCTTAGCAGGTTTTATTACACTAAAAAAACACAACAATCTTATAGAGTAAAACTTATGACAATGGAATCGCTAGTGATTGATACAAAATGCCTATTTAACAGGTATAATTGCATAATATTCCTATCGTAGTTGAGACCTACATGTTACGAGACTTTTCGAACGATACCCTACCAGATATACTTTTTTTCTTAATTAGTACCCTCTAATTTTTTCTAAAAATATTTGTGAATAGCTAATATAATCTATAAGTGTGTGTCAATAGCCTTTATAACTCGGCCAAGTTTGAACTTCCCACGGCCTTCGATTTTCGATTAAAACGGCTGTGGTAGACGAACGAGTGATCTTATCTCTCTATTCTAAAAAAAAAAGTAACTACCGCTGTCACCGCCGCCGCCGGTTTTGAATTTCTTGTGACCGGAGGTCTTTCTTCGTTAATATTAAGAAAAATAATGCATACAAAAATATGAAAATCGGTAGTATTATACAGAAATGTTTGATAAACACGCTGACTTGGACAGTTTTCAAATCAAAGAATTATTCTAAGAGATATTTAATGCTAAAATTGGAAAAATCGTTCCACTAAAAAAGTTTTATAGGAGCAAAAACTATACATCGGAATTTAATAATTTTTAGATCATTTTATACGTTATAATTTTCCGGTGTGCAGAATTCATTTATTTTTTTTAATTTGACTCATTTTTCGAGGTTTCATTTCTATTTTAAATTCAAATTTTCAGCATTTCGAGAGATATTTTTTACTTATTTTAGAAAATTGTACTAATTTAACCTGTTGCCAACTGTATAAACAACGGAAACAATAACGTTTGCTTCAAATTAAAAATTTATTTACACGTGACTATTATAAACAGAACAGATACTTTCAAATTAAAATTAAATAATTACGTATAAAAAGCAGGAACTTATTGAAAATTACGTCATAAAAAGTATACACGTGGATTTTAAAAGAGAAAGAATATTGTAAAATAATAAATTCATTAACATGCGTTAGAAGTCTTAAATAGGAGAAATTACGTCATATTTACGTCACATTACAGTTATTACATAAAATGAACACAAAATATTGCAAAATAGTTTAAATTTGGAAATTGCGCTAGACATTTGTTTGATATTTTGAGAGGATCTTTTCAATTATTTTTGTTAGGAAAGCGAAAATAATATTTCATTTCTAACAAAAGTATTTTCACGTCAATATTTAAAAGGGAAAGAATAGCTTGGTCAAAATTACGTCAGATTAAAAACGATTAATTTAAAATGTCTCATTTAAAAGAACTATCTTTTCGCTTTGTTAAAAAATACCAGGAGACAAAGACTATTTACTTAATTCCTTTTATATTAGCTTATTTTGAAATGTTGTTACACGTGACTACGTCATCAAGTTATTTTTATTTCGACGTTTTATTTGTATTTTTATTAATGTACTAATTTATTTGTTCTTTCGTTATTTAAAATGAAAATTATGTCAATTTGTATAATTTGGCGATTTATATAATTTGGCGAAATTGGTCGACGGGATAATCCGCAGCGGATTTGGCGTTAAAATTCCCCAATCAAAGAGAAATGAATAGAAATCCGTTTATAGGGAGATCGCCAATGTTTTTTAAATTATAATTCAATCTTTCGAAATCTTTTTAAAGCCGATCAAATTAGCATGCATTTAGAGTCTGCGGTGTCTGGACAGGGGTTGGCGAGCGTAGCTCGTAGGGGGCCGAGCCCCCTAGAAATGATTAAAATAATAAAACTTCATAAAAATCCCCATACTTGTCCCCTTACGAACACGTGTTTACAGTAGCTGATGACGAGCTGTTAACACGTTGAATGCCAAGTCTATTTTGTCTGTCTTTCCGTTTGGGCTACGAAATAAGATTCCCGTTGCGCAATCTAATAGTGTCAGCCACCGATGACTGACGCGGCCTAAATGGAAAGTTCGATGTCAGCCACCGATGACTGATGCGGCCTAAATGGAAAGTTCGATGTCAGCCACCGATGACTGACGCGACCTAAATGGAAAGTTCGATGTCAGTCACCGATGACTGACGTGGCCTAAATGGAAAGTTCGATGTCAGCCATCGATGACTGAAGCGGACTAAATGGAAAGTTCAATGTCATCCACCGATGACTGACACGGACTACATGGAATGTTCGATGTCAACCACCGATGACTGACGCGGCCTAAATGGAAAGTTCGATGTCAGTCATCAGTGACTGACGGGGCACTCAACGTGTTAATTTTCCAGCTCGAAATGCGTCCAATGTATTGTTTTGACTTTATGATGATTTTTATAAAATGTTATTATTTTTAATTGTGACTTAACGCCTGTTTTCGGTGCTGCTTCTATTAATCTTATAATGGTTCTAACACTTTCTAACATACTTGAAAAGTGTTTATGAATTCGGTTTATCTGTTAGTGCTCAAACTCGCGTAAATATACCCAGATTGCCATGAAATTAATATATACAGGGTATATATAAATGAATATCCCAACTTTACAGGGCTTTAAGAGAAAAAAAAAGTACAACCTTGTTGTTCATCAGATATCATAAATGACAGTTGAAAGTTTAAATTCAATACAGTTATAAGCGTTCAATGTGAGTTCCTCTAAAAACACGAATGATATTAAGGCGGTATGATAACTCATCCCACACTTTTCTCACAAGAGAACCACTTTTGGTGCTGCTCGCACCTAGAGCATCGAGACCTGGTGAACTTTGTAGCCCTATACAAAAAACTTAGAGAACTGATAAAATTTCTCTGTTAAAAGCATATTTTAAACATTTTTTATACTTTTAGTTTTTTATTATTGAATTTTTATTTGTTTATTTCACGCCAAAAGTGAGTTAAGTCGCCAAATATGGCGCTGAACTTTTTTCGTCTGCTTTATTCCTGTTACGTATTAGAATTAAATCAGATTGCGATTTGTTTGATAATAGCATAAAGAAACAAGAATTGATTTTTTTTTTTATGCAGACGATAAATGTATAAATAGTAAACATATATCTATTAAAAGCTTTCAAAATTATTGAAAACTATTTTTTTTATTGAAATACAAAGTAAGGAAACTATTTTCTTTTCGAGTTTCGAATGTTTAAAATGAAATGTTTTTGCATTATATGTTGTGTCTTTTGGTAAAAGTAATCATAAAGTAAATTAATATTTGTATACAATTTAAGAGAATTTACTGTGCCTAATTAGGTCGGACATTACAATTTCTAGCGAAGTCCAAACCACTGCTCACTCACACACGACAAAGAAGCTATGACATTTGGATAAGGTTGCCGGAAAGCTCTACTTTTGGAAAAATCGCCAAAAATGTGAATATAATGTTGTAATTTTTCAAAATCAATTTCGTAGGTTCTTGAAGGCATTTTTAAACTTTTTTGAATATTTTATACTTATTATTTGTTATCTATTCAACCGATTTTACTTGTCACTTATGGCTAATTTGGGTTTAAAACTTTACGTAAACTTATATTGATTTAATAGCTTTCCTTTCTACATTTTAATGCTTATAGAACTTCATTATTTTAAAAGCAATACCTTCATTACGTGGAATATAATGTTAATTGTTTCCTATAACGTAAATTAATTTAAAAGAACTGACATTAAATTTAAGTGTTTCATAGATGGCGTTAGCCGTTCCGTAATCGACTATTCTCAGGCCTACCCTTTTTGTAAAGTGGAATCATCCAGTTTAAAGGTATAAATTGCGTTTCGCTAATCAATTGCCGCACTCTCTCTTTTCTGTTTGTTTCTTTAAAGTTACCATTATGATTTTAATATGTTTGAGTTCAAGTTACAATAATATATTTAGTTTGAGTTTTATGATGTTTTTAGAAAACGATTTTAGCTATGATTTAAATTTAAGCTGTTTTGAAAAGCTCCAGGTGTATTGAAGTTTTAATCCTGTTTAACCAAAGTTATTTTTAATGATTCACTTAGCTATTTTAAACAAAGTTTGCTCTGAATATTTTTCAAATTAAAGTTGTATTTTTTATAAAGTAATTGAATGAAATAGAATTTAAATAAAGAACTGTCGTCAATAATATCTGACTTTTCTATGGATTCAACACACAGTTTTGTAACAGGTATCTTCCACAGCACATTTACAGTTCCTCTGCTGATAGCAGTATAAGTGCATATCAGACCTGTATTGATACAGGCTAAGAGAAGATTATTGACTAATTTGTATTTTTAAATGCATTTCTTTTAAAAAATCGTATGTTAATAGTCCGATAAGTGGTTTCGAAAATTGCATTTTCTGTTAGTTATGCTCAGAGCCGTCCTTAGAGGCGTGCGACAGGTGCGGCCGCACAGGGCCTCGCGCATAGAAAGGCCTCGCATCCGAGAAAAAATAAATACAAAACAACTAAATATTTTACATTCATTTTGATGTAAGTTACTCATTTGATAACAAAATTTAGATGTGTAAACATGCCTATATGAAAATTTTTAAACGTTTTATGAATAAAATGTTCGGTTCGAGTTGTGGGCGCTCGAGAAGAGAATAGATTTTTTGTAACCTATATTCATTGAATAGGCATTTTTATATAGTAGTCTAGGAAACACCAGGCACACAACAAATTTGAACAGATGCATGAACTGAATGCTAATTGTTAAGAAGCCTGTGTTAATAATGATTCTGACAAACTTGTTTATTATAATAATGGCTAGTTGTAACAACACAGATTTCTTTCCTTGCTGTGTTATAAAATTTCTTTTTAGGTGCGTTCGTAATTATATAAATACGTAGCACCTATAGTCGTCGTTCAGTCCGTCTGTCTGTCCGTCCGTCTGTCTGTCCGTCCGCATATAACAGAGCAAAAACTACCCGACCAAATGATCTGAAATTTTTAATATATAATTGCTGCAAAATTTTGTCGAGCCATTTCCAATTTTATGAAAATCGGATGTATAGTTTAATTACAGGGACAGTCAAAAGTTTTTCTTTACATTACGGCCAATGGGAAAAATTATTGCAAGTGAATTTTAATGATGTTACAGACTTCCGAATGGTCTGAAATTTTTAATATATAATTGCTGCTAACTTTTATCGAGCCATTTCCAATTTTATGAAAATCGGATGTATAGTTTAATTACAGGGACACCCAAAAGTTTTCCGTTACATTATGGCCAATGGGAAAAAATTATTGCAAATGCATTTTAATGATTTTACAGCCTTCCGAATGGTCTGAAATTTTAAATATATAATTGCTGCAAACTTTTGTCGAGCCATTTCAAATTTTATGAAAATCGAATGTATAGTTTAATTACAGGGACAGTCAAAAGTTTTTCGTTACATTACGGGGAATGGGGAAAATATTATTGTAAGTGCATTTTAATGATGTTACAGACTATGCACTTATGAAGCGCAAAAAAATATACATTCAGTACAATATGGGGTACAAAAAATAATTATAAAACTAGTTATAGCACGAACGCACCTCATTTGCCACGTGTGACGAGCAATTTCCAACTTGTTTTTATTATAGGAATATCGACGTTCGGGTCCATACTCATACGTACGTCCTG
This sequence comes from Maratus speciosus, assembly GCA_963932465.1. Classification (NCBI taxonomy): domain Eukaryota; kingdom Metazoa; phylum Arthropoda; class Arachnida; order Araneae; family Salticidae; genus Maratus; species Maratus speciosus. Next base: position 187,393,772 of record OZ010798.1, on the reverse strand, counting down.
TCACGTAATTTTGGCGGAGAAGCAAGGGAGCTGATGCCCGTACCCCGAGACTAAACTAGAGATTTAAAGTCTCAAACATTTATGAAAGGTTAATGTTTTAAGGCTTCTTTGACAAAATAAAATACTCAGATTTTTTTCATACTTTTAAATGTTCTTATTAAATTAAAAATATAAACATGTTTAATATTTGCTAGTTAAATTAAAATCTTTAACATGTTACAATTAAAAAATGAGTCAAATTTATAGGTCAAAAATTTCATCTTTATAACATTCATTACTGCAATAATATATAGTACACTGTAAAAAAAAATACGACCAGTTTTCCTGTAGGAATCGGAAAAATAGTTGCCCTTATCATACCGGAAAAATTTCCGACCCAGCTCGGAATAAAATCCGTAAAATACCGTTTTACTGACTATTTCCTTTTTTTTTTACGGATTTTATTCCGAGCTGGGTCGGAAAATTTTCCGGTACGATAAGGGCAACTATTTTTCCGATTCCTACAGGAAAATTGGTCGGATTTTTTTTGCAGTGTAGACTGATCGAGTAATTTTATCGATTAATCCTTTGACTACAAATTTATTTTTTATTGGAAATTTCTGCTAGTGACTTTCTTTTATTCCATTCGTAACACTTTTTCAAAAAATAAATTATCTTTCTCATACAGCTCTATCACAATTTCAAGAGAAGTGTACCGTATTTTTTTCTAAATAGTAAGTACGAAAAAAATATGAAAATATTTCATAGTAGCAGCCTTGTTATCGGTCTGTGGGACGTATACATGTACCGCCGTAGTCAAATACAGATGTATTTCAACCGTTATTTTTTTAATTTTTGTTCAAATTATCAGACAGGAATTAATCATTTTCTCCGCTGTGGCAATTCCTTTAATTAATGAACGAACAGTTTTGTAAGTCAGGCTATACACTGAGCAGACACAACCAACTTGTCGCGTATTTTAGGAAGAAAAAAACATTTTTGAAACAGGTTCCTTGGTTGTTTCAACCTGTTTTTTCGCCTAAGACTCACTACATTTTGCTTCTGTCGCGTGTCGCCTCAGAGTGCGACCTGCCTAATAGATATTCCATATCACCCTCCCTCTCAAAGAAATATCGTAATAAAACGCAGCAGTAAATTCTAATAAAGATTACTGAATATATAAATATCTGGCAACAATGTCCACTGACAGGTAATTCAGCCGACGCGACGCGACGTTAAAAGAACATAAACTTCCATAAAAATCTTTGTGACAGTTATGCTTTTATAAATTTCTCATACTTGAGACTACTTGAGAACCTCTCAAAACTACTTAGAATTCTACCTTTAAGCTACTATCAGATTCACCAACTTTTCGAGCAATATTTGAGCCAACTCTTGATTTCCTTCAACTTTTCGCGAAATATTGTCTCGACATCCAGTGTGATAGCAAACAGCAATATCCCCAACTTTTTATCTGCATCTCAAAAAAGTCTGCGCTAGCCGCAACATTTCCTCCCACCTTTCAACATTTCAGCGAATCAGAGATAAGCGATTGATACGAAAAGGCGATAAATATTGACGGCTGGTACAAGTAGTACTAGTTTTCCCCCAACTTTAGCAACGACAATTGTAACCTTTTTTCCCCTTTGAACTGGAAAAAGTTGGGGTTGAAACAACCGATCAACGAAAATTGATATTTTTCTGCACCCGATCAACGAAATTTGAGATTTTTCTGCGCCTGATCGACAAAATTCGCAATTTTTCTGAAGCCGATCGACAAAATTTGTTATTTTTCGGCGCCTGGTCGACGAAATTCGTTATTTGTCCGCGCCCGATCGACGAAATTCGCTGTTGTTTCACACCTGATCGACAAAATTCTCTATTTTTTCATGCCTGACCAACGAAATTCGAGCCTATCGACAAAACTGACGGTTTTTCAATACCCAATCGACGAAATTTCAGATTTTCTTCCACTGATCGACGAAAATCGCGATTTTTCTGCGCCTGATCAACGAAATTCGCGATTCTTGACTGACTCTGACGAAATTTGTATTTTATTTCCGCGGTAAATTGACGAAATTTTTTCTTGCGATAAACGGACGAAACTCACGATTTGTCCGCAACCGATCAGCGAAATTTTATTTTTTTTCCGCGCATCATCGACAAAATTCGCGATTTTTTCGTGCCCGACCAACGAAATTCTCGATTTTTCGGAGCAAGATCGACAAAACTCGCAATTTTTCCGTGCCCAATCGACGTAATTTGCGATCATTACGCGCCTGATCGACAAAATTCGCGATTTTTCCGCACCCGATCGACGAAATTCGCAATTCTTAACTGACAGACAAAATTTATAATTTCTTCCCCAGGCAAATTAATGAAATGCGCGATTTTTTCTCGCTACTGACGAAACCCACGATACTTTCGCAGTCGATCAACAAAATTTGCAATTTTTTCGCGTATCATCATCATCAAAATTGACGACTTTTCCGTTCCCGATAAACGAAATTTGTGATTTCTCTGCACTTGATCAAAAAAATTCTTGATTTTTGCGTGCCCTAAAATCAAATTCGCGATTTTTCCAAGCTCGATAGGCAAAACTCGAGATTTTTCCAAACCCGGCTAACGAAATTTCGCTAGTTTTTCGTGACAGACAAACGAAATTCGCGATTCTTAAGTGACTGACAAAATTTTCAATTTTTCTCGCGGCAAATTGACGAAATTCACGATTTTTTCCTGCGACCATATGGGCAAAAATGGCAATTTTTTCCAATTATAAATTGTCGAAATTCACGATTTTTTCCTGCGACAATATGGGCAAAAATGGCTACCTTTTCTAGTTATAGATTGACAAAATGCGCGGGCCACAGGTTGTGCATCCCTAATTTACAGGGACACACAATAATATGAGGCCACAGTATTGTCTATAAAGAATAACAACTGGAAGCACGATTTCAGTTGTAGTATGCGTTTTTAAATTTAACTATTTTTTTTTAAATATTACTTGGTGTGTATAAATTCTATAGACCATATACAGGGCTACACAAAAGATCTCAAGTAGTGATGGGCGATTCTCGAGAATTCGACAATCGAGAAAAATCGTCATCGTAAAAAATCACAATCGATACAGCCATCGATTAATTCCTAGAATCTACAATCGAGATGTTTTACAATCGATTATAACGAGAGAAGCTAAAAACAGTTGTTGGAAAACTTAGCTATTATTCTGGCCTAAAATTTCATAGTAATGATAGGGCTTGCTCGATAATTCTGCTATCGCATTTTTTTGCTCCTGATTTAGGCTTAAGGGGTTACTTCAGTCAAGTGAAAAGAGCCGCTCGCTAATGCTAATCTTATGGAAGAAATTTATAAAGATATCTCAATTGAATTTCAGTATTTTAAAATGATTTTCTTTGCATTGGAATAAATTTCCCTTTCTTCTTTATGAAAGTGCAATGTCCAAATCGCGTAACTATGGCGCATTTGATGAATCAAATAACCTTTCCACTTTTTCGGTAACTCCAAAAAGTTTGATACAGTTTAAAATTCCCCTAAATGTCAAATGCTGTGGAATTTTCCCATTGATCGAAAACAAAAGTTTCTTTCGAAAAACGTAAGGATAGTAAGATAAAGATTCCTGCTAAGAGGGAACCTGTCTAACACGGAAACTGTTTTCCAGTGCCTAGCGATTCCAACATGAATCTTTAAGTCTGTATCGAAATCCAAAGTAGCTACTTTATGACACATTTATAAACTCATTTATTATTTTAAGCGCATTAGCTAGAATCGATTAGCATTTCCCTCTTTTCGATAAAGGCAAAAGGTTTTATAGAACTTAAAGTTACCTAAATGTCTAAAGTGCGTCAAATGCTGTGGAATTACTCCGTTGATCGAAAATAAGACAGCTTTATCGAAAAACGTAAAGACAACCAAACAAATATACCTGCTAAGAGGCAACCTGTCTAACACGGAAATTGTTTTCTAGTGCCTAGCGATTCCAACATGACTCTTTAAGTCTGTATCGAAATCCAAAGGCGTTACTTTCTGACAGACTTACAAACTTATTTTCTATTTTAGGCGCATTAGCTAGAATCGATTAGCATTTCCCTCTTTTCGATAAAGGCAAAAGGTTTGATACAAATTAAAGTTCCCCAAATATCTAAAGTGTATCAAATGCTGTGGAATTTCTCCGTTTATCGGAAACAAGACAGCTTTATCGAAAAACGCAAGGATAACCAGACATATATAACTGCTGAGAGGGAACCTGCCTAACACGGAAATTGTTTTCCAGTGCCTTTCCAACATGACTCTTTAAGTCTGTATCGAAATCCAAAGTAGCTAGTTTCTGACACATTTACTAACTCAGTTTTTATTTTAGGCGCATTAGTTAGAATCGATTAGCATTTTCCTCTTTTCGATAAAGGCAGAAGGTTTGATATAAGTTAAAGTTCCCTAAATGTCTAAAGTGTGGCTAATGCTGTGAAATTTCTCCGTTTATCGAGAAACATAAGGAAAACCAGACATATATAACTGCTGAGAGGGAACCTGCCTAACACGGAAATTGTTTTCCAGTGCCTTTCCAACATGACCCTTCAAGTCTGTATCGAAATCCAAAGTAGCTAGTTTCTGACACATTTACTAGCTCATTTTTTATTTTAGGCGCATTAGCTAGAATCGATTAGCATTTTCTTCTTTTCGATAAAGGCAGAAGGTTTGATACAAGTTAAAGTTCCCTAAATGTCTAAAGTGTGTCTAATGCTGTTGAATTTATCCGTTTATTGAAAACAAAGGAGTGTTATCGGAAAATAGAAAGGTAAACAGACAACTATATCTGCTAATAAGGAATTCTATAACTAAAATAAAACTTCAATGGACTTAATTTTTGGTATTTCGGATAAGTTTAATCTCCCAATCCTTACCAACGTGGTATTAGATGATGGGTCTGGAGAAGGTAGAAACCCCCCCCCCCGCCCCGAAGGGGCATTAGGTCCCAAATTGACAGTAGGGCAGACCAAGGATGAAAGTTAACTTGATGTAAGAGAGGACTAGGGGAAGTCGAGAATGGTAAAAAAAACCAAACCATTGAATAAGAAAAAAATTGAAGAAAAAGAAAAATGATAAAAGAACAAGTGAAGCGTGTGATTAGAGCCAGACAAATGAAGAGGGGCCCGATGGACCACAGCTGGTCCAGAATGAGTGCCCAGATGTTCAGAATGGGTCAAGAACTTAGAGAATAGTATCTACAATGAAGAAAAACAATGAGACAAAATATTATGAAAAACAAATGAAAAATACCAATAGCCTGAGGCTAAAAGTAAAATGTTTCACTGGGCGGCGCCCCCTGGTGGTATTAAAAATAAAATTAATACGAGAAGATAGGGGAGAGTGAAAATACTTTATTTTGTGAATTTTATAATTTTTGGACAAACAGTATATTAAAGGATTGAAGAAACAAAACTTTAAAGCGCCCTCTTGAGGCGAAGAAGGAAGTTAAAATTATGAAATATATGTCCATATTTTTTATTCGATTTTAGACACATAATTTTCCTATAAGTGGAAGATACCGTAACAGAGTACGAAAAAAACCGCCGCTAAGTACATTCCTTTAGAGCATTTTAAGCTCAGGGCTCTAAAATTAACGGTGGATTGACAAAAGAAAGATATAGATTTAGAAAGGTTATGAGATTACTCTTATCTATTATATATATAAAATCCAAACGGAAATTTCGTTCCGAACTTTTAGATTTCGCGTTCTACTGCATAGATTTTAACGGAGCTTAATACTGTTAGATAGGTATCGTTTCAGGGAAGATTTTAACGTTTTAAGCTATAACACATCGTTCTACGTATATTAGTTACAGAATTATGACGGAAAGTTCTGCTATTTTGGGCGAAAGGGTTACCATTATTTTATTGGCGATGAGTTTTATTGATAAATGAATTGAAATGGCGGTACCTCTCGGAAAAAAAAAACTGTTACTAATTTTATTTAGAAGAAAAAAGAAGAAAAAAAAGGAGAAAATGAAAAACAGTTTTACAAGTGGTAATATTATAAAACGAAAATATTGAATTTAAACATGAAAGGAAACGCTCGCAATGCTTAAAAATTTATTCAATGTGAAAGATTGCAGTTTTAAACTATATTTGGCAATTTATCTCTTGCGTCAAGTTAAGAAAAATGCATTAGAAATTTTGATAAGATAATATCTGAGTGACAATTTTGTTTTTATTTTTTATATTTATCTTATCCATCTTGTGATTTGCAGAAGAAACTAGCAGATGTAATTATAAAAATGACGGTACTTGTGAGTTACATATTGTATGTTTATTTACGATTTCCTTTTATCGCCAAACAATTTAATTTTAAGCCAAAAATACATGAGCGTGGAATCGGTTTGAGCGACGTTCACAATATTGGTTATTTCTCAAGTATAGGACTGTATTTTTGGAAAAATCTAATTCTACTTATAAATATACATATAATTCAAAGGGAAATTTCATTCCGGCTGCTTAGAACTCGAGTTCTGCTGAACTTACACTGTTAAATAAGTAATTTTTCGGGGAAGGTTTTAGTGCATAACATGTCGTTCTACGTTGCTTGGTATTGAATTATGGATTAAATTATGTTCTTTAATGAGATGAACCTGATAATGAAAAATTAGCCTTTTAAAAAGATTCTGCCGAATGTATTTCGATGGAACTTGGACTGTTAATTAGATAATTTTCCAGGGAAGGATTCAGTATACAACATGTCCTTCTACATTGCTCAGCCATACCGTTTTGGGGGAAATTCTGTAATATGGTGAACTCAATTATCACAATAGCCTTTTTAAAAAGCTATAATAAACGGTTTTTGATAGAATTTGTATTGTTAGTTTGGGAATTTTTCAGAGATACTTTTAGTATATAATATATTGTTCGACACTGTTTAGTCATAGAGCAATGGGGGTAAATTCTATAATTTTCCATTATAGGACCCTTTGAGAGGTGGAAGAAATGGGCTTGGCGAGAGAAGGAAAGTTTTCACGCATATTTTCTGCTCAATAATTATATAATTTATTTACTATAAAGAAGACAATTATCTCTTTTTTATATAGAAACAGAAGTAGATTGTATATAAATAACAAAAATATGAATAATCATAAATAAAATGTTTATATACAGGAATACACAATTTAAAAAGCTTAAAGTTCATTTTATTTGTTTTCGAAGCTGTTCATATCATTTGGCCACAAATCTCACTTTCTGAAGCCCGAAATGCGCCAAGCTTTTTAATATCTAACAGTGCCCATTGATCTTAAAATCAGAAAAATTGGAAAGTAGATGTAGTTTGTAAAGTATGCATTAATTAAGGAGATAAATTACGTAATCGAGTACACAGACAATTGACATATTTGATACCGATAAATTACATAATTGAGTCTACAGACAATTGGTGTATGTTACCGGGCGTGGTTTGGCGCACAATTAACTTAAGAAAAGGTTTAAATTGATTCTGTGTTTTTAAACCGGACCTATTCTATAACCGAATTAACAAAGAATTGGCGTAATTTGAAAGAAAGTTTTTTGGAGACCTTTTTCTACTTTTACGTTATACCAACTGTTATATCTCGATTCAAATAAGAATACAACAATTAGTAGCGATCTGGAATTATAGATGGCAGCACCATACACGGACAGTCTGGAATTGTAAGGTATCGCATGTTACCAGAATATTTCTGCGCAGTTGTAAAATGTGACTTGTTGAGAATAGCTGCATTTTAGCGGCTTGTATATAATGTATATAATGTATATAATAAACTATAAGTAATATTATAGTTATGCATTCTTCCTTAGTTAAGAGTAATTAGTTATAATAAGGAGCTCGGCGTTATAAAAGTGGCGACGAAAATGAGAATTTAACCCAAACTAAAAGCAGTGAAATTTTTTTTTTTTTTTTTTTGTGAAAAAAAAAAAGAAAAATCTTTTTTGAAAGAGGAAAAGGAAAAAGTGGCACGGAAAATGGCAGATAAAGAAATAATTTCTCTGGGACGCTTGGAAGAATATAATGCAAATGTTCCTTGGACTATTTAAGTCGAGAAAATTGATTTTTATTTCTCAGCAAATAGCATCAAAAATGATGAAATGAAAAAGAACATATTATTAAGTTCTGTGGGAACAACAACATTTGCTATTTTGCGTGACATTATTGTCCCGAATACGCTGAAAGAAATCAGTTACGAGGACCTTTTAAAGAAAGCTAAAGATCATTTTTCACCACGCCCGAGTGAAATTGTGGAACGATTTAAGTTCCAGAAACGACTAAGGAAGCAAGGAGAAAATATAGCCGAGTTCGTACGAGATTTACGTCGTTTATCCGAACATTGTAAGTTCGGGAATACGCTTAATGACCGCCTCCGTGATCAGTTGGTATTTGGGATCCAGGATGAGAAAATACAGCAAAAATTACTGGATTCTAGAGACTTAACGTTCCAAACAGCGATAGAAATAGCTGAGTCTTTCGAGAGTGCTGAGGCTGGAGTAAAATCCCTACACATTGGAGATACTACGACTGTCAATCAAGTGCGTGTTTCGAAAGGAGAGAAATCGAAAGTAGAAAAGTATACTCATGCACCTAAACCTAAAGAAGATAGATTCGCGCTTGAGAAACCGTGTTATAGATGTTCTAAAAATTACAATCCAAAAGTATGTCCTTTTAAATTTGCAGAATGTCATTTCTGCCATCGATTGGGGCATTTAAAAATTTGTTGCAGAAATCGAAAATTTGGAATGAAAAGTGAGAAACCTTTTAAGAACAGAAAAATTAAAACTGTTCAGGAAGAATACTGTTTAAATTTTATGAACGACAACTTTAATAATCTGTCGTGGGTAAAATCTGTTAAAATAAATGGTGTAAATATACAATTTGAAATTGATAGCGGTGCGGCTCATACTATCGTAAGTAAAAGTGTTGCTCATAAATTGTTCTCAGGTAAGCTGCCTTTAATTAAGTCTAATATAAAATTACAAACTTATACTAAAGATTCTTTAACTGTTTTGGGGGAATTAAAAGTAAATGCTGTTGTTGATGAACATTGTATACCTGATTTAAGAATGTTAGTTATTAAAGAGGAGGGTCCGAGTCTAATCGGAAAAACTTGGTTAAAAGCATCAAAATTATTTTGGCCTAATATAAATATGATTAAAAGCATTTCGAAAGATGATTTAATTAGAAATTTTCCTAATGTTTTTGCTGACGGGATCGGAACAATCAAGGGTCCTCCCGCGTCAATAAAACTGAAAAAAGATGCAAAACCAGTTTTTCTTAAGTCTCGACCTGTTCCTTTTGCTTTAAGGAAAGCTACTGATGTTGAATTGGAACGATTAACTAATGAGAGTATTTTAAAACCTGTTGATCATTCAGAATGGGCTAGTCCTATAGTAATTGTTCCTAAGCCTAATGGTTCTGTTAGAATATGTGGTGATTATAGAGCAACAGTTAATTCTAATACTGAAAATGACAATTATCCTCTTCCTAGAATGGAAGAATTATTTTCTAAATTATCAGGTGGTAAATTTTTTACTGTTTTTGATTTAAAAGATGCATATTTACAACAACCTGTAGATAATGAAAGTAGTAGAATTTTGACTATAAATACACATAAAGGTTTGTTTAATGTGTTACGATTAGCATTTGGGGTAAAATGTGCTCCTGGTATGTTCCAAAGAAAAACTGAACATATTTTTAAAAAGTTTGAATATGTTGGTGTATTTTTAGATGACGTTATTATTAGTGCTAGTAATGAATCAGAACATTCTGAAAGAGTTGAAAGTGTTCTGAAATGCTTTTCTGAGCATGGTATAAGATTAAATAAGGAAAAATTAAAATTTATGGTTTCGGAAGTTTCTTATTTAGGTCATAAAATATCTCAGGAAGGAATTAGACCTATTCCAGAAAAAGTTAATGCTATTTTGAATGCTCCTATTCCAAATAATGTATCACAATTGCGTTCATTTTTAGTCTTAATTTCTTATTATAGAAACTTCCTGCCTAATATTTCAGATGTTTTAGAACCGTTACATAGATTATTAGATAATAATGTAAACTGGACATGGTCAGAAAAGCATGAAAAAGGCGTTTCAAAAAGTGAAACAATTATTAACTACATCTCCTGTTTTAGAATTATATGATGTAAACAAAGATATAGTTTTAAACTGTGATGCTTCTGAATATGGCATAGGGTCAGTTTTAAGCCACATTGTTGAGGGTAAAGAGAAACCTATTGCTTATGCTTCGAGAACTTTAAATAAAACTGAAAGGAATTATGCAATGATTGATAAAGAAGCTTTATCTATAATGTTTGGTGTCACTCAATTTCACCAATATTTAGCTGGAAAAAAATTTAAAATTATAACAGATCATAAACCTTTAATTAGATTATTTGATCCTGTTAAAAAGGTACCTGATACATTATCACCTAGAATGCTGAGATGGTCATTAATGTTAGCTGGTTATGATTATACAATTGAGTATCGCGAGGGTAAAAATAATAAAAATGCTGACGCATTAAGTAGATTACCTCTCCCAGAAACTGTAAATATAGTGAGTAACCCTGCGGAAATAATGTTTGTTTCAAATAATGATAATTGGCCTATTACTTCTAAAACAAAGTGGACAACTGAAAACCCTGTAACTAAACAAATTTTAGAGTGGGTGTTACATGGGTGGCCGAAAAAGGTTAAACAAGAAGAATATCAACCATATTTTCGTAGAAGGGAGGAAATTTCCTGTCTAGAAAATTGTCTATTGTGGGGACATAGAGTGATCATTCCAGAGGAAGGTCGTGAATATATATTAAAATTACTGCATTCCGTTCATCAGGGTATATCGAGCATGAAAGCGAAAGCTAGGGGGGTAGTTTGGTGGCCAAATATGGATAAAGAAATTGAACAAATGGTAAATTCTTGTAATAGATGTCAGATGTTTGCGAGGGATTGTCCCAAAATGGAACCTTTGCAATAGAAATCTGAACTGCCCTGGGAAAGGATCCATATAGATCACGCCGGTCCTTTTGAAGGTAAAATGTTTTTAATAGTAGTCGATTCTTATACTAAATGGTTGGAGGTAGAAGTAGTACCGAGATCTGATAGTAAAACTACAATTAAGGTATTAAGGAGAATTTTTGCCACATTTGGATTGCCTGTTGAATTGGTCAGTGATAATGGTCCCGCGTTTACAAGTGATGAATTTGAGGAATTTCTTAAAAATAATGGAATTAAGCATACGCCTGTTCCACCTTATCATCCATCTTCGAATGGACAAGCGGAAAGGTATGTGCAAACTGTGAAAAATTGCCTTAAAAAGCTAGATAAAAGTGACATAACATTGTCAATTTCACGATTTTTGTTAGAAAATCATTCCACTCCTCATTCGATGACTGGTAAAACTCCTGCTGAATTAATGTTTGGAAGGCAAGTTCGAACAGCCCTTCACTTGGTATTACCATCAAAACCTAAAATACAGCAACACCTTCACAAATATAAGCTTCATGATTTAGTTTTTGTTAAAAACTTTGGAAAAGGGGAGAAATGGGTAAAAGGAAAAATTATGAAATTATTGGGGAGTAGATGGGTTTTGGTAAATAGATGTGATAGAGTAATGTGTAAACGTCACGTTGATCAGTTGAGACGTAATAAAGAGATAAATGATGAAATACCAGAGAGAGTTATAGAGATAAATCGAAATGATAAACCAGTGTCAGACAAAGCTGAAAATATGGGACATAATGGTAAAAATTACAGTAATTATGATAGGTATGAAAGGGTTAACCAAAACCGTTTTTCGGGAATTAATGGAAAAATAAAAGAACAGCTTAATAATGATGATAATATTGAACCAAGCCAATCTCAGCCTTCGCATGATATTGTGGCAGGTACAGTTGTAAGTAATAAAAATGATGTTACGACAGATAAAACTGTAAAAGAAAATTTGACTGAAAACAATGACGAGGACTGTCAGAAAAGTGCTCCAGTTCGAAGAAGTCAAAGAACAAGATTGCCTGTAGTTCGTTTGAACTATGAGGGGAGGGGTGTTATATCTCGATTCAAATAAGAATACAACAATTAGTAGCGATCTGGAATTATAGATGGCAGCACCATACACAGACAGTCTGGAATTGTAAGGTATCGCATGTTACCAGAATATTTCTGCGCAGTTGTAAAATGTGACTTGTTGAGAATAGCTGCATTTTAGCGGCTTGTATACAGTGGCGCAGCCACGGGAGGGGTTTGGGGGTTAAAACACCCCCCAGAGCTAAGAAAAATTACTACAATTGCCTCTTTTATGAATCAAAACCAAAATAAATATTTAAACGTTTTGGCTTTTTTGAAATCCGCCGCTTTGAGAAATCAAACTCTATTCAACAAAGTGATTCAATTAAACGGCGAAAATTCTACTTAAAACTGTGAAAGCGCATATTACATGCATTGGTTTTGTGAAAATTGGTTATTTGGACTAAGTCACTTTTTCGAGGCGTCCTATGCTAAAAGAATGGCCATTTCCTGCCACACAGATGCTTTGAGTGTAATTATTATACAATGGGCCATTTCTTAATTGCACTTCTATTTTTGTTCCATGTTCGAGACAATAATAGAACATAGAATTTCAGAAAAAAACATGAAACATACACTTTGCAGATCGCTCTCAGTTTCAAACGCCCTGTTTTACGCTTTTTGCTCCCAATTATATCTAAGACCAAGCTTTTTACGTATCCAAGTAAAATTCTTTGTAAAATAAGAATTAAAAAAGTAGTAACTATAAAGTTATAAAAAGCTGTTTTTGATTGTGATTGAACAAATTATCGCAATCAGTGTGTCTTTCGAACCATTTGTTCCTTAGGAGACCTGTACACAAATTTAAAGAATAAAAAAATGTATTCCAATAGTTAGTAATGTAGCAACGAGTAATGGTGCTTGCTCTCGGAGAAGCATTGCCACCCGTGTCACGTAGGAAAGAAGCATTTATTGTACACTGGTTATGAAAAATTAAGGAAAAGTCACAAAAGCCAATTTTTAAATACGGAATACTCAAAAGGAAGTAATATAATTCGAATAATTACTATTCCTCCAAAACAGCTAGTCCATATAACATCTCATTCAGGTCACACATGGTCACAAGAGTCACAGTCACTACGGCGAAACAAAAAATAGGAAATTCCATACGTCTCTTTTATGAGTCTCAAATGACTACTATATGTGACTCCACTGACAGGTCACTGTGACTGCTGCTTTGTGGCGAGTCACCAGGTGACTTTACAATGTCATTTCATTGAGACTCTCGTGTGACTCTCATCTGGAGACTCAATTTCAAAGTCATTGTGAACGTTGCATTATGATAAATCACCAAATAATGTCAAATTAAAGTCACATGGTGACTTTTCACCACTTTTCACAGTGGTGACTTTACAGTAGGGTCTCTGTTACCATTTGACAAAGTCATGTGACAGAAAGTCACCATGTGACATTATTTGGTGATTTATCATAATGCAACGTGCACAATGACTTTGAAATTGTATCTCCAGATGAGAGTCACACGAGAGTCTCAATGAAACGACATTGTAAAGTCACCTGGTGACTCGCCACAAAGCAGCAGTCACAGTGACCTGTCAGTGGAGTCACATATAGTAGTCATTTGAGACTCATAAAAGAGACGTATGGAATTTCCTATTTTTTGTTTCGCCGTAGTGACTGTGACTCTTGTGACCATGTGTGACCTGAATGAGATGTTATATGGACTAGCTGTTCTGCAGAGATAGTAATTATTCAAATTATATTACTTCCTTTTGAGAATTCGCGTATTTAAAAATTAGCATTTTGTGACTTTTCCTAATTTTTGATAACCAGTGTAATTTCATTGAGTTATAGGTAATATGCCTGTGAGTATGGATTTTGAAAAGAGAGGGGTTAGATGTAAAACATTTTCTTAGACTGTATAAAATATAATTATACACAATTTTATGCTAATCATGCATTAATTTAAATTAATAAGCACATTGTTAAAAATCTGCAGTTTTAGCTTTATAGTCACTCGCTATTATAGAAAACGGTTACTTGAATATATTATGGAATAGTCTCATTACTTTTTATTATTCTCATTATACCTTAAAAGTAACCACCATCTCAAAAACCAAGCTTTTATACCAACTACACTATATGGCCGAAGGTGACCGGTCACTTACAATTTTAGACGTTTTGTTAAATATCTAGAAAAATACATGAAGAATTAACCTGAAACTGCAGGAGCGTAAATAGTATAGTATAGGTCATATATTTCCGCGAAGATTTTTTTACCGAAGCCCCATAAGGGACCGTCAACAAAATGAAAACGAACGAATATCTTTTGGATAACCTTGTAAAAACTAATGTAGCAAAAGCGTTCAAACTCGAGATTATTAATAAGTGGCTTATTGTAATATACTGTGTTCATTTTTATGAGGATAGCATGTATACTCGTAGAGAAATTAAGGTTTTTATAAAAACAATCCCAAATTTCACCAAGCTTTTTGCTTATAACTTGCAGAGTTCTTATTATAAAAAAAGTTCTTTTCAGAAAATATGACAAACAACATTGTACATAATACCCTGCAATCAGAATTAAAAAATAATAAAAATTGAATGAAAAATGAGTAGGCTTACTAAAAAATGTTTAACTGTGCATGCGTGCATGCAATCAAAATATAATGTGTATAATGTATTAGCTAATTATATAGAGCAAGTTTTGTGAAAGTCTCAAAATCATAGCTTGAAAATTCTGAAAATTATCGTCAATAGAATAAGCTCGAAATCCGTTGTTCCCAAAAGGAAGCAAAAAAAGAGGGGTTGTATCCAAATATAGTCCAAATATACTTATGACTTTAGTCCACGGCAGAAAAAAATTTTTGTTGAAAAATTTTCTTAAACGGAAATATAAGTGTGATACATCAATTTAAAGCTAAAGAGTTGAAGTATATGAATTTGTAAGTTTTAATTTCATAAGGGCAAGTGTGTATTTAAAATGAGTTGGATACTAACAGAATAAAACTACATTTACATTTCAGCTTAAAATACAATCTTTTGAAATGTATGATTTTTTTACTTTTTAGAATTCAATAAAATTATTATGCGTTCAAATCAACAAACAATTATCATATCTTTAAGATCTACATAGATAAAATCTTTTAGATAATGTCTTTAATATATTTTTGGCTGTATTTAAACGTTAATACTTAAATGTCACAAGAGTAACGGAAAACATACAAAAGTTTTAATTAAAAAAAACTAAAATTTTAACACAAAACTTCTAATTCTCTGATTTCGAGGTATAAGACATATTTTACATTAAATATTTTGTTTATGCTATGCATGGAATAGGCTCTGGGTAGTTGTCACAAGAGTAACAAACGTCTGTGACACAAGAGTAACACATAATACTTTTGTCGATAGTTTGATATAACACTGCATTACAACCAAAACAAACAGAATGCTTAAAGTTTTGTTGCTTTTTCTCTGTTATTAGAGAAGTTCTTGAAATAGTTTTTGCTATAACTAAGGTTATTTTGTAAATTTTAAGGAAGATAAATTTTCTTTGTTAGTGTTCTTTTAATGGGTGGATTTATTTATATTCATTTTTGGTAGTACTTAAGATTATAAAATAATCATAACAAGTAATTAAGGATATAATAAAACAACTCAACTCGTGTCATTTTGTGTGCTTTCTTTTGGTTTCAAGCACATGGTCTTTGATTAGATATTTTATAGGCTTTGTAAATCTTCGTTTACTAAATTCTGCTATATAACCTACAGAGGTTCTTATAGCAACTTTTATGGAAAGGATTCTTATAGTATATTTTAAATGAACGATTTTAATATTGCTTCTTATACACGACATTGTTTTAAAGAGCAGGAAAAATTCTGCTAAGCGCCAAAAATTGTAGAGAAAAAATAAGAATGAAATTGAATATGTTGTTGTGAGAAAAAAACAAAACAAAATATATTATGATAAGGTGAAGAAAAGTCTTAGAACCAGCAAAAGCTTCAGCAAGAAAATGGAAATATTAAGAAAAGGAAAAAGTAGAGAACTAGCTAACCTCAGATACTGTAACGGAAAAAAATCTAAATCCACAGCTTTGGAGAATTTTATGTCGATGAAGATTTAAGAAGAGGTCATTCTTCAGCTAAATCTACGTTAGTTAAGCGTGAAAAAGGTCACATAATTTCATCAATTCTATGGGGCATTCAATAGTATAATACGCTTTACGTTTAAAGAAGCTTTCCTAAACTGAAAAATTGGAGATTCCTTTGCAGCTTTAAAACCAAGTTTCATAAAACAATAGAAAACTCATCAGAATATCTCCATTTGTTGCTATCACGAAAACATTCAAGCAATTCATAATGTAGTAACTGGTGTATTTCCTGCATTAAACATTCCTGTGATGTATTTAATGACTTTGTCTGCCGAGAAACATGAGAATTAGAATTTAGGAATTCATAATGTCTAATTTGCGGAGATAACATCGAAGAATTATTTGAAATGGAAGTCCATAATACAGAACTTCTTATAAGTTATTGTAAATAGCAAAACATTGATAGACGTTTTGCTATTGTCAAAACTTTTATCAACAACTTCATCAATACTGTTAATTTTTCAAAACGTTGATAAACGTTTTGAAAAAGTAACAGTTAAAGGAACCATTTCTGATTGTTTAAAAATTTTCGAAAGCAACTAAATACATTTCCGTGGCACACATTCATTGAAACTTGTAAAAGGAATTATTTTCGTAATGCCAAAAAAATTACCATTTCTCAAGAATAGTTATGCCAGTGGATTTTCTGGAAACTGTTTTATTTTCATGCCAAGACGAAATTTTGGTATGAAATACTACATTACTGGTCAAATCCACAAGCGACTGTATTTTCAGCTTTTTATTTAGCATGATCCCAATAAAGTAAAATCTTATGCTATTATTTTAGATAATGTAACTCATAACCATTTTTTTGTAAATGCTTTCGTATGTAAAGTTTCAACATTGCATCTTTAAGGGAATTTGTATTTTCCTAAAATGTGCCTGTTTTACTTTTTTATATGAAGGTTGTGCTTTCCAATTTAAACAAAAATATAACTATGCAAATGCTTTCGTATGTAAAGTTTCAACATTGCATCTTTAAGGGAATTTGTATTTTCCTAAAATGTGCCTGTTTTACTTTTTTATATGAAGGTTGTGCTTTCCAATTTAAACAAAAATATAACTATGCAAATATGCCTCCAATGAATCGGACTCCTTTCTCAATTAACTTAATTGGGCATTTTTTTTTCAAATACTCCTGATATAGATGCTGTAGATTTATTTTGTGTTGTTGTATAATGATATATATGGAATGAAGTGCGTGCTAAAAAACCAATTCTAAGATACACTGCTTATTTTGTCAAAAGAAATAAAACAATAAAGTTTCATTACTTTGCGAGAAAATACCAACAGCGAAGGGCATTCAACAAATACAATTTGTTAAAACCATGAAAAATGACACTATGTACTACAAACCTTACACTAACATGATTCGTACAAAGAATTTGTGTTTCATTAAGTAAATCATGATACAGGAGAAGTTGCAACTGATATTATTGATAATGAAGACAATGACTTATTCTGTTAAGTAGCAGAAACTGAGAGGTTGCTATGTGGTTATAGTGTTTGTTAATTTTAGAATTTTTTACATTATTTTATGTTATTTTAAAATTAAACCATCCTTAACAGTTGTTCTCTATGGAAAATAATTTTTTTAACTTATTTTAATTATTTTATTTAGTATTTAAACTGAATTTTTGCAAAAATTACATTATGGACAAAATGTTACAGGAGTAACACTTAGCATTTTGCAAAATCAAATGTAACTAATTCATGCGTTATCAGCTAAGTTCAGTGATTAATGCTTTTTAAAAAGATATAATTACTCTGCTATATTCTGTAAATTTTATTTCTATAGTCTCATATAATTCACAGAATTTCTGCGTCAAACACAATTTTTAAAAATTGCATTGTTTTGTGGTCATAAGAGTAACAAAATTTTCATTTATTATCAAGGCAAGTAAAATGCTTTTTGTTACAAAATGGTTGTATATGGTTTATGAAAGTAGAGTGCATGTATTTTTAAATAGTTGCATCAAATGTATCCTAAATATATTTTGTAATAAAATAATTGGAAATATATAAGGAAATTTGCTCTGATGGTCACAAGAGTAACAGTGGACGTTCCCAGTAGTACGTGCAATATTGTGTACGCTATCTTGGCACTAATCAACAGATATTTGATACAACCCCTCATCTTTTTGCTTCTTTTTGCGAACAACGGATTTCGAGCTTATTCTATCGACGATAATTTTCAATATTTTCATTCTATGATTTTGAGACTATCACAAAACTTGCTCTATATAATTAGCTAATGCATTATGCACATTATATTTTGATTGCATTCGCGCATGCGCAGTGAAACATTTTTTAATGAAACTCCTCATTTTTCATCCAATTTTTATTATTTTTCAATTCTGATTGCAGAGTATTATGTACATTGTCGTTTGTCATATTTTCTGTAAAGAACTTTTTTTTTATATTAAGAACTCTGCAAATTATAAGCAAAAAACTTGGCGAAATATGGGACTGTTTTTATAAAAACCTTAATTTCTCTACGAGTATACATGCTATCCTCATAAAAATGAACACAGTATATTACAATAAGCCATTTATTAATAATCTCGAGTTTGAAGGTTTTTGCTACATTAGTTTTTACAGGGTTATCCAAAAGATATTAGTTCCTTTTCAATTTGTTGACGGTCCCCTATGGGGTTTCGGGGAAAAAATCTTCGGAAATATATGACCTATACTATACTGTTTACACACCTGCAGTTTCAGGTTAATTCCTCATGCATTTTTCTAGATATTTAACAAAACGTCTAAAATCGCAAATGGCCGGTCACCTTTGGCCATATAGTGTATATCGCACAAACCGCAGTTTTAGAACGTTTTTTGCTCTTGCATCCTTTTAATTTCGAATTTTTGGAAAACTGTTCTTGGTGATCATTTACATTTCTAGAGTAACAGCCATGCCAAACTTAATGTATCTAGCTCTAACAATTCCTAATAAATCATAATTAAGGCTATGTAATGCTGCTAGCATTGTGTAGGGATAATATACGTAAGTAAAAAAGTGTGCAAAAAGACGTCCGTCTGATATTAGCCTTAGATCGTTTTCAGACCGTTTTCCGCTCATTTCATCCTTTTTAAATTGAATTTTTTTTAGGAACCGTTCTTGAGCATTTATACATCCCAACAGTTATCACCATGCCAGATTCTAACCTCCTATACAAAATGTATCACACAAATCGCAATTTTAGAAAGTTTTTTTTTTTTGCTCTTGCAACCTTTAAAATTTCGAATTTTTAAAAAACTGTTCAGGGCATGCATTTAAGTCTCTAAATTAGCAACCATGCCAAATTCCATGTTTCTAATCGTTGTTTTACCGATGTAAAATATAGCTTATGTTGAAACGGAGATAGTCACCATACTTTTGCCATTATTATTAAGGTTTCACTCTACGCTTAAAAAGTAAAATCGGAATTATTATAAGATCATTCGTGCGTCTTATTTTTCTGGCGGTCAGCAGGGGAGTTGAGGGCACTCGGTGTACCTAAGCGACGTAGAATCTTCCAAGGATTGTCGGTAATGATTTTCGAAAAAATGTGTTTGTAATTTGCCGAGATATTAATTAAAAACCCATGTAGAAAACAACGGTACGGATCAAAACAGTGTTGCTACTTTGCGACTCCCTTTCGAAGCGTGCTTGGCACAGTGCCAAGTTTAAACTTTGTATAAGATCTTTGTTTTAGGTAAGGGGAAACATAGTGATAAGCACTTTTTATTCCAACTGAATTCAATTATTGAAGGCAAATATTAAAAAGATAATTCATGTAATAATTCCAAGACATTAAAAGTCAGTAATTTTGAGACAAATATTGCTTATAATTCAATAAATAATTCATTTATAAGAAAAAAAAACTTTTCGATTAGAAATCATTTCAATAATTATGTCTGAATATGCTTTTATTTTTAAAAATGAATAGAAAAGTTTCACGTTATTAAGCGTACTTTTTTTTTATTCCTTTAAAATTGTCCACTATTACATGAAATATGATTTAGAAGTGACTTTTCGTGAGAATATCTGCGACCTCTTTCCGAAGCGTGGTTGGTCTCTACCAAGTTCAAACTTTGTACAAAGTCTGTGTTTTAGAGGGAGAAATATTCATCGGTTTTCATTCCAGTAAAATTAAATTATGGCATGTGGTATTGTTATGTGTACGCAAGTAAATATTATCTTTGAACAGTTCTGATATTTTGTATGGAACCCTTTGTATGCGAGTTAAGTTCGCACACGACCGTCCGTTAAATCCGTTCGGTATTTCCAAAAGAAACCCCTACAGTAAAAAAGGTTACTTCTTTATAATATTAGTACAGGTAAGACTTCAGTTTGAACCCGGATATTTTTAGAGAACTTTAACAATAGTAAAGATGTTTTAACGAAATTTTCAACAGATTTACGTTACTTAATGGCAAATTCGATGTCATGTAAAGTACTGGAAGTGCACAAAAAAAAAAAAACCAATAAAATACCATGTTTAATATCAACTACATTCCAAAATATGGATTATCTAACTGAGCACTAATTGGAAGTAAATGATGATAAATTCCACCAATTTTCGTGATGTTGTTACATTTGACAAAAGCACGGTAAGTATATTGAAAATTTTGTTAAAATGACTTCATTATTATTAAAGTTAAAAACAAGAATTCGAGATTGTCTTGGAATGAAATCCTGTGTATTTTGGGTTGACCAAGTGGAGTGGAATTATGTTATTTTCTATGCAAAAATTATTTGCTGGACTGTTGTACACTTACAACTCTTACAGTTTGCCTCATCATCTTTAAACACTTTTTATAAATCTAACCTAGTTTGGAGTTATTTCATTGGTGCATTTTATGTTTTTTAACTCTAATACTGTAAGCGCTGTTTAAATGAAACACAACCAATGCAACTGCGGTTAAAAAGCATTATGATTTGATTCATTAAAAAGACAGATTATATTAACGGGTGATTCAAATAACCGGCGAACACCTTCATCAAAGAAACTCAAAACCCCCCCTAGAACCGGATTCTGGCTGCGCCACTGCTTGTATATAATGTATATAATAAACTATAAGTAATATTATAGTTATGCATTCTTCCTTAGTTAAGAGTAATTAGTTATATTATAAGAGAACGGCGTTATAATACCAACACCATACCAAAATGTATGCTATTGCGCTATTTATTTCAATCCTAAACGTGCAAAGATTTTTTGTTGCTTTTCCAGTATACGGATCTTGGCGAAATAGAGAAAATAGCCTTGGCGGAGATGGAAATTTGGAAACATATTTTCTGGCAATCTATTCGCTGTTTCATTTCATATACACAAGCATTTTTTTAAATGTTTATACAATTTATTTAACATAAAGATGCTATTTATCTAATTTTATACAGAAACAGAAGTAATTTCTATATAAAAAACATTAATGATATACATATATAAACCAAAAAGAATTCACCAAGTTTGTTTTCTTAACTGTTTATATCAACTGGCAAAAAAATCTCACTTTCTGATGCCCGAATTGCACCAAGCTGTTAAAAAAAACCGCCAAGGCGCCTATAGTGGAAAAGTACCCAATTTAATTGCAAACTGTGCCAAACATTATGGCTTGCTATTTATTGAACGCGAATTTCTTTTGGCATTAATTATTATTTAATCGTAACACTGCAAAAAATTTGGTACTACTTTCAGTTATCCCGTCGACCAATTTCACCAAATTGTATAAATCGCCAAACCTATCGCCAATTTAAACAAATTCACAGAATTTTTATTTTAAATAACGAAAGAACATATAAATTAGTATAACATTAATAAAATACAAATAAAACGTCGAAATAAAAATCACTTGATGATGTAAACACGCGTAACTTGCTTAAAAAGTCATGTGAATGTCAATTTACGATCAACCATTATTGACATTTAATCTTATAGTTTGGCGATAGATTTTTGGTCGACGGGATAACTAAGTAGTTACAAAAAATTTAATTTACTGTTTTTTGAAATTGAAATTATTTTTTATTAGTAAGTAAAATGAAGTTATAACTTCATTTTTCGCTGATTAAAAAATGGAAATGTTTACTGCAGTGCTAAAAGATACTTAAAATTTCATGTGCGTAGTTTAAATGGCGATTTTGAAAAAAAAAATTATAATATTGGAATCCACACCAAATTGGCTCATTTTACCGATAATATTTTGGTTCAAAATGAAATACATTTGTTGTAGACATAATCGTAAATCTCAATACTGGCCGATTGAAAAGTCTTTAAAATTATTCAGCAGCGACAACGAGAAATAACTAGCAGTTTCATAAATTTTAAGAATCAATATTCTTATCTATGTATCCACTTCTGCTTCTACTATATATACGAGAGTAAAATGGAAATGGGAAATTCGTCCCGGCTGCATACAACTTGAGCTCATCTGAATGGATTTTGATAATCGAAATGTTAGTTGCATAATTTTTTAGGGACGATTTTAGCATATAACATATCGTTCTACGTTGCTTATACATAGAATTATACTTTAAAGTTATATAATCAGATGAACACGATCATGAAAGATTAGCCTTTTTAAAAGTTTCAGGCGAATGGATTTCAATTGAATTTTCACTGTTAGTTAGAGAATTTTTCAGGCAGGGTTTTAGTATATACTATACCCTTCTGCATCGCTTAATAATAGAAATGTGGTGGAAAGTTCTATAATCAGTTGGACCCGATTATGAAAGTTTAGCATTTTTAAAAAGTTCTACAGAACGGATTTTAATAGGAATTCCATTGTTAGTTAGATACCTATTCAGATATGGTTTTAGTATTTTGTATATTTTTCTACGTTGCTTAGTCATAAAGTAATGGCGGAAAGTTCCATAATCATGTGAAACCGATTATGAAAGATTAGACTTTTCAAAAAGTTCTAGATGGCGGATATTGACAATACTTGCTTTGTTGATTAGACAATGTTTGGGCAGTTTTTAGTTTATTGCGTATCGTTCTACGTTGCTTAGTTATAGAATTATGTGTGAAAGTTCTCTAATCAGATGGACCCCAATATAAAAGATCAGCCTTTAAAAAAAGTTTTACTGGATGGATTTTGTCAGTTTGTTTGCTTGCATTATTAGTTAAATAATTTTTCAGGGTTTGTTTTATTATATTGCATATTGTACTATCAGTCTTTACCAAATCCTACTGTGATTGATCAACTAAAAGGGTTAAGACCTTAATAGCTGAAAATTTGTCTGCACATTAGAAAATATAATAGCACAATGGCGTTCATACAGTTTTCAGCAGTGCGAAAGGACATTCTAGGTAAGGTTCCATACTGCTTTAAATCACAATGTCAAATTCACTGATACATTTTGTTTGATTCAAGGTTCATTTGGATAAACAGACCAGCGCAGCGGGCTCAGCCTGCTAGTTTTAATATATTACATGAGTGGGGTAAAATAATTTTGAAAAATCCTCTTTCCTGAGGCGACACTTAAAATCTTGAAAACACATAATTTGCAGTGCGGTTTTGTTATTAACAATAGCACTCTAATATTAAGAGATATGGAAGAGCTTAGGAGGGCTAAAATAAGAGAAACATTAAAAATAAAGGACAAACTGACGCGAAATTCAATAGAAAACTTCTATATCAACAATTGAAACCAGAACTGATAACTTAAACCACTATGCCTCCTAACCCATATTGTTTAATAACAAAAGCGAATGGAAAAGAACATGTACTCCTTTGGGAAATTACGACTTACACCAGAAGCGCGGTAAGTTTGACTCTTCTAAAAGCTTTCTTTCTCTCTCTCTCTCTCTCTCGCACTTCGAGATATATTTTCTGGATGCAAACTGCTCGTTTACCTCGAGAGATCTCTGCTCGATGCTAACTGCTGGCTTACCTCGAGATACCTCATCGATTGTAACTCATCGCTTCCCATTGTCACTTCTCGTTTCCCGCTCTCGGTCTCTTTTCAACATTTTATATGACGTTGTTGAGAATGAGATATCAATTTTCGTCCTTTCTCGAAATGTTACTCTCGATGATTGTCATTTCACGCTCGGCCAAGAAGGGCCGAGAAGAGATATCGAGGGACAGCTGGAGAGAGAAATAAGCACAATGGCGGATGTAAGAGGGGAGGCGAAGGGGCGATCGCCCCCCCCCCCTTGGGCTAATAAAGGGTTTGCAAAACGACATTATGCATCCTCACGGGAATTAACCTGGGGCGAAGCTCGAGCCTGGCGCGACCCGGGTCGGGTCGCGCCAGTTTAAATCCACGAGACTCGGTCTGGGTCAGGTCTTCTCTCTTTTAGAGCCGGGCCGTGCCCTGATCCTAAATGTTTCTGACTATTCGGGTCGGGCCAGACTTCTATTTCTTCCAGGTCGAGCTTGGCCTGGACTTAATTTTCCACAAAGGTCTGCACTGGCCAAAATTTCCTGGTCGGAGCTCGGCCCGGAATATAAACTAAATGTTCGGTACGTGTCAGCTCGTATAAGCATTACTGGCCCGGCCGCGACCCGTACACTCCTCTAAATTCTCCCCCCTCCCTCTCCGAGCCCAAGTTGATCTAGCATCTTACTTATTTGTTATTCGTAAAAATTATATTTATGTTGTACATTTGTTTACGGAAATCATAAGAGATTAAATTTTATTTGATAATTTACAGAGATGCATTTTTTAAAATCTACTTTTTTTCTTTGCAGAGATTTAAAATTATGATTTTCTTTTATCATCCGTATATTTCATTCTAAACTGATTTTCTTACTGGATTTTCATTTGAATGTAATTGTCTAAGTCATATTTTTACGTAGTGTTTACGTACATAATTGCCTAAATAGTCATTAATATTATTGTTTTCTGTATTCATGAATTTCGAACATAATCTGAAAATAAAATATGAGCATAAGTAAGTGTGCTTTATGAATAATTTTAATTGCAAAATGCGGGCAGGGCTGGAGTCGATTTTTTAGCTTTTATACTGGGTCGGGCCAATAATTTTTTTGTGTGGGTTGGACCTGGTCTTTGGCCTGGAAACTTCAACCCGGATTAAACCTCTAACTGACATATCGAAGCCAGCTTTAATTTTTTAAATGCTTCTTTCAGCCATCATCCCATAGCTACTAAATAAACCGGGTGTCCTAAAATGGACTGACTGATTTTAAAATTCAATAAATTGCAAATGATGACAGCTATTAAAAAATACTTGCAGGAGGATTATGTAAGAAGTCAGGAACAGGGGTGATTCTGTTCCGAATTTTCCGAAGATTTAATTCTCTCGCAGCGTACCCCGTGATTTCCACGGCCAATGTAACAGTAGCAAAATTTGCGCAACCCGCAATTTCCGCAGCAAATCTTTTTTTTTTTTTTTTTTTTTTTTTTTTAATGATCTAATTCTATTAAAAAAAAAAAACTCCTTCACAAAGATTTCGGACATATTCTAACTCTAAACATATGATTTTAACTCTAAAAGATATGCAGATTTTAAATGCGTAATAAAATAAATGCGCAATTTTTAAACCTCTTTGATTAAAAAAAAAAACAAACAAACAAACAAACAAAAAAAAAACACAGCGAGAGGGTTAAGGCATTCGGTTCCGAAAATTAAAAAAAAAATCACCAATCAGAAAATTCGGACATAAAAATAATCACGAATTTTGACAAATGGGCTCTATATAAAATCTTTTTCGTCAATCGTCTGCAGAAAATATCTTCAATTTCGCCAAAGAATCACGAAAAAAAATGCGAATTTGGTCAAAGAACGCGCAAAAAACGCGAATTTGGTCAGAGGGCCGCAGAAAAAACGCGAAATTCTTCAAATGATCGCGGAAAACGCGAATTTCGTCAAACGGCGGTGGAAAACGCAAATTTTGTAAAATAGCCACGAAAAAACGCAAATTTCGTCAAAGGATCGTGAAAAAAATGTATATTTTATCAAATAACCGCGAATTTCGTCGTGGAAAAAACGCGGATTCCTTCAAAGAATCGCGGAAAAAGACGAATTTATTCAAATGATCGCTTTAAAAACGCGAATTTCGTCAAAGGATCGCTGTAAAAACGCCAATTTTGTCGAATGGTCGCGAAAAAAAACGCGAATTTTATCAAAGGGCTGCAAAATTACACTAATTTCGTCAAAGGGTTGCGGAAGAAACGCAAATTTCGTCAAAGGGTTGCGGAAGAAACGCAAATTTCGTCAAAGGGTCGCAGAAGTGCAAATTTCATCAAAGAGTCGTGGAAAAAATACAGTAGTCTCTTTAGAAGAAAGCACACATACATACATCTATGTTTATTATTATAGCTATAGTTTTTAACCTAAATTAATATACTGAACTAACTTTGAAAAAAAAAAACAACAGGTTAACCCAAACCCAGTTTCAGGAATCTACACTCAGCCTGAAATCGATCCGAATCGAAAACAGCCAACCCGACCTGCAACACAAAATAATTAGTGCCAGGAGGGAATCCCGCCCCCACCCCCATCTGCTGTAACCTTTCATAAAATTTGCTTTGAATTTCAGATTTTTTTTTTTTTTTTTTTACTCAGAATTACCCCTGATCAGGAGTTTTTTTTTTCTTTTTACTGCGATTCTTTATTTTAGTCCTGGAGGAGGTAGGCCGGAAATCGGGCCCCGATTTAACGACTATTGTTTGCAGCGCCATCTATCGCTGCTAAAAGTAAGATCAAGAATCGCAATAAAATATCTTCTGACGTCTTACATAACACTCCTGCAAGATTTTTTTAAATTGCTGTCACCATTTGCAAGTTACTGAATTTAAAATCCGTCGGTCCATTGTAGGTCACCCGGTATGTTTTTTAACAAATTTCAAAGCATTCTTTACTGAATTACAACTGATCTTAGATATAAAGAGACAAGCAGTCTTATACCAAATTAGTATTTTTGACATAATCCTGAAGATTAGTATTCCTAAATAATTATTTGGGAGTGTCCGTTATGGAGCTTTTACAGTATGTAGTTTTTATCCTAAAAAATAGTTAGATTTTCTTTACAAACATCAGGTCAATCGAGACCTTCTCACAAGAGTGAAAATCCAATCCGAAACTGACCCAAACCCGAAATAATGTATGTCAATCTGCTCCAAACCCAACGTGGTAGGCGCAGCTAAAAAGTAGAAGTCAACCCGAACCGCAGCAGAAAAGTAAAAGTCAACCGGGTACAAACCCGACCCGCAGCAAAAAGTAGAAGTGAACCAGACCCAAACGCGACCCACAGCCAAAAAAGTATAAGTTAACCCGACCAGCAGTAAAAAATAGAAGTCAACCGGACTGAAACCTGACCCGTAGCAAAAAGTAGAAGTAACACAACCCGCAGTGAAAAAATTAGCCCCGACCAGCGCATCAGATTGAAGTTTCCAAATTTCTAAAATCGCCCCCTCCCCTTGAGGACTCTCCAGATCCGCCCTTGAATAAGCATGACAATGAGCTGTGAAATGAAGCTCTGATTTTCAAAGTTTCTCTTATTTTAGCCCTACCAAGCTGTCACATACCTGGAGCCCACCGATAAATATTATTTAATATTAAATATAAAAATTTCAAAGAGGAAGGTAGGTCGGGTGAATTCCGAGGACGTGAGAGTGGACCCATGCGGGACGCAATTTAAAAAAATTTACCAAACACTTCCTGTGACATATCATTGAAAAGCCCTTTGACAACTCTTTCATATTATGAACCTTTCTTCCCCCGAAGGTTAAATTCGGGGGGTGGGGAGGGGGCGAACAAATTTTTTAAACCGTCGCCGATTTCTATAATAAATTTAAATATCATTTTAGATGTGGGTTTTTTATGCAGTCTTCTGGTAACTATTATTCATTGAACATAAAAATTTTAAAGCGGGGGCTGCGTGAATTTCGACGCGGAAGAGTGGGCCCACGGGCGGAGGGAGGGGGAGCAATTTTCAAACTTTTGTTGGACCCGTCATGTGATATGTCATCGGAAAGCTCTCGGATGACTCTTTCATATAACGAGACTTTCTTCCTTTCCTCCCCAATTTAGCCCCCCACCGCGGGGGGTAGTTCTTTCCGTTTTCATCATTTTAGATCGGATTATTTTATGGAGCCCTCCGATAAATATCTACTTATAATAAAATCTGTGTGCAGGAAACTGTCGGAACGATGCCGGTGCGAACCACTCTGGTCTGCGAATCGACCGTAGATAAACGCCATGTTAGGTTTAATGGAAAACATATCCAAGCATATGACAGCTAAATGATATTTTTTCTACTTGAAATCATGTCTGTTCAGCATACTTTCACATTAAGCATATGTATATCATATCCGTTTATAATGTATTAAGTTCTAAATTAAAATTAAACTAATATAAACGTAGAAATCAGATCTAAACAAACGATACTGTTGCCATTCAGATTCAAATTCCAGCAAATCTACAAACAAATGAATGACTCTTTGAACGCTTCATTAAAAAAAAAATACAGGTTAACGCCGATGCTGGTCTTAAAATATTTGAAAAGTACATTAAAACCTTTTAATATTTTAACTTTGTTTAAAACCTTCAAAAACTATCCGATTAAGTTCTAAATTTAAGGTCCAAACCAACAACAACAACAAGTTCTAAATTAAAAATAACGGATAACTATCGCCATCTGGTGGAGAAAAGGTTCGCAACTTTCGCTCAAGACGGTCCATGCAAGCACATTGCATTACATGTATTTTTAATTTATTCAGAATGATTATTCTTTTGCCCAAGTTCAGAGTTCCTGTAACATTTGTTTTCTGTCTTATATGACAAAGTAAAGATTATCCGAATTTGAATATCTAAAACTTTCGAATGCATTTACAATAAAGCATTATTTCAATGGCACTAGGGACAATTTTTTCTGTACCAAAGGCTGCGAGCAGCGCCTCTGTAGGCCGTTTTAATTCCCAATGAATTAGGAGCTTATGTTTCTTGATATAATTCTTTTGGCGTCAACTTTCTGTTGTAATCGTACATTTTTTACAATGCATTTTATCAGATTTGAAGACACTGCAAATAAAATGAATATTTCTTACCTGTACAACATATTTTAATTATCTTGCATATAAAATTTTGAATTTTAACATAGTTTGTAGCGAAAAAAGAAAAGTCACGCTAAATAACAAATTTTTAATGTAGAGGGAATCTAAACAAGCATTTTCGTCATAGAATGTGTTGCTGGAAATGGCGCGTTTGCTGGTGACTAAATTGTAGTTTACATAATTTCTTTGTTCTAATCATAAAAAAAAAAAAAAATCAAAGGATAATACTTTTTGTTAACAAAATGCATGAGGCATCTTATTATTATTATTATTATTATTATTATTTTAAAGGCAGAAAAATATTTTTTAAACTATTGGTTTGAAGATTTATCACTTTCCGTCATTTTTGACGGGGATTATACACTGGTTATTTATAATATATGAAATTTCAGGACACTTTTCTAAATTTAGCCGAGACTCCTCATGTGACATGTCGTTGCAAAGGTCTGTGACTAATTGATGTTAAGCACCTACGGTGTCCGTCCCTCCACACTTTGCACCCCGGGGGGCACTTTTCCAAATTTAGCCAAGGCCCCTCATGTGAGATATCGTTGGAAAGGTCTGTGACTACTTATTGATGTTAAGCACCTCCGGTTACAGCCCCCCCCCCCCACACACCGGGGCACATTTTTTCAAATTTAGCCAAGATCCTTCATGTGAGATATCGTTGGAAAGGTCTGTGACTATTTATTGATGTTATGCACCTACGGTGTCCGTCCACCCACTTTGCCCCCCGGCGGCGCTTTTCCAAATTTAGCCAAGGCACCTCATGTGAGATATCGTTGGAAAGGTCTGTGGCTACTTATTGATGTTATGCACCTCCGGTGACAGTCCCCCACTCCCCCCACCGGGGGACACTTTTTCAAATTTAGCCAAGACCCCTCATGTGAGATATCGTTGGAAAGGTCTGTGACTACTTATTGATGTTATGCTCCTCCGGTGTCCGTCCCCCCACTTTGCACCACCGGGGGACACTTTTCCAAATTTAGCCAAGACTCCACATGTGAGATATAGTTGGAAAGGTCTGTGACTACTTATTTATGTTATGCACCTCCGGTGACAGCCCCCCCCCCCCACTTTTCCCCCCACGGGGGGCACTTTTCTAAATTTAGCCGAGACCCCTCATATGACATGTTGTTGGAAAGGCCTATGACCACTTACTCATGTTATTTACCTCCCGCACTCCTCCCCCCACTGTGCTCCCACGGGGAGGGCATTTTTATAAATTCGGATCCAGACCCCTCAAGTGACATATGGTTGGAAAGGTCTAAAGACCTGTGACGACTTATTTATATTATGCAGCTGCTGTGCCCCTCCGCTCACTCTGACCCCTCCCCCAAGAGATCTGGTCCGAGGTTCGTTCGTTTCGAGATTATATTTTTTACAAGATTTTGTAGTGCGGGCACACCACGCCTGCTATACGGTGCCGTATATAGCGGGTAACCTGTTCGTGATTTCATATTACAAGTTTACGCATAAATTAGAGATCCCGATTAAAAGAGGGGCCCGATAGCGGGCGAAGTCACCTAATCTTTATTAACACCGACTCATTCCAGTTCACCCGCAGGTTATTCTTGATAAATGTATGACGTATATAATATATGATGCATAAAAGCAATTGACAAACTGGAGTCATCGAGAAAAAAATTACACATTCGAAAATTATCGAGATTCCATACAATCGAGAAAATCGAGAAAACATCTCGTTATCGCCCATCACTAATCTCAAGTACATTTTCGTTTATTATGGGAATTTTCAACTGCGCTATATGCGTTTAATTCAACTAACTTTTAACATACTATGTAGTGTGCATACAAATCCATGAATCATATACAGGATGCACAAAAAATTCGAATATTTTTTCCAACCATTGGTGGCAACTGCAGAAATTAGTTTTCAAATGGGTAATCAATTTCCTAAATTGCTTATTCAGACATTTTTCACTTTAACTGTAAAGTTTCATTAAGCATTCTTAATTACTTTTTAAGTACGCAATCCCAAAATCACCAAGTAAAACAAGTATAAAAGTATAAATAGCGTTAACGTCATTTACAGTTTGTTTACAAGCACGCGCAAAAGTCTGTACATCTGTACATTCCCAGACAACTATCAATTTTGGCAGTAAGAAACAAAATTAATGCACTAAACTCCCTCAAATCCGCACAGCTTGGGACCACAGATTGCGCAGATTTTAGAATTTTGCGGATTTCTGCTCATTGCTTTTATTTACATTTTTTAAATAGTAATTTGAATGTAATAATGCAACTGAAATTATAATGAATACTTACAATATAGTAAAATATTAAAATAATTAAGTAAAAGAATAAACTAAAATAATAAAAATTAATTCAATTTTTTAAATAATTAAATTATTAAAATGTAAAGATCAAGTAAATAATTAATAAATGCATAATAAAATATGCATCTTGAATTATTCTATGAAACTTCCCCCGTAAAGGTAATCTATTAATTCACATAAAAATCATAAAATAAGGAAGTTTTATTTCAGGTTTAGCCAGTCTTAATAACCAAACAAGAAAAAAAATCATGCGTTAAGCATACATTATGAAACACTTTCAAACACTTCCTGAATGCTTTAACAAAACTTCGTTATTTAGGGAAATAAGGTAAATAAGATAACTAAATAAATATTTTAGAAAACGCATAAAACATTTTAAAAATTGATTTCAGCAGTTACCGTTCATAGCCAATAATAACTTTATTACACGCCAGTATTTAACTAAAATTTAATTTAAACTAAAACATTCTTAAAACTACTGAAATCACATTCCCAGATATTATCATCCATAGACGGTTATGTATCCAAATCTTTGCGTGACCCAGCATATCATTTTATCTATATTCTACAAACATTTCTTAGTAAACTAAATGCAGTTCAGCGTAAAAATGCATAACTTCTTTTAAAACCAACTTTAAGTAATTTACGCTCATACTCAGTAACCCTTGCAAATTCTTTTGTGTAGCCCTGTATATGAACTATAGCATATATACATACCGTATAGTATGCATAAATATAGTGAAACATAAAAGCGCATAATCATAATTCAAAATGCATTTCCAGCAATCATAGCTTATGTAGAGTACTTCGGACACAATATAGTATCTGAAATATTTTGTGTGTCCCTGTAAATGCTATGCACTTCGTATTATGCATAAAATAACTTACAGTAAACCTCAGCTACGTATATTATATATGAAATAGTTTAACATAATTAAAATATGACGCCAACAAGCCCCCCCCCCCCAAATCATTATGTAACGGAATTCTTTTGTGTTGCCCTGTAAATGAATAATAAAAATTATTCGCACCGCATATTCTTCAGAATGCTTATTTTAGTGCACTTCATAAATGCATATCAATTATTTTATGCTTGAAAGAGTGTAACATCATTAAAAATCATTTGAAAACGATTTTTTACCATTGGCCGTAATGTAATGGAATACTTTTGACTGTTCCTGTCAGGGCCGAAACTAGCCTTTTTTGCACCCGGGGCAAACATGGATTTTGGCGCCCCCGTCCTCTTCCGCAAAGTGTATTTAAGAAGAGAATTTTACTAACTTTCTAATAGCCGACTTATTTTAAAATTTAATCATAAAATATGTAATACGTAATCTACAATGGCGGATCCAAGGTTGAGGTCACAGGGGTCATGACCCCTCTCTGAATGCCAACAAAAACATTCTAAAGATCATTTTTAAAATGAAACATATGCAGGCCCGGACTGGCCAGGTCGGTTGGTCGGCGATTGCCGAGGGCCCCCGGCCCAAGGGGGCCCCGAAAGCCCCCTTCAAAATATAGATATATTACTTTATAATTTGTTACATTAGAGTAATTTTTTGGGATGCAACGGATATCCGGTAAATATCCGATCTCTGGCATATCCGGCTGATTTTTTAGTATCCGAAATACCATCGGATATCCGGCAGAGCACAGCAAAGCGATTATATACGGATAGCAGAAATCTTTTGACACCAAACAATTCAGAAAATCTTTTGTTTATGATGCAAAATCTATACTAATAAAAGAACACATCGCTCTGTGTGTGTGTGCGATGGCTAGCGAAAACTACTGCTCGTAGAAGTCTGAAAATTTAGTTGTGAATAGTCCAAGACAAGAACTGATGCACTTGGGGCTCAGATTTTTAATCTTTTAAGGGCAGGGGCCCCTATAAGTTTTTATGCCCTAAATTGTTAATAACTGTCTCTTTTCCATCCGATCTTCTTCGTTTTTGGGGAAATTCTCTATTCAGTTTCAGCTCCATTTTTACATTTCAGATAAGAACCTGGCACCCTTGGGGCCCGGTACAGAGCTGCTTGAAGTTTTAGTGCACTAAATTGTTAATAAATTTCTTCCTTTTAATACGATCTTCATTTTTGGGATCCTTTTTCCATTTAGTTATTCTCCAATTTCTGCATTCTAGTTAAGACTCTGGGCCCGTTTAGGCCCGTAGAGGCCAGTCAAGGGCCCCTTGAACTTTTTGTGTGCCATGCATTTTTCACCCCCTAATTTTTTTCACCTTCTCAATACGTAATTTTAAAGCTGCGTCTCGGACTCATCTCTCTAGGCCCTAGGCCAACACCCACATATTTTTATTGGGGCCCTATGGCCCTTTTTTAAACATTTCTCCAACTTTTGCGCATTTCTTTAAAATTATATTCTGATGCTATTCATACTCTATGCTTAATTTTGACTAATCGACGATCTAAAATGCTAAGTACTAAAACGTTTTAACATGTTTTCATGTTAGGGCTTTGTTCTCAATTATTAGTTGACCCCTTTTGAGCGCCTATTATAGCTCCCTTAAAAATAGTCCTATTCACCAGCTTCTTTTTCTAACAACTTCTTAGGTTCACCAGCTACTACATAAACAAAAAAAAAAAAAAAAAAAAAAAAAAAAAAAAAAAAAATCAGATTTCAGCTATCACCAATTTTAAATATTAATCGCCTTCATGGGGCCCTTGGTGCAGCTTCTTTAAAAATGATCCAAATTGCTTGCAATTTTCTTTAGCATAGTTCTAGCGTCCTCTAATTACTTTAAAAACTATTAAAATATCTTTGTACCCAACTACATGCCACTTAAGTGCCTAGCCCCTTGGGGCCCGGTACAGGTCCCCTTGAAGTTTTTGCACCATAAATGTTAATAAATAGCCCCCCTCTTAATCCGATCTTCATTTCTGGAACCCTTTTTGCATTTAGTTACTCTCCCGTTTCTGTATTCCAGTTAAAATCCTGTGGCACCCTAGGGTCCGATCCGGGGACCCCTTGAACTTTTTGTGTGCCATGCACTTTTCACCCCCTAATTTTCTCACCTTCCCAGTGCATAATTTAAAAATTGGATCTTGGACTCTTCTCTCTAGACCAACACCCTCATGTTTTTATTGGGGCTCTAGGGACCATTTTTAAGCACTTACACAATTTTTGCGCATTTCTTTAAAATATTATTCTAATGATTAATTCATACCCTATGCTTAATTTTGACTATAATTGAAGATCTAAAACGCTAAGTACTAAAACGTTTTAACATGTTTTGATGTTAGGGTCCTTCTCTCAACTACACTGTAAAAAAAATTCTGTGAAGTTACTAAAGTTTTTCTAGGAAACTGGGATTCCTAGAACTTTTCGTGTAACGTCAACAACAAAATTTCATGTAACAGACACACTTTTGTGCCGAAAATCAAAAAATCTGTAAGGTTACTAAGAATTTTTTTGGAAACTGGGATTCCGAGAACTTTTCATGTAACTGCAGCCAGGGTTACAAATAAAAGTTTAGTAAGGTTACTGAAATTTTCGCAGATTCATTTGTAAAGTTACAGATTTTTGTAGCTTTACAAAAACTAGTTTTGTAGATTTGCAGCTTTTTTCGTACAGTTACAGGTGAAAGTTTAGTAAGCATGTATTTTTACATCTGTAGAACTACAGATTTTTTTTTACAGTGTATCAGTTGGGCCCTTTTGGGACCCTTATTATAGCTCCCTTAAAAATGGTCCGATTCACTAGCTTTTTTTTTTCTAATAACTTCTTAGATTTTCCAGCTACCACCAATTTTTAATATTAATCGCCTTCTTGGGGCCCTTGGTACAGCTTCTTTAAAAATGATCCAAATTGCTTGCAATTTTCTTTAACATAGTTCTAGCGTCCTCTGATTACTTTAAAAACTACTAAAAATATCTTTGTAACCAACTACATGCCACTTAAATCCCTGGCTCTTGAGGCCCGGTACAGTGCCTCTTAAAGGTTTTGCACCATAAATTGTTAATAAATTGCTTCCTGTTAATCAGATCTTCATTTTTGGAACCCTTTTTCTATTTAGTTATTCACCCGTTTCTTTATTCCAATTAAAATCCTGGGGCACCCTAGGGTTTCATATTGCCCGATCCGGGTTCCCTTGAACTTTTTGTGCGGCATACATTTTTCACCTCCTAATTTTCATGCATACTCAATGCAAAACTTTAAAATTGAGTCTTGCACTCTTTTCCCTGGATCAACACCCTCTTCTTTTTACTGGATTCTAAGACACTGTTTTAAGCATTTCCCCCCTATTTTTTGCGCATTTCTTTAAAATTTTATTCTAATGATTAATTCATACCCTATGCTTAATTTTGACTAATTGAAGATCTGAAGTGCTAAGAACTCAGACCTTTTAACAAGTTTTCATGTTAGGGCCCTGCTCTTTACTATCAGTTGACCCTCTTTGGGGCCTTTGTTATAGGTCCCTTAAAAATGGCCCGATTCACTAGTTTTCTTTTATTAACAACTTCTTAAGTCCTTCTGCTACTATATGAATAACAAAAAAAATTCTCAAACTTCAGCTACCACCGATTTTGAACATTAATCTCCTTCTTGGGGCCTTTTGCTGCAGCTACTTTAAAAATTATCCGATTCTATTGCAATTTTCTTTAACATAGTTTCAGCATCCTCCAGCTACTTTAAAACTGCTAAAAAATTTTCTTACACCGAACTACATTCTAAGACCATGGGCCCCAGGCCCGGTCTTTCTTTATACCCCAGATACCACTTTTTTCGAACATTAATGTCGTTTTTCAGCATCGATTTAGGTTTACACTCTACAGCCGTAAATTAAAAATCGCATTACTTTAAAGGTAACTTTAGATAAGGGATTTCATCCGTTTATTAAACATCGTGTTAATGTTAAAAGTAATTCATGAAATTCACAAGGGGAGGGGGGCCTCTTCCACCCCTTGAGGGCGCATTCTTTCCTCGGATTCTAAGGGCCCAATTTCAACGGGATTTGGTTCATTCACCTTAAATTACAACTCAGCTACTTTCTGTATTATAAAACTTTATTTTAGACTTCAGTTACCAACATTTTCTAACATTAATGATGCATTCATTTTTTGGATTCTATGGGCTTGATTACAACGAGGTTTGGCTCACTCAACTTGATTTTCGATTGTCTCCGGCACGTGCGGAGCACTTCCGGTACATGCTGCCTTAGGAAGCGGGGACCCAGGTTACAGGTTCGTTTGGAAAGAAGTTTGTTGGGAACACACTACACGCTCCGAATTCGGGGGTCTCCGAAATTAGGTTCATTTAAAAAGAATTTCAAAAGATATAAAATCAATAAAACTTTAGTTTTGTTTAAGGTTATTATTTACGGACCCCGGGCAACGCCGGGTGGGTTTGCTAGTATAAAATATAGTAAGTTCATCCCTCTCCATGAGTAAAAGGTAACTCTCGAAAGTTAAAAAAATTGCCAGCTTTCCTAATATTGATATTTGAACTCTTTATAATAATTAAAGAATTTACGTTTACATCTTTTAGAAAATTGTACCTTTACTTTCAGATTGTACAATAAAATTTGAAGTTGTAAAAATTTGACTTATTAATTTTCTTTCTTTCTTTTAAGTTAAACAATTAAAGAGACCTATTTTTACTTTTGTTTTTTAACTTGTATGTTAAAAAAAAACTTTACACTTATTATTTTTAATAAAGGGATTTTAATGACTAACTTCTGTTTCATACCTGTATAAAACTACAAGGGAAAGTATAACCTTTATTATAAATATTTAAAATGAAAGTAATTTTCTTTTTATTTATAAATATCAAAGTAGTTTAACTTAAAATAAAAATAAATGTGACTTAAAGTAAAGCAGTAATTGTAGTAACAACAGTAATTTAAATAATTAAAACAGATAAAAAACATCAACTAAACTTCTGTTTGGAGAAAATAACTCTTGTCTATACCCATGGGTATAATAGTAGATATTTTATGCTTTAAAATGTACATATTTTCTGTGAAAATACTCTACAATTATAGGTATATTAATAAATGAGTAAATATTTGTTTGCTTCTGCCAGCATTGTAAAAATAAACAGAATATTTTAATGTTTAAATTATATTTTTTATACAACATTATTAATATACATATATAGGACTTGAATTTCGGGACGGTATGATTCGCGCCCAAAAGGATATTGTGGGCGGGAGGCTTCCGTTCACCAAAAAATCCTTTTCTGAAAAATTTTCTTTGCGAAACGGCGATCAAATCCTGTGACCGACTGACGAATTTCGCAATATTTTCTAAGATCGATCGGCACATTTCAGTTTCTTCTTACAACAGATTTACATAATTCATGATTTTTTTTTCTTTTTTTCGCGTTCCATTGAAAAATTTTGCGGATTTTCTTCGCGACCGATTGACGAATTTCACGATTTTTTCTGGAAACCAATCTGCGAATTTCGCAAATTTTTTCTCGTGACCAATTGAAAAATTTAGCGATTTTATTCCGTGATCGATTTGCACATTTCTCTGCTTACGCTTGCGACATATTCATGAAATTCACGACTGCTTTTCTACCGATAGTCTCCTTTTCATGAATGTTGAAAGAGAATTATTTTATAACTTGGGTAAAGATGTTATAGATGAAGTAGCCAGGACCAGTGAAGAACTGGCCAAAAGCTGATTAGTAAACAGCCATTCACAGTCACATCTCGTTTTTTAGTTTGCTGTATCTGTACCAAAGTATTGTAGAGTATTTTTCTTTCTGTTATAAAATCTATTTTACAATTTGTAACAATTAAATCAGAATTAAAGAGTACATTGTTTTTTTTTCAATATGCTTTGTTTTTTATTAATATTGTGTCCATTTATTTACTTAGGTATTACAGTAAAATTTAGGTTATTATGGTTATTATTTAGATTATCATATACTGTGATTTGTTTGTCTAAAATTAAAAATATTTCCCACTCTCATTTTTAAGCAATAAACCACTCGTAATTAACTAGTATACTTATTGTGTCTAGCATGGAAGTAGTTTAGGTACCGTATATAAAAATAATATAAATATTTATTTTGAAAGTAAGTAAACTACATCTGAAAAAGCTTACTTTTTTACTCAATTATTTTCCAAGTGACAAAATAGCTAAATGTGGTTTTTTGGCATGTAAGCTTGATTTTCAAAAAGTAGATATTCTGATAATATATTCCATCTAAATTTTCTACTAAGGGGCCCCTTTTCAGTCTCTAGCCGAGGGCCCCCCAAAGGAGCCAGTCCGGGTCTGAACATACGGTAAAGAGACACTTAACCGAGTTTCCGCTTTAACCGAGCTATTTTCTTCTGATGGACTGATGAAAAATAAATTATGGACATTTTTTTTTTTTTCCCATTCTGACCCAGAAAATAATTTTTCCCAGAAAATTAGAGTTCTAACTTTTTACGACTGCTCTTTCATCTTCACCTAACACTTCATTTATAATGTCTGTTTCATAATAATGGAAGCCATCAGTCTATCAGAAGATGATCCATTCTAAAGGTATAATCCTTCATTTGGCGCCCGGGCACATGCTCCCACTGCCCCCCCCCCTCCTTAGTTTCGGCCCTGGTCCCTGTAAATGAACTAAAATGCTACAAACTTTATTTGAAATAGGGGTCGTGCTATGGTGAACCTTAATAACATGAAAAAATTTCAGGGCAATCCGAGGATATTTACGAGAGTTAGAGCGCGGACAGAGGGACAGACAAACCGAAATCATAAACACTTTTCAACTTTGTTGGAAAGAGTTAAAAAGCTTGATTAATGCATAAATATACTTGGTAAAAAGATTGTGATTACCAGTGATATCAGTAATATCTTAATTTTTTTCAGAAATAAATTTATATTTCCTTCATGAAAAATCATGAGTTCAGTCATATTATCGAGAATTACATGATAAAATACATACAGAATGATACAAAACTAAAACATTCTGCAATTTTGTCTTTACAGCTGAACTGAAAGTTTCATTGTTTACTTTTCACAAAAAAATTATAAATAAATAGACAAATTTACAGCAATAATATCGTTTACACAAGGTAGCGTTATTTCAAATTGTATAGAGATTCGTAGGACCTCTAACAAGACTCCAACTGGCACAAGACTCTGGGTAGCTGCCCTGGTTGCCCGATGGTTGCACCGGCCCTGTCTAAATTTATTCATTTTATATTCCATTGTTGCTTAATAAGTAAGGTAGAGCGGGGCACGTTTACGCAGTGCACTTTTCCGCAACGAGTTATAACTGGCGTGCCACCAGTCATGACAGATTGATGCTGCTCCCTAGTGGGTATTCGCACAGGTTTTTGAGCGTCTGTCGAGCTTCGGTCTTGCATGAAGAAAGGATAATCTGTTTTCTGCCAGGGTGAGTAAATTTTGTGTTGAACTTATTGAGAACTAATAATACTTAGTTAAGGATAAACAAATATATGGACATTAGCAGAATTTTATCCTTTTTTTAGAATTGTATTTGCATGAAGAGAAATGTCATTAATTTTCGTTGCATGTTAAAAATAAATACATACAGGGTGGCGGGGCACGTTTACGCACGTTCAAAAATAAGAAATTACGTAAAAATTTACTAGTTTCTATAGAAGCAGAACAAGAAGACATCAAAGGAAGAAGTGTGAAACCAAAAACTGCAAAAGGGAAAAAGTTTGTACACTCTGGAATAAAGAAAATAGTGAATGAATCTGATGACGAAGATGAAAACTGTGTATGCATTTATTGTTTAAAATCATACAACCAATCCAAAAAAGGTCAAGACTGGGTTCAATGTCTTATATGCAAAAGGTGGTCCCATGACAAGTGTGCAAAAGTAAGTACTTTATTTTTTGTTTGTAAAAACTGTTACAGTGATGATGGAGATGACTAAATAGTTTCTGTTTTTAATTAGCAATAAGTCCTATGTTTTCACTTTAGCCTATAAAAGGTTCTTTAATTAATTATCTTTATTTTATTTTTTAAACAGTGTTTTAAGTTATAAATAAAACATTTCAATTTGATTAAATATTTATTTCACTTACTCCTTGGCATCACTTATTGCGTAAACGTGCCCCACTTGATGCGTAAACTTGGCCCGTTCCCGAGGCACGTTTACGCAAAGGACATGGACATAAAAAAAAAATTTTTACTGTTAAAAACACAAATAGGACAACAACTGAACACACAAATTTTGACTTCATTAACTGCTTTATAAAACCACATTGTCTAAAATTTCCTAAGTTGAAACATAAAAATTAGAAAATTCATTGAAAAAAATCCGCGTAAATGTACCCCTTTCTACCCTACATTGTTATATAATAGCACGTTTTTGCTTGATAGCTATATTCTTTTGAAAGTGTCATGTAACATAATTATCATTAATTTATCCTTTTGAAATATCTCATGTCTCAAGTATCTGTGGCCACTTATTTTATTTATAATTTTCAATTTAAAATTCACACATACAAACGCTACATACCGGAATTGGGATGCAATGTATGTACTTTAACTTTGGCATTTAAATCTTCCTGATCATGCATGATATACAAGGGGGTTCAGGACTGTACGTCAAAAATGTAAAGTCAGGTAGAGGGGACCTAAATAAGCAGATTTCGTGTGGGAATGTGGGTGTGGAAATGCAGCGTTATGGCAGTAGAGGACGCTGTTGAGTTCGGCGGATGAAAGCGCTTCGCTGACTTGAATTGTCATTCCCCGCAGGGATTTCGAGCAACATGCATCGTTACACCAATACGAAGCTTACAGACATGCTTTTTATGCTATGGGGCTGCACTCAGGAAATAGCTCACACACACTGCACGTCTAACAGTTCTCGAGCCCGTTGAAGGACAATCCTCTACTGTGCGTTATATTGCTTCTTTCGCAGCAAGAATTCTGCGATATATTCCAGTGCCCGCAGGGCCCGACTAAGGCTATGAGGGGCCCCAGGGCAAGCATCATTCTGGGGCCCCCCTTCTATATATCTATAGAATTCTTTTGGAATAATGTGGAAGTGGCTAGTACTAAACTTCATAGATATTCTATGTATGAATAAATTCTGTACCCGGTACTGCTCACATCTGTAAACAGGGTATCGTAAAATGATGGTCACAACTTTAAGAAAACATACTAGTAGTATAATAGTTGAAAAAATGATAGACTGGTTGATACGTGTATTTTTTTGCAAAATTTTACTTTGCTTATCAACTTACGTTATAAGATGTCTAAAAGAAAATGCCCCAAATTGAACATAATTAATGGTTTTAACGTGCCACATTGCGCGAGGAAAACGTTAATAAATAATTTCTTTTGAAAACAATAGAATAGTAAGTTGTCATAATAAAATCTTAATCATTAGTTTTCTAATCATATAGTTTGTTTTTGCATGGGTGCAGGGGGTAGTGGAAGTAGAGAGGGGAAGGGCGACCATACTTCTTCCTAAATGTTTGAAAATATATGAATTTTGGTCACTTTTGGCTAATTTTAATAATTTGACACCAATGAAAATCCTGATTACTCTCATGGGGGACCCCCTAAGAAGGGGGTCCCGGGGCAACTGCCCCGCATAAGTCGGACCTGAGTGCCCGTATCACGCCTCGAAGCATAAAACGATTTATTCGTGCACAACTCCCCCTGAAAACGCTCAAATGTTTGGCGATCCAGCAGATTCCTACCTGGGAATCGTTCCATGTTCATGTACATCCTATGAGCAGCCGCTGCATTTCCTTTCGCAGCCCCATACATGAAATGCATGTCAGCAAGCTCCGCATTCGTGTAACAACGCGTGTAGCTCAAAATTCGTGCGGAGAATGACTATTCAAGACAACGAATTGCTTTTATCCACTGAACTCAACAGCTACTGCCTCAACGCTGCATTTCCGCACCCACATTCCTGTACGAAATCTGCTTATTTAGATCCCCTCTACCTGCATTTACATTTTTGACATATAGTTCTGAACCACCTTGTATAGAAAAATAATAACTGCGGTAACATACAAAATACTTAGTGTTAAATTAAAATGAATAATTATGTTATTAGTTATTAAACGAAATATTTTAATTACATTCAATAACGTTATTTATAAATTAATTATTACAAACAAGTAATATAAAAATTTTGTTTTTAAAGTCAATTCCTACTTAGGTCATCAAAAAAAAATTTAATATAATCCCTTAAGCTAATATTAGTTTTTGTTGTATTAAAATATCTCAATTTGTTGATTTTCTATAAGCGAGTAGGTTCACAATGGAAGTTTATGGGAATTTGGCGAAATATTAAAGATATCGTCA
This sequence comes from Maratus speciosus, assembly GCA_963932465.1. NCBI lineage: Eukaryota > Metazoa > Arthropoda > Arachnida > Araneae > Salticidae > Maratus > Maratus speciosus. The sequence goes on along the minus strand of OZ010798.1, from coordinate 187,351,021 downwards.
AGTTGGCGTCACTTTTGGCGACTCATTTTGGTCGCCCAATTTGGCGACAAACTTGGCGGTATGGGCGACAGAACAAGGTCCCCCCCCTATGGTAACCCCCCTTATAGATATGAAGCTGCACATTAAATGCTTCAATAACCAATGGCCGCCATTTTGTCCCCCATGTAAAACTAAAATTAATTAATTAAAATTTAATTAATGAATTAATATTTGAAAAAACTGTATTAACATCAATTGTCATCCAGTAAAAGTTTAAAAAAATTATTTCAACTTGATAGGATGAATAATAGGTATTTTATTAACGATTGAAAATTTGAACAAGATATATATATAAATAAATAAATAAATATAGGGAGAGTGTGAACTAATAGTAGGAATTGAATAATTACCCTTAAGGTTGTTCTCAAATCCAAACTGGCTACTGTCTGACAACATTTAAAATTAATATTTGTTTGCAAACACTTGAAATTAGCAAATGCTCTTATTTACCCACTATGTAATCGCACGGTTGTTTCCATTGTTTAGTAAAAGCAGCAGATACTAATATTCTAGATATTATTATCTCTATAGATCCCGGTAGCAGAAAGTTCCTGACGTGTGACGTGCGTTGCAGATTTTCTTTTTCCTTTTGCAGATTTTTTTTTTCCATTGGATCTTTTTCCAAATTTATATTATGTTTAGTTCTTTATTATTTATTACTAAAACTTAAGATTATTATTGATAAAAATGAGTAAAATGCTTAAAAACATTAAAAGTAAATGATTAATTAATTAAAGGTTCATTTGTAACATTTTACCTGCAGATTATTTTCAGTCCCTGAAAGATCTGTCGCAGACACTTGGAGAATTTTCTGCTATTGGGCTATAGATGAACATATTCATTTCACTTATACGAACTCGAAAATAAAAATCGTTTGCCGTTCCTTGATTTCATGGTTTTCCGCGAAAATAAAATAACTTGTTTCACAATAACTATTTACCGTAACCATTCGCAGTATCTTTACCCCCCCCCCCCCCCTCATCGTCTTTCATCCCATCCACCTAATTAAGAGTTGGCTGCTTTCAACACTTTTGTTTACGGAGCCTTAAATATTTGTTCTTCCGACAGTACTAAAAGCAGAATTAAATTACATTAAATCCATCGCCATATTGATCTTTCGAAAAATGCTGTTGTCAAAGTAAGCTTTTTGATTCAAATTTCCGGACGAGACAGCACAGGTAAAGGAAAAAACTGCTGTCTAGAGACAATAATCGTTTATAACTCAGAATATAATTTGTTTGTCGAAAAATGGAAAAAACCATTCGATCGCAAATCCTTTTCTCAGAAGTCTTTATGAAGTGTTGTATTAGCAGTGCTAGCAATATGCTACTCACACACTATAAAAAACATTGAAATTATACGTAAGTTTTTAAAAATATGATGAAGAATGTAAAAATAATACAAAATAGTTTAATGAATAAATTAAAAAACCCTACAGATGAAATATTTATTTAAAATTTATTATTTTAATTGCATACATCCAAACTTCATCCATTCTGCCTGAGATGGTGAAAGTGGAAATTTTTTATCTGAAAATTAAATAGACTTTTGTCTCCTGAAATGAAGAGGGAGAAATTGTCATACAATATTTATAGGAGATAAAAGTGGAAGAATTTAACCCTTAAATGCCTGATTTTTCCAAAAATCATTGTAATAATGTTTTTCGGCTTTCATTTTTTAAATAAATCATTGGAAAATACTTAAAAAAATCATATTTTGTTTTAAGTACGGTTTACGGATAAAAAACAGTTTGTTACTAATCGGCAATAATACTGGTCTTTAATTGAAAAAATATTTTTCCTTGGTAAATTTCTATAATATTACACACACAAGAATTTTAGGAACTATAATAAGAAATAAATTTTACTTGCTCACTGCAGAACAAAATAGGGTATTTCGCAAGCATCCAAACAAAACAAAAAGAACACATGGCAGCAATTGAAAAAATAAATCTATCTTTATTCTTAAACAACACAAGTGTTGCCATCTACATGTTAAAAATCGATTTAATAATATTTTCAGAATGTATTTTATTGGCAACATTAGGCATTATAGCTTCAATATTATTCTAATAGTATTTTAGAAGCCTAAATTGGGTATGTTGCCGAAAAGCAACACTCGGCATTTAAGGGTTAACCACATGATGAAAATAGAAATGATAAATCTGCATCTGGCTGTTTTAGACAATTACTTTTGACAATACGTCTCATATAAATATTTTCTCTACAGACTGGATGCAATAATGATCTCATAAATGTTGATTCAGAGCAAATGGTTTTTGTCATATGTTTTATACTCACGGGTTGTTACAGAAAAATGACATTTTAAAGTACTTCTAAGTGAAAATTATTTTTGACAGACATCACATACAAATAAATTCTAGACCAAATGGATTCGAAAGTGAGCTTTTAGCGCTATTCTTTGGAAAAATTATTTTTCGCATACACTGCACACAAATAGTTTTGAATCCGTATGGAGATGAAGAGGATGATTTAATCTTGTTCCATTTGCAAACGAATCCTGACATAAGGTAGTTTTTTAATGATATTTTAACCCTTTATGTACTGAATTATGAATTCATAAAAACTTTATCTCCTAAAGCATTTTTCGTGAATTGCTTAAACTACATTAGAAGATTTACAGAATCATTTAATAAATTTTAGAGGGATTTTGTGCAATATTTTTAACGCCACTCAAATCTTTTATTTTAAATATTTTCCTTAGTATTTTGTAGAATTGGGAAATGTACAAATATAATGTTCTTACTATAGAAATATTTCCGAATTGAAAAATCCCCCCCCCCCCCACCACCACCACCAAACGCCAAGAAAAGTGAAAAGATGCGAAGGCAAAAGAAATCACCCTTTTAAAGATATTTTTGTCTTGTGTAACCAATAATGCTTTTGGAACAAGATAAAGTAATGTATCTATAACTCATTTTGAACCGTATTACAACTAATCGATGTATTAAAAGAATTTTATAACAAGTTATTTTAATGGTACTTATAAGTATCGTCAGTAGATAAAGGATTAATAGAAAATTATTTTCCACATACAGAAGATAGAAAGGGATTCATTAATGTATGGCTGCGAAAGATGATCATGTAAATATTGGTTCAATGCAGAAAATTTTGAGCATACACTTTACACAAATGGTTTCTCATCTGTGTGGACATGAAGAAGGTGATATCTGTAAGTTCTTCCATTAAAAAACGACTTTTTACACACATCACATACAAACGGTTTCTCGCCAGTGTGAGTATGAAGGTGATCTCTTAAAGAGTTTCTTCTAGAAAATGATTTTTGACAGACATCACATACAAATGGTTTCTCTCCTGTGTGACTGCGAAGGTGATCTTGTAAATGTGTTTTCTGTTTAAATGATTTTTGACATAAAGTGCACACAAATGGTTTCTGATCTGTGTGGACACGAAAATGAGAATTTAAATTCCTTCTATTCGCAAATGACTTTTTACATACATCACATACATATGGTTTCTCTCCCGTGTGGATTCGCAGATGATCTTGTAAATGTGTTTTCAGTTTAAATGATTTTTGGCATACACTACACGCAAAGTCTTTTGCATCTGAATGGGCATAAAGATGGTATTTTAAAGTTTTTGAATTTACAAAACACTCTTGACATACATCACATACATATGGTTTCTCACCAGTGTGCATTCGAAGATGATTTTTTAAATTAGTTTCTCTAGAAAATGATTTTTGACATACATCACATACAAATGGTTTAGTGTGTATGCAAAGGTGATCTGTTAGTCTACTTTGAAATGCAAATGCTTTCTGACACACATCACATACAAATGGTTTCTCTCCAGTGTGAATTCGAAGGTGATCTTTTAACGTTGTTATTTTAGAGAATGATTTTTCACATATTACGCACACATGTGGTTTCTCTCCGGTGTGGCTGCGGAGATGTTCTTTTAATTGTTGTCTCTTTCCAAATGATTTTTGACATACATTGCACGCAAACGGTATTTCATTAGTGTCAGTAGGACTGCATTGATTACAATCTAAAGACATGTCATGAAACTTCAGATGCCCTTAAAAGCATTAAAACTAAAATTTTGTAGACGTGCATGCCAATGTTTTTTCTTCTTTGGTATGGAAAACGATCACAAACCAATTTCACAGGAAAGCAGAAATCAGACATTAATGTCTGTAGATCTTTAATTCTGAAGAATCTGCAAAAGAAAGTTTAAAAAAAAGTATAAAACATATAGAAGCATAAAGTAATAGAACAATTATTTTTATAAACATGCAAAGTTTCTAAAATGAATAACAGAAGATTTTTTTAAAAGTATTTTTAAGATATCGCAATATATCGACATTTTCATTCTTTTAGACTCATAGTTAAAGCTACACATTAGCAACAATGCACACTAATGTAATCAACAAAAATTTCCATAATTTTAGTTTCCAAATAAAGTTACTATTTACATCTAACAGAAAATGTTTCACTTACTTAAAAAGTGTGGCTTTATCTTTAAAAAGTTGAAATATTGACTCATTCCTAAAGTTTTAAAACAACTGATAATTTACATTTTACCTGAAAGTTTATCAATTTAATTACTGATCAATCACAAAAAAGAAAATTGTTTTACAGTTTTCTGTTCAGGTTAATATAAAATTATTAAAAATTCATCAAAAATCAGATGAGAAACTTTATATTTTCATATATGCTATATGTTTGCTTCTTAACAAAAGTGAGTAAATCTTTATAAATTTATTTAGAAATCAAGGTGAGTGTGATGCACATTATTTATGATTTCACTGCTCGATGTTTTATTAAGAATGACTGGGAATGTAGGGAAGAGGGGGGCACATGTGAACAGTACATATTTCCCTCAGTTAATTTGAAATAAAAAAATTCAAAAACTTACCAACTGATGATAGTACTGGTACCATCTTTTGGCTGAATTTTCAAAACAATAGGCCATTTTGATTTTTTGTAGTTTTAATTTGTTTGTTTTAGAAGGTGTGAAGTAAAAAAGTCTTCTAAGTTATTGAAGTAAAAATTCATTCAAGACATTTTTTAAAAAAGAAAATCAGCATTGCATTCTATAGTGGCATTAATTAGGTAAGTCTACAATAAGTTTTGTTTCCTTAATTCAATTAAAAATATCTTTTTTTTTATAAGTTAGGCAAAGTTGGTAGATGGGGCACTTGTGAACAGAACATATGGGGACAGATGTAAGCAGTTTACAATTGTATTTTTTAAGTCTGTGAATGCATTTTTTTTTTTAGTTTAAAATTTAATTACCCTTGTCAAACATTGAGCTTATATTCAATGTTTTTAGGATTGCTTCACAGTTTTAATTTACTGGAAGTTAGATAACAATTAAAAGTGACCCAAAAGGAGTAGGCATATTAGTGTAGAATTTTACGAATAATTTCTTGTATCTATGTTGAAACATTTATTGATTTATTCACACAACTAGAAAGAGGGCATCTAATTAGTTTTTATCACAGTTTTTATTCACAAAAAAATATTTTTTTCTTATTTATGCATGTGTTCACATATGCCCCAGCTATGTTCACAACTACCCCTCCACCGGGGCACATGTGAACAAATTTAGACAATTTTTAGAATGATTATATAAGTTAGATATTCTTGATAAATGCATTAAAAAGTTTCACTAAAAGAACAAACAAGTTCTAAATATTCATATAAATCAATTTTTGGTTCAATAGCTCATAACAATTTTGAGAAATAGTCAAAAATGTAAAAATTGTTCACATGTGCTCCCCTACGTACAAATGCTCCATTAGTCCTAAAAACTATACAATAAATTCAGCAAAAGAAGGAGACAGTAAGTGTGAAAACTTATGGAAGTAAAGTAAGAATACATTTTATTCTTAATATTTGTGGACATTCCCACATTATATCAAAACTAGTGTATTTATATAACACATGAAATCGCACAGCCACAGTATTTTAATTTTATGAGAGCATGAACGTAGGTTGCATATATTGTGTAATTTTAATTGTAACTGTTAAATTGACAAAAAACCTATCTAAAAACATTTTATGTTATTTTTCATTCGAAGTGAAAATTTCTATGCACGCATTGTGCACACTTTTTCCTGGTCATTGGATAACTTGATTAGTCGGTGTGTGGGCCCAATCAGTATTTTGTTAATAATTTCAATAAGTAACAGTACAACATTCTAATTTCAACATGGGTTGTTTTGCCACCTTTTATGATGACATGGGTGCTTGTCGTGTAGGCTGCTACACTGTTAAAAATTTGCAGCATTATGTCCAGTCATTTGACCGTTTTTTGAAAAAACGGTTTCATAACCATAATTTAACCATATTCTGACCATAAAATGGCCAATACTATGGTCAGAAGTGTTAAATTACTGTTCTGTAACCGTTTTCGATAAAAACGATCAAATGACTGGACAGAATGCTGCAAATTTTTAACAGTGTATGATGCAGCGATCGGGCATTTCGCCTCGTGGCCAGGCAATTCAACCCATTTGGCCGGTTATCTCAGCAGGTAGGGGCCTAGTCTGCAGTTTGGAGCCTATTACAAAGGCCTTTTAGGTTGAAATGTAAATGCTCTTTGATGTTACTAGAGAAGATTGCACACTGGTCCCTATTGATTACTATCTGGCTTCGCAAGTATTCTAGCCAGTTTAAAGCAGACTATTTCTGACCAAATGTTATAATGTTGCTCTGTGTTATTTATATAAAATTTCATTTAGTTTACAGGGTTCATACTCTATTTGAATAACAAAATTCTCTGACTTTTCCAGACCCTATTTGCTACAATTCCCCGACCACAATTCACGACATTTTTAGAAATACGAATTACAATTCTAGATCTTAATGATACTTACTGTACTTATAAGTACCATTAAAATAACTTGTTATGAAATTAATTTAATGTATCTATTAGCTGTAATACAGTTTAGAACGAGTTATAAATACACTACTTTATCTTGTTCCAAAAGCATTATTGGTTACACAAAACAAAAATATTTTTAAAAGGATGATTTCTTTTGCCTTTGCATCTCAGCTTTCTTGACGTTGGGAGGGGGGGGGGGGGGAGATTTTTCAATTCGGAAATATTTCTACATTTCCTAATTCTACAAAATACTAAGAAAAATATTTAAAATAAAAAAATTGAGTGGGGTGATAAATATTGCAAACAATCCATATAAATTCAAATTTAATTAATCCTTCTAAAATTTATTAAATGACTATATAAATCCTCTAATGTAGTTTAAACAAGTCACGAAAGATGCTTTAGAAGATAAATTTTTCATGAATTCATAATTCAGTACATAAAGGATTAAACTTATACAGCAAAAGAGCACTGATGCATTAAAAAGAATAAAATGTAAATTTACCTCTATGATAATAACCTATAAAATTTAATCTGAAAATCTATATGATTTGATATTTAAAATATAAAGAGTAATAAAATATTACAACTTTTAAAAACAATTAAACAAACAAACGAAAAAAAAAAACTAAACTATAACTCAGATGGATTCAAACTAACTTTTATTCATATAACTGAATTTGCAAATATTAAACATAAAATTTTTTTAGACAATTCTGCAGTTAAATCATTTGTTTTGTTTCAGAAGCAGTTCTTTGTGGAAGTTTCAATTTTTTGTCTTTTAATTTTGTCTTAACATTTTAATTTCAGCTACAGGTTTTCTTTTTTGCTCGCTTCATAATTTTCCTTCTTTTTCTTATTTAAATATTCATGATATCTCATCCTAGTTAACATGGCTCAACATTTACTTCGCAGAGGTATCGCCTATTTGGCGACAAATTTGTATTGCTGAAACACCTATGTTAAAAATGTGAATTTAGCGAAAATTCTACTTGGAACTGAAAAATCGGAACTTTTTTGGGACGGATTGATTTTTGACGGCCGATTATCAACTCGACGGATATAGGCCCAAGGGGGAGTGCCCTCCGTTGGGGTCTTTCTAAGGGAACCCAACCCATATTTACGCATGGAAATCCAAGGTTTCGAAGAAAACTACGAAAACTCCGAAACGGTTAGGCCGACGGGCGCGATCGGGTTGGAACCCAGCACCTCCCGTCTACCAGCTTCGAGAGCAGAACCTCTCAGCCACTGGTGGGGCTTTTTGGGACGGACCTTGGAATTAGGGAGAAACTTGACACATGATAGCTCATTTTAAAAAAATCTCTCACTTTTTTAAGTTTTAGAAAAATTAAATCCTTGATTTTTCCATGACTTTTTGAGCAAATGTGTCGTCATTTTCCCTGACAATTCCCAGTTTTCCAGTACGTAGGAACCCTGGTTTAACTTTTATATAATTAATTTTATATCAAATTTAATATCTAAAAGTGAATAATTAAAGGTCTGGTGAAAAGCTAGAAATATAAAAAAATAGAAATGGCTTTATGTGGTATGTTTAAGTGTGGCACGTGTGGAAAAGTTGTGTATTTTTATATCGAAAGAAGTTATTTCTAATAAGGTGAATAACATTCTTAAAACTTTAGTCTAATCAGCATGTTTGTTTAGTTCTTAATTGCATTCAATTCAAAGTATTAAAAAGAAATATGATTATTCCAACTCTTTTTCCTTTGCACAAGAAAGGAAACACATATTGTTAATTTTCCACCTGCGTAGGGAGTGAGGATAATGTTATTGATTTTTTACTTTATCTGAGTTCAGCTTGCGAAGCTCAATGAATGAGTTGTGTGTTGTGTACTTTCTTAGCGAACAAATTGGTTTGTAAATAGTGAAAATTAAGCCTTGTGCAGAAATCAACAGTGTGCAGAAAGGAAACATATATTATTAATTTTCAGCCTGCGTAGGGAGTAAGGATAATGTTATTAATTTTTTATTTTATCTGAGTTCAGCTTGCGAAGCTCAATGAATGAGTTGTGTGCTGTGTACTTTCTTAGCGAACAAATTGGTTTGTAAATCAGTGAAAATTAAACCTTGTGCAGAAATCAACAGTCCACTGTTTTGTACCAAAAATCTCTACAAGACAGGGTTGCAAAAAAGCCGGCTAAAAAAAAAAAAAAAAAAAAAAAAAAAAAAGCCAGGCCGGTGGCTTTTATTGGTTTTAACCGGTTTTTTTTTTTTTTTTTTTTGGCCAAAATTGGCCTTTTTTGGCCGTAATTGGCTTTTATACAATGAAACATTGTAATTATAAACTACACATTTTAAAGTGTTTTTAATTAGTTTTAATGACATTTAATTGATTTAGAGTTTAATAAGTAACACAGGTTCTCAATAATGAGCACATTAATACTGGAATAAAACTTAGATAATTTTGCTAGTAATTTGTAGTCAGAATTGCAAATATGTCAGGTAAATTTTAAAAGGGCCATACCAACTGCGAATTTTTTCATTTTTACTGCTTTATAAAATTAAAGAGGGCAATGGTTACTTAGTTACATATTTTATTACTTAATTAATTTTAAGAGCTATTAATATACAAGTCTTATTTTATTTCTAGTAAACATTTAAAATTATATGTAGTCATATTAATAAAAACACCATTTCTCACTATTAAAAACATTATGAATAGCATATGCATGAATATGCTTAGCAACAAACTTTTCAAAATTTTATTTAGAGATCTTTTTTCCTTGTTTAAATGCTCTATTTCTTATACACTTATGTACCACTCTCCTCAAATATTACATCCTTTCTAATTTCTTTTTTAACATATTATAACTTAATCTCTCCATATGATCGCATTAAGAATATTTCCATTTTGATGTGCTACATTGATCCAAATTTAAAACAAATTAACTGTAAACCAACTTCAAAAAATAAAGGCCGGCTTTTTTTTAAGTGGTTAAAACCAAAAAAGGCCAGCCGGATTTTTTTGGCCTGGCTAAAAGACGGCAATCGTGCTACAAGAACACTGCGATCGATGACAAGCATTTCTAACGTCATCCAACATCACAATGGTGCTTTTCCTTCATACAGCTTATCAGCGTTCTGATTTTTCCCACAAGAGTTAACTAAAAGCCAGTCAAATACAGGTAACTCCCCACAAGCATCGTGAGCTCCGCCCAGTGCATCTGATCCATTAAGTGATAACTTATTTTTGGTTCGTTAATTGCTCATGGCTAAATATTCACTGAAAATATGAAGCCAATATATTCCATAAATTTAAGAACAATTCTTAGAGTATTTCTTTAGGTATTTGAGAAAATGTTTAAAAACACAGAATAGCTTTGCCTAATGTTAGGCAATACACACAGAAATCTAACCAGCCTCAATTTATACAAGGTGTAACAAAGTAGGAATTTTAGTGAAATTCCATGCATTAGTTCTTGAGTTAGACTGGTCACAAAATTAGTAAACCACACAGATAGATAACGGGAATTTTTGCCTGAAATTGTTATTGTAACATGCCTATGTGTGTACTGCACGGGGCCGGGAATCTTGATTTTAACTGAACTCGACCGAACTGGAAGTTGGGTTGGGTTGACATCAATTTTTAATTGCGTGTCCGTTTTGAGTTAGATTTTGATTCATGCGATTTTTCAAAGAAAGTCTTGAATATTTTTCAAATGCAAAAAATTATTTTTAAATATTAATAGATGTATGGGTTTATTTTTATACAAAAAACAGATTAAATTGATCGTAGATATACAATTGTAGGCTATTTTTCTATTATTATATTAAAACTAGGGGGCTCTGCCCCCTGCAAGCTACGCTCGCCAACCCCCCGTTAAGGCAACGCAGAATCTAAAAACACGCTAATCTGATCGTTTTTAAAAATATTACAGAAGATTGAATTATACTGAAAAAAACAGTGCAGATCTCCCTGTAAATGGGTTTTCATTCAATTCCCTTTCATTGCAAAACTTTAAGGCCGAATCAGTTGCTATTAAGACATCCAATGGTTGTTTTCGTGTTTGATTAAAGTGGATCAATTAAACATTTGAAAAGGCGCTAAAATAAAATGAATTAAGTGTACAGAGTCTTTGTCTCCCGGTATTTTAAATCAATTTCTATAACAATAGCCTAAGTCATTTGACTATCATCAACAGTTCCGGGCGGACCACTTCGCTTTTTATATTCCAGGTGCCATTTTGGTACTTTAATGTTAGCCAGGTATAGGTGATAAGTCGCCAAATATTATCCTATCGCCATCATTTCATCTATATTATAATAGTCCAAGTCACGTAACTGCCATAAATAAATACGGTCTGATCCCTTCGCTTTTCATATGAAAGTTTGGCCCAGATATCATTTGCGGCTCCATATTGGCGCGATTTTTTTCCGACGCTAATTTGGGGAAAACATGAACAGCATAAACAACACCATCTGGCTAACCATATCAAGCAAAATAACGATACTTTGGCGCCAGTTAAGCACCCGTTGCGTATATGACATTGGCTTTTTAAAAAAAATCGCGCCAATATGGAGCCGCATATGACATCTGTGCCGAAAGTTTTCCATTTTGATTAAAAAAATCGAATCTTTTTTTCGAATAAAACTACATACAAGTTGCCATGTGGCAAAGAATTCATGGTACTGTTACGCTAGCCGGGTGCAAATCTCGCCAACAGTGTTTTTTCAACTCGCCAGTTAGCATTTTTTTTTATTTTTCCAGTAGTAAATTAAAACATTGCTTTGAAGTTGAAATTAAATGCCATTAGCCCAGTGGTAGGAGAGCAAAAAAAGGCCCAATTCGGAAATAATTAGGGGAAAGCTGGAAATTGTTTTAATCCCTTCAGTTTATGTCTGGAATGAATATGCTACGTTTCCCCCCTCGTACTAGGTGAGCGTTAAGAATTATACATTGATTTACAGTCAAAAAACACGTTTTTTTTAATTACAATAACACTATCTCGAAATCACTAACTTTTTCAAAAACATTGTCAATACAAATGTGGTAGAGCTTAAAATTCTGAATAAAATAAGTACCTACAATTAATACTTTTGTTGAATATTAAGGTCACAATTCTACTTTAACTACTGTAAATAACGTTAATTCGATTATATTTACACAAACTAAATCTACTTTCCTTCCACCTGATAAAATAATAATTCAGTAAATGGCATATTTTTAAGACAATGTTTTAAAAATATGACATACATAAACAAGGCAATATTCTTTTAAGTGAAATAAGAACTGAAATTAAAATACGTGACACTTCCATTTAACAAAGTCTCATCGTTACACTTAAAGATTTCGTTATGAAGAAAATTCGTTAAAATAGAAACCAAATTCATGAAATTTGTATAATAAAATACACATATATAAAATAAAAAATATACATAAAATGGAAATATTGGAAAAATGCATTTTGGTTCGAGTTGTAACTTATTTTTATGTAATATAGATGTATCAGAAAACTTTAATTAGAATAATGCAAAAAAAAAAAAAAAAAAAAAAACATAACACATAACGGTAAACAAAAACTAAAGCGCAACATAACTTTTCTCTTTTTTCTTAGAATTCGCAATCCTTAAATTAAAAAAAGTCTGTAATATTACTTTGTACAGGTTTTTATAAAAAATACACTGTTCATAAAGAAAATTCCCACTTTTGAAAGTATCGGAACAATTCATCTGTAACATTTTCGTGAAAGTGGAATCCCTTTCTTATTGTATCAAAAGCTTTTAGCATTTCTTCTTATGAATGAAAATGATTACATAAATAAATAATTTTATTTTCATACAATCCGTTAAAAAAAATTCATACATCCAATGCAACAGCAACCTCTCCGTTTGAATTTTGTACATGAACTAAAGCAGGGGTGCAGAAAATGTTTTTACTCCCAACATTTCCCCCAATCCATATGAAAATTTCCACAAAATTTTGCAATATGATACATAGGCTTACATAAAATTTTGTGTTAAGTGTCAACGTAGGTATAGAATTTTTTTTTTTCTCAAAAATGTCTCAACTTACGCGCAAGTATATACGCTACATATTGTTCTGAGATCGATTTTGTAAAGGTCGCCATGCAGTGTAGTGAAAATTTTTCTGTCTCTGGGAATTACATAATTCGTTGTTAAAATTGAATTCAATTATGTATTTTTCGGCAAAATTTCCCCAGATGGATACAATTTCCCCCGATTCTAGATCACCGGATCGGACATACTCTGCACCCCTGAACTAAAGTGGAATAAACTTCGTTATATAGAATATATTTTTCGTAATATGGAGAATAATTTAAATGTTAAGGGTGTTCAAAGTCAAGGTTCAGCAGAAAATTTTGTTAAGTAGAAAACTTCGTTAAATAGAGACTTCGTTAAAGGGAAGTTTGACTGTATATAGCAAATTAACGCCTTATAATAATAATAATACTAATTTCAAATACTAAAAGGTGTAAACTGAAACTTTAAAAGCTGTAAAAATACATTTATTTCAACTGTTTACATGTTATTACTCTCCTCGAGTCATTTTCAAAACAAATAAAACTATTCCAAAATTGTACGGTCTACCTATGAAATGCCATCATTCGAATTCCTACGTATTCTTTCATATTATGCATGTTATTTTAACCATTTGGAAAAATGGTTATTGTCCTTGGTCAGAGTAGGAAATCAAAAACATATCTGAAGCGTTTTATTAGTTGAATCTGCATTTTATTCGTTTTCTGATGGGTCTATACAGTAATCTATATTTTCCCTTTACTTTCAACAGAGATGGATACTTCTGTTGCCACTATGACAAAAAAGTAATAAAAACTACAAAAAAAAAAAATTAATAACTCAGAAACAAATTGAGACTTTCAAACAAATTGCATTTAAAGTACATTTTTTTTCTCTATACGACAATATAAAAAATAATATTGTGGAAGGTTTAGAAGTTTAAAAATGAAATTTATTTAAAATGGGTCCTGGAATATTAATGTTTAATCCATGCCATACGTAATGTATGACCAGCTCGATAGAAGTTTAAAAATTTACAGTACCAAAAATTGTAAAACTGAAATTTCTTTTAAAATTTGTTCATGATGTGTTGAGGAATGTTAATGTTCAATCCATGGCGTACGTAATGTATGATCGATTCTGTGTGATTTTTTATGTCTTAAATTTTAATCTTTGAAAAAATCATTTTCCAAATGGTCATTGTAATTTGTTAAATTGCTTTTTTTTTAAATGTTTTTTTACTAGGATGTTTAATTTATTTTCATAACCATTGAGTAGCTCGAGCCATATTTTTGATAAGACAAATGATGCTGCATCATTACATATTTAATTTTTGCGAGTTACAATCTCTATGTCTTCTCTTATAATGGATGGATAGCGTTGACTGTAGAAAAAAAGGGCCGCCAGGCAGGAATTTTTCAAAAAGGGAACACTATTCTAAAAAAAGGGTACATTTTTCAAAAAGGGAACTCTATTCTAAAAAGGGGTACTTTTTTTTCAAAAAGGGAACACTATTCTAAAAAAGGGTACATTTTTCAAAAAGGAATTTTTCAAAAAGGGAACACTATTCTAAAAAAAGGGTACATTTTTCAAAAAGGGAACTCTATTCTAAAAAAGGGAACACTATTCTAAAAAAGGGTACATTTTTCAAAAAGGGAACTCTATTCTAAAAAAGGGTACTTTTTTTCAAAAAGGGAACATTATTCTTAAAAAAGGGCACACTTGTACCTTGTTCACAAAAAATATTTTGAACTGGTTTGTTTAGTTCCTAGAATTTACGATATTTTCCTGGGATCAATTGAATTGGCATGGGGCACATAGGAAGTGTTAAAAAGGGCAGGCTGGTGCATCAGAAAGGTTTAAAAGAGCCACCGGGTGCAAAAAAGAAACAAAAAGGGCCACCGGGCGCTGCGCCCTACTAATGCGGTTTAGAGTCAACACTAATAGATAGTGCAGACTGGAGGGGAAAGTTATTTAAAACAGAGTTACAGGACAAAAGTTGTTTTAAACAGATATAAAAATAAAACCAGAAGTAAAGATTTTCTTGTAATAAATATTATTACTCTATTAATTGATTATTCTTTACGGCACAGTAGAACTTCTTAAAGTATTATTATTATAAGTAACAAGGGCGAATCCAGCTCACCATTTAGAGGGGGGGGGGGTCATGGATTTCCTTTTTTTTTTTTCTTTTTTGGATGGGGGAGGATCACATCTCTTTATGAGAATTTTTTATATTGAAAGCTATTCCCAAATCCAAATTAACTACTTTTCTGATATTTTCATGAAATCATTTTCATTCGTAAATACAAAAAAATTGCATTAATATTCTTGAAAATATAAAATTTACCGATTTTGTTCAGATACCAAGAAATTAAAGAGTTTCCCATTTTCTTATAAAGGTAAAGATTAATTCAGAAAATGTTATCAAAGTTAGCATTTTTAACCAAGTTTTACAAGTTGAAAGCCACAAAAATATCATTACAAGGGAACAATTGGCTGTCACTTCCGGAAATTCAGTTTAAAAAGTCTAACAATTATCAACGATTAAATTTGGCAAAAATATGTATTAAATTTTAGAAGTAACAAAACCGTACAAATTCTCAGCTATGTGATTCTATTAGTGTCATGAAAATCGCAGGTGTGGCCTCTTCTTTCTGCTCAAAGTATTAAGAAGTTTTTTTCAATCGAATTTATACCTACCTTTGGAATGGATCATTTTCTTCTGATGGCTTCCATTATTATGAACCAAAAAAAATTATGGCCATTTTTTTTCCCATTCTGACCAGAAAATCAAAGTTCTAACTTTTTACGGCTGCTCTTTCCTCTTCACTGAACATTTCATTTACAATGGTTGTTTCATAATAATGGAAGTCATCAGAAGAAAATAACTTGAGTTAAAGCAGAAACTCGGATAATCGAGACTGTACTGTATATTTCATTTTTAAAATGATCTTTAGAATATTTTTATTGGTGTTCAGAGAGGGGTCATGACCCCTGTGACCTCCCCCTTGGATCCGCCATTGATAAGTACTGATTTAATTAAGAATTTTTAATTAAACAGAATAATTGTGGTCTGTGATGGACATTAATGAAATACATTTTTAATGAAATAATTAATAAAAAAATTATTGTGTTAATTTATTTGAAATTAAAGGTGAATACCAAGGAGCAATTAAATTGAAAATTTTTTCCTCCCTTGAAATTTCTGATAGCCCATCCCCTTTTTTTGGCACCTCTAGCACACACTTAAAAATCTGGTACTTTTCTGTTAGTAGCATGCCACTGATCAACAAAATCTCATCATATCCTTGTGCGGTAATATCTAAAATGTATGAAATTCATTACCCAATGTACGAGCGCTATGCTCCCATTAAGGGAAAAAAAATCCCTAGGTGCATGAAATTTGCTGTGCAGCAGTTTCTAAAATTTATGAAATTTGTTAAAAACCCAATCACAAACCGACTTACAAGGGTGTCCATTAAACCAAAAAAAATAAAATAAAAGTCACTGGATGCAGTTGTTGTGTAGCTGTCACTAAAATGCATGAAGTTCAATGAAACTGTCATCAATCCCATTAGCATATATACAATGTTTCTTCAGCTGAATCACACAATTTTTTTTGTAGGTGCAGAAATAAATATATTTTAGCATTCAAAAGGTCACAGATTTGTCTTTTTTACTATATTTTGTATATATATTTACTTGGGCTTAGATGCCGTATGTTCCCTCCGCCGTTGTTGTTTTGAAATGTTTGGCGATTTTTTGTTGGCGTGTTGACGGTGGTTATGGATATGGCAATCTCGATATGTTGAATGTTGTGTGACGTGTTTTTGTGACGTGTCGTTCTGGCAACCGAGAAGTTAATGTTGGAATATTGTGAATGTATTTTGATATCGTATTGTATAGTTCTGCCTTTTTATTTTTATGTGAAATTTATTGAATGTATTTGATTAACTATGTTTTCTGTAGTCCGTTTAAACGCTGTTGTTGAAATAATTAGGAAATATGAGGAAATTTTGACAAGAAAAGAAGGTTTGTTTATAGTTTGTGAATACGTATTGATAAGCCTATTTAAGAAAATGTCGGCGATAATATTTCGAGCTGGATCTTTCAAGAAAGCAGATGTTTGTTAAGGTATGTTGATAATTTTATGTATTTTACTGCTTTTGAGTTTTTTACATTTTGTGATTGCTAGAAAGCGAGAATTGCTGAATTTTGAGAATTCTATATCGCGAGAAATGCTGAATTCGGCGATGTTTTTTTTTCGGAAAATGTGCGCAAAGCACACATACAACGATTGCTGATTGCCATTTTAGCGAATTTTGTTTTTTATGTGTATTTTTGCTTTAAAAGTTTTTTATATTTTGAGATTGCTAGAAAGCGAAAACTGCTGAATTTTGAGAATGCTATATCGCGAGAAATGCTGAATTCGGCGATGTTTTTTTTCGGAAAATGTGCGCGAAGCGCACATACAACGATTACTGGTTGCCATTTTAGCGAATTTTGTTTGTTATGTGTATTTTTGCTTTAAAAGTTTTTATATTATGCGATTGCTAGAAAGCGAAAACTGCTGAATTTTGAGAATGCTACACCTCGAGAAGTGTTGAATGCAGTGATGTTTTTTTTTCGGAAAATGTGCGCGAAGCGCACATACAAGGATTACTGGTTGCCATTTTAGCGAATTTTGTTTATTATTTACATTTTATTTTCGTTAAGCCAAACATGCGTATAAACCGGTGCTTGGCGACATTTACTACTTGGCGGAAAAAGGGTTTTCACGCCAAGAAAATTCCAAGATGGCGGCCGGGGGGAACTTATGACATCTGTTCCTTTACTTGTAATTAATTATAAAAATATTGCTTCATACTTTCCCTTTCTGCAAAAAGTGTATTTGAAAAATCATTGCTTTTCTTACAAAAATTTTTGCAAAACCAAACTTTAGAACTTTTTTTATTATTATTTGGGGGGAGGGGAATAGATGTTTTAAATTTAAATATGCATTTTTATACATATTTTAGCGAAAATTTCAACTTGATGTGTTGAAAATGAGTGATTTTCCCCTTCTAACACTTTTCTTCTCTTCAGTAACACAGTCTTTGAAGTGCCCTTTACGCTACTTTTCTATTTATTCGACATTTTCTTTTCCTCTAAAAGTATTCGAAATATTGAAGTATCATTTTATGTTATTAATAAGGCAGGTAAAAAGAGGAACTACAAAAACTTTCAATAAAATCTGAAACCATGGGTTTTATTTTTGTGCTTTGGTGGATGATTTGAAATAGAATGATTCTATTTTCGCATGTAATTCTCCTTATATAAAATATTATGTCAATAATAAAAGCGATACTGAGGCATACTAAACGTGCTCCTCGAAAATTTATAGGGAATAACCTAATTAAAACTTAACTGAAGCTTCAAATGAAAGAAATGGAATAACTAATACACAAATTTCTTTGAATGTAAATGAATTTACTTACTAATAATCAATGTGATAGGTTCTGATCGAACAAATTTATAAGCTAAACTCAAACATACAAGACACAACAAATTGGAAAGAGTCGATCATATATATATGAATCATTCATTCTTTTTCATTGAATCATTCATTTCGCAGAGGCTGTTCAACAAACGATTGCAGTTGCCCGCTCACGAAGGAGATTAAAACATATGGAATAATTTCTTCAGAAGGGCATGAACGAGGGACTGTTCAACAAACAGTTGGAGTCGCCCGCTCACGAAGATAGAACATACGGAATAAGGTAATGTGCCATCTGGTGGAGAAAATTCAGAATGACAAAGTAAGAATAATCCTATTAGATGTAAATTTCCAACTGGGCGAAAAATGTCCGGACCAGGATTCGAACCCGGGATCTCCTGGCTGAAGCCGCCAGTGCTCTGCCATCTGAGCTATCCCGGACGATTCTGGTCGAACTTTTTCACCCAGCTAACCTTGATGATTACAGCATCTGGTCTGAAACCTGGTTCAGCTCAACAGAATAAATCTCAGGTAATGGAACTCCAGAAATCGCTGGATACGAAATTACATTAGATTAATATTAACACAATTATTCTAATTGGTAAACAAATCATATTAGATGTAAATTTCCAACTGGGCGAAAAATGTCCGGACCAGGATTCGAACCCGGGATCTCCTGGCTGAAGCCGCCAGTGCTCTGCCATCTGAGCTATCCCGGACGATTCTGGTCGAACTTTTTCACCCAGCTAACCTTGATGATTACAGCATCTGGTCTGAAACCTGGTTCAGCTCAACAGAATAAATCTCAGGTAATGGAACTCCAGAAATCGCTGGATACGAAATTACATTAGATTAATATTAACACAATTATTCTAATTGGTAAACAAATCATATTAGATGTAAATTTCCAACTGGGCGAAAAATGTCCGGACCAGGATTCGAACCCGGGATCTCCTGGCTGAAGCCGCCAGTGCTCTGCCATCTGAGCTATCCCGGACGATTCTGGTCGAACTTTTTCACCCAGCTAACCTTGATGATTACAGCATCTGGTCTGAAACCTGGTTCAGCTCAACAGAATAAATCTCAGGTAATGGAACTCCAGAAATCGCTGGATACGAAATTACATTAGATTAATATTAACACAATTATTCTAATTGGTAAACAAATCATATTAGATGTAAATTTCCAACTGGGCGAAAAATGTCCGGACCAGGATTCGAACCCGGGATCTCCTGGCTGAAGGGAGAGCCAGGAGATCCCGGGTTCGAATCCTGGTCCGGACATTTTTCGCCCAGTTGGAAATTTACATCTAATATGATTTGTTTACCAATTAGAATAATTGTGTTAATATTAATCTAATGTAATTTCGTATCCAGCGATTTCTGGAGTTCCATTACCTGAGATTTATTCTGTTGAGCTGAACCAGGTTTCAGACCAGATGCTGTATTCATCAAGGTTAGCTGGGTGAAAAAGTTCGACCAGAATCGTCCGGGATAGCTCAGATGGCAGAGCACTGGCGGCTTCAGCCAGGAGATCCCGGGTTCGAATCCTGGTCCGGACATTTTTCGCCCAGTTGGAAATTTACATCTAATATGATTTGTTTACCAATTAGAATAATTGTGTTAATATTAATCTAATGTAATTTCGTATCCAGCGATTTCTGGAGTTCCATTACCTGAGATTTATTCTGTTGAGCTGAACCAGGTTTCAGACCAGATGCTGTAATCATCAAGGTTAGCTGGGTGAAAAAGTTCGAGAAGAATCGTCCGGGATAGCTCAGATGGCAGAGCACTGGCGGCTTCAGCCAGGAGATCCCGGGTTCGAATCCTGGTCCGGACATTTTTCGCCCAGTTGGAAATTTACATCTAATATGATTTGTTTACCAATTAGAATAATTGTGTTAATATTAATCTAATGTAATTTCGTATCCAGCGATTTCTGGAGTTCCATTACCTGAGATTTATTCTGTTGAGCTGAACCAGGTTTCAGACCAGATGCTGTAATCATCAAGGTTAGCTGGGTGAAAAAGTTCGACCAGAATCGTCCGGGATAGCTCAGATGGCAGAGCACTGGCGGCTTCAGCCAGGAGATCCCGGGTTCGAATCCTGGTCCGGACATTTTTCGCCCAGTTGGAAATTTACATCTAATATGATTTGTTTACCAATTAGAATAATTGTGTTAATATTAATCTAATGTAAGAATAATCCGTTCATTGGAAATAGGCTATCCCTGCAATCTCTCTATTCTTAAAAAAAGTAATTAACGCTGTCACCGCCGCCGGCGGTTTTGAATTTTTTGTGACGGGAGGTCTTTCTTCGTTAATATTATGAAAAATATTGCATACAAAAATATGAAAATCGGTGGTATTATAGAGAAATGTTTGATAAACACGCTGATGTAGACAGTTTTGAAATCGAAGAATTATTTTAAGAGATATTTAATGCTAAAGTTGGACAAAATCGCTCCATTAAAAAAGTTTTATAGGAGCAAAATCTATACATGGGAATTTAATCATTTTTAGATCATTTTATACGTTTGAAGTTCCCGGTGTGCAGACTGCATTTATTTTTTTAATTTGACTCATTTTTTGAAATTTTATTTCTATTTTAAATTCAAATTTTCAGCATTTCGAGAGATATTTTTTACATATTTTAGAAAACGGTATTAATTTAAACTGTTGCAAACTATATAAAAAGAGCGCAAACAATAATGTTTGCTTCAAATTAAAAAAATATTTACACGTGACTATTATAAACAGAAAAAAAACCCTTCAAATTAGAATTAAATAATTATGTATAAAAAGCAGGAACTTATTGAAAATTACGTTATAGAAACTATATTTAAACGTGAATTTTAAGAGAGAAAGGATCTCTCTATTCTAAAAAAAATGTAACTAATACTGTCACCGCCCCCGCCGGTTTTGAATTTTTTGTGGCCTGAGATCTTTCTGCGTTAATATTAAAAAACCAATGAATAAGCACTTGTATTATTATTTTAGCTTCGGAACTGAAGAGGTTAAAATACAACTGGTCTGTCAACTCATATTTCGTTGGAAAACAACTGCAGACCCGTGTTTAGTGATTGGTCGTTAGGTTTATCATGGTGTTTTCCTGCATCCAAAAGTATAGAAACAAGGACGACAGGTAGCAGGAAAACACAATGGTAAACCTACCAGTGAACCACTACAATCGGGTTTACAGGTGTTTTCTACCAATATATGATTCGTCAGATATTAGTTGCATTTTAATATGCTAATCGAGTTCTGTCTAATCGTGGAATTTCAACCATCAACTCGATGGGGTAATGGTTTCTGCAGCACCCTCCTAGTCTAATGCATGTCATGAAAGGCCAGGTCCAATACCAAAAGTAGGCAGTAGAAAATTGTTGATGTTGATAACATGCCAAAATAGTTTTAAAATAAGTTTTCTCAGTTAAAAATATCTTCCTACAAAGAAATAAGTATTAATTATCGATATTTCCTCAAGAAAATTTTCGTGATTTGCGTGTTCCTGAATATTTGTTTCAAATAGCAAAGTTGTTATACATATCCAACCACTGACAGAAATCTGAAAGACACAATTTATATATTCTTTTAAATATCATTCTACAACAAAGGTAGGCAGGAGTCACTTTCTATTAATTTTTGAAAAGGACTTCAAGCAGGAAACGGGGATAGATATGGAATGTCACACGGATTTTTTATGTTACTTTTTTTTTATTATGGGTTATCAAAGTTTTTTTTTTTTTTATGTTTGATAACAATGCAAAAGTTTGAGATTCAGATAGAATGTTTCTCCTTTGATATACCAACAATAACAATTAAAGTCATTTTCAAACTTATTTTTAAAGGACTAGGGGGCTCGGCCCCCTACGAGCTACGCTCGCCAACCCCCGTCCAGACACCACAGGCTCTAAATGCACGCTAATATGATCGGCTTTAAAAAGATTTCGAAAGATTGAATTATAATTTAAAAAGCAGTGGCGATCTCCCTATAAACGAATTTCTATTCATTTCTCTTTGATTGGGGAATTTTAACGCCAAATCCGCTGCGGTACTACTTGATTATCCCATCGACCAATTTCGCCAAATTATATAAATCGCCAAACCACTCGTCAAATTATACAAGTTGACATAATTTTTATTTTAAATAACGAAAGAACAAATAAATTCGTACAACATTAATAAAAATACAAATAAAACGTCGAAATAAAAATAACTTGATGACGTAGACACGTGTAACAACATTTCAAAATAAGCTAATATAAAAGGAATTAAGTAAACAGAGTCTTTGTCTCCTGGTATTTTTTAACAAAGCGAAAAGAAAGTTCTTTTAAATGAGACATTTTAAATTAATCGTTTTTAATCTGACGTAATTTTTACCAAGCTATTCTTTCTCTTTTAAATAATCGCGTGAAAGTACTTTTGTTAGCAATGAAATATTATTTGCGGTTTCCTAACAAAAAAAGTTGAAAATATCCTCTCAAAATATTAAATAAATGTCTAGCGCAATTTCTAAATTTAAACTTTTTTGCAATATTATTTTGTGTTCATTTTATGTAATAACTATAATGTGACGTAAATATGACGTAATTTCTCCTAAGACTTCTAACGCATGTTAATGAATTTATTATTTTACAATATCCTTTCTCTTTTAAAATTCACGTGTGTACTTTTTATGACGTAATTTTAATAAGTTCCTGCTTTTTATACATAATTATTTAATTCTAATTTGAAAGTTTTTTTCCTGTTTATAATAGTCACGAGTAAATAAATTTTTAATTTGAAGCAAACATTATTGCTTGCGCTTTTTATACAGTTGGCAACAGTTTAAATTAGTACAATTTTCTGAAATCTGTAAAAAATATCTCTAGAAATGCTGAAAATTTGAATTTAAAATAGAAATAAAACCTGAAAAAATGAGTCAAAATAAAAAAATTAATGCAATCTGCACTCCGGCAAATTTTAACGCATAAAATGATCTAAAAATGATTACACTGCCATGTATAGTTTTTGCTGCTATAAAACTTTTTTAGTGGAACGATTTTGTCCAACTTTAGCATTAAATATCTCTTAAAATAATTCTTCGATTTGAAAACTGTCTGCATCAGCGTGTTTATCAAACATTTCTGTATAAAACCACTGATTTTCATATTTTTGTATGCATTATTTTTCTCAATATTAACGAAGAAAGACCTCCGGTCACAAAAAATTCAAAACCGGCGGCGGCGGCGGCGGTGACAGCGGTAGTTACTTTTTTTTAGAATAGAGAGATTAAACAGCACTTTAAGAAACTTATGTTAAGTTCTTGTTTCTCAAATAAGTTTATATATATGTATTTTTTTCAATTAGCGAATAAAATAAAATCTTCACTTTGAGTCCGGAGACTGGTATAAAAATCAATCCAAGCCCGTCTCATCTAGTGATGTAATCGTAGAAATAACAGAGGATATACAATAGAGTGCATACGCTACATCTTTATTTCAGAAACAGAGGGTATGCGGAGTTCCTTAAAAATGTGCAGAATGTAATAGCGTATACCTTTCACTGCATCCTTGGTTTCATCTCTAATAGGCACATAAAAAATTTGCCATTCACACAATGAACAGTATTCTCGTGACGTCACAATGGGAACCACGTGGTATAAAAACAGCGGCTAGCGGGTTTGTTTACCTTATTGCGTCATTTGATGCATCAGAAATACAGGTAAATGCATGCGAATATACTGCCGATTTATTTTGTACGAATTATTTTCAATCAATACTTATATACATATTAATTAAAATCCATATATACGTATGAACTAAAACTTAAAATTTTTATTTTATAAATAAAATGAAAAATATGCATGTTATTACTTTAAAATTGAGAAAAGAATTCACGTATAATGCGTACTGCCCCTGAAAAGGTCTAAAAGTCCGTATAAAATAAAATATAAGCATACATTTTCTAAATACAATGCTTTTCAATAGCGCAGTTATGAATGTTATTCCCAAGCAGACGAATTTTTGTAGCCTCGAACCCGAGGGAGAATATGGTCCATAGGACGAATAAAGAAATAAAGATCGAATAAAGAATAAATCGAATAAAGAAAAGCGCAACACTTCTTTTTCCCGCTAAGACGTAGAAAGAAATCAGTCGGAAATTGCACGTCAAACGTGGCAGATGAGGTGCGTTCGAACTATAACTAGTCTGATAAATATTCAGATCTTGGTGCAACAGCTGTTGCACTCTTATGCCAAAATTTATGAATACAAAAATTATTACGATTATATATACTAAATTCACTAATACGGAAATAATAAGACTCCATTTTAAATAGTACGTCATCACCATGGCAATATAGAATCATTACCTATCATGCGATATCACTGAATTCATTATGTATGATAGGATTTAATAAAAAAAAGAAAATTTTATTAATATCTTTTTAAGTTTTGATTTCATAAAATTTGAAATTACTCGACAAAAATTATGTTAACGCCTAATATATTAAATTTCAAACCATTCGGTTGGTAGTGTTCGTGCTGTTATATGCGGACAGGCAGACAGACGGACGAATCAAACGACGACTAAGGTACTACGTATTTATATAATTACGAACCCACCTAAAAACGCCTTCTGCTTGTATAGCTTTGGAGATTATGTTTGAAATAAACTTTGTCATTTCATTTTATGTTCCGTTTTCATTTGATACACCTTAATATCTACCCCGAAGTAGAGATGCAAAGGATGAAAAAAAAAAAAAACAGGGTTTCATCCAGCAGGGTTCATACTGTATTTCAATAACAAAAATCCCTGACTTTTCCAGGTTTTCCAGACCCTATTTCCTACAATTCCGTGACCAAAATTCACGACATTTTTAGAAATACGAATTACAATTCTAGATTACAGCAAAAGATAATAGACTGATACATTAATAAAAATGAAATGAAAACTTACCTCTGAAAATGAAAATAACCTGTAAAATTTAAACTCAAAATCTATATCATACGATATTCAAAATATAACAAATGATAACAAATTAAAAACAATTAAATATTAAAAAAATACTACTCAGATGGATCCAAAATAACTTTTTATTCTTTAATTCCCTTTTTTTTTTTTTTTATCATTTATTTGTGTTGTTCCAGAAATAGTTTGTTGTGTAACTTTCAATTTTTTGCCTTTTAACATTTTAATTTCAGCTACAGCTTTTCTTTTTTCTGTTTCCTTTTTGCTTGCTTCATAATTTTCATTCATTTTTTTATTTAAATATTCAAGATATCTCGACAAATTTTTGTAGCCAAAACATTTTGTTAAAAATGTGAATTTATCGAAAATTCTACTATCAAGTGAAAAAAATAGACTTTTTTGCAAACGGACCTCGGAACTCAGGAGAATCTTGACACATGATAGCGCACACAAAAAGAAACATTCCCTGACTTTTCCAGGTTTTAGAAAAAAAAATTGCAATTTTCTCTGACTTTTTGAGCACTTGTCATTTTCCCTGACAATTCCCTGTTTTCCAGTCGCGTAGGAACCCTGTCCAGGGAATAAATCGGGTTTTTTGAGAGTGAAACTTTAAAAATTCCGGGAGATTTCAGAAATTTTTAATTAATTATTTTTATTTTATTATTTCAATTTTTATCAATGTAAACAAACAAATAACATAAATCAGAGTTCATAGTACTTTATTTGAATAACAAAATTTCTTGACTTTTCCAGACCATATTTCTTAGAATTTCCTGACCACAATTCACGATATTTTTAGAAATACGAATTACAATTCTAGAACTTAATGATTAAACTTACCTCTGAAAATAAAGATAACGTATACAATTTAAACTAAAAATCGATATCATTTGGTATTTAAAGTATAAAAAAACGATAAAAAATTAAAGGAAAAAAGATAAAACTTAGATGAATTCAAAGTAACTTTTTATTTACATAACTGAATTTACACATATTAAAGATTAAAAAAAATTAGACAGTTCTGCTATCATGTCATTTATTTGTGTTGTTTTAGAAGCAGTTTGTTATGTAAGTTTAATTTTTTTTTTGTCTTTAAACATTTTAATTTCAACTACAGCCTTTCATTTTTGCTTGCTTCATAATTTTCTTTTTCTTATTTAAATATTCATGATATATCATCCTAGCCACCTTCACTTTACTCAACAGTTCTTTCGCAGAGGTATCGCAATTTGGCGACTATTTGGTGTAGCTGAAACATCTTTATATTAAAAATGCGAATTTAGCAAAAATTCTACTTTCAAGCGAAAAATTGGAACTTTTTTGCAGACGGGCCTCGGAACTCGAGAGAATATTGACACATGATAGAGCTTTAAAAATAAAAAATCCCTGACTTTTCCAGGTTTTAGAAAAAATTGTAATTTTCCCAGACTTTTCCTTGGCTTTTTGAGCACTTGTCATTTCCTCTGACAATTCCCTGTTTATCAGGTTTTCCAGTCGCATAAGAAACCTGTTTAAGGAGGGCTGCAGAAAATGTTTCTACTCGCAACATTTCCCTCAATCCACATGAAAATTTCCCCAAAATCCTACGGTATGTTATAGGTAAATGCTGTATTAACGTAGGTATAGAAAATTTATTTTTCCAATATATCTCAACTTATGCACGAGTATATAATGGAAGGGGTGATTCTGAGGGGGGGGGGGGGGGTGGAATCTGAAATTAACAGCAAATTTTCTGAAAGGTTACAGAAGCAGAGTGGGGGAAGGGGGGAAATCCACTCCCAGCACTAACTAGGTTTTCACGACCCTTTGCCGAAATTTGCGTTTTTTCGCGATCTTTTGACGAAATTTATTAAATTGACGAAATTTATGACGAGGTTATTTCGCCTTCCTTTTGACGAAATTAGCGGGTATTTCGCCCTCTTTTGACGGAATTTGTGGTTGTTTTGCCATCTTTTGATGAAATTCGCGATTGTTTTGCGATCATTTGACGAAATTCGCGGTCGTTTTGCGATCGTTTGACGAAATTTGCGGTTATTTTAACGAAATTTGCGGGGTTTTTGCGATCTTTTAACGAAATTTGCGGTTGTTTCGCCCCTTTTGACGAATTTTGCGGTTGTTTCGTGATCTTTTGGCGAAGTTTCTGTTGATTTCGCGATCTTTTGACGAAATTTGCGTTGATTTCGCGATCTTTTGATGAAATTTGAGAGTATTTTGGCGAAATTCGCAGTTGTTTTGCTGTTTTTCGACGAAATTTGAGGTTGTTTCGCGATCTTTTGACGAAATTCGCCGGGGTTTTGCGATCTTTCGACGAAATTTGCGGTTGTTTCGTGACCTTTTAGCGAAATTTGCGGTTGTTTCGCGATATTTTGTCAAAATTTGCGGTGGTTTCGCGATATTTTGACGAAATTTACGGTTGTTTCGCGATCTTTTGGCGAAATGTGCGTTTATTTCGCGATCTTTTGACAAAATTTGCATTCATTTTAATGAAACTTGCTGCGCCGAAATTTGCGGTTTTTTCGCAATCTTTAGACGAAACATGAGGTTTTTTCGCGATCTTTTAACGAAATTTGCAGTTATTTTGCGATCTTTTGAGGAAACTTGCGATTCTCTCGCGATCTTTTGACGAAATTTGTGGTTATTTTGCGATCTTGTGACGAAAAGCGCGTTTTTTACCGTAATTCTTTGACAAAATTCGCGGTATTTTTATGTCCGAATTTTCAGATTGATGACCTTTTCTTTAATTTTCGGAATCGAATGCCTTAAATTTTCGGTAAATTCGGAACAGAATCACTCCTGATATACGGTACATATTATTCCGAGATCGATTTTGTGAAGATGGCCATACGGATCTTTTTATTTGCAGTGAAATTTTTCTATCCCAGGGAATTATGGAATTTGTTGTTAAAATCGAAATCAATTGTATATGTTTCTGCAAAATTTCCCCCGATCCTAGATCGCCGGATCGGACATATTCTGCACCCCTGTGTTTAAGTTGCAGAAAAATGAAGTCAATTCGGTATTTTAACCGTCGATAAGTAAAAAGGGTAGATGTCAGATTCATCTTCTCTGACATGAATGTAAAAACGCTCTTGTGCTTCGAATCGGCTCACGTAAACAACAACAAAAAAATGAAGTAAAAAAATGGAAAAATACAATACAACCCGCTATAACATGAATACAGAGTACGCCTGACTATTACATATGCCAGCTAATATAAATTAAACAATTTTAGTTTTTAAAGAAACATTCAAATCTTCACCAATCCTCAGCGGCCATTTTTGTAAAGCTAATGAGTTTTAATTAATTAGGAAAACTTAAAGCGTAAAATCATAAGGTTTGCAAATTCACAATGAAAAATCTATGTCAAACTTATCAGAATAGTGCATGAAATTTCTTTAATAGAAAAATTTCAAACTAAAAAATGATTAGTTTTGTTTACCTTCAAATTTTTCAATATTCTCCAAAATTCCTTGGTTTATTCCCGTCATCAAAATCTGCGGGTTTTTTGAAACTGTACACGGAAAAAACTGTTTTGTTGAAACAAATAAATTTTTTTTAATATAACTCCAACCAAATATTTTGGTTGGAATGATCGAATTTTGGTTAGACAAACCAAATGATTTTGTTAATTCAACAAATCATTTGGTTAGTCCAACCAAACTTTGGTCATTCAAACCAAGATATTTGGTTGGAGTTATATTAACTAAAATTTAGTTGTAAAAAAAAAAATGTTTTTGTGTGTACCCTGAAGGGATGAAAAGTTCAGGAAACCCTGCGCAGTCTGCAACGTGGAATCAACTGGGAACCTGTAGGATAGTAGACAGGCTGGTTGACCATTACTATTCTACTAGGCTTCCCCGGTATTACACACAAATGACTTTACTTCATGTTGGATACGAAGGTGATGATTTAAATTTCTCCTCCGTACAAAGGATTTCTTACATACATTGCACACGTATGGTTTTTCTCCAGTGTGAATGCGAAGATGAATTTTGAAACGAGCTTTAAGTAAATATGATTTTTGACAAAAATCGCACACAAATGGTTTCTCCATGGTGTGGATTCGGCGGTGAACTTTTAAATTTCTTTCCTGTGAATATGATTTTTCACATACATCGCATGCAAATCTCACATCATTGTGCGTGGAGCGGTGTTGATCCAAGACTGATAGTTGACGAAAAGACATTTTACATAAATCACAGCTATATGGTTTCTCACCAGTATGAATGCGAATATGTTTTACCAAGGTGTATTTCAATGCGAATGTTGCTTGACACCAATCACATACATGAGGCTTTTCACCAGTATGTGTTCGAAAATGTACATCCAATATCGATTTCCTTACAAATGTTTTTTGACATACACTGCACACGAATGACTTTTCTCTAGTGTGCATTCGGAGATGCTCTATCAAAGCCCCCTTTCTAAAAAAAGATTTTTGACAAACATTACATATATGCGATAGCAAAGGCTGTTCATTAGCGTGGGTGCGAAAATGATTTTCCAAAGCTTTCCTGAATGGGAATGATTTTTTACATACATTGCAAACAAATCCAGTGTGGATTTGAAGATGACGCTTTAAACTTTTTTTCAATTTGAATGATGTTTGACATATATCGCACACAAAGGGTTTCTCTCCAGTGTGAGAAAGAAGATGATTCCGTAAATAATACTTTCTTGGAAAAGATTTCTGACACACAACACATGCAAAGGATGTTTTTTCTCCAGAATGCGAACGAATATGTACATTTAGAGCTTGTTTCTGTTCGAACGATTTTTGACTAGTATCACACCTGTATGGTTTACCATCTGTATGCGTTTCCATATGCTGATTCAGGTTTTCTCTTCGTGTAAAAGATTCCTGACATACAGTGCACACAAACGGTTTCTCTCCAGTGTGGATGCGAAGGTGATTGAGCAAGGCTGACTTCGCACTAAAGGACGTTTTACAAAAATCACAAACATATGGCTTTTCTCCCGTATGCGTACGAATATGTACATTCAGCGTGTATTTCTGTTTGAACGATTTTTGACAAGTATCACACTTATATGGCTTTTCTCCC
The DNA here is from genome assembly GCA_963932465.1 of Maratus speciosus. Taxonomy (NCBI): domain Eukaryota; kingdom Metazoa; phylum Arthropoda; class Arachnida; order Araneae; family Salticidae; genus Maratus; species Maratus speciosus. The sequence continues at coordinate 187,320,616 of OZ010798.1, read as the reverse complement.
GTATGCGTACGAATATGTACATTTAGCGCTTGTTTCTGTTTGTACGATTTTTGACAAGTATCACACTTGTATGGTTTATCATCTGTATGTGTCATCTTCATATGCCGATTTAGGGTTGATTTTTGTGTAAAAGATTTCTGACATACATTGCACACATACGGTTTCTCTCCAGTGTGAATGCGAACATGTTTAATCAAATTTTCTTTATCAGAAAAAGATTTTTGACATACATTGCACAAAAATGATTTCTTTCTAGTGGGACTGCAAACATTCTGATTCAAGCTTTCTTGGTGATAAAAGGCCATTTTATGTAAATCAAACATATACAATTCCTTTCCACTAGGATATGAAACAAATTTTCCATATGTATAAATGATTTTTGGCACAAACTTCGCAGGTATATTTTTTCATCTGTTTGTTTTGGATAAGCGTTGCAAAAACATGCTCTGAAAATATAATTTCTGTCTGTTATTACTTGTGCCTGTTTATTTTCAGAACTGATAATACGCCTGATTGAATTAAGTTTTTCTGAAAATAATCTTGAATGATTTAGGAGGAATACATGGGATTTATAAATCATATGAATTTGTAAATGTTAATCTAACACACGCACATATACAAATATACATATGTATACATTGTAAAATACTTCTAGTGTATATTACTGGGATATATTCTTTCCCTTCATTTTGGTGATAAAATGCTAGTTGATCTGCTATATATTAGTAAATTTTTTCAGTTATTTTTTTGCACTGATATGCTGCTGTATGTCAACATATGAAATACGCCAACTGGAAAACTATTCCCCTTTTGAAAATGGGTATATATTTTGTCAAGAAAAATCAAGAGTTATTCAAAATGTCAAATAAATTGATATTGAAGAGTTCTGGTCAATGTTCTGCTAAGTGTTTTTGTATTAGCTGCTTATAGACATTTAAGGTTACTTCAAGAACTGACTGTAAGAAGCTTTACATGTATATGAGAGTAGACTGATATTTTAAAGATGTACAAATGAAGTTTTTTTTACTTTCATATGAAAACAATTCAATTGAAAACATTCCACAGCAAATGAAAAAAACTAAAAAGTTGTAAATTCTTGAAATCTAAAATAAAAATAAATAAATAAATACATATTTTGAAAAAAAACATATAGCAAATAATTAAAATCAAATCCGCTTACAAGTATTAAAGTAATACATTAATCATTAAAATCATTAACATTTTTCAACTAGCTTAAAAAGCAAAGGAAAACAATTTTTTTTCTTTTTTGCAAACATTAAACATTCTACACTTCCAATTTGTTATTATCTGGACTTTTAATGCTGTTAATACATCATGCAGGAAAATTCATGCTAATTAGTAAATAAACATAATTTTTCTTCGTCACACAATTTTAAATCAATGGAGGTAACCCAGCAACACATTCAATGGAACCAATAACAGGGCTTTGATGATATTACAGAAAAGTTTCATCCATTTTTGTGAGAATTTTGATTTTCTCTGTGTTTTAAATTTAAAGAAAAAATAAAAATAAACCTGTATGGCATAAATCCGGAATAGAATTCGTTTCCTCTGCTTCATTAAAATACTCTTTGATTTCAAATATCGCTGAAAAAAAGAACGATGCGATGGATTGAAGGCTATGCATTAGCGCTTTACGAAGAAAAATACTCCTTCGATTACAAGGAAATAAAAAAAACCTATATGGCATCACTGTAGATGGGCCTCTAATTTTTAACGCGATTTTTAATGCATTTTTCAATGCGATTTTTAGCGTTTAGAGTTCTGCTGCGATTTTTTCACATTCAGAAATAAAATTTTGTTTCAAACTTTTAGCCTAATACAGTAAATTTCGCCATTTTAGCGATTTTTTACGTGACGCGTCGTTTTATCATTCACGAAAGATTTCCAATTACAATGTTTTAACCATTAGAGTAAATTTTGACCTCTCGGATTTTTAATACATTTATCAATGCGATTTTTAATGCATTTTTCATTGCGATTTTTAGCATTTTTTCTATCTCCACAGTGATTTTTTGACATTTGAAAAAGGAATTCGGTTCCAAACTTCTAACACAATACAGAAAATGTCTTCATCTACGATTTTTAAATTTTTGCCATTTTTAATGTGATATTAGCGAATTTGAGATTTTTATGTTTTGGGTCGATTTTTTGTCATTTATGAAAAAATTAGTATTACAATGCTTTACCCAATTAAAGTAAATTTTGACTCCCGGGATATTTATATATTGAGCGATTTTTAATGCATTTTTTAATTCGGTGTTTAGCAGTTTTTCATTTTTTGACATTTGGAACAGGAATTTGGTTTCAAACTTTTAGCCTAATATAGTAAATTTTGCCATCTACAAATTTTGTACTTTGGCGATTTTTAATGCGATTTTTCGATATTTTTTAATTTTTGCGTCGATTTTTTGTCATTTATGAAAGTTTTCTGGTTACAATGTTTTACCCCATTCGAGTAAATTTTGATTCCCGCGATATCTTAATATTTAGCAATTTTTAGTGCATTTTTCAATGCGACTTTTGGCGGTTTTTCGAGTCCCATGGCGATTTTTTCACATTCTGAAATGGAACTTCGTTTCAAACTTTTGCGATATTTAAAGTGATTTTTAGCAATTTTTGGCGTTCCATGTCGATTTTTTGTTATTCATCCGATTACAATGTTTTCCCCATTAATATTAAATTTTTACAACAGTGACTTTCAAATATTTAGTGTTTTTTAATCAGGCATGAGATTGCAAACAGATGAAAAAAGAGGAAAAGCGCGTGAAACGGGAAAAAGAAATTTAAAATAATGCACGTATCAGACAATCAGAGGTTATTTTATTCGCAATAAAAGTGTGAATATTTTTATTTAAATCCAACTTTATTTGAGGAGGAGGGGGGGGGGGGAGAATCAAATTAATAATGTATGCAAATAGTATAAGTAATTCTGAAATGAAAGTTTCTATTTTAAGTTTACTCTGATGCAATGTTTAACACAGCAATCCTAAAATTTGAATTGGACAATTAGCTAACATGCTTTCACTCAAAACACCAGTTAATAAAGATGGCAGCTAATGTTTAGCCTACCATAGAGCTGCAAGAAAAATCTGGTGAAAACAATAATGTTGCAGCACATTTTTCATGATTTTTCGCCGAAATTCGTGTTTTTTCCACACTCCTTTAACGCTATTTGCGTTTTGCATTTCCTCTGCGATCTTTTGACGAATTTCGCGCGTTTTTTCGGCGATCTGTTGATGAAATTCGGGGGTTTTCCGGCGATCTTTTGACGAAATCAGAGTTTTTTTGGCGATCTTTTGACGAAATTCGAGGTTTTTTGCGGCGATATTTTGACAAATTTCGTGTTTTTTTGGCGATCTTTTGACGAAATTCGGGGTTTTTCCGGCGAACTTTTGACGAAATTCGGGGTTTTTTCGGCGATCTTTTGACGAAATAAGAGTTTTTTCGGCGATCTTTTGACGAAATAAGAGTTTTTTCGGCGATCTTTTGACGAAATTCGGGGTTTTTCGGCAATCTTTTGGCGAAATTCGCGTTTCTTCCGCGAGCTTTTAACAAGATTTGCGTTTTTTCAGCGATCTTTTGACGAAATGAGCGTTTTTTTAGAATAGGCGTTTATTCCGAAATCTTTTGACGAAATTCGCATTTTTTTGCGGTCCTTTGATAGATTTTGCGCTTTTCCCCGTGATCCTTTGACGAAATTTGCGTTTTTCCCGCGATCCTTTGACAGAATTCGTGTTTTTTCCGCGATCCTTTAATATAATTTGCGTTTTTTTTAATTCTTTCGCCAAATTCGCAGGTTTTTTTCGAGATCTTTTGGCAAAACTCCGAGTGTTTTCGTGATCCTTAGACGAAATCCGCGTTTTTTCGCGATCTTTTGGCACAAGTCATTTTTCTTGCGATATTTTGACGAAATTCGCATTTCTCCTCGCGATTCTTTGATGAAATTCGTGTCTTTTCCGCGATCCTTTGATGAAAATTACCATTTTCCCACGACCCTTTGACGAAATCAGCGGTTTTTTTCGAGATTCTATGACGAAATTCGCGGGTTTTTTCCGCGATATTTTGCGACATTGGCCATTTCTTTCTGCGAACGATTGACGGAATTGTTTTTTCGGCGATCACTTGTCGAAATTTGTGTCATTTTTTATATCCGAATTTTCGGACTACGACCGATTTTTTTAAATTTGGGAATAAATTATCAACGCGAGAAACGGCAAAAAATCAGAAAACGAGGAAAATGACAAAAAAGCGGAAAATCGCGGAAGAATCTCATGCCTGTTTAATGCAATATTCAATGTGATTTTTCGCGATTCTTCGAGTTCCATGGCGATTTTTTAATGTTCGGAAACTGATTTCGATTTCAAACTTTTTACCTAATAGTAAATTTTTCGATTGAAATGTTTTATCCCATAATAGTAAATATTACCCTCGCCACTTTTTAATATTTTGCGATTTTTATCGATTTTCTGGCTTTCACAATGTTATTTCGTGCATTTTTTAAAGGAATTATGTTTCAGACTTCCAGCCTAATGGGAATTTGATTTCAAACCTTTAGCCTATTATGTTCTGCCCTGCTACTTTTAAACTGTAGCGATTTTTAATGCGATCTTCAATGCAATTTTTTGGCTTTTTTTTCTTTTTTTAAATTCGCGGTAACATTTGGAAACAAGGGAAAAGGAATTTGGTTTCAAACTTTTAGCCTCATATAATAAATTTTCTCCTGTGCAATTTTTGGTACTAATCCACCTTTTTATCGCGATTTTTAGCGTTTTTCTGCATTTCGCGGCTTGACATTCATAAAAGGAATTAGATTTGAAACTTTTATCCAAATATAGTAAATTTTGACTTTCTTGATTTTTGAAATTTTTGCGATTTTATGTTTTTTTGCGATTTGCTGCGAAATTTTCACATTGAAATTTTGACCTAAAATAAATTCTGCCCCCTTTTCAATAAAGTTTGTTCGGATTTCGTACAGCAATTTTTGAATTTTTTATATGGTTTTTAGTGTGTTTTCGCGATTTGCTAGCATTTTTCCAAATTCATAAAAGGAATCCAATTTCAAACTTCTAGTCCGATATAGTATTTTATTTTCTCTTTTCGATGAAGTTTATTCGAAATTTGTACAGCGATTTTTAAATTTTTCACGATTTTTTATTGTGATTTGCATCGCTTTTTCGCAATTCGTGCTGTTTTTTGACGGACCCGGGCAACGCTGGGTAGATAGCTAGTAAGAAAATAATCTAAACACATCACAAAGAAAACATTATTGCACTCAATTGATAAAAATTTATTGATAGCTGCAATTATTATAAAAGAAAATAAATAAAGCAATCAACTGACAATTTCAACATATCTCAATAATTAAGGCTATTAACATTTCTGGATAAAATATCAATTTCACTGATTTTTACTACAATAAACTATTTATTTATTTATAGACTCAATAACATTTTTTACATATTTAATATTATAATATTGTATTTTCCTATATTTCAGAGTGTATGATGTAATTGATAAAGTAAGGAGTTAGGTGTTTCAGCTCCATATAAGATATAGGCGAGGGTAGTAACAGTGAGACGAAAAATATTTCTTAACGTATGGCGACAATTTTTATTCTTTTGAAAAAAAGTTGCTACATCTTTAAGCAACATAAATACACTACACTTTAATGTAATAAATGTTTTTTTAAAAGTTATTTATAATAGCACAGAAACATGATAACGGAACATCGGAAATTGTCTCCCTGTGAATGTATATATTTTCATAAATCATACAGTTTTATACTCTATTCATAATTTTCTTCAGCATAATATCGTAACTTCTGCCTGAAATCGTGGTTATCACTTGGAGTTTAACTGCCATTTTTGTAGTAGTTTTGATAGAGCAATAGTAAAAATGCTAAGAAAACTTTACTAGTTACAGATACACATATTATTAACAATTCAACCATATTTTGAGCTTAATTGAACACGTATGGTGAATTGTGGTAATTAAACTATAGTTACCCCTCTTAAATAAGGGCTTAAGTGTATGCCTAACAATGGCTGTGCATAGCTCAACATACATCTAAATTTCCAAAGAAAATCGAAAACCGATGGTATCCTGATAGTCGCTTTGTTTTCATAAGTTGTAGTTCTGGCAGTAGCATTGAAACGTCTGATTCATTAACAGACGCCATATCTGGAACATGAGGTACGAAGTCTGCTGCTGTCACACTCTTGCGAAGATAAATCACAATCCTTACAGGTTACAGTTTTTCCTATAGTGCGTCTCATAAGTATATGGACAAGCGATTTTTTGAAATAGCAACTCAAAATATGAAGCCATAATCACGAAAAAAATAATAAGCATATAGAATCATAATATATGTTTGTTACAACAACAAAATACAGTATAGGTTTTACAGAATTTTTGTAAAAAAAAATTAAATTCAAAATAAGCTGTCCCAAAAATATATGGGCAATGAAGAGAATTGCTTTTATTTCCACCGTATCAAAAAATTTTGCATTTTCTGCGTTCTGTACATGTGAAGTACCCACTGCAAAATATAAAATCACTGCTCATTCTTCAATTATCGAATAGTGGGAAAATTCCTCGCAACGTTCAATTCTCTGCTGCTGATATAGCTAAAATTTGTCGTTTAAAGACTCAAATGTTAAAATTTCTGATCTTGCTAAACAAATAAAGAGTAACAGATTCGGAATTTATGAAATTTTATCAAAAAGTGACAATGTGATTGCAAAACAACGTTCAGGTAGACCAAAAAAAGCAACTCTATACGACAAGACAGATAGATTTTTCTAGCAGTTTCAACCCAAAAGAAGTTTGTTCGTGAAATTTCGAAGACTTTAGCTTTTCCTATTACGAGATCTACTGTTCACCGTTGTATACGGGCAAGGCAAGCAAAATTCATAAATATCGCAGAATGTGCGCGGAATCTATGTTGAAAGTGCACCATAGAAATGTACGCGTTCTTTGAACTAAAAAACACAAGCCTTGGGAATATGAATTGTTAAGCGTTTCTTCAGTGACGAAAAAAAACCAATTTGGTTGGCCCTGATGGCTGGGCATACCATCGGCATGATCTGCGACGAGAATCTCGGGAGTTCATTAGTCGACAACAAGGAGGGGATTCTCTCGGGGTGTGGGGAGCGATTTGTTTCAATGGAACAACTGATATTGCTTCTCTTAATGGTTAAGAATTCTCTGACGATTATTAAAATGTCCTTAAAAGCAATCTACTTCCATTTGGAAACATTTTTGGAAGGGATAACTGAAAATTCCAAGAGGACAATGCGTCGATTCACACCTGTCATTCAACAATAGCTTCGTTTACGCAGAATCAAGTAATTGTTATAGACTGGCCAGCTGTCAGCCCAAACCTAAATCCAATTAAAAACCTTTGGGGAGTACTTGCACGAGATGTATATGCTCATGGTTGTCAAATTTCTACTATTCAGGAATTAAAGCAAAGCCTAGAGCAGAATTGGTTCTCTTTCCAGCCACACATTTTCCAAACACTAGTTTGAAGCTTACTTGATACGGTTTTTAAGATATTTCAAAGGAACGGATCCAAAATTCGAATTTAAATGCAAAAAACTCGAAAAGTCCATATATTTTTGAGACAGCCTATTTTGATTTTTATTTTTTTTACAAAAATTCTGTATAACCTATACTGAATATCTTTGTTGTCATAAACTTGTATTATAATTCCATATGCTTATTATTTTTTTTGTGATTATGGCTTCATTTTTTGAACTGTTATTTAAAAAAATCGCCTGCCCATATACTTTTGAGACGCACTATATATAGAACACACTACAGTCGATTTCCTCTAATCCGCAAAGACGTCTACAATCCGCACTATATTTCAGATGTAAACAAACAGTTTAAATCTTTCTTTAAGCAAGATATTGTACATTTTAACCATAAAAAAAAGACTGATCTGATGAATTTATTAAGAAATTTTTAATGGATTTTGCGTTCATTAGAAGGAAATGTTTTATGTATTTTATAAATAACTATTAGACTGCTATATTTTGAATTAATTTGTTAGCTATATAAAAGATAAATTGCTTTTGAAGAGGTGTTAGCTCTGGGGGATAAATATCTCAGTTTTTTAGAAAAACAAACTTTTGTTACTGATCAAGAAATCCTGACTCTTAAAAGGCTTCAAGATTAAACAACAGAGCAAAAAGCAAAAGCGATAAAGCAAATCACTATCACTGCAATGTTTGATAGATTTAAAAATAAATAGAAATGTTTTCTATTAATTTTGTATTATAGCATTTAAATGTATTTCTGATATTCAATATAGTTTTCTTTTTTTTATTATTTTCTTTTCTTTTATTCCTGTTAGGGTGTCAACGATTTTTATCAGTTGATTTAAATCAGCGATTAAAGTGTGATTTTAATCAACTGATTTAAAAAAAAAAATCATTGATTAAAATCATAAATTTTCTGAATACATAAAAATATATTAAAATCTAAGATGAACATAATTTAGAAAGTTTCTACAGGTATTTTAACTTATAAAAAATAATAATAATAAAAGCCTTTAAATAATTGTTTCTAAGCTTAATTCCTGAGTATTGTAAAAAATTATGTACAATAAGTTTGTAAAGAGTTTTATGACATAAAAAGCATTTCATTTAAAAATGATATTTGAATCTAATATAATTTGCAATGTCATAATTACCTTTAAGTAATAAAATTATTCATTCTTTTATATAAAATAAGCATAGTAAGTATAATAAATTTCTGAAAGTAAAAAAAAAAAATAGCCAGAATTTTATTTTCTCATTCTACTTTTGTAATAATAAATTTATAGCAAATATTGGAGCTAAATAATAATGAAAGAATATCATCTGCTCAACAGTTATTCTAAAAGAATGTATTAAGAAAAAAAGAACTAAATTGGTTTAAAAATGTTAAGCACAGCAAGAGCTTCTTCAGTATAGGTTGAATACTTTTGCGATTAACAATAACTTTTGTAAGTACAAATGCAAAACGAGCTGCAAATAATATTTGTTGTTTGTGTTACTAACTAATGAAATTACTTATTTGCTTTTTTTTAAATTTATTAATTCTGTAATTACTTATACTGTTTTCTCTAGGCCATTTTTTAAGTGCCCCTTTTAAAATTGGTAAAATGTACCTTGCTTTTTTAAAAAAATAGTGAAATTCACCTGTAGTTGTAGCCAGAGACTTCTTGTAAAAAATTTTCCCACCCCACAGTATTTCCATAGTAAATTCATGTGCCCAAGACCTTATAAAAATGATAGAACTGTATTTCTTTAGAAAAAACAAGATATTATTAAAGCAGGTTGTTATTTAATTGTATTTTTCAATTTGTAATTCATAAAATTATTTAAAATTAATATTTTTTTAAAATAAAAAATTATGTACTTTTATCCCGTATACCGTTACTAAACACATTACTAATATATTTCCTCATGAAATAGTGCACATTTTTGGAACTAGCATCCTGCTCCTTTTTCTTTCTAGAATGAATACTAAATTATTAATCATTTTAGTAATTAAAGCATAAAAATGATCCTAATTAGAGGGTTAATTGTTTAATAATTATTAATTTTAAGTAGTGTTAACAATTAAAGATTAAATGCAGTTATTAAAACTTTTAATAAATGCAAATATCACTAGTATTTAATATAGTTTTACATAATTATCACAAAATATTAATCTATAGGGAAACATGGGAGGTTTGACCCGCTTTTTACAAAAATATTTTTCTATTTTTTTCTAAACGTAATAAAATTTCCGTGTTGATATTATTTGATAGCTTATAATGTTTGGCATCATTCTGCAGTATTTTTTTCTTTTTAAATTATAAACTATTTTTTTGAGTAATGATTTTTCAAGAATCTAGAAATCGGGTCAAACCTCCTTACTTGAGGGAGGTTCGACCCACAATGAGGGAGGTTTGACCCGCAGGGATTGGGTGTTATTAAAAATCTTACAGCAATAATTAAATGTATAAAGAAAGGCTATTATAAGCTACAGACAATAATTAGAAATAGAATTATAAGCAGAGTAGAAAATACCAAAAATGTGAATTCATTGAACTTGTAGATGGAATATAGTTGAATCGGAGAAAAAGGAAAGATTCGTGGAACTTGCAGATGTAGTCTATCTGTGAGATAAGAAGCAAAAAAATCAGATTCAGGAAAAATATTTGAATTTAATGGGCAGATTCCAGTACAAGCAAATCTGCTGTTGCGCTCTTCCTTAGTCCCCAAGTTCTTGTATGTACGATCACCGCTAGTACAGACTTCGAAAAAATGTTATTTTATTTGATGATACACCACCGATATAAATATGTGACCTCGGACACGGTGTGAGAAGGATTATAAAAAAAGGCTAAACTTATTCAATTAATATTAAAAAACAATTTACATACGAATTATTTACAGGTTTATAGGAGGACCCTCTAGGACCTGACATTGCATATACTTTCTCGGCACAAGACTCAAGCCTTTTTCCGGAGCACACTCCACTCCACTCCCGAAATTCAACCAAAAACACACCAACCTCACTTCTTGAGGTCTTTGCCAGAACTCCTTGTTTCTCTTTGAACCATTTCTGCCAAACGCAGCATACAGAGATTTCTTCCTTCCAACAGGGACCCCTTTTCTTATCTGAAAACTACCTCCTCCCGGCTATTTCATAACTCACTAGATAGCCCGGGAACTTCTTTGTTTGCCTTGTATGCGTTCTTGAATAGAAAGGGAAGCTGGAATACATTGATACAATGAAGCTTGTTCATACAATAATATCTAACTAAAGTAGCTCGGATCAATTTCAAGATAAGAAAAAATATTACTTTAAACCCCGCGTATGCAGAAAGTGATACATATGTAATGCAATAGAATTATAAAATATCTTGAAGGGAGTAAAAACAGTTCTAGCAAGTTGCTGCAACTTATGACTTGTATGGGGTGGTAAAGTTAACAGAATTATCCCATTATCTTTACAAAGTTGTTAACCCTTAACAGATTTCAGTTCTATTTAAATTAATTAGAATAATGCATAAACATGAAGTGTTTCAAATGAATTTTTATATTATATTCAGTGCATTTGAAATTATGAACAAGATTTATTTGAATTAAGAACAACATTTCTATTAAAAACTAACTTTTGTACAATTTAAGTGTTAGACCATTAAATTAAACTAAACAGGGAGGTTTGACGCGGGCCAAACCTCCCAGAATTGATATGCGTCAAACCTCCCTTAATAGCCATTTTGGGGAAAAATGTAAAAAACACATTAAAATAAAAAGTAAAAGTAAAAGATAAGTATACTATCTTTTAGTATATTAGTCTAAGTACACAAACAATTCAATTTACTTTTATATATGTTAATGACAGATGGCACAGAAGAGAAGAGCTTGCAACAACAAAAAAGTTTTCTGGCTGAAAATGATATCGCATGCGATTCCTCCTTGATTCTGCTTGCAAATGACTAACAGACAAAAACAATATGTTATTCTGCTTGCTACCATGCTGTCATCTGGTGTTCATCAGCTAAATAAATGTTTAAATATAAAAAGATAGGGTGGGTCAAACCTCCCTTGTTTCCCCTACTATGTTATTGTATACTACTAACTAATGAAACTACTAATTTGCAGTTTTTATAATTTCTGTAATTACAAAATAATAATTATAATTTTATTAATTAAAGTGTAAAAACATAGCAATTGGAGGTTTAATTGTTTTGGAAACGTAAAACTTTTAGTAGCTATTTAATATTTGAGCGCTGGGAAAAAATCATAAAAATCCGATTTAAATAAAAAAAATCTGATTTAAATTTTAAAAAAAATCCGATTTTTTTTTTTTAATCATGATTTTTTTACACCCTAATTCCTGTGTTATTTATTTGCAGTGTGAATACTATATTTGATGATAAATTCCAAATATTAGAATGTAAACAAAGAAATGACCTATAATCTGCAAATCCCTTGGTCCCGGCCTGCGCAGATTAGAGGGAATGTACTATATTTGGAAACTGCACAAGAAAATAATCACCAACAACAAGCTCCCGTTCTAGTCCCTATAACCTAAATGATTCATCGTCGTCAGAAGAATACTCTAAAACCATCTGTGTATCTTCATCAGATGTGTCATCTGATGATGAATCATTCAGGGCTCCCAACACAATTTAGTCCTCAAAAAGGAGGAAAGGGGACCATTTTTATTTAAAAAGGGGACTTTTGAGGACCATTTTTATTTTGAAAGGAGACTTCGGAGGACCATTTTTATTTTTAAAAAAGGAGAGAAAAAGGACCATGAGTATAAAACACTTTGCCAATTTTCCTGAATATGCAAGTAAATTTTTAAAAATTACCCCATAAAATATGTTAAATGGCTATCTTTATAAAAATGTCATTAAGCAATGTACACAGCTTTATTTAAACACAGTTAAATATCCTACTGGATGTGTATTGAAAGTATTCAATATTTCGGCATTCGCCTTGATAATTATCCTTAAAGGAGCCTGCACTTTATATTCAAATTGTTTCTTTATTAATATTTAGAACAGCAAAAAATGAATTGCGATAAAATATAAACAGTAAAAATTAATACATCTAAGAAAATATCAGGTAATACATCTAATATATTTTCTTAGATAATACATCTAAGAAAAAACATCAATAACGATTAATATCGTTAGCAGTTACACATTAACAATTACAAAGAATAGTACATCTCTTAGAATTCAACACGGAGTAATAGTGATCAGTGAATAAAAAAAAGCACAGCATAATAGCGACCCCTGTTGAGTATTAAAACTAAAAATTAGATATATATATATATATGTGACGTTTTGACGGCAAGTAGTTTGTATTGTCGAAAAAAAAATGAGGGTTTCCATTCCTACACAACACAGGTAGCAGCCGATTGGTTTTAAAATACTAAAGAAAAATGAAGAATTAACATAAGGCAGTCGCTTGGAACATTATTCACTTTATTTCCACACTCTCGATTAAATCTAGGGAAGATGCTCTCTCCTTCCATGGTAAAAAGAATAAAGTCTATTATTCCTGTCACAATTAGTTTAAAATCACTCCATCTCTTGACAGCCGTCTAGTCTTTAATCCGTTAATATCTAACATCTATCACCCATTACGATACCGTTGCTTCCTCATTCTACTCACATAATAAACAGTATTCATCCAACATTCTACTACCTTCATCGAGCAATCACATTGAATATCCAGTTTGCTACGACTGCAATCCACCACGTTCACCTCTACATGCTAAAAACGAAAAAGCTTCTAAGCTCACAGCCCATCTACTATATGCTATATGCTTTATGCCCTATGCCATCTCTCTGGTTCCCGCCATTCGTATTTATACTCTGATGAAAAGATTGTTCTAGAAAATTCTTATATCCTCGCAACACTATCTAAAGCATAAACAAAGGTTAAAATCTGTAGTCGAGATTATGCAAAAATAACCCCTTTTTCCCTCTTCAGACGATAAAAGAAATGAATTTATGTCTGCGAAGTTTTAATCTTTGAAATATTTTAATTACACCTGGATATTTTAAATAAAAGAATAAATTGAAATAAGTAGGTTTTTTCTTTAAGACAGAATAATATTTTAGCAGTTAAATAAAGATTTAAGGGGAATATGATATACCGGGATTTAATAGCGGAATTTAATAGGGATTTAAATAATAAAAGTTTTATTAAAGAAATATAAATAATCGAGCCATTTTTAGATTTACGCAATTTGGAATAAATATGAATTAAGATCTTAGAGATTAATAGACTTGGGTTTTAATTTAATAAGCCGGTATAATATACGGAATATTACTGAAAAAGGAAAATTTACATAAAATACTTTAAATTTGGCGCAAAAATTTAAATTTTGTAATATTATCCCCCCTCCCCAAAGACTTTGTATGAAATTTGTGGTTAATTAACTACAATTTCAGACAACAGACTTGTAATAAATTTGGAAGTTGATTTTTGAATATTGAAAATTTTAGAGACGTCAGCGAAGAGATGGAAAAGTAAAATTTAGCAATGCAAGAGAAAAAAAAAATATACTAAGAGCATTTAAATTTAGCTGAGAGCATTTCCCTTGTAAAAGAATACAAATAATGGTTACAACATCACTTACCATTTGTAAGTGCATAGAAAAATATAAACACAATAATAAATAAAGAATAAGTATAAATACAATAAGAAATAAATAATAAGAAATAATAAAACTATAGTAATAAATAACAACAAATTCTTTTATCTTATGGAAATTTAGTGTATTTCCATTTCTCTTATCACAAACATATTTCCAATCAAGTACTGTTTAACACTTTATTTACTTCAAGTAGAATTTTAAGTCCCATTGGCTTAATCAGTTCGTAGGTCATAAAAGTCCTTTAGCAAAAATAGTGATACAGTCCTTAAGTAAAAAGTTCAGCTGCAATAAATATTTTTTACTAAATTTGTTTGACTACTCTGCCTGTTAAACTCTTTACATTATGTTTAAATACTATTTGTCATCACAATAGTAGTTTTATTTTAATAAACAAATTCCTAGTAGTTATTCAACTACCTTTTAAAGTTTGTTTATCAACTTCTTTTTTGAGCTCCTTTTCCCATTCTAATTGGGACTCACCATCTTTTACAACTTCTCACTTGTTTTAGTAAATATCATAACTTTTCACTTATAAGTTATGTTCTCTTTTTCTTTAATAAATAATAAATCTTTCAATAAATAATATAATACTTTCAATTCATAATCATAATAATAAAATTCTCAACAGTATACTTGAATAATAGCAATAATAATACTTAATAACAATATTATATTCCAAGAAAATATCACAGATTGCTTACTTATTGACACGGAAAATAATGGTTGAGGATAAAAATAATACATAGCAATTAATAATTTTCTTATTTTTTACTTATATAAGAAAGTATTTTTGCCAGCCGAAACATTAAAAAATAATAATAATAATAATTCCAAAGTCCAAATAAATTTAACTCTAAATATTTAGAAAGTGGACTCTCAACCAGTATTTCTTTACAATAATTTATCTCTCTGATACTCTTGATGAATAGACCTGCATTTGATAAACTTAGAATGGTAAAATAAAGAAAATAAATAGGAATAAAAGATAATTTGTTTATGTACTTAATTTTCTATTGCTACACAATCACTACAAAATCTCATCACAATTATCAGTTTTCTATGTTTATATTATTATAATAATATTATCAATTCTTACTGTTTTTGTAAACAATTGGTTAAGACAATGGAATAAAATAAATATAGTTTATTTTGATATAAACTTGATATAGAATTACAAATATTTATTTTTATTTTTCAACATCAATCTGAAAACTCCCAAAATCAAATACACATCCTATGCCTGCATAGATTGTCTACTTAATCCCAAAAACTCCCAAACACAAGTAATATCCTCGCGGCGCCCCAAGGTCATACCTGGTAATGTTGAAAACTATGTAATAAAGACATTTAAAGAATTAAATTTAATCTATGGTTTTTACTTTAGTTTGAGTTTGTGATGGCAATTGTGGTGGTGATGTTTGTTGTGGTTTTGTTTGTTTTATGGGTTGCTCATGAAACATTCTGAAATCATTTGGTGAAAAATAGGGTCTTAATTTAGAAACGTGTACAATAACTGAATTTAGTCCTGTCTCATAATTAAATTTATCTATTTCATAAGTTACTTCAGAAAGTTTATTTATAATTTTATATGGTCCTGAGAAAGTAGGTTCTAATTTTCGAGTGTTAGGATACTTAAATTCTTCATAAATTACAGAATCTTGTATTTTTAATGGGGATTCAACAAAATTTCTATCGTATAGTCTTTTACTTTTAAGATGAAATTCTTGAGTTCGCGCTTTTGCAATTTTGAGTGCTTTACTGACTGGTGGGTAATAATTTTGTTTTAAAGGAGATTGATAGGGTAATTGACCATAAAATAAGTAGGCAGGTGGGAATTTAGTTATGGAATGTGGGGTATTATTGTATTCTTGGATGACTTGATCTAATAATCTTGTCCAAGGTATTTTAGAAGAAGTGGAATTGACTTTACATTTAAGTCTGGTAACTATTGTCTGATTAACGCGCTCTACCTTCCCATTGGTTTGTGGGTGGTGTGATGACGTAAAACGCTGTTGAATATGATGTTTTCTGAGGAATTTTTTGAATCTTGGAGACCTAAAAGCTTTATGTCTATCATTCAGTATTTTTTGAGGTGTTTGAACATTAAAAATTTGCTTTAAACAGTTTGTATATGCTTCAGTAGTAACATTTTTAGAAGGAAAAGCCCAAACAAATCTAGTTGCGTGATCTATTATTATGTGTAAGAATTTTTTTGTTGAGTTGTAATAGTTAAATCCACCCACAGTATCAATAGAAAGACATTCAAAAGGTTGATCTGTGGCTGGCATAGCTTGTAACAAGCCAAATCTTTTTTGTTTTGGTTTTTTATTTTTTTGACAGGTGTCGCAATGTTTAACAAATTGTGTTATGTCTATAGTCATATTAGGCCAATAATAGTTAGGGGATATTAAGTTAAGCATTTTTTGGATTCCTAAATGTCCAAAATTATCATGAGCAATATGGAGTAATTTTTTCCTCAATGACATTGGTACTACTATTTTTTTTAATCCCTTTCTCTGAATTATAATAATCCCATTTTCTTTTTTATATTTCTTATCACAGACATTATCCTTGTTTTGCATCTCTATGATTTCTTTTCTGTCCAACAATAAACTTACATGTTGATTGAAGTAAGCAACAGGATTTCGAGACAACATGTCTGCTTCGACATTTGTTGAACCCCTCTCATACTTAATCTCGTAATCAAACATGCTAAGTTTAAGTGACCACCTAAAAAGTCTCCCTCTTAAGTTCTTAACGCTCTTCAACCATACTAGAGATGCGTGATCGGTATGGATTGTAAATTTGACTCCATGGAAATAGTGATAAAATTTATCAAGAGTATCTATAATTGCTAAACACTCTAGCTCGGTTATAAAATAATTTTGCTCATAACTCTTCAAAATTCTAGAATGGTAAGCAATAGGATGCAAGAAATTATCTTTATCAGGTTGTTTTAGAACTGCACCCACCGCTACCTGAGAGGCGTCTACAAACATGTGGAGGGGCAATTTTGGGTCATAAATTTTGAGGATTGGTTTTGCAATTAAGGCATTTTTTAGTTTTTCAAAAGAGTCCTGACATTCTGAGTTCCATTCCCATATCGTGTTTTTTCTAAGTAATTTATTAAGGGGGTATCTAATTTCAGCATATTTGTCTATGAATTTATGGTATACATTAATAGAACCTAAAAATCGTTGTAATTCTTTAACATTAGAGGGGGGTATTAATTTTTGAATGGTCTCAATATTTGCATTAGCTGGAGTTAAAGTCCCATTGGTGACTTCGTAGCCCAAGAAATTAATTTTATTTTGGCTTAATTTACATTTAGAAAGTTTAAGTTTAATATTTTCTAATTTACAGATTTCAAAGATTTGAGTTAAGTGTTTTAAGTGTTCTTCTAGAGAGGAGGAGAATATTATAATATCATCAAAATAGTGACACGCGAAATCTATTTTATATTTGTTAAGGATCCTTCTAATAGTTCTATTGAATATTGGGGGACCTGTTTTTATACCGAACGGAAGAACTAGCCATTCAAAGAGGCCAAAGTTGCTAGCAAAAGCTAATTTTTCGGTATCAGCTGGATGTATTGGTATGTGCCAGTAGCCAGAGGCTAAGTCTAAAGTTGAAAAGTACTGAGCACTACTCAATTTATCTAAAATTTCATCGATACGGGGCAAGGGTTCTGCATCATTCTTAATTATTGAATTTAATTTCCTATAGTCTATACATAATCGGGTCTTTTTGCCTTCTTCTTTTTTCATAGCTAAAGTGATAGGGGCAGAATATGGGCTATTACTTTCTTTTATGAGTCCAGCCGCTAATAAAGATTGGATTTGACTTTTTATTTCTTTTTCTTCTAAGGGGGAAGTTCTGTAGGGCCTCAAAGATACAGGTAGGTCAGATTTTAGAAGAACGCGTTGTGGCTCAATATTAATCCTACCCACATCATATTTATGTTTTGCAAAAATATCCCTATAATTTTGAACTATCTCCCTTAAATCATCATTTTGAATTAAATTTAAATCCCCAATTAAATCTGAATCAGAATTATTAACATCGCGAAAATTTTGAGAAGTTATGAACTGTCCATAATCAGGTTGCACATTATAATCATTTCTATCATTCTCAAAAAAGTCCTGAGTAGTCATATAATTTTCACAACTAGATGGTAATTCGTTATCATTCTTACATAAATTCAAAGTTTCACTACTCTCATTAGCGATTATTACATTATCATCATTATATAAATTCAAATTCTCATCACAATCAATTGTTACCAAATCATTCTCTTGTTGTACTTTATTCATATCCACAGTATGAAAATGAAGAGATTTCTCATTATGTATGGATATACTCTTATTTATAATTTTTCTTCCTTGTTTTACAGTACAATTTCTACAATCTATAGTTAAATTAAATTTAGAACATTCCCTTAAACCCAAAATAGCATACTCCAAATTAGTATTACACACTAAAAAGTTAACACATTTGGTAATTTTACCCACTTTTAGAGAAATTTTACATTTTTGATTTATTTTTAACACACCTTTTGCCTGACCAATAATAACTGTAGGTATTGTTTCAATTTTAGCATTTAGTTCTTTAACAAATCTGAGGGGTAATATTGCCGTAGTAGATCCAGTGTCCACTATACATGGTAAATTATAACTATTGGTAAATCCATACACAATTAGTTGTCAAATATTAGGAATAGCAGGTGGTGAATTACTAGGAAGAGTATCAGAGGATGTTGCATCATTTCTAAATAAACACTCTTGTTCCCAATGATATGCATTATTTACACCTTAATTTGTACATATTCTACATGGTCTAGAAGGATACGGTTTCTGAAAGTAATTGTTTTGAAAATTTCTAGACCCCTGATTTTGATACTGTCTTTGTGGGATCCAATTCCTAGGTGCATTATTGGGCCTATTCGGCTGAAAATTAGGTCTACTTGGTTGAGTCCAAGGCCTAGGTGGTTGAAATTGTTGAAAATTTTGTCTAACTGGTTGTTGATTTATTGTTTGGCTTGAAATTTGAGGAGTGGAAACTTCAACAAATTGCTTAACAAGCCGGTACCATTCAGTGGTACTATTTGGAGGGTTTACATTAATATTATTTCTATACTCTGGTTTTAATCCATCTGTCAACCCTTGTATTAGAAGAGTCTCACAAAGATGGAGTTTCCTCCCAATTCCTACTTTTTTGTGAAAATAATTTTCTAAATTATCTAATTTATCTAATTTTAGAGTTGAGAAATCAGAAAAATTTGGAACATTTAGTTCAATGAATTTTTCTATCAAGATTTTTGAAATCTGTTCATAACTAGTACAATTAACACAGTCATTGATATAGACTTTTAGTGCTTCACCCTTTAAATACTGTGGAATAGATTTAAATTTCCACTCTAAATCTTTATTTTCCCTAGTACCCATATCATCATAATAATTTAACCAAGCCTGGATTTCCATTCCAGTACTAGGATCAAACTCAATTAATTTAGGTTCAGCCATTATATCAGTATTCATTAAAATAAAAGAAGCACTTCTATTCTATTTAATACAACCTGACCTTAACAACATTTAAACTAATAGAGTTCTATTTTTCATAATAGATTAAGTACTCTTTCAGACTTTAATAATAAATAAATAAATAATTCTCATGACTTCATAATAAACTTTACAATAAATAAATAAATAAATAAATACTCTTCACGAAATAATAAATAAACCTCATAAATGAATAATAAATAAATCTCATAAATAAATAATTCTCATACTTAATAATAAATAAATCTCAATAAATAACAAACAATAACAAAAAAAATAATAATATAAGAGGTGTAAAAATATTTTGAAAAGAACTCACTCCAGTCATCTTGTCTCACAATCACCAGCACTATACATTGCTATTCACATTAGCCATGTAACTTTTTAACTTTCCGGCACTGATCTTTAGTAAATCTCATAAGCTATCGTGTACCAGTACGCATACACATTTGTAATTTTGGAGACACACTCGTTTTTATTGCCGTCACTTCTAAATCCTGTCGGACTTTTCTTTTCTCTGTGACGTTTTGACGGCAAGTAGTTTGTATTGTCGAAAAAAAAATGAGGGTTTCCATTCCTACACAACACAGGTAGCAGCCGATTGGTTTTAAAATACTAAAGAAAAATGAAGAATTAACATAAGGCAGTCGCTTGGAACATTATTCACTTTATTTCCACACTCTCGATTAAATCTAGGGAAGATGCTCTCTCCTTCCATGGTAAAAAGAATAAAGTCTATTATTCCTGTCACAATTAGTTTAAAATCACTCCATCTCTTGACAGCCGTCTAGTCTTTAATCCGTTAATATCTAACATCTATCACCCATTACGATACCGTTGCTTCCTCATTCTACTCACATAATAAACAGTATTCATCCAACATTCTACTACCTTCATCGAGCAATCACATTGAATATCCAGTTTGCTACGACTGCAATCCACCACGTTCACCTCTACATGCTAAAAACGAAAAAGCTTCTAAGCTCACAGCCCATCTACTATATGCTATATGCTTTATGCCCTATGCCATCTCTCTGGTTCCCGCCATTCGTATTTATACTCTGATGAAAAGATTGTTCTAGAAAATTCTTATATCCTCGCAACACTATCTAAAGCATAAACAAAGGTTAAAATCTGTAGTCGAGATTATGCAAAAATAACCCCTTTTTCCCTCTTCAGACGATAAAAGAAATGAATTTATGTCTGCGAAGTTTTAATC
Organism: Maratus speciosus; assembly: GCA_963932465.1. Lineage (NCBI taxonomy): Eukaryota > Metazoa > Arthropoda > Arachnida > Araneae > Salticidae > Maratus > Maratus speciosus. The sequence goes on along the minus strand of OZ010798.1, from coordinate 187,299,649 downwards.
TTTGAAATATTTTAATTACACCTGGATATTTTAAATAAAAGAATAAATTGAAATAAGTAGGTTTTTTCTTTAAGACAGAATAATATTTTAGCAGTTAAATAAAGATTTAAGGGGAATATGATATACCGGGATTTAATAGCGGAATTTAATAGGGATTTAAATAATAAAAGTTTTATTAAAGAAATATAAATAATCGAGCCATTTTTAGATTTACGCAATTTGGAATAAATATGAATTAAGATCTTAGAGATTAATAGACTTGGGTTTTAATTTAATAAGCCGGTATAATATACGAAATATTACTGAAAAAGGAAAATTTACATAAAATACTTTAAATTTGGCGCAAAAATTTAAATTTTGTAATATATATATATATATATATATATACAGTATGGAACCATTTATCCGGAAACCAGTTAACCGGAAAACCAGTTATCCGGAATGATATTTCTGACAGACTGATTTCAGAATCTTTGCAGAAAAAAGTATCACACACTGCCAGTTTGACATAGGTTTTGCTTAAACAATTGTATAATTTGGTGACAACATCTAGTATTTGAAAAGGAAAACATATAATGCCACAACCGCATATATTCCTCAAAACTTATCAAATGGATGCTGCTTTCATGCACAACCAGTTAACCGGAAAAACCAGTTATCCGGAATACATCTGACCCCAAGCATTCCGGATAAATGGTTCTGTACTGTATATATTGTTAATTAGTAACCTCAAACATAAAATTTAGTTTCTTTCTACACAATAGAAACTAGGATACGCTATAATGTTCATTGGAAAAAAAACTTGAATGGCAAAGCTCCTAGGGGAGTAATCAAAACCAATATTGAATCATCAGTTATTCATAATCATTATCAAATCTGATGAAATCCAATCCCAAATCTGTAGAGATCTGGCTATCCATTCAAATTGCAACTAGTAGTGCCACATATTGGGTGAAATACACTAAAATCTAATCAACACCAATTTATGTCAAAAACAAGGATTAAGTGAATGTGAAGTTTGATGAAATTTCACCCCAGCAATGCAAAGGTATAATCATCATGCAAGTTGCGCAAAATGCAACAGAGCAGTGACACCTATTGGCCCATATACACCAAAACCTAATCAGAATCTGTGTGTGTTGAATTATGTCTCTGTGTGTCTTATTAAATATGGCATTTGATGAAATTCCATGATTTAGTTTTTCAGATAGAGTGGCTACAAAATTTGTATCGCATATACATAGATTTTCAAGAAATTGTCAAATCATATTCAGGTCAACCTAAAACATGTAAATCCATCAGAAAATGGAAATTATTTTCATGATTCCAATACTTTCATCTGATAAATTAGAGTGCTCTGCCCTCTACGAGCTAAGCTCTGCAAATCTCTTTCAGACACTGCCGACTCTCAAAACACGCTAATTTGATCCACTTTAAGAGGCCTTGAACCTTTCAAACGCGAAGAAAATTAACGAAAAACTTCTAAGTTTGACTTAGTCTATCTTCAAAACCTTTTTATGCATAAACATGAAATTTTGGATATTGATTACCATTAGAAATTTATTAGCCTTTTACAGAATTTGTGTATTGTTGAAATCAAAATAGCTCTTTTTTTTTTCTCGAGAAGTCATTGCGCGCATGATATCTTGTGAAAGTCTGTATGGATTGTCATGAAATTTGGTAAAGATACTAAACAAATATGTGTGTTTAAAATGAACTACTTTTAAGTATTTACAATGGTAATACTTTTAGTTATGACTATTTTTATTCGTTAAAAATATAAAATTTTTATTTTTTTTTTTACAAAAATATTTTTTTATATAGTTAATGAAATAATTTTGGCCTAAGAGTAGTTCATTTTAAACACGCATGTATGTTTAGTATTTTTACCAAATTTCATGACAATCCATACATACTTTCTCAAGATATCATGTGCGCAATGACTTATGGAGTAAATATAAAGAGCTATTTTGATTTCAACAATACACAAATTCTGTAAAAGGCTAATAAATTTCTAATGACAGCATATTACAAAGCACCACCTGTTTAATCAATATCCAAAATTTCATGTTTATACATAAAAAGGTTTTGAAGATAGACTAATTCAAACTTTGAATTATTTTGTTAAATTTCGTCGCGTTTAAAAGGTTACTAGACCCCTTAAAAAGATTACAGAAGATTGAATAATGATTAAACAACCAGTAATGATCTCCCTGTAAACAGGTTTCCATGCATTTCCACTTCACTGGGGGATTTTAAGGTATAATTAGTTGCTGTTGAGACATTTAATGGCTACTTTTGTGATTGGTAAAATAAGATCAGTAAACATCATTTGAAAATCTGCTTATATAAAACGAACTAGTCAAACAGAGTCGTTGTCTTCTGGAATTTTTTAACACCAATACTGTAAGAAAGTTGTTCTAAATAAGACATTTTAGATATATCATTTTAAATCTGATATAATTTCCACCAAAGTTTTATTTCTCTCTTTAATAGTCATATGAAAATAGTTTTTTTGTTAGAAAGGAAGTATTATTATTTGTGCTGTCTTAGAATTGGCAATAACAGTTAAATCAAAATACGAAATAAATCTCTCGTGTAAATATATTTTTTTAATTTAAACTGTTTGGCAATATTATTATTTGGGCATTTTAAATAAGACATAATTTATCCCATTTACTGCTTTTTAAACATATTAATGTTAATTTAATAAAACTTCTGTCTTTTTAAAAATATTCATGTGTAAATTCAATTTTATGACGAAATTTTAAACATTTTACTGTTTTTAACAAATATTAATGTTAATTTTTAAAATTTTCTTTCTTTTTTTAAATAGTCACGTGTAAATTCAATTTTTATGACGAAATTTTAGACATTTTACTGCTTTTAACACATGATCATTGAATTCTTATTTTAAAGTTTTCTTTCTCTTTCTAATAGTCACGTGCAAATACATTTTTAACTGCAAACTACTTGGAACTACTATTCTTTCTGCTGTTATTACATTTGACAACAATTTAAAAAAAAAATAATGACTTTTTCTAAATGTGAAAAAAATATCTATTGAAATGATTAAAAAATTTCAAAAAAAAAAAAAAAAAAAAAAAAAAACTAAGACAATCAGTCAAATTAAAAATGTAAATGCAGTCTGCACATCTATCCTTAGAAAAAAAAAATCATTAAATTCCTATGCATAGTTTTTGTTCTCATAAAACGTTTTTAATAGACAAGATGTTAATAAAGACACTTGATCAATTTTAACGTTGAATATATCTTAAAATAATTCTTTGATTTAAAAACTGTCTGCATCAGCATGTTTATCAATCATTTCTGTATAATAATGCCAATTTTTGTATGCAATAATTTCCTCAATATTAGCGAAGAAAGACCTCCAATTACAAAAAATTTATTAACTGCGGTGGCAGTGACATTGTTAGTTACTTTTTTTTTTCAGAATAGAGAAATGTATATTGAAGAAAACATACTTTCTTCTATTGAAGATAGAAGAAAGTAAAGGAAAACTAGTCGGATGTACCAATCCCAAAACTTTCTTCTATCTCATACATGTTAATACTTCAAAATCCGCTATCACACTGCCAAAATTAAATGGCAATCTATGCATCTCATGAGGATTCTAACGATACGAAATTCCGTGCGTTAGTTCTTGAGATATGACTATCGCTGAAATCGTCTAAATTCAGAAAAATGCTGCCTAGCAGCGCCACCTATTGGATGATTTATACCAAATCCTAATCAGCAACAATTTATGTCAACGTCTGACTGAATCTGAAGTTTGGAGAAAATCCGTACATTAGTTTTTGAGATAGAGCAATAACGAAAATCGCGAAAATTCCTGCATAGCAGCGCCACCTATTGAGTGATTAACACCAAAACCTAATTAACAACAACTTGTGTCAACATACAACTAAATCTAAAGTTAGATGAAAATTCGTCCATTAGTTCTATTGATAGAGCTATTGAGGCATTCGTGAAAAAGGCAGCAGAGAAGCGCCACCTGTTGGGCGATTTACACCAACACATAATCAGTAGCAAGTCATATCAAGGACTAACTGAATCTGAAGTTTGATGAAAATCCGTGCGTTAGTTCTTAAGATAGAGCTATTGGGGAAATCGTGTAAATCCTGCAAAATTCATCATAACAGCGCCACCTGTTGGGCGATTTACACCAAAACGTAATCATCATCAATTCATATCAAGGACTAACTAAATCTGAAGTTTGATCGAAATCCGTGCATTAGTTCTTGAGATAGAGCTATTGCGAAAATCGTGAAAAATGCAGCATAGCAGCGCCACCTGTTGAGCGATTTACACCAAAAACTAATCAGCATCAATTTGTATTAGGGACTAACTGAATATCAATTTTTATTAAATTCCGTGCATTAGTTCTTGAGATAGAGCGCCCACAAAATTTGTGTCACATACACACAGACAGACAGACAGACAGACTCACAGACAGACATTTTGTAAAAACATGTTTTTTGGAATCTCTGACCCCTAAAACGTGTAAATCCGTCGAAAACCGGAATTCGAAAATTTTCATGAATCCAATACTTTCTTCTTGTAAAGATAGAAGAAAGTAAAAAAATTGGAATTAAGATTTTCTTTAATAAATAGGATATACTTCCCCAACAAAATGGAAAACAAAACTACATCTATCTGTTTGTGTGCTAAAGGGACCGTTGCACTTAGAGCTGCAAGATTTGGCAGAAAGGTGCCTGTATGTATACGTTAGTTTTTGGATTTTTTTAAATTTAATTTTCGTGCGATTTTTAACATTTTTTTTTTTTTCTTGTTTCACAGTGATTTTTTTCTCATTAACCAGTTAACGGTCGCATTAAATTACGGTTTAAAAATTCATATTGCTTATTGGCACCACTTTTTTGAAAAAGAAATATTCACCTTATTTAATGATAGCTGAAATGATACCATAATAAAGCCAATTACACTATTTTATAAAACTGGTAGATATCAAACAATCTGAATAAAAGACACAGGGCGTGAATATCATCGGAGCGAGAATTAAGAGAAGGAATCCGATTTTTATTTTTTAGCCTAATGTAATAATTTTGTTTCCTCTTCTTTTCAATAAAGTTTATTCGGAATTTGTACAGAATTAAAAAAAAAAAAAATTACGAATCTTTTATGCGAATTTCAGCCACCCCCCCCTTTTTTTTTTTTGCATTCTGCAGCAATTTTTTGACATTCATAAAAGAAATTTGGTTTCAAACTTTTAACCCTAATGTAATAAATTTTGTCCGTATATGATTGCGTCCTCCAATTTGAATTTCAGCCTTTTTGTTTTGTATGTGTACATGCACGTTCTGCAGTGATTTTTGACATTTATGAAAGAATTCTGGTTTTAATGTTTTAGCCTTCAGGGGTCGATTCAGGCAAAATTTGGGACCTATTTAGGGCCCCTTCACAAAAATCCATTTAACAAAACAAGCCCTTTCACAAAAATCCATTTAATAAAACAGGCCCTTTACAAAATTCCTCTTAATAAAATAGGCCCTATCACAAAATTCATTTTAATAACATAGGCTCCTTCACAAAATTCTAACACAGTCTTCATTAATTATTTTTACTTTCTTCCATCTTTACAAGAAGAAAGTATTGGATTCGTGAAAATTTTCGACTTCCGGTTTTCGACGGATTTATACGTTTTAGAATGCCCAGAACACGATTTGATGGTTTTTAGAAAATGTCTGTCTGTGAGTCTGTATGTGACAAAAATTTTGTGGGCGCTCTATCTCAAGAACTAATGCACGGAATTTCACAAAACTTCATATTTAGTTAGACCTTGATATAAACTGGACCTGATTAGTTTTTGGTGAAAATCGCCCAACAGGTGGTGCTGCTATGTGGCATTTTTCACGATTTCTGCAATAGCTATATCTCAAGAACTACTGCACGGACTTTCATAAAACTTCAGATTCAGTTAGTTCAAGATATAGTTTGGTGCTGATTACTTGTTCGTGAAAATCGCCCAACAGGTGGTGCTGGTATGCTGCATTGTTTATGATTATCGCAATAGCTATAACTCAAGAAAAAATGCACGAATTTTCATCAAACTTCAGATTCAGTTAGTCCCTGATATAAATTAGTGCTGTTTAATTTTTGGTGTAAATCGCCCAACAGGTGGCGCTGCTGTGCTGCATTTTTCATAATTTCCACAAGAGCTGTATCTCAAGAACTATTGCACGGATTTTCATCAAACTTCAGATTTAGTTAGTCCTTGACATGAATTGACGTATAAATTAATGCTGTTTAATTTTTGGAGTAAATCGCTGAACAGGTGGCGCTGCTATGCTGTATTTTTGCGATTTCCGCAATAGCTTTATCTCAAGAACTAATGCTTGGATTTTCAACAAACTTCAGATTCAGGTATACCTTGATATCGTTTAGTGATGTTTACTTTTGGTGTAAATCGCTCAACAGGTGGCGCTGCTATGCTACATTTTTTCAGAATTTCCGCTATAGCTCTATCTCAAGAACTAATGCACGAATTTTCATCCAACTTCAAATTCAGATATACTTTGATATGAATTGGTGCTAAATCGTTGTTATTTCTTGTACTATTTAAATGATTTAATTGACGTGATTTATATAGAAGAAAGTTTTGTGATGGCCACAACATACCAGTTATTGTTAGGTTTTGAAATGTGTAATTTTCAAACAAAACAAGTTCACTAGAAAATAACCCCACAAGGACTTAAAGAAGTTACTATTAATAATGCTTGGTTTGAATTTGTGTAACTGGATTTCATCTTTTGTTACAAAATGTTATTTTTCGTAAAAATATAATAAATTTCACAAAAATACAATAAATTTCACAAAAATACAGTAAATTTCACAAAAATAACTTTTACTTTTCACAAAATGGGCCCCAAGAGAAAAAAACCTGCATCGACTCCTGGCCTTACTGTAGTAAATTTTGTCTTCCGCTATTTTTAGGAATTTTACACATTTCACAAAGATTTTTCCACATCAGTAAAAGGAATTCAGTTTCAATATTTTATCCCAATATAGTAAATGTTGTACAGCAAATTTTGTGGCAATTTTTTTTATTTGTAAAAGGAATCCAGTTTCAACATTTTAGTCCAGTTTAATAGATTTTGTCATCTTTTCAATAAAATTTATTCAGAATTCATACAGCATTTTTTGAAATTTTTTTATGCAGTTTGAGGTTTTTTTTTTTCTTTCTGAGTGTTTTGTGATAATGTTTTGACATTTGGTTTCAAAGACTGGTTATGTGAGAAACAGTTCTACCTAAGACAACTCTATTCTTGATAAATGGAAAGCGGGTAATAAAAGAGAAGTCTCCCCTAATTTTCATTTTGTGGAGGATAAATAGGACAATTCTGACAATTTCATATTTACTTGTTTTTAAGAACATAAAAAAAGGGTTTTGCTTTTTATGAGGGAATAAGCACCACCGGAGCAATATTGTGCAGGGCCCTGGCAAAGAAGTTAATGGGAACTAACGTATACTGCAGTACTGATATAATAAAATTTATTTAAAAATTGTATACATCATAGAATAATATATAATATAGATAATAAATGTATGAAAAATACTACTAATTTCACATAATTATTTTCGATAAGAAAAAATCTTCTATACTTTACAATATTTTAAATATATATTTTTTGCGTTCACAGTTACTTTCACCAAATCTATACATTCCCCGACAATTATATCAACTTTGCCTGTAAGAAACAAAGTTGATACACACTTTTTTATCATGAAGAAACTTTTAAAAACAAATCTAGATCAAAAATATACCGAGGAAATGTTATTTGAAATTTTATAGAGAAACACGAGGTCCTGGGTTTGTCCGCCGGTTGCGCTGACGCTGGGTAATACTGCAAAAAATTTTTAGATTTCCCTTCAATGAAAAGAATACCTTTTCAAAGAAATATGTTATGATAATTTAGATGTTTAAATGTGTATTGTAGTATTGTTTTTATATATAAATTACATTATCAAGCAATTTTAAATGATATGAAAAATAAATAATGAGAATGGAAGAAGTATTTTAATTCTTGATTCAACAGAAAATTTTTCTATTGTGTTATTTGAAAGAAATTGCATTCTAATAATTAAAAATATGCAAAAAGGCTATCTATCTGTTACACTGTTTCCTTTTAAATTATTTATCCAGAGTTGTGAGCTTTAAATTCATTTTTTTAGTTTGTGTTTTTGTCTCCTCCTAATTCAATGCGTCTCTCCCTTTGGAATGGTCTTTTTTTTTTGGGGGGGGGGGGACATGCCAAGGTCCATCTTTGAAGACTGGTCAAGCAGTAACCCAATATAGTAACATTTGTCTCCTGCGATTTTTGAATTTTTTGGTGTTTTAATGAGTTTCTTAAAATTTGTCTGCATCCCATGGCGATGTTTTGACATTCGTAAGAGAATTCCAGTTAAAATGCATTAGCCGACAGTAGTAAATTTGTCCTTTACGATTTTCGAGCTTTTAGCGATTTTTACAGTTTTCTGCCAATTTTTCAGTCACAGAAAGGGGACTAAGGGGACTAAAATGCATAAAGGGGACCAAATGGAACCATTTTTTAAAAAGAGGACTTTAGGGGACATTTGGGAGTCCTCTCTGCACCGTCTGGTGTGTTTTTGAAGACTTTGGAAATAAAATTCTGGATTCTGACTTTCCTTATTTCTTTTTACGGGAAGGGTTTCGGTTGCCTAGATCAGCATTGCACCATTTTGAGATGTCGTTTATGATTTTTAATTAATTAATATTTCTATTAATTAAAAAAAATATTAAAATCTTAGCCTCAGGTGCACAATGGCATATTTTGGGCAGGGTTGGGTTTCTTCCAGGACAATGGAAGAAACTGGAAGAAATGGAAAAAACTGGAAGAAACCAACAAAAAACAAAACATACCTTCAAAATTAAAATATATTAATTATAAAAAAGAATTAAACTCAAAACATAATTATATGAAATCTAAAGTGGAAAACTTTATTAAATATTTTAAACAATATTTTTGAAAAATAAGTTATTTTTTAATAACAAACTTCAGGTTTAGCAGGTATTTATAAGTGATTTCCATAACTTTGGGGTTATGGAAATATTTATTCACTGCTTATGATATTTTAGTATAAAAATTTATCTACCAAATCTTTAATTTTCCTTTAAAAAAATGCTTAATATTTTAAGGTATATTAAGCTACACATAAAATAAACAAATTTGTTTTTGAATTTCATTCTTGCTGTTATTTATACTAGTGTGTGGTATACTAGTACTCAATGCTGCATTTAAAAGTCTAATATTCTAAAACTTTTTGCTAGGTATAATCTCATATTATTTATTATTATCACCCCTTTCATATGCATCTTACCTTACACACTCTGCAATGTATTATTCTCTCCTCATATTAGTTTCCTTAATAAGATGAATGTAAATTCTAAACACTTTTTTATTTAAATATTCTGTAAAATAAGTTTCAGGTAAATGGTTCATATACTTACTACCAGTTAAAGAAGATTAACTAATGAAAATAAAAATATGTTAGTTGAATTGAAATGGATAACTTTTAATGACTTTTGTGTATTTTGGATTTAAAATATTTGGGAGGGGGGGGGTGGTGTCCAACGATTGAAAAGTTTTAGTGAGGTGTGTGATCTTGCTAAAAAACACTGATACAATTATTAATTTAGCATATAATTAAATTTTTGTAGTTCTAATAAAATGTTCCTAAGCTTATTTATAAGAAGAAAGCATTTATTGTATTGTACAAAGTTGCAAGTTATATATTCTAAATTTGGTAAAGGAAAACAGTTTCTTCCACTTGGTAGAAACCTATTTCTTCTGGTTGGTTTTTTCCACTTTGGAAAAAACTTGTCAAACCCTGATTTTGGGCTACCTTCATGCAAATTTTCATCCTTGTATGTTCAGTAGATTTCCCTAACCATTGCACACAATCACACAAACAGATCGAAAATTTCTTTATTAATAAATAATTTTTTTAACATCATAACCACAAAGTAAGTGCACAGTGAGACATCTGTTTATCTCACTGTGTACTTTTGTTATGCTGTAACAAAATGGATGATGCCATATCTGGGTGATTTTCAAAAAGTGTCGTTTTTTACTGCACTTTCACATTTGCACAGAAAAATAGTTAAATATCATAATTTTAATTATTGCGTTTTAACTATCATGTTTTTTTAATGATAATTTACAGATATATTATTATTTATAAAAAATTTTAAAGTAAGAAATGTATTCTTTTGTAGTCAAAATGTAATTACCGTAGGTTGTCCCAACAAGCAATTTATTGGATAAAGATTTGATTAAGTTCTATTTAAAACAGATAATTATCATTTTTTAATACATTTTTATCTATTAAGATGCTACTAATTAAAAAAATATTTATTTTCATATATTAAACTTATTTATAATTCTTAATAATTATTTTAAACCGTGTCCCAAGAAAGAGTGTCATTGCCATGCTTCTGACAAAAAGTTCATCTAGAATTTTTTAGAGGGCAGCACATGCCTTTTTATCAAGGCAAAAATACTCCTTTAAAGTCAACTTGTTATCAGGTTTAGGTGAGTAGAGTAAATAGTTTTATAGTTTCAATAAAACAAGCAAAGACTGAATGTTTTGGTGAGTATTTTCTTGTACGTCATTACGGTACCCACTTCTAATTGACAATTAAATGAACTTTTATTTATTAATCTGCTTTTATTATATGAGAAATAGAAAATCATTGTATGGGCCAGAAGATATAATGGCTGCCATTTATGCATGGGGGAAAATATAAATATTTTGCTTAATTTGTCATTATTGTGCTCACTTATCTCATTAACCAAGTTAATTAAAATTTAAAAATTAGTTTGAAAATGTTAAATTAGTAATTTGGCCCATGCTGATGCTTGTATATTAATGTTTATGATGTAAGGTAATTATTTACAAAACATTAAAACTTTCAGATTATTTCTAAAAATTTGATTTTGTTATTCCAAAACATGGACAGATTATGAAAATGACCCATCTGTTTCAATTTCATCGCTTTAAAAGTTTGCGCCGTTTTGTCGAAATAGTCTATTATTAGATATAGCTAGGTTTGGTTGAGTAAATATATATGCCATAATGAAGGAAATAAACCAGGGTTGGTTTTCAGCAGGCAAAAACTTTTTTTGACGTGACATTACATAGGTTTAAACCGTCAAAAACACAAATATGTAAGTAAACTCAAAACAAAATGCTGTTAATATAGCACTGGTTTTGTTTAATGATAGTTGATAGTGCAAGGCAGTTTTAGTATATACAATAAATTGTAATCAAACATGAAATTATAATTTTTTTCTTTGTTTTTGTGTTTTTGACTAAATTTCCAAATGATGTGGATTTCACGTGTGGCTTTTTTTGCATACTTGGTTGAATACCTTATTTTTAAAATTATATATTTAGCTTTTAATAAATATTTTCTCTGTCAGCATTGTTTTATTTATTTTTGTATTTAGTACAAACATAAGAAAAATAAAAATAACATTTATTTTATTAAAGAGAAAATAATTAAATGTAAGGATAAAATGATTAAAATATAATATTTTAAACCTTTTATCCCAAAATTAATTTTTGTTAGTGACTGCCAATCACCTCTTACTGATGAAATTATCTTATTTATGGAATATCTTTTGAAATTACGGACAAATTAATAATTCACCATAGCAGTAGAAAAAAAAATAGTTACTTAACTTAGTTCGAAACCTGTTCCAAAAGGGAAAATATCCTAATAATAATAATAACTGCAAGCAAAATCGAAAAATAAAAAACTGACTTTGTAGAGATCGATATTAGCTATCCAATGAAAAATAAAATAAAACATTTAAAAATATTGAAATGCAAATTAAATTTTAAAACAAATTCTTCGTTAGAATTCACATTATTGAACGGGCGTTTTTTTTTCTTTAAAAAAAATCATTTAAATGTATGAAATTTCAAACAAGATATTAAAAAAAAAATGGTATTACTTAGTTATCCCGTCGACAAATTTAAAATTAACATAATTTAATTTTAAATAACAAAAGAACAAATAAATTAGTATAACATTAATAAAAAATACAAATAAAACGTCGAAATTAAAATCCCTTGATGACGTAAACACATGTAACTTGCCTAAAGTCAAGTGCATGTGACATTTACGATCAACCATTATTGGCATTTAATCTTACAGTTTGGTGATAGATTTTTGATCAACAGGATAACTAAGTAGTACCAAAAAATCTATAGGATTAACATAAGCAGGTAGGTGTTTTCCTTTTTAGGGAAGTGATAACCCCTTTAGCAACCCTATCCATAAAAGCATACTAAGGGGAAAGCAAGAAAACTGGTTTTGTAGCAATAGCAATAATGTTTTGTACTGGAAGGGAAATATCTTTGAATTTGCTCTATCTTAAGGAAAATTAATATGTTCATTAGATATACCAATTGTGATAGATTAGTTTATGCATCTAGCCATAAAAGAATGAAAAAAATCTAAACAATTTATTTACCTCTGCAAAATTTAGATTAAACCTGCATAATTTTAATGATTACAAACAATTAAGGATTTATTAACTGTTCATCATAAAAGCATGCATTATTCAAATAATAATAAAAAAAAAATCATACAACAACGTATTTGCAGTTTACCATATCCTATGCAAATAGGTTTCAAGAGTGTATTTGTGCAGTTTATACTACCTACTACCCTAAAGTTTTAATGTATTTTGCAGCGTTCGAAATCCTTGGTGGTCTGAGACCACGAAAAATTCAACAGGATCAGTATGTAACTTTTTTCCTTCTCTGGCAAGTAAACATAAATTTTCCCGTCCCTGAGAAAACCGCAACCAAACACAAATCACACAATTTCATTTTATTTAAAAAAAATGCATTAAACCTTACAGTCAGTTGAAATAAATAATCAGAAATAAGATATCTAGGGTCAGCCGGGGTAATTCCTGGTCAAAATGCATCAACATCTAATTATTATAAAAACTATTAAAGGTATTGTTCCCAATTTTTTTGTGGAATAAGCCCCCTCTGATGGCTATATTATAAGATGCTTACTTAAATATATATGCACTTATAATTAAAATAATTATAATTTTTAAATGACCAAGAATTACCCAGGAAATGAGATAATTCTTGGTCATGTCTGGGGTAATTGTCGGTCAGCATCCCTTTTCATGTAAATAAAGTAGTACAGTTAATTTTTTTATGTCTGAGTAATACAATAAGTAGAATCAATTTCTAAAAGTTTTGTTCGTCCCATAATTGTGGAATAATAAAGCATAGACTTTGTTTTGGGCATAAATACAAAATTATTTGATGTGCAAAAAACTTGTGCATTTTACAAAACATTAATTAGCCAAAGAATTTTTATGCATTTTTACAACATTTATAAGCAGTATTTATTATTTCATTAGTATCCACTGTGAATGGATTTATTAATAACTTGCAAATTTATTGGTCCATAAAAAATATAACTGAATGTTTGTTATCAATTTTACTTTGCTTAGGCCAACTGAAGTTGTTTTCAGCTCCCTTTTCAAGAAATTTTCAATACAGACCTTTAATATGATACACAGCATAATACTTAGGTTCCACTATTGCATTATGTATACTTTTATGCACCATTTTGACATTTTGCAATGAGATAGTATTTCTACTTAAATTGTTCAGTCATAGAGTGTGAGCACTACTAAATTCTCTGAGCACTTACTGTTTTCTTTTCTTATAAGTGTTTAATATAGTAGAGGAAAATTTTGTAATCTTTTTTAAAGACTGTGATATGTCATTAGATGAAATAAAATAATTAAAACTCCAAGAATGACAATAGTCTGTTTTAAAATGTGTAAAAATCAAGATCAATGTTTTGCAGAAATTTGAGTAGCAGTTTTGAATATAATTTTTTTTAAATATTTAATTTCAGCTAAATGAATATTTAAGGCATATATATATATTTCAAAGCAAAGGATTCAAAGTATCTTTGAAATTTTTTTACAGTATCATAAATTGTTATTTTTACAGCAAAAGTGAAAATGATCAAGAATTACCTCAGAAACTCAGTGACCAGGAATTACCACGGATGACTCTACTTTATTAAGAACTACAATTAACTAAAATGTGGTGAACAGTGTGGTTGCATTTAACTCTCAAAGGGTTTGTGACAATTAAAAACACTAAATATGACAATAAAAAGGAATTAAATGATGATAAAAACATTGACCAGGAATTACCCCAGTGACCAAGATTTATCCCAGATACATGGGCCAATATTTTACCAACTTCTGTAAATTATTTAAAATAATATAAAAAATTTCAAGAAAGTTTTTTAATAGCTAAAGTAGTTAGTAATTGAACCAAAAAGAAAGAAAAGAAAAATATTTAAAATTTGAGTTGTGACAAAGATATTTGTAAAAATGTATCATAACTAAGGCCAATGTTATTTTACAGAAATTTAACAAGCCATTTCAAAAAAAAATTTTTTTTCAAAATAATTAAACAATAAACTCATAATGAAGTAATAAATTCCAATGAGGATAGTTCTCTATGATTTTTTTCATTTTGGTGAAGCGTTCTTAAAACATAAAAAAGACTGTGGCCAATAATTACCCCAGAAACTTGCTGACCAGGAATTACCCCGGGTGACCCTAATTAATAATTTTACAGTTTTTGTTTGTGTACTGTTTATTTACTTTTTAGCAAATTATAATTTTGCACTTTATTATGTTGAAAATTTTGGATAACTGCAAAGGAAGTTTGGTTTATATTCTAGGAGATAGGGTGGAAGTCACTCAAAGGGTTAAAGAGATTTAACCCCAGTAGCAGAAACAGTGCAGCATGGAAGCGGGCACTGCAGATTATTTTAAACCTTGCAGATCAATCCACAAGCTTAAAAAATAGCTAAAATTTACTTTAAGTCTCTAGATTTATGGCATTTGTGTTATCCTTTTATTATAGTTTCTTTATAAATGCAAATTTTACTTATTTTATGGGTTTATACTATTTCTTATGATAGTAAGCTTAGTCTAGCATTGTTAGGTCGCAGATAAATTTTAGTTTGCTGCAGACTGAACAGAAAATTCTGCTTCTGGGGACTTAACAGAATTTTATGTAGTGGACTATTGATGATGACTGCGGACCAGTAAATTTTCACACTTACTGGTCTTTGGGATCAGTGACTTTTTCTTTTATCGATTCTGCCGCTGATTTATGTAATTTTACTAGAATTTATTCATTAAATTCTATCTAACTCTGCTAAATAATTCTTTTGATATTATTTTATTAAATCTAGGTTTTTGATGCGACGGCTTAAATCATGGTTAAAGCTGGTTTAAACCGCCACATGTCAAAAACTTGCCAACCCTGAAATCAGGGGCCTCGCTAAGGGGAGAGGTGAGCCTCCCCCCTTAGTGTTGCACATAGCGCTCCCATTCACAAGCATTTTTTTTTGAGGGGGGGGGGGGGGGTATGAGCCTCCCCCACCCAATAAAATAAATGCTTATGAATGCTGTTACACCTTGCAAATTTACAAACTTACTTAGTTGGCAAATTTGTTTAAAAATTTAATAAAAAGTATAATACACTTTCTATTTCTGATAGACTTGGCAAAAATTACAAATCGAATTGGAAATATTATTAAGCTATTTACAAATACCGGGTGTCCCAAAAATGACTGACAGATTTTAAAATTCCATAACTTGCAAACGGTAACAGATATAAAAAAATTCTTGCAGGAGGGTTATGTATGATGTCAGGAGTTTTATTACTGTGACTCTTGATTTTAGTTTGAATTGCAAGCAATAGATTGTGCTGAGAGCGTTAGGTGCTCTGTCCAGACCCGATTTTTGGTACTTTGAGATCCATTCAATACATTTTTATCTTCTTTTTTCACATGGAAGAAGAGAGAGGCTGAAAAATCGAGACTGGATTTAGCAGTTATTGCTTGCAGTGCCATCTATCAATGCTATTTATTTATGCTATATGTCATAAGTTCCCATGCCTGCCATCTTGGAATTTTTCTTGGCGTGAAAACCCCTTCTCTGCCAAGTAGTAAATGTCGCCAAGCACCGGTTTATACGCATGTTTCGCTTAACTAAAACAAAATGTAAATAATAAACAAAATTCACTAAAGTGGCAATCAGTAATCTTGTATGAGCGCTTCGCGCACATTAACCGAAAAAAAAAACAACACTGCATTCAGCACTTCTTGCAGTGTAGCATTCTCAAAATTCAGCAGTTCTCGCTTTCTAGCAATCTCAAAATGTAAAAAACTCTTAAAGCAGCAAAATATACATAAAATTATCAACATACCTTAACAGACATCTGCTTTCTTGAAAGCTCCAGCACGAAATCTCTCTCATAACATCACCCTCATTTTACAAAATAGGCTTATGAATACGCATTAGCACACTATAAACAAACCTACTTTTCTTGTCAAAATTTCCTCATATTACTTAATTACTTCAGCAAAAACGTTTAAACGGATTACAGAAACCATAGTCAGTCAAATACATCCAATAAATTTAACATAAAAATAAAAAGACAAAATGATACAGCACAATATCAAAATACATCCACAAAATCCACCACTTCTCATGTGTTGCCAGAACACAACACGTCAGAACACACACGTCACACGGGATTCCACATATTGAGGTTGCCACATCCACAAACACCGCCAACAAAAAATCGCCAAACAATTCAAAACAACGGCTGAGGAATCATAAGGCATTTAAGCCTTAGACATTTTCAAAAATGTTTATTGTAATAATAGCATTTTTTTTTTTTTCACTAAAAAGGTTTTAAATTAGAAAATAAAGTTGAACTAATGTATCACATTTAGTGATCTAGAGAGTAGCAATATTTTACAATGTGAAAATGCGTCTGCTTTTAAACTGCCAAAATCATTGTAGTCCAGTAGAAATAGCATTTTGCCTTGCAAAAATTCGGGTAATTCTGATTTTCAGGTATTATGTATAGGTTGACCCTCTAATGAAAAAACCAAGTTTTCGACCTTCTAGACCTTGTGCGTTTTTTACTATATCAAAAAAACCAAAATTTTTCGGCACTTTTTTCAATTTTTCTAGATTAACTCAGTTCCAATGCATTTTACAGAAAAAATTACAATTACAATTTTGTAGAGGACAAAATTCTCTACAACATGTACTATTCATGTTTGTAAATTGACCAAATAGGAAGCGAGATACGGAGCCGGAAAAATGGGGTACAATTTTCAAAAAGTGGAAAAAAAAACAAATGACGTTAGTTTTTCCTTAATAACCCATTTTTATTTTTTATTTTTCCGTTTTAGGGACAAAAGTGTCGTAATGAACTTTGTAAAGTATGAAATATCCTAAAAGTTTCATTCATTAAAACATTAATTATCTCTAACAGACTCTAAAATCAGAATAACACGATTTATGGTTAAAACAGGAAAATACTGCCTAGCAAGTCACTATTTTAAAAACGATCTTTAATTTTTGATATTGAATAAACGAAGCAATTAATTGATTATAGTGTGTACAATAAAAAGTAATTGGAGAATAGTTGGGCGGAGGGGGTGAAATTAACCAAAAAACCTAGTCGGTAGATATATGCACCGCCCAGAGTTTGGGCTAAGAATCGGAAGTCAAAAATAAAGGAAATAAAGAAAATAAAGAAGAAAAAAAAAATAAAGAAATTGCTGGGAATAATATAAATAATACTGCAAAGATAAATAAAATATAATTTAGAAATTTTTAAAAAGTAAAAGGATTATACAGGGCCGAAACTAGAGTGGGAGGGCATATGCTTCTTTCGCCAGAATGGAAGGCAAAGAGAGCGCAAAATGAAGATTTGGTTTGTCGTATTTGTATTAATTTGTCACACAAATTTTTATTAGTTAGTCGAAGTTTGCATTAAGGGTAAATCTATTTCACATTGAGAATATTAGTCTTTAACATAAAGAGGACCAACAACTATGCTTATGCATACTAAGAGGAAACCTGTATAAAGCGGAATTGTCTTTGGGGTTTTTTGAAGTCAACTTTAAATTTTAAAATAAAGAAATGGATATTATAAACTTATAAAATTCTGCATGTAAGCTCACTTTCTGTAGGAAGAGGCAAAATCCATGGTTGTCCTAGAATGAAAAATAAAAAGCTATTACGGCCTAGAAGTATCAAATAAGAATAACTGTTAAAAATGAATTCGGAAAGCCCAAAATGCATAATTCTATACGTTAAAAGTAATAGCGGAAAAAACATTGACAATTAATCAAATATATGAATATTATTACCGTATTTTCCCCCGTATAAGGAAGGGCTCAGGTACCTCTGTTTTCTACTAGAATTTTTTTTTTAAATACATTGTGACTTTTTTCTGCTTAGCATTTATTTGACTTCATTTTTTAAAAACAATTTCTGGTTTGAAGCAGACTTAACATAGCCGCAGCTTATATGCAGGAAATTATAGTAAAAACACTTTTCTAAGAGAGACATTATGAGGGGGAAAAAAATAAAGCACTGTTTTCATCATATTTTTTTTAAATAATAATTTTTGTAGTTTACATTTAATTTACTAATTACTACATTTAATTAATAGTAATATTTTACATTTTTGTAGAGGATAAAATTCTCTATAACATGCACTATTTATGTTCGTAATTTGGCCAAATAGGAGGCCAGATACAGAGCCGGAAAAATAGAGTAAATTTTGCAAAAATTACAAAAATCCACAAATGACGGTATTTTTTACTTTATAGCTCACTTTTAGTGCATTTCAGAATCAAAGCAATCATAATCAACTTTTTAGAGCATGAAGTGGACCATAGTTTTATTTATTAGGTAATTATTTTTTCTAACTGACTTTGAAAATCACAGCAACGAGATTTTATTTAAAATCCTGAAAATGCTGCCTGGCAATTTAGTAATTAAAAAAAAAAGCTTTTATTTTTTATATTGAAAACACGAATTAATTAATTATATCATGTACAAGATACTAATCAACAAATATATAGTAAGTATAGTCACTTTATATGTGTTTCTTTTCTCTGCTGTTGGACTCTGGTAGCACGTGACTTGATTGAAAGTTCTAGGCCGTCAAAGTCCTCAAGGTCCAGTATAACATCAGGAGCGTTGCCACATAATATAATAATATTCATATACTTGATTAATTGTCAATATTTCTTCCGCTATTACTTTTAACGCATAGAATCATGCATTTTGGGCTTTCCGAATTCATTTTTAACAGTTATTCTTATTCGATACCTCCAGCCCAAATCTAGCTTTTTTTTAAATTCTGGGGCAAATATGGATTTTGCCCCAGTCCTCACCCCCACACTCTCCACCTCCTGTACAAAGTGAATTTACATACAGAATTTTATAAGTTTATATTATCCATTGCTTTATTTTAAAATTTAAAGTTGAATTCAAAAAACCCCGGAAACAATTCTGCTTTATACAGGTTTCCGTCTTAGTATGCATGAGCATAATTGTTGGTCCTCTTTATGTTTAGAATAATATTCTCAATGTGAGATAGATTTACCTTTAATGTAAACTTTGACTAACTAACAAAATTTGTGAGACAAATTAATACAAATACGATAAACCAAATCTTCATTTTGCGCCCTCTTTGCCTTCCATTTTGGTGAATGAAGCATATGCCCCCCCCCCTCTAGTTTCAGCCCTGTATAATCCTTTTCCCTTTTAAAATTTCTAAATTATATTTTATTTATCTTTGCAGTATTTTTCTTATATTATTCCCAGCACTTAATTTTACTTTCGAGCTTTTGACTTCAGATTCTTAGCCCAAACTCTGGGCGACACCTATATCTACCGACTAGGTCTTTTGGTTATCTTCCCCCCCCCCCCCCCCCAACTATTCTCCAATTACTTTTTATTGTACACACTATAATCAATTAATTGCTTCGTTTATTCAGTATCAAAAATTAAAGATCGTTTTTAAAATAGTGACTTGCTAGGCAGTATTTTCCTGTTTTAACCATAAATCGTGTTGTTCTGATTTTAGAGTCTGTTAGAGGTAATTATGTTCTAATGAATGAAACTTGTAGGTTATTTCATACTTTACAAAGTTTATTACGACGCTTTTGTTCCTAAACGAGGAAAATAAAAAATAAAAATGGCTTATTAAGGAAAAACTAACGTCATTCGTTTTTTTTTTTTCAATTTTTGCAAATTGTACCCCATTTTCCCGGCTCAGTATCTCGCTTCCTATTTGGTCAATTTATAAACATGAATAGTGCATGTTGTAGAGAATTTTGTTTTCTACACAATTGTAATTGTAAATTTTTCTGTAAAATGCACTGGAACCGAGTTAATCCAGAAAAATTGAAAAAAGTGCCGAAAAATTTTGGTTTTTTTGATATAGTAAAAAAACGCACAAGGTCTAGAAGGTCGAAAACTTGGTTTTTCCATTAGAGGGTCAACCTATACATAATACCCAAAAATAAGAATTACCCGAATTTTTGCAAGGCAAGGCCCTTTTTTGAGTTATTTCTACTGGACTATTGTTTACATCTGAGAAGTTGTGCGTTATATGGAGAATTACATTATAAAGATCTTCTACTGTATTTTATTATAATTTAATATATACTAAAACTACATTACACAATCATTAAACAAAAGCAATATCATATTAACAGCATTTTTTCTGTTTTGTTCTGAATTTACTTATATATTTGTTGTTTTGATGGTTTAAACCGATTAAAATATGGTTTAAACCTATGTCACGTCAAAAATTAATTTTTGATGGCTAAAAAAAAACCCAACCCTGATTCTGTGCATAACTTCATACACTTTTTGATGGTATGATTATGAAAATGACAGAAAAATTGCTATTACAGCACTTCTTTGAGGCACAATACTTCCAAATTGAAGGAGGATAAGCTGGCCATAGCTAAAAACATACATAAAAATTTTGGTTCAATACTATGCATAATTTACAATGATGACACATGGACAGACAAATATTTTGCATAAACATATTTTTTGGTATTTTTGACGTCTAAAGTGTGTAAATCTGTCGTAAATAAATATATATATATATATTACAATGCTTTCCTCTATTGAAGGTAGAAGAAAGTAAAAATAAACCTGTGTGTGATACATGTTATTTTAGGATATCACTGCCTGATGCTTTATTTAGAATGACTGGCCATGTGCATACAAATGCTCTATTAATATGTCCTAAAAACTATGCAATAAGTTCAACAAAAGAAGGAGACAGTAAGCGTGAAAACTTATAGAAGTATAATAAGAATATATTTTATTCTTAATACTTGTGAATATTCCCACATTATGTCATAACTAGTGTATGTATATATATCACATGATATCGTGAAGCCCCAGAATTTTAATTTTATGAAAACATAAGCACAGGTTGCATATATTATGTACTTTTAACTGCACTTATAACTGTTAAATTTAAATTGGCAAAAAATCTACCTAAAATAATTTTAAGTTTTTTTCATTCGAACATTTTTTAAAAGCTTGATTCATCGGTGTGTCGGTCCAATCAGTATTTTGTTAATAATTTCAATAAGTAACAGTACAGCATTGTAAATTCAACATAGGTTGTGGTGCCACCTTTTATGATAACATGAATGCTTGTCGTGTAGATCACCGCCATGCGGCGATCTGGCATATGCAATTCTCTTTATATAAAATACTAAGTCAATAATAAAATCGATACAGAGATCTCGGTCACGTAATCGCTTTCTCGTCAAAAATTTATAGGTCTAATTAAAATTTAACAAAAGCTTCGAATGAAAGTAATAAAATAACTAATACACAAACTTCTATGAATGTAAATGCAATTTACTTACTAATAACCGATGCGATAAGTTCTAACTGAACAAATTTATATACTAAACGAAAACATACAAGCCAAAAAACAAATTGAAAAGAGTCGTTCATATGAATCATTCTTGTTCATCGAATCAATCATTTCGCAGAGGGCTGTTCAAGAATCAATTGCACTTGCCCACTCACGAAGGAGATTGGAACATACGGAATCATGGAAATTGTCATCTGTTGGAGAAAATTCAAAATTCATGTGCTATTTGTGTTATATGACAAAGTAAAAATAATCAGGGCCAGACTTAGGCTATGGGGGGCCCCGGGACAAGCATCATTCTGGGGGCCCCCTTTCTATCTATCTATAGAATTTTTTTGTGAATAATATGGAGGTGACTAGTACTAAACTTCATACAAATTGTATGCATGTATGAATTTTGTACCTGGTACTGATAATCATTTAGTAAATTTTAGAAGGATTAATTAAATTTTATTTATAGGGATTTCTTTTTCTTAGTATTTTGTAGAATTAGGAAATGTACAAATATAATGTTCTTACAATAGAAATATAGAAACATTTCTGAATTGAACCCCCCCCCCCCCCCCCAACGCCAAGAAAGCTGAAAAGATGCAAAGGCAAAAGAAATCATCCTTTTAAAAATATTTTTGTTTTGTGTAACCAATAATGGTTTTGAACAAGATAAAGTAATGCATCTATAACCCATTCTAACCTGTATTACAATAATCGATGTATTAGGGGTCAATATCTAAAAATTGGACAATTTGCGTCCACTGACAATAATATTTCATTAATTATACTAAAACAAAAAACTGAAAAATGTAATATAGTGTAACATTTGTTATAACAATTACCAATGGTAAATGGACATATAATGATCTATAAATAATTAATTTTAAGCTTTAAACAATCTAAATCATCATTTCAGTCCCTGTCTCCTGTCCCCAGGTACAAATATCCAATATTGAATGTATGCTGTAAAAATTTCTATAAATATGATTAACTTTTGCTATTATATATTTATACCTATATATATACAGCACGGGAAAATATAATTATCCTTTATTAGTATAGCTTGTATAGTAAAATATTGTAGAAAACATATTTGTCCCCGAGGTTTACCATCATCTCAGTCCCTTTAAACACACATTTAGGTTAACAGATACCTCTGGCGCTGGCAGAATTATTTCCATTGCAACAGCAACTAAAGTTCAACTAGCCACCATGGATGAAGGTAAGTTGTTCTTCCGTTTGTTTCATATTTAGAAATATTTAGTTATTCATTTTGAATAGGGATGAGTATTTTTTATAGCATCATTCATGTCCCCAAATTAATTTTTTTATTTATATAAAAAAGCTAATTGAAACTTTATTTGCGTAACATACAAATGTCACATGGCATATTTAATAATTTGCATGTGTGCAAAATGATTCAACAAAATGGCTGTGTAGCTGTTAAGACGAAACCATCACCTCAATCCCAATTATTAGACACTGATTAAGGGGACTAAAATGATGCAAAAAGACTCAGGTGATGTTGAATTTAGAACAATTATATAACATAAGCAATTAATACTTTTCAAATGAATTTTGCTTAAATTAAATCTAAAATAAGCATAATCATGTTATTACCAAGTAATAATAGTCTTCAACCAATGTATTGTAACGTCATAACTTAGTTCATCTGTAAAGCACTTAGTGTCGACGATTAAACATTCAACACTTTATTCTACATTTCCCATTTACAATTTAAAAACTCTACACACATTTTAAAATATACCACCTTCAACATGTACATTACGATATTACAACAGTTTTTCATCTCCTCAAAAATCTGTCCGCTCGTTCCCATAGAGTAAAGAGAAATAATAGAGTTGAAGTATGGTGTAGGGGGGTGACGCCGAAAATGTTACCCAAAACCTTCGGCACAAACACAACCACGTGCTTTGACGCACTTGTCAATTCAAACCTGTATTTCTTCGTTTTTAGGTGCTTTCGTAATTATATAAATACGTAGCACCTATAGTCGTCGTTCAGTCCGTCCATCCGTCCGCATATAACAGAGCAAAAACTACCCAACCGAATGGTCTGAAATTTTAAATATATGATTGTTGCAAAATTTTGTCGAGCCATTTCAAATTTTATGAAAATCGGATGTATTGTTTAAATACAGGGACATTCAAAAGTTTTTCTTTACATTACGGTCAATGGGAAAAATTATTGCAAGTGCATTTTAATGATGTTACAGCCTTCCGAATGGTCTGCAATTTAAAATATATAATTGCTGTAAAATTTTGTAGAGTCATTTCAAATTTTATGGAAATCGGATGTATAGTTTAATTACAGGGACAGTCAAAAGTTTTTCTTTACATTACGGCCAATGGGAAAAATTATTGCAAGTGCATTTTAATGATGTTACAGCCTTACGAATGGTCTGAAATTTTAAATATATAATTGTTGCAAAATTTCATCGAGCCATTTCAAATTTTATGAAAATCGGATGTAAAGTTTAATTACAGGGACAGTCAAAAGTTTTCCGTTTCATTACGGGGAATGGGAAAAAAAACTTATTGCAAGTGCATTTTAATGATGTTACAGACTATGCACTTATGAAGTGACAAAAATATACATTCAGTACAATATGGGGTGCAAAAAATAATTATAAAACTAGCTATAGTACGAACGCACCTCATTTGCCACGTTTGACGAGCAATTTCCAACTTGTTGCTTTTACCGCTGCAAATTTGTATTAATAAATCACATGTTGAGGGTAGGTATGATCAAAATTTTTATAAAAAATGAGAATATGGGCAGTTATAGGATGAAATACCTGTACCTTGTTCCACGTTACAAGAAACGGTTACAGTGTTTAAGACAGTTAAATGCCACAACTCCTTCACCAAAATCTAAGGTTAAAGATTAAAGGGGAAAAGGAGAAATATATCAAAAGCTGCAAAAAAACGCTTATTATTTGGTGAAGCTTTAGTAATGCAGCTAAAGGAAAATAGGAAGGAACTTGCTGATCAGAAAGAGAGGCAGATGTTTGCAAAGCTTCTTTATTACAGATTATTATATGTTTATTATATATTCTGGACATATTTTAAGGGGACAGTGGAGTTTAAAATCCTTAAAAATATTTTTTTTTATTTTCGTAAATTTCACCTTAAATATTAATCATGGTACATTATATGCATTATGGCATGCATTTATCACAAAATTTTTTTTTTTTAAGTTTTATTTTTGAGAAAAAAATTGAATTTTACGCATCGTCTCAGAAATCTTCGAAATGCCCCCTGCGTCTCCCACATCAATGAAAATCCCCAATATTTTTTATAAAAGTTTGGTTTTTATATATAAACAAAATAGAGCATCGAATTTTATATATTTGAATTTAAAGGTAAAAAAAAAAAAAATTCAAATTTTCAAAATTTTTTTGAAAAAATTTCAAATTTTTTTTTAAATTTTTAAATTTAAATATATAAAATTCGATGCTCTATTTTATTTCTATATATAAACCAAACTTTTATAAAAAAATATTGGGGATTTTCATTGATATGGAACGCACAGGGGGCTCTTCGAAGATTTCTATGACGACGCGTAAAATTCCATTTTTTTCTCAAAAATAAATTTTATTTTATTTTATTTTGTGATAAATGCATGCCATAATGCATATAATGTACCCTTGAATAACATTTAAGATTTAATTTACGGGAAAAAAAATGAAAAATTTGAACATTTTTCGAAAAAATTTCAAAAATTTTCATTTTTTTTTTTTTTACTTTTAAATTCAAATGTATAAAATTCGATGCTCTATTTTATTTCTATATATAAACCAAACTTTTATAAAAAATATTGGGGATTTTCATTGATATGGGAGACGCAGGGGGCATTTCAAAGATTTCTGAGACGACGCTTAAAATTCCATTTTTTCCTGAAAAATAATTTTTTTTTTTAATTTTTTTGTGATAAATGCATGCCTTAATGCATATAATGTACCCTTAAATAATATTTAAGGTGAAATTTACAAAAAAAAAAAAAAAAATATTTTTAAGGATTTTAAACTCCACCGTCCCCTTAAAGAAATATAGATCGCTCGGGAAGGCTAAATCATTTTTAAGCTATAATGAACAATGTCTAGCTTCCAAAGTTCGACATCATGTAAGAAAGAAAAAATCAAATGTCATTTCAACCGAAGTTGCAAGTTCAGTGCGGCGTTTCCTTGAAGAGGATGTTAACATTAGAATGTGCCCAGTCAAGAAGGATCGCAAAACTAAGAACAAAGTGAAAGTACAAAAAAGACTTTTACTTGACACACTAAAGAACTTGCATCAAAAGTATACAGAGTCCCATGAAATCAAACTGTCCTACTCTTCTTTCTGCAGACTTAGTCCATTTTGGATTGTTGAACCTAAATTATCCGATCGTGATATATGTGCATGCATTACACATGCTAATGTGGACTTACTAGTGAATAAATATCACCAGCTGAAAGTTCTGGATATTAGAACCAGCAGTGAATTGTGCAGCTCTATATGCTGCAACACTAAATTTAAGGACTGCGTGTATCGCAAATGTACAGTTTGCAAAAACAAAGAATTCAATGTTTTAAGAACAGCAGAAAGAGATTGTTTCATTCTTCCAGTGGAAAAGTAGAACTGGAGAACGAATAGTGAAAGAGAAAGTTAAAAATGTTAGATTAACTGAGAAACAGAAGATGGAGGTCAGTATTTCAGATATCTTAGAGCTATTGAAGAAGTCATTTCCACATTTCCTGAGACATGTATTTAACATGTAACACCAATTCTCAGAAACGAAGCGGTTACAAGACAATTTGACATATAATGATTTAATAATAAAAATTGACTATTCTGAGAATTGTGCATTGAAGTATCACAAAGAAATTCCGTCAGTACACTTTGGGGCATCTCAAAAGCAGATATCTTTACATACTGGTGTGATGTATTATAAAATAAAGCCTGAAGAGGATCTAAATATTGGAGTCAAAGAAACAGTCAAGTGTATTTCATTCTGCACAGCATCAGACAACATAAACCACATTGCCTAATGCTACTTGAGCTCATCTGACACTGATCCTTCACCTTATAATGAAAGAACTTCCTTATATTGATACATACACTTTCAATCGGACAGAACCACTGCCCAGTATAAAAACAGATTTAACTTTTACTTTTTACCCGACTGCCAAGAAGGGTTATGTGTTTCATTTCTGTGTTCGTATCTGGGTATGTAGATTACTTTAGACCCTCCGAACATCCCAAAGGCTGGATGGATTTTAATGAACGAGGTCTCTATCGATTCGTCTTAACCGTCCGATGGTTATAGGCTAGATTTTGTTTTTATAAATTCAAAATGGCGGTAGAGACGAATTTTTTTTACGCACCCTATTGAGTGGCATATCATTGAATAGGTCTTTCAAAATGAAGACGATGTTTCACTGACTATTTTACAGTCAGAAGCTCCTTTTAAATATTACATAACCTGGAAGTTGCGTAAGTAGGATCTCTAGCTTTACTGTAACTCTAACCTTCATAGATATCTATCGGCCTCATCAAAACATTGTTTATAGATAGGAACTAACAATTAAACACAACTTAAAAGTCATCAATACAAGTAAATAAAAAAAATAGGTAAGTAATATAAAAAAAATAGTTTCATATTGATGAGAAATAATTAATTAGTTCGCTTTTTACGCAGTCGGGTTTTTTTATTTTTTAAATTTAATTTTTACTTGTTTGTAAATCGCCTTCCTAAGCTTTTCCCTAAAATTGTAAGTGCAACTTGGAACATCTCAGAGTCAGGCCATAGGAAGGGGCCAATGGATGGTGTTGGAGGTAGCTTGAAGAGAACTGCTGATGCCTTAGTACGTCATGGTAAGGATTTTGAAACAATCGATGCATTTGTGCATAATTTACAAGAGGCTGGGGTTAAACTTATTACCATCCCTAGTTCCGCAATTGAGGAAGTGAAAAGTTAACTGCCAAACAGTATCCCTGCCATCCCTGGGATCGTAAAGACACATCAAATTACATGGTCAGCAAGCTCACCATCATCATTAATAACCAGAGAATTGAGCTGCTTCATCTGTGACACAAGTTAAATATGCTCACACCATACTGTCCAGAAAGATATAGGCCTAATTTACCCTACTAATGAAACGCGTATCCTTTTTGTAAAAATGTCTGTAATTTTATTTTATTTTTTTAAATAGTTGTGTATAATATGCATTACATTAAATTTTAAAATTTTCTTAATGCAAATTACTAGCTGTTGCTGACAAAAATAGCAAGAAAGAAGAATCAATGGATTTGATTGAACCTGGCACTTTGGTAGTTGGTGACTGGATAACTGCCATATACAATAATCTTTGGTATCCAGGTCTGGTAGAACATGTGGGAGGACACATACTCACAGTCAGATTTATGTCAAAGAGTCGCAAACATTTCTACTGGCCAAATCAAGCTGACAGGCAAAATGTGAATGTGACAGACATCCTCTGCAAACTGAATGTTGCGCCATATCCTATATATTCAAGGCATTACTCTGTACCCGAGTATAAACAAATTGACGATTTAATGATGCAATGACATTATTAATGTCAAAATGAATTAACACTCTCATGTTAAAAATATTTAAGCAATATTTTATTCAATAAAGTTTACGTGTAAATCATGACTCATCATTTCAGTCCCCGATACATCATTTCAGCCCCTTCCAAAAAATGTCTAGTACAAAAATATTCTGTTGAAAATATAATCCAAAAATTGCTAATTTATAGTGCAGTAACAAAAACTGAAATAAAAAAAAAAGCTATTCGATTTTTGGCATATATTTGAATAAAACTTATAAAAATAGGATAAATACCTTGCAGTGTTACAGGGGTGCCCAAAGAGGGGTTTGGTGACGCAAAATGCGTCATAAAATTAAATTTTGGGGGGGAATTTAGAGAAAAAGTACATTTTGGGGGGGATTTTTAAAATCTTAATACTATTTCCTTTTTTTTTCACTATTAAAAAAGTTTTTGATTTTTTTAATATCACTTTTAACTTCTTTTCAACATTCAATTTCCACAAATGGTCATGTTTTTTACACTCTTTAAATTCTAGATAAGGGCAATAAGAACCGATTTTGCATCTTAATATATTTGAAAGTGCAGGAATAAAAAAATACTTGGTATACAGGTGGGAAAATGTTTAACACATTCTGAAAGGCGATTAGGACCGCAAGACGTGATAAAAGGAATAGCTTTCCAGAAGCGTCTCAAGTAATTTATTATATTGTTTGACAGGGTCGAATCGTACAGTCTGAGTGCAAAAATACATTCTTGATGGGTATGATAAGAAATAACAACAAAATAAGCATTTCAGAGACAACGCTAAAATTACTTGACGATTTTCAGAAAACTAGGATTTAAGTACAGTATATTTTAGTGATGTTAGAAGAGTAGTATTGTATGTCATTAAAACAGTATAAGGTAAACAACCAGTACAGAGAAAAAGACTTCCAGCTAGTGATGGGCGAAAACGAGATGTTTTTATAGATTTTATCGATTGTATGGACGTCTCGATATTTTTTTATTCTGCAAAATTTTTCTGGATGACTCCAGTTTGCCAATTGCTTTTATAACATACACGATTCGATTTTATCAAGAATCGTCTGCGGGAAAACTGCAATGAGTCGGGTTAATAAGGACTAGTTGGCTACGCCAGCTAGTGTGCCCCTTCTTTAATTAGGGCCTCTAATTTATACGTAATCTTGTAATATGAAATCTCAAACTGGGTCCCCGCTGCATACGGCACCGTATAGAAGGCGTGGTGTGCACACACTGCAAAATCTTGTAAACAAAAAAAAATCTCGAACCGAACGAACCTCGGACCGGA
This sequence comes from Maratus speciosus, assembly GCA_963932465.1. NCBI lineage: Eukaryota > Metazoa > Arthropoda > Arachnida > Araneae > Salticidae > Maratus > Maratus speciosus. Next base: position 187,269,898 of record OZ010798.1, on the reverse strand, counting down.
TCCTTGGGGGTGTCAACGGGCGGGCACAGGAGCTGCATGATATGAATATGTGGTCGCAGAGCTTTCCAACGATATATCATATGAGGGTTATAGGCAAAATTTAGAAAGTGCCACCGGGAGGGCAAAGTGGAGGAAGGGTCATCGGAGGGTATAACATCAATAAGTGGTCACAAGCCTTTCCAACCAAATGTCACATGAGGGGTCTTGAGCTAAATTTATAAAAATGCACCCGGGGTGACAAAGTGGGGGGAAATCGGCGCGGGAGGTGCATAACAGGAGTAAGTGGTCACAGTCCTATCAAACAATACGTCACATGAGGGGTCTCAGCTAAATTTCGAGAAGTGCTTCCCGTGGGGGCAAAGTGAGGGGAGGGACACCGGAGGTGCATAACATCAATAAGTGGTCACAGGCCTTTCCAACCAAATGTCACATGAGGGGTCTCGAGCTAAATTTATAAAAATGACCACCGCACCGTGAGGGAAAAGTGGGGGGGGGGGACGCGGGAGGTGCATAACAGGAGTAAGTGGTCACAGTCCTATCAAACAATACGTTACATGAGGGGTCTCAGCTAAATTTCGAGAAGTGCCTCCCGTGGAAAGTGAGGGGAAGGGACACCGAGATGCATAATATCAAAAAGTAGTCACGGACCTTTCCAACGCTTTGCCACATGAGGGGTCTTGGCTAAATTTAGAAAAGTACCCCCGTGGGGGCAAAGTGGAGAGGAGCTGCATAACATGAATAAGTATCATAGTCCTTTCATACAATATGTCACATGAGGGGTCTCGGCTAAATTTAGAATAACATGGGTGTCAAAGTGAGGAAAGGGGCACGGTAGGTGCTTAATATGAATAAGTGATCGCAGGACTTTCTAATGATATACCACATGAGGTGTGTTGGCAAAAATTAGGAAAGTGCCCCCCCGGGGGTCCAACTTTCGCAACCCCCCAGGAAATCAGCCCCCTTTTTGAAATTTCATATATTATAAGTAATATTTTTCGGAAAACTCTTTAAAAAATTCGAATTAAAATGATGAAAACGCTAAAAAGTTCAAAAACTGCCCCCCGCCGTGGGGGGCCAAATCGGGGAGGGGAGAAGAAAGTCTCATAATATCAAAGAGTGATACGAGGGCTTTCTAATGATATATCACATGAAGGGCTTAAAAAAGGTTTAAAATCCTCCCCTTCCCCCCGGTTTGTCCACTCTTTCAGCCCGGAATTCACGCATGCCCCACTTTTAATTTTTATATTTAATAAATAATATTTACCGGAGGACTCCATCAAAAAAACACATCTAAAATTATATTCATTGTAGAAATCACTACGGTTTTAGAAATTTGTTCGCTTCCTCCGCTCCCCCTTCTTTGAAATTTTTATATTTAATAAATGGTATTTATCAGAGGGTTCCAGGTATGTGACAGCTTGATATGGCTAAAATAAGAGAAACTTTGAAAATTAGGGCTTCATTTCACAGCTCATTGTCATGCCTCTTTCTCTATCTCGTCTCGATAAATTTTCCCACATCTCTTCCGTGCCCAGAACGAGAAATTGAATTCTCGTTCTCGGCAACCTATGAAAAGACACTAATCGAGAACAACATTTCGAGAAGAGAAGAAAATTGATTTCTCATTACGAAATGTTGAAAAGCGCGAGGGGAATAATCGAGAAGTCAAAAGTCGAGATGCCGGTGAAATCATCGAGATGAGATTTACGGAAATGCCAGAGAAAGGGAGAAATGAAGCTTTCAGAGTCAAATTTAGCGCATTTCTGGTTTAATTCATAATTTCTCGAAGGAGTGCATTTGCTTATCCAATCTCTTTTGTTATTAACCGATATGGGTTAGGAGGCATAGTGGTTTATTTATTCAGTTCTGTATAGTCCTAATTTCAATAATTACTGTTGAATCTAGTGTCATTTTGCCCCAAATTTTCAATGTTTCTCTTACTTTAGCTCTGTCAAGCTGTCCCATACCAGGGGCCCTCAGATAAATATTATTTATCAAATATAAAAATTTCAGAAGAGGAAGGTGAGTGAATTCTGGGAAGGCGCGAGAATGAACCGACGGGGGATTAATTTTCAAACTTTTACCGAACTCCTCCTGTGACATATCATCGGAAAGCCCTTTGACCACTCTTTCATATTATGAACCTTTCTCCTCCTGGAGTAAATTTCTGTGGGGGGGAAGCAGTAAGGGGGTGAATTTTTAAATAGTTGCGATTTCTACAAGAAATATAATTTTAAGTGTGTTTTTTTTTTTGATGGAGCCCTCCGGTAAATATTATTTATTAAATATAAAAATTTAAAAGTGAGGGTTGTGTGATTTCCGGGTATATTCTGGAAGAAAGAGTGAACCCATGGGTGAGGGGTAAATTTCAAACTTTTTAAACCCGTCATGTGATATGTCATCGGAGAGTTTTCGGCCCACTCTTTCACATTATGAATCTTTCTTCCAACCTCCCCAATTTGGCGCCCCGGGTGAGGCGCTTTTCGAACTTTTTGAAATCGTAGCGTTTTTATCATTTTAGATCGGATTTTGTTACGGAACCGTCAGATGAATAATTTATAATACATTAAAATTTCAAAGAGAGGGGAGGGGAGGGTGTATGCCGGGGGCACTTTTCTATCTTTTGCCGTCACCCCGTCATATGATATGTCATTGGAAAGCTCTGTGACTATTACTTCATTTGTACATACCTCCCGCGCCCTTCTCCCACTTGACCCCGCGGGGGTCACTTTTCTATATTTAGCCGACACCCCTCATGTGATATATCGTTGGAAAGCCTTATGACCACTTATTCATATTATGCATTTATTGCTCCTCCCCTACTTCCCCCCAGGGGTGTCGTTTAACGCATTCCAGTAGATGGTCTTCTAATAAAGGGGAAATCATAGAACTGATTTCAAATGACGTAAAAAAATCAATAAAAAATATTGATACCATTTACCATCCTTTTTAGTTCATGTTTTTACCACTAGGGGTACTTTTTATTCTTATTTCTTTGGCCAATTTGCTGCTAATTGTCGAAAAATTCTAAATTTTGATTCTTAAACTCCCTTTACCGTTTCATACCTACTCGCGACTTTTCAACTTTTTGCAACCAAAGAACGCCGTCACATGACTTTTCCACTATTATGGCTCCATTATAGCCTCCCTTCGGTTTGTTGTTTTTTAAATCCATCTGTTTTCAGTTACCATGTATTTACTAAATACTGCTTTATAAACATATAAAACAATGATTTTAATAAACGATTGTAGAACATCTCGATTGTAGGTTCTCGGAAGTAATCGATGACTATATCGATTGTGTTTTTTACGATTACGATTTTTTTTTATTGGTAAATTTTTCGAGAATCTCCCATCACTACTTTCAGCCACAAATCGCTTTAGGGGTAAGGGAGAAATTTATGGAAAAATTAGATTTTTTTGGGAGGGAAAGGAGGATTAATTACTAGGTAATAAGACTGAAAAATTATAGTGTGAAAGAAAAACATACCTATACAGAATACAGGGGCTTATAATAGATTTAGGGCTATGTTTTAATGGTATAATGTCTGCCATTTTATAAGAATCGGTACTTGTATAAGAGTATATTGTGTGTTGTTAAAGCAGTATAAAGCAACACTTGTACTGAAATAAACGCTTCAATCCACAGTTTAATTATTTATTTTTTTTTTTTTTTTTTTTTTTGGTGGGGGGGAGTGATTTAGAGAATTTTTTTGGAAGGGTGAGATTAAACTGTATGACTAGATAGTATTAAAAAATGATTGGGAAATCTTAAGCGTTAAGATTTAATCTTAAACAAGGGCGTATGTACATGCAAATGTATTTGATATGCGTTTGATAGAAACGACTCGTCTTTAATATTTTAGTTTTCTTAAAACGATATGCAATCTTTATATTTAAGATTTATTTTGTAATAATATAAAAGATTTTTATTTTGAATACTTGTAAGTAAATATTTATTTTCATAAAAAAGTAGCTTTATTTATTAAAACGTATATAGTGATGTTATTAACACGGGCTTGTCAGTCAGGACTTATAAATGTGAAAACAATCAGACTGCTAATAATAAAAAATATATATTTTATTATTTATTACGCTGTTAAAACTTTTATTTTATGACAGTACGTAAGAATACTATTATTAAATAATTTAATAATAAGAATATATCTTACAATTGATGTTCTGTTTAGGGGGGGACTCAGTGTTAATGTATGAAGATTTTTTTGGGGGGGAATTTGCGTCATTGAGTTTGGGGGGGATGGTCACCACTGCAGTGTTATGCCACTATGGAACTTCCACGAATTTAGTAACACTTAATAAGGTCTACATTTAATTTTTTTTACTATTATTAGTTACCCAGTTACCTATTACCCAGTTCTTCTCATTTCATTTGAAGCAAAGTTAGTTGTATATTGACAAATTTTTAATAAAAAATAAAATAAAAAAGAATGGGGACTGAGATGATATTAAAAGACACTTTCTTCCATAAAAGTTTATCCTGTGCATAAAAATATACATCTTTGATCTCAAAACACTACAGCATTTAAATGACAAAACATGCATCATAGTAGATAATAGTATGTGGTAGTTGGTGCATTAATTAAAAAAAATTAAATTTTTGGAATGAAATTGTGCAGTTTTTAGATATTGACCCTTAAATGAATTTTATAACAAGTTATTTTAATGGTATAAGTATCGTCAGTAAATAAAGGGTTAATTAATATATATATATGTTACATAAAAAAATTTACTTTTACTATTCATTTAAATTATTCTAAATTGCCGGCATATTCATTATTTCCTTTTTTTAATACGCTCTATTGTTTATTTCTAGTCCAAATTCCTATAAATTTAAAACGCGTATCTTAATAATAGTTTTATTCCAAAACGTAATCTAAACTTTTAATCCCTTCATTAATTTTTATCGTCTGCCAAACTGTAAAGTTCTGAACGCAGTTACTTATTTTTCGAATGTTTATCAAAGCCATTTTTACATTTTTATTCTATTTCATCTCATTTTCCCGCCCGCAAGGCGTCGGCCTTTTCACATCAAAATCCTTCCAGTAGCGGCGCCGGGATTCTTTCCTGTGACGTTTCTTGATCGCTCTGCATTGGCTGAGTGTCGGATCCCAGTTTCACTTCGAAGCTCGTTTGTGATTTTGGTTGGGTTAGTCTGAAGTTTCCATTTCAATCGGATTTCCTCCGCGCATCCTAATAAATAGTTCGAGCATGAGCTCAGAACAAGATTTTTGTGCTGTTTGATTGTTTACATAACCTGTTACCCGGTGTCCTAAGCCACGTAGAATAATCATTTCGTGAATTAACATCTATTCCGCATGAGTAACTAGTTCATGCTCGAGTGGAATGCTCTGATTTCTCATCCTGTGGGAATTGTTTAATGTTGTTATGTTCTGATGGAATAAACAGTTTCCTATGACTGCGTTTCCATGCTTTTAATTGGGAAAACCCTATATTTCTTCATACGCCTTTTTTCACCACTCACGCTGCCTTGTCTTCATCATGAATAAATAAGAGTTTGATTAGATTATACCAATATTATCATCGCTCTACAGCTGCTAAATTTTCACAGAGTTGATACCCCCACTAGCGATGCTTGTGCTAAGTGGTATGATTGCTATACAACATCACCAGCGGCTGATTAATATGTATTACTAATCCAGTAATATGAAATAAAAAACAAGACGTGATTGTTCGACTTAACACATTAAATTGTTTCGTAATATATATATATATATATATGGAATAGTTAAATGCTGCTGTAAATTATAAGTTAAAAATTACTAAAATAAACTCTAGTAATTTGACATTACAAACATGTGGCGCTTAAATTAGTCACCCATCTCAATGAAAATTTGACTAAATTAATCGCTTATTCTAGCATTGCAGGAGAATCAAATTTTAATATTTTTTTTCTTAGTTATTTCATGCGTAAAAGAGACTAATTCGAGTTAGTAACCACTGTTTTTTAAAAGAAGTTATAACAACATGTCCAAAGAACGGGAAAGAAACAGCACTTTTTCCCTGAAAAGAAATTTCTACATTTCAGAAAGGAAAAAAGGAATTCCAAGCTAGGATTGTGGAGTTTCCGAGGCAGAGCAAAGACCGGCTTCGCCCGACCCCATGAGTGTGAAATGGGGAGAAAGGAGGTCAGTAATTGTTTCGGAGAGCGAGAAGTTGGTTGCTCTTTTAGAGAGCTCCGGTCTGATTGAGTTAGTTTTTGAGCAGGTTCACATGGCGGAACATCATGCTATGTTAAAGCCAAAATATTGGTTTGTTGTATTCACATGTAGAGAATTGTTTGTAATCGACTATGCATAATTTTCTATTTGTTATTTATTTTATTCAATTCCTACTATTAGTTCCCACTCTCCTTACATATATCTTGTTCAAATTTTCAATCGTTAATAAAATACTTATTATTCATCCAATCAAGTTCAAATAAATTTTTTAAAACTTGTTGTGGATGACACTTGATGTTAATACAGTTTTTTCAAATATTAATTCATTAATTAATTAAATTAAATTAATTAATTTCAGTTTTATATGGGAGACAAAATGGCAACCAATGGTTATTGAACAGCATTTAATGCATCTTCATACCTATAAGGGGGTTACCATAGGAGGCACCCTGTTCTGTCGCCAAATTTATCACCAACTTGGCGATATACCGCCAAATTTGGCGACCAAAATGAGTCGTCAAAAGTGACGCCAACTTGGCGATATCTCTAATATTTCACGAAATTCCCATAGACTTTCATTGTAAACCAATGGGGTTTTAATGCAACAAAAAATAATATTAGCTTACGGGATTATATTAAATTTTTCTTTGGTGACCTAAGTAGGAATTGACTTTAAAAAACAAAATTTTTATATTACTTTTTTGTTTTAAATTGAATTGAGTTTGAATTGAATTATTTTATGAGCTGTGGTGATCGTTTCGAAAATCAACGCTACCCAGTTGGGTGTTGATATCACACACTATGTGCTGCAATATTTTATTGCATGCAAACATTTGGCACGTTACAATGTTGATAGATGTTGTTTGTGAATTTTTGGTATATGCATTTGACATGAGTTTGGTCTCTTTTTTCGGAGCCCACATCTGAGCCCGAGGAAGACGATTTGAAATCCGAAACCAAAATATGTAGATCGGGAGGCGGCACCACAGACCATCACTTCATCGAGTTTACGATTGAAATTCCAGGAGAAGACAGAACTCAATTAGCATATTAAAATGCAAGTGGTCTGCGTACTCATATTTTGGTGGAAAATACCTGCAGACCTGTTTTTAGTGGTTGATCGGTAGGCTTATCATTGTGTTTTCCTCCACCCAAAGGTATGAATATATGGACGACTAGAGGGAGTAACACAACCGTAAACCTATCAGTTAACTACTAAAATCGGATTTGGAGGTGTTTTCCAACAAGATATGACTTGGCAGACCAGTTGCATTTGAATATGGAAATCGAGTTTTAACTAATCCTGGATTTCAGCCGTCAACTCGATGAGGTAATGGTTTGTAAAGCCTCCTGATCTATTCTCGGTCAAATGTGTGTCACCGAAGCCCAGGTCCAATACACAAAGTTCGCAGTAGGAAATTGTTGATGTTGATAACATGTCAAAATTGTTTTAAAATAAGTTTTCTGAGCGTTCGTAATTATATAAATACGTAGCACCTATAGTTGTCATTCAGTCCGTCTGTCCGTCCGCATACAACAGCGCAAAAACTACCCAACCGAATCGTTTGAAATTTAAAATATATAATTGTTGCAAAATTTTGTCGAGTCATTTCAAATTTTAAGAAAATCGGATGGATAGTTTAATTACAGGGACAGTTAAAAAGTTTTCCGTTACATTACGGTCAATGGGAAAAATTATTGGAAGTGCATTTTAATGATGTTATAGCCTTTCGAACAGAATGAAATTGGTAGGCACTTATGACGTGCAATAAAATATACATTCAGTACAACATGCGGTGCAAAAAATATTTATAAAACTAGTTATAGTACGAACGCACCCCATTTGCCACGTTTGACGAGCAATTTCCAACTTGTTAAATATCATTTTATACAGAAACTAGTATATAGCCCCGTCAAAACTGACGGAATGTTGATTTGCGTTTCATTTCCATGAGACTTCAGACAAACAGAATGAAGATTTTATTATTGAAGGGTTTGTATTATAGATAAGTACATCTAAAAAAGGACAAATGATTTCGACAAATACAAATGATGAGGATACTTTTTTACTCAATATTAAATTTCTGAAATAGTTCAGCAATTGGACAAAACAAACAACAGTACTTATTGCAACAGTAATATTAATTAGGAAAGTGAAGCACAATTTCTGAAGATTTCACAAAAGATTGAAATTAAATATTCAATGGGTTAAAGGGGTATTTTTACTTTAAATTACTATATTATTTTTTATAAAAATGAATGAATCTCAATAGTGAATGACTCAATAAGCCGCTTTCTATTAGGTGTGGATTAAGGCACGGAGTTTAGAGATAGAGATATTGTATTGGAGCTCTGTGGGATTACTCATCTATGGAGCTTTACGTTTCGTTTTCAAATATGGATTTGGCGCAATTTATCGTCAATTAATATAAATTAAGGAACTTTTTGTTAAAATTGTAGATTTTTTTAATAGAAAATATGCAGGACGCATTAATTTAATTTAAGCAATTTTTAAAAACTTCAGCTGACTTTAGAATTTCATTCGGTATACATAAAACCAAAAATTACCAATTATCATTATTTCTTTGATAAAGTTTTAATTTAATTTTATCATTTTTTAAGAACTTAGCTTATATCCATTTAAACATCGCTTGCTTTGTAAATAAAATTTATATTTCATATCAAATATAGTTAAAATGTAAGGAATAATTCAATACCATGTTATGTACTACATATATTATTTATATCAATGCAAATAAAATTTCGATTTTTAACGTGATAACATTTGAACATAGCTTTGGAGAGAAAACAAAATTGTGATTTAATAAGTGAAAAAATAATTTTCGGCCATACAATGCAATCATGATAACATCTTATATTTCAATTATATTAAGAAAAAAAAAAACACACACATTTTTAATGCAAACAAATTTTTTAAAAAAGTAAGCGGATAAATGTTAAGCTCTTAAAAATTAATAAAACTATAATAATAATAATTGTATTTATGTGGTATTAAATTTTAAAATTATATAAACGAGTCTTTTAAAAATTGATCTCATGCGACCATAGCGAGTTAAGGCCATTTGTAGCCGAACAATACTGTACCGTAAGTGACGCGCCGCTAATTGCGACAGCTATCGCCGAACCGTATACGGTTCGGCAGGTAGAAAACTATTGCATTTATTTTTCCCGTCAAATAGTGAGGGTCAGCTTCCGGCATACATGTAATGGTCCCTCATCGTTTAGAATGTAGAGGGCTAATATTACCTAACCTACATATCTGTTTAAAGAGATGAAATGTATATTTTTCTTGATTTCTTTTATAGTAAGCTGTTTTTTTTAAATGTGGCTTTTAGTAAAAATATAAATATGTCATGAGATTTATATTTAAAGCAGTAAAATAGATTACTTTTTTTTTTATTTAGCTTTAAAATATTTTTTATAAAAAATGTCTCCAAAATATGCTTTGATATCTTTGCATGGATATATTTTAATGGTCATACTGGAAACAATGAATGTATTTTTCTATTTCTATTGATTTTAATAGCCAAAATGAACAAACTACAAATTCATACGAAATACATCTCAATCTGAACAATACAAAATATTTAATTACAGTAAGATGCATTAATTGGGAATGCATATTATACAAAACATCTACAAGAAGTTTCATAACAAATGTAAATTTATTTATATATATACATTTTTAAATTCGATGAAAAAATATTTTATATAAACAAAAGGAGGAAATGTCACTTTGATTGTTACAACAGGCAGTTATTGTTGAACGTGAGAGATTAAAAAAGAAAGGGGAAAAATTAGCCGTTTCTAAAACAAATTTTTAATATAATTTGAAATATTTTTTTATGTAAAATAAAATTCCTGAAAAGACATTTAAAGTTCTGAATTCAGTGCAAAGTAAATAAGAAATAAAATTCCTTGCCTCTATTAAATTCCTAACAATTTATGTATATTAATTTGTTTTATTATCATTATTTTACTAATAAAAAATACAGATAAAGTAAAGTCATATCATGTTCTCAAATTTTACTAAAATCTGCAAACAAAATATGTCTGTATTTGACCATACGAACATATGCAGATATAAGTGCAAGTTGTGATTTGTTCAAAATATGGATATGAAATACGGTAGAGCGCCAATTAACCGAATTTCCAATTATCCGAACAGCCTATTTCTCTCAAATAATTTTTAAACTGAACTCCCAGATATTCGAACTGCCTATTTCTCCAAAAATGTTTTTGTAACGGAACTTCCAATTATCTACTGGCTTGGAATAAAATTTTAAATAAAGAAAAAACTGATAGTGGATCAAAAAATGAGGAATGTAAAACAATAAAGGAGCTGAGAAGAATCCTAAGCCATGAAGAAAATGAAATTAATGAGTAGTTATAAATAGTGACGTACATGACCCTGGATATCAGATTTTAAATGATGATGATATTGTAAGTGAGATTCATGATGAAAAAGAAATTGAAGAAAATGAAAACGAATGCTCTGAAAATAACCCATATCCATCACATAGCGAAGCTTTTGAATGTTTGGAAACAGTTATGAAATGGCTTGAACGGCAGAAGAACGTTGATCCTATTCAACTAACGTATTTAAGAAGAATTCGAGATATGGCAGCATTGAAAAGAATGTCTTCTTTGAAGCAAGCAATAATCAAAAGCTTTTTTGCTTAAATTATAATCTCTGGAGTTTAGAAAATGATAAAAAGAGAGAAAAAAAAATTAAACACGCCAGCACTAACTGGTGCTGCCAGTCCTAACCTTAGATAACGTGTGAAGGTTTTAGTATAGTCATAAACATACCTTAAATTGTCTGTCCAATTATCCGAAATTTTGCTAATCCGAACTAGGATCGATCTCGACTTGTTCGGATAATCAGCGCTCTACTGTACATATTTCCTTAGCTATAAAGTAAAGCTATCTCTTCGTTGCCTTATACAAATAAAAACAGAAAAATAATTAGAAGAAGCTTTTTTTTTTTCCTTTCCGGGGTAAAAATTGTTTTCGTGTTCTGAGATAAAGAAAAGTCCCCTCAGATAAACATTAACAGGGAAAACACTTGTTCAAAGTGAAGGGCAACATTAATGTACGGGGGGAAATTTCCGAGAATTTTACTTTCTTCCATTCCATTTTGTTTTGTCCATGCTGATAAGTAAATCAGTCAGTGAGCGAACGAGTGTTCAAAACGGTCTGTAAATATGATTTTTGACAAAAATCGCACACAAATGGTTTCTACCTGGTGTGGATTCGGCGGTGAACTTTTAAATTTCTTTCCTGTGAATATGATTTTTCACATACATCGCATGCAAATCTCGCATCATTGTGCGTGGCGCGGTGTTGATCTAAGCATGATAGTTGACGAAAAGACATTTTGCATAAATCACAGCTATATGGTTTCTCACCAGTATGGATGCGAATATGTTTTACCAAAGTGTGTTTCCTTGCGAATGATGCTTGACACCAATCACATACATGAGGCTTTTCACCAGTATGTGTTCGAAAATGTACATCCAATATCGATTTCTTTACGAATGATTTTTGACATACACTGCACACGAATGATTTTTCTCTGGTGTGTATTCGGAGATGCTCTATCAAAGCCCCCTTTTTTAAAAAAGATTTTTGACAAACATTACATATATGCGATAACAAAGGCTGTTCATCAGCGTGGGTGCGAACATGATCTTCCAAAGCTTTCTTCAATGGGAATGATTTTTGACATACATTGCACACAAATCCAGTGTGGATGTGAAGATGACGCTTTAAACTTTTTTTCAATTGGAACGATGTTTGACATATATCGCACACAAAGGGTTTCTCTCCAGTGTGAGAAAGAATATGATTCTGTAAATAATCCATCCTTAGAAAAGTTTTTTGACATACAACACATGAAAAGGATCTTTTTCCAAAATGTTTGCATACATGATCATTTAGAAGTGCTTTCTGTGCAAATGCTTTTTGACACACATTGCACACAAATGGTTTTTCTCCAGAATGCGAACGAATATGTACATTTAGTGCTTGTTTCTGTTCGAACGATTTATGGCAAGTATCACAACTGTATAGTTTACCATCTGTATGTGTTTTCATATGTTGATTCAGGTTTCCTCTTTGTGTAAAAGATTTCTGACACACAGTGCACACAAACGGTTTCTCTCCAGTGTGGATGCGAAGGTGATTGAGCAAGGTTGACTTCTCACTAAAGGACGTTTTACAAAAATCACAAACATATGGCTTTTCTCCCGTATGCGTACGAATATGTACATTTAACGCTTGTTTCTGTTTGAACGATTTTTGACAAATATAACACTTGTACGGTTTATCATCTGTATGTGTTTTCATATGCTGATTCAGGCTTGATTTTTGTGTAAAAGATTTCTGACATACATTGCACACATACGGTTTCTCTCCAGTGTGAATTCGAACATGTTTAATCAAATTTCCTTTCTTAGGAAAATATTTTTGACACACATTGCACAAAAATGATTTCTTTTTAGTGGGACTGCAAACATTCAGATTCAAGCTTTCTTGGTGATAAAAGGCCATTTTACATAAATCAAACATATACTATTCCTTTTTATTAGGGTATGAAACAAAATTTCCATATGTATAAATGATTATTGGCACAAACATCGCAGATATATTTTTCATCTGTCTGTTTTTGGATAAGCATTGCAAATGCATGCTTTGAAAATATAATTTCTGTCTGTTATTACTTGTGCCTGTTTTTTTTTTTTCAAAACGGATATTAATACGTTGGATTCAATTAAGTTTTTCTGAAAACAATGTTGCACACATAGGATTTACAAACAGTATGAATTTGTAAATGTTATCTAACACAGGCACACGGATATATATATACATATATTGAAAAATTCTTCTAGTGTATATCACTGTGATATATTCTTTCCCTTCATTTTGGTGATAAAATGCTGGTTGATCTTCTATATATTAATAAATTTTTTAAGTTATTTTTTGCACTAATGTGCTGCTGTTTGTCAAAATATAAAATAAGCCAATTGAAAAAATATTCCCCTTCTGGAAAATGCGTATATGCTTTGTCCAGAATAATCAAGAGTTACTTAAAATGTCAAATAAATTGAAATTCAAGAGCTCTGGTCAATGTTCTGCTAATTGTTTTTGTATTAGCTGCATATAGACATTTAAGGTTACTTCACGAACTGACTATAAGAATCTTTACATGTATATGAGAGTAGACTAGGAGAATTGATATTTTAAAGATAAACAAATGAAGTTTTTTTACTTTTATGTGAAAACCTATCAATTGGAAACATTCCACAGAAAATGAAGAAAACTAAAAAGCTGTAAATTCTTGAAACCTAAAATAAAAATAAATAAATACATATTTTGAAAAAACATATAGCAAATAATTAAAAACAATTCCGCTTACAAGTATTAAAATAATACATTAATCGTTAAAATCATTAACATTTTTCAACCAGCTTAAAAACCAAAGAAAAACAAAAACTATTTTTTTTAAATATTAAACACTTTATCCTGCCAATTTGTTATTCTCTGCACCTTTAATGCTTTTAATACATCATGCATGAAAATTCATGTTAATTAGTAAAAAAACAATTTTTCTTCTTCACAGAGTTTTAGACGATGTTGGGGGTCTAAATATATCACGAAATTCTTTATCGTCCCGTGTCCCGGATGCTGATTTTTAAGCTTGGAGCTGTCTTTGTAAAATTGTTTCAATAAAAGTAATTAGATGTTATTTCTTTCCGAAACTGGGACTATTGTTTCATATAAAAATGTAGCAAAAAATTAACCCGCACACATTTTTACGGATGTTATTATTTTTTTAACTCTGCCCCTGGATTTTGGATTCCTTACCGTCCCTCTTGCTAAAACTATACAGAAAATCACTTCAGATGCAGCCACAGAATTTTTTTAAACTTTTTACTCATGCAGAAGTATGCTAGAGAAAGTATGACTACAATTCTTTGATAGGAAATTCACTGCAGAATTTAAATCAGCATTTAATTATCAATTTCAAGTATAGTGGCTTTATTGGTAGTCCTACCGGCCACAAGGATTGTTCCTGCACTTTTCGAGGCAAATTAATTTTTTTAAAAATTTAATTCAATGTAAATAACTGTTGCTAAAAATCAATGGACTTTGTGGCTATCACTTAGTTTTAACATGATTTGCCGAAAAATGTTCTCTTTTTTCCCCCTTACCGTCCCTTCTTTAATACCCATTTAAGACAATGTCATACCAAAATTTTGTACTAAAAATACTACATTGTTATTATTTCTTATTTGAATGTTCTGCGGGTACTATGCAAATTCATTATAAGTAAAAATTTAGAAGAAAATAAAAAGCTAGAGAGATAAAACGGTAAGGAAATTTAAACTTACTTAAATAAAAAAATCCTCACTGCAGACCATTTTTTCTTTATTTTGAATCATTAAGGCATTCGTCTATAAGTTTAAAATATTATTTTATTAAGTTTAATTTCACCAGATTTTTAATCCTGCAGGTTAAAATTTTGTGAGAATGCCTCATATACAGAAGGCTTTCATGTATTTTTGTAAGAATTTGTAAGAATTTTGACTTTCTCCGAGTTTTAAATTTAATGAAAAAATAAAAATATACCTACATGGCATCAATCCGGAATAGGGCTTCATTATCGTCTGCTCTGCATCATTAAAATACTCTTAGCTTTAAAATAACGCTGAAAAAAGAACGATGGATCGAAGGCTATGCGTTAGCGCTTTACGGAGAAAAATACTGTTATTCTATTACAAGGAAAAAGGTGTGATAACATGGTTTTTATATTTTTACACGTAAAATAAGTGACAAAATTAATAAAAAAGGTAAAGAAATGTGGAAACTTATATTTGACTGGGAAAAGTGTAAAAAAAATACATACCCACAAAGATATCTCCACCGATTGTCATATCAAAAGTAACATCTTATTTTTTAAAAGAAAATCCAGCCCTCCAAAGAGCTATCGCAAAATCCTTAAATATGTATTAGACCGGGAGGCAAGGGCATAGACAATCATCTCATCGAGTTCACGGCTGAAATTTCAAAATTAGTTAAAACTCGATTCGCATATTAAAACGCAATCGGTCTGCCAAGTCATATCTTGGTGACTCGTAGGTTTAAAATTTTGTTTTCCTGTACCCAAAGGTATGAAAACATTGAGGACTGGGAGCAGGAAAACACAATGGTAAACCTAGGAGTCAACCGATAAAATCGGGTTTTCAGATGTTTTCCACCAAGATATGACTTGGCAGACCAATTGCATTTTAATATGCGATTTGAGTTTTAACAAATTCTGGAATTTCAGCCATGAACTCGATGAGGTGACTGTCTGTGCTGCGCCTCTCGGTCTATATACTAATGATAGAAAGTTTCACTCTGTCTGTGTGCGATGGCTAGCAAAATCTGCGGTACGTACGAGTCTGAAAACTTTTGTGAGGCTTGCCCAAAGTGTCTCCTGATGCACTTGATACTCAGAATTTTTAAATTGTAATAATTAGATGAGTTATTAATTAAAAATCGCAATTCATTCTCCATAACAATTCATCGCGGTCCTTCCGAGAGGGTAATAGCTCTGGCGCACGTCTAGAAGCCTCATTTACACATCCGTCGAAAATGAAGATCGAAAAGAAGGAATTTCGGGAGGTATTTTGTTATTATTCATTAAGTTACATCGGCCAAACAGCTTCGTAAAGTTAAAAACGAAAGATATATTCTGAAAGATCGTACTCTTATGTCTTAAATGCCGCAATCAATTAAAAAATATATTGCAGTCAACCCTTTGAAAATGCTTTTTCAATGTTTTTCAAATGTCTTTTCCGAAAAACGTTTTTCTTTCACATGTAAACGCTTCTCCAGGGCGCAATTTTAAAGGTACTGACAAACCAAAAACATGTTCTTAAGGGGTCTTGTAACTTTTAAGCACGACGAAATTTAACGAAAAATTTCAAAGTTTGAAGTAGTCTATCTTCAAAACCTTTTCATGCATTAACATGGAATTTTGGATACCGATTAAACAGATGGTGCTTTGTAATATACTGTCATTAGAAATTTACTGGCCTTTTACAGAATTTGTGTATTCTTGAAATCAAAATAGCTCTTTTTTTTTACTCCATACGTCATTGCGCGCATATCTTGAGAAAGTATGTATGGATTGTCATCAAATTTGGAAAAGGTACTAAACATATATGTGTGTTTAAAATGAACTACTCTTAGGCCAAAATTATTTCATTAACTATATAAAAAAATATTTTTGTAAAACAAAAAATTTATATTATTAATGAAAAAAAATAGTCATAACTAAAAATATTACCATTGTAAATACACTTAAAAGTAGTTCATTTTAAACACACATATTTGTTTAGTATCTTTACCAAATTTCATGGCAATCCATGCATACTTTCTCAAGATATCATGCGCGCAAAAACTTCTGGAGTAAAAAAAGAGCTATTTTGATTTCGACACTACACAAATTCTGTAAAAGGGCAATAAATTTCTAATGGTAGCATATTACAAAGCACAATCTGCTTAATCGATATCCAAAATTTCATGTTTATACATAAAAAGGTTTTGAAGATAAACTAATTCAAACGTTGAAGTTTTTCGTTAATTTTCCACGCGTTTAAAAGGTACAAGACCCCTTAAATCTGAGACGGTCTTCTAATCCATAGTGTAACCGGTTTTAAAAAATATCTATTTTAATCCTTTCAAACACACCGGTGAATTCAGGTCTTTAACAAATCAGGTCAACGTTTTAACAAATTAAAAAAGTTTTAACAAATTTAAAAAAGTTTCAACAAATAAAAAAGTTTTAACAAATGAGAATTTTTTTTTATTACAAATTAAAATGAAAGTTTTAACGAATTAAAAAAAAGGTTTTTTTTTATTATTATTTGTTTTTGTTTTTTTTTTTCTGTGTAAATTTTTGAAGTCTTGTAAATTTTCTGTGTAAATTTTTGGAGTCTTGTAAATTTTCTAAAAATTTTTAAAAGTTAGGTAATTTTTTCTAAAAATTTATTTAAATTTATAAATACATAGCCAGACAAACAGATACTTATCCACATATACACACGTACATACAGACAGATACATACCTCTACACGATTTTAGAAGCAAATATAGACACACACACACACACACACACACATATGAAATAGATTTGATGCAAAAACAACAGACATTGATTAATGTACCTATTTTCTGCTTTCATTAGAAAATTATTTCTTAAATCGATACTATGTTTTATAAAATAATAAATAGATAAATCAATTATTTTAATTATTATAAAAATCAATTAACGGAAATGATTTGATTTCAATAAACAATAGATAATTATACTATTTATATGTATATATTATAAAATGATTGTTCATTTATTATGTTATTTCATATAAATGTTTTTAAACAATAGGATATAGATACATACACAGTTAAATTATATATTATATAAAGCATATGATCAAATATTCTTTTTCGCTTTTATAAGAAAATTATTTCTTAAATCGATACTATGTTTTATAAAATTATAAATCGATTTTAATTATTATAAAAATTTAATTAATGCAAATGGTCTGATTACAATAAATAATTGATGGTTAAATTATCTAATCAATTATAGTAATTAAAAATATACATCTATAACGATTTTCATGAATAAACTCACATGTTAGACTAGCTTAGAAAGAAGCTGCAGACAAGGTCAGACAAGTTTAGACAATGCAGACAACCGAGCAGGTCCACTCATTCGAAAACAGTAATCAAAATGGCGTGAATGTTGCTTATCTAGATGTTCTTATCGTCGAGTGACGTCACTTAGAAGGAATCGCTATCGGCCAATCCTATATCAGGAAGCAGTCACGTGACCAACCATCGACCACGTGATATCCGGTTTTTTGTCATAAGAAACTGGCATTTCACACCAAGTCGTTGTGTGAGCTGGACGCGTTTTGAAGCAGTTCATATATATTAGGTAAGTGTGAAATATGATTTTGTTAGATGTTAGAATTTGAATGCCTAAAAATTATTATGCTAGAGTATATAATTATTTTTCAAATAATAATAAAATTAAAGAACGATAATTTGAAATAGAAAACTAATTGAAAAGTAGAATTGAGAGCTGTGTAGGTTTAGCTCATGAAAGGGAGTTGAACTGTTAATAGTAAAAGATTAGTCAGATAAGTTGTTTTTCATAGTGTAAATCCCCCCCATCCCCACCAAAAAAAAAGACATTTTTATACGGGAATACTAATAACCCTAGTTAGAAAAGCAATATTACAAGTTACTACTATTGCAAACTAATGTGAGAATTTAGTTATTAATTTTTCACTGTGTTGATTTCTATAGATATCCAATAATAGATAAGTGAATTATCGTGGAGAATGTACAGATTTTCATCCAAGCTCTGTACTTTTTAAGTCTTAATTTATCAAATCATATGTAATAGTCTACTTCAACAAATAATACGTTACTGATTTTTTCGATTGTATCTTGAATTAAGTTTCTGCGCATGTGCAGATCTAAAATATTTGGTTGCTAATCAGTTAAGCAGTTGGTTAGGAAGTGCGTAGACCAGGTTGGTTGGTTGAATGCATTCGGTCGTTAGTCAAAACATTTAAATTTAAAAACACACATGTATAAATATATAATGACAATTTTTTAAACACTTCGACTCACCTATAGGTATTTTTATTCTTTTTGGTTAGATTTTTGGATACATACACAAACATGCATATACGCATATTTTTCTAAAGTTGTAAATAATTCGAAAACTTTTTGTTAATTTCGTCCAAACTTTTAATTAACTTTCGATTAGGATGTATTTATTCGATAGTTAAGACAGGTATGTCTAGTACATTTTAAAAGAGAGTTTGAGTAACTTGTAGATTTAAAAAAAATATTTTTTATGAATATTTTACGCAGGTATATTTACACACACATAGATATTACTTGTAAATAGTACGCCTGGATATACATACATTGGTATAAATACACATATATGAATGTGCATATAAATTGTCGCATACATGTTATTAGCTCGCAAACAGTTAAAAAAACTATTTTGATAACTTATAACCATTGGGGAATTTTTTATTATCTTTAAAAAAATTTATTGACTTGTAATTTTTTTTTAACTTTTATTTATTAACATGTAAATTTTTTAAGCATTTTTTTTCTTTTGTATTTTTTTTAAACTTTTTTATCTTCGTGCAATATTTTTTTATGAAGTTGTGATTTGTTAAAAACTTTTTTTATTATTAGGTATTTTTTAAAAACATTTTTTATTTAGTTGTGATTTCTAAAATTTATTTTTGAGTTCTGTTTTAATGTTTACAAAACATTTTTCAAAACCATTAAATGGTAAACATATGCATACGCATATGTATTATAAGTATGCATATACGCATAAGGTACACTAGTACATTGAGACGATAATTTTCAAAAACTATAAGGTATAAAATGAATAAATTACTTTTACTAACTAATAAATATTATTTTTTCTTACAATAGTGAAATTTTTATATGATAGTTGAAATTCTTTTTGTTATTCGTTTGTTAATTTTAAGTGTGTTGTTTGTTTTTTATAGTTAATTATTGATTCATCATTTGAGGGATATGTCGAGTGGGAGATTGATATGAAAAAAAAAAATAACGTGGTTAACAAAGATTTTCCTAAAAGGAGTTCATTAAATTTTGACTAAAAGTTGCAATCAAATTAATTATCTATTATTTCCCTAAACATTAATGTCATGTGATCTGACCAATGTTTCAAACTATATAGGGACGTTACCGAATGTTACCTAGTGTATATTATAAAATCTGAATAGTCGAACTGGGTTATTTGAGTTAAAATGAGTGTTTAAACCCACTAAACTAAAAAAGCAGAAAATTAACAATACTTTCCTAAAATTAATATAGACTCTGTATAAGTATGCGAGAAAGTACCCCAAAAACTTAAAAGATAAAAATCATGTGACTAATCAACTGTGCTTAGGCCCCACCAGTGGCCGAGTGGTTCCGCCCTCGAAGCTGGTAGACGGGAGGTGCTGCGTTCGATCCCAATCGCGCCCGTCAGCCTAATCGTTCGGAGTTTTCGTGGTTTTCTTCGAACCTTGGTTTTCCAAGCGTAAATACGGGTTAGGTTCCCTTAGAAAGACCGCACGTAGGGCACTACCCCTTTAGGCTCTATATCCCCCGTGGTGATAATTAGCCATCAAAAACACAATTAACCGTTGTGGTTAGTGTATTGGCCCTAAAATCAGGGTCTAATTCCAGCACAGGCCAACCAGGCCATGGCCTTGGATCCTAAAAATCGGGGGCCTAATTCCCTCACAGGCCATGGCCTTGGGTCCTAAAATCGGGGCCTAATTCCCGCACAGGCCAACCAGGCCCTTGGGTCTATGGATGAGGGAAGGGCAGGCAAAAAGGTGTTGGGCCTTGGGTCTATGGATGAGGGAAGGGCAGGCAAAAAGGTGTTGGGCCTTGGGCCCCCTGCAATCTAAATCGGGCTCTACCTAAAATGTAAAGTCTGATTATGTGAGTTCGAAACCTCTCGAATCAGACGAGGTAACTGAAAAAAGTTGTTTTTGTATGAAATCGATAATTCGGGTCACTATCTTCCGTCTCTGAAGTTGTTTAAAATTTGTGTCGCTAATAATAATAAAAATTTACAAATACTAATAATAAAATTGCTTTTCAAATGTTAAAGTTTCATTTCGCTAATATTAATAAGTCCGTTGTGGTTAGTGTGCTGACCCTAAAATCAGGGCCTAATTCCCGCATAGGCCAACCAGGCCATGGCTAAATGAGTGGTGGGGGGTGGGTGTTGTGTCTTAGGGCCCCCTGCAATGTTAATGGGGCTCTGCTAAAAATGTAAAGTCTTATCATATATTTGGGAGTTTGAAACCTGTCGAACAAGGCGAGGTGACTGCAAAAAAAAAGTTTCCCTTGTTTGAAATAGATAATTCGGGTCAAATTTGTGTCGCTAATAATAATAAAATTTACAAATAATAATAAATTGCTTTTCAAATGTAAAAAGTTTCATTTCGCTAATAATAATAAAAAATGTGTAAATAATTAAATTGTCTTCTTTGGGTTCCTTTGCTAAAGTAAAAAAAAAAAAAAAATGATTATAATAAATTGCAGAAGAGGGATTTTCACCCAATAATAATTTACCCAGACTTTAGGCAATATAGATACATAGGATACTTTATAGTTACGCATACGTGATTAAGTGCAACACTCAGCAGGGTGCCCAAGGCCACGGGCTAGTTAGCCTATGCGGACCCTGTACACATATTCGTTCAAAATGACTATGTTTTCATTCTGAACCACTTAAATAAAAAATGATTTAATAATCTTTGAAAATCGTTCTGTTGTTGAAAAGTAAGTTCGACCTATGTGAGATTATTTAAAATGAAAGTTAAAAAGGTAATATCAAACGAGTAAACACTTACTACTTAAAAAAATTATTTCAGGCTATATTTATAGAAATAAGTTTAAAGATTTATTATTATTATCTCTTACGCAGTGAAAATAATGACTGAGGTATATTTTATAGAAGAATACGTGTAGCATTCAAAATTATTCTTACATCATTCTAGAAAATAGCTTACTATCTATTAGTAATATAAATACAGGAATTATAATTTAATTTTTATTAAATGGGGATGTGTATAGTTCATTTATGTATTTCGATTAGTCTAACTATATTAAATAGTTTGCACATGTATTAAAAATGATACAGGAAGCCGCATATCATACTTGTCTCTAAAACTTAGTTTAAATTTTAAATAGATGCATGTTTGGAAAAAGTATTCTTGGATAAAATATGTACAGAAAGTACCGCCTAACTGTAAATTATTTAAAAAGTAATAGACCTAATAGCGATTTCATCTAAAAACTAGGTAAAAGGCTAACATTATGTTAAAAAAAATACATAGATTTTCAGAATAGTATATTTGACACTGTTATTAAAAGCTACATTTAGGTAATAAAACTCCTATCTATCCTATATTCATAAAAGTATAAAAATTTGTTAATTAAGATATATTGTAATTGAGACAGACTGTACTAATTGCTATTCCAAAAATATCCGCTTATCTCTTTTATCTATTGAAAGGGACCGCTCATTTGCGGCACTTTTGATCTTTGAGATAGCATACCTGTAGATGCATGTTCCGACAAAGAGGGATGAGATAGTGATGGGCGATTCTGGAAAATTTGAGAATCGATTAAAATCGACATCGTATAAAACAGAATCGATCGCAATAAGAATCGATTCCCAAACTCTAGAATCGATATTTCGATGTTCACAGATTCACACAGATAAGCTGAAAAATAGTACAGTAAACTCTGTCTAAGGCGGAATCGGTCGGGACTGAGAAAAATTTCCGTGGTAAACAATATTCCGGCTTGGGCAAAAAAGCTCCCCCAACCCCCCCCCCCCCCAAAAAAAAAAAAAATTCCCAGGAAGATGACGATCATTTATTGATTCTCCTGACTATAAAATCGGTTGAAAACTGAAATTCTGAAAGATCCTTTGTCTTTTTAAAGATAAATGAGAAACTTTATTCAATTTCTTGTTACTGCTGTAATACATTCATACTGGAAGTTTATACACACCAAAAAAAAAAAAAACTTCGAGAATGAGAAAGAACGCTATAATTTTGAGTTTGAGTACAATCTTAAAGTATAATATATTGTACTTTCGAAAATACGTAATCATTTTCATAAATGTTCATTTTACTAGAAATATTAACTTTTAGATGCAATTTTGCATATGAAAAAATGGCATAAGCATAAATTCCTTAAAATTTAAAGTTTCTGTTCTTTTGAATTAACTTTTTTAAAAGCTTACGGAATTTTAGCTAACATGCTCGACATTGAGTTATTTGACTTATCAGTTTTAAAGTTTAATAAACAAAACGCTTTTCTTTTTTAAATTATCCTTTTTCCGCCTTATGCAAAATTTTGGTTTCGGTGGGACCTTAAAATCCTTTCCGTTTCCGCGTCAGACAGATTCCGCCTTATGCAGCATGAATTAATGTAATTTTCTATGGGTTCGCCGGGACTTGAAAAAATTTCCTCGGTAGACAGATTTCCGGCTTATACAGAGTCCGCCTTAGACAGAATTTACTGTAATTCCAAAACGTAGCGAATCAACAGGGCCGTAACGACTATCCCTCACCCCCATTTATGTGGGCCATAGACAATGTTAGCGGCCCAGAAGTAAGCTACTACAGACCTTTGAGTCAAAAAATAAGGTTTTTTAACTTTCAAAATTATTATTTTTAAGATGTAATTTTGATAATAATTTATATTATATTTAAATTTATCTCCAAAAAAAGATCTCGGTCAGATAAAAAAAAAAAAAAAAGAAAGAAATGATTTTTTTTTTTCATCCGGAAAAGATGTACTTTCTACTCTAACTCTTATTTCCTTCAACCAAACAGATGGGGACTTTCTTCCTATAAACGTCATTCTTAAAAATTAGCAGATGAGCGAAATTTTGAAGGCTCTAAATTTATTTAAAAACTTAAATGGTTTTTCAGTCTTTTTAGGGTCTTCTATAAATGTGGGGGAGATGCAAATATTGCAAATCTTCTTTTAAAATAGCTGTGATGAATGTAATTAACCAAGTATCACATACTAATTATCCCCCAATTAATAATCAAAATTCTCCTTTTAATAATATATTTAACTAAAATTTCTTTCCCTTTTTAAAATATATATCTCCTTATCTCATTTACAGTTTATAAATATCTTTCTTTTTAATGTTTACCAAATATTTAGCTGTTAAGAAAAAAAGAAAAAAAAGTTCTCATCCTAGAGCCATTAAGAAAGAAATAACATATTTTTCTCTGGTTAACAAATAAATAAAAGTACATTCCTTGATTATACGTTTTTTTTTCTTTTTTTTTTTTTTTTTTTTTCTTCAGCAGTAATCTAAAAACCATAAACAGTTATTGACTCATTCGCTGACATGCAGAGTGCACTCACTGAAACAATAATAAATAAAAAAGAAAAGTATCGAGTTAAACTGATGGCATTGAGCTCACAGCCTATTCATACTAATTGTATTTTATACTCTTACTTCAAAGAATGCCTTTCGAAAAATAAATTAAGGGGAATTGCCCCCCCCCCCCCCCCCGTCACATCTCTATACTTAAACAATAAGCCTCCAAATCTCATCAGGGAAGCGCGTTATCAGAATAAACTAATTACCACATTTGAAGCAAATCAGATAGAAAAACCCATATATCTAAATTAAGGGGGGTTAGCCCCTGTTTATCCCTGTATACTTAAATAATGAACCTCCAAATTTAATCAGGGAAGCGTCTTATCAGAATTAACCGGTATACCAAAATTGAAGCAAATGTGATAATTCTGCATGAAAAACCCATTTATCTAAGTGGGGGGGGGGGGAATAGCCCCCGTACCCTCCTCCTTTATGCTTAACCAATGAACCCCCAAAACTAATCAGGGAAGCGCCTTATGAGAATGAAACTAGAAAAATATTGAAGCAAGTCGGATATTTCTATCCAGAGTTATCGCGTTACGTATGTACGTACATACATACATACAGAAACTGCGAGCACATTAGCTCTCAGGCTTTGATAGCCTGTGAGCTAAAAAGAAAAGTGCCCAGTTAAACTGATGGCATTGAGCTCACAGGCTATTCACACTAACTGTATATTATGCTCTTATTTCAAAGAATAATGCCCCTCGAAAAATAAACTAAGGGGAGGGGGGGAATTGCCCCTCCCCGTTTCCCCTCTTTATATTTAACCAATGACCCTACAAATGTCATCAGGGAAGCGCCTTATCGAAATAAATCGGTATACCAAATTTGAAGCAAATCGGATACAAAAACCCATTTATCTAAATTAAGGGGGTATTAGCCCCCGTTTTCCCTTTTATATTTAACCAATGACCCTACAAATGTCATCAGGGAAGCGCCTTATCAGAATAAACTGGTATACCAAATTTGAAGTAAATCGGATAGCAAAACCCATCTATCTAAATTAAGGAGAGTATTATCCTGTCGTTCCCCCCTCCCCCCTTTAGACTATAACAATGAACCTTCAAATATAATCAGAGAAACTCGTTATCAAAATTAACCGGTATACCAAAATTTGAAGAAAATCTGATAATTCTGCATGAAAAACCCATTTATCTAAGTTAAGGGGGGAACGGGGGCTAGCCCCCCCTCCTTAACTTAGATAAATGGGTTTTTTAAGGTTGTTTAATGGGTGTTTAAGGGGGGGACTAGCCCCCGTTACCCCCTTTATACTTAACCAATGAACCCCCAAAACTAATCAGGTAAGCGCTTTAGCAGAATGAACATAGAAAAAAAATTGAAGCAAATCGGATATTTCTATCAAGAGTTATCGCGTTACGTACATACATACATACATACAATACCGACGGGCGCATTAAATCTCTGGCTTTGATAGTTTGTGAACTAAAAAGTGCCAAGAGCGTGTAACTAGGGAGGGGGGAGGAAGGACAGAAAATAAAAGAGGACGTTAAAAGCTTTCCAACAATATGTTACACGAGATGGTTTGGAAGAAACAATAAATATACCCCCCGGGGGGCAGGTAAGTCTCAAACGGTTGGAGGAGCGACCTCAAATGTATCTTTGGTCAAGGTTTCAAAATGTGGATTTATAATAAAATAGAACGAGAATTGGGCATTTTTAAAATAGCATCCATATTTTGAACGGCCCTGTAAATTAAGATTGGCGAGGAAGGGGGGGTGGGGGGGGCGGAAAGGATTAGAAGGGATGAACTTGAAAAATACAACATAATAAACTAGTAACCCGAATAACTAGGCTTCTAAACAAAAGTATAACGATTTAACCTAGTATTGAATTCAGAGGGTGACCCGGGGGAACATTGGAATGTCCCTCCCGAAAGTTTTGAGATTTTATGCTTTTTAATGGAAAAATGTGCATCCCCCCTTACGGAACTCTAATATCCCCCTCCCCCCTCATTCCGACCGGAGCAGTCAAGAAATCAATCCGCCATTCAACACTGAACCTAGAAAGAAAAAAAAAAGGCTCTTATACAAAATTTTACAGCAATTCTGCCACTAAAACAGTAAAATTGGAGGAATTTATTCAACCCGAATCGTGGATCATGCGCGATGCGATTTGAATTGAAGTAAATCAAAATATAACGATTTCAGCCGCATCTAAAAATCGGCATCGAATCTGAACTGAATCGATTCGCCCGAATCTAAAAAATTGAAGTAAATCAAAATATAGCGATTCTGCCCGCATCTAAAGATCGACATCGGCATCGAATCTGAACTGAATCGATTCGCCATTTCTGATCTTAATTTACGGGCAGAATCGATGCGCTCATTTTTACTTGCTTTCTTTTGTCTTTAGAAAAAGAAAGCGTTGGATTCGTGAAAAATTTCGACTTCCGGTTTTCGAAGGATTTATAGTTTTAGAAGATCTTGCCTGGAATACGATTTGACTATTTTTATACATTGTCTGTCTGTCAGTCTGTCTATTTGTTTGTCTCTGACAAAAAAATTGTGGGCGGTCTATTTCAAGAACTAATGCGTGGAATCTGTTGAAACTTTAGATTCAATTAGACTTTCATATAAATTGGTGCTGATTACTTTTTGATGCAAATCGATTTTCGCGATCGGTCGGAATCGATCGGTTTTTCGATTTTCGCAATAGCTCTATCTCAAGAACTAATGCACGGGTTTTCATCAAACTTCACATTCAGTTAGACGTTGGCATAAATTGTTGCATATTAGATTTCGGTGTAAATCGCCCAACAGGGGGCGTTGTTATGCAGATTTTATCAGCAGTGTTGAATTCAGACAATTTTCTCCGGGAGGGATTTCTGCGGATCCAAAGAGGAACAGTTCAGAGGGGAAGGGGATTGGACTTTAGTACATTAAGCATAAAATCTCAAACCTTCTGGGGGGACATGTGAATGTTGCACAGGGGGGGGGGGGGGGCGCATATCCCTCCGGGCTACCCCCGGAATTCAACACGTTTTTTTGGATTTAAACGATTTTAGGGATCATATCTCAAGAACTAATGAACAGAATTTCATCAAACTTAATATTCTGTCATAAGTTGTTCATGATTAGGTTTTCGGGTAAATGATATAACAGGTTGTGCTGCCATGCTGTTTTTTTTTAGCAGTGTTGAATTCAGACATTTTTCTCCGGGAGGGATTTCTATGGTTCTGGAGAGGGACATTCTAGAGTTTTTTTTTTTTTTTTGGGGGGGGGGGGGATTGGACTTTTGTCCCTTAAGCATAAAATCTGAAATCTTCATGAGGGAAATTTCAATGTTCCGTGTTGGGGGTGGGGGGGGGTGTCCACCAGTACCAGCCCCTGAATTTAACACTGCTTTTCAGAATTTACAAGATATTAGCGATAATATCTCAAGAAGTAATGACCGGAATTTCATCAAACTTAATATTATGTGTCATTGACATAAGTTGCTCCTGAGTTTTTCGTGTTAATCATGTAACAGGCTGCGCTGCTATACTGTTTTTTTGCATGATATTCGTGATAGCCATATCTCAAAACTAATGCACGGAATTTAATCAAACTTCATATTCTGTTACAGTTTCAGATAAATAGTTCCATATTAGGCTTGGATGTATACTGCCCAACAGCTGTCACTTTTATGCTCTTTGAATTGGGATTTTCCGTTGCGGACATCTAGGCTAATATCAGACGAACGTCTTTTTGCACGCTTTTTTTTCGCTCTTACACCGTCCCTACACATGCTAGCGAAGGTGTAGGGATAGCGTAAGAGCGAAAAAAGCGTGCAAAAAGACGTTCGTCTGACATTAGCCTAAGAGGGTGTGAGCCGAAATTCAATGACTTATTAGGAAAATGCAATGCTTATATTTTCTTTTAAAAGGCACATACATCAACGAACCTATGCTTTTTGAATCCTCATGATGCGCATATGTTATCATTTAAATTTGACACCGTGATAGCGAATTTTGAAGTTTTAACATTTATGAGGCAGATGAAAGTTTTGGGATTGGCACATCCAACTATTTTATCTTCAATTTTTGAAGGAAAATGAAAATGATATTACCTTATTTTGTCTTAGAGACATCGATTAAAAAATTCATAGTATCGATTAAATCGAGTTGGCCATAGTATCGATTAAATCGATTAAAAAAATCGAAATCGCCCATCACTAGGATGAGATAACCAAGGTGTTCGGACAGGCTATGAAATAAGCAGTATAGTTAAAGCGTGATTTCTAACATGGATGGTCATACGAGAAGACATGGAATATTAGCAGGTACTGTCATTCCTTTTTATATTTCGATTTAATATTAAAAATATACAGCTAAAACTAGGTATTAATAGGTATTTATTCTTTTCCGTTAAAATTAATTAAATTTCCCTTGAGTATAATAAAAACTACGTATACTATATGTTTTAAATTTTGTCAGGGAATAACCTTCAAGCAGGTTCAAAATTTATTAATATTAATCTATGAACATGTTATTTCTATTTTGAATATACTAATATTTATTTTCCAGCATAGTATTAGAAATATTAATTTTCGCGAAACAAAAGTCTCATGCATTGTTTTCGCAGAATAGTCAAGTAAAATAAATCACGTGAAATATTTTTTTCAGAAACTTATTGTATTAGGTAAAGGATTTGTCTAAATTACTTTGTTTTATCTCCAAAAATTTCTTAGATTTGAATTTTATTAAAAATAATCCTAGTTCAAAAATCTATAAAGAAAGCATTTCAATTGGCCTATAATATCTAAAATTACTTAGATTGATAATCGCATACAAAATAAATAATATGTCATAACATCTTTTACTAAAATTGCTTTCAAAGGTAAAATAATATACATAGTTTAGAAATGATTAGGATATGCATTCTCTAAAAAATTAATATACAGCTAGTCTAAAAATGAATTGTATATGCAGTCTCTAAATAAATACTTTATGCGCATTCTTAAAATTTATGATTTCTCTATAAATAATTTGTATACCGTATAAAAATGAATCGTATATGCATTTTTCTAATACAGTTCACTCGAACTTTTAAAACAAAAATTCAATTTTTAATTAAAATTTATCTAAATCTTGCTTTAAATTGTGATTTATATATTATTCGTCGGTTAGGAGTAAAAGAAAAAAAACTCGTTCATCCTGTATCGCTATTTAAATTCTAATTGCTAAAGGCGGTGAAAAAAATCTTGTATGCGAAATTATTTTTACAAGGTAGAATAAAATAGTTTTGTACTGCCAATAAAATGTATACACTTTTGAAATTTATGTGAATTCTTTTGCACTGTCCTGTATATGTAGGAATTATTGCGTTAGACTCATATTCAAACGTATCTTTCGCGTTGTTGAAAATTAATAAGAGATTTCGTCTACAGCATTCAACATTTACTATCGCATTTCGTTAAAAGCTTAACAAAAATTTATTCAACTTATTTAAATTCACAAGTATATTATATCAATGCAAAAACCCTTGACGGGTTAAAAGTTTCTGACGCAGCACTTTATCTTATGCTCTAAGAATTTTAAATATGGAACTTAAAAATACTGATATCAAATTTTGAGTGATGTTATGCTATTTCTTAAAAAATATATTTGTATTTATTTCATCATTTTATTTTTGTTTTATTTATAATCGCATGTGCAAAAGTTATGTTCAACATGAAAAGCTGCATAAAATTTTATTCGCTGTTGCTTTATCATTTACATCTCTCATAAATTAAAAATATGAGTTTTAAAAGATATGATATAAAATTTAAGTGACGCCTTGATGTGACTTTAAAAGGTTTGTTTTAAAATTCAATTTAAATTATTTTTGACTTGGTTAAAATATTTTTTTACATCTACACAATACTTTTAATTTTCCAATTCACTATTAAATATATCACTTTCATTGAATCTATACTATGCATTGAAATGTATTTATTTCAATAAATTGATTTATCTTTTGTGTCACGCTATTCAAAATTGTGAGTAAGATTTATGTAAATGGTTTATTTGCGTCAAACTATCCTTTTTCATACATTTCATGTAGTTTGGACACAATGACGCAAAGAAACCATTTACATAAATCTTACTCACAATTTTGAATAGCGTGACACAAAAGATAAATCAATTTATTGAAATAAATACATTTCAATGCATAGTATAGATTCAATGAAAGTGATATATTTAACAGTGAATTGGAAAATTAAAAGTATTGTGTAGATGTAAAAAAAATATTTTAACCAAGTCAAAAATAATTTAAATTGAATTTTAAAACAAACCTTTTAAAGTCACATCAAGGCGTCACTTAAATTTTATATCATATCTTTTAAAACTCATATTTTTAATTTATGAGAGATGTAAATGATAAAGCAACAGCGATTAAAATTTTATGCAGCTTTTCATGTTGAACATAACTTTTGCACATGCGATTATAAATAAAACAAAAATAAAATGATGAAATAAATACAAATATATTTTTTAAGAAATAGCATAACGTCACTCAAAATTTGATATCAGTATTTTTAAGTTCCATATTTAAAATTCTTAGAGCATAAGATAAAGTGCTGCGTCAGAAACTTTTAACCCGTCAAGGGTTTTTGCATTGATATCATTACTTTTTTGAGGTTAGTGATAAAATGATTAAAAAAAAGATACTTATGGAATTTAATGCAGATTTAATTTTTACTATTTTATTACAATTTTCCTTATAGCAGTTTGTATATAAAAACAAGTGGGTAAGTATAATCGCAGATCGCACAGAGGGTTTCATTTGATATTCCTTTAAAAACACTTTATCCTTAAATTAATAAATCCAAAATGTTAATTTATAATTATTAAATCCTTACATAGATGGTGCACCAATAGTTCCAATTTTCATGGGGCAGGGAACGCACTCTTTTAAACAAACCACCTTCCAATTGAAGTCATCAAAAACCAAGTTGAATAAGCCAGACCCCGTTGTGTTGTTTGACAAA
The DNA here is from genome assembly GCA_963932465.1 of Maratus speciosus. Lineage (NCBI taxonomy): Eukaryota > Metazoa > Arthropoda > Arachnida > Araneae > Salticidae > Maratus > Maratus speciosus. Next base: position 187,238,659 of record OZ010798.1, on the reverse strand, counting down.
CAGCAGTCTCATGTCCCCTCCTTCCCCCTTTTTTCAAAATTTTTCAGACCAGTACCTAAGAATGGAACCGAAATAATTTTTTCTCTTCAGAAATTACGATAAAAAAATAGTATGCAGTACTCATAAATTTACTTTAATGCTATATAGGGTGATTATTAAGTTAATTATAACGTTTGGAATCTGTTGCATTGATGTCCGAAAGGTAGTTTCTGAGTTATGGAAGCTGGACCCATAAGGCGCCATAGAGGGGCGAAGCCCGCTAGTGTCTATCATAATTATATCTGCCATGTGGACTAATTGTGATATTTAATCAAAATAGTCCCCCCCCCCTCCTCATCCCAGGAAATATAACAAATACAAAATGTGTCTTTATAAACCTATCGTCAAATAGGTTTTTATTTCTTTTTCACTAAAAAAAAAACATGATTTTTATATCCGTAACGTAAACAGCGGACGAAGCCCGCTAGTTCCTATCATAATATATATTTTTAATAATTTTATATAGTTTATAATAAAAATCAGACTTAAAATAGTCTAGTTCCATGAGTACTTGTAGTGTCAGTTACATGCTACGATTTTTGGATACCAGTATTTTAGAACGGGAAAATGTGACTTATTTTATCGGAGATATCTCATTAATTGAATAAGGTGAAGCAAACTTTTTGAAAAAAAGGTGGCCAACAAGCATGGCAGTTATCAGTTATGTGACTTTGTGCTAAAGTAGATTAATTTGATCTGCTTTAAAAAGATTACGGAAGATTGAATTATAGTAGAACCTGGATTAACCGAGCTTCGATTAATCGAGGTTTCTGTTAACCGATCCGATAACAAAGTCTGATTTTTTTCCCTTTTGAATGAGCCTTAAAAATAACCACACTCTTTAGCTCACTGTCCGTGCTATACAGGCCCTTCTGCCCCCAAAAGCACTCAACTCCAAAGAAACATTGGACCCTGAGAAGTCAATAGCGAACAATGCTTTGTTTCCAGTGGCTGTGTGAACTTTCGTAATTTTTTCAATTTGCATTTTAAAATTTACTACTGGTAGTTGATTTTCTTTTTAAATTTGTTAAGCTGTGAAACAGAACTTTACATATATTTATTTTTATTATTTAAAAAACGTTCTACATATTTTTTTTAAATGAGATGTTAAATTCGCAAGCACGGCGAGTTTTTACACACAGTTTCTATTAACCGAGATTTCCGATATCCGATATACTAACAGTCCCAATTAGCTCGGATAATCGAGGCTGCACTGTATAATTAAAAAATCAATGGCGATCTTACTGTAAACGGGTTTCCCTTTTACTGAGGGATTTCAAGACCGAATCAGCTGATGTTAGTTGCTGTTTCCGTGCTTGATTAAATAAGATTAATTAAACATTTGAAAATTACCAAATATAAAAGGAACTAAGTCAACAGAGTCTTTGCTTTATGGTATTTTTTAACAACGCTATAAGAAAATGATTTTAAATAAGAGATTTTAAATGTAACGTTTTAAATCTGACATAATTTTCACCAAACTTTCCTTTCTCTTTGTAACATTCAACTGAAAATATTTTTATTATTAGACAGATAATATTATTATTTGCGCTACCTTAAAATTGGCAACTATAGTTAAAAATATCATCTCGAAATTTGAAATAAATCTCTCATATAAATATATTTTTTAATTTAAACTGTTTTGCAATATTATTATTTGGCCAATATGGCGTAATTTCCTCCATTTACGACTTTTAACACATATCAATATTCACGTGTAAATATAATTTTTATGACGTAATTTTCAATGTTTTCCTGCTTTTAATGCGCAATCATTTAATTCTAGTTTGAAAATAATTGATTATTTTATAATTTTCTTTCATTTTAAGTAAGCATGTGTAAAAAACAATTTTTATGACGTAATGTTTAATATTTTCCTGCTTTTAACACGTTATCATTTAATTCTAATTTAAAAGGATTTTTTTCTGTTTATAATAGTCACGTGTGAATAAATTTTTATTTTAAAGGATATATTATTCTTTGCGCTGTTTTAACAATTGGCCGCAATTTAAAATAACCTTTTCTAAAATATGTAAAAAATATCTCTGGAAATTGTGAAAATTTTAATTTAAAATTGAAATAAACCGTCAAAAAATTAGGCAAGTTAAAAATAATAAATGCACTCTGCAAAATTCTAGTTTCTATTGAATGATTAAATTGAATGAAAATGATTAAATTCCCATGTATATTTTTTTCCCTATGAGACTTTTTTATTGAGACAATTTTATCCAGATTTAACATTAAATATCTCTTAAAATAATTCTTCGATTTAAAAACTGTCTACTTCAACGTTTTTATCAAACATTTCTCTATAATACTACCCATTTTAATATTTTTGTATGCAGTAATTTTCTTAATATTTGCGAAATAGACCTCTAGTCACAAGAGATTCTTTCAAAGCGGCGAAGAGCATTAGTTTTTCTTTTCCGAATAAGAGACAAGATGTAGTACGCAATTGCGTCAAAAGATGGCGACACCAGAATTCTGATATGCTTATTATGTAAACTGTAATTATTGCAAAGTTAAATAAAAACAATTGTCTCGGGGTTATCAAACTTCATTGATATTTATAAATAAAACATTTCAACTAAATTATTTATTATAAAAGGATTATTACATCACAATAGTTTTTATGCAAGGAAAATAATAATTATAATAATAATAATATTATGGATGTCAGAGATTATATATTGATTGACCGTCATAATAATAAAAAATGATATTAGAAAAAGAAGAGCTGAAATGAATTATTTTTTTACGTTTCTTATCGTGTGATTTATATTCAAATAATAATTATTAATGTATATTTTTTGTAAAGTGATTGAAATTAAATATATTAATAAAATTTATGGTAATATTTTTATTGTTGAAAAATTGCCAAGAAATAATCATCATCAAATTGGCGTCATTATAATTGTAATTTTATTTAACTTAAGGGTGTATTCCGATCCAAACTGCTTATTTTTTTATTCATTTTAAAATTCATTTTTGCTCTCAAACGCACCAAACTTGGAAATTCTCTTATTTAGAAACTATATAATGTGCGGTGCTCCTTAATTTTTTGATAAATGCAGAAAATACTGTAAAAAACGCTGTCAAAGTTGGCGTTTTGAACCGAATTTTCCAAAACGGGCGATCTGGGGATGAAAAAAATGGTCCTACTGAGAAAATAATTGTTTAAAAATCGAATTCTAATTAATTGAGCTGAAAATGAAATCACACGGCATATTAAACATGTCTTCAGAAATCACCCCCAGCAAGTTTCATGTTTTTACTTTTAAAAATGAGTCTGAAAATCTCTCAGAAAATTTCGAGCTGTTGAAGGTGGAAAAATATTTTTTCGAATACACCCTTAATAGCAATTTAAAAATTACAAAGGAACTGAGAATAATGGTCAACTAGCAGACTTAAAAAAAAAAAAAAAAAAAAAAAAAAAAAAAACATTCACATGTGAAAACACGTACCAGCGAGTATCGAACTGCCTATCTTAAGATCAGTAGACGATGGCCCTTAACCACTCAGCCAATGGGAAGACAAATTTTTTCTCCCCAAAAGTGGTTAAAAAGAAAGCATGTGTATGAATACAGTGTCATGCATTTTCTGTGAAATTTCCATAGAATGGCGAAGAAATATAGTCCGATTTTTCATGCGCATTATAAAACGAACAAGAGTCTTGCTGGAAACAAGTAAATTGTTATTTGGTTCATCTGAAACATATTTATTTGATTTTTAAAAAATCGCCCGTGTCATTTTCGAGAGAAAAAAAAATCGAATTATTTAACGAACGAGAGTTTTCCCAGAAAAAAGAAAAGTGTTATTCACCTCGCCTTAATCACATTTATATTATGTATCAATTTAAAAATAATCGTTAGAACCGTTTTCGAAATTTTCAAATTAGGAACTTCCTCGATATCATACCAACCTTTTTACTTTAAAAATGGCTATTTAGATCTCAAAATATACTGCACGTAGAAATGTAAAAATTTCAGTATACGATTAGACTGCAGATATAAGACTGTTCTAGAAAATTCAGAACAATAAGACATATATCTGCTGAGTTATTAAAAGGCGGCTTTTCGCGTTTTCTTTGATGTCGAGTTAGCTGTATATATGAGTTCCGCCATCTACGAATTCCATGATACGATACGATACGATTTTAACGATACGATACGATACGATTTTAGGCTTAAGGCTGCGTCACTCGAATACTACCGTCTTCCATGATTCATCAATTTTGAATAATATTCAACATTGATATAATTAAATTCATAAGTTTCGTCAACAACAACAAAATATATTCGACATTAAAATTTTATTGAGTTCATTTAATATATTTCGTCAACAATATTAAAAATTTATTTAGTTATATAAATATATTTCGCCAACAACATTAAAAATATATTAAGTGCAATAAATATATTTCGCTAAAAATTAGATATACCGTGACATCATTAGCCAAATTTACCAATTGACTCATTAACATAATAGAATAAGGGTATATATTTTAATTAAACCGGGCATTCATTTTTAAAAAGTATAAAACACCCACTAGGGGGGTGATTAAAAGCTTTGGTACATATCAAAAGAAAACCTATCTTTGAGCATCCCTGTATATCTATATAATTTCGATAAACATCTCATAAATATTTATTCAGTTTAAAAAATATTTGTAGCATTCATACCTTATAGGAAATTCGAATAATTATTTTCAGCATACCTAATTCTAGGCTTTAAAATGAAATCTCAATGGTTTATTACACAAGTAAAATAAAAAAAGGGGAGGGGGAAGAGGAGACTACGAATATTTAATTTCAGTCGAAACTATTTATTTAGTTTTAAATTAAAAATTATGAAAGAGCAATTCGTATTAAATGAAAAAAAATAATTAACATAATTTATTAATGAGTAATTAACAATTAAAATTATGTAAGGTGTAATTTTATCAAGATCTAAACTTACTATAGAAAATTCTAAAATTTTCAAATTCGGTATAATATTCCATTAGTAAATTCAAAAAAAAAATCCCTATTCAAAAATTTTCTTAAATTAACTATTTTAAAATTAATTCTTCATACATAATTGAAAATTCCACCTCAACGTATAGTTGAAAATTCCACCTTAACGTATAGTTTGGTAAAAATTTCTAAATTAAACCCTCTTCGAAAAAAAACAAGCTCTCCGCAGGTGGAGGAGTAGGAGGAGCCCGTTAGAGGAGCCTCACGCCAAGAGGAGCCCTTTACTCGCAGCAGGAGCAGGCGGAAGGGGCCATTACTCGCACCAAGAGCAGGAGCAGGTGGTGTAGCCCGCTACTCGCGATAGGAGCCCGTTACTCACGCCAGGAGGTGGAGGAATAAGTCCTCCTAACATTTTACGAGGAATCAAACTTCAACGTTTAACTTTTTAAAAAATTTAATTGTTTCACTTTCAGTCCGCTAGAGGGCAGCATAAAATAAATCTTTTACTTCATTAAAATCCCTAAAAAATTCTTATCGACCTCTCGTCCAACAGCAGGAATTCAAAATTCTATACCTTTCAAAAAAATTTTCTACTCAAAATTTTCTTAAGTTCCAAAATTAAATATTTTAAATTTAATTCTTCATGTATAAGTGAGAATTACACCGCATACTATAGTTTACTGGAAAATTTAAATCTCAAAATAAAATCTTTTGTAATTAAGTAAAATAAAATTCCTCCATAAAAATTAATTTTCTAAAATTAATTGTACATTAAAATGTATCATTGAACCTCAACCTATAGTTCGTTAAAAATAAAATAAAATTCCGTCTCCAAAAATGTATATTAAAACCTCGTACTATAGTTCGTAAAAAAATTTGAGTATAGTTCGTAAAAAAATTTCAATCTCCAAAATTAATTTTCTTAATTCTTCCTAAAAATGTACATTTAAATCTCAACACAACTTAAAATTATTTTTAAATATTTTTTTAATTATTTCAATTTTTCGACGTTAGAGGGCAGCACCAAACACCACTTCACAAAATTCATCCTCCAAAATGACCCCTCGTTCTATAATTCGCCAAGAAAAATCATTCTCCAAAATTACCCCTCGTACTATATTTCGCTGCAAAATTTCATCCTCCAAAAAAAAAAAAAAAAATCTAAATTTTATTAACTCCACCCTCTTCTTAGAGATCAAAATTTCTTTTTAACCCCTCCTCTAAGAACACACATTCTCCGCAGGAGGAGGAGGAGTTGCTCCTCCGCCCTCCACCTGCTGGGGTAGAACCGGCCTTTTTCTACTACTGATAGATTTATATTTATTATGTCCTGCTTTATGCGAATTCTCAACTTCGAATTTTTCTTTTAAGCAGATTTCGAATTATGAGCAAAAAACGTTACTACTACAACAAACAACAACTAATAAACAATTAAATTTAAAAAATCAAAAACCTGACTGCGTAAAAAGCGAACTAATTAATTATTTCTCATCAATGTGAAACTATTTTTTTTTTTAATTCCTACTATTAGCTCACACTCTCGCTATATATATCTTGTTCAAATTTTCAATCGTTAATAAAATATTTATTATTCATCCAATCAAGCTCAAATAATTTTTTTTAAAACTTGTAGTGGATGACACTTGATGTTAATCCAGTTTTTTTTTAAAAAAAACAGTAATTCATTAATTTAATTAAATTAATTTTCAATAATCGAGAGAGCTCCCTTCTTGATCAAGGTATTTTAAGACCGAGAGAGCCCTCTTCTTGATCAAGGCATTTTAAGCGGAGGAAAGAAGAGTGGGGAAAAAAAAAGTTCTCTTATTGACCTAAGTAGGAATTGACTTAAAATATTTTTTTTATATTACTTACGTATTTTTTTTATTTACTTGTACTGATGACTTTTAAGGTGTGTTTAATTGTTAGTTCCTATCTATAAACACTATTTTGATGAGGTCTATAGATGTCTATGGTGGCTAGAGATGCAATAAAGCTATGAGATCCTACCTACACAACTTCCAGGTTGTATAATATTTTAACGGAGCTTCTGACTGTAAAATAGTCAATGAAACATCGTCTTCATTTTGAAAGACCTATCCAATGATATGCCACTCAACAGGGTGCGTAATTTTTTTTTTCGCCGTTACCGCTATTTTGTATTTTAAGGCCGCCATTTTGAATTTATAAAAACAAAACCTAGCCTATAACCATCGGGCCGTTATATCGAATTGATAGACACCTCATTCATTAAAATCCATCCAGCCGTTAGGATGTTTCGAGGGTATAAAGAAATCCACATACACAGATACGCGTGAAACACAAAACCCTTCTTTTCAGCCGGGTAAAAATACAGATACGCCAGATAACTGTATAAGTAAATGAGTTTTTTTTTTAATGTTTAATTCTAATTTCTTGTAATAATATATTAAATTTAAAAAATCAAAAAACTCGACTGTGTAAAAAGCGAACTAATTAATTATTTCTCATAAATATGAAACTATTTTTTATATTACTTACCATTTTTTTTATTTACTTGTATTGATGATTTTTAAGTTGTGTTTAATTATTAGTTCCTATCTACAAACACTCTTTTGATGAGGCCTATAGATGTCTATTATGAAGGTTAGAGTTATAGTAAAGGTAGCGATCCAAAGTACACAACTTCCAGATTGTGTAATATTTAAACGGAGCTTCTGACTACAAAATGGTCAAGGAAACATCGTCTTCATTTTGAAAGACCTATCCAATAATATGCCACTCAATAGGGTGCGTAATTTTTTTTCGTCTCTACCGCCATTTTGAATTTTTAAAAACAAAACCTATCCTATAACCATCGGAAGATTAAGACGAATCGATAGAGACCTCATTCATAAAAATCCATCCAGCCGTTGGGATGTTTCGAGGGTATAAAGAAATCCACATACACAGATACGCGTGAAACACATAACCCTTCTTTACAGTCGGGTAAAAACAAGAACTACTTGGCGAAATAACATGTTAATTTTGAGTTCACATATTTGAAGCTTCTAGAAATTGATTTCTGTTAAAAAAAATTATAAGTTGCAATTCATTATCTTTTCAAAAATACACTGTTGCCGAAACGTCAGTGAAGGCTTACTGTGGAGACACGAAAAGTTTTGATTTCCGTTTGTCTGTCTGTCCGTCTGTCTGTCTGTCTGTTCCGCGATAACTGCCGCAAAAAACATCCGATCAGCTTGAAATTAATTGGGCATATTCGTGAGATACCTGGACGTAGCTGTATAGTTTTTGGTTAAGTTTCGTTCATTCGTTCGGAAAATATGGAAGATTTTATTTTTCTTTATAATGCTTTTCTACGGCAAGTCAGACGATTTTCAAATTTCGATTAGTTGAAAGAAAATGGCACGTTTGATTAATGGATTTAAATGTCAAATTATGGATACTAAAATTCCAAATAAGGGTTTTAAATTATTCCTATTATATTGAAGTTTTATCAATATATCTATCAGATTTTTTTATTTACGTGTATAATGTTTTGAGGACATTTATACATGTATTCCAATAATATAAAGAATTTTTAAATTAATTTTCTTGTTTTACATGATACATATTTCTTTTTTTTTTCTTTTCTTCGTTGCCTAGCGACTGTTATTCGTAGCCTATCATTGCGTCAAATATGAATGAAGTTAGTAAATTACGTTAATTTTGTTGCAGGTACTATTAAAAAGCTATCACAAAAAAATATTTTATCGCGCCAAATCGATGCAATTTATGCAATTAACAGTGGACACGATAATGAATTATTTTCCAGTAGATTTATAGATCTCCAGATATGCATATTTTGGGGGGCTTTTAATATGTTATTGCTATCGCATGGATTAGGATGTTTAAACTAATGTTTAACCATGCTGTAAGTGGAAAAAAAGTACAGTTAAAGGCATGTAAATCCTTTTTAACACTTTCCAACATGGATGAAAAGTATTTATGACTTCAGTTTTTCTATCTGTCGCCTGCCGTGTTTCTCTACGTGCTCTAACTCACGTAAATATAGTCGGGATTACATGTAATTGATATACGTTATTGAGGTTTGCCAAAGTATGTTTGGTATTAAAAATGAAGAGTGTAGCATTCATAGCTTAATTACAGGGGCACTCAAAACTATTCCGTTACATTATAGTGTTTGGGAAAAATCGTCTGCTTTGTATTTTAATAATGTTACACAATTTTAAACGTAATGAAATTTATATACTTTATTAAGGTGCACTAGAACCTGGTTACTATAAAATATGTTATGTTAGCACTTACAGCATGCGTACAGGGAACTCAAAAGTATTCATAATATTACAATCTTTGAAGAAAATCCTTTTGTGGCGTTTTTTAATGATGTTACTCTGTTACAAAATAATGAAATTGATATGTATTTTTGAAACATTTTTGTAGTATATGGGGTGCAAAGCATATGTTTTTTTCAGGGTCACACAAAAGTGGTCAATTAAAATGTGGTCTACGGGGAAAAAAAACTCTTCACAGCTTATTTTAACACATTAGCGACGGGAAACGAGAATTCTCGTTTTTATTCAGAATACATCATTGACTAAGGGAGTGACTTCTACCTTACAGAAAAGACATTTATATTGTGTTGTCCATATTTTTTATAGATTGTAAGACATTATATACTAGTAAATCTGCAGATCAGGAGCCTCAACGTCAGCTCTACAATTCATTGTGTTTAGCACCCTTTGAGTAATATTAATCTTTCTACAAAAAACGAAATTTAAAGTTTTGAAATTACATAAACATTTATAAAACGAAAAAATATTTCGAAGGTTTCTAACATTAGACGCGTTAAATTAAACCCCTTGTTATGTAATGGTATTCTGAAAATCTCATGAGCTACTTAGTCTGGTAATTTTTAGACAATAAAGTAGATTTCTTCAGGGGGGCTCTGCCCCCCTGAACCCCTTCGTAGTGTAATTTAATTCACATTTGTAATTATCAATTAATTGTGTTAATGTCCTTTAGTAAATTCTACCAATAGACGGAAACGCACATGAATTCTTTTCTACAGCCCTGTATATTACGTGAAGATTTTTACGCGTCGTCTATAACATTTAAATTTAATGCAGACAAAAAACCCTCTTAAAACTGCTCATATCACATTTCCGGGGATTAGTATGCATAGTGTGCACCATATATCCAGTTTCTGCGGAGTCCTGCATATGGTTCTATTTAAATTCTGCAAACATTTGTTAGTATACTAAATGTAATTGGGCTGGGAAATACATAACTCAAAAAAAAAAAAACACTGAAGCAATTTGCGCTCATTTTCATTTATACTTACGAATTCATTTGTGTATCCCTGTACATGGTCTATACAATATTTAAGCACGACTTATTAAGCACAAATTTACTTAAAGTTAAAACGCACACCATAATCGAAAATGCTCTTCAGCAATCATCCCTAATAGACCAGAACTGTATCCGAAATTTTTTATGTGACCCTATAAATGAACGATAAATACGATACAAATCATATTCAAGCTTCTTGTAGTCAACCACAGTAATGTAATTTAATTTCATAATGTTTGAATTAGTGCAACACAATTAACACACTGACGACAGGCAATTTAATTAAATCTGGGTTTAAAAACAGTAGAAGCTCCTCCCTCTTCTGAAAGTGTCTCGGAAATTGGTTTCTGAGATATGTTTTTCATGTTTATGCAGCAGTAAATATCTTTCAATGTACGGATGTAATATATAATGTCTTACAATCTATAAAAAATATTGACAACACAATATAAATGTCTTTTCTGTAAGGTAGAAGTCACTCCCTTAGCCAATGACGTATTCTGAATAAAAACGAGAATTCTCGTTTCCCGTCGCTAATGTGTTAAAATAAGCTGTGAAGAGTTTTTTTCCCCCCGTAGACCACATTTTAATCGACCACTTTTGTGTGACCCTGAAAAAAAACATATGCTTTGCACCCCATATACTACAAAAATGTTTCAAAAATACATATCAATTTTATTATTTTGTAACAGAGTAACATCATTAAAAAACGCCACAAAAGGATTTTCTTCAAAGATTGTAATATTATGAATACATTTGAGTTCCCTGTACGCATGCTGTAAGTGCTACACATAACATATTTTATAGTAACCAGGTTCTAGTGCACCTTAATAAAGTATATAAATTTCATTACGTTTAAAATTGTGTAACATTATTAAAATACACCGCAGACGATTTTTCCCAAAGACTATAATGTAACGGAATAGTTTTGAGTGCCCCTGTAATTAAGCTATGAATGCTACACTCTTCATTTTTAATACCAAACATACTTTGGCAAACCTCAATAACGTATATCAATTACATGTAATCCCGACTATATTTACGTGAGTTAGAGCACGTAGAGAAACACGGCAGGCGACAGATAGAAAAACTGAAGTCATAAATACTTTTCATCCATGTTGGAAAGTGTTAAAAAGGATTTACATGCCTTTAACTGTACTTTTTTTCCACTTACAGCATGGTTAAACATTAGTTTAAACATCCTAATCCATGCGATAGCAATAACATATTAAAAGCCCCCCAAAATATGCATATCTGGAGATCTATAAATCTACTGGAAAATAATTCATTATCGTGTCCACTGTTAATTGCATAAATTGCATCGATTTGTCGCGATAAAATATTTTTTGTGATAGCCTTTTAATAGTACCTGCAACAAAATTAACGTAATTTACTAACTTCATTCATATTTGAAGCAATGATAGGCTACGAATAACAGTCGCTAGGCAACGAAGAAAAGGAAAAAAAAAAGAAATATGTATCATGTAAAACAAGAAAATTAATTTAAAAATTCTTTATATTATTGGAATACATGTATAAATGTCCTCAAAACATTATACACGTAAATAAAAAAATCTGATAGATATATTGATAAAACTTCAATATAATAAGAATAACTTAAAACCCTTATTTGGAATTTTAGTATCCATAATTTGACAATTAAATCCATTAATCAAACGTGCCATTTTCTTTCAACAAATGGAAATTTGAAAATCGTCTGACTTGCCGTAGAAAAGCATTATAAAGAAAAATAAAATCTTCCATATTTTCCGAACGAATGAACCAAATTTAACCAAAAACTATACAGCTACGTCCGGGTATCTCACGAATATGCCCAATTAATTTCAAGCTGATCGGGTGCTTTTTGCGGCAGTTATCGCGGAACAGACAGACAGACAGACAGACAGACAGACAAACGGAAATCAAAACTTTTCGTGTCTCCACAGTAAGCCTTCACTGACGTTTCGGCAATTACATCCGTACATTGAAAGATATTTACTGCTGCATAAACATGAAAAGCATATCTCAGAAACCAATTTCCGAGACACTTTCAGAAGAGGGAGGAGCTTCTACAGTTTTTAAACCCAGATTTAATTAAATTGCCTGTCGTCAGTGCGTTAATTGTGTTGCACTAATTCAAACATTATGAAATTAAATTACATTACTGTGGTTGACTACAAGAAGCTTGAATATGATTTGTAATCGTATTTATCGTTCATTTATAGGGTCACATAAAAAATTTCGGATACAGTTCTGGTCTATTAGGGATGATTGCTGAAGAGCATTTTCGATTATGGTGTGCGTTTTAACGTTAAGTAAATTTGTGCTTAATAAGTAGTGCTTAAATATTGTATAGACCATGTACAGGGATACACAAATGAATTCGTAAGTATAAATGAAAATGAGCGTGAATTGCTTCAGTGTTTTTTTTTTTTTTTTTTTTTTTTTTTTTTTTTTTGAGTTATGTATTTCCCAGCCCAATTACATTTAGTATACTAACAAATGTTTGCAGAATTTAAATAGAACCATATACAGGACTCCGCAGAAACTGGATATATGGTGCACACTATGCATACTAATCTCCGGAAATGTGATATGAGCAGTTTTAAGAGGGTTTTTTGTCTGCATTAAATTTAAATGTTATGGACGACGCGTAAAAATCTTCACGTAATATACAGGGCTGTAGAAAAGAATTCATGTACGTTTCCGTCTATTGGTAGAATTTACTAAAGGACATTAACACAATTAATTGATAATTACAAATGTAAATTAAATTACACTACGAAGGGGTTCAGGGGGGCAGAGCCCCCCTGAAGAAATCTACTTTATTATCTAAAAATTACCAGAATAAGTAGCTCATGTGATTCAGAATACCATTACATAACAAGGGGTTTAATTTAACGTTTCTAATGTCAGAAACCTTCGAAATATTTTTTCGTTTTATAAATGTTTATGTAATTTCAAAACTTTAAATTTCGTTTTTTGTAGAAAGATTAATATTACTCAAAGGGTGCTAAACACAATGAATTGTAGAGCTGACGTTGAGGCTCCTGATCTGCAGATTTACTAGTTTAGGTGCGTTTGTAATTATATAAATACGTAGCACATATCGCTTACGCAAAAATTCATTTTGCATTTTATTCCACTAATAGGTCTGTCATAGGTCCGTCTTGCTGCACAAAAAGTTTCATAAGTGTAGTTATACGGAAAATCACTTTATTACGCTACATGTCCATTTGTGACCACAGAAGAGGGGTGGATTGCGTAGGGAGGTAAACTTACCCAAACCTCATCCTACGTCTCCATTTTTAATGGTTTTACGCTTTTATGCATGTTTTTATTCCTGCATGCTAAGTGCTAATTTCACGTTACAGTAAAATCCTGCAAATTTTCTTTTGCCTCTGCTGTGAATTTTACTTTTGTCGAGATGTGTCGCTTTTCTTGCGGGTGAGCGATATAGTCGTCGTCTGATACGTCCATCTGTCCGCACATAATAGTGCAAAAACTACAAAACCGAATGGTTTGAAATTTAATATATATGAGGACCCCAGAAGCCAAGGGGTATAAGTGACAAAATTGAAGTAAGTGCACAGACGACCTGGAAATATGATTTTTTTCTTTCCGGGTAAAGAAATATAAGTGATTTTCTAATTATGTGTTGTGTTTTAGAGATCAACCACATTTGCCGAATAATGATCCATACTCATTAATTATAAAATTGCACCCTCCTTTTTTCACATTTATTGAAATAAGAGTTCAAAGACCACTGCGAAATAAGCAGTAGTTTCCTTTTTCAATTCAGTCCATTATTATTGATGTTTAATTTTAACGTCAATTATCTTTGAACTCAATTCACTCCAAATCGAAATTTTGTCACTTGTACTCCTTGGCTTCTGATGTCCTCATATATAATTGTTGCAGAATTTTGTCGAGTCATTTGAAATTTTATGAAAATGGAATCGAAACTTAAAAACATATTAATTAATAAAATTCTATTAAATCCTATCATACGTAATTCATTCAATAATATCCCATTATAGGTCATGATTCTACGTTGCCATGGCGGTTACGTCCTATTTAACCCTGCAGTGCTCGCATTTCATATTGTTACGTTAAAGGTTGCATGGCGTCTGACAGACGCCAAGCATATTTTTGCTTTACTAATATATATTTAGGCCATTCAATTCAAATTTATAAATGCAAAGGGATTAATTAAGTAAAACATATTTGAATATATATTTTATTATTTATATATATATATTTGAATATATTATTATATAAAAAAGAAACATCCCTGGCGTCTCTGGGGTGCCGCGCGAGCACTGCAGGGTTAAGATGGAGTCCTATTATTTCTGTATTACTGAATTTGATATACATAATCATAATAAATTTTGTATTCATGCATTTTTACATAAGAGTGGAGCAGCTATTGCACCAAGATCTGAATATTTATAAAACTAACTATGCAGGAGACACTCTATTTTACGAACTCGAGCGGACTCATATGTGTTCGTAAAATCGAAAGTTCGTAAATGGGAGTAACATTAGTTCAATAGGATACTGTTTGGGACCCAGTACACCAGTTCGAAAAAAGAGGTTCGTAAAATCGAGCGTCTACTTTAGTACAAACGCACCTCATTTGCCACGTTTGACATACAATTTCCGACTTGTTTTTTTCGTTGTTGAATGTACAATGTATTCTAAGTTTCGTAGTGTAAGCTGCAATATGCTTATTCAGCTTGTTAAAGACCATTCATATTCACTGTTCATTAAATTATTAAAATAATATTCATTATGTTCAAAAGAATAATTTCGAGGAGAAAACAATTAAACTTCATTGAATTTTGTTTATTTTTATTTTAGTATACAATACTAAATCTGGCTATACTTGCTGTGCCGACCAAACTAAAAGAGACATTAACCAAACAATCACTAAGTAATTGAAGAACCATAAAAAAAACATGAAACATAAAATATATTTTTTATAAAAATTTATTTAATTGATTTACAATATTTGCAATTTTATCACACTTATCAGATGTCTGCTGAACTTTTTATTTCATAAGGTCCTATTTTCCTGAATTTGTGTGTGATTTTTGTGAAGAAAACAATTTTAGAACAGAAAAAAAGAATCACTTAAATTGCTAAAACCCCCTGTTCAGAGATAATTAGCAGATTTTTTTTCTTTGGTTTTTCATTTCAGCTTGTGGTGCAATGAGGAAGTATTGAAGAAAGAAAAAGAAGACTTTTTTTCAGATAACTACCTAACCACAAAGTGAAAAGTTAAAAATAAAAAATCAGATCTAAGAGAACAAATTAGAGAAAGATTTCTCTTGTACAGAAAGGACAAAAAAAAAAAAAAAAAAAAAAAAAGAGTGAGAGAGAACAAATTACAATTTTGACATCAAAAAGTCTTAAAGAAGAAGAAAAAAAAAACCCCCAAAGTTAAAATAAAGGCTAATTTAATTTTTTAACCCTTTCAGGGGCAGAAGAATTCTGTTCGTAAACTGATGAAATAATTGACTGACACCAGAACATTCAAACGAATTTCTGAGAAAATAAAAACCGCTAATTTGCGCTTTCATTACAAAAGCAAAATTTTATTAAAATATTCTTGGTGCAATTTGTCAGTTTTGGAATTAAAAGTAGGTGGCTAGACCGTCTAGCCACCGCCCTTGAAAGGGTTAAACCAACTTAAAAACCTACACTAGTCATGCAAAGACACTCACAAGCAGTGGTATAGTCGTAAAAAAAAGGCAGAGGGCATATGCTCTAAGCAGAGGGTATACCCTACAATGTATATACCATAGCTTTTATGAGAAACAAGGGGTATACGGTGTTCCTTAAAAAAATCCAGAAGGTATACAGTGCATACCACTGTATACCTTTTACTACATCCCTGCTCACAAGGTAACGTTAAGCCAATGGCTGTTCTTTTCAAAATTTTATGTTTGCATTTCAATCATTTCTAAATGATTTTTTTTCTCCAAAGGATAGCCGAGGTTGATCTCTAACCCGATCTTTTGTTACTTTTTTCGATTTTGATTACAAATTTATTTTTATGAAGTCACTTTTCTGTTTTGGAGCTGGTTTCAAAATTGAAAGTATTAGAAAGTTTTGTAATGCTGGCTGCCATAGTTTTTACTCTCTACTAAATCTAAATGCACAATTTAAGTCTTTTTTTAGTTCACTAGAGGATCAGTTCACTGATTTGCCTAATATAGTTTACTTTATGATAGAAGAAGTCCAAAGATCAGAACTCCTCACAACAGTAAAATGTAGCTCTTAAAACATATATTTTTCGTTTTGAACTTTGTTAAAAGACACATTTAAAAGGTCAGGGTGCAGACTATGATAGTCACGGATAGTCATTCACCATTCTATGTTTTACGAGGGTTGACTTTCACTTTTATACTAACCTTCGATTGCCTTTTTTCAAAGACTTTCATCGTTCCTCCCCTTTTATACTTATCTTCAACTGTATTTTCCAAATGAGTACCTTAATTTTACCTCAATCCAAGGTTGTTGAATGATAGTACACCTCTTAACCCATAAGGGACGAGAGTCGTTCTTCCCCTTTTACACTTATCTTCAACTGTATTTTCCAAATGAGTACCTTAATTTCTACCTCGATCCAAGGTTGTTGAATGACAGTACACCTCTTAACCCCTAGGGGACGAGAGTCATTCTTCCCCTTTTACACTTATCTTCAACTGTATTTTCCAAATGGGTACCTTAATTTCTATCTCAATCCAAGGTTGTTGAATAACAGTACACCTCTTAACCCCTAGGGGACGAGAGTCGTTCTTCCCCTTTTACACTTATCTTGAACTGTATTTTCCAAATGAGTACCTTAATTTCTACCTCGATCCAAGGTTGTTGAATGATAGTACACCTCTTAACCACTTGGGGGCGAGAGTCACGCACACGTGATGCATAAGATGCTCGGAATCCTTCATTAATTCCACCAGTTATTTTTTACTGTAAATTTTGCCTTATTTAATAAGGGCATTTTCCCGATTCAATTAGGCAAAATTTTCTGTCCTTAAAAACCGGTGATAAAAGATAAAAAATTCTGTAAAAGACACTTGTCATGAAGGGGTTAAACTAAAAGATAGCATTGTCATATCAAATTTCACAATAGTTCGACTATTTTTGACTCTCCCCCTGACCCTTCTGCTTGTATAAAAAGGTTACGTAATAATTTTGCTGCCTCCTGAACTTTTATAGCATTTAGAAGAAAAATTTTCTTTTAGACACTATAAGAAAACAGTTTTAAATATGATATAATTTTCACCATTTAACATTTTTTGCAAATAATAATTTAATTATTCTATTTTTTTAAAAACCATTTGGAAAAATTGTTATTGTCTCGTCAGGGCAGGAAATCAAAAGCATATCTGAAGGTTTTTATTGGTTTAATCATCCTTTTATTCGTTTTCTGATTGGTCTATACAGTAATCTGTATTTCCCTTTACTTTCAACAGAGATGGACAACAGAGTGTTGCCACTATGACAAAAAAGTAATAAAAACTACAAAAAAAAAATTAATAACTCAGAAACAAATTGAGATACAGCTTTCAAACAAATTGCATTTAAAAGTACATTTTTTTCCCTATACGACGGTGTAAAAAGTAATATTGTGGGATGTTTAGAAGTTTAAGAATGAAATTTCATTTAAAATGGGTCGTCAGATTTCTACGATGGAAAAGCCTTTTCCCGAATAGCCAATGAAATGCTTGGATAATACGTAAGTTTCAGGAGGATAATGTCGAGTCGCAGGCGATTTCTGTTGCTTGCAATTAATTTTTACGTGTAATAACACTATTAATGTTTAATTTACGGCGTACGAAAAAATCATTTTCCAAATGGTCGTTGTAATTTGTTAAATTGCATTTGTTTCCCCTTTTTGCATGTAAATACATTTTTCTATTGGAAAGTCTTTTGAAAAATTATTATTTGGGCTTTTTAAAATCTCTATTCAGATAATAAAATTTTAAATAAAATCTAAAAATATTAAACAAATTTAAAAAAGGATTAGGCACTGCATACTATATAATCTCGTGAAGTACAGTGAAACTCCCATTTAACGAAGTCTCATCGTTACATTTAGACACTTCGTTATGAAGGAAATTCGTTAAAGAGAAATCTACTCAAATTCATGAAATACAGTACAGAACTATTTATCCGGAATGGTTGGGGTCAGATGTATCCCGGATAACTGGTTTCTCCGGTTAAGTGGTTGGTCATTAAAGCAGCAACCATTTGATAAGTTTTATGAAATATATGTGGTTGTGGCATTATTTCTGATTTTAATTTATTAAATTACTTGGATTAAAAATCAAATGCAAGAAAGATCAAAAGTTATCAGAGTTTGAAAGAAGGTAATTTATGGGGATCTCTTGGGAACAAAAATTCTTCTGCATAAAATACATCTGAAATACAACTACTAAATATGTCTCCATTTCAAATACTAGATGTTGAATACGATTGTTTCAAGCAATGCATATATCAAATTGGCAGTATTATGACATATCGCTCACCTACAAGAAAAGTGACACATCCCGGCAAAAGTAAATTTCACAGAAGAGGCAAAAGAAAATGTGCATGATTTTACTGTAACATGAAATTATAGCACTTACAAGGGAACCACTTTTGGTGTTGCTCGCATCTAGCACCGAGACCTGGTGCGTTTTGTAGCCCTATACATAAAAGTTAGAGAACCGATAAAATTTCTCTGTTAAAATAATATTTTATATACTTTTTTATACTTTTAATTTTTTATTATTACATTTTTATTTGTTTATTTCATGCCAAAAATGAGTTAAGTCGCCAAATATGGCGCAACAATTTTTTCGCCCGCTTTATCCAAAAAGTAAATATACAGTACATATTACTAGTATTTCAGATTGCGATTTTTTTTTTTTTAATAATTGATAGCATAAGAAAGAAATATTAGGTTTTTATTTCTTTTTCTATGCAGACGATAAATATATAAGTAATAAATATAATTCTATAAAAGCTTCGAAGATCATTGAAAACTATTTTTTAGTGAAATAGAAAATAAACAAACTATTTTCTTTTAAAATCGAATGGAATAAAGTTTCGAATGTTTAAAATGAAATGTTGCTGTATTAAATGGTCTTTTGGTAAAAGTAATCATAAAGTAAATTAATATTTTTACACAATTTAGAAAAATTACTTTGGCTAAATATATCGGACAATAAAATTTCTAGCCATTACAAATTCAGCTATGACATTGGCTAGGGTTGCCGGGGAGCTCTACTTTTGAAAATAAACGCCAACTGTTTCCCCGCCAAAAATATGAATATAATGTTGCAATTTTTCAAAATCAAATTCGTGAGTTTTTGAAGGACTTTTCGAACTTTTTTTAATATTTTATACTTATTATTAACTAATTTTTATTTTTAAATGCTTTTCTTTAAAAAAATTCAATGTTAATAGTCAGATAAGTGGTCTCGAAAATTGCATTTTCCGAAAGTTATGCTGTTGTAAAATCAAGAAATATTATTTTAACAGAAAAAATTTTATCGATTCTCAAACTTCATAATATAGGGCTTTAAAATGCACCAGGTCTCAATGCTAGGTGCGAGCAACACCAAAAGTGGTTCCCTTGTTAGTTTTGCATGCAGGAGTAAAAACATGCATAAAACACTTGAGATTTGAAGACATGGGATGAGGTATAGAGGGTTGGGTAAATTTACCTCTCCACACAATTCACCCCTTTTCTGTGGTCACAAATGGACAAATAGCGTAATAAAGTGATATTCCGTACAACTACACTTATGAAACTTTATGTTTAGCAAGACACACCTATGACAAACCTATTAGTGGAATGAAACGCAAAATGAATTTTTGAGAGATGTGTCACTTTTCTTGCAGTTGAGCGATATTTTCTGCAAATATTCTGAAATCAGCCTATTAGAAACAGCATTCTGGATAACTGGTTTCTGGATAAATGGTTCCATACTGTATATTATACATGCAATGTGAAAAATACACTTAAAATGGAAATATTGGAAAATGTATCTTAATTTAGGCAGTTTTTTTTTTTTTTTTTTTATGCAATGCAGACATATGAGAAAAATTTAATTAGAATAATGTCTAAAAAAACCCATAATAAAGAGAGGTAAGCAAACATTGAAGCGTAGCGTAACTTTTCTCTTTTTTCTCAGTATTTCAATTCTTTAACTTTAACAAAGACTGTAATATTACTTTGTACAGGTTTCTTCTAAAAAATACATTGTTCATAAAAATTTTCGCATTTTTGTAAGTACCCTAACAAATCACCTGTAACATTCTCGTGAAACTGGAATCCCCCTTTCTATTGTGTCAAGGGCTTTTAGCATTTCTTCTTTTGAATGGAAATGATTAAATAAATTTTAAAAAAAATCATTTTCATACCATCTGCTGAAATAAATTTATACATCCATTGCAACAGCAACCTCTCCGTTTGAATGTTGTACACGCAAGAAAGTGGAATTAACTTCGTTATATAGAATATATTTTTCGTAATATGGAGACTAGTTTGTATGTTAATGGTGTTCAAAGTCAAGGTTCAGCAGAAAATTTCGTTAAATAGGATTTGGTTAAAGGGAAGTTCGACTGTATATGAATGCAAAAGAGAGTTAAAGTGCTATGCATAGTGTTTGATCCTACAAAAATTATGTCATTGAACTATCTTAACCAATTTCAGCCTTAACCCTTAAATGCCGGGTGTTGCTTTTCAGCAACATACCCAATTTAGGCTCTAAAATACTATTAGAATAATATTGAAGCTATAATGCCTAATGTTGCCAATAAAATACATTCTGAAAATATTATTAAATCGATTTTCAACATGTAAATGGCAACACTTGTGCTGTTTAAGAATAGAGATAGATTTATTTTTTCAATAGTTGCTACTTGTTCTTTTTGTTTTGTTTGGAAGCTTGCGAAATACCCTATTTTTTTCTGCAGTGAGCAAGTAAAATTTATTTCTTATTATAGTTCCTAAAATTCTTGTGTGTTTAATATTATAGAATTTTATGAAGGAAAACTATTTTTTTCAATTAAAAACACCAGTATTGCCGATTAGTAACAAACTCTTTTTTAGCCGTAAACCATACTTAAAGCAAAATATGATTTTTTTAAGTATTTTTCCCATGATTTATTTAAAAACTGAAAGCCGAAAAACATTATTACAATGATTTTTGAAAAGTCAAGCATTTAAGGGTTAAATAGAACTTAATTTTCGGATTAGAAACTGTCTGTTACAACATGTTTATCATAATATTTCTCTATAAAACTAACAGTTTTTATGCCTTTAAAAGTAATAAAATTTTCACGATAAGCTAAGAAATTGAAAAGGATACAATGAATTCAATAACTACAGCAGCAGCATTATTATTATTTTTTTTTAAATAGAAAGACACTTTACTACTTTGGGATAATTCCTAACTTTTATTTTTTACTAACCCAGAAAAATTAGACAAATTGATAACTCTGGCAGCTGTTCATCTTCCTCAGGGTCCTCGCTCCCCAAACGTTTGTGAATGTTGTTACACTTGGACTTGGCAAATTTACAAACTTAGTTGGCAAATTAGTTTAAAACTTTAATAAAAACTGTAATACCCTTTCTATTCTGATAGAGTTGTCAAAAGTTACAAATCTAATTGGGAATATTATTAAACTTTTTACAAATAAGAACTATATTAGGTTTTTCTAATTGCGGTAGCTTGGCAAAATTATAAAACTAGTTGGCAAGTGCCGAGAACTATTTATTTTTGCTTCCCAGTGAGTTGGCAAATACTGAAATTTGACTTGGCAACTTAAGATCCTCCCTCCCCAATGACCCTGATCTTCCTGTCTATGACAAATAATAAGGAATATCAGTTAAGCTGAACAGAGATATAAAATTTTTGATTGCCAGTCGCCACTGGCAACCAGAAATTTGAGAATGGTGACTAAAAAGCAGTTTACATGTATATGGAATCCTTTTCAGGATTTAGTGACAAAAGACAATGTCACACAGAACTGAAAAATTGAAGCACAAATGTACTATATGTAACTTAAATAAATATAGTATTTAGTTTTAACTAAACACGTGAGATATGCATATTTGGAATGTTTTTTTGTGCTCATTTACAATGAAATGTTGTTTTTTTATATTAAAAATTGGGATTTTATACTGGGAGTCCCAAAAATGACTGATGGATTTTAAAATTAAATAATGTGCAAATTAAATAATGTGCAGATATAAATTTTTTTTTTGCAGGAGTGTTATGTAAGATGTCAGGCGTTTTTATGCTGCGATTCTCAGTTTCAGTTACAAATAGCATCGATAGATGGCGCTGCAAGCAATAACCACTAAATCCAGGCTCGATTTTTCAGCCTCTCTCTTCTTCCATGCGAAAAAAGGAGATTAAAATATAAATAAAAACATACATTTATTTTACTTAAATAGGTGTCACAAATAAAAATTAAAATATGTTGACATGTTTCGGTTTAATCGTAAAAACTGTAATCATAACACACATATAATCAATAGAAATGAATGACACTGGGTACCAAAAGATAATCTAAAAACCAAAAAAAAAAAACATAAAACTGCAAACATGGCGCTCTCTATGATCTCAAATAGACTACGCTACCGCGGCTCCCTCTATCAGACTCCCCTTTTAAGTATTTATTAAGGAATTCCAACCATAAAATTGCCCCACCAGTGGCCGAGAGGTTTTGCTCTCGAAGCTGGTAGACGGGAGGTGCTGGGTTCGATCCCAATCGCGCCCGTCGGCCTAATCGTTCGGAGTTTTCGTGGTTTTCTTCGAGCCGTGGATCTTCCATGCGTTAATACGGATTAGGTTCCCTTAGAAAGACCCCCACGGAGGGCACTCCCCCCCCGGGCCTATATCCCTCGTGTAGATAATTGGCCGTCAAAAAATCAACCCAACCCAACCATAAAATTGGAATATCAAAGGATAAAGAATCATTACACACAGTATCCCTCCTAAAATATATCTCAATAGATTCCCGGATGATTGACTTGCGGTATAAATTCGAAACAAACACTAATCTACTATCTCTGAAACAAATATTAACCCCCCTCTTTAAAAACAGCCTTGATAACGCAGTCTTATCCCTACCAAATTTTATATCAGATACATGCTCTTTCCTCCTAATCCCAAACTTTCTACTTGTCATACCAATATAATAATTAATACCCCCCCCCCCCTCATTCTCACATGGAATTTCGTACACCCCTGCGAGATCATCCTGTGCAACCGGATCAAAAGGTCTGTACAGAAGATGAAGATGTTTCAACTTAGGAGGTGGTTTAGCAACTAATTCTAACTTAAACTTCATTAATTTACTTTTAAGTGTCTCAAAATTACCCTTGGTATATGGAAACGATAACCTTTTAAACCTATTAACCTTTTTTTAATTACCCCTTTTAATTTTAAAGAGGGGGGTTAATATTTGTTTCAGAGATAGTAGATTAGTGTTTGTTTCGAGTTTATACCGCAAGTCAATCATCCGGGAATCTATTGAGATATATTCTAGGAGGGATACTGTGTGTAATGATTCTTTATCCTTTGATATTCCAATTTTATGGTTGGAATTCCTTAATAAATACTTAAAAAGGGAGTCTGATAGAGGGAGCCGCCGTAGCGTAGTCTATTTGAGATCATAGAGGGCGCCATGTTTGCAGTTTTATGTTTTTTTTTTTTTTTTTTTGGTTTTTAGATTATCTTTTGGTACCCAGTGTCTTCATTTCTATTGATTATGTGTGTGTTATGATTACGGTTTTTACGATTAAACCGAAACATGTCAACATATTTTGATTTTTATTTGTGACACCTATTTAAGTAAAATAAATGTATGTTTTTATTTATATGAAAGGGTGAAGTAAAATTTGTTTGAGTTTTTACGAAAACTTACAACGGTTTTTGACGGAGATTAAAATGTTTTGAATGGATACCGAAGTACCAAAAACCGTATCTGGACTGAGCGCCTACTGCTCTCAGCGCCATTTATTGTTTGAAATTCGAACTAAAAACAAGAATCACAGTATAAAAACTCCTGACATCATACATAACCCTCCTGCAAGAATTTTTTAAATATCTGTCTCCGTTTGCAAGTTATTGAATTTTAAAATCCATCAGTCATTTTTGGGACAACCAGTATATTATATAAAAAGTCAATGATAAAAAAACTGCAACAACAAATAACAAATGAAAATAAAAGTTCATATTACATATTCAAACAATAAATAAAATATTTTTGGTACTTTTCCACTAAAGGGGGTCTTGACCTTTTTTAAAAAAGCTTGGTGAAATTCAGTGTTCAGAAAGTGAGATTTGTTGCCTAATGATTTAAACGGTACGAAAACAAACCTTATGCATGTTTATATACATATTTATATAGAACAATTATATATATGTATCATTCTTATTTTTTACGTACAATTTACTTCTATTTGTATATAAAAATAGATAAATGGTTTCTATATATTAAATAAGTTGTATAAATATTGAAAAGTATAAAACAGTGAATAGGTTGCCAAAAGTATGTTGCCAAATTTCATTTTCACACCAAGGCCATTTCCTCTATTTTGCCAAGCACCCTATACTGGAAAAGCAAAATATTTTTAACCAGATATAAAGTTATGGCAACAGTTGTTTAAAGTCTGTCCTTAAACACGAAATTTTGTGCACTGATCTACACAATGCCACACATTAATATCTATAGCTGTTTTTTACCATGGATGCGATAATGATGTCTTCTTAAATACTTTTCTACTGAAAATGATTTTTGACACATATTGCATGCAAACAATTTCTCACGATTATGGACACGCATGTGTTCTTTCAAAGTATCTTTTGTTGGAAATGATTTTAGACATAAGTTGCACAGAAATGGTTTCTCTCCAGTATGAATGTGAAGATGATAGTTTAAACTTTGTTTCTGTCTAAATGATTTTTGGCATATCTCGCACACAAATGGTTTCTCTCCCGTGTGGGTGCGATGATGACTTCTTAAACTTGCTTTCTTTGGAAAAGATTTTTGACATACTTCACACACAAATGGCCTCTCTCCAGTGTGTATGCGAATATGATCATTTAAAGATGCTTGCAGTGCAAATGATTTCTGACATACATTGCATCCAAATGGTTTTTCTCCAGTATGTGTACGAATATGATTTTTTAAAGCTATTTTTATTGCGAATGATTTCTGGCATACGTTGCATACAAATGGTTTCTCCCCACTATGAATAGCAAGGTGTCGATCCAAGCTTAATTTCTGATGAAAAGAGCTGTTACATAAATCACACACATATGGCCTCTCTTTATTATGAGTACGCATATGTGTATCTAAGGATGCCTTGAAATTATACGCTTTTTGACACTTATCACACTTGTATGGTTTTTCATCTGCATGTGCTCGGATGTGTTTCGAAAGATATCCCTTTTCTGAAAAGGATTTTTGACATATATTGCATGTATATCTCTCTCCAGTGTGCCTGCGAACATGTAGATTCAAGCTTTCTTGGTGACGAAAGGCCTTTTTACATAAATTACACTCATATGGTTTCTCTTCACTATGAGTAAGAATATGTTTATTTAAGTTTTGTTTCTGTCTAAAGGATTTCTGGCAGGTATCACATTTATATGGTTTTCCTTCACTATGAATTTTAAGGTGATGAATTAAGCTATGTTTCTTTGGAAACGATTTCTGACACAGATGACACACATATGGCTTATCAACCACGTGAATTTGTAAATGTTGTTCTAATATAACTTTTTGTGGAAAACTCTCCCGGCATATATTACAGGTGTATATTTTTTCTTCATTTTCATGTTGAAGTACTTGTTGATCATCCATTGATTTCAAAATTCTTTCAGTTACAATTTGTAGTCATATGATAATTTTCACAAAGATATGAAATATTGCAGTTAAAGATATATATCGCTTTTTTGCAAATGCATATATCTTTCTCCTGAAGTGAAGATAGTGACTTTAAATGGCTGAATAAATTCAAAAGATAAGTCAATGTACTGCTAAATGTCTTTGTGAAACATCTGCTATTGATATTTATCTCGTGAATATTGACATGCTTATAAATGTAGAATTACATGGGATTTTTAAAGATGCACAAATCAAGTTTCTTTTTATTATTTACGTGAAAATGGTTCAACAGGAAATTTTCATAGAAAAATAGCAAACGAAGATAAATAAGGAGATGGTAACTATTTTATTCTTTAAATCTAAAAAATAGAAGAAACAATGAATATTTAAAAAAAGCACATGGCAAATAATTTAAAGTAATTTTAGAATTCATATATATGCTTTAAAAATATAGCTGAAGACAACAATATTTCAACATGTTTATATCATATACGACCAGTAGCAGAAACGGTGCAACATGGCAGTGGGCGTTGCAGATTATTTCAGATTTTCTTATTAATCTAACAACTTAAAAAGTGCTGAATTTAAAACAGTTGCTGTACTTGCTTTAATTAAAATTCATAAAGATACAAATAAATGTAAATACATTGCTTAAAGATGCGTCAAACATAATAAAATCATTTACAAACACATTAAAGTCCTTTTAAAAACCAAAACGTTTTCAACCGAAACTTACTCAGCCTTCATCAGCGAAAAACTAATAGCTGTTGTCTCTTTGCGTCTTCTCTTTGTGCCCGAAACAGACCATTCTACTTCAAGGGTGGTATAGAATATAAGGTGGAATGGAAAATGCTATTCAAAATTTCACAAAACAAGTTCAGGTTTATTAATCGTGTATTAATTCTTTCCAGACTGTGTGGATATCATACGATAATATATCGTTACAGACTATTTCTTTATTAGACATTATTTCTAGAGATTCTCTTATGATATCTTCTTGGTGATTACTTGTACGATAACAACAAGATAATTCTAGATCTATTGAAATCTACTTTTATAGGCAGAGTTTGTACTAATCTTGCTAACGCAGTGTGGGGTCTATTTAACCTCAAATCTACTTTCTGTTCTTTTATTCTGTCTCGAAATTTTCTGTGTGATACCTATGTAAATAAAATCTTTCTTGAAGGTATAATATATACCTTTGATCTATTCATGGCTTGGATTGGGTCACCTTTCGTATTTAACAAACTTTTAATTTCGGGCGAGGGACTGTAATACCAAACTTAAAGAGGGAATGCCTCATACTCTCAAAAAACCTTCGAATGTAGTTAACTTTACAAAATTTCAAACTTTTAATTGGAGCTATACTCACCTTTGACACACCTTTAAGCAATGTATTTACATTTATTTGTACCTTTATGAATTTTAATTATTAATCAAGGTGAATTTTGCACTGAAATTTTAACTTTTTAATGTTACTTGCTTTAAGTCTCTAGATTTATTATACTTATTACATCTTCTTAATAAATTCTCTTTGTAAATGCAAATTTTGCTTTTTTAATAGGTCACTATTATTTCTTATGACAAGTAAGCTTGATTCAGTTCTGTCAGGTCTCAAGAAAGCCAAATGAAGCTAGACAGATACATTATGATTTATACTGCACCTAGTATAGATGAGACAGATTCAGCCCGAGCCTGGGCCTGACACAAGCTCACTTTTTTTATTCTTTCTGAAATTGACAATTTTATTTATTCCTGTATAGGAACAAAAAATATCCCCCCCCCCTCCCACACACACCCCTTAAAAATTACGTTCAAGTCATTTTAATGCTATTTTTATCAGAATAAGAGAAACAGAATTTTTAACACTTTCCAATAAAGTTGAAAAGTGTTTATGCATTCGGTTTGTCTGGCCGTCTGCCCACACTCTAACTCCTGTAAATATACTCGGATTTTCATGCAATTGATAAAGGTTATTTAGGGTCACCAAAGCATGTTTGATATTGTATATGAAGTATGTTGGATTAATCGTTCATTTACAGGGGCACTCAAAAGTATTCCATTACATTACGATATATGGGGAAAAATCATTTACAGAGTATTTTAATGACATTACGCTATTTCAAATGTATTGAAACTGGTATAAATCACTGAATTTCAGTACGATTACGTTAGATCAGGGCATTCATAGCATTTTTTATTCATTTACAGGGACAAACAAAAGAAATCGGTTACAGTATTGCCTTTGCTGGAGTGTACGGTTTAAAACTCGGTATGCACTTTTAAATTTAATTAATTTTTTTCATGCTACTCGTTATATATAAATTCTATATCACATATACAGGGCTACACAAAAGTATTCATATACCAGGACTTCCTTATTGCAGGAAATTGCTGAAGGGAAATTTTCAACTGAAGTACATGTATTTCTTAAGTGAACTAATTTTTGGCATGCATTTAGTTATTCTATATATCATATACAGGGCTGCTGAAAAAATTCGGATGGCTTTCCAATTGTAGATGGGAACATCTTACATTGGGTTTTGAAATGTGTTATGCGTTTCCATATGGTTGAACTAGACGTAATATTTACATTTCTTAAATGGTGCAGTTTTGTTACATTATTCTGATCATGTTGGAAAGTATTTATATAATCTATGCTTGACGCATGATTTTTTCTTTCTTGTTTTCCCCCCTTTTGTAGCAGTAGTAGAATGCTATTTTAAAAGAAAATTGGTGATTCATGCAGATTTATGTTTGGCATCAATGGCAAGTGATGACCTATTGATATGGATGGACTGTTTGATGCCACCAATCAGAATATGGCGACATTAGGATACTTTTAATTAGAATATTTATTTATTTTATTTATTATTTTTATAGATTTAACTTGAAATGAATATTTTTTTTAAAGTCAATCAGCATTAGCTTAAGGTTTGCAAATTTTTGGTCTTTCATTGTCTGCAAGTGCTAATCGCTCTTTAGTATATGAAAATAACATTAGTGATTTTATCCATTTTTCTTCTCGAACTCTGCTCATTCTGTGGCTGTATTCTTCACATTCACAAAGTCACTTTCATTCATAAGCAGATAAAATTGGCATGTATTGATATTGTTATTCTCGATAGAAAGTAACTGAGAGGGTGTTTCATCTTTTCCTATAAAAGCATCAGATCTTTCAGGTAACGGTTATCAAATCTTTAATTTAAGCTTATTTTCAAGGACACAAGAATTAAGAAAGGTGTATACCTTTTATAAGAAATAGAAAAAAGTTGTTCGATTCTTTGTTCAAATAGTAATTTCTGCAAATTTCATTCATTTATTCATAAAATGCACTTAGATAATGTGTTCATCAGATTTCCTTGTTGCGGGAGAAAAATATGAAAATCTTTTTAGGGAAGTATATTTTTATTTGATGCTAAACTTCTCTTTTGATAAGATTGAATGTAAATTTCATAAAATTAATTATGTGCTACAATTATTTTCATGTAAGAAGTTAAAAAATGAGATATTGCACTTAGAACAACTTTTAAGTAGGGTGTACAAAAATCCGGATTTTAAAAAAATAAATAAAAAAAATAAAATAAATCGGATTTTTTTCTATTTAAATTGGATTTTTAAGATTTTTTAACTGTGTTAAAATATGGAAAAGCCATCAATAATTTTAGGTTTCTAAAACAATTAAACCTCTAATTGCTAACACAATCTATTTTTTAAGCTTTAATTAATTATAATTATTAGTTATTAATTACAGTAATTATAAAAATTTATAAAAAGTTCTATAATTTTTGCAAAGTCATGAGTACACTGACTTAGAAATACTGTCGTTTGGGGAGTTTCTTTACAAGAAATCTATGTACAACAACTAAAGGTGAATTTCACTATTTTTTATCTTTAAGCAGGGCACTTTTTGGGATTCAGTGCTTCAAATAAATAAAAAAGAAAGTTTTGCTGCCTTTTCAATTTCTAACTAGTTTCTTTATTCGGTGTATATGAGTTAAAACAATTTATTCAACCTTTATTCAACTTCTTTCTGTGCTCAACATTTTTTATACCAATTAATTCTTTTTCTCTCATACATTTTTTTTTTTTTTTTTTTTTTGTGATAATTTTTGAGCAAATGTCATTCTTTCCTTCTTATTTAGCTCCAGTTTGCAATAACTGTATTATTGCAAAAGTAAATGAGAAAATAGCATATTGGCTACTTATTCTGTTTCTACTTGCAGAAATTTATTATACTTTCTATACTTATTTTACATAAAAAAAATGAATAACTTGATTATTTAAAGGTAATTATGATATTTCAAATTATATTAGATTTAAATATCATTTTTAAATGAAATGCTTTTTATGCCAGATAAAAACTTACTGTATTTAATTTTTTACAAGTTTAAGGAATAGTTTAAGCTTAGAAATAATTATTTAAAGCATTTTTTTGTTTATTTATAAGGCAAAATACTTATAGAAACTTTTCAAATTATATTCATCTTAGATTTTAATACTTTTTAATGCAATTTTAAACATTGAGAAAATTTATGATTTTAATCAATGATTTAAGAAAAAAAATCAGTTGATTAAAATCACTGATTTAAATCATTTCATTAAAATCGTTGACACCCTACTTTTAAGTATTATGTTTTTTTTTTTTTTTTTTGTATACTTTCGGTATTGGCTCAGATAACACAAAATGTTTCAGGCTCCAAAACGTGAGCCCGAACTCATATCTAGCACCTAGACCCAGAAAAGTCTGCTACTGGGCATTATATAGAAATAGCAAGTTTAATAAAAAGTATTTTTTGTTTAGTTTTTTTTATAATGAAGTTCTCTTTCTACGACAGTACTAAGATTAGTAATTCATGAACTTTTATAATACTACTAAAGCTGATAATTGTGAATTAAAAATTTAATACTGCTTCAAAAATATTGCTATATAAACATGAATATTTCATTGTTGATCTACATCGAATTATTGAAAATTCGGCTTGGCATATTAATATCTCTAAATCTTTTTCACAATTTATTTAAAAATTTTTATTCAAGAATTACTTTATTCAATTTTATTCTTTTGATGATTTGATTACAGTTTTCTGGAGCCATTTATAGAAGTTTAGAGATTTTAATTTAGATGTCAGAGTATTGCATAATAGAAGAACATAGCCTATCTATCTTTTTAAATGTTTATCTATACAAAAATCTCAACTAAATGACATAAAATATCTTAATTTGAGGACAGTGGTTTCCTTTACAAATGCTACTTGACAATTAGCAAAATGTATGGCAGGAATTTCATCTGCTGTAAATAAAGAACAAAATTAGCACTGGCCACTGGCTACAGCGCCAGTGAATGAGAATAGGTGGCTATTAAAAGATTGGCTGTCAGCGGCCACCTTATGGCCACACTCCTACAAGGAGAGAGTAGAGAGCAAAAGTTTTTTTGCATTCCATCATGCTATTCTATTTTTTCTGATTGAAATATGTTTGTATTAGCATATTTGTTTGTGCTATTCAATTTTAGATTAATATTACAATAGAAATTTTAACAAAAGTTTACTGTTTAGTATTTTTAAATAAAAAGTGGCTGCTAGTTTAAAAAAAGTAGCCAATTATAAAACTGGTTCTACTGGCCACTCCCACTGGCCATAATGAAATTTCCCAGTTTTGCCCTTTACATGTAAAGTAGGGTCCTATTTTTAAAAGTTTTTATCATTATTGCTATTTGGATTACATTTGTATATGTTTAAATATTCTACTCTTCACATCAGCATTTTAAAGTATTATCCACCATATTAACCCTTTGTTGCATACTGTCCACTACAGTGGACAAAAATGTTGGATTTTTCCTACCTAACCTATCATGGAAGACGGTAGTATTCCGAGTGACGCAGCCTTAAGCCTAAAATCGTATCGTATCGTATCGTATCGTTAAAATCGTATCGTATCGTATCGTTAAAATCGTATCGTATCGTATCATAGAATTCGTAGATGGCGGAACTCATATATACAGCTAACTCGACATCAAAGAAAACGCGAAAAGCCGCCTTTTAATAACTCAGCAGATATAGGTCTTATTGTTTGAATTTTCTAGAACAGTCTTATATCTGCAGTCTAATCGTATACTGAAATTTTTACATTTCTACGTGCAGTATATTTTGAGATCTAAATAGCCATTTTTAAAGTGAAAACGTTGGTATGATATCGAGGAAGTTCCTAATTTGAAAATCTCGAAAACGGTTCTAACGATTATCTTTAAATTGATACATAATATAAATGTGATTAAGACGAGGTGAATAACACTTTTCTTTTTTCTGGGAAAACTCTCGTTCGTTAAATAATTCGATTTTTTTTTCTCTCGAAACTGACACGGGCGATTTTTTAAAAATCAAATAAATATGTTTCAGATGAACCAAATAACAATTTACTTGTTTCCAGCGAGACTCTCGTTCGTTTTATAATGCGCATGAAAAATCGGATTATATTTCTTCGCCATTCTATGGAAATTTCACCGAAAATGCATGACACTGTATTCATACACATGCTTTCTTTTTAACCACTTTGGGGGAGAAAAATTTTGTCTTCCCACTGGCTGAGTGGTTAAGGGCCATCGTCTACTGATCTTAAGATAGGCAGTTCGATACTCGCTGGTACTTGTTTTCACATGTGAATGTTTTTTTTTTTTTAAGTCTGTTAGTTGACCATTATTCTCAGTTCCTTTGTAATTTTTTAATTGCTATTAAGTTAAATAAAATTACAATTATAATGACACCAATTTGATGATGATTATTTCTTGGCAATTTTTCAACAATAAAAATATTGCCATAAATTTTATAAATATATTTAATTTCAATCACTTTACAAAAAATATACATTAATAATTATTATTTGAATATAAATCACACGATCAGAAACGTAAAAAAATAATTCATTTCAGCTCTTCTTTTTATAATATCATTTTTTATTATTATGACGGTCAATCAATATATAATCACTGACATCGATATTATTATTATTATTATAATTATTATTTTCCTTGCATAAAAACTATTGTGATGTAATAATTCTTTTATAATAAATAATTTACTTGAAATGTTTTATTTATAAATAACAATGAAGTTTGATAACCCCGAGACAATTGTTTTTATTTAACTTTGCAATATTTACAGTTTACATAATATGCATATCAGAATTCTGGTGTTGCCATCTTTTGACGCAATTGCGTACTACATTTTGTCTCTTATTCGGAAAAAAAAAAAAACTAACGCTCTTCGCCGCTTTGAAAGAATCTCTTGTGACTAGAGGTCTATTTCGCAAATATTAAGAAAATTTCTGCATACAAAAATATTAAAATGGGTAGTATTATAGAGAAATGTTTGATAAAAACGTTGAAGTAGACAGTTTTTAAATCGAAGAATTATTTAAAGAGATATTTAATGTTAAATCTGGATAAAATTGTCTCATTAAAAAAGTCTCATAGGAAAAAAAAATATTCATGGGAATTTAATCATTTTCATTCAATTTAATCATTCAATAGAAACTCGAAGTTTGCAGAGTGCATTTATTATTTTTAACTTGCCTAATTTTTTGACGGTTTATTTCAATTTTAAATTAAAATTTTCACAATTTCCAGAGATATTTTTTACATATTTTAGAAAAGGTTATTTTAAATTGTTGCCAATTGTTAAAACAGCGCAAAGAATAATATATCCTTTAAATTAAAAAATTATTCACACGTGACTATTATAAACAGAAAAAAATCCTTTTAAATTAGAATTAAATGATAACGTGTTAAAAGCAGGAAAATATTAAGCATTACGTCATAAAAATTGTTTTTACACTTGCTTACTTAAAATGAAAGAAAATTATAAAATGATCAATTATTTTCAAATTAGAATTAAATGATTACGCATTAAAAGCAGGAAAACATTGAAAATTACGTCATAAAAATTATATTTACACGTGAATATTAAAAGAAAAAGAAAATTTTTAAATAATAAATTCATTGATATGTGTTAAAAGTCGTAAATGGAGGAAATTACGTCATATTGGCCAAAGTGGCCGAATAATAATATTGCAAAACAGTTTAAATTAAAAAATATATTTATATGAGAGATTTATTTCAAATTTCGAGATGATATTTTTAACTATAGTTGCCAATTTTAAGGTAGCGCAAATAATAATATTATCTTTCTAATAATAAAAATATTTTCAGTTGAATGTTACAAAGAGAAAGGAAAGTTTGTTGAAAATTATGTCAGATTTAAAACGTTACATTTAAAATCTCTTATTTAAAATCATTTTCTTATAGCGTTGTTAAAAAATACCATAAAGCAAAGACTCTGTTGACTTAGTTTCTTTTATATTTGGTAATTTTCAAATGTTTAACTAATCTTATTTAATCAAGCACGGAAACAGCAACTAACATCAGCTGATTCGGTCTTGAAATCCCTCAGTAAAAGGGAAACCCGTTTACAGTAAGATCGCATTGATTTTTTAATTATACAGAGCAGCCTCGATTATCCGAGCTAATTGGGACTGTTAGTATATCGGATATCGGAAATCTCGGTTAATAGAAACTGTGTGTAAAAACTCGCCGTGCTTGCGAATTTAACATCTCATTTAAAAAAAATATGTAGAACGTTTTTTAAATAATAAAAATAAATATATGTAAAGTTCTGTTTCACAGCTTAACAAATTTAAAAAGAAAATCAACTACCAGTAGTAAATTTTAAAATGCAAATTGAAAAAATTACGAAAGTTCACACAGCCACTGGAAACAAAGCATTGTTCGCTATTGACTTCTCAGGGTCCAATGTTTCTTTGGAGTTGAGTGCTTTTGGGGGCAAAAGGGCCTGTATAGCACGGACAGTGAGCTAAAGAGTGTGGTTATTTTTAAGGCTCATTCAAAAGGAAAAAAAAATCAGGCTTTGTTATCGGCTCGGTTAACAGAAACCTCGATTAATCGAAGCTCGGTTAATCCAGGTTCTACTATAATTCAATCTTCCGTAATCTTTTTAAAGCAGATCAAATTAATGGACTTTAGCACAAAGTCACATAGCTGATAACTGCCATGCTTGTTGGCCACCTTTTTTTCAAAAAGTTTGCTTCGCCTTATTCAATTAATGAGATATCTCCGATAAAATAAGTCACATTTTCCCGTTCTAAAATACTGGTATCCAAAAATCGTAGCATGTAACTGACGCTACAAGTACTCATGGAACTAGACTATTTTAAGTCTGATTTTTATTATAGACTATATAAAATTATTAAAAATATATATTATGATAGGAACTAGCGGGCTTCGTCCGCTATTTACGTTACGGATATAAAAATCATGTTTTTTTTTTTAGGGAAAAAGAAATAAAAACCTATTTGACGATAGGTTTATAAAGACACATTTTGTATTTGTTATATTTCCGGGGATGAGGAGGGAGGGGGGACTATTTTGATTAAATATCGCAATTAGTCCACATGGCAGATATAATTATGATAGACACTAGCGGGCTTCGCCCCTCAATGGCGCCTTATGCGTCCAGCTTCCATAACTCAGAAACTACCTTTCGGACATCAATGCAACAGATTCCAAACGTTATAATTAACTTAATAATCACCCTATATAGCATTAAAGTAAATTTATGAGTACTGCATACTATTTTTTATCGTAATTTCTGAAGAAAAAAAATTATTTCGGTTACATTCTTAGGTACTGGTCTGAAAAATTTTGAAAAGGGGGGGAAGGAGGGGACATGAGACTGCTGTTTGTCAAACAACACAAAGGGGTCTGACTTATTCAACTTGGTTTTTGATGACTTCAATTGGAAGGTGGTTTGTTTAAAAGAGTGCGTTCCCTGCCCCATGAAAATTGGAACTATTGGTGCACCATCTATGTAAGGATTTAATAATTATAAATTAACATTTTTGATTTATTAATTTAAGGATAAAGTGTTTTTAAAGGAATATCAAATGAAACCCTCTGTGCGATCTGCGATTATACTTACCCACTTGTTTTTATATACAAATTGCTATAAGGAAAATTGTAATAAAATAGTAAAAATTAAATCTGCATTAAATCCCATAAGTATCTTTTTTTAATCATTTTATCACTAACCTCAAAAAAGTAATGATATCAATCCAAAAAACCCTTGACGGGTTAAAAGTTTCTGACGCAGCACTTTATCTTATGCTCTAAGAATTTTAAATATGGAACTTAAAAATACTGATATCAACTTTTGAGTGGCGTTATGCTATTTCTTAAAAAATATATTTGTATTTATTTCATCATCTTATTTTTGTTTTATTTATAATCGCATGTGTTTAAAGTTATGTTCAACATGAAAAGCTGCATAAAATTTTATTCGCTGTTGCTTTATCATTTACATCTCTCATAAATTCAAAATATGAGTTTTAAAAGATATGATATAAAATTTAAGTGACGCCTTGATGTGACTTTAAAAGGTTTGTTTTAAAATTCAATTTAAATTATTTTTGACTTGGTTAAAATATTTTTTTACATCTACACAATACTTTTAATTTTCCAATTCACTGTTAAATATATCACTTTCATTGAATCTATACTATGCATTGAAATGTATTTATTTCAATAAATTGATTTATCTTTTGTGTCACGCTATTCAAAATTGTGAGTAAGATTTATGTAAATGGTTTCTTTGCGTCATTGTGTCCAAACTACATGAAATGTATGAAAAAGGATAATTTGGAAAGGATAATAATCAAATTATCCTTTTTCATACATTTCATGTAGTTTGGACACAATGACGCAAAGAAACCATTTACATAAATCTTACTAACAATTTTGAATAGCGTGACACAAAAGATAAATCAATTTATTGAAATAAATACATTTCAATGCATAGTATAGATTCAATGAAAGTGATATAGTTAACAGTGAATTGGAAAATTAAAGGTATTGTGTAGATGTAAAAAAATATTTTAACCAAGTCAAAAATAATTTAAATTGAATTTTAAAACAAACCTTTTAAAGTCACATCAAGGCGTCACTTAAATTTTATATCATATCTTTTAAAACTCATATTTTGAATTTATGAGAGATGTAAATGATAAAGCAACAGCGAATAAAATTTTATGCAGCTTTTCATGTTGAACATAACTTTGCATATGCGATTATAAATAAAACAAAAATAAAATGATGAAATAAATACAAATATATTTTTTAAGAAATAGCATAACGTCACTCAAAATTTGATATCAGTATTTTTAAGTTCCATATTTAAAATTCTTAGAGCATAAGATAAAGTGCTGCGTCAGAAACTTTTAACCCGTCAAGGGTTTTTGCATTGATTTCATTTACAGTTCCTATTCAAAGCTTGTGATACTCTATGACATCTATGTTTTAATGGGAAAAATTGGGATGTTGCCACACGACGAGCAACTTACTTCTTTATATATAATCAATATGAATGGCTCTTCAAAATGCCGAAAAGTTGTTATGCATGAACTAAAATGCTTCTACACCTAAAATAATGTTATTTAAATGGTATTTTGTTTATCAATTATTCTTTTAGACTTCCTGGCCTAATGTATAACATAATTACAAGTATAAAAATACTTTTTGTTTTGTTATGGAAAGTTTTACATTAGGGGTGCAGAACCTTTTTGAGAGAAGGGCCACTTACAAAATGTTTGGGTTGTTGAGGGCCACATCAGTAACACAGACAGAATTCTATATCGGGAGGGGAGGGGGGGGGGGGGTAATAACTCTTTATTCTTGGAGAATAATGATTTTTTGTATATAAAAATAAATGGAAATAAATAATTGTATGCAGGGCTTCTTCACATCTGTATGACTAACCATACAACACTTTATGAAGACGGTTCATTACTTGATAAATGGAAAAATTTGACAAAATTCACGAATTTTTTCTGATTGAAGAGTTTTACAATTTTTTGCGACCAATTTACAAAATTTGTAACTTTTTCCATCAATTGTCGAAATTTGTGATTTTTTTACCACGACAGTGACAAAATTCGCGACTATTTCTAGCGATAAATTGACGAAACTCGAGGTTATTCCGCAAACTATCAACGATATTTAAGATTTTTCCGCACCTCATCAATAAATTTGCAATTTTTCTGTGCTGATTAACGAAATTTGAGATTCTTCCGCACTCTATCTATGAAATTTGCGACTTTTCCACACTCGATCAACGAAATATGAGATTCTTAACTGACTCTGACGAAATTTGTAATTTTCGTGATTTTTTCTCGCGATAAACTAGCGAAACTCACGAACTTTCCGCAGCCGATCAACGAAATGAGATTTTTCTGCACATGAAACGATAAAATTCGCAATATTTCTGAACTCGATCAACGAAATTCGTGATTCTTAACTGACTGACGAAATCTGTAATTTTTCCCCGCGTTAAATTAAAAAAAATTGCGATTTTTTTCTCGCGAGAAACTGACAATACTCGCGATTTTTCCACACATGATCGACAAAATTTGGGATTTTCAGAACCCGATCAACGAAATTCGTGATTCTTAACTGACTGACGAAATTTGTAACTTTTCCCGCAAAAAATTGGCGAAATTCGCAATTTTTCCGCAGCCGAACAACGAAATTTGGAATTTTTCAGCACCTCATGGACAAAATTCGCGATTTTTCTGCGCTCGATCAACGAAATTTGAGATTTTTCTGCACCGAATCAACAAAACTCCCGATTTTTCCGCACTCAATCAACAAAATTCACGATTCTTAACTGTCTCTGACGAAATTAAAAATTTTTCACGTGGCAAATTGACGAAATTCGCAATTTTTTCTCATGATAAACTTACAAAACTCGCGATTTTTCCGCAACAGATCAACGAAATGAGATTTTCCTGCACATAATAGACAAAATTCGCGATTTTTCCGAACCCAATCAACGAAATTCGTGATTCTTATCCGACTGACGAAATTTTTAATTTTTTTCCCGTGGAAAATTGACGAAATTTGCAATTTTTTTCACGCGATAAACAGACGAAACTCGCAATTTTTTCGCACATGATCGACAAAATTCGCTATTTTTCCGAACCCTATCAATCTAAATTCGTGATTCTTAACTGACTGTCGAAATTTGTAACTTTTTCCCGCGAGAAATTGGCGAATTTCGAGATTTTTCCGCAGCCGATCAACGAAATTTGGAATTTTTCAGCCCCTCATGTACAAAATTCGCGATTTTTCTGTGCCCTATCAACGAAATTTGAGATTTTTTCGCACATAGCAACTTTCGTCAAAGGATTGCAGAAAAACGCAAATTTCATCAAAGGATCGCGGAAAGAACGCGGATTTTATCGAAGGATCGCTAAAAAATGAGATTTTTGTCAAAAGATCCCCACTAAAAATAATCTTAAAATTATCTGAAGAAATCTCCACTTTTTCAAGAAATTCTACAGACATCTGAAGAAATTTTGCAGATTTATTTTTACCTTCAAAATATCTGCAGAATTTTTTAAGATATTCTAAAAATTACCTGCAGTAATGGGCCAATTACCTACAGATTTTTGGGCCAAATACCTACAGATTTTCTGCAGATCGATCGCGGAAAAAAGGCGAATTTCGTCAAAAGATCACGGAGAAAAGGCGAATTTCGTCAAAAGATGGCGAAACTTTTGTCTAAAGATCGAAAAAGGCCCATTTCGTCAAAGGGCTGCGGAAAAATAGGAACTTTCCACAAAGGATGGCGGGAAAACGCGAGTTTCGTCAAATGATCCGGAAAAACATTAATTTTGACAAATGATCGCAGAAAAAGCGCGAATTCTGTCAAAGGATTGCGGAAAAACCACGAATTTCGTCAAAAGATAGCGGAAGAAACGCGAATTACGTCGAAAAATCGCGGGAAAAAGCGAATTTCGCGCAAAGATCGCTAAAAAACGCGGATTTCGCTAAAAGATCGCGAAAAAAACACGTATATCGTCAAAAGATCGCGGAAAAAACGCAATTTTTTTTCAAAGGATCGGCGGAAAAACGCGAATTTCATCAAAAGATTGCGAAAAAAACGCAAACATCGTGGAAAGATCGCGAAAAAAACGCGAACAACGTCGAAAAATCACGAACATCGTCGAAAGATTGCGAAAAAACTCGAAACATCATCGAAAGATCGCGATAAAAAAAAAGGTGGATATTGTCGAAAGGTGGCGAAAAAACACGCATTTCGTCAAAGGTTCGAGGAAAAAAAGGTGAATTCCGTCAAAGAATCACCGAAAAATTTGTTGCAACATTGATGTTTTCACGAGATTTTTTTACAGCTGAGTGGCAGGTTAAATATTAGTTAGCCATGTTTTGAGTGAAAGCATGTTAAATTTTGAATTGCACAACTAGCTAAGATTGGTAAATAAAACATTGCATTAGAGTTACTTATAGTATTTGCATGAATTACTCAAATTTGATTTTCTAAGAATTTCAATCTGCTCCAATAACAGCTTTTATTGCTAAAAAATTGGAATTTTGCTCCTGCAAAAATGGATTTTACAGCTACAAAATTAGATTTTTGCTGCTTCAAAGTGGCTTTAGTGCACTTTCATCCTTGTATTATCACATCTATATATATATTTTGATATTATCACATTGTATCAATTTTTTCAAAAATTTTAGAAATTGGGGTTCATATGTTATTTTTCCTGTTATTCTGTTTTCTAACTTCACAGAAATTTTGACAAATTTTATGAAAGAATTTTCAGATAGTGGTATTAAAAATTTTGAGGACAAAGGTATTATTTTAAAAAGTACTTTCCTTTTATGTTAATCACAAATACTGGGGGGTGGGGGGGGGTTGAGTGCATGAGGGATTGGAAAGAGGGCGTTTGTCCTTAAGTTTTGCAGACTGTTTTTAAAGTTTCTACTTGTGTTGCAGACTGCAGAAAAAAATTCTGCTGCTGGGTTTTACATAATGCCCACTATAGTGGATGCCACGCACAGTTATAACATTTCACTCTGTCAACTGAAGTGGACATCATGTATATTAGCAGTGAAAAGTAAAAAGTTTAAGTTTGATGCATTTGTGTGATTCTAATATTATACAGGTATATATATATATATATATATATTTATAAATATTCATCTCTTTCTCCATTTTCTAAATTATAATATATGATTTAATTTATTTATGAATTTTTTAAGTTTAAAAAAGTTTTGTTTCGAGACTCTCAGGAATGTTAAACGCTAAAAGCCAAAAAACTAAAACAATTGCCAGTACGAGAAATTCTGTACACTAGGACATCAGATATGGCATGGTGGAACACTTTTCCTGTCAATCAACCAAAAGTGCACAAAGATGCAAGATGGAACAATGTAAAAGAAAATTAACATATTTATGTGTAAAATGTAAAATTTAACTTTGTATCGTTACAAAAACTGACCGTTTTTACAGGTCTCACCATCATTGATTCTTTTCACTGATTTGATACAATGATTAATAGAATATGTCAATATCTCATCCAAAAATTTATTGATATCTTTTCCTAACAGCACTACATTATGTTACTGTGCATAGAGTCCACAATAGTGGACAGGCTGTAATTAAAAAAATGTTAAATTATTTTACATAAAATAATATTTTTCTCATTGTTTGTGACCCTTTTAGTTAGAAAATAGCAAATTTAACATTGGAGATTTGCCAGTTCCAGAATACGCAACAAAGGGTTAAGTATTTTTTCTACAACAATTAAAAAGTCATTTTCATCTCTATATACATGAAAATTACACAATCTTATCCTCCAGGTCCCACAGAAATGTGGAGTTTCTTTTGGCACAATGGACAGTATTCTCATGACGTCACAGTGGGAATCACGTGGTGTAAAAATAGCGGCTAGCCCGTTTGTTTCGGTATCATGCCATTTGAAGCAGCACAAATACAGATAAATGGATGCATAAAATACTGCTGATTTATTCTGTACGAATTATTTTCGATAAATACTTATATACATACTAATTAAAATCCATATATACTTATTAATTAAAATTTAAAAATTTTATATTATAAATAAAATGAAGAATGTGCATGCAATTGCTTTAAAATAGAGAAACGAATTCATGTATAACTCATACCTGTCCCTGAAAAAGTCTAAAACTTCATATAAAATAAAATATAAGCGTAAATTTTCAAGCCACAATGCTTTTCAATGGCGCGGTTATAAATGTTATTCCCAAGCAGACGAATTTTTATAGCCTCGAACCAAAAGGGAGAATATGGTCCATTGGAGTACTACCAGATTCCAGATTATATGCACTTAAAAACTTCCATAGTATGCATTATTAAACCTCTAAAGATGTTGTCACGACTTAAAATATGCAGATAACATTTAATAAGATTATTTACTCGCAAATGCCTTTAAAATGTTTTGTATCTAAGCATAATTATTAGTCAAATCAATATTAATTTCTTGAAAACCAATGTTTTATTTATTTCATTATAGGGCATATGTGCATATAACCAGGGCTCTACAAATTGAAAAAAAATCTGATAAAAAAAAATTACTCAGTTAGTTTACTTGTCAGTTTTTTTTTTACTATTACTTTAATTTTGTAAAGCATTAAAAGTCTTTTACGAATTAATTGAAAAATAATAAGTAGCCATAGTATTTTCTTGAAAAAACTCTTCGGTTTGATTTATTAATTTCATTTAAAAGGATAATACAGTAGACTTCCACAAATCTGCACAGCTTAGGACCAGAGGTTGTGTGGCTTTCTCGTCATTGCTTTGTTTACATTTTTTAAACAGTAATTTTAATGTAATAATGCAATCAAAATTATAATGAATGCTTACAGCTTAGTAAAATATTAAAATAATTAAGTAAAGCAATAAACTAATATGATAAAAAGTAAGATAGTAATTTTAAGAATGATTACATTATTAAAAGTAAAGATCAAGTAAATAATTAATGATGCATAATTAAATATGCATAATAAAGATGATACACATTTTCCTTGAATTATTCAATGAAACTTTCCTCATACAGGTACCCTATTAATTCACATCAAAATCATAAAGTAAGAAAGTTTTATTTCAGGTTTAGCCAGTCCTAATAACCAAAAAAGCTTGCTATTATCAGTGATATCAGCAATATCTTGATTTTTTTCAGAAATTAGTTTATACTTCCTTCATGAAAAAGCATGAATTCAGTCATATTAATGAGAATTACATTTAAAATATGTACAGAATGATACAAAACTAAAAAATTCTGTAATTTTGTTCTTAAACTTGAACAGAAAATTTCATTGTTTACATCTGCGATGATGTGCAGATTTTAGGCAATTGTGGATTTTAGAGTTGCGGATTTTAAGGAATCTACTGTATAAATTAACTTTCTTTATGAAAGTAAAATTACATTACTCTAAAAAAAAAAAAAAAAAAAAAAAAAAAAAAAAAAAAAAAAAAAAAAACAGAACATACCTACAATTACAAAGTTTGAATAAATAAAGTATGCAATATCACAAAAAACTGCTTTTTACTAACATCATTACTATTATTTTTTCAAAAAAATGATTTTGTGAAAAATCCCTTTCACAAAACCCTTTAAGAAAGTCTACTGTACTAGGCAAGACCCCCATTTTAAAAGTTGTGGGATAAAACTGTTTGCAATTTCCTGAGAGAAGTAACTACCAATAATAATAGAAGTTTGGAAGGAACAGAATGATCATTATTTATTCAGAAAATTAAAAAAGAATATAAAATTTAAAATGTATATAAACAATAGATAAAGCTTTAAGATTAATAGGGAACCAAAATTAGTTTTTAACATTACAATCACCATTATTTATCTGTTTGCAGACACAGTCTGGTATCATGTCCATTATTACATGCTCTTTTTTTTCTTTTTTTTTTTTTTTTTTTTTTTTTTTTTTAAGGGATAATCCCATAATCTTGAAAACAGTTTATTGAATCAAGTTATTTAGATGGAAGATGTCAGATCTTCACCATTTTTTCTCAAAATGTGAGAGATAGCGTTAACAAATATCCTTTTTTAGAAAAACTGAACTGACTTATCAACAAAATAGATAAAAATAGAATATGCACATCACGTGCTAGTGTGGCAATTAAAATAAAATGTGACGTCGCCCATGTATTGTTTGCACTAAATTCTATAGTTTGGTTTGGCAACACTTTTTTTTATGAAAAGCTGTTGACAGAATAATGGAGGAGAAATACTGTCTAAATTAACAAACATTTTTCATAAAACAGAACAAATGCTGTAAAATCAGATGTCATAAATGGTAATGAAGTAAGTTCATAGGTTACAATTCATATTGTTTTCAAAAATTTAATTAAAAACATATAAATGTTTGAAATACTAAACATTCTATAAAACTTTGAATTGTAATCTTAGAATTTTTTAACAAAAATCGACTTTTATAAGCTTTAAACATGAGAATCCAAAATTACAGCTTATTCATTAAGTAGTTCTTGAATTACGATTAAAAAAACTATCCACATTGTAACCTATTTTGCAACACTT
This sequence comes from Maratus speciosus, assembly GCA_963932465.1. NCBI lineage: Eukaryota > Metazoa > Arthropoda > Arachnida > Araneae > Salticidae > Maratus > Maratus speciosus. The sequence goes on along the minus strand of OZ010798.1, from coordinate 187,193,963 downwards.
AAAAATGAATTTAACATTAGGAGTTCTAAACTTTAAACACCTGAATAATTCCTAAACTACTTGATCACAGGACGTCTTGTTTGGTATTATACTAATAAAAGAAAGCTTCGCTCTGTCTGTCTGTGTGTGTGTCGGCAATAGCTAGTGAAATCTACAGTGCATACAAAATTGAAAATTTGCGTGAGGGTAGTCCAAGGACTCTCCTAATGCACCTGAGACTCAAAATTTTAATATTTTGTCAATTAAGTGAGATATTAATTAAAAACAACAATGATCTTTCATCAAAAATTCACCTTTTTCATTGCGAGCTCAGAAGAGCACTCGTGCATGCTCATAAACCCATCTATGTATCGGAAGAAAGCGCAGAACAGACCTTTCAATTTTATTTGTGTTTTTTAATAATTTTATTTTAAGCTAAATCAGGGATCAAAGCAGGTTTTTATTCTTGGGGCCCATTTTGTGAAAATTAAAAGTTATATTTGTGAATTTTATCATATTTTTGTGAAAAGTAACATTTTGTAACGTAAGTTGAAATCCAGTAACTTAAATGCTGTATAAATTAAGTTTCAAATGCTAACCAAGAATTTATTAACAAAAACTTCTTTAACTTTCCCTTGCTAAAGTTTTTGTTTTTCGTGACCTGGTTTTATTTACAAATTACACATTTAAAACAGTTTTTATGAAAAAGAATGTTATGAAGAGGGCCTATTTTATTAAAAGGAACTTTGTGAAGGGCCCCATTTTGTTAAATTTATTTTTGTGAAGGGGCCTATTTTATTAAACATATTTTTGTGAAAGGACCCTAAATAGACCCCCAAATTTTGCCTGAATCGACCCCTGTAAATCAATCAAATTGCTCAGTACACTTAAAAGAAAGTCATATTCTGAAAAATCATACTCTTACGTCTCAAATACTGCAATGAATTAAAAAATATATATCACAGTTAACCATTTGAAATTTTTTTTTCAAAAAGGTTTGTTTTTCCAAAAAATATTTTTCACCTCTATGGAAACAATCAAATATTTAAAACCATACCGTTTTAGATATGGTTTTCGAACAGAGCCCTGAGATAAATATTACTTATTTAACATAAAAATTGCAAAAGTGTACTCACCACTATTTTCAAATAGTAATTTCCACAAATATCTTAAATTCTTGCTTAAGTCCACTACCCCCTTGACTAATATAGCTACGGGTAGGTTGTTTAACTGAGTTTCGTTGTGAAACAGTTTTGTTAAGAGTAGAGTTCACCCCTGGTGGTTGAATGTGGAATTAAAAGATTTGAGATAAGGTTTTTTGCAAGATTTTGCAGTATGTATGCAGCATGACGGCTAAACCCTCAAGTGATATATCATCAGAAAACACTGGGATGACTGTTTCATATTATGGACCTTTCTAACTCCCTCACTCAAATCCCCCCCCCCCCAAGGGGGTCAATTTTCTAACTCAGCTCTTAATTTAAGCTACAGCAAGATTCAATGTCATTTGAAGGCCTTGACCGAAGGTCAAACTCTTCATGGCTCTTTGACTGGTGAGGTGTATTTTTGATCCCAGACTATTAGGGGGCATTTTCCCCATGAGGGAGGGGGGGACAGGAATTTTTTCATGTGACATATTGGTTTAAAGCTTTTGGCCTGTACATTACTAAGCACTCACTCCTCTCCTCTTAATTCATTTTTTCATCACCAGCCTTTCTTTTTCAAATAGATATCAATATTTGTTCATGAATTTTTATCATGAGGTGCACAACCGTCATATTTATAACTGCTGAAAATCTCAAAGAATCTGAAAAACAACTTTTTTTAACTATGAAATAGATCAAGTGAAGAAAAAATGTTTTCTTACGTATTCTTTTACCACTAAATATCAATATTTTTTCACCTAGGTTACGAAAACATGTTTTCAATTCCTAAAGCTTTCAAAGAGTTTGGGCAATAATGACGATTTTTTTAAGCATTTAAAATATCAGAAGACTCCCGTTCTCCCTGCCTTTTACAGCATACTTCAAAATTACACATAGACTCCTAAAATCAAGTTAGGCAGAAAAGAAAATACCAAATAGCATATACTTTCAATTCAATATTTTTTCGAGATTTTTCAAGTAAAAAATATAAATTTAGACAAAATGGAGCTAAACATATAAAATCATACAAATTTGAGTTTCATTTAAGGTAATTATCATGGGCTCGGGTAAGTCAGCTAGGTATAAGATAAAATATACAGGGAAACAAAAAAAAAATGTTCAAGTTAGGCATTCTTATTGAAAGCTTAACAGAGCTCGATACAATTTCAGTATGAAGATGACCCCTAAGCTTACTTTTTTAAATAAATTGATAAAAAAGACATAATTTCTAGTTGAAGTCTCTTTCTGGTTTTTTTTTTTTTTTTTTTTTTTTTTTTTGACAATTTGGGAGATGAAAATGTATTTATTTATTTTTTTGGTCGACTGTAAATGTTAATTTATTTAAAATATGGCTGAAGGAAAAAAGAAATCAAAATAATTACCATAGGAAAATCTTCAAGAATTAAACTTCTTTGTTTAAATTCACAAATAGAGTGCAGATCTGTCAACAACCTCAGTCTGAACAACCAAAATGTTCTGGATCGAGTCTCAACCTGACTCACTCAATATCTACAAAAAGAAAAAAAAAAAAAAAAACATTATTTCTTAACTTACAATTATGTTCTTTTAAAAAAATACTCTGTGCATATTTATGTAAAAATTTTAGAGTATATATCAGAATACAATATCAACAAGCCATGAAATACAGAAAAGCAACATTAATGCAGATTAGACTATTATATAATATTCAGGTCTCTACAAATAAAAAATATATTCTACTTTGATAAGAAAATACATGGACTGGTGGCATAAAACAAAAGGTATCAATTTATTGGTCAAAATTTATTGCATCTCCCTTCAAGGTAATCTCTGCCAACTGCAATGCACTTCTACCAATGTTTTTTCCAATCATCAAAACATGTCAAAGTCGTTTCTGTGAAACATTTTCAGAGTTCATAGCGAATTTTCTTTTATTCAATTAATAGAGTCAAAACAGTGACCACGAAGAGGAAATTTCAACCGTGAAAATAAGAAAAAGTCACGCAGAGCCATATCAGGTAAATACGCAGCTTGTGGAGCCATATTTGTTTAATGTTTGGTTAAAACCTCACGAATAATAATTGCACTGAGGAGAAGGTGCATTATCGTGGTGCAAAACTCATGTATCTAATTCAAGTTTCATCACCGGTAATAATGCATTTTAGAAAGCCTTGAGAAAGCATCTCTCAGACCACTTGAGCCCATTGTTGTTTCTGGAACAAATTCAAAGTTCTTGGAACAACTCAAGAAGTGATGCATCGCAAGCCTAAATCATCCTTTAAAATTGCTTGACAAGAGCCAAATGATATAGGAACTTGTTCAATTATGTCTCTTATTGTCAAACGGTGATCACCAAGCACAAACTCTCTGACCTTATCGATATTGTGATCATTAATCGAAGTAAATTGTCTACCAGATCGTGAATCATCTACGAAGGATTCTCTACTATCTTTACACTTTTTGTACCAATCAAATACTGTTGTTTTTGATAATCAATCGTCTTTAAAATCTATTTACAGCATTTCAAATGCTTTTGTTGAAGAAATTTCATTGCAAAAACAAAACTTAATACATGATCTTTGCTCAATAGCATTTGCTATTTCAGAAAATCAACAGAGTCCTTATCTCATTAAAAACCAATTTATTTTCAGACGATACATGAAATAAATTCCTGACTATTGCCAGATGTTTAGAAGTCATAGAAATGTTTAACCCTCTGAGCGTCTTGAGGTCTTTCCTGCATTTTCATAAAAATGCTTATAAAAATAATCTTTCTTAATTTAAATTTTCTTTCCCTGTTTGTTTTTAAAATACACTTTGTGCCCCATTATTTGACATACATCTTGAAATAATATTTTATTTAAAATATTTTTTGTCTACAACAGATTTAAGTTGCTTTGGGGAAACTGAAAAATATGGGCAAACTACTCAGAGGGTTAATAAAAGTTTGTAAACGATATCTACCATAGATGTAGTTTAAAGAAAATTTTTTTACATTCTAGATACTTTTAGATCACAGTAATATATTATACAGTAGACTCGCTCAAATCTGCAAAGCTTGAAACCAGAAATAGTGTGGATTTTAGAGTTTTGCAGATTTCTGGTCATTGTTTTGTTTACATTTTTTTAAACAGTAATTTAAATGTAGTTAAGCTTTGGAAAAGTAGTATGGATTTTAGAGTTTTGCAGATTTCTGGTCATTGTTTTGTTTACATTTTTTAAACAGTAATTTGAATGTAGTTAAGCATTGAAAATTATAATGAAAGCTTACAATAAAGTAAAATATTAAAATAAATGAAGTAAAAATATTAAAATAATTTATTAATTTAATAATTACATAAAATAATTATGTAAAATAATAAAAATTTAGAAAAAGGTTAAAATATTAAAAATAAATTGTTTTTCTCTTTGCAATACCAGCATTGATGTCGCTGTTCATATAGAAATTTTAAATTTTTCTTTCTTTTTTATGACATATACCATAAAAGAATTACTTATTCCATACAATTGTGCCAAAGAACATCTAGAGTAGATGGACCAGAATCAAGCTTTTTTATGATCTCCACTTTTTAAATTATTGTCAGAATAATTTGTTTTCTTTTCCTGTTTTTTTATTTCATTAGAAATATTGGAATCAGCCATATTAGCCAGAATTACGTACGAAATCACAAAAAAATAAAAATAAAAATCATTACAGATTAAAACCAAAACTGATGAATGTAAAATGGTAAACATAAACAATATGGCTTCAACAGTTGCAGGTATTCTGCAAAAGCTACTGTTGTGCTGTATTTTTATTTTAGATAAGAAAATAATTTACACCAGAATCGTGAAATAACAAAATTTTATGCCTTGTTTTTCCAGATTTAATGAACAAAAAAGCTTGATTAATTAAATAAAAAGAAAAGTGCCCAGTTAAACTGATGGAATTGAGCTCAAAGGTTATTCACACTAATCGTATATTATGTTCTTATTTCAAAGAATAATGCCCTCAAAAAATAAATTAAGGGGGGATTAGCCCCCCCCTTTCCCCTCTTTATACTTAACCAATGAGCCTCCAAATCTCACCAGGGAAGTGCCTTATCAGAATAAACCGGTATACGGAATTTGAAGCAAATCGGATAGAAAAACCCATTTGTCTAAATTAAGGGGGTATTATCATACGTTCCCCCCCTTTATATTACTTAACAAATGAACCCCCAAAACTAATCAGAGAAGCACCTTATCAGAATGAACCTAGAAAAATTTTTTGAAGCAAATCGGATATTTCTATCAAGAGTTATCGCGTTATGTACATACACACATACAGAACCTGCAGGTACATTAGCTCTCAGGCTTGAGAGCTAAAAAAAGGTCTTGAAAGAAAATCATGATTGCCACTGATATTAGCATCATTTTGATTTTTTTTTCGGAAATAAATTCATATTTTCTTCATTAAAAAGCTTGAGTTTGGTCATATTAACTACAATTACATATTCAAATGCATATATATAAAATTGAAACACAGGAAAACGAATGCAAGAAAAATAAATAATTCGGTTACAGTTTACACTTGCAAATATTATGCAGGACCTACAATATGGCATCTTTTTTCTATAGATACGCTAATATACAGGGTGATTATAATTAAAGTTTAACTTTCAAAATGCTGTAAAAAAAAAACCACAGGTTAAAATGACTTCAAATTTGAAATGAATATACTGGAAGAAGGGGGAAACGGTATGGCATAAGAAAAAAAAAGTTCCAAAGTGTCTCAATAGATGGCGCTGTAAGCGGTATAACGAAAGTAGATTCGGCATCAAGCGACATTTTTAATCGAAATACGATGGTTTTGTCATGAGTTGCACAGTAAACCAACCATACTGTTCAATGTGCATGAGTGTTTCGGTTGTTTTACGGAAAAAATTACTTCCAAATCAGTCAACGTCAATGGATCATGGAAAGTCCATCCACCACGGCAAGGTCGTACCACATTGGATGGGAAAAATCGGTTTTTAATTGTCCTTGGGCCAAAAACCGCATAAAAAGCACATAAAGATTCCTTTTTTAACTGTCCTTTGGCCAAAAACCGCATAAAAAACACATAATGATTCGGATTTTAACTGTCCTTGTGCCAAAAAACGCATAAAAATCACTTAATGATTGGGTTTTTAACTGTCCTTGGACCAAAAACCGCATAAAAAGTGAATAATGATTCTATTTTTAATTATCGCTAGACATGCGATGAGACAACCGATAACGATTATCGTTTCAACTTGTGACGGACAATGGTGGACAGCATATGGAACCTGTCTGCCGCAGCAATAATTAAAAACAGAATCATTATTTGCTTTTTATGCGGTTTTTGGCCCAAGGACAATTAAAAACCGATTTTTCCCATACAATGTAGTACGACCTTGCCGTGGTGGATGGACTTTTCACTAACAGTACCACAACTGTTGACTGATTTGGAAGTCATTTTTTCTGTAAAACAACAGAAACACTCATGCACATTGAACAGTACGATTGGTTTACTGTGCACCTCATGACAAAACCATCGTATTTTGATTAAAAATGTAACTCAACACCGAATCCACTTTCGTTATGTCGCTTACAGCGCCATCTATTGAGACACTTTGGAACTTTTTTTTTATGCCATACCGTTTCCCCCTTTTTCCAGTATATTAATTTTAAATTTGAAGTCATTCTGACCTGTGGTTCTTTTTACAGCATTTTGAAAGTTAAACTTTAATTATAATCACCCTGTGTATCAAAATCAAAAGTTTCATAATTTTATTTAGTAATTAAACAGCTGTAATAGTCAAAAGAACATGTTAAGAAAAAATTTAGTAAAAAAAAGTTGTGATCACCGCTGATTTCAGCACCATCTTGAATTTTGTTCCTGCAATTTAACAGTTAATCCGTCCTCCCCAGATGTGACGAAAAATCTTAAACTAATCGGAGGGGGCGCTTACGTGGGATTTTTTTTGTGATCTGTTCATGAAATTTGTGGGGGGTTTTTTTTTGGGGGGGGGGGGGGAAGAGGGGATATTTGATAAAATTTGCAAGGTTTTTTTGTGATCCTTTGGCAAAATTTGCAGGATTTTTTTTAGATTCGTTGTCGAAATGTGCATTTATTTCATGATCCTATGACAAAATTCATGTTTTTTTCATGATCCTTTGTCGAAATGTGTGGGTTTTTTTATCCTTTCTCAAAATGCGCTTCTTTTAAGCGATTCTTTGACAGAATTCGTGTTTTTTCCATGATCTTTTGACGAAATTAGCTTTTTTCCGAGATCCTTTGAAGAAATTAGCTTTTTTCCGTGATCCTTTGACGAAATTACTTTTTATTTCACGATCCTTTGGTAAAATTCATGTTTTTACTGCAATCTTTCGATGAAATTCATGTTTTCTGACAAATCTTGTGGGGTTTTTTGGCAATCTTTTGATGAAATTCGCATTTTCCGTGATCCTTTGACTTAATTCTTGTTTTTTCCCCACGATCCTTTGATGAAATTTGCATTTTTTTTATTGATTGTTTGATGTAATTCACGTTTTTTCAGTGATTTTTTGACGTAATTTGTGTTTTTTCAGTAATCCTTTGACTGTGTTTCTTTACATTTGACATGATTGACATTTTTTCCTGCCATCTTTTGATGACATTTGATATTTTTTGCGAATTTATTTAAATCATAATTAAAATCAAGCTGCTTTAAATCAGGGTTTGGCCACTTGAAAAAACCCATTGTGGGTTTTTTCAAATTTTCTCATGTTTTCACAATCTGTAACATTATTTAATCTAAGGTATGAGAATAGGTGAAAACTGAAAAATTGGGTTAGTAGTCATTGGCTGTTAGACAGGGTTTACCAAGTGGGCCCAGCATGAAGAAACCCACCCAGGTTTTTTCGGGCGCACCTACTTGAAAAAACACATTGTGGGTTTTTTCAAATTTTCTTGTGCTTTCACAACTGTATCATTATTTAATCTAAAGTATAAGAATGCAAAGATAAATGCCAATTTAAATATATTTCAAAAGAACCAGATTTAAAGGGATTTCTAAGCAGAGATAAAATAACCAAAAAAGAAATAAGCTGTAACGAAGGAAGATTTTCATGCCTGTAAACTAAAATGTATCCAAATGCTTTAAATCTTAATGCATGCAAAAAGATGACACTTGAACCCCATCTTGATTGTTTATATTGTTGTAGCTTTTAAGATCAATCATCCCATTTATTATCCTTCTTCAATGTTCAATGAAAGTGTTATATAGGAGTTTTCAACACAAAAATGGTTCAGATTATGGCAAAAAAGAGTGAAACAGATAAGTTTCCTCCTGGATTTTCTCAGATTTTCTTTTCTTTACATTCAGTACCAGCTACCTCTGCTTCAATCGAACAATACTTTTCTGCATTTGGTCTGGTTTGGAGCAAGTTACGTAAACATTTTGGAGTTGATAAAGCAGCAAAGCTAGTAATAAGTGTATTGCCATTTGCAATCTAAATTTACAAATATCACTGACACTGACTTCCATGACAATCTAATTTAACATTTAATACTTGCAATATATATGTAGCAAATTTTTCTAAAATTTTCAAATATATTATTACAAATCCCATTTCTTTCAAAAAAAAAAAAAAAAAAAAAAAGTCTTCAACTGATTTCTGATTTGAAGTGAATGAAAGAAACTATATCAATTTAGCATGTTTAACTTAAGGTAAGAATTATATAAAGAAATCCAGTTGTGGTTCACTTTAATATATCCTTAGTGCAGCAAACTAGTCCCATGAGAGATGAGATACAGATGTACCTTTTAAATTAATTTGATTTTTTTTCTTTTTATATATTTTTTGTTAATTCATAATTAATGCAAAATTATGCCCAGGTTTCACTGATAAATGAAGAATTTAGGTATTATGTAAATAAAAATTAGAAGTTTAAAGTGTTCTCCAAAAAATCTCAATAAAGTCCGAAAAAACCCGGGTTTTTTCAGAACCCCCCCCCCCAAAAAAAACCGGATTTTAGACTAGTGGGCTGGGTTTTTTTGAAAAAGCCCGGGTTTTTTCCAACCCTGATTTAAATAAACAAACCTTGATGAATATAACTAAGAGACTCTTGTATTTTAATTCATTACACTCATATATAATAAAATACAAAATAAACAATTTTTACAGTATAATATTCTGCTGGATAAATAAATTAATAAAATAAAAGCTTCAATGTTACATTTCCCTTTTTAAAGTTTTCTTAAGCCATTACTAAGAAGCTAGAGCATTTTCAATTTTCACTTACTGGCAAAATGATAAATGAGGGATGGCCTGTCAATAAACATTACTGAACTAAACTATAGCATCCTAATAAATTTGAAAGATTACAATTTGTGATTTTATATACCTCTTCATTTTGAGTTGTGAATTTCTGTTAGTGTTATCTAGTACTGATATGTAAGTTTTCATATTTATTTTTGAACAATGCTCAAGCTAGCAGTAAACATAAATATGAAAGTCTAATGCTGCTTTGCTTCACCAAGGTAGAGCCCTGCACGGGTCGGGTTACAAATTCCATTTTAAGTCAACCTGCAACCTGACCCGAAAACAACAAAAAAAATTCCTTGACCCGCAAAAATAATTTTTGGCAACCTGCAACCCGACCCAAACCCACAATGAAAGGAAAGTAAATCATGTTTTAATGCCATTATGAAAAATAATTTTCAATTGTATCTCTGATACTATTTTTATGTATTACATAAAAGAATGAACAAATCTGTATTCTTTAATATTCAAATATAGTAAAACCTCTGAATAATGACACCTCGGGATCGTTGAATAGAGTCAAATATCGGGTCAAGTTATCTCAAATTTTGTTTTTTTGTCTCAGAATGAATCTAATTTTCTTTCTGCAGGTCAGGTTCATACTAGAAGAATTCTTGCGGGTCATATACAGGTTTTTTTTCACTCAGGTTTTTGGGATTTTTACAAAAAGTTAGAGAACAACTATGTTTCAGATGAAATAAAATATGTATTTGGATATGTATGAGTACATATTCAATTTACTGCAGGAGAAATAAAATGTATATAAGAAATGCGATCATAGATTATTCTTTCTTTAAGAACCATTTTTTCTTCCTTCGAGATATGCAAAATATTATCAACATTTCGCTTTTGATACACAAAAACACATGTATCGTACTTTTGATAGTTTATGTACTAGAGATGCAACAATTATTTGGGCGTAGCCGAATAATCTGAACATATGCCGAATATTTGGCTTCGGGCGAATATCAAGTCCATTATTCAGCCTTGGCCGAATAATACTGTAAGAAATGGTTTTATATTTACACAGGAAAACTTTTTAATTTGACAATTTATTTTCATCATGTATAATGAAAATAACACTTTTTTCCCCTTAACTTTCATATCCTGAATGGGTTTTATCTACCCATTTTTATATAATAGAGTAATTTAGGAATCATGTTAAATGTTTTATGCTCTATGAATAAATACAAAAAATATCTGTAATAAGCTAATGCAATCTATTATAAATTTAAAATTAATCTATTCAAAATTGTCCTAATAGAACAATACAGCAAATTCTAATTTTTTAAGCCCAATGGGAAGTTTAATATTTATACCTAGTTACATAAAAAAATATTTCTTTCAATGATATTTTGAATGAATACTACAAAGAACTGAAATCATTCACAATCTATTTCTTCAGAGGGCTGTCTGCTGGCATAGCAAAAAAAAAAAAAAAAAAAAAAAGAGTCTACTTTGTTAATTGTGAGCTTTATAAAATTTACAGTGATTCCTTTCTGCCAATTTATAGGAAATTTTTTTCTATCAGTGATTTTTCTTAAGATATTAAGATTTCTTATTTTTTATTTGCTTTCATCTGAAAGTTGAAATTTATATTTTCTAGTACTTTTAAAATTTTGTCATTCTTTTAAAATGCAACAACATATATAAAATCTACTAAAATGTAAATAGACAGCAATTAACCACTTCACCGGCCACGGGTATGGGGAAACAGTGCTTTTACCCCCGACTTATCTCGGGGCAGCCGGTGAAGTGGTTAATGAAGGACTTTTGCGAAGTTTTTTTTTTTTTTGGGGGGGGGGGGAGGAAGGGAATTATATTATTGAGGCAATTGTCAGACCGAACATAGTCAAATATTTTTTCAGAATAAAAATTAAATTTGCATATAAAACAAATTTTAAAAGAGAAAATAATTTATTTTAATTGTGAAATATACAACAATTGTGCATATATTGCATACTATTATATTTTGATTTTAACCAAAAAATGATTTCACTATTTGGCGGCCGAATATTCGGCCATAACTAGACCGAATAATTGGTATTCGGTCAAACCATTATTCGTTGCATCACTATTATGTACACATACACATGTTACATGTGTTTTGATTGAGAGGTGGCTGCTATTCAGAGATGTAAGCGTGCAAATATATAAATTTTAGGAACTGAAAAAGTGTTCACTAAATATTAAAAAAATAGAAAAGCCATTATGGAGGTGTTATTGTAACATTTTTAACCTGAAAAAATATTTTGGGCATCCTTTTGAAATGCAGGCCAACCCGAACTTGACCTGCTAGAGTCAAATCCCAACCCAAACCCGAACCAATGAAAATCAACCCGCCCCACAACAAAAAATATAGCCCCAACCCAACCCGACACATGCCTGACTAGAATCTATTACTGGAAATTGACTAATTTTAAAAGCATTCTGGTAATGGACACTGAACATGAAACCTTAAAAACAAATGAAACTGTGTAAATGGGTATTAGTATATAAAATTCAAAGTTTTTTATTACTATCAAAACAAAGCCATGTAGTTTATACAAGAAAATAAAGAAGATAAATTAAGTGAAAACAGCTCTTAGCTTCTTCAATAAATTTTTACAGAAAGATATATAGTTATTTCATTAGGAAACATTATTTTCTGTTTCCTGATTAGTTTGATTAATATTGAAACAATAAACCAGACCATGAATGGGAGAATGAGGAAAGAAACAAAACCGGAAATATTATTTATGTATTTTTTCTTTTAAATCCAAAAAAATAAAGGGTAGGGGAGAGTAGGGAGGAATGGGATACTTTTTACAAAAATAAGAAAATCAACTTTGTTTGACACAAAAACAAAAATTTCAATTTATAGAATACAAAATAAAACACTTTCTAATGACCTTGAACAATATAGAAACATAATTTGCAGAAACAGTTTTACAATTAAAGAAATTGTAAGTTTCAAAATGTGTCCCACACCTCCCTGCTAACAGGGAGGTATGGGAAAGCTATAAAATAATACTATAAGGCACAAATAGTCTAGTGTTGGCTAGGTAGGGTCAGGTAAGGGAAAGTGGTGGGATGGGGGAAAATGATGGTAATCTAAAAAAATGCACTTTTTTCACAATAAATGTACATATTTTTACTTTTTTTTTCAATTAATACACTGTGACAAATATTTCTATTAAGATTTGTAAATCTGGCAACAAGTTTACTGTTGTTTATCTTGTTTACATATATGTGCAGTTTGTTCTTAACACATGGTATTGATAAACTTTGTTCTTGATCCTTTCTCACTTGAAAAAATTAGTATATTTTGATACATTTCAGTAGAAGAACTTCTTAAAAACAGATTCATGCATCAAGGTAAGAATTATTTTATTATTTCAATTTTTTATGATTTTTTTCTGAGGTGGGGGAAAGTGGTGGTATAGTTAGGCTTAGCTCAATGTTGTATGATGATTCAATTTTAGACAGTAGATGTGATTAATTTTTAAAAATGGGCTGTAATAAAAGTATTAATCTAAAAAAAAAATAGGCTTTATTTATAAATTTTAATCTTAATATGATAATACAATTAAATTAAAAGTTATTTTTTACATAGGGTCAGGTGGGGGAAAGTGGGCCCATGGGGTAAAGTGGGGGTATATTGAAAAAAACCTATTTTCTCTTTTAAATTAAGATATTTTGTTAATTCTTTTTTAGAGACATATATTGAGATTATGGCAACTATTCTTATTTTAGTTTTAGAAACTGGAAACAAATTTAATGTTTACAAACTATCTTATTCTTGTTTATGCTCATTGCATACCGTCAAAATTGTCGATCAGCTAAAATAATCGTCCAAGTGATAAAAATTAATACATTATATCACATAAAGCATTTGAATAAGTCACCATTGGGGAACTATTAGACTTTTCTTGCTATTTAATGGTGAAGATTATATAGAGTTTAGCAATATATGCTATATACTAAGTTAATCTAATTTTGATAGCCATGGACATTATTTCTTTAATTAAATAATATCTGAAAAATATTTTTCTTTGTGCATTTGTACCTTTAAAAATAATTAAGATACATTTATTTCAGTGTATTTTTATTTAAAAAACAATATTTACACATTTTTATTTAAATATACACTAATTTTGGAACTACCCCCACTGTCCGCCACCATGGGGTAAAGTGGTGGTATCAAAACATGCTCTTTTAAATGTATCACTGTCAGAAAACAATCGAATAAAATTGAGTGGTTATGCTTCATGTTTAATCTATATGAATCCAATATATAGAAAATGCATCAAAAGTTTCATTAAAATAAATTTAATAGTTTGATTTTAGGGCCTTTTCTAAAAAAAGCTTGATTTTACCACCACTTTCCCCCACCTTACCCTATACAGGCTAACAAAACTTGCAGGTTGATAATGTCTGTGTCACCAGTATCAAATTCCAGTATCTTCATCACTGGAAGGAAAATTCAGGATTGCCAGTCACAGATGACATTAAAAATTCATCAGTTCAATTTATTTACATTTTGAAGTATATTATCAATGTTATAATTAATATATTACCCTCTAAAAATATTTGCATAATAACAATTTATATTTATCTTATTAAAATGAAGGAATTGGACTTGTCCCATTCCCCCTTACTACTTTCTTTTATGTTAAACTTTCTGTATAAACAAAAGTATTGCTTGAAGGCTTAATTTAAATTATGGATAATATACAGTATAATGTTCCATAAATAGGGAAACTATTACATCTATGCATAAACAAGTCATTAATATATAGAAAACATAAAAGTATATGAAGGAAATTTCCTTTTGATTCTTGAAATAATCTTTTACTTTATACAACTGTAAGCTTAAATGCAGAACAAAAACTTTTTTCAACTGAAAATAGGGCTACCATTGCTTCATCTAGTGTGTGATTGATGAAATGTTTAGAATGATACACAAAGAGAAAATTCTACTGTCACATTCCACCCCACTCTCCCCTATCCATTACTGGTACATTTATGCTATTTTTGCACAACAAAACTTAACACAGAACAGAAAAAATGGAAACATAGATCCCTATTAAATAAATGGGAAACCAAAGCAAATAAACAACATATTAATGTTTTACAATAAGTCGGCCGGTTACTATTCCCTGCACTTCAACATTTAAATTTTTACAAATAAAAAATAAGAATCATGCCATTTAGTTGAATAATAACTTGAAACTAAATCTTCAAAATTTAGCTTCTTCAAAAAAGAACTTACCTGGTTTATCTCCTTTTTGGTATAAATGTGTTTGTGACCTGCGAAAGAAAAGTGAAAATTTATTTGGGGAGCAAAAGGAAAAATATCGCAAATTTTGGCAAAAAAACTTTTGATTTTGCTAACCAGCATTGTCTCATATTTATGGCAACCTCTTTTCCAGCTCAAATGCAAAGCACAACAGAATTTTTTTCAGAGACGGCATCACCATATAGCGAACCAGCACAGTTTCTGATTTTTAACATCTGTGTACTAAACTTGTTTGATCGTGGAATGTTCGAATATTCTAACAAATACTTTTCCAGAACTAGCAAAAGCCATGCTTTGTTTGGATTCACGAAGCATTATTTAATAAGATAAGTATTTGAAAGTAACAATATTTTTTTTATATTATTCTTGCATTTTTATTAAGCAAAAACGTTATTTTATGTTTTGGCGCATTTTAATTTTAGAAATGTAAATTCAGCCAAATAACTCGGAATTTTTATTTATGATATAAGACTGGTATAAATAAAAATATTTTCAAAACAAAATTTTACAAAATATTTATGTAACAAATTCAACAATTAATTTTATTTGTTTAAAATTTTTTTGTTGCCACTTTACAAAAAAAAAAAAAAAAAATCAAAATATAATTATTTTAAAACACGTAAGTATCGACTGCGTAAATGATTCCACATAATAAGAATAAATTGTTCATAAATTTTAATTCATTAGAAATATGCTATAATTTAATTTTCATAAAAAAAGGTATTTTTAAAATTTCATAAAAGAAATCATAACTCCATGCTTTATTTTTTTCTTTTGAAAATACAGTCGGACCTCTATTTTGCGAATTTCTCTGTTTTGCGAACTTTTCCTTGGAACCAAGAACATTTTGCGAATTTCTTCGTAAAATAACCTCCAAAGCGAAGTGCATTCTCTATTTAACGAACTTTTTCTTGTGATCTAATTTTTTTTTCCTTACCATTTCTCAAAATATTTCTGGACATTTCAAACTTATTCTTTGTTTAAACACATTTTATGATGTTCAATGGCCTTGAACTGGTTTTACCAGGCGCCTTCTTTGTCAGCAGTGAGAATTCGGTAAGTACAGAAGACGAAGACGATAATCCCTTAGAGTAACTTAAAAAAAAAAAATGTGGATACAGATGAGAAAAAAAGAAGAAATTAACCATGATGTGCTGATTGATGACTGTATTTCACTTAATTCTGAAATTGTGACCTCAGAAACACTATCCGAATTGGATATTTTCGACAGTGTGAAAAATAAAAACAATACAGTAATGAATTATGATGGACAAATATGATGATGTTGGAAATGAACATGATGCAGGAATTAACAAAACTTCGTATGATGAAATGCTAAAATCATTTGAAAGAATCCGACGCGGATTATAGTTAGAAGAAAATACGCATGAAGGGATTTTTGGTGGATTGCAAAGATGCGAGACGTATTATGAAAGAAAGCACTTTTTAAAAGAAAAAACTCAGGCAAAATTAACAGAGTTTTTCAGAAATTAAATTTAAGGACGCATATGTTAATGTATGGTTAAAATTATATGTTATAATAATAATAAATACGATAATGTCATTAAAATTCATTAATTTTAATGTAAAACTATTTACTTTATACAGAAAATACAATGTATTCCCGGACAATGTTTTGTTTTCCTTGCAGATTTCAAAGATTTAAACACATAGAAAAAATGAATTGATGATGGATATTGGTGGGCAAAATAAATAAAACAAATCGATATAATTTATAAAAAAAAATGTGATTAATTACTTTTAGTAAAAGTATTTAGTGTTTATGAATTTAAAATCTGTTTTATGTAGTTTAAAGTATTTTAAAAGGTGAATCTCTATTTAACGAATTTTCCATATAACGAACTTTTTTCCAGGATTTAGCGACTTCGTTAAATAGAGGTTCGACTGTATATGTGTTTCGTTTTTTATTTACAAAAATACGCCCGTAATGGAAAAACATGTAAAATAATATGTTTTTTTAAGGTTATTCTGTAAAAAAAAATAATATTGTGCAAATCTACAGATCATGTTATTTTTATGTTTAATTTCAAGTCAAAATATTGAATAGTTTTCTTTTTGTAAAGTGTACGACAAAATGTAATTTGTGTAGCTTAGTAGAGGATGAGCAGTGAGATGCTTTGCTTTACATATTTTTAGCTAGTTAATTTGATAATTTTGATGTTGATCCATCTAAATGTTTTCTGAAGATTAACATGATATTGCTTGGAGAGATATTGTTTTGTGGTCAAAGGATCTGTGGAAACTGAAGTTTCCTATTAAAAAATTTTTTTCCCTTCTACTTAACAAATGATTCTGATCTACATACCATTATATTTCTGGTTATAAATTTTTTTAATGTTTTTTGATAATTGTTTTTTTCCACACTGTGGACTGACAAATATTGAAAAACAAAATCAAATGTTATTTTTTAATATATTTTTGTATGTAAATGTGCTTAAAAATGTTATTTTGAATTTTTTAATGTTACTTATTGTCAGGGTTTGTAAACATAAAAAATATCCGATACAGTCGACGCTCGTTTTTACGAACTCGTAGGGAACACCCAAATAGTTCGTAAAATAGAAAAACACCAAAAATGATATGAATACGTACATTATTTATGTCTATTTTTATCAAACTACCCCCTCTTCATGGATGAAGCAGTATTTCAAGATTACTTATTATTTAATAAAGTTATATACATGTATTTTTAAATATACAAGAAATAAAAGCAAATGCACAAAAAATTATTTATGCACAAAAAATAATTTTAGTACACAGAAACATACATTAACATGCTTTGAAAATATTACACATGAAAACGCAGACTGTATTAGTACTGAGTAGATGAAAATACATAAATGAAAACATAGATAAGAAATTAGGAATGGAAATAATCATCTTTTTAAAAAAAATCACATTTTGAAAAATATATGTTTCTATTTTATCTATGGAAACCTTTACTACCTTTACCTTTCACAGTTATTGTTTCCTTCAAAAAAGTGCCTTAGTCCTGACAACCACTACTTGAAATTGTTGCTATGCCCCCTCCCTACGAAAGAGATTGGGGAAAATCAACACATTCTTGGACTGTACCTAATGTCTCATTGTACCTGGATAGAGTTTAACTGACGTTGGCACTTCATTCTGATACTTAAAAAAAAAAAGAAAAAGAAATCAGAAGTACGAAAACTGAGTTCGCAAAAAAGAGATTTTCATAATCTGTAGTTCGTAAATGGGAGCGAAAAATTCCATTGATTCTATGGGAGCGTATTCGGGACCACTCTATAGTTCGTAAAATCGCAAGTGTTCGTGAAAAAGAGGTTCGTAAAAACGAGAGTCTACTGTATATATCTGATATTTTAAAAATAGTCAACTTACTGCTGATAATAAACATTTTCAAGCATAATATAAATTTAAAAATAAAACATATTGCAGTTGACATGAAAACTTAATCAAACAATATAAAAAGTGCATTTTTTTTTCATTTGGAACAAAATGGAAAATCAGAAACAATACAGAAACAAGTTGCTTTAATATACTTACATTACATAAACTTTGCACTTACATTAAAAAAAAAAAAAAAAAAAAACGATTGGATTCAGTATCAATATTCAGAAATCAGAAATTTATAAAACAAAATTTTAAATACAAAATATTTTTTTATTGAAAAATTTTAACATAAATATAAGCTTATGTTATTTTTATTCCCGAACATGTTGTAGTACAGTTTAAACTGAACTAAACCAGAACAGATTCTTTTCTAATGAAGAATCTCTCTGTATAACTGATTATTTAAGTTAGACAGTAAAAAATTCAAGCATAAAACTCGGAAAATATATTTGTTTTCTTCTTTGGCTAAAAAAGTCACTTCCAGAGACAAAAGTTCTTTATCTACAGAACAACACAGTCAAATAACAGTTGAAAATATAATTTATGCTTGTTTAGCAGTACATATCAAAAATACCCTGCACAATGATATTTTGCAAATAAATATCAAATATAGAAAATCTCACACATCTCGATATTTTGAAAATAAATATAAACTAATATTGAAAATGCCAAAAATCTTGATATTTTGAAAATAAATATCGGATATATATCATGATATCTTGATACATATATATCAAGATATATATATGATCCATTGATATATACTATCAACGAACCCTGCTTATTGTGTTCAATTTTTAATGATTTCAAATATTAATGTGCATAAAAATGCCATTTTCAAAATTGATGACGATTCTGAAACGATGAGGCAATTATGTTTTCCAATACAGCGATTTACTTTCCGAGCTGTAAAGCATTAACACTTTTAAAGTTCTAGTAAAATCTGTTTTTTTAGAATACTTTTAAAATGAAAAATTTGTATATAAAGTGTATTATTTATAATATTTGTTGAACGGGAGGGTATGTTCAGTGGAGAAAAGCCCACTGACCTAGAAATCTTTAGCTTTAAACATTTATCTACTACGTCATTAAAGAAAAAAAAACCAGGGATTTTATAGAATTTTAAAAGTAACCGCTATATTAGGAAATTGGGTTTGCTCTGGATTTTAAATTTGCGATTATCTTTAAATACAGTATTTTGGTGGAAAAAATCACCAAAATTTGATACATTATTGATCACAGAGACATATCTGTTTAACTTAAAATGGACAATGATACATATAAAGAACTAAAGTTATGCATAAAACAATATTTTCAAATAAGAATTTACCTGATCGTTATTATAACTTTTTGATTAAAGTTAATGCTTCACTTATGAAAATATTTACAGTCCTTGTTGACACTGTAACGGTACCATGGGTACCAAGCGTTTTTATTTAGTGAATCATTCCTTTACTTGAATTGAATCATTTAAATCATTTTTTTTCGAAATAAACCATACAGAAAGCTAGCTAGGTGAAACTTAGAATTTATGAATATACATGTAATTTTGAACATTCAAAAGAATTCCTTTTAATTTCAGTGTATTTTATGAATATTTAAAGGGTGATTTTTTTAAAACGAATTTTTTAGATGAAAAAGAACGACTCCGCTGCAGAACGAATCTAAAGAAATACTTTCAGCATTTGTTTACAAAATTGTACAATCATATCAAATTATATCAAATTGATGATTCGTAGGTAAATTTTATTTTACATTCATGGAAATTCCCGTATTAGTTATAACTTTTGCTTGAAACTTTTTTTAGTTTTAATTAGATTTATCGATATAAATTCTCTAGAAACACTGATTAGCGACATGTTTAGGTCACTTTTGTGGGATATTGTTTGTATTAGTGGATAAAATTCAATTTAGTAGGTGGAGGAAAGACCCTTTTCCAATATTTGTAAATTCAGGGATCAAAAATAGTTGGTAGGGAGAGAAAGTGACAATTTTATAAACTAAATGTATGTTCACAGGCTAAACAATTTAATATTTCTAACTCAAGTATTCCTAATTTTTTATTCCCCACAATTTTATTGCTGTTATGCACAATGTTGACAAAATATGCTATTTAATTTTTAAAAATAACTCTGCAGTGACACAGCAATTTAAATTTATGGAGTTAAAACAGCAGCACATGCTTTCAAAGAATTTAGTGATGAATTCAATTAATTATTCATTTATCATGATGAAAAAGACGTGTATATGTAAAAGTGGGAAGAGTTCTGTATCCTTTCTGGTATATCCTGTTCTGTATCCTGTTCCGACTGACGAAGGAATCCAAAATGGAGCCAAAAGACCGTTTTAGTATCTTACATAATTTTTCAAAAAGGCGGAAAAACCAGGTTTTTAAATTTTTATAAACATATGAGGACGTGAGTTTCAAAACTCGCCTTATCCAAAATTTAAAAAATCGAGTTTTCTCTACCAATTTATTCTACTGGTAAAGCTGCACAGAAAAAACACTATAATCTGTAAAAAACATATTTTTATCCTTTATTTTTGGGCTCTTAAAATATTGGTTTGGTTTCAAAACTCGCCTTATCCACTAGGTAGTTGGCAACAAAACTAGCTTTATCCCTGCGCATGCATAAGACAAACGGAAGACTAGCTTATCAGCTACTATCACAGTAATTGTCCTTCATTTCTCTGCGACCTGTTGTTACTTTCGTTTAAAGTTCTACCTGTTCTATTCATACAAACTAATTAAATAAGTTTTACAGTATTTCTTATGTATAATGGACAGTGAATAAACTCTTGCATTTTGTGGGGGAAGGGTGAAGAAGAGAAAAATAAATACGAACACATGGGCTATTAAAGAATACACACAAAAGAAGATTAAAATGTAAGTTCAAAATGGAGAATCGCTTTCTATATTTCTTACTGTCAGAATCAGAAGGTATTAAAAGATTTAATTTTTATTCCCAGGCATAAACCTAAAGCATTTCCGGCCCTCTCAAAGTGCACTCACCAGAAAGAGAACCTCGAGTATTCAACTCTCTCAATATAATATGTATGACGCTTCCACCAATATTTTTTTTTTTCAAGCAAAGACGAAATTGCATAAGATAACTTTATTTTGTTCACATCTCAAACATCTCCTTCAAGAAACCGTCCAAGTTTCTTTCCTTCCATGAAATATCCAGAAAAGTAAAATTTTCACCTTGAAAGTTTTTTTAAGTGCATCTCAGTGCGTTTTCAAAGGCATTACGATAAGGTACTATATAAAGACTAAGAACCATGGCCATCTTCAAATTTGTGGAAGGTATTTCGAAAGATTCTTGGAATATGAAAATTCAGAGTGTAAAAGTTGTACTAGAGGCATCTAAAAACTGAACTTTCTTCTTAAAAAGAAGGGGGAGGGAGTCTTTGTGAAGCAAGAGAAACTTAAGGATGTCCACGGATTGTTAAAAAAACATTTTGATGAAAACTGGTCAGAAATGGAAGTGCTTACTTTCTATAAAAATATTATTTCTAAGAAACTAGAACAGAAGGAGATGGTGTATATATATAATATTCTATGTTATATAGAAGATATTACATTACATTCTTTTAAAAAAAGTTATTTTAATTATAAGCTATTTATGATAAGTTTTATTTGATTATTGATAAGTTTGCATTTTTATAATAAAATGTAATACTAAATTTTAATCATACTTATTGCTCTCATAAGGTTTATTTTTTAATCCAAAATATTATCATCCGATGACCAAAAATAGAAACTATTAATTTGTTTCAGCAAGTATGATAGACAACTGGCAACAAACCTCTTCTTATCCATAGGTTGGCAACAAAACTCTTCTTATCCGAAACTTTTTCCAATTAATTAATTAAATGAATTAAAGTAGATTTTCCAACTCAAC
Source organism: Maratus speciosus (assembly GCA_963932465.1). Classification (NCBI taxonomy): domain Eukaryota; kingdom Metazoa; phylum Arthropoda; class Arachnida; order Araneae; family Salticidae; genus Maratus; species Maratus speciosus. The sequence continues at coordinate 187,171,992 of OZ010798.1, read as the reverse complement.
ACAATAATGTCACAGAGCAACTAGCTATAAGTATACAAAAAATTGGAGGTATTCGATGCACAGGGTCGCAGTTACAGGTTTTTCGCAATTTCCCAAAATTTGATTTTTTGGATAAGGCGAGTTTTGAAACTCACGTCCTCATATATTTTTATATTATAAACATTACATATCTGTTAGTTTTATATATATTGTACATGTAATTTTCTATATACATAAAACATATACACATATGCATAGCATACATATTATACCTATACACATAAATAAACACTATATGCTTAAGTATATTTTTATAATTTTATATGTTTCACATTTTATATATTTATTGTATGTGTGAATTTAAAACATAACATTATATTATAAACATTAATGTTATATAATCTTAAAACATATAAAATGCACAAAAAATATATTCACATAATATTACATCTACAAAAAAATATCGTTTAAAAAAAAACCAGAAAATTATAAATTTAAAATAATTAATTATAAAAATATATGCATGCAAAATTATTACTTATCCACCTGTAGCATTCAAGCAAGAAAAAATGCAACCATAAATGCTGAAGATCGCAACAACCAGTAGCGCCAACTTTTCAAAAATATTGGGTAGACTCTAACATTTTTGAGTAAAATAGCACATATAAGTTTTTTCCCCCTTAGTGTGTATGTGTGTGGAGAGAGGGGAGGAGCAGATGACTAAAGATGATAATTCAAAATTAAATTATGTTTTTTCTAAGCAAATTTTTAAATTATTATAATTTTATAAATAATTTTATTAAATTATATTCTTATAAGTTCTTCCTTATAAATACATTAAAATATTTATTTTAAATAACTTTGGAATTGCTAACTATTCAGGTGTTCATCCATGGAAAATTTGGGTCTTATTTAGGGGCCCCTTCACAAAAATCCATTTAATGAAACAGGCCCCTTCACAAAATTCTATTCCATAAAAACATACTCTTCATTAATTATCTTTATATTGTAATACCCTGTTCACACTAGAAACTTAAGATATCTTAGACCGCCAGTTTTGAAGTGGTACCCTCCTGGAATTGGATGCCTGTTCACATCGAAAAACTTACCTTAAGATATCTCAGTAGCGTCACTGTGTCTGTGATATGAACAAAAGTAAAGTATGCGCATGCGCTTAAAATAACAACGGCTGCAACAGCCAATCAGTAAAATCGAAGCTTCATAGCCAACGAGAGTGAATGGTCGTTCCTGTATCTAGCCAAAGTAAGTCTAAAGTCACTGAGAGAGTTTGTGGAACTTTCTCAGCGAGTTCGGCGGCCTAAGATATCTTAACCCTTAAATACCTGATTTTTCAAAAATCATTGTAATAGTGTTTTTCGGCTTTTATTTTTTAAATAAATCATGGGAAAAATAATTAAAAAAGTCATATTTTGTTTTAAGTATAGTTTACAGCTAAAAAACAGTTTGTTACTAATCGGCAATTCTGGTCTTTAATTGAAAAAATAATTTTCCTTGATAAAATTTTATAATATTAAACACACAAGAATTTTAGGAACTATAATAAGAAATAAAAATAGGGTATTTCGCAAGCTTCCAAACAAAACAAAAAAAACATGTATCAACAATTGAAAAAATAAATCAATCTTTATTCTTAAAAAGCACAAGTGTTGCCATCTACATGTTAAAAATCGATTTAATAATATTTTCAGAATGTATTTTATTGACAACATTAGGCACTATAGCTTCAATTTTATTCTATTAGTACTTTAGAAGCCTAAATTGGGTATGTTGCCGAAAAGCAACACCCGGCATTTAAGGGTTAAGGTATCCAGTGTGAACATTGTATTAGGCTTTATATTGTAATGATTTTTGGCACCTGCCTGTTTAGTGCATGAAGCGATCACTAGTCTTGCGTAATGAGTCAGTGTTTTGCCTGTTGGCAGGCTTTTTATTATTATCCAGGTTGCTTAGTTGCTACCACTTTCATTTTGTTGTAAGGTTTGCTTTATTTAATGATAGATTCGAAAAAGGTAAATATTGCTATTTCAAAAAAGTGGTAGCAGTGAAAATGAAGTATGTAGCACTTATAGTTCATTTACAGAGACACACAGATGAATTCTATGGGAAAAAATCACTTGTGGTACATTTTAATGATACAGTAGACTCCCTCAAATCCACATACCTCGGGCCTAGAGATTGTGCAGATTTTAGAATTTTATAGATTTCTGGTGACTGATTTGTTTACATTTTTTAAACAGCAATGTGAATGTAATACAGTACAGTCTCAAAAATCTGCACTTCTAAAATCTGCAATCTTTTGAAATCTGCATGCATTTCAAAATGCAAACAATGAAATTTGCAGTTAAGAAGTATTCTTTATAATCTTTATTCCAGATAACAGTGAACGAAAATAAAATAATTTTTAATGTAAATTTATGAAAAAGTAGTAATGACATAGGATATTACATAAAATCATTGACATTACGTAAATAAAATGCTTTTATTTTACAGAAACATACATACAAGAAAATGTAAAATAATAGAAATCGATGAGAGATATAAAGAAGCGCAGAAAAGTTTTAGTAGTGGCACCATCTATCAGTCACTAAAGAAAATAGTGATTTTATATTTCATGCAATGCTTTAATTAATGCATGACATAAAATATGGCCTGGCTCTTTATTTATCCAAAATGAGGATGAAGATAAAGATTTTTCACTTAACCTTATCACAAACCAAAGCCAAAAGTAAATACCAAAAGCTAATTTTTGAAGACTTGATTTTAGGTGAAGATTTTGAAGTTCTTTTAGCAGAAGAGTTATATAGACCAACAGGAAATAATGGCTATTTACAGAATTAAAAAAAAACTTCAACAAGAGGAAAGAGAAGTTCTCAATCAAAAAGCTATATAAGAAATGTTTAAAAATTGAAACAAAAAACAATTTTGGTTATTAAAATGTTAATGTACAGGTAAATAAGAGATTCAAGTTTTGATTTGCTTAAATTGAATAATTACATGCTCTTCTTGGAAATAAAAAAGGTATATTGAAACCCGGTAGCAGAAAGTTCGAGACGGGAGACGGACGTTGCAGATTTTCTTTTCTCTTTTGCAGATTCTTTTTCATCGAACTTTTATTTTGCTTCGTATTATGTTTAGCTCTTTATTACTTAATACAAAAAGTTAAGACTATTATTAATAAAAATTTATAAAATGCCTAAAAACGCTACAGGTAAGTGATTGTTTGATTAATTAATGCTTCATTTATAAAAATATTTTACCTGCAGATTATTTTTTGCCCCTGAATTATCTGTCGCAGACACTTGGAGAAATTTCTGCTACTGGGTATTGAAAAAAATAAATTATTTAATCCAGAATCTATAAAACTCTAAAATCTGCATAGCGTTTGGTCCCAAGCTATGCAGATTTTTGAGACTCTACTGTCATTCATTCGGAATTGTGAATGCTTACAAAATATAGTGAAATATTAAAATAATTAAGTAAAATAATAAGAATTAAGATAATTTTAAAAAGGATAAAAATATTAAAAATAAAGGTCAAGTAAATAATTAATAATGCATAGCTAAATATACATAACAACGATGAGATAAATATTTCTGGAATGATTCAATGAAACTCTCCTCATAAAAGTACACTAATTACTTACATTAAAATCATATCAATTAAGTTTTATTTCATGATTAGTCAGACTTTATAACCAAAAAAGTTTGATTAATATATAAATGGATTTGGTAAAAAAATCGTGATAGCCATGGATATCAGCGCTGTCTGCAATCTTTCCAGAAATAAACTTACACCCCTTTCATGAGAAAGCAATTCAGTCATATTATTCATAATTACATTTTAAAATGTGTAGGAAATTATATATTTTTAAAAATCATGCTCCCCCCCCCCCCCATCGCTCCCATACTTTTAACTAAAATTTTCGCTGTTTATGCCCTTAATGATGTGCGGGTTTTAGGGTTGTAGATTTGAGGGAGTCTACTGTATTACAATATCAGTTGTAATTCTCCAATTGGACAAAAAATGTTCAGGTCAGGATTCGAACTAGACATCTCTTGCCTTGAAGCTGCTTCAGCTTTTTTTTTTTTTTTACATTGTTTTCTAAATTGCTTTGATGATAAAATTTTGTAATATCTCAGCTTTAGACTATCTGAATTCTACGATTAAATTATCAAGTGATTTGATACTATAGAAATAAATATATAGAAAAACATTAAAAACCCTAAGGTATCTTTAACACTTTCCAATATACACTATATTGCCATTAATGACCGGCAACTTTCAATTTTAGACATTTTGTCGAATATTTAGAAATATACTTGGCAGATTCTTCTGGAATTTCAGGATTGAAAACAACAGGTATGACCTCATATTTAGCAATGTCGATTTGATAAGGGGGGCAATTAGGGGGCCAACAAAAAATCAAAGAAAAAAAATAATACTTGGGATCACCCTGTAAAATAAAATGCCCGAAATGATCTATCGCTACCGAATATAAATAAACAGACATTGTGCAATATGTGTATTCTTTTGTGTAAGAATAGCATGTATATTAATAGAGATATAGCGATTTATTTTAAAAAAATTAAAAAATCTTGCATGTTTTTTGCTTATAACATGCAGGGTTTTCAACCAAATTTAACTCCGGTTTCAGAAAAATTGACAAAATATAGTAGAAACAATATAGTGCAATTGGAATATAAATATATTAAATATTTTAGGAAATATGAGCAGTTGTATGAAATAATTTTTATCTGCGCATGCGCGAACGATAACAAGGATCATTTTACATAATTTAATAGTCAACTCTATAGAGCAACTTATTTAAAAAAATCTAGTCAAATATCGTAAAAATTCAGAAAGATATCGGCGTTAGAGTGAGCAACTTTTTAGTTGTTCTCTAAAAGCAGCTGAATGATAAGGGATTTTCCACAAATTGTCATTTTTATTTTTTTTTTATTTTATTTTTTTATTGATGCTTTAGTTCTTCTTGGATAACCACCAGAACGAGCCTATATCATAATCAAAAGAAGTATCAAAATCGAAGCATTTTTTCCAAATCTACTCGTTGATACTCACTAAATTCTAACTTTTTTCTGAAAGTCAGTTAATAAAAAATGACAATTTGTGTAAAATCCCTTATCATTGAGCTGCTTTTAGAGAACAACTAAAAATTTGCTCACTTTAACGCCAATATCTCTCTGAATTTTTACGATATTTGACTAGATTTTTTTTAATAAGTTGCTCCATAGAGTTGACTATTAAATTATGTAAAATGATTCTTGTTATTGTTCGCGCATGCGCAGATAAAAATTATTTCGTACAACTGATTGTATTTCCTACAGTATTTAATATATTTATATTCCAATTACACTATATTGTTTCTACTATATTTTGTCAATTTTTCTGAAACCGGCGTTAAATTTGGTTGAAAACCCTGCATGTTATAAGCAAAAAACATGCCAGAATTTTTTAATTTTTTTAAATAAATCGCTATATCTCTATTAATATGTGTTCTATTCTTACACAAAAGAATACACATATTGCACAATGTCTGTTTATTTATATTCCGTAGCGATGGATCATTTCATGCATTTTATTTTACAGGGTGATCCCAAGTATTATTTTTTTTCTTTGATTTTTTGTTGGCCCCCTAATTGCCCCCCTTATCAAATCGACATTGCTAAATATGAGCTCATACCTGTTGTTTTTAATCCTGAAATTCCAGAAGAATCTGTCAAGTATATATCTAAATATTCGACAAAATGTCTAAAATTGAAAGTTGCCGGTCATTAATGGCAATATAGTGTAGTTGAAAAGTGTTTATGAATTCCATCTGTCTGTCTGATCTCTAACTCGTGTAAGTATATTCGGATTGCTATGTAATTGATATACCTTATTTAGGTGTACCCTGGCAAGTTCAGTATTGAAAATGACGTGTGCAGCAGTAATAGTTCATTAACAGGGGCACTCAAAAGTATATTCCGTTACATTCTGGTCTATGGGGGGAAATCATTTGCTGTGTGTTTTAACGATGTTACACTATTTTAAACTTAAGGCTGTTCACAAATCAAAAAGAGCAACTTTATGACATAAGTTTAAATTTATTTTTGGTCGGAAATGTCAGTTGCTGTTCAGAAATTATGTAATCTGTTTTTTCTTTTTTTGCAAACACAATAGATATTTCAGAAAATATTGTCAAAGTGGACGTTTTGAATCAAAGTTCTTGAAGAAAGCAGAAAAAACAGTCAGTGAAGGGAGAAAAATGTCTTTGTCACGTTATCAAAATCGCTTATAATTCAATAGTCAATTTATTGATCAAAAAATGGAAAACACAGTTCGATTCCAAATTGCTTCCATAGCCAGGCCTTTCAATTTTATGTCTTTTCATTAAAAACGAATTTGTAAAGATGTCAAAACTTTTGCGCTTGTTGAGCAGATCAGTTAAGAACAGCCATAATGAAATTTGCATACATTATTTATTGAGGTGCACTAGAAGAAGATTACTATAGAATATGTTATTTGTAGCATTTATAGTATGTATACAGGGAAAGTTAAAAGTATTCCATTATATTATTGTATATGAAGGAAATTTGTTTGTGGCGTATGTTAGTGAAGTTACTCTGTTACAAACATAATGAACTTGATTTGAATTGCTGATATGCATTAAAACATACTTTCTGTTGAATATGGGGTGCAAAGCACTTTTCATTTACAGGGTCACACCAAAGGGTTTGTTTATGTACTGGTCTTTGGGGAAAAGGTATTCGCATTTAATTATGTTGCACTATTACAAACATGGTAAAATTGATATGCATCACTGAGATTTACTTTAGTAAATCTCAGATTCTTGCAGTGGAATATGATGTGTGTCGCATATATCGTTCATTTACAGCGACACATAAAAGATTTCGGATAAATGTTTTATCCGAAGTAATACGATTGCTGTAAGTGCGTTTTCAGTTATGGTATGCATTTTTAAGTTTAACTAAATTTTTGCATGCTACCTCGCGCGAATAATTTTCCCAAAAGTGAAACCTGTTCCAAAAGTGAAAGTATCCTAATAATAATACTAAAAAAACTGCAAGTGAAATCAAAAGGTAAAAAACGGCCTTTGTAGAGATCAGTATTAGCTATCCAATGCAAAAAGAAGAAAAAATATTGCAAACACTAAATATATATATATATATAAAAATCTCTCATAGAATTAATATTATTGAGTGGGTGTTTTTATTTTTACTTATAAAAAATCATTTAAATGTATGAAATTTCAAACAAGATATTTAAAAAAAATCTCCTATAGTAGGGATGCACAACCTGTGGCCCGCGAATTTCGTCAATTTATAACTGGAAAAAATTGCAGTTTTTGTCAATAGGTCGCAGGAAAAAATCATAACTTTCGTCAATTTGCCCTGGGAAAAATTGAAAATTTCGTCAGTCATTTAAGAATCGCGAATTTTGTCGACCAGACGAGGAAAAATCGCAAATTTCGTTGATTGGGCACGGAAAAAATCGCGAATTTCGTCGATGAGGCGCGGAAAAAATGACAAATTTCGCCGAATGGCCATGGGAAAAGCGTGAATTTTGTTGATCGGGCTCCGAAAAATCACGAATTTCGTTAGTCGAGCAAGGAAAATTCGTGAATTTTGTCGATGATGCGTGAAAAAATTGAGAATTTCATTGACCAGCAGCTGAAAAATCGTGAGTTTCTCAGCGAAAACGCGAATTCCATCGATTTGCCCCGGGAAAAAATTGCAAAATTCGTCAGAGTCAGCTAAGAATCGCGAATTTCGTTGATTGGGCGCGGAAAAATCGCAAATTTTGTCGATCATGGGGCAGAAAATTGCAAATTTCATCGATCAGGGTCGGAAAATCGCAAATTTCGTCGATTGGTCACGGAAAAATCGCGAGTTTTGTTGATCGGGCTCGGAAAATTTAAAAATTTCATTGACCGGCCGCTGAAAAATCCTGAGATTCTCAATTTATTGAGAGAAAAAAAACGCGAATTTTGTCAATTTACCGCGGGACAAAATTGCGAATTTCGTTGATTGAACGCGGAAAAATCGCGAATTTCGTCGACCAGGGGCGGAAAAATTGCAAATTTCGTCGATAGCGCATGAAGAAAATCGCGAGTTTTGTCGATCAAGATCGGAAAGATTGCGAATTTCATTGGTCGGGCACGGAAAATGCGCGAATTTGTCGACGATGAGCGGAAAAATTGAAAATTCTGTTGACCGGCAGCGGAAAGATGACGCATTTCGTCGATCAGGGGCGAAAAAATTGCAAATTTTGTCGATCGGGCACGGAAAAATCACAAGTTTTGTCGATCGGGCTCCGAAAAGTTGCGAATTCCGTTGATCGAGCACGAAAAAATCGCGAATTTTGTAAATCAGGCGTGGGCGCGGGGAAAATAGCGAGTTTCGTCAATTAGGCGCAGAAAAAAGCGAATTTTGTTGATCGAGTGCGGAAAAATTTACTAATTTTGCCGATCAGCTTCGGAAAAGTTGCGAATTTTGTCGATCAGACGCGGAAAAATCGCGAATTTCATTGATCAGGCGTGGAAAAATCTCAAATTTCGTTGATTGGCTCCTTCTCTCCCCTTCGTTCATAAAGTTCACATTTTTTTGTGGCACTAGCCACTTTCATGCCTATGTTTGTTTTTTAGTACTTATAATAACACAAAATTTACTCCCCCGAATAAAGTCCAGGAATATTATCACTCTTTCAAAACAATCCTTGCTATATTTGTGTTACAGATACAAGCGTAAACTGTTGATATATCCTTGCTAACTGAATTGAATAAGTTGATTGTGTAGGGGAACCTAAAGGAGTAAAACTCACCCCCCCCCCCCCTGAAACCATATTTTTTATCTGATATAGGCCACAAATCACCTCCTCGAAATAGAATTCTCTCCGTGTTACTGATGTGGCCCTCGACAACCTAGAAATTTTTGTAAGTGACCCTTCTCCAAAAAAGGTTGTGCGCCCCTATCCTATAGGATAAAGATTAGCGGGTGGATGCTTTCGCATTAGTGAAGTAGACCCTTAAGCAACCCCATCCATACCATAAGAACATCGTAGGTGGAAAGCAAGAAATTTGGTTTTGTAGCAATAGCAATACTGTTTTGTACTGGAAAGGAAATATCTTTGAATTTGCTCTATCTTAAGGAAAGTAAATATACTCATTAGATACCAATTGTGATAGATTAGTTTCTGCATCTAGCCGTAAAAGAATGAGAAAATCTGAAAATTTATTTACCTCTGCAAAATTTAGATTAAACCTACATAATTTAATGATTTCAAATAATTAAGAATTTATTAACTGTTTATCATAAAAGCATGCATTATTCAAATATATATATATATATTTAAATCATGCAACAATCTATTTGCAGTTTACCATATTCTAGGCATATAGGCTTCAAGAACGTATTTGTACAGTTTATACCCCCACAGTTTTAATGTATTTATGCAGTTTTATTTAGAATTTATTAATTAAAGTCTATCTAACTCTGCTAAATAATCCTTTTGATATTATCTTATAAAATCTAATTTTTGACAAGGGAGTTTGACACGATGTTTAAACCGTCGCATGTCAAAAACTTGCCAACCTTGATTATAAATAAAATCATATACAGGGCTGTTCAAAAAACTAGAGGCTACATGGTCGCCTATGAATGATAATTTTTAGAAGTATAATTTTAGTAGTAGTTTTAAGAGTGTTTTTTCCTGAATTAAATTTTTATTTAATGTGTGACGTGTATAAAATCTATATTTAATATATTTATCTATAATATATATTAATAATGTATTATAATAGCTATATTAATATATATATAAATACTTATCTATATCAATATTTTGATAAATATATCTATTATTATATTTAATCTAAATAATCTATAATCTAAATGTATAAAATCTATGATGTGTAAAAATATCTATAAGTAATGGTACATGGCTAGCTATATAAAAGAATTCAAGTATGCTTCCGTCAATTGGTAAAAACTGCTGAGGTTGAAATTTTAACTATGTTAAGCATTTTCTTACTATACTCAATTTTAGCTTACTATGTGGAATACATATACAAATCTATAGATCATATACAGAGTTACACAAAAGAATTAAAGTACTTTTCCGGCTGCCGACAGTAATTGCTCAAATCAGATTTTCAAGTGTGCTGTGTGTTTTCTAAAATGTTTTCTTGGATCTCTTATTTACATTATCAAACAGCGAAGTTTTATTAAAATATTTTGGAAGTGTTTCATAATCTATGACATGATTTATTTTTTTTTATTTTTTTTTTGTAGAATGGGGTAGAAAGTAGGTTAATAATTATCATAAAATATCAGTCTTTAAGAAAAGAAAGTATAGGTTGATTGCTATTTGTAATATGTTAGCTCTGAAATTTACAACTCCTGGTCCTGTGGACTGCAGTTTCAACAACACTGCACTTGTGTTGATGTAATGAGAGGGTATGTCCATAGATATTAAGGATAACAAAAATTCTGAACTTACATAATATTTTGCACCTTCTGTCTCTCTCTCCTTCTGAATTTATTGCTTTATTTTTATGATTGTTATTGAATAGACCATTGGTGTGCAGAAGAAAATCTCAAACTCCTGCAGGGTTCCCAGCATCATCGAAAATCTGGAAAGTCGGGGAATTTCAAAGTAGTCAAGGAAATTTTAAAGTATATAGGAAAAGTCAGGGAATTTACAAATGTTTTCTAAAAAGTCATGGAAAAGTCTGACAAAGAAAAAATATATATATAATGCAAAATTCGTCAAATGTTTACGGGGAAAAATCGCGAAATTCGTCAAACGACTATTAAAAAAATCTCTAAATTGTCAAAGGATTGTGGAAATAAATAGCGAATTTCGTTGTATGTCTGTTTGGTCATGGAATTTTTTGAGATTTGGTCAGGGAAATTCCCAGACATGTTTTACTGGGAACCCTGTATTATGATACAAATTTCTGATTTTTCTTTTATGCTGCTTGTTATTAATTTTTGGGTTAATTTTATAAAAACGTATCTAAAGCTTTTGAAATATATAATTTTTAAATTAATTCTACTAATTAATATATATATATATTTTAATTTAATTACTGTATCAAAGCAGATTTTGTGTATGGGGCATTCTCACAATCTTTTGACTTTTGTGAAAAAAAATCTGGCGAAATTAAACTTGCTAAAATAACATTTTAATCTGATAGACGAATGTCTTAATGATTCAAAATAAAGAAAAAATGTTAAAAAGAGCCTTGCTTTTTCTAGCACGCTGTTCCTTTTGCACTGAAGAAGAATCTCGCTAGTAGATTCGAAACAGCTGTTTGCTGCTTTTCATATATTATTTGTGCATTTTATACGTTGGTTTTTCTGCTTTTTAATATTGTTGCACAAAGGCTTTATTTGCTATTTTTATTTGCTATTTTTAAAGAAAAAATGGTCAGAAGCGAACATTTTTTTATTTAACGGAAGTTTAAGTTAAACTTACGAGTTTAATTTTCCTTACCGTTTTACCCCTATAACTTTTTATTTTCTTCTAAATTTTTACTTATAATGAATTTGCATAGTACCCACAGGACATTCAAATAAGAAATAATAACAATGTAGTACTTTTAATACAGAATTTTTGTATAACATTGTCTTAAAGGGGTGTTAAAGAAGGGACGGTAAGGTAAAAAAAAGGGGATGGTATTGGAAAAAAGGGACGGTAAGGAAAATTACCACCTATTTATAGGAAAATCATGTTAAGACTAAGTGATAGCCACAATGTTCATTGATTTTTAGAAACAGTTGTTAACATTGGATTAAATTAATTTTTTTTTATTTATTTATTTATTTACCTCGAAAAGTGCAGGAATAAACTTTGGGGACGGTGAGACTACCCATAAAGCCACGATGCTTGAAATTGATATTTAAATGCTGATTTAAATTCTACAGTAAATTTCCTGGCAAAGAATTTTCGACATTATTTCTCTAGCATACTTCTGCATGAGAAAAAAACTTGACAAAAATTCTGTAGCTGCACCTGAAATGATTTTCTGTATAATTTTAGAAGAAGGATGGTAAGGAATCTAAAACCCAGGGACAGAGTTTAAAAAATAATGACAACCCTAAAAATGTGTGCAGGTTAATTTTTAGCTACATATTTATATAAAACAATCGTTCCAGTTTCAGAAAAAAGTTACGTCGAATTAATTTTATTGAAACAATTTTATACAGACAGCTCCAGACTTAAAAATCAGCATCAGGGACATGGGACAGTAGATGAGTTTTCCTGGTATTTGGATCCCCAACATCGTCCAAAACTTATTTATCTCGTTAATATTGTTATGCAATTCTTGCAATGGGATGTTCCCCAGTATATGAAATAAAAAAAAAAAAAACACAAAAAAGTGTATTAAATAAAAAATTATTATTCAGGGACATGAAAGTCAAAAGATTGTGAGAACACCCCGTATGCGCGTTTGGTCCTGGAATTTTTTGAGATTTGGTCAGGGAAATTGTCAGACATGTTTTGCTGGGAACCCTGTGTATTGTGCTCCAACCTGAATTTTTAAAGTAATTTTTAGCATTTTCCAACATAGTTGAAAAGTGTTCACGCATTCGGTTTGTCTATCCATGCGCTAACTTTCGTAAATATACTCGGATTGCTCTGTAATTTTATTAAGTTATGGATATTTACTATAGCATGATCCCTATTGAAATTGAAGGCTAGCATTTGTACTTTATTTACAGGGACAGCCGAAAGTATTCCGTTACATTACGGTCAATGGGAAAAAATCATTTCAAGTGTATTTTAATGATGTTGCATCATTTAAAACATAATGAAATTGATATGGATTTATGAAGTGATACATGCATTCTGCGGAATATGGGGTGAAAAGAATTATTTTTTTATTTACAGGGCCACACAAAAGAATTCCATTACATAATGGTCTATGAAGTTAAACTGTTTGCAGTACATTTTGATTACGTTACACTATTTCAAATATACTGAAATTGATATACGTTACTGAGGTTTTCTACAACAATATACTTTCTGTAGAATATGATCTAGATATCAATTATCGTTCATTTACAGGGGCACACGAAATATTTTGGATACTGTACTGTATCTGGAGTACTGTCTATTAGTGATAATTGCTTGAAATGCGCAATTTATTTTTCAATTAAATGTGCAATTTATTAAAAAAACCGGGTAAATTGGATTAAAATGCCAAAATGTGGACTTTGATTCCACCTTCCTCACAAATAATAATTTTTAGAGTTGCTACTGTATAGGGAAAACTGGAAAAACTGGGGGAATTTAAAAATGAGTATTAAAAACAAGGAATTTTACTAAATTTTAGAACTTTGCAAAATTTATCCATTGAAATTTTGAAAATTCTCAGAGGAATTACTCTGAGAAAATTTATTTTTTTGCTCAGGAAAGTACAAGGAATTCGATTGCCGAAATAAATTACAATCCTGATCTCAAGTACAATCTTTGTGAATCAATCTTTCACTTCATAGTCTAATAGATGGGAATGACTTCATAGTCGTATGGGCAATTTACATTGGATTAAAATGTCAAACTGTGGACTATGATTCCACCTTCCTCACAAATAATAATCTTCAGTAATAAAATAATAAAATCAGTAATAAAATACAGTAAACCCTATGATAACGGAACTTGTTTCCAACGGAATCCTGTCTTAAATGTAAAAATGCCATTGCCCTTACAGTAAGAATTTTCTTCTGTTCCTTGAAATTCCGTCTTAGTCGGTTTTATTATACTAAATAAACACAATAATCGTATCAGGGTTGTAAAATACCCGGGTTTTTTATAAAAAGCCCAGCTCGAGTGGGCAGCTACCCACTACAACCCTGGTTAACACTTGGCGTACATAAAAATCTGTAGGTAATGTACAGGGATGTACAAAAGAATTGAAGTATTTTTCCATAAAATAATTGAAGTACATTTCCGGCTCTCGGTGGTAATTGCAGAATCCTGTTTTTCAAATTACGTTGTGCGTTTTCTAAAACGATTACTTAAGTATCTTATTTACCTTATTAAACAGCGGATAGTATTGTTAAAGCACTCTGGATTGGAAAGTGTTTTATAATGTATGATTGACGCATGATTTATCTTTCTTGTTTAAAGATTCACCTAGATTTTTAATGAAAATGAAACACGCGGAATTCATAAAAATACCTGTACACAACATACATATAATTCTTCAGATTTTGTAATATATTTTTGATTATTTTATTGTATCTCCAAGTCTCAGGCGCGGATCCACGGGGGGGGGGGCGATCGCCCTCCCCCCAAAAGTATAAATCCACCGCTTATCGCGAATTCCAACAAATGGTCGCTGGAAAAAAAAATCAGTTTCGTCTTTCGTTCCCAGAAAAAATCACCAAATTCTTCAAAGCATTGCCCAAAAAGAGCCAATTTCGTCAAAAAATCGCGGGAAAAAACGCGAATTTCGTCAAAAAATCGCGAAAAAAACGCGAATTTCGTCAAAAAATAGCGGAAAAAACGCAAATTTCGGCAAAAAATCACGCATTTCGTCAAAGGAAGCGAAAAAAACGAAAATTTTGTCAAAGGACCGCGAAAAAAGCGCAAATTTTGTCAAAGAATCGCAGAAAAAAACGAATTTTGTCAAAGGATCGCAGAAAAAAATACGAATATCGCCAAAGAATCGTGGAAAAAACTCAAATTTCATTAAGAGATCTCGGAAAAAATGCGAATTTCGTGAAAGGATCGCGAAAAAAATACGTGAATTTCGCCAAAGAATTGATGAAAAAAAAAACGCGAATTTTGTTAAAGGGCCGCGAAAAAAATACATATTTAGTGCCAGAAGGAGATTCCCCGAGGCACGGATCCAGGGGTTGCGGTCGCCTCCAATATATAAATCCAACGCTATTAACGCAGTTTTCGCGGAACAGGCACACAAGCAAACGAAAACCAAACACTTTTCGGATGTCAACGGTAAACCTCACTGACGTTTCGCCAATTAATGAACAAAAAAGGGTTATGTCCTGTCAAAAGGCATATGGCGCCATAATTTTTGACACTATGGGTTGAGGTGAGAGACGATGCCACTTCGTGTACCTTTTGTTGAATTTCTACAACAGAAAATTGACACCGTTATGTTGATCCCTTTAAAGTGTAGAAACTTTTTCATCTTTTCAAAGAAACTGAACTTCTAATTTCTTTATAATATTTTCGCACAGAGCTCTTTTGTTTAGGAAAGGAATGGGATTCGTAGCAATTTTCAAAGAAAGAAAGAAACAAGAAAAAGAAAGGGCATTTTAAAACTTTAAGCATCTCAATATTTTCTGAAAAAAGCTACTAATATTTTTAAAAAATGTACTACTATTGCCACCCACATTGGTGAATTTCAAGGGGTATTTGATGAATAAACAAACAAAGGATTGCCTTAGTCAGTCAAAAGTTAAAATGCATATGGTGTGTTCATTTTTTAAAGTCAACTTGGTAAAACAGTTCTTCTTTTATGTATTTACTTAATGAAAGGCCTTCTAGGTGAGTTGAATAGAAAATGCCGCTCTACTGTCATCGACCTTTCATTGTTTGGTTTACCATTTTTCGCTGTCTTTCTACTTCTTGTAGAAAAGCTATGGAAACAGATCTAGGTCTCAGTAACAAATGTTAACCTTGATGGACTGATAATGAGTAGATTATGAAGAAGTATACGCACCGCTTAGATGACACATTTTGACTTTTCAAGGATGTTAAGACCCTTTGAGATTTTTATTCAGTCCCTTTTTTGAATAAACCGATAAGATAAATAATTACCAGAGTAAAAATGAAAAGAATAAAAATAAGACATTTAATAAATAATTTCTATGGTAACATTTTTAATTTTTCGGCACAATTAGTAACAATAAGTCATATTTTGAGGAGAGAGGAGGCTTATATAACAGGGTGAGCCCAAAGACTTTTTTGGATTTTCGATGATGGGTAGTGCGGAAAAGTTGCCACTGATGGCACTAAGTTCACGCAAAAAATTTGAGATTTTTCGGACAATTCCTTCATTTGCCACAAATGGCTTGAAGTTTGGCTCAAATGCTGATTTTTGAACTTTTTTAGCAAAAGTTTAAAAAATGTTAAATTTAAGTTTTTTTAGCTGAATTTACTTGAAATGTCATGTTTAGAGTTAGAAATGTTTAATTAAGCTCTATGTATTGTTTAATAGTTATGTGCATTTTGAATTAAGTGACTTTTATAGCTTTTTCGCGAAATTGCAGGAATTGTGACAACAGGGAATAAGGATCTCGTCATCGGTAAAGAGTTGGTCAGGAGGCAGAAAAAAACTTGGAAAGAAGATACAGGAGGAGGAAGAAAAATTGCAAGCATCTTTTTTGATAGAAGAAAAAATAAAACGATCTTCATAAAAAAGGGGGACTAGCAAGCAGCGCCGTCGACAGAAAGACGAAACAAATATCACCATGTTGTCTGAACGTGGTTTGAAATATCTGGGTCACTTGACACCTCCTTCTGACCACTGCGGAGAAATAGCAAAATCATTATATAATTTTCTAAGCCAGAATAAAGCCTGCTTTGGAAAAAATCAAGAAGAGAACTGCAACATTTGATATGTATTCTTCATACGAACGAGCTCCCACTCTGACAGCGACACCAACTGTCTAAACTAGATAGTAGAACCACTTGGCCTAAGACCTTTACCAACTGAAATGGAGCTAGATTAATAGAGTACTCAAATCTTCAGCCTTTTGCATTTTTTATGTCCATGTAACAGGCTCGTAGAAATGAACAAGTACATTTTCGCACGCCATTAGGGATTATGTTCTTCGTATTTCTCTCGGCGGTGCCGCTTGTTCATCCTCCAACATATTCCTCCTCCTGTATCTTCTTTTCAAAATTCTTTTTCTGTCTCCTGACCAAGTCTTTATCGATGACGAGATTTTTATTCCTGGTTGTCACAATTCCTGCATCCTGAAGCACAGATGAAGCTCTTAACGCAGTTTACCTATATGATATATCAGTTCTAAATCTGATGAACGCTGTGTGAGAAAGGGATATGCGTTTGGAAGTGTCTGCTTTTGAAAGCCTTAGTTCAAATTCTGATTCAGACGAACTGCCTGCTTCAAAGTTCGCACTTTTTTTAATCTTCTGACAAATAGCTGTATTTTAGGGCAGAAAAATAATTAAAATCCTATCTCGCAGTTACTCCCACCTCTAATTTCCCCCCTCATCCTCGTGATGACTGATTGCGTTTTCATTGGTTTCAACTCCATATCTCCCCTCCTTCCAGAATTGCTGTCAAGACATGCTGTGGTCTGGCATTCAAATATGTGACTCCGAACGCATCAAAAAACCGAAGGAAGAGCGAGAAACATAATAAAGACAAAAGAGAGAAACCGACGAACGAACCAAACAATACTTACAATTTTTGCTCAGTTATACGCGAAAAGGCTATAAAAATCGCCTAATTCAAAATACATATAACTAATAAATAATAGATAGTCAGAGCTTATTTAATCATTTCGTACACTAAACATGAGATTTCAAGTAAATTCAGCGAAAACAAATTTAATTTACCATTTTAAAAAATTTTGCTAAAAAAGTTCAAAAATTTGAGCAAAACTTCAAGCCATTTGCGCAAATGAAGGAATTGTCCGAAAAATCTCAAATTTTTTGTGTAAACTTAGTGCCACCAATGGCAACTTTTCCGCACTACCCATCATCGAAAATCGCAAAAAAAGTTTTTTTCGGCCCACCCTATTATATAATAAGAGGGTTGGTTAACCGAGTGTGTCGGTTAATTGAACGTCGGATAATCGAGAGTCTATAGTAATTTTAAATAGCATTAATTATTTTATATTCATATAATGATTAACTGCAAGGAATGATTTAACGAATAGAAACTATGACTGTGTTGATTATATATCATCCGGTATCGCCCCCCCCCCCAAAAAAAAACGAGTCTCTGGATCCGCCCCTGCCAAGTCTGTCACTGCTCGATAAGAATAGTGCAAAACAAGATTACTCTTCTCATTTGTGATTGATCAAATGATACTCAATCCGATTAACTTTGAGATACAATAAAAAAAGAATGCTTTTTTCAGTTGAAAAGTGTTCATGAATTAGGTTTGTCTAGCCGTCTGTCTGTCTGTCCGTGCTCTAACTCGCGTAAATATAATCGGATTGCCAAGAAATTTATGTATGTTATTGAGACTTACTATGACATATCCGGTATTGAAACTGGAGTTTGTAGCATTTATGTATGTTATTGAGACTTACTATAACTATGGCATATCCGGTATTGAAACTGAAGTTTGTAGCATTTATAGTTCTTTTACAGTGACATTCAAAAGAATTTCGTTGTATTACGGCCTAATGGGAAAACTCATTTGCTGTGGTTTTTAATGATGTTGCATAATTTCGAACGCATTTAAATTTCTGAAGTGCACTACAGTATGCTTACTATGATATGCATAGTATTCATCGTTCATTTACAAGGATACTCAAATGAATTCCATTACATTTATGGTCTCGGGTGGGGGGGTCGTTTGCGGTGTATTTTATTCATGCTACACTATTTCAAACATATTGAAATTGATATACAAGGTTTTTCAGCACAGCGGTTACAAAGTTTCAGGAGATATAGTGTACACCTAGACCAATGGCCGGCAAGTAATTTTAAGTGCGGTCCGAATACATTTGAAAAATTTTATTGAGGTCCAGAGAAAAAAGCACATATGTAATACAAGTACTTGTTACTTTATATTTTTTATTTTTACATACACATACATACCGGGTGTCCTAAAAAGGACTGATTGATTTTAAAATTCAATAACTCCCAAACGGTGACATATATTCATAAAATTCTTGCAGGAGGATTATGTATGATGTCAGGAGTTTTTTTTACCGTGATTCTCGAATTTAGTTCGAATTACAAGCAATAGATGGCGCTGCGAGCAATGGGCGCTAAATTCAAGCTGGATTTTTTTGGCCTTTCTCTTCTTCTATACTAAACAAGGAGATTAAAATGTTTTGAGTGGGTCCCGAAGTACCAAAAATCGGGCCTGGGTTTAGCACATATTGCTTGCAGCGTCATCTATTGTTTGTAATTAGAACTAACTTCGAGAATCACAGTAATAAAACTCTTGCCATTATACATAATGCTCCTGCAAGAATTTTTTAAATATCTGTCACCGTTTGCAAGCCATTGAATTTTAAAATCAGTCAGTCCTTTTTAGGACACCCGGTATAATAGAAACTAGAAAAGTCAGGTATTCGCTCTGGAAAATTACTACATACACGTGTATACGTTCTGTAAATTTTTACATACATATAATAAAATTGAAAAGGCAGGTATTCGTTGAAAAATTAATGCAAAAAATTACACTTGCGGATCTTGAGGCAATTTTTTATAGTTTGGTTCACGTGGGGAACAGCTAATGGGAAGAGTGTCTTCAAGATGGTCGTCCGTTAACCTTGAACGATATTTATTCTTCAGAAAATTCATTTTGAAGAAAGTTGTTTCACATACATATGTGGAGCCAAATATAGTAGCCAGGTTAAAAGCTTGTTTTTTTGCAATTTTCGTACTTTTCTGAGACGCAGCTGGCCAGCAACTCCCTTATTCAAACAGAAAATTTTTGGTGGTCCAGTCTTCGACTTTCCGCGGTCCGCCTGTTGCCGACCGTGGACCTAGACGATGGGAAATGACATAGCAATGGATGGTCGGAAACGCTTTACTGTCGCGGTATTGACGACACAAAACACAAGAAAGGAAAGACACGAACAGCGTGAGACAACATGTTTATTATTCTTAGTAGAACAAAAAACTGAGAAATAAGAACAAAAAAGGGAGACAACGATCTTCATCAAAGAATATGTTCGAAATTATGACCCCGGGCCGTGGTGTAGGCCTCAGATCTCCGGCGCATGGAAGATCTAATGTTCTTGAAAAGACTTCCCCAGCAGCTGCCACGATGCGTGCTACAAGTTCCTCAGCACTGTCCAACATTGTCCCAGCATTTTTGCGTACTAAAAATAATAAACATGTTTTCTCACACTATAAACGTTTTCCTTTCTTGTGTTTTATGTTGTCACTACCGCGCCAGGAAATTGTTTCTGATCATGCATTACTTTGTGATTTCCCATCGTCTAGATGTTCTCTATCTCTCCTGAAACTTTGTAACCGCTGTGTTTGAAACACCCTGTATATATCTGAGGTGCACTGCCAGATGCTTACTGTAGAATATGGTGCGCATAGCATTCATTGTTCATATATAGAGACACACAGCATAATACGGTTACATTACTATTTATGAACAGCAACTGCTTGAAATGCGTTTTCCGTTGCAGTATGCGTTTAATTATTTAATAAATTTTTATTATTAAAATACGGTTTACTTTTTCTTATTTATTCAATTAATAGAAACAAGAGGACTTTATAATGCAACTAGCACATGTGTAAGTATATTTATTTTCTTACACAAGTTTAACACATATGCATACAGATACAGAGAAAACACAAGGATTTTTTTTTCAAGTTTTGAGTGGCAACCCTGCAAAAATACGCAACAAAGAATTAGTTAAATGTTTAAAAGATAGAAATCTCGGTATCTTGTTATGCCCGTAAAATAACTTTTAAAAACATCTATTTTTCAATTTAGGAAAAGTTTAAGTCTGTATATATAATTATTTTGATTGTTCATTTCATGCTTTAAAAAATATTTTTGTTTTCTTTCATAGATTTTTAAAAGAAAACGAGTTGCAGTTATGAATGCTTGTAGATATTTTCTCTATTGTTCAGTATATATTAATGACGATGCCAAATAAAAAAAAGAAATGATGTGTGCATCTTCAAAGTTTTAGTTTCTCTGTTTTCATGGGCAACGTAAAGATTCACGAAACGTCCTTAGAAATTAATCAGCATTTCCCCATTGACAGCGGAAAGAAACTATATATGTACAGTATATGTAAAAAATAGAAAAAACAACAACTTTACAAGACTATATTCGCATCCATATTGAAGTATGTCAATAGTTAATTCCTCACAAAAGAGTATAAAATATCACATTTTCACCAAACTTTGTGTGCAATGGGTGCCAAAAGTTTTTGGCATGTAGAAGTAGTTTAAAAAATCACCTCCTTTGTATCCATTCTGGGGAGAGATCATTTCAATACAATGTATGTCCAGAATCATTTGGACAGAAACAACATTTAGTGCATTATCTTCGTATGACCACTGGATAAAAACTATTTGTATGTGATATGTTCCAGAAAGTATTTACACATATAAACAGCTTGAAAGATAACCTTCGTATACACACCGGAGATAATCTGTTTGTGTGCGGGGTTATGCCAACAGTAATTTGCATATTGAAAAAAATATTAAAAAGACATTTTCTTACCCACACATAATAGGAACTAACTGTGTGAAAAATCATTTGCAATGAAGTAACATTTAAAAGTTAATTTTCAGTCCCACGCTGGAAAAAGGCTTTGATAAGTTCATCGTTTATCAAAATCTTTTACACAGAAAAGCGCTTTAAAATATGATTATCTTGTCCATGTTGATATGAAAACATATCTGACGTATATTTAAATCATTTTTTTAAGTGCATTTAAAAAAGTAGAACTCAGCAGCAGCACACACAAGTACAAAAAACATGCCTGCGATCTTTTTCTAATATAACTTACTAGAAAACGATCTTAAAGTTGGATACTACTGTTCGAAGTGCGGACAAATCATATGTATATGATTTATGTAAATTGTTCCTTTTATAGGAAGTAAATTTGAAATAACGCCCACCTACCATTACTGGAGAAAAATTATTTCAATAGAAAAAAGCTTAAAAAATGTCCCTTAAGGATGACAAAGAGCAAAGACCATTTGTATGCAATGTATGTGCAAAACCATTTAGACAGAAAAAATATTTACAAAATCATCTTCGCATCCACACTGGGGAGAAACCATTTGTATGCGATGTATGTCAGCAAGCATTTGCACACAGAGTAAATTTAAAAAAACATCATATTTTTCTCCACACAGATGCGAGACCATTTGTGTGTAGTGTGTGTCAAAAAGCATTTAAACAGAAAATACATTTACAAGATCATTTTCGCATCCACACTGGAGAAAAACCATTTGTATGCGATGTATGTCAGCAATCATTTCAGCGTAAACTATATTTAAAAAATCACCTTCGCATCCATACTGGAGAAAAACCATTTGTATGCGATATATGTCAACAATCATTTGCACGTAAATCAAACTTAAAAGATCATTATCTTTCTGTTCATGCAGATGAGAAACAATTTGTGTGCGATGTATGTCAAAAATCATTTGCATGTAAGACAAATTTAAAAAATCATTATCTTCGTTTCCACACAGAAGAGAAGCCATTTGTATGCAGCGTATATCAGGAGTTTGTATGCAGCGTTACTCAGCAGTCTTTTGGGCAGAAACAACATCTAAAAATCCTTTCAGCAGAGAAGACATTTGTATGTGATGTATGTCAAAAACCCTTTTCTGAAACAACAAGTTTAATAGACCACATGCGAAGTCACAGAGGAGAAAAACTATTTGTATGTGATGTTTGTCAAAAATCATTCTCTAAAAAATGGTCATTAAAGGTGCACCTTCGAATCCACACTAGGGAGACACCGTACAAATGTGATGTGTGCCAGAAAGCATTTGCGCATAAATCAAGTTTAAAAAATCATCTTAATCTGCACTGAGATGCGAAGCCATTAGTGTGCAGTGTATGTCAAAAATAATTTTCTAGAACAACGTTAAAAGATCACGTTCGAACCCATACAAGAGAAACAACCTTTGTATATTAGTTATAAACTTGGTCATTGTCTTGCCGGAACTAGACTCTCTAAACTACGTAAGCCTACCAACGGGAGCCGAAGACCCTAATGTTGTGATTCATTTGATTTCAACGAGCTGATACTTTGGTCAAGCTAGAAAGGACGTTGCCATACACAGCTACGCGACCTTTGGCTGCACACTAATAGAAAACGTTTGCTCATAAAAATTGTTTTAAAGTTCATTTTTGCACACACACTGAAGATAAATAATTTGTGTGCAATGTCTATAAATCAGCACTTATTTGTTCATAAAAGAAGTTTAAAATATATCTTCATGTCCATACATGAGAAACAACATCTCAGTGCAATGTATTGCAATAATCATTTACAGTGGAAAAGGACCATTTGATTGAAGTATTTGTCAAAAATCATATATATTGACAGATGTAATTGTCTTAATTATACTACACTACACGAATCTTCACGAATGCGATTATGTTAAAAATAAATTTTCAAAAAGTGTATTTGGAAGAGTGCTTCTGACCATATAGATGAGAAAAATCATATGTCTGTGATTATTACGAAACATCATATTTGAGCTTTGCCAAAAATTGCTAAACGTGATAAAAAATACTCTTAAAAGGCATATAAATACCTTTATTCAGATCAACATATGTTTCATCGCTCAAACGGGGATATTCTCAAGATCTTTGTTGACACAAATATTTTCGCAAAAAATTTTAAAAACAAGAAGTTTGTAAATAAAATCCCATGGTAATGGTCATTTTATACCTTTTAGCAATTTTTAGTTTAGTTTGGATGATTGTAAGTGATTTTCATGCATAATTTAATCATATTTAAGAACAAAATCTTTAAGTATACAGGTATCCGACTTACGTAAGTAATGCATTCCGTAAACTTTTGCGTAAGTCGAATTTGTAAATTCCTTAGGTAAAATTTCGTCAGAAACTGCAATATTTATTATATATATATACATTATTTACACAGTATTTCTTTATAACTAAAGTAGCATTCAGCAGTATTTACTTGGATATAAACTATAAAAGAAGAAAAAATATGAAAACAAACTGAAAGAACACTTTTCAAATAAAAAGTATCTTGTGGAATATGGGATTTATAAATTTAACAGTGATGAATTAATATATATCAATTTTGAATCTACATCAAACGAACAGCTCTGAAGCGGGAAGAAAAAATACAGTCGCTCCTCTTCACCGAAACTTTAAAATTAGGTTTCGTTATGCTTTGAATTCAGCTAATAAAATTGTAACGGTTAAACAAAGTTTTTTTTGGCTCATTTTAATCAGTTTTGTTTTGTTAAAGATTTGGTTGTATATCCCAATAAATATATAACTATATCAAATATATAAAACTATATTATTGTTGTGGTTTTTATCTGTATATTTTATTCATAAAACAATTATCAAAAGTATGCAAATGCACTAGTATGTTCATAAATGCAATTTTCGAAATTTCTTACGTAAGTCGAATTTACGTAAGTCGAGTATTACGTAAGTTGAGGGATGCCTGTATATGTTACTGTAGAAACCTGAAGTCTTGTAAACCCAAGTTTTTACCGAGTATTTACTAAACCAAGTTGGTTAAAGACCAAAATTTACCTTTAAACGCTTTCATTTTGAGCTATTACCAAACCATTTCGGAAGTGCTGGGATTTACTGATTCATTTTGGTAAAAGTCCGAAATGGGAGATTGCCTCCTATCTGTACACACCTTTTCTCTTGCATTTCATCTGTTAGGTTTAGTGCAGCCTAACTTAGGAAAGTTTAGACTAGGGTGCTTTTATGTGAAAGTGACGACATACGAGATATATAATTTACTGGGTGAAAACGATTTTCTACAAAAATATTAAAAAAATATATATTATTAAATTTTTGTTAAATATACTAGGTATCTGCGTAAGGATGTGCAATATGTTAACCATACATTTCCAGATTTTTATGCGAAGCTCATCAATAATTTCGGACTTTTATCAAAAGGAGTCTGTAAATACTAGCAGTCACCGAAATGGTTTGAAATGAAAATGTGAAATGAAAGTGTTTAAAAGTAAATTTCGGACTTTTACAAACATGCTTTGGCAAATGCCTGAAATGAAAGTGTTTAAAAGCAAATTTTGGACTTTTACAAACATACTTTGGAAAATGCTAGGATTACTAAAAAAAACCCTAGTATTTGCTAGACTTCGGGCTTTTACTGAAACATATATGGGGCATTCTCACAATCTTTTGACTTTTGGGAAAAAAAATCTGACAAAATTAAACTTGCTAAAATAACATTTTAATCTGATAGACGAATGCCTTAATGATTCAAAATAAAGAAAAAATGGTCAGCAGCGAAAATGCTTTTATTTAACTGAGGTTTAAGTTAAACTTGCGAGTTTAATTTTCCTTACCATTTTACCCCTATAACTTTTTATTTTCTTCTAAATTTTTACTTATAATGAATTTGCATAGTACCCACAGGACATTCAAATAAGAACTATTAACAATGTAGTACTTTTAATACAGAATTTTTGTATAACATTGTCTTAAAGGGGTGTTAAAGAAGGGACGGTAAGGTAAAAAAAGGGGATGGTAAGGATGGAACGGTAAGGAAAATTACCACTTATTTTTAGGAAAAGCATGTTAAGACTAAGTGATAGCCACAATGTTCATTGATTTTTAGAAACAGTTGTTAACATTGGATTAATTTTTTTTATTTTTAATTTACCTCGAAAAGTGCAGGAATAAACCTTGGGGACGGTGAGACTACCAATAAAGCCACGATGCTTGAAATTGATATTTAAATGCTGATTTAAATTCTAAAGTAAATTTTCTGCCAAAGAATTTTAGACATTATTTCTCTAGCATACTTCTGCATGAGAAAAAACTTGAAAAAAATTCTGTGGCTGCATCTGAAATGATTTTCTGTAGCCATGATACAACAAACGAAATTTTTGGAATACAGATAGTTTCGGTCAGGCCGAATGTTTGGTAACATTTTCGACGAAATTTTAGATTTTGGGCCGAAAACGAATTTTCGGTCGATCTCTAATTGTCGTGATCTAAAAAAAGGAATAACGGGCTTGTGATTACTACTATAATATTATATTAATACTTTTGATTGAAAGCTGTCTAAATAGCTAACAAAATGTCCATCAATTGTAATTTTCATATTTTGTTTTATTCTTATTTGGGTCATTCGGCATATTGAAATTAAATGTGATTATTGAAAAAAAAAGGTTTCGGGTTTCCTTTTAAAAAGCAATCGAAACACATTCCGTGACATTAACAAAAGTAAACACACATTTCGGCGAAATCTTTTCCCCTCTCGTCACCATTCAATCCCCAAACTAACTAGTTCTAAAAAATTAACTAGTTCTTTAAAACAAGAAAGAAAAAACATGCGTCAAGCATAGCTATTCAAGCAAGTCTATTCGCTACATTACGCTATACAAAATGTAGCGAGCTGCATTATAAACTACAGTAAAAAAAAACAACAGACGTAGTTTCGCTACTTGTAGCGCGCTTCTTCCGATCTTTGACTTCAATATAGTAGGGAGCAGATTGGTGTCCTTTTTTTATTCCCAAATTAATATCGAAAATTCCGAAAGATTTTTTTTTTTTTTAACTTTAAAGGGGTCCGGGACACATTTTCAAAAAAAAAATTTATTTATTGAGATAAAATTTTGAAATTTTTTGGGATGGTTAACCATATCATTTGTAAACAAAATCACATGATAAAACTTTTCATAATTAAAAAAAAAAAATTAAATTTTGTTAAAAAAGTGGGGTAGTTTAAAATCGTTATAACTCGAAATATTATTTGTAGAATTTAAATTTTTTTTCATTTAAATAAACAGAAATGTATAAGTTTTAATTTAGATTCAGCATTTTAAAAAATATTAATTCAAAAAATTTTAAAAAATATTTAATGTAAAAATTAGAAAAAAATGATGTAACTTAAAAAGAAAATCATATTTTCAAAAGTTATTATTATTTTTTTTAATTTGCTGAATCTAAATTAAAGTAAAACTATTGAAAAAGACATGTTCCAAGTTCGACACATTTATCTGTATCGGTTCTTGATTTATAACAATTTAAATAAGGGTAATGGTGAAAAAACCCATCATGAAGAAAAACGCAATTTCACAAGAAGTTGCTTCCATGACAACCATAGCTTGAAAGGTAGATTTTGAAAACAAACCAAAACGAAAAAACTAATAGTTCCTGTTCTAAATAAGATAGAAACATGATTTAAACGTTATTTTAAGCAGAAAACAGAAGAGAAATTTTTAATGCAATAAAAAAAACGAGAATTTGAAGATTTTTGTGTCCCGGACCCCCTTAAGTAATCCTAAATCGTCTGTTCGTTAAATAAAGTAAACATTACAATTTCCAAAATTCCATGACACATTTTAAAATACAAAATAAAATCAAGTAATTGTCATACAGGAGTGCGGTTTGGACTAAAATGCTTCTCACGATGAAAAGTTTTTTTAAGCGAACAATAATAATAAAAATAAAGCTACGCAATTAGTTTTTTCGCTGGGAGTCGTCATTTCTGTGTCACAGCAGCAAAACTAACCTAAAAATCAGAAAACAACACATGTTTGAAACCAAACATAAGGACAAGTGGCGCCATCTGTGATCGAAGTTTGGAACTAATTATTTTCATTCGCCTGAAGAAAACTTTTCATCGTGAGAAGCATTTTTGTCCAAAGATCACTCCTGTACGATAATTACTTGATTTTATATTGAATTTTAAAATTTGTCAGGGGCTTTTGGGACACACTGTATATTTAAAAAACTCGTAGTAGCAGGAATAATTCAAAAGTGCCGACGGGCGTCATGTTGGACAGCTTTGCTGTACATTTTCTAATTCTAAACAATTACAAAAACAATATTCTAAAGAAATGATTCGGGTAGAGTTGTAAATATTCCAGAAAGCCCATATACACACTGTGATACCACTCGACTTCCGCTAATCATCAGATGTGTATTCCTTGGTAATATATCACTAGTTTTCTTCACAATACTAAATTAAGTTTATTTATAAGAATACACAAAGACGTGGATGACAACACATTTGACGACACAACTATGTACAGATATTAAATTTCAGGTTTCACATAGATGCACAACACCTTCATATTACACTCCAAAACCTCCACTTTACTATATTACTAAATTACTTCACTAACTGATGAAATTATGATACTCCGGTGCTCGCAGCACCTGACACTTTCGTTTTTATAAATCAAAACTCTCGCCGGCCAAACACGGCCTACGTCTACATTTCTCAAAAACCTCTTCCACACCGAAAAAAAAGTGTCCCCCTTCCTCTCCGCGCGCCCACGTATCACGTGACATTTGCGCCAACGGAAATTAAAAGAAAAGTTACCCAGACATCACACACACTAATTTAGTTTATTAATTTTAATAGACGAAATCTCACTCAAATTTATTGAACAGATCTTCCAAGGGGCTGTCCATAAATGATGTCACACTTTTTTCAATATTTTGGACCCCCCCTCTTTGTCACGTAGTGTCACACTTCCCCATACCCCTTGCCTCCTCTTGTCACATGTCACGCTATATTACATAAACATATACTTGCAGTTCAGAAACAAAGCACTACGTTATAGATCATGGTCGAAATCTAGATAGATTTCGCGTTGTTTGCGAAACGAGATTGACCAATCAGAAAATTAGCTCACTTAAAACAGCAAAAAGTTCGCAAAAATGCAGGCTTCTGATTGGCTTTTCGCTAACAGCGCGAAATCTATCTGGATCCCGGCCCATATTTCAAATTTTATTTTTAAATTTTAACTAAGTACAGTAAACTCGCGACTACCTGGCCCTCCGTACTATCCGGCCTAGTAAAAAAAAATGAGGAATGTAGCAAGCGGCCAAAGCAGGCAGGTGCCCGTCCAGGTGAGTGCCAAAAGCATGGGAAGAAATTCCAAACATAGTAATTGTAAGGTCTTGGAGCATATTTTTTTACTAAAAAGGTGGACATAAACCCGTGTGGGGAACTGCAATGGGAGATGAGAACGATTAGCTTCTATCGTGGCTGAAAAATATATCGGGCGCTGACGATGTCAATGCAGAAGACATTACAGAATCGATGGCAAACGACGAAGTTTTTGAATTAATTGAAAACGATATTGTAGAACTGTTCGCAGAGGGAGAAATATCAGAAATAAAATATTAAAAGGATTACAGGAAAAATATCATCCCATTCTAAAAGGTCCAAGACGATTAAGGCAGCATTGCAGTACATTAGTCAGTAGGAATCGACGCCACCTGATATCATCTACTTGCATAATTGGAGGGACATTACATCGCGGAAGAGGGCTAACAGGGAGAAGCAGTCCTCTATTAAGGACTTTTTCAAAAACTAAAAACTGTAAGTTTTTACTCGTATCTTATACTTTTTCATATTTGTCCAATCATTTATTAATAAACAGTAGAATAAGATTTACTCATTTTTTTAGGAATTAGATAACGTTTTTGTTAATGTTTTGTTTATTTTGGAACTGTATGTACAGTATATATAAAATTTATCTTAATATGTGTAGCACGTGTTTTTATTATCATGGCGGGTGGAAGGCACGAAGTTAGTAAATATTTGTAGAACTCCGGCCTATCCATGTTTTTTGTTATCCGGCCTACCCTTCCGCCACATTAGGCCGGATAGTCGAGAGTTTACTGTATTTTAATAGCATTTGTGAGCATAACAAGAAAAATGATTCGTGTACTTATTTTGTATGAAATAAGATCAAGGTTTACAACAAAATACATAATTAATATACAATAGTAATAAAATATTAATATGAAAAAGCAATTGAAAACAGTAGTATTTTGGAATTTAATATAGTATTTGGCTTTAAATCTTATCTTTACTTTATGAGCACAAAATACTTTGATTTAAAAATAACTTTAAAATTTAATCTGCTGATTTTTAATGCTTTTATTTTAAGCAAAATGTGTGGTGTCACACTACTTCTAACACACTACCACTCCCTTGTCAATAACTGTCACAATTTCACGAACCCCCCCCCCCCCCCCCTCCAAGAGTGACATCATTTGTGGACGGACCTTAATCTATTTAAAAAAATCAGGACAAAACGCTTTAAAATGTATAATTTTTATTTTTTCATAATTTGGTGCCTAAAAGGCTAAAATAATGGACAAAATCAACTCAGATTGAAAGCTATGTATTATTGGTGTACTCTTCACACTAACTGTTTATCTCCAGTGTGAATGGGGTGAAGACACTTTAAACCATTTTTATGAGAAAATATTTTCTGACAAACCTAACATATTAATGTTTTATCAGTACTTACGTATTATTCGTGCCAGATCAGATACAACTGCGCCAAGCATGGTGCCAGTTATACTAATTACAGTAACCCTTAATTTTGTGGCAACTATATAGCTTAGCATACGTAATAAAAGATATAATGTAATAACATTAATACGTAGTTTATTCATTTATTATAGTTTTTTGTTACTTATTAATTATATTTTATTTATTTACTAATTAATTTATTTTATATTATTCATAATTTTTAATAATGTTAAATTACTATTTTGAACTTGATTGGCAACGATAAACAAGATTAGCAAATGACAACCATTTTTGATAATTTATCCACCTGGCAGAATAATACGCAAGAACCGTTTTATCCCTACTGTGTCCTTGAAGGTGATCTTTTAAAGTAAATTATTTCAGAGTGATCTTTTAAAGTAAGTTATTTCAGGATAATATTTTAAAGTAAGTTATTTCAGAAAATTATCTTCTGGCATACATCGCATACAAATAGAGTCTCTCAAGTCTGTAGTAAAAGACGATCTTTTAAACTTGCTCTGAACGGAGATATTTTCCGACATACCAATGCTGTCCATGTCGTGTGGATTCAAAGGTGATCATTTAATGTTCTCTTTTTAGAACATTATTTCTGACACGCATCTCATACAAATTCAATACAACTCATACAACTTTTCTCCACTTTGACTTTACAGGTGATCAATTAAATTTGTTGTTTTAGAAAATGATTTTTGGCATACATCGCATACAATTTATTTATTTCTCGTTATAATGAACGGTATAATGATATATTAAGCGTTGCTTCAGTGCAAATGATTTTTGAGATGCACTTTACATTAATGGTTTATCAGCTTTGTGTACACGAAGATGATTTTTTAAACCTGTTTTACTTGCAAATGACTGTTGACATACATTACATACAAATGGTTTCCCTCCAGTGTGTATGCGGAGATGATTTCTTAAAAAGCCTTTATTTGCTAATGATTTTCGACACACATCACATACAAATAATTTTTCTCCAGTGTGAATTCGAAGGTGACCTTTTAAAGAGCATTTATTTGTGAATGATTTCTGACACACATCACATACATATGGCTTCTCTCCGGTGTGTATGCGAAGGTGGTTTTTTAAAGAGCATTTATTTGCGAATGATTTCTGACACACATCACATACAAAGGGTTTCTCGCCAGTGTGTACGCGAAGGTGATCTTCTAAATACTGTTTCATTTTAAAAGCTTTCTGACAAACATAGCATACAAATTGTTTATTTGCAGAATGGATGTGAAGAAGGTGATCCTTTAAATATTTTTTCTGTCGAAATGATTTTTGACATGCATTGCAGATAAATGGTTTCACATCTTTATGGACTCGAAGGTGTGTTTGTAGATTTGTTCTATGAGCAAAATCTTTCTGACAGACATCACATACGTATGGTTTCTTTCCAGTGTGGATACGAAGGTGATATTTTAAATGTAGTTCCTGTTTAAATGATTTTTGGCACACGTTGCACACAAATGGTCTCGTGGCTGCGTGGACATGCGGATGATGTTTTAAACTTGTTTCATCTTCAAATGGCTGTTTGAACATATCAAGTACAAATGCTTTCTCTGCCGTATGGATATGAAGGTGATTCACTAAATATTGTTTCTGTCCAAATGATTTCTGGCATACATTACATGGAAATGGTCTTTCCCCAGAGTGGACACAACGAAAGTGATTTTTTAATGTTGTTCGTCTAGAAAACGATTTTTGACATACATCACACATAAATCGTTTTTCTCTTTTGTGGACGTGAAGGTGATCTTGTAAATGTTGTTTAAGTTCAAATGATTTTTCACATACACATCTCACAAACTGTTTCTCCCCAGTGTTGATGGGAAAGTGTTCAGTAGTATCTAAGGACATCTCATGAATTTTCAAATAGCCCTAAAAGAAAAAAAAATTAGATGCTTATGTCAATTTTCTCTTCTTTGGTAAGGAAATTTATCAAAATGTACTTCACAGAAAAGAAGCAAATATTAATATCTGTAATTCTTTAATTTGGGAGAATATTTTGGGAGAATTTGCGGAAAAGAAATCTTTTTAATGTATAAAAGCATAAAGTAATAGAAAAATTATACTTACAGACTTAGAAAGTTTGTAAAATTAAACACTGGATATTTTTTATAAATTATTTTACATTGAGATACCAACATTTTTAGCTTTTAAATTTATAAATAAAAACCGCATAAATAACAATACATATTAATGTAATCATCCGAAATTTCAATAATTTAGGTTTTGAAATAAAAATTCGGTTTATATCTTTCTGAAAGTATTACACTTGTTTAAAAGATTCAGCATTACTTTAGAATGACAGTTGAAAATACACTCAAAGCAGCAACATTCATGAAGTTTCAAAGCAACTAATCATTTAGTTCTGAAAATTTATCACATTAAGGATCATTGAATAATAACAAAGGAGGAGATGGATAGCAAAGAAGATCTTGTTTTGCAATTTTATTATTCCGAATAATATAAACTTATTAAAAAATCATTAAAAAAAGCTGAAATACCATATTTTCATATTTGCCGCACATTTTTCTTTCCTTAAGAAATTAGGTAAATCTTCAAAAATTTGGATATGCGTGATACACAGGAATTTCGGATTCGACTGCCCGATGCTTTATTAAGAATGACTACGCGTGTGCGTACAAACGGTCTATTTAAGAACACTCTTGGTGATCTACGCAATAAGTTCAGCTGAAGAGGGAAACAGTAGCTGTGAAAATTTATGAGGGATCCAAATATATTTTATTCTTAACTAGCTGATCCGGCCGACGTTGACAGTGTGCGTTATAATAATCTTAAAGAAAACTCAAGTTTGTGTAATTTTATATTTTCGGAGAGTCTTTCACATGAACCTAAAGTAAAACCTCCCTTCCTCTTCTGCATATCTGGACGAAGGTCAACATGGATTTAGAGAGTCTAAGAGCACTATAACGGCAATGGCTGCTGTAAAGAATTTTGTTAGGGAGACTTTGGATGATTTTAAGTATTGTGCATTAATTAGTTTCGATATCGTTAGTGCTTTCGACGTAATTGATTGGCGAATACTTGCTAGTATTATAGATGACCTTCCTATACAGGATTATTTAAAAGAGATCTTGAAGAACTACATAAGTCATAGATTGATAGGATTCAAGTTTATGAGAGGAATTCGCTGGTTTCATGCTTTTTGAGGTTGTCCACAGGGGTCCTGTTTGGGTCCCTTGTTGTGGACTCTGGTTGCTGATAAAATATTAAAATATTATAAGCGTCGGTTTAGAAAAATCATTTCATACGCTGATGATTCAGCTATTGTGGAAGGGGCCGATACTCGTGCAGCGCTGGAAGATAGAGTTAACGGTTGTATCGAATATTTTATGAACGCATGTGAAGAGTTTGGCTTGACAATCAGCGCTCAGAAATCATCAGCAATGCTTTTCGGTAAACATACTTTGAGCAAACGCCGTCCGATTTTTAAGCTTAGGAGTACTAGCATTTCGGTCAAGGACAATGTACTGTACCTGGGATTTTTTCTGGATAGCCGTTTCCGTTGGCTTGATCATTTGGATCTTGTTCGTGACAAAGTTATAGACTTTTCGTGCTCCATGCGCAAAACCCGCATTAGAGATAAGGGTCTTCCCTTGGACTACATGAAAACTTGGTATCATTCGGTAATTAAGAAGCAGATATGGATATGAAATTTGGTTCCGGGACTTGAGATACCATGGAATTAGACGTTTGTCTTCATGCCAGCGTCTTTGTTTATTTTCAATAATCAGAGTTTACAGATCTGTATCTACGGAAGCTCTTTGCGTAATTTCGGGTATACCTCCCCTGGAGCTGGAGTTGGAACAAATGTCTGGTCACTATAACACGGTGCGTCATGAAGATCTAGTATGGATAAATGATTATTTGTGTAACTAAGGAAAATATTATGCCACATTTACATACATTTGATTATCCTTATTTTGTGTCAACTCATCATATACAGTTTGTAAAGTCAGTCACTACTGTAGTACCTATTTTTAAAAACCCTGTAATTTACACAGACGGTTCCAAGATGAACAACACAGTTGGTTCCGCTTTTGTTGTTTATAATGATGGAGAGATCCTTTTAGAAAAACGTTTTAAACTTTACGCTTATAATACTGTTTATCAGGCTGAATTATCAGCCATTGACAAGGCAATCGACTGGTATTGCAGGGCTGATTTCAGAGAATTTCACATCTACACTGATAGTTTTTCTTCAATACAAGCCTTGCAGAACTTATTTCCAACTGATAAGATTTCGTATACATATATTCTAACTTGAGACTGTTGAGTTGTAAAGTTATTTTTATGGGTTGGATTAAATATCATATTATCCTTGCTAGTAACGAAAGGGCTGACTATCTGGCAAAGTCTGTTATTCTGGACGATGAGTTTGATGAGAGGTTGGATATTCCAATCCCTGTTTCCTTCGTCAAGCGTTTTTATAAGAGTAACGTTATCACGAGGTGGACTAATGATTGGAAAATTAGTGAAAAGGGTAGGGATACCTTCCTCATCTTGCGTTCACCGGACATTTTTTATTTGTGTTATTCAAGGGTAGTAGCCCATTTCATTTCCTCGGTGCTTTTCCAGTGTATTTATTTAAGATTGGCAAGCGTCCAACAGATAAGTGTGATTGCGTTAACATCGGCGACGTTAAGCATTTTATTTTCGGCAAGTGTCGTCTGATGCCTCTGTTCTTTAATTTTGTGCGAAATAGAACTGTCTTGGAATTTGCAAAATGTTCTCTTGCTGAGATCGAATTATTATAAACTGACAGTTATTTATAATGAACTGAATAAATTGTATTCATTCATAAAGTACAGATTTTGATTATTTTGGTGTAATCAAAGAATTTTTGGTGGACTTTTGCCGGGCTTTCCACATAGTGCTTTGCTAATCTTTCTGCCTTCATGCATTTTTTAGTTGTTTCTGGACTTTCAGGGTCTGATGGTCTTTTGTAACTTGAATTGACCTAAAATGTCTGTTTTATTGGCTTAATGTTTTATCTTGTCTTGATTATTAGTGTAAATCGTACTTAGTTTTAAGGTATATTTATACAGTCGAAATTAACTTAAAATTTTGTTTTTCAGTTTCGTTCAGTCTTAGTTTTAGTTTTAGCTTTATTTTTATTTTATAGTAACTAGGGTTACAGTCATATGTTAAAACTTGTACATGACTTTAATTTTTGTATTTTATTTGCTAGGCAGAGTGTGCCATATTTTTGTGACTTTTTAGTTTTATTATTTGTCGCTGTTTCCGGGTCTGTTTCGGCGGCTGAAGTTGAGTTAGATGGTGGCGGACGTTTTTCTGCCAGGGATTCAGGGCCTTTGCCATTATTTGGTTGGCTCCCTGGTAGAGTGATCAAGTAAAACCTCCCTTAAGCGACTACATTCCGTTCCAATAAAAATTGGTCGCTCCGAGAGGTGGTCTCTTAATGGAGGTCATATTCAAATCTAGATTTTAATTGTTGAAAAAAAGTACGAATTAATGTTACTAAAATTTATTTTTCACATTAGGAAAAAATATAAAAATTTAAGCACCAAAACAAAAGTTAATTACTGCAGAGTTTAAAAAATGAATACATTGACGTTTGCTTTGAATTTACGGTTTTATCTTTTATAACTTTTATTTTCAAGTCCTTTCGAAGTTCAGCAAATAAATGCAATTTTTTTTGGACGGGAACAAATAATGACGATTTCATTAATTTACATACTTCTTTGAGAGTTTCCTGACAGAATAGGGCTGGGGAGTTTATTGACCGTCATTCTTAATTTGTCATCAGAGTTAAATTCATTGCCTAAAAAGGCACAAAGAGGTTTAAACATTTAAAAGTCAGCGGAATTTAAAAAAAATCTAAACTTAGTTTAGAAGTTTGATGAATAATGCGCTCTCTGGAATTATTTTTCTAATAAAACTTTCTTCATGCGACCAGGAATTAGTTTCATTTTCTTCAAAGAAATTGGATGCTCATGTAGGTAGTTCAACTGGCATGGTCTCTGAATGGAAGTAAAATTAGTATTGAGCCTATGGGAATAAATTTCGTTCCATGAAAAAATGATCGTTCAGGGTGGTGGTCGCTTAATAGAGATGGTCGCACAGGGAGGTTTCACTGTAGTTTCGAGGGCCTAACTCACTGCCTTCGGCAGCATAGAGTGTTTCAGATAAACATAGTTTCTGGGACCTCAATGCCTTCGGAAGCGTCTAGTGTGTTCCCAACAAACCTCTTTCCGAACGAACCTGTGACCTGGGTCCCACTGCCTAAGGCAGCGCATACCGGGAGTGCTCTGCACGGGCCGGAGACAATCGTAAACGAAGTAGAATGAGCTAAACCCCGTAGTAATCCGGACTATACAATCCCAGAAAAGAATGATCCAACTGGCGGAGGAAGATGGAACTAAAATCTTCAAAACAATCGCATGCTAAATTGAATGAAGCAATTTCCGTTGATATCTAGCCCAAAGAAACCGAAGAAAGAATGCGCGTTAATGTTCGATAAAGAAGTTAAGATAAAACTTCATAATGCAGAAAGTAGCTGAATCGTAATCTACACTGGTCATCAAAATTAAAGGATAATGAGAAAAAATATGCTTACTAAGTTAATGTTACAATTAATGCCTAATGCTGCAATTATTTATGTTAATTAAATACAATTTAACACAAAATTGCACTTCCGCGCATACGTTAGCGCCGGAAATATACAAATTCGGTGATTGACAATGTGGTGCACAATGGACGCGTGTTGGAAATCCGGTTTGTAGTGTTGTTTATAGTGAATGTGGTGTCTTAGGGTGATCAATATTCATTAGTTATGGCTCAACGGCATCATTTAAGTGAAGGTCAAAAGTGGCAAATAATTTGTGGAATCGAAGGAGGTTAAATACAAACGGAGGTCACCCAAGATTTGAATATCCCTCAAAGTGCCTTATCAAGAGCTTGGAGCCGTTTTTTAAGCACTGGATTCGTTGATAGACAACCTAGTCAAATGCGACCAAGAGCAACAACTGCATCCGAAGACAGTTTTCTGTCATTGTCAGCTCGAAGAAACCGAACCGCGAAGCGACTACTAGAGATTTGGTTTCAGGCCTTCAGGCTACCACAGCAACTCAAATTAACCATTCTACTGCTGCACGAAAGTTTGACGAGCGTGGACAGTATGCAAGAAAATCAACAGTTTGTGTTCCACTCACTCGACAATTTCCAAAGGGGGCCGTTTAAACTGGTGCGGTCGTCATGTTCAATGAAGCCAAGAAGACTGGGCCCGAGTATTGTTTACTGACGAATCAACACTCATTCCAGACGTGTTTTGATCTGGAGAGAGGAAGAAACACGCAACTTGCATTCCCTTGTTCGTGAAATATCCCGTTTCCGCGATCGCCATTTAATGTTTTTTTTTTTTTGGGGGGGGGGATCATGAAAAATGGGTGCATTTACTGTAAAAGCACTTATTTTCGCAAGCTCGTCGTAATCGCGAAAATTGAAGTCTCGCGAAATATTTTTTTCCGCCTCAAATAATAATAAAAAATCAGAAATTTTTCACTTATCCAAAATTTAATGATTACTCTTACTTAAATAAGAAATAAATGCAAAAATTTCTTGAATACTTACAACTATTTCTTGAGTACTATACAACTATTTCTTACATAAAAAACAATAATACAATAAATGGAACGAACTTTTCGGATAAAAGGAAGTTTCTTAAAATGCCTTATGCAAAAGGGGTTCTATTTAGGTAGTTTCGGGATTTTTAAACTTTCGTTTCTGTTCATGTAAAATTCTCGAAATTTTCAGCTCGCGAAATCACCGATATCTTCATTTTAGCGAAAATTGCGGCTCGCAAAAATTAGCGCTTTTACAGTAATTAAAATACATATTAAATGAGTTTAAACTTATTATTACTTCTAGGCAAAGGGTAAAACATTTATGTATCGCATATTTTTGATAAAATTTAAAATGGGCTCAAGGGGCGAAAAAATTAGGGTTTTAGGTAGAAAAAAAATTCATAACTTCGTCAATTCACAAGATATCCAATCCGCTTAAATTTATTATACATCTTCTTAATATTATCTACAACTTTTATTCTGACAAGTTTTTGATAGGACCAACTCTTACAGCAAGAACAAATTAAACAAAAATAGGGATTGAAGAAAAAATTATTCTATTAGGGATGTACTCAATGAAATCCAAACTGCTTATTTTCCAACTCATTTTTAAATTCATTTTTGCTTCTCAAACGCATCCAGTTGGTAGGTCCTCTAAACTATATAATGTGCCGTATTTGTCGATTTTTTGATAAAGGCAGAATATATTTCATAAAATGCTGTCAAAGTGAGCATTCTGAACCGAATTTCCCGAAGCGATAGTGCTGGAAACGAAAAAAATGGTCGCACTGAGAAAACAATTGTAAATCAAGTCCCAATTAATTCAACGAAAAATAAAAACACAGGTCGTTTATAAATCTCTTCAAAAAGTCACGTCAGCAAGTTCCCTGTTTTTACTTTTAAAAATGAGTCTGAAAATGTGTCAGAAAATGTCGAGTTGTTGAGCGTGGAAAAATATTTTTTTCGAATAACGCCTTAACCTGATTCTGATAAAACCAGCTCTTACAGAAAAATGAAATTAAAAACTCGTCAAAAGCTGTCAGATAAAATTGTTAAACTGGATTTATCTCTAATCTTGATTTAGTTTTTTTGATGAAATTAGTACTTAACTTCGAAATCTGCTTCCGTCTGTAGGACGAGCCGGCAAGGATTTTTTTCTTTGATGCAGTTTGTGGCTTCTTGGCACTGCCTGATTATCGCACAGACCAACCAGGCCATGGCCTTGGGCCAATTTATGAGGGGGCTCAAATTTAATCAAATGGTTTAGAAAAAAATTCTTAAATTGCAGTTTCTTGCAAATATTTTCTCAAAATCCAAAAATGATTTTGGTTAACTTGGCAACCGTATGATAACCTAATGATAACCCCTCGAATACTCTCGGGGGAAAAGAATATAGCTACTATTTTGGTACGAGGGGCTCCCAAAAAAGATGCTGGACCTTGAGCCCCCTACAACCTTAATCGGACTATGCTTCTTGAGTTTACTTTTAATCTCTTGCTGGTACAGATTATTGACTTTTTTTTTCCTCAGCATCAATCATCTTCAAGCTCCGTTTTGTGGGGTGACCTGTTTAGAATTTCAGACTTTCTGCTTCTCTTACTATATGATCGCAGAACAGATGACTGTGGATATGATGACCACTCTGGTTACTTGGTATCTGGTTACTATGCTATTCTATGAAGTTGTTGAAGTCGAAGCTATACCTTGCGAAATTGAAGTTAAGTTTATACATAGACTAGCATACAAGATGGGACATTTACGGCAAAATCTGTAATGGCAACAGTACTAGCGTCACTACCTACAAGGGGGAAGAATTAACAAGCCTCCGAAATTTACCTATGTTGATGAAATATGTTTACGCTCTATGTTTTGAATATCTATTCTTTCCTAAAACGAAGCAGAGGCAGACGATATATTGTATTTATGCTTTATTTATTTAGCTCGGTTTTTTTAATCATACTTGTATCCTTCAACTTTAACTTACAAAATGATAATTAGAGTAATAATATAAAAAAAAAAACACTTGAAAATTCTGTTAAGAACGTAAATATGTAAGTTTATGAGATTAAATTGTAAAAAAACAAATTCAGGTATTGTGTTAATTTATTCATATCGAATAAAATTTTTTTGAGTGTAATGTCAGTACCTCTATTTATAATTAACTTCTAGATTTATATAATTCTAAAAATTTGTCGAAAGGAATTTTTCCCCAACTGTATTTTATTATTATTTCTTATACGTTAATATTATAAATATTATTGAATTGATTGTAAGTTATTTACATTAAAATCAATATTTTTATTTTATCAGTAGGATAATGAAAATGCGTAATTTTTAAAAGATTATATTTTAACCATTATTTAATACGTTAAACTTCATAAATTAATAAAGCATCGGCTATAAAAATTTCCTATCAAATTGGAATATTTATGAAATTTTCTGGGACTTGTAGAGTGCAATATTTCGTATATTTTTATATTACGCCATTGATTTTGATATATAGCATTCAAGACGAAATTTTTACCTTGTTTTTCGTTGCACTTAAATCGTTCACTTATCATGTAAAAAAAAAATGCATATATCTGTGCATGAACATAGAATAGATATATAAAATAGAATATTTATTCTATATTCATGTATCGGTGTAAGATTCTATTGAAAACATAAACATACAACATTAAAAAAAGAAAGATCACAATAAAGTAGAAACTCAATAATAACTAGTCAGATGTGGCAATCCCAAAACTTTCTTCTGTCTCATACGTGTTAATACTTCCTGAAAAATGCAGCATATCAGCACCACCTGTTAGATGATTTACACCAAAATCTAATCAGCAACAACTTTGAGAACGTCTAATTGAATCTGAAGTTTGATGAAAATCCGTGCATTAGTTTTTTAGATAGAGCTATTGCGGAAATTGTAAAAAATTCTGCATAGCAGCACCATCTGTTGGGCGATTTACACCAAAAACTAATTAGGATCAATTTATACCAGGAAGTAACTGAATCTGAAGCTTGATGAAAATTCATGCATTAGTTCTTGAGATATAGCTATTGCGGAAATCGTGAAAAATACAGCAAAGCAGCGCCACCTGTTGGGCGATTTACACCAAAAATGAAACAGCACTAATTTATATCAGGGAATAACTGAATCTGAAGTTTGATGAAAATTCGTGCATTTTTTCTTGAGTTAGAGCTATTGCGATAATCATGAATAATGCAGCATAGAAGCGCCACCTGTTGGGC
Organism: Maratus speciosus; assembly: GCA_963932465.1. Taxonomy (NCBI): domain Eukaryota; kingdom Metazoa; phylum Arthropoda; class Arachnida; order Araneae; family Salticidae; genus Maratus; species Maratus speciosus. The sequence continues at coordinate 187,130,923 of OZ010798.1, read as the reverse complement.
GATTTTCACCAAATTGTGAGCAGCACCTAACTATATCCTGGACTAACTGAATCTGAAGTTTTATAAAAATCCGTGCAGTAGTTCCTTAGATATAGCCATTGCAGAAATCGTGAAACATGCCGCATAGCAGCGCCACCTGTTGGGCGATTTCCACCAAAAACTAATCAAGATCAGTTTATATCAAGGTCTAACTGAATATAAAGTTTTGTGAAATTCCGTGCATTAGTTCTTGAGATAGAGCGCCCACAAAAGTTTTGTCACATACAAAGTGACAGACAGACTCACAGACAGACATTTTCTAAAAACCATCAAATCGTGTTTAGGACATTCTAAAACGTATAAATCCGTCGAAAACCGGAAGTCGAAAATTTTCACGAATCTAATACTTTCTTCTTGTAAAGATAGAAGAAAGTAAAAATATTAAAAAGATGGTGAGTTTCTTCCCCATTGTCACTAAAGGCGCTACGATCGCAATCGCATTACCATTACGCTCTATGGAAGTATCCAATCTTTTATGTTATTCTATGAGTTTATATCACAGCGAGCGTTTGTCTGTTCTTTACATGGCTTTTCTGCCTTTTCTAAAATATCATTTTCTATTGAAAGCAATTCTCTTTCCTCCCCACTTTCAGTGTTCCGTGGCTCTACTGACATATGTGGTTCGACAAGTTCGGATTCTAATGGTCTTTCAGTGACGTTGCTTGCAAAAAAAGGTAAGTATAAAAAAAAAAAAAAAAAAAAAGATTACTTTTGAAAGGCCATATAGCCGTTATTTTAAATCCTGCATTAGCAAGAGTAGCAGTTTTTCCAAAAATAGGTGCGCAGTCTTGCACACTTTGGCACTGCGCACTCTTACACTATCGTCACTAAATAACTTTGAAACATCAATAATGCTATCTATTGATAAAAAAAAAATTCAAATCACTTGGGTGTCAAGTAGTCCAATAATGACCTAACCCATAAAAACAAAAAAATAAGTAAATTAGCTTTATAATCTTTATTACTATCGACAGCTTACGAGCACCATAAATATTATAACGAGAAGCCCCAAATCACATTTTCTCTTCTTTAAAAAAATTCTTTAAAAATTTCACCAAAATACGTAGATTTTTTTTATTACTATAAGCTTATCATGTCATTACATCCTTTGTAACAGTAGCTAAATGGAAAACTCTGTTTTCTGTTTAGATAATCACTCTAAAATTGGGAGGAGTGAAAAGTTCCCTCTTTGAAAGAGTGACAGGCATTTTGACTCTTTTTTTGGAGAGAATTTTATAAAAATACTCTCCTTAAAGAGTGGAATTTTCCTCTCCCTAGAAAGGAGTTTGGTATGATGTTTTATGGAGTGAAATATAAAATTTCCGTTCAACTTTGAACCAATATATGGAGTAAAAAATGAAAAGCACCAAAATATGTCGCTTCTTAATTTTCAAAAACTCCATTTCATAATGTAACGTAGAAAATTACGCAGATTATGTACTAAAACGCACTCCTCTCAAAGAGTGACTATTCACTGCTGCTTAGAGTGAATATTCACTCTAAGCAGGAGTGAGTATTGAATGGGTATTACTCATCAGCCAATCAGAACAGTCTTGTCTACGACGCTTTTTAAGATAACAGAAAGACGTCCGCCATTTTAGAATTAAAATATATGGATATTATTAAAGTGATTATTATTTATGGAACTTTTTATTTTCATATGAAATTAAATGTAATTAATTCATAAAGGATACAGAATAATAGAACAATCTCAAAGAGCATTCGAAGCACTTTTGCTGTTTCAGACTAAAATTTTTCTAATACACTGTTAAGTCTGCAATTTTTACCGAGCGCATGAAAAGTACCTTCAAAGTTGAGTCATATATGCATTGCTTGCATTATAATTTTTATTTCCGTCTTCAGCCTGTCATGACTGATAATTATATACACTGAAATTCATTGTATTAAATAAGGAGTGCCTCATTTGACCCGATACAGATCAAATCAACGGATGATATAGAAAATTTCCGAAGGAAGGAATGAAATTTCTGGAATATAGATAGTTTCGGTTCGGCCGAAATTTTGGCAGCATTTTCGCCGAAAGCCAACTCAGATTTTGGAACGAAAACGAAACCGAATTTTCTGTCGATCTGTAATTGTATGTATTCGTATTGCTCATCAGCTAATCAGAAAAGACTGTTCTGATTCTACGACGCTTTTTTTAAGATAAGAAGGCGTCCGTAATTTTAGGATTAAAATATATGGATGTTATTAAAGTGGATATTTTTGGAACGTAAAGGTAAGTATTATTTAATTTTAATATTTTTCTCCTGCAGATTTTGTATGTTATGATTATGAGTTAAACAGTTTTAGGTTATACAGAAAAAGATTGAACTGGAATTGTTTTCATTTGAGATTTGTTGAAAATGTGTTGATATAGTGTACTGTTGGATTTTTTTCGGTTTTTTACTGTTTTCTGATTATAAAATAAACACTTAGTGTATTATTGTTATTATTGTTGTTGTTTAACCCTAGAACTACCGGAAATTTTACCCAAGTTTTATAAAAACATTCTACACCAGAATTTTTACTTAAAACTATTTAATTTGTTTATTTAACTTATTATTGTCTGATTTATACATTTAGTTTGTTTTGAAGAAATTTCTGGTTTGAATAAATATTTTGAATGTACATGTCGGGTCCAATGGACCCGTCTGGTAGACGGAAGGTTAATAGTACAATTATAAAATACTAACTATTATATTTAGTGATTTAAATTGGTATATTTAATTTTTTTTAATTGCATGTAAGCATTTTTCTGCAGTTTATGACTTTAATCACAACATTTAGTTATAGACATTCTGAATCAGTTGTTAAATTTTCTTCTATTGTAAACTCTTTTGTACGTTTATGATACACGTAATTATCGAGACTAAAACACAAAACATATTATTTAAGCATTGAAATAAAGTGTTTTTTTATGCCTGATAGGAAGTTTATAGATTAAGCTGCTTTAGTATATATTTTTTTTATGTTCAGACTATCACTTATATAATATAAGATTGAATATATTTTAAAGAAATAAATAACTACTTTTTACATTAAAAGTGTTTTTCAAACGATAAGAACAGTACATAATTAGTCATTTCTTTTCTTTTTATATTTCCTAGATCAATCTTTTCCTATAAAACATACGAAATCTATTTAGTTCATATTCACAAAATACAATATTACGGGAATAAAAAATTTAAATTAAATGTGGCTTTACATGTCGTTCCATAAATAATCGTTGCATTAATATCTGTTTTTCAGCAATAGCGGAAGAAAATTCGAAATCATGATTAAGTTAAGGAATATGTTTGAAAGAAAAATATAAACATATTCCAGAGAATATAAAAAATCTAGACTCCGTGTTCATATTTAATAAAACAATGACAAATCACAACACATAAAATAAACTTACGCATTCTTAATATTTAGATCAAGCTTAGAACTTATTAAAAAAAGATGAGAGTTGATCAGCATTGTATTTTTTAGTAGAAAAATTAAAAATATTTTAGAACAATAGGGTTCTGCAAAACAGCGAAAAACTGAAGCTTACTTTACTGAAAAGTAAGCTAAAAAGATAAAATTTTATATTTAAAACAAAAATTTAAATTAAATCACATGTTGTTAATCATATAACATCCACCAATTATACAGTTGTTAATAAAACTTTAAAAGTAACTAAAATACAGTAAACCATAACGTTTTATTAGATTTAAATTCATTAACAATGTATATGTACTGAGATCTAAATATTTAAAAAATTACACATAAAAAAAGAACACAATTAACGGGACATTAAAATAATAAATACAACTTAATGGGTATCTGAAAAGAAAGAAATAATATTAACTGATTAAGATTTCGGTTAATTAGTTGCTCTTATAGGCATTTTAAAACTATCATATATTTATTGGGCATGCAATGAAAGCAAACACAAGGGATAAGATTGGAATAAAATATTTTAATTTATTTCTGTCAGTAATCTAACTTAATTCATATGTAACTTTGATTTAATTTTTACTTAAAAGTTTAATTAGTGTTACAAACTATGACTTAAATAAATATTGCCAGTAAAGTATTTTATTCCAATCTTTACCACGCTTGTATCTATTTTTGTTGCATGCTCTAAAAGATATGATTCTTTTAAAATGCCCATAAAAGCAACATAAAAAAGAATTCACTCCATAAAAAATGAACATTCACTCCTATGAAAAAGTGACTATTCATTCCTACCAGGGGTAAAAAACACACTCCTTTAGCAAGAGTGAATAGTCACTTCTCCAAAAGAGTGATTATCCACCCCTGTTTAGACTGGATATTCACTTTTAAAGAATGATTATTCACTCTTTCATAGAGTCAAAAATTTCACTTTGGCACAGAGTGAATAGTCACTCTAAAGAGGTTGGGCATATTTTGATTCTGCGATAGAGTGAATATTCACTCCTTTTTATTAAGAGTGTACTTTTGTACACCGCGCACTTTTGCACCACTTTATTCTAATGTTAATATTGTTATGCAAAAGACATGTTCATGAATACAATATCACTGAGGTTGACTTTTCTAGTTTCTAATGAATGGCACATAATAATCTGATTAGCTCCGTTACAATTTAACATTCAAAAATAAGAAAGATAGAAATTGCTTTTTATCTGTAAGCATAAAGGAAAATGAAAAGATCGAGAACTATATAATAAGAGCTATAATTCAGTATTAAAGTTTATAAAAAATGCTCAAACCCTTATATGTTTCTTTAAATTCATTGCCATTTCTTGTAATAAGCTAAGTACTCCTTTTGAAATATAACAGCAGATAATTGAATTTTTTTTAACTTAAGGTGGGTGTGAACTATTTTTACATCGATTTCTGTTGATAAGTATTTATAAACTGCTACATACCTACCCACTGTAGTAACAATACGCTAGTTACGGCAGGTGCAAAAACTTTCACGTCCAGAGATTTTGTGAATCAATGAAATGAACGGAAGAACGCACACTGGATAGCGAGCAGTTCTTACTGACGCAAGTCCTGCTCGTCACTTGTACTCAGGGTTGTAAAAAACCCGGGTTTTCTTTTTTTTTATAAAAAACCCAGCCCGGGCGGGTAGTTGGGTGGGTACACTGTTAAAAATATCGTGAAAAATTACCTCTGTTTTTAAAGGCTATCTATTTTCTGACCAATGAGAATGCAGAATAAAAATCTATGGAGCGTTCTCATTGGTCAGAAAGTAGATAGCCTTTAATAACAGAGGTAATTTTTCACGATATTTTTAACAGTGTACCCGGGCAGCTACCTACTACAACCCTTATAGTTGTAAAAAACCCGGGTTTTTTATTAAAAAAACCTAGCCCGGGTGGGTATCTAGGTGGGTAACCGGGCAGCTACCCACTACAACCCTGCTTGTACTTGAGACCACTGCTCCCTGAATACTAGGCCTGAGCGCTGACACAAAAATGGCGGCCATCGTAGGCGGAATTTTTCAACGCATGTACGGTTCCCTAAATTTTGACACCAGTATTTTATAAAAGATTTCTTTGACTTGTTTAATCTTAGAAAAATAAAGTGGCAAAAACTTTACCTAAATTTAAGGGACCGTACACACACTGAAAAAAATCCGTCTTCAGCAGCCGCCATTTTTGTGTCAGCGCTCAGGCCTGGTATTCAGGGGGCGGTGCTTGAGATACATTTTCGAGTGCTACCCTTCCGTCTCCTAAAATGAGAAGGGGAAAACTGCGTATATGATTAGGGATAAAAGTGTAAAAATTTAACAACAGAATAAAAATGGAAAGGACAATTTGTCCCTAGCCGTTTTAGGTAATTATTTTTAATAATCCGCATCTTACAAATATTTTCTCTGCAGAATGGATGCAATAATGGTATTGTAAATGTGGCTTCAGTCCAAATGAACTTTTTACATACAATTTACACAAACCATTTTTCATCTGTGTTGACAAAAAGATGATATTTTATACTTGTTATATTTCCAAATGACTTTTACATTCATCACATACATATTGTATTTATCCTGTTTACATGTATAAGTGATCTCATAAATGTTGTTTCTGTCCGAATGATTATCGACATGCGCAGCACACTAATGGTTTTGCATCTGTGTGGACACGAATATGATATTTTAAACTTGTTCCATTTTAGTTATTTTCATTGAAAAGGGTTTTTCACAAACATAACATACAGATAGTTTCTCTCCTGTGTGACTGCGAATGCGATCGTGTAAATGATGCTTCAGCGCAAATAATTTTGGAAAAACACTTTTTCACAAATGGTTATGCATCTTTGTGGCTGTGAAGATGATATTTGTAACTGCTTACAATTGCAAATGACTTTTTACATACATCGCATACATATGGTCTCTCACCCGTGTGAATTTTAAGATGATCTTTTAAACTGTTTTTTGCAGAATATGATTTTTGACAGAAACCACATACAAACGGTTTCTCTCCTGTGTGGGTGCGAAAATGAGCCTGTAAATGTTGTTTCATTTTAAATGATTTTCGACATACACTGCAGACAAATGGTTTCCGATCTGTGTGGACTATCAAATGAGACCTTAAATTTTTTTCATTTGAAAATGACTTTTTACATACATCACATTTATATGGTTTCTCTCCTGTGTGGATACGTAAGTGATCTTGTAAATTTCGCTTCTGCTTATAAGATTTTTGACATACATTACACATAAACGCTCCAGTGTGCACGCTAAGATGATCATTGAAACTTGTTCTTTGTGCAAATGACTGCTGGCATAAGTCACATACATAGGGTTTCTCACCAGTGTGAATTCGAAAGTGATCATCTAATGCGGTTTTTCTGGAAAATGATTTCTGACACACATTGCATACAAATGGTTTCTCTCCTGAGTGGATACGAAGATGATGTTCTAAATGTTGTCTCTGTGTAAATGATTTTTGACATACACTGCACACAAATGGTGTATCTCCAGTGTGGATGCGAAGGTGACATTTCAAAGTATAATTACGAGAAAATGTTTTCTGACATACATCGCATGAAAATGATTTCTCTCCTGTGTGAATGCGAATATGGAACTTCAAAGCACATTTACTAGAAAATTCTCTCTGACATACATCGCATACAAATAATGTTTTACTTGTGTGGATGCGAAGGTGATCTTGTAATTGGTCTTTCTGTTCAATCGTTTTTTGACACTGACTGACTACATATGGTTTTTGACCTGAGTCGGTTGGAAGGCGTTGATTAGTATCTAAGGACATCTCATGAATCTTCATATGCCGATGAATCAGAAAAAGTAAAATTTTGTAGATGTCACGTGGATGTTTTTTCTTCTTTGGAAGAGAAATTTATTAGAAATAAACTTCACAGAAAAGCAGCAGTCAAATATTAATATCTGCAAATCTTTAATTATGAAGACTCTACGAAAGAAAATGAACAAAATAAACATTTTTTTAAGTACAAGCTGTATAAATGTATAAATTAATAGAACAATTATGCTTACAAACTTGCAAACTTTCTAAAATGAAAAAACCGGAGATTTTTTTCCACATTATTTTATGAACATATCAAGATACCACTTTCATTTATAATTAAAGCTGGATAATAGTAAAAATGCAAACTAATTTAAGCGACGAAAATTTAAAAATTTAAGTTTTCAAATAAAGTCACGGCTAATATTAACAGAAAATTTTACACTTAAGAAAAAATTGGCTTATAGCAATACTCACGAAGTTTAAAAACACAACTGATCATTTATATTCGATTTAGAAGTTCATCAGATTAAGTATCATTGATCAATCGCAAATGGGAATGGTAATATTCTGTTGGAAATTTTGTAGAAAATATTAAAAATGCATCAAAAAGAGAAAATACAGTATTTTTTCACATTCTTCAAATATCTCCGTAAGTATTTAAAACTTTATGTAAGCATAACCACAGGGATTTGGGATTTGATTACCCGATGATTTAATATGAATGACTAGGCATGTGCGAACCTAAGATCTATATATTTATCGATTTTGATAAATTGATTATCGATATTGATTTATCTGATGATATATCGAAGATAACAGTTTGTAAAAACTATGCAATAAGTTCAGGAAAAGGGAGAGAAAGAGAAAATAACTGGAAAAATTATGTAAATGAAATCGTACGGTGCCAGCTTTTCATTTTTTATTTAATTTTATGAAAACCTGAAAGAATAAACTTCATACATTTTGTAATTTTAATAATAATTCTTAGATTTGAAATGGCCAAAAAAAGATCTAAAATTAATGGTTCAGATCCCTCAATTCGTAATCCTTAAATAATATATTACATTCATATTGTATTTTAACGTTTGGTACCTAATCAAAGGTTTTATGGCAGGCGGCCCTCTACTTCTGTTTGTATAGTATATATCTCATCATTTGTCTTTTTATCACTAAAACGAAACAAAACAAAACAAAAAAAAAACAGACGCCATTTAGTCCCACAAGAAAAAATTCAAAGCTCCCCTCAGAATTTACTGGTTGATTATAGCCGTTTTAGTAATTGTATTTTGCTTAAAATTAATTTTATAAAACATTTTTCTAGAAATTTAGAAACATATCAGTGTTGGCAAGTTTTTGACAGCGTGACGGTTTGTCAAGGGGGGTGGGAGGTAAGTCAAAACCCCCTTTTTAACCGTTTTTGACAACGACTGAAAACTCTAAATTTGAGCCCAAATCTGTTTAAAATTGTTTTTACAACATTAAATGTACAATTTTTCATTAGTAGTTCACGTTTTAGACATTTGAGTAAACTTTTTGACAGTTTTAGACATTAAAACCCACATATCCTGTATAAAACTCAAAACATGATATCGGTTCAACAACTTGCTTAGAAAACAGAAAATAATTGTCAGCTTTAAATATAGAACTAAAAATAATTAAGAGTATACATTAAAAATATAAACTAATCAAACCATTAAATACTTTAATTTTTAAAAATGAAAGTACATGGTGAAAATATTGTACAAATTTCATGTATGAAATTACATATAAATGATATACATATTTATATATATATTTTTTTTTTTTTGAATTTTAGTCTTATTCTCTTTTTTTCCATGAAGCATGCAATAGCAAAACACCACTTTTGAGACCTTTTGTACTCCAAGTTTGTTTCGTAATTTGGAGAGATAAATTCAAAATTTGAAAACATCCGCTCAATTGGTGCTGACTGCATGAACTGGAATACAAACGCACCATGAGCTGCATGAATTCACTTGGTATATATATATATATATATATATATATATATATATATTATATATATATTATCATGCTTTTCCACATACCGTTGCTGGAACATCCAGAAGAAACTTTTAGGGTATGGTGGAGATTCAGCTTCAAAAGCAATGACAAATCTTAGAAAATTTGGCTTTATTTCAAGAAGCCAAGCTTCAGCTGCTTAACTTCCCTCTGTTCATCATTACAAACTTGATATAATATGCACAAAAGAAAAAAAATAGGGACTATTTTATAATGTATAAAATAAAATTTAACATGGTCAAATTGTTCTAGATAATTAAACTGAAACTAACATAATAAAAAGAAGATATACTATGTATATGTAGATATTGAAAATAACAAACCATCATCTTCTTTTAAGTTATTGATTTAAAGAAAGTTTAATTACAATGATTTCATATTATAAACAATTTACTCAGAGAACATTTGTGTTGCAATTGTGGTTTACATGTAATGTTTATGCACAAAAACAAACATTTAGAAGCATTAAAAATCTAAGTAATTTATGATCAGTCATTGGATAGTGTCCAATTTAGCTTACACAAGCTTTTTTTTAGCATAAATTAGATTGCTAATATTTTTTTAATAATAAACTGAATATTTAATAGTAATAAAAATATAAATAATACTCTGAAAAATGAATTAAATAGTACGTAGTTTTAATATTTCTAGCCATTTTTCCTAGCATGACAACAAATAATTTGATCTATGATTTATAATTTTATTACAACTTAATTTTGGTATACAACTAAATAAAATTTATTTATATAACATATAAATTATTACTTAATCAGTTTTAGCTTGATTTAATATAAAATTTCACTAATAATTGCTAAAATAATGTGTATAAGGTTTTTGACAATTTTCGTCAGTTTTTGGCATGCCATGTCTAAAACCCAGCCCTGAAATACGTGGTGTACAAAATACACTGAACGGGAAAGTTTTTGCTGTGTGAATTTGCGGGAGTATTTAACGGCTGACGAAATTGCTTATGTTTATTTTCCCAAATATCTGATAAAAATATGATTAATATCCTGTCTGAATTATTGGATTGGCATTAAATACCATCGAACTGCAAAACAGCATAACTTGCTTCAACTCTTATAAAATAAATAACTGACAACCTACAAACATATTTAAAGATTTAACTATTTTAGGGGCAAAGTACTTCTATTCGCAAAATGCTGAAATGAATGAATGACACCAGAATTTAAAAACAAATTCATTTCAAAATAAGCTAAGGTATCTTATAAAAGGAAATTTTTCATTCCAATATTCGAGTGCCAATGTGGCATTTAATGATTAAAATTAAGTGGTTCAAGAATGAACCACAACCCTTGAAGGGGTTAAGGAATATAGACAGTACAGAAAACATCTTAAAAAAGCTAGTGTTTGTGTGTAGCACAGTTTTTATTAATTTCTGAAGAGTCCTAAATATTAGATGTACAGTGATGAAAATAAGTATTCAACATGCATAAAGTTTCCATTGTTTTGTCTCACATTAAAAAAAAAAATGAGAAAAGCTCCAGATACCAGTTGATATGCATTAGCTAACAATAGCGGCCTTTTATTTCAATCAATATTGTCTTAATAAATTTAATAAATAACGAAAAATAGCAATTAATTCATTAACACCCATAATTAGGAGATCAAAAAAGTATTCGACAACGCTAACATTGTTAGAAATACCTGACTCTCTGCCAAAAATCAACCCTTAAAATTTTGGAAATTACAAACACGTAGTTTGACAAGATTAGTTTGTGTTTGTTTGATGCATTTTGTAAAAAAGCAAAGAGACACCAACTGAACTCATAAATATTATAATTCACCATTTTCTTCAAGGAAAAACAGAAAATGCTATTGCAGAAATTGTGCAAGAGCTTAGAACTACTATCCACTATGTAATTAAAAAGTATAAATCATATGGAAAAGTGGAAATTGAGCCTAGAAGTAGTCGCCCAAAGAGACTGAGGCTGATGAAAGATGGATTGTGCGAAAAGTTAAAAAATATCCTCCAGTCAATGTCTCAAGTTAGCAAAAATTGTATCAGGCTCCTCAAACAATTCGAAACATTCTGAAAAAATGCAATTTTCATGCAAGATTTGTCCGGAAGAAGCCATATATGTATCACCAAGGAAAACAGGCTGGCTAGATTAGAGTTTGCTGAAGTGCACGTTAATAACGCTGTAAATTTTTTACGGATGTTATATTTGCAAACGAATCGAAATTGAATCTTTTTGGATGTAATAGCAAAATTTTAGTGTAAAGAAAGCCAAATGCAGAGCTCGAAGAAAAAATATGGTGCCCACGGTAGAGAACGGTGGTAGGGAAGTGCTGATACGAGTTTGTATGGGAGCTTCGTGGGTCGGGAATTTAGTTGTAATAGAAGGTACCATGACCCAGTACTCATACATTGATATCCTCAAAGAAAATTTCCAAAAAAGTGCAGATAAATTGGGTCTTACGCAAACTTATAAAGTTCTACCAGGATAATGACACTAAACATTCTGAATACATGACTTTGGTTGCTATACAACTGCGTAAATGTTATTAAAACTCCGACTCAGTCCCCAGACTGAAACCTCATAGAACACCTGAGAGGTCGTTTGGAAAATAAATTACGCGAACGTTATTTTTCTTTTTAAAACGGAGATGAAGGAAGTGTTGATAGAAGAATTGCAAAAAATTGACAAAAATGTTACCTTGCAGTTAGTCAAATCGATGCCAAATCGTTAAAAAGATGCGAGTCGCCGCCGACGAAAAGTTGCAAATTAGCTTTATCATTTAATATTAATACCGTCAACTGGGGTTACTTTGGTCCATCCCATAAAAAAAGTTTTTATTCTTTGTATTGAACGCACAATACAAGATAATTTGGAGTTTTTCCCCTTGAAAAATATTTTATACCCTACTATAGGGTATTTGAATCGTTTGGGGGTAATTTAAATTTTTGTTAGTGGCAACACTGGATGTGTTTGTAAACAACTGCTTTCGTGTGTATATTTTAACTCCCCAAAATTTCTATAGAGTACTCTACAATCTCGATAAGAAATACAAATAAGGTAAATGTCAAAATATTATCTTTCGTAACCTATCTTTCGTAACCCATGTGTGATCATAGTTTTTCGTTCAACTTTTTATTTTGACGGAAAATGTTTACGTTTTCATAAAGCTAACATGAAAACTAGTTTTTCAGGGCTACTTTGTGCCAGGCCTTTTCTGGTTCGGAAGTAGCCCCAGTTACTTAGAAATGCTTTTTATACAACCAAATCTCTTTAAAAATGTGTTAAGTAACATTTTTTTTTTTCAAATGTTACTGTAGAAAAATGCTACATTAATTATTTTTGTCCCAGTTGCTGAGGATAACATGATGAAAACTGTTTCTCGTGTCTTTAGTATTAACAATTGGTTTACTGTGTTTAAATGTTAAAAGAAAACATTTGTTTATCAAGTTTGCAGTGTTACTTCATTAGCAGATCCTATTGCAAGGGGATTTCAATATTCCAACATATGACATGTATTAATTTTATATAAATCTAAGTGAATGGACCAAAGAAGCCCCAGGAGGGGCTACATTGTTCCAAAACTTTAAAAATAGTTAAAAAAATAAAGAATTTGCCTCTTTAAAACCATACAGTTTGCTTCATTGTTTCATGTTAATTGCTTACAACTCAATTTCGACGTTGAAAAATCATATATATAATATTTTTTAATAATGGAAATGTTAGTGGAACCAGGAAAAAGTGGCCCAACTGTAAATGGCTTACGGTAAATAATTTCAATCTTACTTGTCGAATACTTTTTTGTTTTGTCATTATGAATGTTAACGAATTAATTGCTATTTTTTTCTTATTGTTAAAAGTTTTTAACAAACCACTGATTGGAATAAAAAGTAGATCTATGGACTATATACAGGACTGCACAAAAGATCTCCAGTACATTTCTGTTTATAGACGGAAATTGCTGAATGCGTATTTTCAACTGTGCTATGCGTTTCCTAACTGAATTAATATTTAGCATACTAAGTACAGTGAAACCTCCCTGTTCGACCACCTCCCTGAACGACCATTTTTCATGGAACGAAATTTATTCCCATAGGCTTAATACTAATTTTACCTCCATTCAGAGACCATCCCAGTTGAACTCCATCGATGAGCGACCCATTTCTTTGAAGAAAATGAAACAAATTCCGTTTTTCCTGGTCACTTGAAGAAGGTTTTATTAGAAAAATAATTCCGGACAGAGCATTATTCATCAAACTTCTAAACTAAGTTTATATTTTTTTTAAATTCCGGTAGCTTTTAAGTGTTTAAACCCCTTTGTGCCTTTTTAGGCAATGAATTTAACTTTGGTGATAAATTAAGAATGACGGTTAATAAACTCCCCTGCCCTCTTCTGTCAGGAAACCTCAAAGAAATAGATAAATTAATGAAATCGCCATTATTTCTTCCAGTCCATAATAATAATAATAATAATAACTGCATTTATTTACTGAACTTCGAAAGGACTTGGAAATAAAAGTTATAAAAGATAAAACCATAAAATCAAAGCAAACGTCAATGTATTCATTTTTTAAACTCTGCAGTAACTAACTTATGTAATTAACTTTTGTTTTGATACTTAAATTTTTATATTTTTTCCTAACGTGAAAAATGAATTTTAGTAACATTGTTACCTGTTTTTTTAACAATTAAAATCTAGATTGAAACATGACTTCCATTAAGAGACCACCTCTCGGGAGCGATCACTTTTTATTGGAACGGAACGTGGTCGCTTTAGGGAGGTTTTACTGTAGTTCACTTACAAATCTTCAGATCATATACAGAACTACACAAATTAGTTCGGATATTTTTCGACCATTGATGGTAATTTCTGAAATTTGGTTTTCAAAAATTTTGTGCGTTTTCCAATTTTTTTACTTACACATGTTTCACGTTAACAAATTGTGAAGTTTTGTTACAGTATTCCGAATGTGTTAGAGTTTAATAATCTATGTTTGACGCATGATTTTTCGTTCTTGTTTTTTATCTAAGCGAGTGTTAAAACAATTAAATAAGTTGGAAAATGCACATCAAACGTGGCAAATGAGGTGAGTTCGTACTATAAATAGTTTTATAAATATTTTTTGCACCGCATATTGTACTGAATGTATATTTTAGGGCACTTCATAAGTGCATATCCATTTTATTCCGTTTAAAAGGCTGTAACATCAATAAAATACACTTGAAATAATTTTTTCCCATGGGCCGTAATGTAACGGAAAACTTTTGACTGTCCCTGTCATTAAACTATACATCCGGTTTTCATAAAATTTGAAATGACTCGACAAAATTTTGCAACAATTATATATTTAAAATTTCAGACCATTCGGTTGGGTAGTTTTTGCTCTGTTATATGCGGACAGACGGACCGAACGACGAATATAGGTGCTATGTATTTATATAATTACGAACGCACCTAAATATCAATTTCATTCTGTTCGAAAGGCTGTAAGATAATTAAAATGAACTTGAAATAATTTTTTCCCATGGGCTGTAATGTAACGGAAAACTTTTGACTGTCCCTGTAATTAAACTATACATACGATTTTCATAAAATTTGAAATGTCTCGACAAAATTTTGTAACAATCATATATTTCAAATTTAAGACCATTCGGTTGGGTAGTTTTTGTTCTGTTATATGCGGACGGACGGACCGAACGACGACTATAGGTGCTACGTATTTATATAATTACGAACACACCTAAAAATGGTTTCTTGCGCTATTTCTGCTTGCAATAATACACACAGACAAACGAGACGATATTTCGCTTTGCTTCATCGGTTTTCTCTATTTGGAATTACAAATAAAATGTGTTCGCATATTATGAAAAAAAACAAGAAAGAAAAATCACGCATTAGATTAGGAAACACTTCCCAACACCTCCAAAATATTTAACAAAACTTCGCCGTTTAATAAGGTAAAGAACATACCTAAGTAAACATTTTAGAATACATATGACACCTTTGAAAATCAGATTTCAACAATTGCGCCCATAGCCGAGAAAGTACTCAAATTCTTTTGTGCAGCACTGTATATGATACATAAATTTGTACAGATTCTACAAATCATGCTAAAATTTAGTTTTGTAAGAAAATACATAAAATAGTTGAAAATTTCCCTTCAGTAATTCCTACAAGTAGACGAAAACATACTTGAATTCTTTTGAACAACCCTGTATATTATATACAGATTTTTATACGCGTCACATATTAAGCTAAAATTTCCTTCAGGTAAACAAATGCATAAAATTACTGAAATCACACTTCCAGGAAGTACTTTCCATAGGCGGCCATGTATCCAGCATAGCCCTGTATATGATTTTATTTATATTCACAAACATAGTGTACTAAATGTAGTTGAGCTTCAAAATAGTCTGTTATCTATTCTTATGAAAATGCAAAGTTATTATGAAATAATTAAATGATTATAAAAATATTTCATTCAAAAATATAGAATATACAACTTTTGGCATTCCTATTCTTCTGTCATATGTGCATACATATATAATCAGCTGTTCGAGAAACTAGGTCCGAAGCCTGTTTAAAATGACACTTGTGTTTACTAGTAAAGAAAAGAGAAAGAATGACCTCCACACGTTTTGTTGGAAAGAAGTTCTGCATGCCCCCTGTGCGGAGCAAGTGCAAGAAGACATTATTAGTGTTAAATGCGTTATTTAACAAGAAACTATTATTAAATACTTTTTAGTAGCAACTATTTATTTTATGTGTTACATGCATGATATAAAGTTATTTCACATACAATATTTTCTTGACTTCTCTGCATTTGAATCAATAAAGTATGCGAATAATAAATGTATTTATAACCATAATCTGTATATCACTGCAAACAAAAGAAAAAAATTGCACAAATAGTAATTTTTAGACAATGATATTATTATACAAAAGCTAAAATCTTTAACAACGATTTTACGCACAAATACGTACAGGCACGACACAAAAATTCCCATACGATCATTTCGAGGATTTCCGGATCCCATTCTCAGTGAGAAAAAAAAAGAGAAATTCGCTCTTTTTTTTTCTCACTGAGGAAGAGGATCCGGGAATCCTCGAAGCGATCGTTCGAAGAAACCCATTTTAATTCTCTCTCTCTTTTTTTTTTCCAACTGAGGAAGGGGATCCTGGAATCCTCGAAACGATCGTATGGGAATTTTTGTGTCGGGCCTGTACGTATTTGTGCGTAAAATCGTTGTTAAAGATTTTAGCTTTTGTATTATAATTCGTACAAAGTGTTTGATTTATGCTCATAATGATATCATTAGGAACGGGAAGGGTTTTTCGTGGTATGATATCGTAAGGGGAGGGGGAGGGTCCAAAATTATTAAAAAGTTGATAATGTTACATATATACAGTCCACAACCCAAAAGAAAATCATGTTTCAGAAATTGTCATTATGACAGCTTTATTTAAAACAGCACTTTTTTTTCAAGCACACATAATGCATACATAGCGAGATGTTTATAATAGATGAAGTATGAAGACAAATTATTTCTAAACCCATAAATTTTATTAGCCATTCAATATAGTAACGCATGAAAAAATTCATAAAAATCCGATTTAAATAATTAAAAATAATCCGATTATTTAATCATGTTTTTTACTTTCTTCTATCTCTACAAGAAGAAAGTATTGGATTCATGAAAATTTTTGAATTCCGGTTTTCGACGGATTCGTTTTAGGGGTCAGAGAACCCGAAAAACATGTTTTTACAAAATGTCTGTCTGTGAGTGTCTGTGTGACACAAATTTTGTGGGCGCTCTATCTCAAGAACTAATAAACGGAGTTTAATAATAATTTATATTCAGTTAGTCCATGATATAAATTGGAGCTGATTAGTTCTGGCGTAAATCGCTCAACGGGTGGCGCTACTATGCAGCATTTTCACGATTTCTACAACAGCTTAATCTCTAGAACTAATGCACGGATTTTCATCAAACTTCAGATTCAGTTAGTCCTTGACAGGAATTGACGTTTCATACAGTTTGGTATAAATCGCTCAAGAGATGGCGCTGTTATGCTGCATTTTTTGCGATTTCCGCAATAGCTCTATCTAAAGAACTAATGCTTGGATTTTCAACAAACTTCAGATTCATGTATATCTTGATATGAATCAATGCTGCTTATGCTTTGGTGCAAACCGCTCGACAGGTGGCGCTACTATGCTGCATTTTTCAGAATTTCCACTATAGCTCTATCTCAATAACTAATGCACGAATTTTCATCAAATTTCAGATTCAGGTATACCTTGATATAAATTGGTGCTAAATTGATGAAATTTCTTGTATTAGTTAAATGATTTAATTGACGTGATTTATATAGAAGAAAGTTTTGTGATGGCCACAACATACTTGTTTCACTTTGCTCAAAGTCAAAATAAATTATTATTACAATGTGAATTATACTGGATTTATTTACAAAGTTTTAAATTAAATATTTTTATGCCTGAAAAAAAAAAATTACAAATTTATTGCATTTTATTTTTTACAAGCTTAAGGAATTTAAATTGTAAATAATTCTTTCCAACTTCCTTCATTTATTTAATAGGCAAAATATTTTTAGAAATATTTCAAATCATGTTTATCTTAGTTAACATTTTTTTCACATCCTTTTAAAAATTAAGAACATTTATAATTTTAATCAGATTTTTACTTTCTTCTATCTTTACAAGAAAGCAGCATTGAATTCATGAAAATTTTCGAAATCCGGTTTTCGACGAATTTACACGTTTTACGGGTCAGAGATCCCGAAAAACATGTTTTTACAAAATGTCTATCTGTGTATGTGTGACACAAATTTTGTGGGCGCTCTACTCAAGAACTAATGAACGGAATTTAATAAAACTTTAGATTCAGTTAGTCCCTGTTATAAACTGGTGATGATTACTTTTTGGTGTAAATCGCCCGTCAGGTGGCGCTGCTATGCTGCATTTTTCACGATAGCCGCACGATTTTTCCGCAATAGCTATATCTCAAGAACTAACGCACGGATTTTTATAAAACTTCAGTTTCCGTTAGTCCTTGATATAATGTGGTGCTAATTACTTTTTAGTGTAAATCGCCCAATAGGTGACGTTGCTATGCGGCATTATTCATGATTATCGCAATAGCTCTATGTCAAGAAGTAATGCACGAATTTTCACCAAACTTCAGATTCAGTTTGTCCCTGATATAAATTAGTGTTGCTTAGTTTTTAGTGTAAATCGCCCAACAGGTGTCGCTGCTAGGCTACATTTATCACGATTTTAGCAATAACAGTATCTCAATGACTAATGCATGAATTTTCAAACATCAGATTCAGTTAGTCCCTGAAATAAATTGGTCTTGATTAGTTTTTGGAATAAATCAACTAACAGGTGGCGTTGCTATGTAGATTTTTTACGATTTCCGCAATAGTTCTACCTCAGAAACTAATGCACGGGTTTTCATCAAACTTCAGATTCAGCTACAACTTGACATAAGTTTTTGCTGATTAGATTTTGGTGAAAATCCTCTAACCGGTGGCACTGATATGCTTTATTTTTCAGGAAATATTAACATGTATGAGACAGAAGAAAGTTTTGGGATTGCCACATCCGACTAGTTTCAAAATAAAATCATGATAAAAATCATATGATTAAATTTGCTGACACCCTTTGCAGAATGGATGCAATAACAATCTTTAAATGTTTTTTTTCTGTCAAAATAATTTTTGACATTTTCTGCACACAATGGGTTTTTCATCTCTGCAAACACGAAGGGAGCACTTTAAACTCGTTCTATTAGCAGGAGAGCTGTTGAACATTTTTGAGTAGGTATTTGAGGCACCCTGAAAATTTGTGCAACACTTCTTTTGTAATGCCTGAATACAAAATCGAATGTCTGGCTGAAGGATCGTGGCCCAAAAACTGTGCCAGACACGTGTCAAGTGCCATTTGGCACTTGACACGTGTCTGGCACAGTTTTTGTGCCGACTAAAGTGTCTGTCATTTTTAAAATATTTTTTTCTAAGCATAAATATTATTCTGCCTCAATCTCAGCTTGCCTCAAATACCTTTTTTGGGTAGTCAAAAAATGGCACTTGACACGTGTCTGGCACAGTTTTTTGGGCCAACTAAAGTGTCTGTCGTTTTCAAAATATTTTTTTCTAAGTATAAATATTATTTTGTCTCAATCTCAGCGTGCCTCAAATGCCTTTTTTTGGGGGTAGTCAAAAAATGGCACTTGACACGTGTCTTGCACAGTTTTTGGGCCACGATCCTTCAGCCAGACATTCGATTTTGTATTCAGCCATTACAAAAGAAGTGTTGCACAAATTTTCAGGGTGCCTCAAATACCTTCCCTAAAATGTTTAACAGCTCTTGGACTATATGTGAAATAAAGTGTTGATATACATTGCACAAAAAGGGTTTATCTCCAGTATGTAAATGAACATGGTCATACAAACTGCTTTTATGGGCAAATGTTTCTGAAAGACATTACACGCAAATAATTTTTATCTAGTGTAAATAAGAGAATGATCTTTTAATTTTTTTTAATGTCCAACTGATTTTTAACATGCGATTCACACTAATGGTTTCTTATTTGTGTGGGCACGAAGCTGATATTTTAAAGTTGATCTATGTGCAAACGATTGTTGACATACATTGTGCACAAAAAGTTTTTTCAGTGTGCAAATGGGCATGATCACACAAATTTCTCCTATGAGCAAATTTCTGACACACATTGCATACAAATGGTTTCTCTCGAGTGTGGATGTTAATATCTTTTAAAACATATTTTTGTCCAAATGATCTGTGACATATATTGGACACAAATGGTTTCTCCCAAGTGTGAATTCAAAGGTGTGCTTTTAAATTCTGTTTCCGTCAAAATGATTTTTGACATATATTGCATACAAATGGTTTCTCTCCAGTGTGAATTCGAAAGTGTGCTGTTAACTTTTGTTTCAATCTAAATGATTTTTGGCATACACTGCACATAAAAGGTTTCTCTCCAGTGTGGATCGGAAGTTGATCTTTAAAACTTATTCTATTCCTAAATTATTGTTGACATATATCACATACAAATGGTTTCTTTACAGTGTGCATTCGAAGGTGCTCTTTTAAACATTTGTTTCACTCTAAATGATTTTTGACATACACTGCACACAAATGGACACAAGTCCTCTCATCATTTGTTGAGACAAAATTTTGAGTGCGATTTTGACATGACATGACATTGCAGTGCCGACGCAGCGTGTTACACCACCACATGAAATCTCCGATAGCATATAAATTTATAAGCAATGCAAAACCCAAAAAATATAATTTTAAGAACTCTAACACAGGGGCATTTCAGAGTTGAGAACACGAGCTCAGATACACTTGTATCAACAAATTAGCACTGCGTACAGTACACAATGCTGCAAGGCATTGTAAATGTGGCTTCAATCCAAATGATTTTTTTACATTCACTTTATCCAAATGGTTTTTCATCTGTGTTGACAAAAGATATTTTACCAGTGTTCGCAAAACCAGAGGTTTTAAAAAATAACCAAACCCGCATGGGTTTTTTCAAAAGTGTAATACATGTGATATTACATTATTGTTTACTATATTATTTATATAGTATACGTACTATATGCAAGAAACAAATATATATACATATATATATATAATGTTCCGCTATATACAATATAATAATAATGCTTATTTTACAAGTTATAAATTATATGAATTTAAATTAAATGTCAGTATTAATATTATGTCACAGATTAGTTTTAAATATAAAATAAAACATGAATTGTTAATTTGCTTCATCTACAAAATTTGCTTTAAACATCAAATAATGAATAGAATGTTAAAATTTAAAATATATCAGTAGGAAGAAAAGAAGGGGTAAAAAATACATATCTAATGCTAAAATGCATTTTTTTTTACTTTAGGTGTTTATGTAATGACTTTTATACATTAATTTTTTTTTCAAAATTAACTGAAAGAATTTAAATTCATGAAATGTATTGTGATGTTTAAAACTTTAAATATTGCTGAAAATTAAAAATATCCGTATTGTGAATTTTCCAGTGGGCTCAGTCTGAAAAAATCCGATGGGTTTTTTCGGACTTGTGTCCAGTTTTGCAAACACTGTGTTTTACACTTGCTGTGCCATTTGCAAATGACATTTACACGCATCACATAGATATTGTTTTTCTCCCGTATGTATGCATAAGTGATCTCATAAACGTTGTTTCTGTCTGAATGATTTTCGACATCACAAATGGTTTCTTTTCAGTGTGCAATCTTGTAAATGATTTGCTTTAGCGCAAATGATTTTGGATAAACACTTTACACAAATGGTTACGTATCTTTGTGGCTTTGAAGATGATTCTTGTAACTGCTTGCGATTGCAAATGACTTTTTACATACATCACATACATATGGTTTCTCGCCAGTGTGACTTTTAATGTGATTTTTTAAATTGGTTTTTACAGTATATGATTTTTGACAGACACCACATACAAACGGCTTCTCTCCCGTGTGGCTGCGAAAATGAACTTCTAAATGTTGTTTCTTTTTAAATGATTTTTGACATACACTGCACGCAAATGGTTTCTGATCTGTGTGGACTAGAAAATGAGAATTTAAATTTCTTTCATTTGCAAATGACTTTTTACATACATCACATGCATATGGTTTCTCTCCTGTGTGGATACGTAGGTGATCTTGTAAATTTCGTTTCTGCTTAAATGATTTTTGGCATACATTGCACGTAAACTCTCCAGTGTGTGCACTAAGGTGATCTTTGAAAGTTTTTCTTTGTGCAAATGACTGTTGGCATACATCACATACATACGGTTTCTCACCAGTGTGAATATGAATGTGATCATTTAATCCTATTTTACTAGAAAATGATTTCTGACACACATCACATACAAATGCTTTCTCTCCTGTGTGGGTGCGAAGATGATTTTCTAAATGTTGTCTCCGTATGAATGATTTTTGACATACACTGCACACAAATGGTGTATCTCCAGTGTGGATGCGAAGGTGACATTTCAAAGTATAGTTACGAGAAAAAGATTTCTGACATACATTGCATACAAAAGGTTTCTCTCCTGTGTGGATGCGAAGATGATTATTTAATTGTTCTTTCTGTTGAAATGTTTCTGTACATTCACTGCATGCATATGGTTTATCTCCAGTGTGTATGCGAAGGTGGCATGTCAAAGCGTCTTTACGAGAAAATGTTTTCTCACATACATCACATGCAAATAATTTTTGTTTTGTGTGGATGCGAAGGTGATCTTGTAACTGGTCTTTCTGTTTAAAGGTTTTTTGACATTCACTGATCCCATATGGTTCTTCCCTTGAGTCGGTGGGAAGGTGTTGATTAGTATCTAAGGACGTCTCATGAACTTGCATCCCATATGGTTCTTCCCTTGAGCCGGTGGGAAGGTGTTGATTAGTATCTAAGGACGTCTCATGAACTTGCATCTCATATGGTTCTTCCCTTGAGCCGGTGGGAAGGTGTTGATTAGTATCTAAGGACGTCTCATGAACTTGCATCTCATATGGTTCTTCCCTTGAGTCGGTGGGAAGGTGTTGATTAGTATCTAAGGACGTCTCATGAACTTGCATCCCATATGGTTCTTCCCTTGAGCCGGTGGGAAGGTGTTGATTAGTATCTAAGGACGTCTCATGAACTTGCATCCCATATAGTTCTTCCCTTGAGTCGGTGGGAAGGTGTTGATTAATATCTAAAGACATCTCATGAACTTGCATCCCATATGGTTCTTCTCTTGAGTCGGGGGGAAGGTGTTGATTAGTATCTAAGGACATCTCATGAACTTGCATCCCATATGGTTCTTCCCTTGAGTCGGTGGGAAGGGCTTGGTTAGTATCTAAGGACATCTCATGAACTTGCATATGCCCATAAATTAGACAAAGTAAAATTTTGTAGATGTCACAAGAATGTTTTTTCTTCTTTGGTATGGAAATTTATGAGAAATAAGCTTCTCAGAAAAGCAGCAGTCAAACATTAATATCTTTAGTTATGATGACTCTAAGAAAGAAAACGAGAAAAAAAATAATTTTTTTTCAAAAGTACAAGCTGTATAAAGTATAAAATAATACTCAATTATGCTCACAAACGTGCAAACTTTCAAAAACGAAAAACAGGAGATTTTTCTTTTAGAAATTATTTTTTATTAACATATCCAGATACCATCTGTTTCTTTTACATTTTTAATTAAAGCTGGAGAATAATAATAATGAAAACTAAACGACGGAAATTTGAGTAACTTCAATTTTCAAATAAAGTGAAAAAAATACTAATCTCTAACAGAAAATTTTACACTTAAGTGAAAAACTGGTATAAATTATTATAATAATTAGTAATTTAATTTTGTATAATTAATAATTTTGATAAATCGATTATCAATACTGGTTTATCTTATGATATATCAAAAATTAGTTTATAAAATCTACACAATAAGTTCAGAAAAAGAGAGAGAGAAAAAAAAATATGTAAATGAAATCGTTTTACGCCAGCATTTGATTTTTTATTTAATTTTATGAAAACCTGAAACAATACATTGTATATATTTTGTAACTTTAATAATAACTGTTAGATTTCAACAGGCAAAAAGTCTTCTAAAATAATAAGTAAGACCATCCTTATTGTATTTTAACGATTGGTAATAAAACGTTTTATGACAGGTGGCCTGTGAATTTAGTCTGTATATACATATATTCATCATATATTTATTTCCAAGACGAAAAAAAAAAAAAAAAACAGACCCCAGTTAACCCCACCAAAAAAATGTCAAAGCGCCTTCTGAATTTACCTGTTAATTATAGCTCTTTTTAGTAATTTTTACTTAAAATTAATCTTATAAAAGATTTTCCTAGAAATTTAGAAATATATAGTATACAAAATACACCGGAAAGAAAAATTTTACTTTGTGAATTTTCTGGAATATTTAACAACAGATTAAATTGTTTATGTTTACTTTCTCAAATACCTAATAAAACTATTATTAATATATTTTCTGAATTATTCGAAGAACATTAAATCCCACTGAACTCCAAAAACAGCATAACTTGTTTTAACTCTTATAAAATAAATAACTGATAATTGACAAACATTTTTAAAGACTTAAACACAGTTATCACAGAAAACTTCTTAAAATAGCTACTATTTGTGTGCAGCACAGTTTTTATTCATTTCTGAAGAATCCTAAGTATTAGACATACAGTGGTCAAAATAAGCATTCGACATGCATGAAGTTTTCAAGGTTTTGTCTTATATTAAAAAAAGTGAGAAAACCTCTAGATTCCAGTTAATGTGCGTTAACTAACAATAACGGCTTTATATTTCAATTCATATTATCTTAAGAAATAATGAAAAATAGCAATTAATTCATTAACACCCATAATTACAAGATCAAAAAAGTATTCGGCAGCGGTAATACTGTTGGAAATTCCTGTCATTTTGCCAAAAATGAGCCCTTAAAATTTTGGAAATCATAAACACATAGTCTGACAAAAATTAATGTGTTTGTTTGATGCATTTAGTTGAAGAATTTATGAAAAATAGGGCAAAAAAGCAGACTAACCAACTGAACTCACAAATATTATAATTCACCATTTTCTTCAAGGAATAACAGAAAATGTAATTGCTGAAATTGTGCAAAAGCCTAGAACAACTATCCAACATGTAATTAAAAAGTATAAATGAGATGGAATGGTAAGAAATAAGGCTAGAAGTGGTCGCCCTAAGAAACTGTCTGAGGCTGATAAAAGATGGATTCAGCGAGAAGTTAAAAAGCCTCCTAGATTCAATGGGCCAGAGTAATTGCTTCAAACTACCTGAACATTAGTGTTACTCAACAAAAAATTCAACACTCTGAAAAAAATAAAATTTTCATTCAAGATCTGCCCGGAAGAAGCTATGCAGCCTTGACCAAAAGTATTAGGCACCCCTACAAAACACTTGGATCATAAAAAATATTAGAAATAATAACAAAAGTTTTATATAAAACCGTAAGGGTATTGTCAAACGTCAATCAAAACATAGATAATCGATTGTGAACTACTGGCGGCATCTGACAACTAAAACAAAGGAAATACAATTTTTTGAAAAAATACTTCGAATGTTTTGCCACTCTTTATTTGATATTTACAGTGCAAAGTAACTTTCGTGTGTGATAAAGTGGTGAATATTATGCTTAAAAAAAGTAATCTGCTTCTTGAAAAAAGAATGAGAATTCAGGATTTGCATGAACAAGGACAAGGATCACCCAACCGGGGCGTCCACCAAATTTGGCATAGGCTGAATGTCCCGGAGGAAAAGTCCCCTCTACCACCCGCGAAGGCCCAGCCAAGGCAATAGGCCCGGAACACAGACGGCAATTATATTAAGAACAACAAACTAAGACGCCACTGCGCCTGAAAATGAAAAAATATATATAAACAAGTAAAATTTCTTGCAAAATAAAACAAATGAAAGAAAAAACAACAAACGATATGATAGACGAGCCTACAGTCAAGGCTGCACCACTGTAAATAAACAGTGAAAAAGTCAGTCAAAGTGACTGACGCCAAATTAATACACTAAATGTAGCACAAATATTAACTGAACTGTTCTGTATTCATTAAAGAAAAGTCCACAAAAGAATATCAGATGTCCCAATATTATAACATATAACACTTTATATTATAACATATAATTCAAAGTGAAAACCAATCACGTTAACTGAAAAATCATTCCAAATACTGATGTTTTAATGACTGAGCATAAGTTCAAACTGCAATAAATATCAATTACTTTTAAAGAAGAATCTAAGGAATCTAATAATGCCCTGTATTTCAAATCGCTGCTTAGAAGGCAAAAATAAAACAGGGATTTGCACGAACAAAGCGAATCTCAAGTAGAGATAAGCAAGTTGGTGAAATGTTCACGAAGTGCAGTGCAATTTAAAATGAAAAGGTCACGGAGACTCGATCTCAGGGAAACAAGGCAAGAACGGGCAGAAAACATGTGACAACGAAATGTCAGGACAGAAAACTAATACGAAAGTCTGTTAGAGATCTCAAAAAAAAACATCTGAACTCGCAGTAGCTCTTTAAGAAGACATTGGACAGACTATTCTAAAAGCTGTTTGCTGCTTTTCACGCATTATTTGTGCATTTTAAACGTTGGTTTACTGCTTTTTAATATTCTAAAAGTGCTCGAAGGACAAGAAAACTTACAGAAATTGAGTTAAAAGGGTGTAAAAGCCAGGTCTTTAACCTGGCTTTCAGAAAACAACAAGAAGACTCGCTTGGAGTGGGCTCATCGACATCAACATTTTGTAGAAGAGTATTGGTCAAATGTTATGAGGTCACAATGAACCTAACACTGAGGTAAGCATTTTAACCCTTTTTATACAGAAAAATAATCATCAATTTGTCTCAGTCGGCTTTTGTAATAAGAAATGAGAATATTTTTAGATGCATCATTTTTATTTTATTTCCGGGTATTTGGAACACCCGTCATGACATTTGGGAAGCTATGTATCAACGAACAATATCATGCAGATTGCGTGGGGACCTACTGTAAAACACGGAGGCGGCAGCATTATGATCTGGGGCTGCATGTCCGTTGATAGCATTGGTGCGTTGGTTCGTTTGCGAAGCCTGCATAAACATTGAACAGCCAGTAACACACAAATGTGCTGAAAACTGTGCTGATGCCTTCATTAACGCACTTTTTTGGTGACACCGGTTTACGTGGTATCAAGTTCCAACAAGACAATACTCCTTGTCATAAATCGGCCCCTACGATGCACAGTTTCTGTTGCTGGTGTCTGGTCTGGTCAGCGCAGTCCTCAAGATCTTAATCCAATCAAGCACCTTAGAGGCATATTAAAACGTAAAATCACAGAACACAGCATGACATTAAAAACAACTTTGAAAAATTATCTTATTCAAGAGTGGGATGCCAAAAGTGCAGAAAAATGTGCAATTTATGTTCGCAAAGGATTGCTGTTCTTATTAAAGGTAGAGGTGGGCCCACTAAATATTGATATTTTGGTAAATTTACGTTGACTATAATAATTTATAAAACAATAACTTTTATTTTTTACCTTAAAAACCAAAAATGTATTAAAAGTGAGGGTGCCTAATAATACTTTTGGCCAAAGCTGTATATCTCCAAGAAAAACAGAAAAACTGGCTGGATAACTAGAGTTAAGACTATGGATAGACTAGAGTTGCACGTTAACAAGCATGTAAATTTCTGGATGGACGTTATATTTGCATACGAATCGAAGTTCAATATTTTTGGCTGTAATAGCAAATTTTTAGTGTACAGAAAGCCAAATGCAATGCTCGAGGAAAAGAATATGGTGTCCACGGTAGAGCATGGTGGTGGAGTGTGCTGTTATGGGGATATATGGGAGCTTCGGGTGTATGAAATTTAGTTGTAATAGAAGGTACCATGACCCAGTACTCATTAGGGTGGGTCGAAAAAACCGAAATATTTATAATCGAAACGTAATAGCGCGGAAAAGTTGCCTTTTGTAAAAAAGATAAAATACGTAAAATATCACACCGATTGGTTAATATCTTTTACCGCCGCAAGGGGTCCAAATTAAAAAAAAATCGCAAAAAACATAGTTTTAGCAATTTTTTTTAATTATCCAAACATACTTATTCAATTTCTAATAGAACGCAATAGCCACGCCAAGATATTCGTAATGTAACATTAACATTTCATTTTTGTGACATCGTTGCTTTTACCGCCATAACAGGGCCAAAATTTCTAAAAAAATGTTAAAAATTTAAGTTTTTCATTTTTTTCAATTTTCATAACTTTTCTAATGTTTTTAGATTTTTTACATTTCTAATAGGCTGGGAAAGGCATTTTATGTTGTTAATTTCATGCACATTGTTAACCATGATCACTGTAATTCTATAAAAAAAAATTGCTCGATGATAGAAACACCTGCAGCTGACTGCACGTAAAATTAATTTCTCGCTGCCAGAGGGCCACGTTTCACTTTGTTCGTTATTTTTTTACTCTATACTTTAATGGCCCTAAAGATAGAAATATATACCAGGTTTTAAAGAGGTGGCAAAGTTTCATCTGTGCGCAGTCAAGGAGGAACTTTGATACTAGAACCAGGTCTCAATTATTTTCGTCATTTGGCCCCATCGTCTGGCAAGGCGACTTTTATATGCAATGACATTATAGATTTTTTGAAGAAAAATGAAATCCAGACAGTAATAATAATTGCAGTTGAATTTCGCGGAACTGTCTTCAAAACAGAATACAAAGGTGGTGTTATAGTAGGATTAGTTGAGAACAACTTTAAAAAAACCACTTTATTGGCTTCCTTGACCTCACTTCAATGAGCTTCCACTGAGACATCTTTTCAAACATCTTGATGACAAAAAACAGGTTCTCTATCATATTGTGGCCCAATTGGTTGATCTCTTGCGATTTGCGAATTATTACCAATTCATTGCAAAATTTAAGCCAATTTAATCTGATCACCTAGCTGTTGATAAAGATGATTTGTCAACTGACCAGAAGTGTATATGTCTGAACTATTGCAAGCTCTTTCAACACGCGTGTATACAATTGACCTTTTTTGATGAGTCCCTGGACAAATATTTCACGCAAGGTGGATCATTACTGCTATTCGAATTTTGAGACTCTACGTTGGAACAATGAAACCTTCTTCTTAACTTGTCATACTTTATGAGTACATCCTGAAAATGTACTGCATCATTTGGTTCACAATTAAAATGAATCACTCATGCTTTCCAGAATCTGTGCACTATAGTTAGTAACTTACGTTACTTGACAGATAATCTACGAAAGATTATAGTTCCTGTATTTTCACGAAATTACTATTTCTTAAATCATACAAATAGCCTCTTTGGATTAATAGCATATGAAGAGGAGAACATCAGGGCCCCAGCCATGAAGAAAATTGCAAAAGCACGAAGTTCTGTGGACTAGAATAGTGCCATCCGTCACTTTATCATAGCAGACTTCAACACTGAAGCTTAAAATTGTATAGCTTTAGTCTACTGACAAAACTGAAAACTAACGGAACCACCTGTTATGGTTTCTTTATCGACTAACAACGCTGGTGAGTTTAAAATGTTCGATTAAAGATACCAGCTATTATAACTTTCCTTATCCCACTCAATCACTAGAAAGATGTGTGAAATTATTCATTGAAGCGCTGATAAAGTTTGTTTACTAGCACAGAGGGAGGATAACATCTGATCAGTTTTGTCCTCTCGAGAAATAACGGCTTCATCTGAAAGCAAGTTATATTATAAAATTCATTTACATTAAATTCTTCTTCATTTTAAGTTTATTTAACCCGTTTCGGTTAAACATCTCTATATTTTAATTAATAAAATACTAAAACATTTTGCTCCTTTTATATAATTTTTGTGGCATGAATTGGCTGTTATGAAGTAAAACATCAGTAGATGAAGCGATCGTCAAGAAAAATGAATGATTAACTTTATTTTCAAGTCTATTACAAATAGTTATAAAAAATTATGATATATTAATAGATATAAAGTAAAATTATTTATTTCTAGACATATAGAAATTATAAAAATTTAGAAAAGAAAATTTAAAATTGAAATTTTTACAAAAAATATGGTCTTTTTGCGGCAAATAAAGATATGATTTCATCATAATGAACATTTACCGGGACATTTCTCATATCTTCATGTAGCTATTGCATTCTATTAGAAATTGTATTGGTATGTTTGGATAATTTAAAAAAAATGATAAAAAAACATGTTTTTTGCGATTTTTTGAAACTTTGGCCTCCTTGCGGCGGTAAAAGATATTAACCGATCGATGTAATATTTTAGAAATTTATTCTGTATTACAAAAGGCAACTTTTCTGCGCTATTACATTTCGATTATAAAAATTTCGGGTTTTTCGACCCACCCTAGTACCCATACAGTCAACTTTCTCTAATGCGCGACTCTATAATCCGCAAACGCCTATAATGGACAGTATTCTCGTGACGTCACAGTGGGAATCACGTGATGCAAAAATAGCAGCTAGCGCATTTGTTTACCTTATTGCGTCATTTGATGCAGCAGAAATACAGGTAAATGCATGCGTAAAATACTACAGATTTATTTTGTACGAATTATCTTTGATCAATACTTATATGCATATCAATTAAAATCCACATATACGTATTAACTAAAATTTAAAATTTTTATTTTATAAATAAAATGAAAAATATGCAAGCCATTACTTTAAAATAGAGAAAAGAATTAATGTACAACCCCTGTAAAGGTCTAAAACTCCGTATAAAATAAAATATTAGCATAAATTTTCTAAACACAATACATTTCAATGGCGCGGTTATAAATGTTATTCCCAAGCAGACGAATTTTTGTAGCCTCGAACCGAAGGGGAGAATATGGTCCATTCACACACTGTTTCAGATGTAAACATTGAAAATACAGTTACCATGAACTTTGCGAAAGGAATTTAAAATGTCGGCAATGCGATCGGACAATTAGTGTTCAGTGTTTGCTCCCCTAAATGTTTGCATTTCAATGAAGCAAAAATTTATTTTTTAAATGGGGAAAACAAAAAGTCGAAAATCAGGAGTTTTTTTTTTCTTGTGTGACCAGCATTTAGACAGTGATTGTAATATTGAATTTGATGGCGGCTTCAGTTTGGATAATGCAAAACAGAAATCTGCAGATCTTTTATGTTTGTAAAAAATTCACTAACTGCTGCGACGGATTTCTTGAATGGAGAAAATGCAATTGAATAAATGTTTTCCCAAGATAAATCTCCAGATACAGAAAATTTCCCAAATGACGGCATTAAAAGCATTATTCTGTTGTTAAAATTCTACTGAAAATCAGGATAATTCTCACGCAGTCAGATGATAAAGGTGAAAAAGTGACTCATGAGCAGGTATGGCAACCGGTTATAAATATCTACATTCTCTTCAGTTTTGTTACAGAACCAGAAATAATGACTACATGTAGACTGTAAGAAAAAATTGTATACCAAAAGAAGTTCTCAAACAAATACAAATTGATACTATGTTTGATAATTATAAAAACGAGTTGGAGCCCGTCGAAATTCGACGAGCTAAAATGTTTAGTAAGAAACTGTTAGATCGAATTTATAATAAACCTACAAAAATAATTACAATAAAAAATTCATCTTACATTGGTTGTCTAACTCTTAAAACAAATAATATTTTAAACCTAAAATTACCAAAATATTACATCCACAAACTTCAGCTGCTTAAATTATTGAAAAACAAAACTGTATTAGAATGAAGATGAGTAATTATACTGAAGTTATCGATTGAGACTTACGTTTGTTTTTACGGGATCAAAAATCGGTAAAAAGAATTTTGATTTGTCCCATCATAAAATCCCTCCCCCCCATAAAATCTAAACTGTACGTTATTTTCACATTAAAATTTACATACGCACCACTCAAATTCACAATTTAAAAGTATTTTAACGTGCAATAGATTATTAATGAATGTATTTCCAAACATAAAGTCACGTTTGTCCCATACAACTCTGCATGTGAATATTCGCACAAACTTTATGTTCTAATCTCAGTTCCCTCGAATAAAAAATTCTGAAATTTGTCTTTAGTTGTCATACTATTGGCCATTTAGTATTGGTCAAATATTTAGTTTTATCAAATAAAATGATTGTTTTGTTTTAAATATGACATCATTTTTACTCACTGAATCATTTTGCCTAGCGTCTCAAACTCAGTATCAGCGTAATGTAAAAATATTGAAATGTAACTGATTTATGAAGAATAATGCGTGTTTTTTTAATGGCTGACGTCATTTTCGATTCAAAAATTATAAAAAAGTTACTTTTATTTGTAATGTGAAAATGGCATCAATAAGGATATAATCAATAAAAATAAATAAACGATGACTATTTTCATTTTACTTTTAATAGAAATGGAGTACTTCGGTTGCCACAATAACAAAATTGGTACTAAAAACTATAAAAAAATTAATATCTTAAAAAAAATTTGAGATAGAGCTTTCAAACAAATTGCATTTAAAAGTACATTTTTTTTTCTCTATACGACGGTGTAAAAATTAAAGCTGTGCGATGTTTAGAAGTTTAAAAATTTGCAGTAGCGAAAATTGCAAAACCGAAATTTCATTTCAAATTTCCCAGTGTTGCCATTCGTAGAATGACGTATGCGTTACGCACAGATATGTTTGTCTTTTATAATATAGATAGATAGATAGACAAAAGCAATTGTTAAAAGAAAAAATTCCTTAAATATGCTTCTTTTCAATTACATAATCCAATGTGTTACAATATCTACCAATTTACCAATTTATGCATCAATAATCTAGTGTAAATTTACAGGGGAAATAAATGTAAAGGAGATAATGAGCTATAATCTGCACAACGATGTGTAAAGATGTACAAATTAGAGGAGTTGACTGTACATAGATATCCTCACAGAAAATGTGGAACAAAGTGCAGATAAATTGGGTCTTATGCAAACTTATAAAGTTTTACCAGGATAATGATCCTAAACATACCATCCTAAATACACATTGGTTGATACACAACTGTCCAAATGTCATAAAACTTCGGCTCAGTCTCCAGATTTGAACCCCACAGAACACCTGAGGGGTCATTTGGAAACTAAATTAGGCAAACGTAATTTTTTTTTAAGACTGAGATGAAGGACATGTTCACAGAAGAACGGCAAAAATTTGACAAAAATGTTACCTTGCAGTTAGTCAAATCGATGCCAAATCATTTAAAAGACGTGACTTGCGGTCTAGAAAAAGGTAAAAGGTATTAACATTATCATTTAATACTAATAAATAATTTCAAAGTTACTTGTTGAATACTTGTCTTATTTTGTCAATAGGAATGTTAATGAATTAATTGCTTTTTTTTCTTAATGTTAAATGTTTTAACAAACCACTGATTACGATTAAAAGTAGATGTCATAATCTATATTTTGACTGCTAGAATGTATTTGTTTTTGTTCGTTTTAATAAAGATATAAAACGAAACATTGAAAACTACTTGTATGTCGAATACACATTTTGATAGTTGAATCTAGTTTTTGAAATACAGGGATACACAAAAGAATTCGATTACAGTTATAGTACTGTCTATCTCTATATAATAAAACGCAATGTAATGCTTCTGGTACAACCTCATCCAAACAATGGATTACATTGTTGCAAAAAAAAAAAAAAAAAAAAAGAGAAATACTGAAAAATATTCAGACATGTGAATTTTTGGATGCATATATTTTTTAATTTGCAGGTTAAATTTTGGTAAAAACATTTCTGCACATCTACCTTGTTTTTATAAGTGAGTAAAAGTTTGTATTTATTATGACATCAAAAGAATAGTGACTATTGGATTTATTTTATCATGCATTATAACTTTATTGATACCATTTTTTTTTCATTGCCTACAATTAACACGTTAAGCGCCACGTCAATCACCGGTGACTGACACTGAACTTTCCTCTTAGAACGCGTCATTCACCGATGACTAACGGTATAAAATATGGTATAAAACTAAATATATATATATTGTCTTAAGTAATTACTGAAAATTTATTTAAAATTTACTTACCTTTCATTTATTACAGGATTATACTTTCTTAAAAATTACTTAAACCATTATAAACTTTTCAGCTTCAGTGTCAGTCACCGTGGCACTTAATGTGTTAAATGGAGAATATATTTTTAAGTGAGTTCATGGTGGATATACATATGTATATAAAGTATGTGTCAAAAGTTTGCACCAGTGAAAATAATGTTATGCTCAGCTTGAAATGTATTTTTACATTGAAAAACGGAAAAAAATTATGTGATTGTGCCAACACGATGTAATTTTCACTGATTTTTCAATTGCTATTAATAAAAATTAGAAATGAAGCCTTTATTGATTACTTCCTCTTGATTGTATATGTTGATTACATGTTAACAATTGTTTTTTGGTTTTTTTTTAACTAGAGTATATATAAGATGAATTAATGTTTTAATACAGAATTTAGAAAAGTACAGAATTTCAGGAATGTTTTATGTTTTATTAGTTCTCTCATAAATAATTAAAACAACAATTACGCCACTGAGCGATGATGTCGTAATATTAAAAGAGAAACAAGCAATGAAGAAAATGTTGTGATGCAAAGTACAATAGAACAGTTTCAACTGACATCGCAAATGTTTATGCACCGTCTTACTCTTCATATTATATTTTTTATATACAGGGTGTCCCAGAAGTAATGGGACAAACTTTAAGGGGAGGTAGGGGATATCACAAGGGTTCAGATTTGCATAGCAACCCAGGGTCGGAAACGCTTTCCTGTCGCGGTAGTGACGACACAAAACACAAGAAAGAAAGGACACGAACAGGGAGAGAAAACATGTTTATTGTTCTTAGTACTGCAAAAATGCCGGACAATGCTGGAAAGTGTTGAGGAACTTGTTGCACGCATCGTGGCAGCTACTGGGGAAGTCCGGGGCACTCCCAGTATTTTCGAGAACATTAGATCTTCCATACGCCAGAGATGCGCTTCCATGCATCACGGCCCGGGGTCGTAATTTCGAACACATACTTTGATGACGATCGTTGTTCCTTTAATGTTCTTTCTTCTTAGTTTTTTGATGTACTAAGGATAATAAACATGTTTTCTCCTCTTATTCGTATCCTGTCTTTCTTGTGTTTTGTGTAGTCACTACCGCGCCAGGAAAGCGTTTCCGATCCTGGGTTGCTATGCAAATCTGAATCCTTGTGATGTCCCTTACTCCCCCCACCCCCTTAAAATTTGTCCCATTACTTCTGGAACACCCTGTATGCATCTCATTAAATTTGGTAATTAAAACATTTATATCTTATTCATAAAGCCATATTTAAAAAAAAATCTACTTATGGTTTAATTTAATATTCTATGTACTATATCTACATCTCAAATTACAACTTAGTCTTCTTAGTCTAAAATAACTTCAACCAACCAAATTTCATATTCGGTGTGCACTCACACCCATATAAAGACACTCTGTTCTCCATTAATGTTTTTAACTCAAATTTCCACAAATTTCCTATCTGTAGTTTTTAAAAATTCAGTATAACAACATTCCTCCATCTGTTTATCAAGGTTACAGTATGAGAAATGTAAACAAGCAATTAAGATATCGAAAAATTGTCAATTTTTGAAATTCTGTCAAGCAGGGGTAAATTCTCGCGTAGCATCCTTTTCCATTATAGCAACACCAATGTTGCCAAGCTTGGCACAGTTATACACTTGGCATAGTTGCACAAAATGAAATTCATGTGGAATCAAACATTTGAAAAAAAATATTTTTGATATGAAAGTGAGCATTTCAAAAATATAACATATGAAAAGGACATATTTTTTTAAAATCTAAATTAGAAATTGACTAAATACCGAACAGTCGATTCGGTATTCGGTGATTCGGTATGTAAACCAAATATTCAATTTCTGCCGAATACTTTAAAGTATTTGCCCGAATTTTCAAAATAATTAATTTATGAAAAACAATAGGTAAAGTATTACTAGTTGTAAAAATACATGATGATCAATGCTCATTTGATGCTATTTTAATATACTTCAGTGATAAATGATCATTAATAAAAGCTGATATACTACTATTTGTAATCAAAATTTAACATGGGCAAATTACAGTGTAAAAATAACAGTTTTTCGGCATTATCTGGTTAATCTGTTTCTTTTCTGTTCATAAATAAGTCCAGGTTCAGAAAATGAAAGTTTGCTATAAACACTGATAGCAGGTGCTGTTAAGTATTTTCTTAGAAGTAGAAGAATTCCCCTTTTACTTAGGTAGAATAAGCTAAGTAATGAGTTTCAATATTATGTAATGAGTTCCAAGTTCAACCGCACTACACAAGGCAAGTCAAAGGCCATTTTTAATTTCTTTTTTTTTAAAATTTATACAGGGGTAAAATTAAAACAATTGTCTACAATGGAGAAAAAAAAGGAAGACCTTTATCATTTAATTTTAATTGTTTCTACATTAGTTTTTTCAATATAAATTTATTTAATGGGTATTTTTATGAACGTACACATCAAATAAGTACATCCCTATGCTTATCCTATACATTTTATATCCATTAAATTGCTCGAATTTTTTATCTTTATCACCACACAGTTAACCATTAATCAAAATACAAAGCAGTAATTTACCAGAAAATACTTAAATGTACAAATTGATATGCTACCTTTTTTATTTGAGAACATTTCTATTCAATGTGTTCATAATTAGGCATAGACAATCAGAAAAATCAACTTAATGATATCTTCTTAGAACACCATCAAAAACTTTTAAATGCGCTAAGCTTTTCGAAAGATCAGAGTCTTTCTTCGTCAGGAGCAAAGAAGGCGTGCTTCTACTATGTATTTCTTATTAATTCACACCAGTTTCAACTTATTTTCTTTAATGAAATCATCTAGTTTTTTATGAACTTTTGTTTTTCTGACAATCCTTATCCTTAATAACAGTCTGTAAAATTTAACATTTTTATAATTTATTTTGGGTATTGACTAGTGATAAAAAAATAAGTGATGGATTAATGAATTTGTGATTGGGAAGATGTCATTAAATTTTTTGTGTAATTAGATTTCAGAATAAAAATGTAACTGAATTAAATAATTAAAAATTTAATTATACTATAAGTCTATTATAAAAGCTAATGCAGTAGACTCCCTCAAATTTAATTATACATTATTAATAATTTATTTAACCATTACTTACAATAATTTCATCATTTTTTAAATTATCTTAATTGTTATCATTTTAGTTTATTACTTTACTTAATTATTTTAATATTTTACTATATTGTATGCATTCATTATAATTTTCATTGCATTATTACATTGAAATTATTGTTTAAAAAGCTAAACAAAGCAATGACCAGAAATCTGCAAAATTCTAAAATCCGCAGAAACTCTGGTTCCAAGCTCAGTGGATTTAAGTGAGCCTACTGTATGTCTGTATATGCAAAAATGTTTATTAATTTTTTTTAAGTATTCTGTTGTCGAATACCGAATATTCGATATACACTTTGACCGAATATTTGGCAAAATACCTGCTTCGGTCAATCCCTAATCTAAATATTGTCTTAGTTTACTTTAAAATGATCTATATGTCACCATATTATTACTCTCATCAAAGTGTTGTGCATATATAATCGTATCACGTTATGGGATTATTTTTGATCCAACCAAAATTTTCACTTTTTATTTGTAACTTGTTCTTTACATCAAAATAGTCTGTTATCTATTTTTATGAAAATTTATTATTAAAATAATTAAATGATTATAAAGCTATTTAATTCCAAAATGTGGAATATCTAAAGTTTGGCATTCCTATTCTTCTGTGTATTCTTCTGTGTATGTATATATAATCTGCTGTTCGAGAAACCAGGTCCGAAGCATGTTTGAAAATATATTTGTGTTTACTAGTAAAAAATAGAGAAAGAATTTTATCCACATGTTTTGTTGGTAAGAAGTTCTGCAGGTCCTTAATAATAACCCCACCCCTGTGCAGGGCAAGTGCAAGAAGACATTATAAGTGTTCAATGCATTACATAACAAAAAAGTATTCAATATTTTTTAATTGTAGCTATTTCTTTTAAGTGTTGCATGTTTGATATAAAGTTATTTCATATATAATAGTGATACTTTATTGATTTATC
Organism: Maratus speciosus; assembly: GCA_963932465.1. Classification (NCBI taxonomy): domain Eukaryota; kingdom Metazoa; phylum Arthropoda; class Arachnida; order Araneae; family Salticidae; genus Maratus; species Maratus speciosus. The sequence continues at coordinate 187,092,852 of OZ010798.1, read as the reverse complement.
TTCATTTGAATCAGTAAAGTATGCGAATACTAAATGTGTATATTGTGCAAACGAAAGAAATAAATTGGACAAAATTAAAATAATTTTTTGACATTGATAATGATATCCAGGACCTGATTACCGCACAGGCCAACTAGGCTGCGGTCTTGGGCCCACTGCAGACAAGGGGCCCAAAATGAGTAAAATGATTTAGTAAAAATTAATATATCTCCTAGAATTTTTTTTATCTCAAGCTCTGATATCTAAGTAACATATACCTCTATTAGCACTTTGACCAAGCTTTTTCGTTCTCTAAAAAAACTTAATTTAGGAATTCTGTAGACCAAATATTTTTATGAAAATTAATTTTAAGAAATATTTGTTGATGAAATATTTAAGGTATTAGAGCATCAAACAGCAAAAGGGAATTTAAGTTAACCTAGGTTTCTCATGAGCATTTTTATAAAATGCGGGAAAATTTCTAAATATTCTCAAAAAATATCACTAACTACTGCAGTAAAACCTCGGTAATGGACGCTCCAGAACAGCAAACATCTATAAATCTGTACATTTTTACCTCTCAAAAGCGGACACCTCCAAATATCGAACTAATTCCGCAGTCCCGAGGCGTCCACTATTAAGAGGTTTTACCGTATTTATGTTAAGAGGGGCTCTGAAAAGTGCCTGGGCCTTGGGTACCAGATAATCCTAATCAAGCTCTGATGATATCATTTGGAGGGAGGGGGGGCGGGGGGCGTTCGTGCAATGATAACGTATGATATCGTAAGAAGGGAGGTGTCCAAAGTTATCAAAAAGTTGCAAATTATATATATGTACAGTCTCGAATCCCAAAAATAACCATGTTCCAGAATTTGTCCTTATGACAGCTTTATTTAAAATAACATTTTTTTTCCAGCATACATAAATTTAAGCGAGACTTTTATAAGAATAGATAAAGTATGAAGACAAATTTTTTGGAAGGCCAACAACTCTTCGTTGCCATTCAATATAGTAACGTCCGAAAAAAAAAAATCATATAAATTTGATTTAAATAGAGTCACCCGGCGTAAATCCTGGTCAAAAATCAACAACATCAAATTATTATAAAAACGGTAAAATGGGTAGTGGGGTAAAATGGGTAGTCAAAAAATATTGTTTAATTTTTAAAAACTTTTTAAAGATATTTATAGTTTTCAAAATTATGTATGATTGCTTGAAGTTTAAGCTTTCTTCTCCTACTTTATTTTTGTTTTTATAATTTTTTCTATTTGAGTGGCAACAGTAAAACCGTTTGAGGACAATTTCATGCCACATATGGTCTGAATAACTTCTTCCTGCACCTCATAATATCTGATATAAACTCATTTATTTGACCTCAATTTGTTCATTGAACACTTTTAATACTTTTCCAAATTACAAACAAGAAAATGTCTTTTGTTTTATCTTAAATCTTATAAATGGGGTAAAATGGGTATAGTGTTAGGCTTAACGTTTGTAGTATTTTTAAGGTGTTATATAGAACTTTTCTGAATAAAATTCTTTATTTTACTGGAATTAGAATAGAATTAGTTTTAAAAATACTGTAAAATGTTTATATAATGCACATACAGGGCCGAAACAAAGGGGGGGGGGCAGAAAGGGCATGTGCCCCGGGCACCAAATGAAGATTTTGTTTGCCGATTTTTCAAGTCAATGTTTAGCACGGTATTGTTAAAATTATCCTGGCTGGGGTATGCCAAAGCATAGAAGAATCTAAGGATGATATGGCATAAGGATCCTGTATAAAGCGGATTGTTTTTTTTAGATTCCATTTTCAAGATTTTAATGAATCAATATTTAACAAAGCAGATTATGTAGTATTACATGTATTTACGTCAGTATTACGTAGTTTAAATTTAAAAATAAGTCGGCTATTAGAAAATTAGTAAAATTTTCTTTGTAAATATATTTTGCTGAGGTGGGGGGGGGGGGGGGGAGAGTGCAAAATATATGTTTGTTCCAGATGTAAAAAAGGCTAGTTTCGGCAACAGTACATTATTCTTAAGATCAAAAAGACTTGAAATTCACCGTATATAATTTAGTTAAATCATTGCCCACTTCTAGAAATATTCCTTTTCTAGAGGGCATATCAAGTGCTGATAGGATTTGAAATTTTAAGAAGATATGGTCGAAAGAGTTGGGAAATAGAATCAGAATTGTCGAGAAAAATAGGAGCAGTGTGGCTTTGACACATCCTTACTGTCTCGATACCGATCAATCTGCCACACCTCCAAATAATCTTAGCATAAACTTCAAAGCTAAAATATAAGCATGTCCAAGCAATAGCAGATGAAGTTGTAACAAATGAAGACATTTAACTTAATGTGTGGAAGATATCCCCGAAGTAAAAAAAGATGTATCTGTAGATGCATGATTGAACGTCCAATATTTGGGAAAAAAGACAAAGAATTTAGTGGCAAACTATGGCTATTGGAAGCAGATGAAACATATGAAGTAAAATTCTTGGAAAAGTCCAAGATTGGTTGCGTTTTATGTTTTCCCTGATGCTGAAGAAACTGGGGTACATCCATTCATTACTCTTGTGACCATTAGAGCAATTTTTCAGAAGTACTTCCAATTATTTTATTATTAGGATAAAAATCGATATGACTAGTTAAATATCATTGTGTTTCACTCACAGAAAATATATCTAATTTGAAACAAAAAACATTTTACTCGTCTATATAATAAATCAGAATTTTATTACAAATTAGATATATTTTATGAGCGTTCCTAATTTTTAACAAAATTTTTATTTATTATATATATTTAATGGAAGTAGAACATGATAGTAGGTATTTAATTGATTATTTCAATTTTATCCACATTATATTTTATAACTGAATAATTGGAAGTTTTTCTGAAACTTTGCTCTAATGATCATAACAATAACAATAGACATTCTCATAGATTATATTGTAAAAAGAAAGCAGATAATAGAAACATTAAATGAATCAATATTTACATAATCTGGGCCATTATGCTTTTGATAAATAGACTTTTAACTCTTAAAATGTTAAAGTGTGAGAATACGAGTTGAAAATGTGTAGCCAGAAAATGTTTTCATTTACACCTAAGCTAAGCTTGATTCATAGTAAAACTTCTCATTTATCTATTAACTTAAATTTCATATTAAAAAAAATAAATAAATAAAATTAAGACTTATATAACACTGTTCTCCATATTATTTCATTATATAATCTCTGGTAAATCTATTTATACAGTATTCATTGTTAAACTTTTATATACCCATTTTACCCCACACTATACCCATTTTCACCTGCGTGGGGTAAAATGGGTATACCAAACATACATCTATTAAATGTTTTGTTATAGACATACTTTTGCAGCCTAAAAAATAAAAATTGTGTATTTCCATTCCAAGAATATGCAATGTAAAGAAAATACCAAAAAAGGTTTTAATTGTTTAACATTTATGAGAAAATTTTAACTGAGCGTTTAAAAATAGTGAATTTTATACCCATTTTACCCCACCTGACCCTATTAAAGGTATTGCTCCCAAATATTTTGCTGAATAAGCGCCCTCTGATGGCTATATAATAAAATGCTTACTTAAATATATGCATTTATCATTGAAATAATTATAATTTTTAAGTGACCAGGAATTACCCTGGACACGGGGTAATGCTTGCTTCTTGGTCACTTCTGGGTTATTGGTCAGCATCCTTTTTGATGTAAATAAAGTAATAAAGTCAAATTTTTAAAGACTGAGTAATAAAATAAGTAAAATCAACCTTGTAAAAGTATTGTTCATTTCATAATTGTGGAATAATAATGCATAGACTTTGTTTTAGATACAAATACAAATTTATTTGATGTGCAAAAGACTCATGTACATTTTACAAAACATTAATTAGCCAAAAAATTTGTATACATTTTTACAACATTTATAAGCAGTATTTATTATTTCATCATCTACTGTGAATGGATTAATTAATAACTTGCAAATTTATTGGTCATTGGTCCATAAAATATACAACTGAATGTTTATGTTTTCGATTCTATCTCGCTTAGGCGAACTAAAGTTTCCGGCTCCTTTTTCACGAAATTTTACACAAGCATCAATATGGGTCTTTATCATAATACACAGAATAATAATTATGTTCCTCAATTGCATTACGTATATTTTTAAGCACCACTTTGGCATTTTGCAATGAGACAGTATTTCTACTTAAGTGTTCAGTCATATAGTGAGTCTTATCCTCAGAGCACTTACTGTTTTCCTCCTTTACAGTTACAGTTAAAGATGCTACTTCACACTTATGGTTTAAAAAAAGTTATAAGATAGTAGTTTTTAGGGTGCACAGTTATAATAGATAAAATACCAAATATAAATATTCTAAAATTACATTATTAAGCACTGACCAAAAATTACCCCACGAATATGGGCTTAGTCTGACTTGCTCATATAAGTGTTTAATATAGTAAATGAAAATTTTATAAACACTTTTAAAAACTGTGATATGTCATAGTTGAAATAACATAAAATAATTAAAACTGATGACACAGATCTTTGTAAAATGTGTAAAAATCAAGGTCAATGTTGTTTTGCAGAAAGCTAAGTAGCAGTTTTGAATATTTTTTTATTTTCAATATTAAATTTCAACTAAATTAATAATTAAAGCATACACTGCAAAGCAAAGGGTTCAAAGTATCTTTCAGATTTTTTAAAGTTTGATAAATTGTTATTTTGATAACGAAAGTGACCAAGAATTACCCCAAAAAACTCAGCGACGAGGAATTACATGCGACTCTAATTTTAAAAAAAATCTGATTATTTAAATGTTTTTTTTTCCGCACTCTGCTCAAAGTCAAAGTAAGTTATTACAATGTGAATTTATAATGGATTTTATTACAAAGTTTTAAATTAAATGCTTTTATAATATAATAAATATTTACAAGCTTATTGTATTTTATTTTTCACAAGCTTTGTAAATAATTCTTTGGTCCTTTTATCATTTATTTAATAAGCAAAATATTTTTAGAAACATTTCATACCACGTTTATTTTGGTTTCTAACATTTTTCTATATCATTTTAAAAATTAAAGAATTATAATTTTAATTAGATTTTTAAAAATAAAACCATGGCTTATATCATCTGATTAAATTTGTTGACACCCTATGCAGAATAAATGCAAAATGATCTTTAGATCTTTAAAGTTTTTTTTTCTGTCCAAATAATTTTTGACATATTCTGCACACAATAGGTTTTTCATGTATGCAAACACAAAGGCAACACTTTAAACTTGTTCTATGTAAAATAAGCTGTTGACATACATTGCGCATAAAGCGTGTATCTCCAGTATGTAAACGAACATGGTCTTACAAATTGCTTTTATGGGCAAACGTTTTTGACATACATTATGTGCAAATAATTTTTATCCAATGTAAATGAGAGAATGACTCTTAAATGTATCTTTTGTCCAACAGATTTTTAACAAGCACTTCACACTAACGGTCTCTCATTTGTGTGGACACGAAGATGATATTTAAAAGTTGATCTATGCGCAAACGATCGTTGACATACATTGCACACAAAAAGTTTTACTCCAGTGTGTAAATGGGCATGATCATACAAATTTCTCCTATGAGCAAATGCTCTCTGACACACATTACATACAAATGGTTTCTCTCCAGTGTGGCTGTTAATATGATCTTTTAATACATATTTCCGTCGAAATGATTTTTGACATATATTGCATACAAATGGTTTCTCTCCAGTGTGAATTCGAAGGTGTGCTGTTAACTTTTGTTTCAATCTGAATGATTTTTGACACACACTGCACACAAATGGTTTCTCTCCAGTGTGGATACGAAGATGATCTTTAAAACTTGTTCTATTTCTAAATGACTGTTGACATGTATCACATGCAAATGGTTTCTCTTCAGTGTGCATTCGAAGGTGTTCTTTTAAACATTGTTTCACTCCAAATGATTTTTGACATACATTGCATACAAATGGTTTTGCATCACTGTGGACATGAAGATGATATCTTAAACTTGTTCTATCACTAAATGACTGTTGACATACATCACATAGAAATGGTTTCTCTCCAGTGTGGATCCGAAGGTGATTTGTTAAAGTTCCCCTTTTCGAAAATGATTTTTGACATACATCACATACAAATGGTTTCTCTCCGGTGTGGATGCGGAGGTGATCTTGTAAATGTTGTTTGCGTTGAAATGCTATTTGACATACAATACACACATAAGGTTTCTTTCCAGTGTAAGTGGGAAGCAATTGATTAGTATCTAAGGACATCTCGTGAATCATTACATGCCCATAAAACCAGAATAACTAAAAGTTTGAAGATGCACACACCATTGTTTTTACTTTAGTATAAAAATCGACAACAAACAAGCTACACATAAAATCAGCTAACACGCATTAAAAATTGGAAATTGTTTACTCTGGAAAATCTACGAAAGAAAAAAAAGTACGAAATTATCATTCAAAAATTATTAGGCTCACAGACTTGCAAAGTGGAGCAAAATTTGTTTGCAAAATGAAATAAGCAATACTAAGAATTTTTTGTCAGAACCTTCTGTGCAAGACTTTTTTAAACATGTTAACATAAAAATGCAAAAATTCAAAAGTACAACTGATTTTTTTGACAAATAAAGAGGTGAAACAGCGTTTTTTTCATTCGTTAGAGGAACTCTGTACTATTGGAACTGCCATTCATTCCCATTTAAGATATTTTTGAAACATATGAGTGAAAAGAGATGAACAGCAGATATATCTTCCCATGGGAGACGAAATTCTTTAGTTCTTTTTCTTTTTTTCATTTTTATGATTTTAAGGGAACCTTCTAGATTAGGAGACAAAAAAAAGCACTTCTTTATGATTTTTTTGTAAGAAAACTAAATGATGGATCTATTTGAAATTTTAACAGTTTATTGTACATATCTTAAGGTATATACAAGAATTTTTTGATTAGATTTTGTTGCTTCTACTCTAAGTTTTAAACAAATATGTTCAACTGCTTTGGAAAATTTCGTCTGGACGGTGGGCATGATAGAGCCTTGTAGAATTACCTGAAACACAAAAATAAATTTTTTTCGTAAACTTCGTGAGTAAGAGTATATATAGCTTCTAGTTAAATTAGAGGAACCCATATATTTATTTAAAAAAAGTTATGTAATGACTGATTAAAAAAAAATTTTTTTTGTTAAAAAATTCGTTCTTATTTGTTAATAATTTTTTTAAAATGATTTTAGTAAAAGCTTTAATTCATATCGAAGGCAATTAAATAAGCTTTAATTTAAAAAAAAAAATCAAGATGATCCATTGAGTATTTTTTTTTTTAATCTTGCCTACCGTGTCAACCACATTTTTTGACACGGTGGGCAAGATTAAAAAAAAACTACTCAATGGATCATCTTGATTTTTTTTTAAATTAAAGCTTATTTAATTGTCTTCGATATGAATTAAACCTTTTGATAAAATTATTTAAAAAAATATATTAACAAATAAGAACGAATTTTTTTAACAATTTTTTTTAAGTCAGCCATTACATAAATTTTTTTAAATAAATTTATGGGTTCCTTTAATTTAACTGGAAGCTATAGTCACGAAGTTTACGAAAAAAAATTATTTTTGTGTTTCATATAATTCTACAAGGCGCTATCATGACCACCGTCCAGACGAAATTTTCCAAAGCAGTTGAACATATTTGTTTATACCTTAGAGTAGAAGCAACAAAATCTAATAAAAAAAATTCTTGTGTATGCCTCAAGATATATACAATAAACTTAAAATTTCAAAAAGATCCATCATGCAGTTTTCTTACAAAAAAAATTGCTTTTTTTTTGTCTCCTAATGTAGAAGGTCCCTTAAGTTACTCGGAAAAATATATTTTTTTTAATAATCAGACACATTTTTTGCAACTATTAATTTAAGACAGCTAACTTTATGACAAAAAAAGTTATATGATCTATCATCTTCTATAAAAACCGTTAAGATCTTGTGTTCTTTAACGACAAACTGTTGTAAATTCAAAGTAAAACAGTAAAAGATAAAATAAACATAACACTTTAACACTGTAAAAAATATTATTAGTGTATAACACCAAAAAGATTGCAACTAAGTTGCCACCAAAAGTGACCTAAGGAAAAAGCACCTGTAAATTGGTGTAATGAAACATCACAAAAATAATTTCTTTCACGAAATTATAAATGTCTTGAAGTCGATTTAACCAGACTTTATCTTTCATAATCTACTAACTTAACAGTACAGAAATTGTCATACGTAGATTAATTTCTTTCGGTTTGTTAGAAAACAAATCTAAGACAAGAAAATAGAAATTAGGATGGATGGATCCATGAATTAGGAAATTGTTGCTTGAAGTTGCTTTCATTTTTTTGTTTAAAAATTACTTTTTAGAATATAATTCTTCCTTAAGACAGAAAACGGAATCGGTTTTAATTTCCGTTTTCTTATCTTTAATTTTTAAACAAAGCAAAAGAAATGGATGTATGTATGATACTTTTAATGCACAATTAAGGAAGTGGATGATGAAGGATTTCAGATTCAATATTAAATCAACAGCTAGACATTGATAACTTCATAAAAGAAATTTTTTATGGTGTTTCATTGCACCAATTTACAGGAGGGTTTTCCTTACATCACTTTTGGTGGCAACTAGTACACCAGGGTTGGCAAGTTTTTGACATGTGACGATTTAAACCAGCCGTGGCAAAAACCTAGATTTAATAAAATAATATCAAAAGAATTATTTAGCAGAGTTAGATAGACTTTAATCAATAAATTCTAAATAAAACTGCATAAATACATTAAAACCGTGGTTATAAACTGCACAAATACATTCTTGAAACCTATTAGCATAGGATATGGTAAACTGCAAATCGATTTTTGCATGATTTTTTAAAAAAATTATTTGAATAATGCATGCTTAAAAGATAAACAGTTAATAAATTCTTATTATTTGTAATCATTAAAATTATATAGGTATAATCTAAATTTTTCAGAGGTAAAAAAATTGTACAGATTTTTCCATTTTTTATGGCTAGATGCAGAAACTAACCTAATCACAATTGGTATCTAATGAGCATATTTATTTTCCTTAAAATAGAACAAATTCAAAGATATTTCACTTCCAGTACAAAACAGTATTGCTATTGCTACAAAACTAGTTTTATTCCTTTTCCGTACTACGTCCTTATGGATGGGGTTGCTTAAGGGGCTACAGCCCTAACGCAAAAACACCCACATGCTAATGTTAATCCTAAATGTTATAACTAATAGCTATTTACTAAACTATACTGACAAAACAAATACCTTCTATTAGAAAATTTTCATGAAAATAGTTATTAATTATTAGTTATAATTATCAATTATTAAAATAATTATGAATTTCAAAACTAATTTTTAAAATCATCTTATACGAGGGTTATTTTTACAGTAAATTCTGTTACCAAATATTCACTTAAATCTTGCACTATTTCAGCACAGTACATGCATGTAACACCTGGCATCCCTTGTACTATAGCAGACGCCAGTTGTGCACCTACGGTGTTAGTATGCTTTAGAATGAGCAATAAAATTATTCAAGTTGATTAATCATCCCGCCTACTGTTAAATACAGTTTTTAATCTGGATTTTCACATCCAGAAACATGACAGCAGCAGACATTCATCACCATATCTGGGAAGTGAATGACCTTAATGCAATGATTGCCCACACAGTGCTACTGAAGGAGAATCTCTCATCAAATCTTTTGTTTGGGAATAATTTGAACACCCTCTATTAGGGTGTCAACGATTTTAATCCGTTGATTTAAATCAGCGATTAAATCGCGATTTTAATCAGCTGATTTTTTTTTTTAATAAAAAATCATAAATTTTCTGAATGTTTAACCGTTTGACAGCTATCCATCAAAATCCTCATACATTCCAAAAGTGCGATAGATAATTTGGATATTTCAAAATAAAAAAATGTGTTTTTACCGAAAATTTTATATATAATATTTTTTTGGAATGAAAACTAATTAAAAACGACACAGTTTCGTTACGAAAACGCAAGAGCGGCAAAATATTTGCTCACGCGCAGAGATACAGACTCGTAATGAAATGACAGCGCGATAGCGCCGCTTAGCTTTTTTGGATCTGGAAGCCTGATAGAGCTGCATATTGTTAAAATGACATACAAAAGTATTAATATTTAAGATGAACATAATTTAGAAAGTTTGTACGGATATTTTGACTTATGAATAAACAAAAAAAAAAGCTTTAAATAATTGTTTCTAAGCTTAATTCTTGCGTATTGTAAAAAAATAAGTACAGTAAGTTTGTAAGAAACATATTTTTTATCTGACATAAAACAGTTTAATTTAAAAATGAAATTTAAATCTAATATAATTTGCAATGTCATAATTTCCTTTAAGTAATCAAATTATTCATTCTTTTATATAAAATAAGCATAGCAAGTATAATAAATTTCTGAAAGTAAAAGAATAAAATAGTCAGAAACTTATTTTCTCATTCTACTTTCGCAATAATGAATTTATAGTAAATATTGGAGCTAAATAAGAATGAAAGAATGACATCTGCTCAACAGTTATTGTAAAAAAAAAAAAATGTATAAGAGAAGAAGAACTAATTGATATAAAAATGTTAAGCACAGAAAGAGTTTCTTCGGTATAAATTGAAAAATGTTTTAACTTTGTAACTCATTTATACCAAATAATAATAATTAAACAAAAACATAATTTGCCAAACAAACTAAAAAGATAAAATTTATTTCCTAAATTATTTAAGCCCGAAAAGGACAGATATTAAGATATTTCATTCAGTTAGTTCTACAATTAATGTTAAATTTTTGTAACAAATTAGATAAATCAAGTGAACATTAAAAAATAAAAATGAAATTCAAACAATATGATACTTAAACGTTAAACCCCCTAAAAACTTAAGATTCCGTTCAAACGAAATCGAAATAAATATTAGACTTTTTTCTAAATTTAAGTTGCAAATATTTGTATTGCTGATTTTGTATTAAGTTTTCGTTAGATGAAAACAAATGATTGGGCACATACAAACTACAAACCTTCCAAAAAAAGTCTAAGATTTATTTTGATTTCGTTTGAACAGAATCTAAGTTTTTAGGGGGTTTAAGTATCATATTGTTTGAATTTCATTTTTATTTTTTAATGTTCACTTGGTTTATCTAATTTGTTACAAAAATTTAACATTAAATGTAGAACTGAATGAAATATCTTAATATCTGTCCCTTCTCGGTCTTAAAAAATGTAGGAAATAAATTTTATTGTTTTAATTTGTTCGGCAAATTATGTTTTTGCTTAATATGCCATGTTTTTTAATAACTACCACATTCAGACGAACTCATTTAAAAATTAACTGGATATATTATCATCAAGTTTGATCTACAAGGTATCTCAATACAATTTGTGGCGTATTTACCAAGTTAATACAAAATATTTCATCAGTGCCGTAGTGCAAAGTTAGGACAGAAATTTCCAGTCTGAGCATAAAAAATCTTTAATAAAAACATTTAAAAAATTTTACTTAATTTTAGTTACCCCATTTTCCACTCTGGTACGCTATGAATGCAAAAATATCCTTAAATCTTGACTGCTAATATTATAACAACAGTATAGCTGTTACACAGCAAAACATAAGAAAAACAGTTTTACTTAAATTTTGCTACCCTATTCCCTGCCAGGGGGCAATGTAAATGCAAGATGAAATTGTTATCTAAATTTAACTTGGGGTATTTGTTTAACATCAACATCAGTCGTTTTCTTGCCATCAAAAAAAAAAATAAATAATAATAATAATAATAATAATAAAAAAATAAAAAAAGACAAAAGGAATAATTTTAGATAAAAAATACGGTAATAACGTTAAGCTTACTTAACGATAAAAGTCTGTCTTTTTAAAATTTACAAATAATTATTTTTTACTTCTTAAAACCACAAAAAGAAATTGCATACGAACCATATATATATATATATATATATTACATGCCCGTGTGCAATGCTGACGTCATATTGATGATAAAAACTGTAAAATAAATTTTGGTTATTTGCAAATTTATTAACTCCTAAGTATCTGACGATTTTAATTTTTACACAGTCTTAAAACAATATAAATAGTTCAGTATTTCTTCCCGGCTAGTATTCCTTAACGAAATTAAAACTTCATCAACAAATAAATAAAAGGAAAACATAAATAAATCACAAAGTTAACACCTTTTTAATCTAATGGGCACATTTGTATGTAATTGATATTCATGCTTAAAAATCAGTATCGGTGAAATATGTTGCAATTTTTTCACTTCATAGTCACCTGCTTTCAGTATTTACTTTTATTAATGCTTCTTGTGTTACTAACAAATGTTTGAAAATATCAGTTTTATTTCCAGTATGACGCTATAGTCATCTTCTTTTTAATTTGTAAAAAAAAGTATTTCAAATTTTATTTTTCACGTGGAAATGATTTAACTGAAAATTAATATCTGTAGATAAATTATTATTCCGGCTTTTCAATTTTTTGCAACAATAGAAAAAAAAAACGTTAAATTTTATAGCAAAAATGTACATTGATTCTCAATGAAAAACGCGAAATTTGGAATTGTTAAGTTGGTTGGTTGGTTGTATTTATGACGGCCAATTATCTGCACGAGGGATATAGGCCCAGGGGGGAGTGCCCTTCGTGGGGGTCTTTCTAAGGGAACCTAACCCGTATTAACGCTTGGAAATCCAAGATTCGAAGAAAACCACGAAAACTCCGAACGATTAGGCCGACGGGCGCGATTGGGTTCAAACCCAGCACCTCCCGTCTACCAGCTTCGAGAGCAGAACCTCTCAGCCACTGGAATTGTTAAGAAAATATTTAAATAATATACATAAAGCTTGGGCTATGTTACTCTCTGCATTATAATTCACCCATATGCAAAGGCATTTTATCATCCGTTTTGACTCTGACGTCAGGCAAACATTTTTGTACTTTGAATTTATAATACCCTTAAAATTACAAAGAATAAAAAAATTGTGGCATCAGGGACAAAAAGGCGGGAAGAAAAAAATTTAAAAGTTATGAGCTCCATAAACTTTTCTATGTTAAATTAACATTGAGAAATGACACTGGAAATAAGTAAGTAAAGAAAAAAAAAATATATATATATAGGTATTGAAAAGGCAGCTAAACTTTTTTCTTTTTAAAAAGAATTGAACCATTGAAAGCTAATCATCCCCACTGAGAGGTAATAATGTTGTTATTTAATATTTTGAGAATTTCAGATATAAACTATATATTCTTATATTTACCCCGTATGCGTGTATGAATGGGTTTAACTCATTTTATAATGTTTTGGTTAGCATACACATACAAGTGTATAAAATCAGAGATTTCTAATACAAAACTTCCCCATTCCACATTAGTATTTTTAAATCCATGTACCCAAGATCTTGCAAAAATGATAGAACTTTATTTCTTTAGAAAAAAAAAAAAAAAAAGGATAGTATTACAATTACAAAATGTGGTTATTTAATTGTATTTTTCAATTTGTAATTCATAAAATTATTAAAATTAATCACATTTATCAGACTAAAAAAATACATACTTTTTTTTCTTATATTGTCACTAAACATATCTAATCTACCCTATATATATAAAATCCTAATGAAACGAATTTATGAAACAGATATATGAAACGGCTGAAATGAAACGGATTTATGTAACGATTCTTTAAAACGACTGATTAAACAACTGATTATGTTTCACGGCGATTTCTCCTAAAATATGGAATACTTTGCAATGAAGTTAACACCAAAAATCAGTACTGATCCGCAGATCTCAAAACTGGTATTAGAATTTTTAAATTCGAATTAGTTTTCGAAATATTAACTTTTTTCTAATTTTAAATACATTTTTCTAATGATGGCAACTCAAATTTTAATCATAACAGATATTTTTTTTTCATATTTCAGAAAAGGTTATTATTTTAAACTAATTTGGCGACCAGTTTGGCCTCCCTTAAATGTATGCTAAGAAATTATCATGCTAGTTTTATTCATAATTCAATTTACTTGAACAATCTTTCGCCAAATCGAAAGATTCTGACAGAGAAATCAATTTTGATGGTATTTTTATGTTAGCGAGACGCAGGTGATAATTCGCCAAACATTTTTCCCGTCGCATTTTTTTATATTTCATTAATTTCATTTAAAATATAATCCTTTCATTCATTTTATTTAAAATACACAACTTTCATTTAAAATTGATGGATTTCACTTCTTTCTTGCTTTTAAAACAAACAAAAAGAAAAAAATTAGGCACAGATGTTATCTACGCACCGCGGTTCCTAATTGGCGCCAAAATGGCATTATTGTGATTGACATGGTAACCCGACTATTGTTGTTTATTCAATAATAAATGTTTATTTAATAATAAATGTTTATTTACTTTTATTTCTTTTTTAAAATTGTATAAATTATTTTGTTCTATAGTTATTAATTTTTTTTTTTATATTTCCTTTAGAAAATAATAGAAAATAATTAAAAAATACGGTACTACTTAGTTATTCCGTCGACCAATTTCGCCAAATTATACAAATTGACATAATTTTCATTTTAAATAACGAAAGAACAAATAAATTAGTATAACATTAATAAATATACAAATAAAATGTCGAAATAAAAATCACTTGATGCCGTAAACACATGTAACTTGCTTAAAGTCAAGTAGATGTGACATTTATGATCAACCAGTATTGGCATTTAATCTTATAGTTTGGCGATAGATTTTTGGTCGACGGGATAACAAAGTAATACTAAAAATGCATATGTCACTGGTATTTGAAAACGAGGTTCTCGCCAAATTTTCGTAAACAGAAAAAAAAAAAAAAAAATGCCAAACCTGGGGTGCATATATGAGATCTGGCCAAATATTAAGGTTAGTTGGGGCAACTGGGACGCGATTTTACAATGTGACTCTGGAGCTTCTGACGATTCAGCTTCAAAAAGCTAATGTTCATTTCAATTAAAGTCTGAACTTCTGTAAATGTGTTCAGTTAGGTTCCCTCTATCAGACAGAAATGCTCAAAATTACATTTTAATATTTAAAAATATGCATATTTCATCTTTCTTTCCTCATGGGTCCAGTTGCCCCAAAAAATGGAGTAACTGGACCAGGGGTGTCTATGTTCCACACGCGTTTATATTTTTTCATATTGGATCAAAGGTCCTGTTTGAAAAAGTGTAAACAATTTAAAAAAATTTAAATCAGGCTTAGATCATGTAAATTATATGTCAATAAACAACGTTGTAAGGGAAACCTTTGCTGTCAGTGTGCCTAAAAAAAGCACTAAAAATGAAAATATCAGATTTATTTATACCAAAAATATAAAACTTAATTAAGTACTTATGTACTTTAGTATAGATAATAAGCATAAAAGTCACATGGGTATTTTAAGGAAAAAATAGCAAGGTAAATCTCTGAACAAAAGGCTACGTAAGTACTTTATCTTTATCCAGGGGTCGCATTATACAGGGAAAATTTTATTGTTCCTTAAAGAAAGGTACGATGAAGATATTATTTTCAAAATAGTGGTAGGGACGATAAAAGATTCCCTATAGCATAGCTGCCAACTTTTACGCTTTCCTCTTACCACTAAAATATTATAGTAAATGTTGTCTTATTTAATCGTCGAAATCTTATGATTAAACAAAATGAAAATCTCTATTAAATTTTAGTGGTAGCAAGAAAGCGTAAAAATTGGCAGCTATGCCTATAGAATGCGACCCCTGTGTATAATACAATTTCAAGGTCTGGCTATCTGGCTTTCAGGGGCAAGGTATTTGCATTCGTAAAATGTTCAAATGATTTAATGACACCAATATTTACAAGAGAATCTATCTGAAAACATGTAAAAGTGTATTTTTGCGTACTTAATAAAGGTTAAATTTTAATTATAAAATTCAGGTGCCAATTTGGCAATTAAAATTAAGTGATGCCATAACGGCGTCACCGCCTCTCAGGGGGTCAAGAAATTTGGTTTGTTACCACTCAATATGCTTTTTTTTTTAATTTCATTACGTTATTTTAATAAGGTATTCTATCATTTTCTTTATTGTGAGCAAAAACCAATGGAGAAATTTACTTCCCGTAGTAAGAGAAACACAAAAAAATTATTTATAACTATTGGGGTAACTGGATCCGGCATGGCCCAGTTACTCCAGATACATGTCCCAGTTACTCCATTCTTGAAACATTTATGGGGTAACTGGGACACCGGGCTTACATTTAAAACATGAAGTAAATATGTATAGATACCTAATAATATTAATGTAGTTATAAGTCTAATCTTTAAAAAAAAGATTGTTTAATAAAAGAACTTACAGTATTTTAATAAAAATCCGAGATAGTTCAACCAGTTTGACGTTGTTTTTAAAAAAATAAACGTAAATTTTTGACAACCTATCACAGCAAAGTGAGAGTTATGATTGAGCTGATACACGTTGTTTTAGGAAGTAGAGATAAAGGGGCACTGCTCACAAAAGCTAAAACTTAAAAAACACCAACAGTTTTTTATAAAATAGCCTATGGCCCAGTTACCTCGTGGTTCCAGTTACTCCAACAAACCTTACCACTCGAAAAAAAAAAAAAAATGCTAACTGGCGAGTTGAAAAAAAGCTATTGGCGAGATTTGCATCCGGCTAGCGTAACAGTACCAAGAATTCTTTGCGGCCATGGCAACTTTTATGTAGTTTTATTCGAAAAAAAAATTTTGATTTTTAATCAAAATGGAAAACTTACGGCTCCATATTGGCGCGATTTTTTTCTGACGCCAATGTTATATACGGAACAAGCACTTAACTGGCGCCAAAGTATCGTTAATTTGTTTGATATGGTAAGCCGGATGTTGTTGTTTATGCTGTTGATGCATTCCCCAAATTGCTGTCGAAAAATAATCGCGCCAATATGACATCTGTGCCAAACTTTCATATGAAAGGCGAAGAATTCAGACCGTATTTGTTTATGGCAGTTGATAACTTGAACTATTATAATATAGATGAAATGATGGCAAATAGAATAATACTTGGCGACTTATCACATGTGCCTGGCTAACATTAAAGTACCAAAATGGCACCTAGAGTATAAAAAGCGAAGTGGTCCGCCCGGAACTAATGATGATAGTCACATGACTTAGGCTATTGTTATAGAGATTGTTTTAAAATACTGGGAGACAAAGACTCTGTATACTTAATTCATTTTATTTTAGCTTCTTTTCAAATGTTTAACTGATCCTCTTTAATAAAAAACGAAAACAACCATTGGATGTCTTAACAGCAACTGATTCGCCCTTAAATTTTTGCAATCAAAGGGAATTGAATGGAAACCCGTTTACAGGGAGATCTGTGCAGCTTTTTTCAGTATAATTCAATCTTCTCTAACGTTTTTAAAACCCATCATATTAGCGTGTTTTTAGATTCTGCGGTGCCTGAACGGGGGTTGGCAAGCATAGCTTGCAGGGGGCAGGGCCCACTAGTTACTAATATATTTTCTCATGAAATAGTGCCCTTTTTTAGAACTAGCATCCTGTCCCTTTTTCTTTCTAAAATGAATACTACATTATCATTTTAGTAAGTAAAGCATAAAAATGTATAATATGTTGTAATGTAAAATCTGCAAAATTCTAAAATCCGCGCAACCTCTGGTCCCAAGCTGTGCGGATTTGAGGGAGTCTACTGTATTAATGTGTATAACGTTGTTGTATGATACTAATGAAACTACTATTTTGAAGTTTTTATAATTTCTGTAATTACTAATTACAATTTTATTAATTAAAGTGCAAAAACATGGATTATGTTAGCAATTAGAGTTTTAATTGTTTTGGAAACCTAAACTCTTGGTAGCTAATCAATATTTGAATGCTGGGGAAAAAAATCATAAAAACTAATTTAAATTAAAAAAATCTGATTTAAATTTTAAAAAATCCAATTTTTTTTTTATTTAAAAAAAAAATCCTGATTTTTTTTACACTTTACCTTCCATACAGTCTTAAGATTGTGCCGAATATATTTGGCAAAAAAATAGTGATTATCCGTAATATCAGCAATATCTTCCTTCATGAAAAACGCAGAGTTCTGTAATGTTATCGAAAATTACGTATTAAAGTACATACGGAATGATCTAAAACTAAAAAATTCAGTAATTTTGCTACATCTGAACTGAAAGTTTCATTGTTTATATCTCCAATGATGTGTGAATTTTAGGCGTTTTTGGATTTTAGAGTTGCAGATTTGAGGGAGTCTACTGTAATAATAAATTATTTATTAATCGTTATTTGGCATTTCTTGTTTTAAGTTTCAAATTTTTTGGTAGGGGAGAGGGGGGCACATGTGAACATGGGGCAGATGTGAACAGTACATATTTCGCTTAGTTAATTTGAAATAAAAAAATTCAAAAATTTATCAAGAGATGGTAGTACTGGTACCATCTTTTGGCTGAATTTTCAGAACAATAACCCATTTTGATTTCTGGTAGTTGCAATTTGTTTGTTTTAGAAGGCGTGAAGTAAAAAATTCTTCTAAATTATTGAAGTAAAAATTCATTCAAGAAATTTTTTTAAGTAGAATATCAGCATTGCATTCTATAGTGGCATTAATTAGGTAAGCCTACAAAAAGTTTTGTTTCCTTATTTCAATTAAAAATATATTTTTTTAATAAATTAGGCTGAAGTTGGTAGATGGGGCACTTGTGAACAGAACATACAGGGGCAGATGTGAACAGTTCACAAGTGTATTTTTTAAGTTAGTGAATGCATTTTTTTTTTTTTAAGTTTAAAATTTAATACCCTTGTCAAATATTGAGCTATAAATTCAATGTTTTTAGGATTGCTTCACAGTTTTAATTTACTGGAAGTTAGATAACAATTAAAAGTGACTCAAAAGGACTAGGTATATTAGTGTACAATTTTACGAATAATTTCTTGTATCTGTGTTGAAACATTTATTGATTTATTCACACAACTAGAAAGAGGGCACCTAATTAGTTTTTATCACAGTTTTTATTCACAAAAAATTATTTTTGTCTTATTTATGCATGTGTTCACATGTGCCCCAGGTATGTTCACAACTACTCCTCCACCGGGGCACATGTGAACAAATTTAGACAATTTTTAGAATGATGATATAAGTTAGAAATTCTTGATAAATGAATCCAAAAGTTTCACCAAAAGAGCAAACAAATTATAAATATTCATATAAATCAATTTTTGGTTCAATAGCTCATAACAATTTTGAGAAATAGTCAAATATGTAAAAATTGTTCACATGTGCCCCCCTTTCCCCTACTTGTTTTATTCTTGGCTTAGGTTAATCAAGGTTCTACAGTACAAGATGGCTGGGAGTAAATAATTTTTTTTAAGTAGGGGAGACTTGATCCCTAGGTCTAAAACCAGAGAAAAAAGTCTTTGAAACTGAAAACATTAATAAAGTGATTCCTTATCAACAGATCTAGCAACATAATTTCATTCATTCATTTTTAATTTTTTTTTAAGAAAGCAATCTCTGTTTTCTTACAATCAAACTTCTTTTTGAGTAGGTAGTTTGAGTTTCATATTTTTTGCTAAATAAAACTAAATTACTTAATTTCATTGATATAATATACAGTAGAAGATCTTTATAACGCAATTCTATATAACGCAATTCTCCATATAACGCACAACTTCTCAGATGTAAACAATGATTTTTGCAGTTAAAAAGCACCTGCACTTTCACATTGTAAAATATTGCTACTCTCTAGAGGACTAAATTTGATACATTAGTTCAACTTTATCTTCTAATTTAAGACATTTTTACTGAAAAAATGCTATTATTACAATAAACATTTTTGAAAATGTCTAATATAAGGGATGGTTATGTCAGTCATATTTGGATCATGTTTATAAAGTAAATTTAACAATGTCTGACCTATATTATGCAAAAATTTATAATTTGGATAACTCTTCGTAACAAGGAATGCAGTATAAAGATATTCTAATGTATTTAGATGTGTTTCAGGCATATTTGGCCATGTTTACAAGGTGAATTTAATGATGTGATCCATATAACGCAAAATTCTATATAATGCACAACCTTGCATTTTTAGGTTTGCGTTATAAAAATCTTCTACTGTACTAACATTCCTCACTGCTTAAATGTTGTTATTTAAATCCAACACAGTTTCTTTATTTTTGATTTAGCATTTTTTTCCACAAACATGCAAATTAGGGACACTTGATCCCTGTTGTATGGGGAGACTTGATCCTGGGGATCAAGTATCCCCAAACCAAAGTTAAGCTAAATTAATGTTAAATTTTATTAATCCCCTGCTTCTCATTGTGACATTTAGATATTATCCGTATTAGTTAGAATATGGTTGCCTTAATTTCAGATAGTTGACAAAGATACGAAGTTAATATGTGGCTGCTTATAATGGTTAGCAAACACATTGTAGATGAATGCACATGTGAGACATACGTCTAACTTGGTAAAATTTTTACAGCACTTCGTAAAGAATGTAAGATATTATAATCAAAACAGTAAAGGGCGATTCCGTGGAGAGTGTCACACGTAATGCAAGCTTTAATTTGCATTTATTCAATTATTTATTATATTTTAATGTTAATTCTGATTTTAGGTGGTATGGTAAATAAGTTATTAACATATTTTTTAGTTTAAATGTGTGTAAGTAAAACTCACAGAAATATATCATTTAATTTCATTACTCAAAATGTGCTTTTTTTCTACTTCAGAAAACCAACTTTTGTAAATTATTTAAAATAGTATAAAACATTTCAAGACTATTTTTTAATAGCTAAAGTAGTTGGTAATTGAACCAAAAAGAAAGAAAAGAAAAATATTTAAAATTTGAGATGTGACAAAGATCTTTGTAAAAATGTATCATAACTAAGGCCAATGTTATTTTACAGAAATTTAACAAGCCATTTCAAAAAGATTTTTTTTTCAAAATAAATAAACAATAAACTCATAATTAAGTAATAAATTCAAATGATAATAGTTCAGAGTACCTCTATGATATTTTTCATTTTGGTGAAGCGTTCTTAAAACATAAAAAGGACTGTGACCAGGAATTAACCCAGAAACCTGCTGACCAGGAATTACCCCAGGTGACCCTACTAATAAATTTCAAGAAAAATTAATATTTTATTAAATTATTATTAATCCTTTTAATCTTCAAATAAAAGTCATTAATAAAATTATATGTAATGCACTAAAATACACAAATCTAAGTTTGTTGATGGTTATCTTTTCTTTATTAGAGAGGGTTTTCTTTTTTGTAATCTTGCTTTCTTGTATTAATAAAATTAAACTTATTATTTTATTTTGAGGAATTTATTCTGTTAACTACTTTTACAATATACTTTTTATTTAGATATAAAAACGAATGATTTCGACAGACAACTTAAATATATACTCTCAAAACATACTACAAAAACATTAATATTGGTTTGGTTTTAAACTTCAAACCAAAACTTTCCATAACAACAGAAGTAAGATATAATGTAACTACAACTTTAACTTCTTCAAATCAAAAGCAAAACTGTTCTTATTTAAAAAGTTTGGACTCTATACTTCTAATAAATATTGCATTATAGTTGATAGCCAAGAAGATTTGGCGGATATATGTTTATATGTAAAGAAACATTTTACTGTTGTATTTTTTCGGTCAAAAAGTACCTAATATGACAAAATGTTGTTTTACTTGATAAAAACCCATTTTCCCCTCTAAAAAATGGGTTTTTTAAGCTAAAAAGTAAATCAGCAACCCTGGCTGTAACCCAGCTAAGGACCAACTTGTGGTACAGTAGACTCCCTCAAATCCGCACAGCTTGGGACCAGAGGTTGTGTGGATTTTAGAATTTTGCGGATTTCTGGTCATTGATTTGTTTACATTTTTGAAACATTAATTTCATTAATAGTTAAGCAAGGGAAATTATAATGAATGCTTACAAAAAAGTGAAACATTCAAATAAGTAAAATAATAAAATAATTTGTTAGTTTAAAAGTAAGTAATTAATAAAAATTTAGAAAAATATTAAATTATTATGAATGAAATCGATTAAATTCGATTCCAAAAGTCCTATGCTGCCATCTAGTGATAGCAAGGAGAACAGTGTTAATGCTATTATCAGTATATATAGCTTATTGCACTCACTGTAACTTTTTTCATTGTTATTTAGAGTCTTGAATGCTTTTCTTATACTGCTTTGTATGTTTAGAAATCAATTTGTCTATAATTTAAAAAAAAATTCCGCGAAAAATAATTTTAAAATAGCGTTCCGGTTCGTAGATTTTTCCATTTCGAACCCTGGAAGTTTGGATATAGATATGCTAATTTATATCAAAATCAAAAGTAATGTAAATTTATTTAGTAATAAACAAGCTGTAATAGCCAAAAGAGAATGATTAACAAAAAATGTAGTAAAAAAAAACACTGCGGTAGTCGCTGATTTCGGCGCCATCTTGAATTTTGTTCCTGCAACTTAACTGTAAATTTCATTGTTTACATCTGAAAAAATACGCGGATTTTAGGGTCGCGGATTTAAGGGAGTCTACTGTATTTTAACACTTGGTGTCACTAATTAATCTTCATTCTCCAACATCTTTACATAATTTCAGTCTAGAAATTAATTTATTTAAATGAAATTTAAATTATTCCATCACAAAATATAAGCATATTTGTATTAACATATGCTAAAACTAAAAAACCAACAAAAAGAAATAATAAATTTCTTTTTGAAGGAAACAAATTTCTGTTTTCTGTTTAACTATAGATAAGTATAGATTAGTGATAGTATTAGGACTCCAAATGAAACAAAAAATTCCTAGAACTAGGAAAAATTTTAATTCGTTTGGAGACCTAATACTGCTGTTAGAGATTTCGGAATAAATAAATTTTAATTATAATAGTCCTGTGCATAAAGTTTAGCACAGAAACAGTATTCCATGAATTAATCAAATATTTTATTCATCTTTCGATCAAGCAGTCTCAGAGACTGCATACAATAGCTGTGCAAGAATTTCTTTCAGAGCAGTTAAGAGTGTTGTGTAAAACCATGAAGCAATATATTGCAATGTATACTATAAATTTAAACATAATAGACAGAAAGTGTTTTTTAACAGTAATATGAAAATGGCATCCATTATGATATGGTATTTTCCTTCTTTCTTCAAGAATGTAAGTAACCAAATTGCCCCCAATGTGAAGAAATTTCATAAACGACTTGTAAAATTAAAATACAAAAATGGGATTCTTTTAAAAAATAGCGAGTGTAGGCACATCTAAAAATAAAGTGCTTTCATTTTAAAAAATCATTATCAAAATCGTTTAAGTAGAAAGCTCAGGCCAGATGACCAAAAAAACAGCCTTGTCTTTTAAATATATAGATTATAGCACTCGTGGGCTGCAATAGTGGCACAACTCAAAAAATCAGGTTCTGAGACTAATGGGTTTGAAGTTTTGCCTTGTAATGAAATGCAAAATTTACACGATTCATTGTTGAAATAAGTGTTAAGTGGTACTAAATGACTCCGTAAGGGTTCAATTAATAATAATGCCAAAAAAAAAGTACCCTCACACCCCGTGTTATATTGATGATAAATATGATTATATGATGATGCATTCAGATTATATCATATCATATATAAGGCAACAGCAGCACTTCTGCCATCTGTAGGTGAAATACTGAACAACAAGATGTGCCGCTGTTGCTGCTGGAAAGAATACTAATCTGCAATGCTGGAGAGTGCATTAACTTAAAATTCATATTTTTTTAGTTTTACCACTATTGCAGCCCACGAGCGATAGAATATTCCATGCTAAATGAACAAAAAATTTCAATATTCAACCTGACCATTTCAGATTTCAATGAAACTGTCATGGTTCATTCTTCCTGGTGATATAAAAGAGACTCTATTTTTATAAAAAAATTTTTATCACAAAATTTTCATATATAATTATTTATTTAAATTTTGAATCATCATCATTTTTTGGCTTCCATAAGGTATACTGCCCTAAAGTTTGCACCCAAAAAACTGTTCCTAAAGCTGACATCTTTAAAGAAGAACAAATATTTAAAGCATTACCAATTTTCTAAAACTATTTAGAATGTGTTTTTCTTTCTTCTTGAATGGCAGTACTTCTTAAATCCAAGATATCTTGGATTTGGAAAATTGGTAATGCTTTGAATATTTGTTTTATTTAAAGATGTCAGCTTTAAGAACTGTTTTTTGGGTGTCAGCTTTGGGGCACTTTACTACCTTAAATGTTTTCAAATTTAATTTCTCAAGTTCTATCAGGCATAGAGAAATTCGTAGGATCAGAAGTTATGAAATAAAAGCTAAAGATTATCATACAAATAATAAACAAATAACAAAATAAGCTAGCATTAGATTATCATTTGTATGGTAATTCTTTAGCTTTTATTTCATAACTCTTCATCCCACTGATATCCCGCTCTAAATTTTTCAGAATTTTAAGCTTATAATATTACAATTACAAAATACATATACATTTTATTCAAAAATTTTAAAAAACACTATCTAAAAAAATTTAAATTAAAAAAAACAAAATTAATTTTTCAGCCAAGCATAGTCAACTTGCATATCAAATTAAACCTTATCAAATTCTCTTTAAATCATACAACTCTCTACGTCGATAGAACTTGAGAAATTCAAAATTAAAAACATTTATGAAAGCCAAAAAATAATGATTTTTCTAAATTTAAATAATTATGAAAATTTATGTATAAAAATTTAATGAGATTAAAAAAAATTATAAAAATATACTCACATTTATATCATCAGGGAGAATGATCCCTGACATTTTCAATGAAATCAGAAATGGTCAGATTGAGATATTGGTTGATCTGGAGTGAAATGACCCTACAATTATTTTATATTGTTTTACTTTATCTATGATGATTTATTTCACTTATGTTAAATAAATAAGTTTAAAAAGGTATTTAAAAAGTTCATATTTCTTTCATAGATTTTTAACAATTATAAATTTACTGTGGACCGTAATTTAATTTCTGGGTTCGAGTGTACCCCGAAGAAAAGGGCTAGAAACATTGATCTACATATATTATAACGTTGAACATAGGCGTAACCAAAGGTGGTGCCCTGGCACCCCCCCCCCCCCTCCCCTGCTTGTGCACACTCAAGTACAATTATTTTAAAAAATCGAAATCTACAAAAGAAAAAAGAAGTGAAGGCAGAGTTCAATTAGTTTAGCAAATTAGTTTAGTTCAGAAAACTAACAGCCTAAGTTTTGAACTGTGATTAAAAAAAAAAAAAAAAAAAAAAAAAAGAATTAACCACACGCACTGGGCAGAGCTTTCAATGTTTCCCACAAGCATTAGGGTATTTGATTGACTTTTTGTGAGCGCTTGTGGGAAAAATCGAGAAACTGATTAGCTATAATCCATCGTGATGTTTTATGATGTTTGTAATGCTTGACGTCCATTACATGTCCTTTTTTTTTAAATTATGCTCTTTATCTTTTTTTAAAATTAGAATATTTACAAGAATCGTTTTAGTCACAGTAAGTCAAAAAGAAGGTTTTATAATCTCACTTTGACATCTTTTTTTTTTGTGGGAGATTTTTTTTTATCACTGTTCTTCCAATTGCATGTTTCTGCAATTTCATGAGAAATTAACGCAAGTTCTTGACGAGGATAGAAACAGAAATGGACGACAAGCATTTCTGACATCATTAAATGTCACGATGGATTATAGCTAATCAGCTTCTCGATTTTCCCCACAGGCATTCACCAAAAGCCAATCGAATACCCAGGGTTCGTTGATATATATCAATCGATATATATCTTGATATATATAAATCGATATATATCTTGATATATATCATGATATATATCCGATATTTATTTTGAAAATATCAAGATTTTTGATATTTTCATATTACTTCCATATTTATTTTCAAAATATCAAGATGTGTGCTATTTTCAATATTTTTCTATATTTGATATTTATTTTCAAAATATTACTGTGCAAGATATTTTTGATATTTTCAGTCAAAATAAGTGCAAATGAAATTTCTAACTGTGTTGTTCTGTAAATAAAGAATTTTTGTCTCTGATAGTGACTTTTTTAGCCGAAGAAGAAAACAAATATATTTTTCAAGCTTTATGTTTGATTTTTTTACTTTTAACTGTAGATTATGAGGGACATTATTAATTCAGAACAGACACTGAATAATAAACTGTCTAATTTAAATACTCAGTTATATAAATACAGCTTCATTAGAAAATAATCTCTTCTGGTATTGATTTAGTTCAGTTTAAACTGTACTGTATGTTAGGGAATAAAAAAATTTCAAAATTTTCAGTTAAAACAATATTATGTATTTAATATTTTGTTTTATAAATTTCTGATTTCTTGATGATACTGAATCCTATGCTTTATTTTATTTATTTATTTATTTTTTTATGTAAGTGCATAAAGCAAATTGTTTCGGTTTTCATGTTTTCAATTAGTTGATCTTCAATTTTATTCTAAGTAAAAAAAAAAAAGAAAACTGTGATTTTAGTATATTGTTTAAGTTTCCATGTTAACTGCAGTATGTTTTAGTTTATAATGTATATTATGCTTGAAAATATTTATTATCAGCAAAGTTCACTATTTTGAAAATATCAGATATATATCAAAATATCGGATATTTTTGATATTTTCGAAAATATCATGTTATTTACGAACCCTGCGAATACCGCAATATTTGTGGGAAACATTGCGAACTCCGCCCTATGCGTGTGGTCAATTATTTGTTTCTTTGATTTCACAGTCTAAAGTCTAGAAAGAAGCAAAAAAATTTGAAAGGGAATGTAGATGTGAAAAAGTAATTGTAAAATGCGATTAGCCGGGGTCAAAGGTGGGGGTGCACAGATCCTGCCTCTTTTGAAAATGAGAAATAATAGCACAGAAAATTAAAATTAATCTGAAGTTGGTTGGTTGGTTGAATTTTGTGTTTCGCGACCATATTTTGACATTTGTAAAAGGAATATGGTTGCAGTCTTTCAAGTCAATATAGTAATTTTTTTCATCTGAAAATTTTATGCGATTTTTGGAGTTTCTTCTCGTTTTGCAGAGTTCTTTTGAAACTAGGAAAAGGACCCGGTTTCAATCTTTTAGCCCAGTGCAGTAAATTTTGACGAAATTTACGATTTTATTCTGCGATCATTTCATGATATTTAGAAATTTTCCCAAAATCATTTGATGAAATTCACGTCTTTCAACACGATTTTTGGTCAAAATCTGCACTTTTCACTACTAACTTTTGACAAAGTTCGTGTTTTTCACTGCAATCCTTTGATGAAATTCGCATTTTCTTTCTGTGATCCTTTGACTAAATTCTCATTTTCACTGGGATTCTTTGACGAAATTTGTTTTTTTTTTTTGGCGACCTATTCACGAAACGGATTTTTTTACAGGGGTCATTTGTCAAAATTTGCGATAGTTTTGTGCAACTGATCGGGAAAATTCTAGATGTCTTTCCATACCAATTATCAAAATCCTCTATTCTTTTCTGCAACTTTTTGACAAAATTTGCAACATTTTCTCGTCAATCATTTATCGAAATTCATGATTTTTTTGCACAATCCTTAGCGAAATTCGAGATTTCTTTCTGCACTCTTTTATCAAAATTCACGATCGTTTGAAGAAATTCTCAAATTTTTCTGGGACCGAGTCACGAATTGATTTTGAGAAGTTCCACAAAAGAAATAAAAATCGCAGACATCAAAAAAAATTTTAAATACTCACTAAAGAATCACAGATCTGTGAAAGAATTTTGAGGGTGGAAATACTGCACAGCATTTTTTATTACGCGGGACTTACCTTTTCTGTGCACAAATTGCTCGATCCCGCACGCTATTTCAAACCCTGCCCCTCAAAGAAAATTTCATTACTAGTGGAGTTTTGCTGGTTGCTTTTTTTTAAACGAACATAGAATTAACGAAATCTAGGATTTGGGGGGGAGGGGGCATCCTTCAGCACCGTACCCCCGACCAAGCTACGACCACTTCCATCTCGAAACAAACAAATCCCGAATTATCGCGATTTTTTTTTTTTCGAGCCAAATTAAATTTTCAGCTTTCTTATAAGAACTGATTTGACATTCTTCCAATCTGAATTTAATCACGACAATTGCAAAAATTACCAGAGCTTTTTTCTGTTTCGAAAAAAGTCAAATCACCTCAAAGTACAAAAAACACTGCTAAAAATTGCATTAAAAATTCGGAAAAGATTAAAAAGCAGCAGGGAACGAAATTAACTAATTGGGTAAAATATTTAAACCGGATTCCTTTTAGGAACGCGAAAAAACCCCTAAAAATAGCATTAAAAATTTCTCACAAATTGCAAAATCCCTGTAAGAATCTCGAAAAAACTTTATTGAAAAGAAGACAAAGTTTACTGGATAAAATATATAAATTGGATTCTTTTTTACTAATTTGAAAAATTCGCGCGCGCATGTACACACATACACTCAGAGACAGACAAGCACCTATCTTTATTAATACAGTCGCATCATGATAATATAATTTTTAATCATCTTGGCAAAATTTAGTGTATTATCATGATCTGCTTTACATAATACATTGGACACATTCTGAGGTAAAAACATGAATTATTAATGAATATTGTAATTATTTATATGCACTTTCCTCCAAAATTTCTTGGGTCTCCCCCCCCCTCCCCCGGTGATTCCTAAGAAGTCGTGGAGTCACATTCTGAAAAAGTTTCACGGGTATGTAATGGTGTTGCAGCATGTGTTATCTGGGATTTACCATCTGGAAAAATTTCATCAACAAGACTTTAACACAGATAATGTTAGATCTCATGCAATGCCTCTCTGCCTATAGAAGTTTCCAACATGATTAAAGGCCTTTTTTAATCTTTATAAGAAGTTAGTGTGCCAAAAGGTTTTGCACCTGTGACTACACTTAGTCACTGTCTTATTTCACTGCTGCAAGGAGATTTACATATCTTTTTTTTTTTTAACCATTAAATTTAGCTTTGATGTTTTCAACACCTTCTCACACCCCCCTCACGAAAACAAAAATCGCTTTTGAGCTCGTTTTAAAAGAAATACCACGCAATTATGAATTCTAAGAGGAAAACCTGTCTAAAACGGAAATTCGATCGTTTTCATGGAGTTCCGTTTTGGCTGGTTTTACTATATAAGATATTGTTTGTATCCAACATATTCAGGTCTGGGCACCCCGTTCAAAAGGCTGGTTACGCCTATGTTGAAATCAATGTTTATAACTTATACTGGTACATTTTTAAGTCATAATTTTCTATTTTTTTTAATTTATATTTGTCCTGAAAAACAAAAATTATTTGAAACTCTACTTTAATAAAATATTACGTCCCTAATAACATCGATCCAGAAAGGCCACTAATCGGTGAACGTTGAAAATTTATAAGGAAATAATCTAACAAATGTTTGAAGTGAATGTAATGAAATAAATAATATAAAAAGTTACATAATTGTAAATGCAATTTACCTGCCAATAATTAAAGCTTAGAACTTAAGTTTGTACACACAGAAGCTACATCACAAAATCGATTAGAAGGAGTTGTATCGCATATGAGTCGTTCTTTTTCATCGATAGAAATTCATTTTCCAGACGATTCAACTCTAAAATCAAGCACTGTCCGCACGCCATCTGGTGGAGGATAAATGCGAGTTAAAATCTCGTGCACACATTTCATTATCCATTGTAAACTAATTAATAATGGTTATAATTTGGACAGTTTCATTTTTCTAATGACATTAGTGTTCTGTGCCATATGATAGGATAAAACTTATTCGAATTTAATAAATATCCCAAGACTTTTTATCGAGCTTATAATGTAACATCACATTTCAACTGCTGGGAACCATTCCTAATATATTGTATTTCTCTCTAATAGAAGTACTATATTAGTGTTGTTATTATTATATTTTTTTTCTTTATGAGATTTTAAATATAGGGGATGATTGATTATTAATTTTTTGTTCCTAGGAAGCACCAAATACGGTACTTTTTCTTTTATATAAAGGGTTTTAAGATTTCAAATTTTGTACATGGGATGGGATAATTTATGACTGATTATTTATTTGTCATTACAGACAATAAATAAAGCAGAAGATTTTTCTGTATAAATATTAAAATAAAATTTAAATACTTAACTTGGAGACAATTGTCTGTGGATTTTAAATTATTTGTAAGCTGGGGTAGATGGCAAAGGGGAAGAAGTGTAAATTATGGGATGTAATGGATAATTTAGATGATTATTTACTTAGTAAGCAATGACTCTGGCAAATTTTTGAAATAAAAGTTTCATAAATATTTCAAACTCTGTATGCTGGAACGGGAAGAGGAGGGAGTGGAGATTTCAAGGATAGGGTATAATTCATATGATTGATTATTTATTTTCACAAGAGAGCAATAAATAGAATAGAAAATTTTTAAATATAAAAATAAAGAATAAAAAATATTTTTAGCTCCTTTATATGCTGGAGGAAAATATGCTATAGAAAAAAAATTTAGCATAAATTTGGGAGGTTGGGCGAGTAATTTAGAAGATTGTTTATTTTTATGCTAAATGCCTTTAAATGCTATAGGAAAATAGGTAGCATAAATTTGGGAAACTGGATGAGTAATTTATAAGATTATTTATTTATTTTTATTTGTGAGCATAGAATGTTGCGGATTATTATTATTTTTTTTTATGAAGAATTTTAAATATTCGAAACTCTGCATGCTGCTGGGGCATAAAAGGGGAAGCAGAAATGTTGGGGGGTAGAGGGATAATTTATGAGATTGGTAATTTATTATCAGATTATCACTGGAGAGCAACGAATAGGAGAGGAGATTTCTTCATATAAAGGAAAATTATTTTTATTTTCTTTGTATGCTAGGGGGAAGAGTAAATTTAAGAGGGTGGGATGGAGGTAATTTACATTTTTATTTATTGTTATTAGTGATATATAAATACAGAAGATTATTTTTAAATCAAGAATTTTAAAGATATGAAACTCTGTACGAAGGGGGGAAGCAAGAATTTTGACAAATGATGATCATTTACACATTTGATAATTGATTTACTATCAATAGAAAACAACAAATTGGCCAGATTTTTTTTTTCTATAGAAAAAAAAAAATTCCGTTATTTTCTATTATAATTAATTTAATTGACTGCATTTGGAGAAATTAAAAGAAATTATTTTTGAAAACATAAAATAATTGACTATTTATTTTAATTGATTATACCTATAGAATTAAACAAATCAAAATTTAGTGAATTTTTAAATTTTAATTAGTCTATCAATTAATTAAAATTTATTCATATTATTTTATTTATATTTTTAAATTTTATTTTGCCAAAAGCATGGTTTTTATTTTCAACTTTAAAATACTTTTTTCAAAAATTCATCCATTTATTTTATTGTAAAAAATGATAATGTTTTACTTTGCTGTGTTATTACAGTTTTATAGCACAGATAGAGCTAATAATTTTGTGATATATGAACAATCACTAAATGATGCTATTTGATAATATTTTTTAAAAGAAACTGTCTTTACAGAAAAATCAAAAACTCTATTCGATTCTTTGCTAACAGAATAAAAATGTTTGCCAATTTCCTATTTATAAGAATTAAAACAACTTCATAAATATGTCAGAAAATACTGAGTTTGGATTTAAGAAAAAACTTAAGAAACATGATCCTGTCATCCAATCGAATAGCATTTTAATTTTTCAATTACAATTAATTTCTTCTGAGCGACACGCAATTCAGTTTATAAAATCATTTAACAATATATTTTTAAGATACTATGCCTTTTTGCTGAAGAAAGGAAAACTCTATTCTATTATAGTAACAGTAAGTTAATAACCAATTTTTCAAATTACCTTCTCCTCCTCAAAGTTTTCACTTCCATATTTTATATTTCTCCAATATACACAGGCTAGAATCCTTAAAACTCTATTTTCAAAACAATCTTCTGTTCTAAAATTTTATCCACTAATAACAATAATAAATCATTTTTCATCTAAATTACACACATTTCCTCTCGAATTTAAGCTTTTCCTTCTGCCGCTCTATATACGGTAGACTTCCTAAAATTTGCAAACGTAAAATTCCCACATCATCGCAGATGTAAACAATGAAACTCAGTTCAGATGTAGAGACAAAATTGCAGATATTTATTTATTTTTTTATCATTTCCTATGTATTTTAATATGTAATTCTTGTTAATATGACTGAACTCATACTTTTTCATGAAAGTAGTACAAATTTATTTCAGAAAAAATTCAAGATATTGCTGATATCACTGGTAATTGTAATCTTTTTATCAAATATATTTATGTATTATTAAGCTTTATTTGTTAAGTCTGACTAAACCTGAAATAAAACTTCCTTATTTTATGATTTTAATATGAATTAACAGAGTACCTTTATGAGACAAGTTTTTTCGAATAATTCAAGGAAAATGTATCTCATCTTTATTATGCATATTTAATTATACATTATTAATTATTTGACAATTATTAATATAATTATTTACTTTTAATAATTTAATCATTTTTAAAAATATTTAAATTTTTTACTTTACTTACTTATTTTAATATTTTACTTTATTGTAAGCATTCAATTCAATTGCATTATTACATTCAATTTTAATTAGGATACTTTAGTGAACCAGTTGCAAAAGTGAAAGCATCGAAATTAAGAAAAAAAAAATCTACAAACAAA
Source organism: Maratus speciosus (assembly GCA_963932465.1). NCBI lineage: Eukaryota > Metazoa > Arthropoda > Arachnida > Araneae > Salticidae > Maratus > Maratus speciosus. Next base: position 187,059,998 of record OZ010798.1, on the reverse strand, counting down.
ATCGAAGAAGTAAAAAGCGGTCTTTGTACAGATCGACCTCAGCTATAGCTGAGGTTGATGTATATATCCATTGTATCATCAATTATAGGTGAAAATTGGCGGTCGCCACTCGCCACATGGCGATTAAAGTTGTAAAAGTGGCGATTAAAAAATCGACCATCGATCGCCACCCTAGTCGCCACTCGCAAAGTGGCGATAAAAAATCTGTTATCGATCGCCAAGTGAAATATAGCTTTTTTCATAGAAACATGCGTCTCTACTTTGATTACATTTAATTAGTAAACTGGTTAATTCTTTTTTCTACTGGATGCAAGCAGATTGCAGTGATTTAGCTGTATTTTCAATATTTCGGCTTTTTGCCATTGCCCTTCAGTTGGATTATTTTTTCAAGAAGTACAGTTTTATTCAGCAAAATATGTTCATCAGCTTTGATTCCACATGCATTTCAAATAATTTCTTTTCTTTTTTTTTTTTTCCACCGGATGCAACCGTGTTTTAAGAACATTGCAGTATTTTCAATATTTTGACTCCTGCCACATGCTCACCAGTTAGATTATTTTTCTTGAAGAGATATTGTTTAATCCTGCGAAATACACTCACCAGCTTAGATTTCAGCTGTATGTAATTAATGTGTGTAGTATGTTAATAACACATTCACTTATTAAATAAAATACAAATAACATTTTATTGTGTTTTATTTGATTATTTTTTTATTGTATACACCTAACTGTTGGAATTTTGATTGTTATTTTTTATATAAAGAAAGTAATAGTAATTTCATTGATAATAGTGTTTATGAACATATACAAATAATCTAAAAATATATTCTAAAATAAATCAATATGATAATAGATTTTGTGGTTTTAAAGTGTAATTTTCTTGAATTTCGACTGCTTCCCTATTCTTATCATGAATAGTTGGCTGGTATAAAACTCTGATTTATAGAAAAATGCGTATATATACAACGATTATAGTTTATCTAGATGTCAAGAAAGTTTGAAACATTATAGTGGCCACTAACTTTAAAAAGTGGCCACTAATGAAACTGAGTCCACTGGCTACTAACTCAATTTCCCAGTTTTCACCTATATCATCAATGTATATATACATTGAAAAAAAAATCATTTAAAAATATTGAAATGCAAACAAGATATCTTAAAAAATTTCATCCATAGGATTAGCATTAGGGAACAGGTCTTTCCGTGTGACTGAAGTAGCCTCTTAATACATAAATGTAATGTGCCCTCCCCCTCATGCCAAAAAAGAACATCCCACGCGAAATTGTCCTCGAAACAAATGGCAACAGCCATTTACCCATAAATAATGTCTTCTTTAAATTTATGTTTAAAAAATAGGCTTAGTGGGTGTATTCATAGTAAAATTGTACCAAACTCTGAACACCAAATTTTGACATATTTGGCTTTTTCTATTAAATTTTACCTTGGTTATTAGAGATGGGCAACATCATTCCTTTTAAGGAATCGTTCTAGCCAGAATCGTTCACCGAAAGGAACGAGTTCATTGGAGTCGTTCCTTTCGGAATCGTTCTGAAAAAAGGAACGAATCCGAGAAAAGGAACGATTCCGAGAAAAAAGGAACGATCTGAGAAAAAAAGAACGATTTTGAAAAATAAAGGATTCCAAGGGGAAAAAAACACTTCCTAGATAAAGAGAACCACATGCAATCCATAATATTTTTTACTAATTTATTTTCTTATGTACCCATCCATTTTCTTAGGCATCCAGTCGCTTTAATTTTGTTATGTTTTGGACAGATGATTTTGTTTTTAAGAGTTCATTTCATTGATCAGTGTGTGCAATTAATTTGCAGTTATTTCTAACTTAATGATTTATGGTATAAAGCATAATTCCTCTTGGAAATTTAAGGGCGGTGCAAGGTCTATTCGATTTTCAGTGTAATCATTGGTTTCTCTTGAAAATATGTCGTCAAATGACCGTCCATTTATATTATTATTTTATACAGTGTGTCTTTACTCTCAACGATGTTCAGTGGCTAAGTCCTAAATCGTTAGTCATAGACCTATAGTTCCAATTACAAAAATGTTTTAAATAAGGTAAAAAATTATTCTGAAAGTCGTTTGGATCAATAAAAATATTTCTAAAAAAGTTACGAAATTTTTATACGGTCCTCCGCCCTATAAGAGATATTTAGTAAAAATTTCCTGTTCTCTTAAATGAAAGACAAAAAAAGTCCCATTCATCTAACACTAAAATTCATGAAGTTATACGAAACTTTGAAATGCAAGACTTATGTCACTTTTCTGCATCCGAATACACATGAGTTTAGCCATGCTTCTAGGGGTCGTAAACAAAGTGCTTAAAGTATTTGAAGGATTTATTTCATGTGTAGCTGCGCTTTGAAAGAAATCGTATTACGACAGATTTTTGTAAGGATTTGAAGCTGTTTCTTTTCATGATTTTTTTAACAAAAACTATGCTATTTTTATAAGCTTTTATTTAACCTATTAACCGCCAAAACTATAAGTAGGAATTTTCAAATTTCTTGTTGAAAGTCGTTTGTCACCACAAATTCAGAAAGGTAATTTCCGCTTTATTAAAATATCAAAATTTCTGCCAATAAATAAGGCAATTTTTTTAATTGTAAAATAATGGTGACAAAGTAATTAATGTAAGCATGAGCAATTATTTTGACCGTTGCGTGAACGCAACACCAGCGGGTAACGGGTTAACTTGAAACGATCGTATGTATGTCTTTCCAGTTCAAAATTTGTACTCGAAATTCAACTCACTTTAAAATATGCGATCGAGGTTAAATTTTACATATTGACGTAAATCAGATGACAATGTAATATTATTATGATTTTCAGTGCTTACCATAATGTACTTATTTTACAGGGTAACACGAAAAATTTCGGATAGATTACTGCCAACAAGTTTTCTAAAAAGTTTTAGATTAGATAACACAAGACTGCGATGGTTGTGTTTTTTTATTTTTAAAATTATGTATTTTTAAAATTATGATTTTTATGTATTTTTTAGCGCTGAATCCGAAAATTATCTTAATTTTTAACCATCATGTCAAAATTTTTCGCAAATAGTAAATTTCAAAAATAAAAAAATAGCTAATACTATAAAATAGAGTCGATGGTTGTATTTTTTAACTTTTACGACTGATTTGTATGTGCTTTTTAGCACTAAATGTAAAAATTAACTTCATATTTAACCATCATGTTAGACTTTTTTGTAAATGGTAAATTTCAAAGTTAAAAAATAGCGAAAATCTGATACTATAAAATGGATGTAAAACTTCTTTTATTCAATTTAATTTTATTTAATTCAAGAATTTACTCAATTTTTGGCTTATACTGGGATTCTTACAGCTAAACAGCTCGGGGATCCGATGATGTAGGAAAGGAAGAGGTTCAATTAAAACTTTGAACTTTTAAACTTTGAAATTTACGATTTGCGAAAAATCCTGACGTGATGGTTAAAAATGAAGGTCATTTTCGGATTCAATAGTAAAAAATACATAAAAATCAATTATCAAAAGTTAAAGAAATAACAATCACATCTATTTTATACTATCAGAATCAGATTTCCGAAAAATTTTCACTTTTTAGCTTTCAAATTTACGATTTGCAAAAAATATGTACTTTGTGATAAAAAATGAAGGCCATTTTTGGATTCAGTGTGTAAAGAATCGAGACTGTTGCTTTTCAACATTTTATTTAACGAAAATTCTATTATTTTTTTCCTGTTATATGTTTAGTACAAGCTGTATACTTTGCATTAATATTTCAGAATGATTATAGATTTCAAATTTATAATGCAATGTTAATTTTACTATCAACTATATTTCTTATATATCTGAAGATTATTTATATTTCTAGTAAATTTGTAAATGACCCCTATTTCGCAGCAAAAAATATGCTCCAAGTTGAAACAGCCATTACTTCGGTCAGTTTTAGTCGTAGAATAATAGGACTTTTATTTGTCTTACTTGTAAGTGTAATAGGAAAGTTTTACTAACTATAACTTGAAGGACCGAGGAATCGTATAAAAAATTAAATTTCATAATTTTTCAAGGAATGATTCTATTGACCCAAATCACTTTTTAAATACTTCTTTACCCCCATTTAAAACATTTTTGTAATCGGAACTATATGGCTATGACTAACGGTTTAGGAATTAGCCATTGGACATCGTTGAGAGTGAACATCCTGTATAGGAAATTTTATTATTGCTCTGATATTTGTCACCAGGGTCTAAGAATTTTTAGTCTCATAGATTCCTCTTCAAAATCTACCTCTAGGTAATCTTAATTTCATTTTTCATTCTGAATCTCATTTTTCATTTGGGTGGCCCTACTGGTTTGGATATGTAACTAGTTAAAGTAGATTACATTTTTGTTCCAGTGTCCGTACTTTCAATAACTTTATGCCCTTTATCGTCTTTCTCCTCAGCTCCCTAACTTTACGCACACAGGATATTTCGCATAATTCATCAACATTATTATCACCGCCTTCAGGATCTGGTTCAGAAGTGAAACACCCTATTCTATAGCAATAATCTTGTAGTGCAATTCAGTGATATATATCAATTTTAATGCATTTGAAATAGCTTAATGTCATTAAAATGCGTTGCAAACGATTTTTTCCCATTGACCATAATGTAATGAAATACTTTTGAGTGCCCCTGTAAATAAACTATTAATGCTACACTCTTCATATTGAATACCAAACATCCCATGGTAAACATCATTAACATATATCAATTGCATGGGAATCCGAGTATATTTACAGGAGTTAGGTATATTACACACTGAGACCACAGAACGACACAAAGCGCAACATGAAGTGCAAAAACCAGTCGAAACAAAGAACGAAGTTGTTGCAAACTTGTTTTAAACCAGTTTTTCTAGCGAATTCAAGCGACATGTCTTATGTGTGGCCTTAGTGTGTGACTTGCCTTAGAGCGTAAACAGACGGTCTGACGGACAGGCAAACCGCATTCATAAACACTAACTTTATTGGAAAGAGTTAAAAAGTAAAGCACGTTTTTGCACACTGTCTTTCCTGAGTGACTGATGTATGTCTTGTCTTTTACCCTAACATCGCTATTTGTGAACTGCTGTTAACTACGTAGAATTTCAATAAACTTACAACTCTTTTTGAATCTCCAATTTCACGAGAACCTACAGGAATTTCTCTAATTTCACACCCTCATCCGCCGTCACCCTCTCTCCACTTATATCATTCAGAACCTCAGTTCGGTGTGAGTGAATTGCAATGCTAATATGTTTGTTTGGATTGGGATCTTTGGAGCTTCATAACTCATGAAGCCATGGAACACTTGTGTTACACGAAAGGGTAGAAGTTCCTTCAGATGATTTGTAAACAGATTCATTAGCAGGGCTATGGCTAGTGATATTTATAAGATGATATTATATGCATTAATATTATAATATATATATATATATATATATAGTAATATATATGATTTCATTCATATATAGTACATATTATCTCCGCCAAAAGATATAGTGATTCACTAAACTTCAAAGTTCTATTTCTTTAAATTTAAAATTTGTTAACATTTTAACTGAAAAACGGTTTATTGGTTAAATTAAATTAAACAAATTAAAAGTATGTCCATTATTATTACAGAGTGTACTACTATATAAAGAACTATCCTTTTGACGATGTTTCGGCCGTTGAATGAAAGATATCTGTTGCAAACATGTTATAGATAATACCAACCTTAATTTTTTGAGAATTTGACTATTTTTTATTCGGAGTTAAACTTTTTATTGTCAAAACTATTTAAAATAGGTAAAACATTTTGTTAAATTCGAACTTTTCAGAAAACTTTATGTAATTTAAGAAAAAAAAGAAAATAAATAAATATATCTTCTAAGTGAAAAGAATAACAATAAGAAAGGAAAATACATAAAATTTAGTATCGTATTTGCAGTAAGTTTTACCTCAATAAAAACGGAAATTTGGTATTAGGCTTGAAACATTAAATTTAGTTTAGCATGAAGGGAGCCTCGATTTGATCGAAATTAAACTCAGATATGTATTATCCATCACCACAGTAACAGACATTAATCGTGGCATTGATTTCGGGATTTACGAGTATCAATAACGATCAAGAAATCTGAATTATTATAAGAAATTATTACGATAAACGATTTTTTTTTTTTTTTGCTTTTATTTTACGTTGAATTAAAACAAAGTCACAGTTATTTAAATTCTAATTATTTAGCAAGAAATAGAAGTAAAATAACAATTGAAAAAACTGTACAAAATCACAACGTGCATTCTTTGGAAACCAATAATTAAATTCGTATATTGTAAAACTTTTTAAATGCAATATTAACCTTCCGCATACCAGACCGGTGCAACAGACCGATAGATACATTCAAATTGATTTTTCACATTTTAAAAAATGAAAATTTTGTAAATATGTGACTTTTTCTGGAATGTTCTACTCAAAAGAATAGACCATCCCAGAAAAAACCCATATTTACAGAAATTTCAGTTTTTAAAATAAATTAGAAATATCATTATAAATGTACCTGTCGGTGCCATTGAACCCCTCTGGTAGGCGGAGAGTTAACATAAATCTATTAAACCGAAACAAGCATAAAATATGCAGCTTTATATATGTCGCAGTGTTGGAGAAAGTCCGATAATCTATATGTAGCACGTGATTTTTCTTTCCCGTTTTTATACTCAAAACGGCCATTAAGAGAGCGAACCGCGGTTAAATTATTTCAATCCCACCCACCACTGTTACTGTTATCTTATTATTATTATTAGACATTATGCTTTTTGAAATATTCATTATCTTGAGAAAGAAAGAAACGTTTTACAAAAATTCCTTGTTCTAACAGATTTTACTCTATGTAATAAACCTCAATGTAAGTTGATTAAAACAACAATCTTAGGGAGTTTCGAGATTTTTTTAATCATCTTCTTCAGGAGAGAAAAACAAGACGTCAAACTGTGGAAATAAAGTGGTACTCGAGCGCTCGTAGCTGGTCATATATTTATTTTGACAAAGAGGATTCTCAAATTGAAATTATGTTTGAGGAAAAAACATGAAATAGTGAAATATGCATGAAAGTGCGTAACTCTACAATTATTAAAATAATTGAAAATCAGTTATTATTATCCTATTAAAATGCAATTTTTATGGCCTAGTGATATATTTCTTACATTATTCAAAACTGTTTCTAGTCAGATTTAACAAAATATTTTCACTAGTAATTAAACAAGCATTTTCTTTGTTTTTCTTAAGGCTGTTCTTAAGTGATCTGCTCAACAAGCGTAAAACGTTTTGACACATTTACAAATTAATTTTTTAACGGAAAGATATAAAATTGAAATGTTTGACCATGGAAGCGATTTGGAATCGAACTGTGTTTTCCATCTTTTGATCAGTAAATTACCTATTTAGTTAAAAACGATTTTGATCACGTGACAAACATGTTTTTCACCCATTTTTGAGAAATTATGCCTCTTTTGCGCGGAAATTAGGTTCAAAACGCCCACTTTGACACTATTTTCTGAAAGGCCTATTGCGTTTGCAAAAAAACGGAAAAAACAGCTCGATTACATAGTTTCTGAACAACAACACCTGTTCGTTTCATGCATTTCCGAATAAAAATAAATTAAAACTTTTGTCACAAATTTATCCTTTTGGATTTGAGAACAGCCTTAAGAATTCATTTAGAAAAAATTCATTTCGTATGATACATTTACCAATTAGAAAATGTATTAGTGTACAGGGTCGTACTGGCATAACTGTTAGGGCGGTGGCAAAATTGATAAAAAGGGCGCCGATTGCCTTACAAAAAGGCCCAAATGCATATATATATAAGGTGTGTCCCAACGAAATAAAGTCACCCTAATTCTGTGCCGTAACTGGACACGAAACAAACAAATAAGAACAAGACAAATATATTAAGAAAGTCCATATACAAATACATAATACATAGTAACTCATTCCCTGCCCCACCTGGGCAGGAGAGAAAGATGAATGTGTAAAAAAAGAGGGGGAAAAGTGTCCCGCCGAAATAAAGCCACAGTCAATATTAGTATGTATTGGTAACTACCGACATTCGAGCTGCTGCAGGTCAACATTTTTATGATGTCAGGAAGTTGTCAAATACTTGTTCTGAGCCAGTCGGAATTTCTGCAGACTTTAGAAGGCTGAATTTTCTATTTCTCCTTCAGTATTGGAATGGGAATGAAAACCCACCTATCAAAGTTCGAAAAAGGACAAATAATAACTTTTAAGGAAAAAGGTCTTTCACATAGACTAATATCTAAGCAAATCAAACGATCTAAAACCGTAACAAACAATTTTGTAAATCAGGGAAATACGTACGGGTACAAAAAAAAAGTGGTGTACATGCAGAAAAATGACTTCCAGGCAGAAAAGAGAAGTTTTGCGTCGTCTTCATGAGGTGGTATTTCCCTAAAACAGTTGACAAACGAAGATAACATCCCTGTGACAGAATCAACCTTGAAACGAATTGAAAAACGTATAGGCATCTTGCAACACAAGAAAAGGAAACAGCTGCCCATGTTGAAAGTTATCCACATGCAATGGAAAGTCGAATAGGCCAAATATCATCGAACCTGGAAGGACCAGTGGCATTGTGTTATAGTCTCAGATGAGAAAAACATTAATTTGGATGGGCCAGACGACCTTGCTTTCTATTGGTATGACATGAGGAAAGAAGAGAAATTTTTTCCAAAAGACAGCAAAGTGGAGGCTCATTAACGGTGTGGGGAGGCATCGGTTATGGAGATAAACATAACCTGGCTTTTCTCTCAGGCCGCATGAAGCCGACCGATTACCAAGAAATGCTAGAAAACCATTTACTGTCATTTGCAAAGAGACTTTGTAGACTAAGTTGGATCTTCCAGGCGAAAAAGACCTCCATTCACGTTCAAAAATCCTCCTGGGAATGGTTTTTGGATAATCGGGTACATGTCATGGAATCACCTGTACATTTTTCCTGATCTCAATCCCCAAGAAAATGTATGAGGTATCCTCAGTAGGGCTGTATATGTCAATAACAGACAGTTTCAGTCTGTGACAAAATTGAAGGTCGTCATCATTGAAGCGTGGGAGAATATTGATGCTATTTTCTTCCAAGGATTGGTAAATGGTATGCCACATCGTACATTCCACGTCATATATAACCATGGCGGATATATTGTCTATTAACAGTAGTGGCTTTATTTCGGCGGGACACTTCCCCCCCCCCCCCTCCTTTTTTTACAAATACATTTTTTTCCTGCCCAAGTAAGGCAGGGAGTGAGTTACTCCTTGTAAATATGTATTTGTATATATATTTTCTTAATATATTTGTTTCGTTCTTATTGGTTTTTTTCGTGCCCAATTACAGTACACAATCACGGTGGCTTTATTTCGGTGGGACACACCTTATATACACTTACAGTGAAACCTCCCTGTGCGACCACCTCCCCGAACGATCATTTTTGCATAGAACAAAATTTATTCCCATAGGCTCAATACTAATTTTACCTCCCTGTCAGAGACCATCCCAGTTGAACTCCCTCCATGAGCGACCCATTTCTTTGAAGAAAACGAAACAAATTCCGTTTTTTCCTGGTCGCCTGAAGAAGGTTTTATTAGAAAAATAATTCCGGAGAGCGCATTAGTCGTCAAACTTCTAAACTAAGTTTAGATTTTTTTTATTCCGGTAACTTTTAAGTGTTTAAACTCCTGTGTGCCTTTTTAGACAATGAATTTAACTCTGGTGACAAATTAAGGATGACGGTCAATACACTTCCCTGCCAAATTCTGTCAGGAAACTCTCAAGGAAATAGATAAATGAATGAAATCCTCATTATTTGTTGGCATCAAAAAAAAAAAAAAAAAATGCATTTATTTACTGAACTTAGAAAGGATTTCGAAATAAAAGTTATAAAAGATAAAACCGTAAAATCAAAGCAAACGTCAACGTATTCATTTTTTACACTCTGCAGTAATTAACTTATAAAAGTTTAAGTATCAAAACATAAGTTAATTGCATATTTTTTTTTCCTAATGTGAAAAATAAATTTTAGTAACATTGTTACCTTTTTTCAACAATTAAAATCTAGATTTAAACATGACCTCCCTTAAGAGACCACCTCTTGGAGCGACCAATTTTTATTGGAACACACACACACACATACATACTATACAAATTATGTATAAAAAAATACTTTAAAAATATATACGACTATTTTGTTATAGCGAAAACTTTATTCCTAAAATAATTATGACAACCAAATTAGTATTTTATACTATAGAAATGTAATTTACACAAAAATAGTTCCCCGCAAAACATTGCACTTCTGATGTTAGACCAGTGTTGCCAACTTAGAGGTATTTTTTTTCCACCACACTTTTCTAAAAAAGCTATCTCTATTTTCGAAATCTGCTCACCTTATCTAATGAGTTAATTCAAACTTTACCCCGAATATCCGAATAACAATCTCCATACAATTATCTCCAAATGGAAAATAAAATATTAAAATAAAACAAACAAAAACAATTTCGTTGGGTCAAAACTCAAAAGTGCAAAACATTATTTTATACAATTGAATAACATTTTATATAATACAATCTCTAGGATACAAATACTATTTATGGTGTAAAAAATTTCAGAAAATTAATTTTGGTTTAGGGCAAGAATGACGTCTATTTTACGTGAATTATTTTAAAAAATTGTTTTATTTCTTTATTTTTTCAACATTAAAAAATTATCATAGAGAAGCATTTGGTTTGAATCCCGCTATTTAAACAGTTTAAATAAATATATATATCTATATAGTCTGAAATTGCATGAAAGAAAATATTCTTTAACATTATTACTACAGGTTTCGTTATTATTCACTTTAGTTCGTAGGTAGCAATAGTGATGGGCGATTCTCGAAAATTCGACAATCGAAAAAAATCGTCATCGTAAAAAATCACAATCGATACAGCCATCGATTAATTCCTAGAATATACAAACGAGATGTTTTACAATCGATTATAACGAGAGAGGTTAAAAACAATTGTTGGAAAACTTAGCTATTATTCTGGCCGAAAATTTCATAATAGTGATAGGGCTTGATCGATAATTCTGCTATCGCAATTATTTGCTCCCGATTTAGGTATAAGGGGTTACTTCAGTCAAGCGAAAAGACCTGCTCGCTAATACTAATCTTATGGAAGAAATTTATAAAGATATCTCATTTAAATTTCAGTATTTTAAAATGATTTTCTTTGCATTGGAATAAATTCCCCTTTCTTCTTTATGAAACTGCAATGTCCAAATCGCGTAACTATGGCGCATTTGATGAATCAAATAACCTTTCTACTTTTTAGATAACTCCAAAAGGTTTGATACAGTTTAAAGTTCCCCTAAATGTCAAATAATGTGGAATTTCCCCATTGATCGAAAACAAAAGTTTCTTTCGAAAAACGTAAGGATAGTAAAGATACCTGCCAAGAGGGAACCTGTCTAACACGGAAACTGTTTTTCAGTACCTAGCGATTCCAACATGACTCTGTAAGTCTGTATCGAAATCCAAAGTAGCTATTTTATGACTCATTTAAAAACTCATTTTTTATTTTAGACGCATTAGCTAGAATCGATTAGCATTTCCCTCTTTTCGATAAAGGCAAAAGGTTTGATACAAATTAAAGTTCCCTAAACGTCTAAAGTGTATCAAATGCTGTGGAATTTCTCCGTTTATCAAAAACAAGACAGCTTTATCGAAAAACGGAAGGATAACCAAACATATATAACTGCTGAGAGGGAACCTGCCTAACACGGAAATTGTTTTCCAGTGCCTAGCGATTCCAACATGATTCTTCAAGTCTGTATCGAAATCCAAAGTAGCTAGTTTCTGACACATTAACTAGCTCATTTTTTATTTTAGGCGCATTAGCTAGAATCGATTAGCATTTCTTCTTTTCGATAAAGGCAAAAGGTTTGATACAAGTTAAAGTGCCCTAAATGTCTAAAGTGTATCAAATGCTGTGGAATTTCTCCGTTTATCAAAAACAAGACAGCTTTATCGAAAAACGGAAGGATAACCAGACATATATAACTGCTAAGAGGGAGCCTGTCTCATACGGAAATTGTTTTCCAGTGCCTAGCGATTCCAACATGACTCTTCAAGTCTGTATCGAAATCCGAAGTAGTTAGTTTTTGACACATTTACTAGCTCATTTTTTATTTTAGGCGCATTAGCTAGAATCGATTAGCATTTTCTTCTTTTCGATAAAGGCAGAAGGTTTGATACAAGTTAAAGTTCCCTAAATGTCTAAAGTGTGTCTAATGATGTTGAATTTCTCCGTTTATCGAAGACAAAGGAACGTTATCGAAAAATAGAAAGGTAAACAGACAAATATATCCGCTAATAGGGAATTCTATAACTAAAATAAAACTTCAATGAACTTCATTTTTGGTATTTTGGATAATTTTAATCTTCCAATCCTTACCAACGTGGTATTAGATGATGGGTCTGGAAAAGGTAGAAAAAACGCCCCCCCCCCCCTCCCCCGAAGCGGCATTAGGCCCCAAATTGACAGTAGGGCAGACCAAGGATGAAAGTTAACTTCATGTAAGAGATGACTATAGGGAAATTGAGAATGGTAAAAAAAAACCAAACCATTGAATAAGAAAAAATTTGAAGAAAAAGAAAAATGGTAAAAGAACAAGTGAAGCGTGTGATTAGAGCCAGACAAATGGAGAGGGGACCGATGGGCCACAGCTGGTCCAGAATGAATGCCCGAGTTGTCAGAATGTGTCAAGAACTTGGAGAATAGTATCTACAATGAAGAAAAATAATGAGACAAAATATTATGAAAAACAGATGAAAAATACCAATAGCCTGAGGCTAAAAGTAAAATGTTTCACTGGGCGGCGTCCCCTGGTGGTAGTAAAAATAAAATTGATACGAAAAGATAGGGAAGAGTGAAAAGACTTTATTTTGTGAATTTTATAATTTTTGCACAAACAGTATACTAAAGGCTTGAAGAAACAAAACTTTAAAGCGCCCTCTTGAGGCGAAGAAGGGAGTTAAAATTAAGAAACATATGTCCATATTCTTTATTCGATTTTAGACACAATTTTATGTTAGTCTTATAATTTTCCTATGAGTGGAAGATACCGTACCAGAGTACAAAAAAAAAAAAAAAAACCGCCGCTAAGTATATTCCTTTAGAACATTTTAAGCCCAGAGGTCTAAAATTAACGGTGGATTGACAAAAGAAAGGCAGATTTAGAAAGGTTGTGAGATTACCCTTATTTTAATACGTTACATGAGTGGGGTAAAATAATTTTGAAAAATCCTCTTCCCTGAGGCGCGACACTTAAAATCTTGAAAACACATAATTTGCAGTGCAATTTTGTTTTAACAATAGCATTCTAATATTAAGAGATATGGGACAGATTAGGAGGGCTAAAATAAGAGAAACATTGAAAATCAAAGACAAACTGGCGCCAAATTCACTAGAAAACTTCTATATCAACAACTGAAACCCGAACTGATGCTTGAGGGTCCTGTCCCTGCCGGCGAAGACACTCACGAGCTAATGTTAATCCTATGGGGAGGGATTTTTCTAATATCTTGTTTGCATTTCGACATTTTTAAATAATTTTTTTTGCATTGAATAGCCGAGGTCCATCTCTACAGCGCACCTTTTTCACTTTTTCGATTTTGGTCACAGATATTTTTAATAAAGTTACTTTCACTTTCAAAACCAGTTCTGAAAATGAAAGTGTCATTCTAATAATGTCTTGCAAATAGCGGTTGAAGAAAAAATCATCTTAGTAAGGGTGTACTCAAATCCAAACTGCTTATTTTCTGACTCATTTTACAATTCATTTTTGCTCTCAAAGGCTTCCAATTGGTACGTTTTCTTACTCAGAAACTATATAATGTACCGTAATGGTTGATTTTTTGATAGAGGCAGAATATATTTTTAAAAATGCTGTTAAAGTGGGCATTTTGAACCGAATTTCCCGAAGCGGATTGTGTTGGAAAAATCATTGTATTAAGGATGCACTCAAATCCAAACTGCTTATTTTCTGACTCATTTTTAAATTAATTTTTGCTCTCAAACGAATTTAATTGGTAGATTCGTTTATTCAGAAACTATATAATTTATCGTAATGATCGATTTTTTGATAGAGGCGGAATATATTTCAAAAAATGATGACAAAGTGGGCATTTTGAACGGAATTTCCCGGAGCGATTGTGTTAGAAACGAAAAATATTGTCCTTCTAAGAAAATAATTTTTTATATATCAAGTTTTAATTAATTGAACGAAAAATAAAAATACAGGTCGCTTATAAATCTCTTCAAAAATCGCGTCAGCAAGTTTCATATTTTTTTTATTAAAAATGAATCTGGAGTTATGCCAGAAAATTTCGAGTTGTTGAGCATGGAAAAGTATTTTTTTGAATACCACCCTAACATGATTCTGCTAAAACTAGCCATTATATAAAAATGAAATAAAAACTTGTCAAAAGCGGCCAGACAAAATTGTTAAAGTGGGTTTATCTCTAATCATGATTTAGTTTTTGTTTGTGAAATTAGTATACCTGACTTCGAAATCTACCTCCGCCTGTAGGCCGGGCCGGCAGGGATTTTTTATTTTTTCGCAACAGTTATAAAGAGAAAATAAAGAAATACATTAGACAAATTTTGAAGATTTCACAAAAATCCAAACTAATAAACACCCGGCCCGGCCGCGGGCCGAGATTGGGCCGCGCATCTATTTTCATTCACGGCAATCGGGCCGGGCCTAGCCTACTCTTTACGGGCCGGGCCTTACTTTTTCCCTGAAGTTTCGGGTCGGGCCGGCCCTAACTTATTTTGTCTGCACACACCCGGGTACTGGTTTCATTCCTAATCTTCATGGCCCAAAATTTTCATTCCTAGTTTTCACCCAGCCCGTATGAAAATCATTGTCTCGGCGTGGCCTGGCCCGTTCAAATGTCAGTAAAATTAGGCTTGGCACAAATTTTTTGTCAAAAAATGCATACATTTTTAAATCGCCATTATCCTACAATTAAACATTCAAATTCATTCTTTTTAAAGAGTAGTAGTAGTAGCCTTCACTTATTAAAATACAGTTAAATTAAAATATAGTAAAACGTGTGAAAAAGAACCTGTCTATGACGGACTCTCGTTTTAAACTGAAAAACGTGTTGATCCATGCAAAATTAATATACTACTACGTAAGAAAATAATATGTAATGCATTTACACTTGCTAAGAAGGGAACTTGTGTATAACGCATTTCTTTTTCCTTTTCTATGCAATTCAGTCTTAGTTATTACTGTATAGCATTTTTCAGATATTTAACGCTTCAATACATGGAATATGGATTAACAATATTAATGATAACTGAAACATTTACATACAAGAAATAGAGATTCATTAAAAAAATAAATATCGCACCCTGCGGCACTTCTATAAAAATGAAGATTATAAACATGAAAAGAAAAGTTAAGATAAATATTTTTGGCTTGAACTCCTCGTACGAGACAAATTTTTAACCAAATCGACGTAAAAATCAATGTTTTGTAGAAATTCACTCGGGCCGTGGCGGGATCGGGCCGAGATTTTAACTTTTATACCGGGCTGGGCCGGGCCAATAACTTTTGCTACGGGCCGGGCCGGGCTCGGGCCGAACTTTTAACTTTTTTACCGGGCCGGGCCAATATTTTTTTTTGTACGGGCCGGGCCGAATTTTTTTTTCTCTGAGTCAGGCCGGGCCCGGGCCTGGAAATGTCGGCCCGTGCAGACCTCTACTACAAGTCTTTTCTTTTATGTACAATTTGAACGAATATTCAGTTTCATTTTTATTTTCAGCCCAAAATCTTAGTTTCGGCGAAAGTACTGGCGAATATTCGATATTACTATAACTGCCCTTCCCTAGCCTGCCCCAAACGGCACTCCCATCTATTGAGCCGCACATAGTATGTATTCACATACAAGGGGATAAATTTAGAAGGTATTACTAATCGTTATTTTTAAATTAAATTATTTTTTAATAATTTTTTATGTTTATAGCACCTTATATTGAATTATTTTTGTTTCAATCAAATTATTTTTTAATTAATAATTATGTACTGTTTCTACTCAAAACATTATTCAGATAACATGCATATATGTATGTTTATGTTAATTACTTTGAATTTATTTTTAAAACAGTTTCGCTTTCGTTTTCGGTCGAAACTAGGAAGGTAAACGAAATTCGGTTTCTGTCGAACACTATTTTTATGTTTGTAAATGAGCAGAATTTTTCGCATTATTTAACGTTAAAAAATATTTCTTTGAGAACGTTTTAAGGATTTACCACGTAATCATAACTTATAAATTTCAGAAAATCGAGTTTTATTTTAGCGGCTTTATCCACGGAAAACTTCTTTATGTGGCCAAAATCTGGAATAGACGATTCTATGTTAGTAAAAAAAAAAAAATACAATAAGCATTATATTATAATTATAACATAAAATTTAAACTAATAAAAATTTTCTCAAAATTGCATTTTTAAATTGTTGACTACGACACGATTACTTTAATAATAATGAATTGTTTTACTTTTGTCAGCTTTTTTTCTTATATAATTATGCAGTGCATTAAGGACTTTTTTTTTATCATCATAAATCAGTATTTTTCTACGATAAAAGTTGAATACCCTCTTCAAATAATCAGCATTAAAAAAAAAATTAAAAAAAAAAAAAAAAAAAACTTTTCGTAATTTCCACTCATTGTCCCGTCTAGTCACTAAAATAAGTCATATTTAATTAAAAATTACTGTATATTTTAATTTCAGATAAGCTAAATTTAAACTACAATGTTCGCCGCAACTCACACGCACAAAAAACGCACCAGAAAAGAGGCAATAATTTCAAATATATTTACATTTTTCAAAAGTAATATGTATCAAAATTATATTTAAGCATTGTATTACAAAATAAAAAACAAAGTCAAAGAAAATAGAAATACTTGAGGGGGCTCGTCACTCAACTTCCAAATTCTCCTCCGTAATGCTAAGTCTATAAACTTTTGATGCATTCGTATATTTAAAATATCTTCTCGGAAAATTCACATTTTTAACATCTTTTTTTCTGTGAATTCTTCTTAAAATTTTAACACTTGACACACTCGTAAGATTTTAACACTTCATATAAAATTAAGTCTATACCTTAGAAATATCTTGAGAACTAAGAAAAAAAAAGAAACTTTTAGGAAGTGTACACGAAAAATAGAAGTTAAAAATATTAATTTCCCGAGGAGATATTTCAAATATATGAATCTATCCAATGTCCATAGACTTTACATTAGTGAGGAGAAATCGGAAGCTGGGTGACCAACCCCATTAATTGCTTAATGTGAAAAAAAAATTAAAAGAAGAAGAAGAATCTTGTGTCGTGCGTTAATTAGTATTTCATGGGAAAATACCTCCAGCAGAAAGATATTGAGCACCAGAAATCTCAGAATACAGTATAATCAATAAAAAGTGTCACATCTGGTATTACTACAGAAACCATTGGGTGTCTATAGAACCCATTATCTAGTTAACTCGAAACCCCGCAGAAATGGTAATTTGTCTTCTTAGGAACAAGATCCCATCCCACGTTATTGACTAACAGCATTGAAAACTGAACACAAACTGCACTTCTCTTTACTTATATTCACCCATTCTTTTGTAAAACATCTTTTACAGTTTTAGTGGTTTGTCTGTTTATTTTCATTACATGTGTATTTTTCAATTTATAAATCGAGGTAGTGTTTGAAGTTTAAAGCGGTTAAGCAGATCCGGTTTAAAAAAAACGTTTTTAGATATTGGCATTTTCGGATGCTAAAAGTATAATCGAATTTTTAAATATATATGAAAAATTAACGTTTTCTTCTTTCGAAAGCAAAATTTACATAAGTTTCCATTGCAAAATCTTGTGAAGAATTAGTCTTGACGGTCTAACACTTATATTATCATTAGGAAACTATGGAATGCTCCACTTTAGTAGAACAAGAGTATCAATTTATGTGTCTGTATGTAAGTATGTGTGTGCGTGTCTGTGGGGGGAGGGGGGGGAGGTTGCTATTACAAAAACACGATAATAGTTTTTTGAAAGTTATTTTTACAGAGGCACTTGAAAAGTCTGACCAAGTGACCAAGGGCACCATGATTACAAAAACACGATATTAGTTTTTTAGAAGTTATTTTTACAGAGGCGCTTAAAAAATCTGACCAAGAATAGCGTGATGACAAAAGCACGATAGTAATTTTTTGAAAGTTATTTATACAGAGGCGTTGAAAAAAAATTTGACCAAGGGCGCCATGACTACTAAAACAAGATATTAGTTTTTAGAAATTTATTTTTGCACAGGTGCTGAAAAAAAAATTGACCAAGGGCGTCATGATTACAAAAACACAATGTTAGTTTTTTGAAAGTTATTTTTACAGAGGCGCTGAAGAAATCTGACCAAGGGCACCACCATAATTTCAAAAACACGATTTAGTTTTTTGAAATTTATTTTTACAGAAGTGCTGAAAAAAAATCTGACCAAGGGCGCCATGATTACAAAAACACGATAATAGCTTTTTGAAACGCATCTTTAAGGAGGCGCTGAAAAATATCTGACCAAGGGCGCATGATTAGAAAAACACGATAATAGCTTTTTGAAAGGCATTTTTACAGAGGCGCTGAAAAAATCTGACCAAGGACGCCTTGATTACAAAAACACGATATAGTTTTCTGAAAAGCAGTTTTACAGAGGCGCTGAAAGAAATCTGACCAAGGGCGCATGATTAGAAAAACACGATAATAGCTTTTTGAAAGGCATTTTTACAGAGGCGCTGAAAAATATCTGACCAAGGGCGCCATGATTACAAAAACACGATATAGTTTTCTGAAAAGCAGTTTTACAGAGGCGCTGAAAAAAATCTGACCAAGGGCGCATGATTAGAAAAACACGATAATAGTTTTTTGAAAGGCATTTTTACAGAGGCGCTGAAAAATATCTGACCAAGGGCGCCATGATTACAAAAACACGATATAGTTTTCTGAAAAGCAGTTTTACAGAGGGGCTGAAAAAAATCTGACCAAGGGCGCATGATTAGAAAAACACGATAATAGCTTTTTGAAAGGCATTTTTACAGAGGCGCTGAAAAATATCTGACCAAGGGCGCCATGATTAGAAAAACACGATGTTAGTTTTTTGAAAGTTATTTTTACAGAGGCGCTGAAGAAATCTGACCAAGGGCACCATAATTTCAAAAACACGATTTAGTTTTTTGAAATTTATTTTTACAGAGTTGCCGAAAAAAAATCTGACCAAGGGCGTCATGATTACAAAAACACGATAATAGCTTTTTGAAACGCATCTTTACAGAGGCGCTGAAAAATATCTGACCAAGGGCGCCATGATTACAAAAACACGATATTAGTTATTTTTTTACCTTATTTTAACAGAGGCGCTGAAAAAATCTGACCAAGGACGCCATGATTACAAAAACACGATATAGTTTTCTGAAAAGCCGGTTTACAGAGGCGCTGAAAAAAATCTGATCAAGGGCACATGATTAGAAAAAACACGATAATAGCTTTTTGAAAGGCATTTTTACAGAGGCGCTGAAAAATATCTGACCAAGGGCGCATGATTAGAAAAACACGATAATAACTTTTTGAAAGGCATTTTTAAAGAGGCACTGAAAAATATCTGACCAAGGGCGCCATGATTACAAAAACACGATATTAGTTTTTTGAAAGTTATTTTTACAGAAACGCTTTAAAAAATCAGAACAAGGGCGTCATGATTACCAAAGCCGCCTCTGACAATGGGACCAAATGAAATAAAAATAAAAATATGCTGTCTTAAATTGTCATTCCCTTTTTATTCTTGTCTTTTGTACTTTTACAAAAAGCAGAAATATCAAACTACCGATCAGCAACCCCGGGCGCTTAATATTTGACAGAAAACATGCTAAATACGTTATTAATACTAATATTAATTTATGTGGAAGTTACTATTCTTCGGGGTACTGAATAAAATCTGGACCAGGGCGCCATGACTATCAAATTCTCTGCCAATGAATCCATTTAAAATGAGAATATGTTTCTTATACAGTGTTTCGTCGCTTATACTTGCACAAAAGACAGAAATACAAAAATACCTGACAACACCAGGGTCGCTAAATACTTAGACGCGGAAAATATGCAAACATATTAGACGCAGACTTATTAGAAGCATTCTTAGAGCAGAACTTATTTAGGCGTATATCTAAATAAGTTAATACTTAATATTATTTTTCTTAGAATTTATCTTTAGTACAAGCTTTGAAACAAATTCTGGTCCAGGATACCATGTGTAATAATGGCATATCTGATTTTCGATAACTTCTGTTATCTCGAAATTGGGTTATCTAATTGTCTTTGATCACACATAGTTTGCTTATGCTATACTTTAAAAAATAAAAGGCATTACTTTTTAATTTTCCAAATGAAAATTTTTGAAAATTTTATGCCTTTCAGAATACACAACTTTAAGCGTGCTTAAGGAAAAAAAAAAAAAAAAGACGATGGGCGCACCGGGCATTTGCCTCGTTGCCCGGTGGGCCAGTACGACCCTGTTAGTGTATTAAAGTACACATGGTGTTCCATTACCCTCGGGGTCCAGGTACTCAATCGGTAAAGCACGTAAAGTTTCTGGGTTCGAATCCCATCTCGGGCACTTTTTCACTCAGGTGTAAAAAATCCAATTCGTATAAAATATTTTTTTAATTATTTCTTTCAGATTAATTTAGCTCAAGAAGATCAAATAGTAATGTTTATTAAACGCCCTACTTCGCCCCGCACTTCAATTTCTTTTTTCTTTCTTTCTTTACTTTTCTTTTTTTTTCTTTTTTTTTGAGGAGGGGGGTGAGGGGCACACACATTAGAAGGATATTTTGGCAATAAAGTCAGCTTTAATAGAATCAAAATCTGTTATTTTGAAATAAAATAGCGTATTTTAATTTATTAAAACTGGCCAGTCTACAAGAAAAGAACCGATTCCGAGGAATCGGTCCTTTTCGAAACGGTTCCTCGGATTCGGTCCTTTTTGGAAGGAATCCGAAATGGATCGACTCCGAGGAATCGTTCCTTTTCGGAGTCGGTACATTTTGGACCGATTCCGAGGAGTCGTTCCTTTTCGGACTCGTTCCGAAAAGGATCGATTCCTTTTTACAGAATGGAATCGTTCCTTCAGTTTCACTGCCGGAATCGTTCCTTTGGAGTCGTTGCTCAACAAATGACACATCTCTATTGGTTATCAAACAGGAAGTGATTTGGTCATGTAATTTAACTATTAAGCTGGTTTAAAGTTTGGAATTCCAAATGTTAAATTAATTTGTAATGATCACAAAACAGTATGCAATGAATAATATTTTGCAAAATGGTTTTTTTTTTTTTAAACCTGACTCAAAAATTACTTGGAAAAAATGAACTGCAACATTAGATTCGCATATTGGAAATTTCTGCAAATCGATGGCTGATAAAAAAGAATTTAAAAAAATTAAATAAATCAGGTTACAAGCCATGACTTAATAATAAAAAAATTATATATTTTTTAATTATTTTCTAAAAAAAAAATAGTCTTGGGATGATTAATTAATTAAGTCATGGAATATCTTTTAATATAACACATTTCTAATTCAACATATACTATACAGATAATAAGAGATTTATGCACAGTTAGAATAAGGTGTTTGATATTTTAGACATGTAAAACTACAAAATCTATATTTTAAAAAGTATCTGCCTCCATTGAGAGTGCTTTTTAAAAACTATATACAATATTGAATAAATAGACATCTTTTTAATTCAATTGAATGCAGAATGATGAAAAAACAAAATCTAGCAATATATTCATAATTTTAATTCCTTTTTTTTGTTCATTTTTTAAGAAAATTTCATGGTTATGCCAGACAGCGTACACTCAATTCAATTAAGTGTATTTCAATTTCCTTTGTACTGTATACTACTATTACACTTATCTAGAGTCCACTGAATAGAAGTTTTATAATATCTTCAAAATTAATTGAAATGCAGTAGATCTTTATAACGCAATTCTCCGTATAATGCACAACTTCTCAGATGTAAACAATAAATTTTGCAGTTAAGAAGCACCTGAATTCCCACAATGTGCAAAATTGCTATTCTCTAGGGGACTAAATTTGATGTATTAGTTCAACTAAATCTCTTTAATTCAGGGCTTTTTAATGAAAAAATTGCTATTTTTACAATAATTTTTTTAATGAGTAATGTAATGAATCATTTAGTACAGGCATATTTGGACCATATTTATAAAGTAAATTTAACAATAAGTGAAATGATCTATATTAATATTTATAATCTGGATAACTCCTGGTAACAAGGAATGCAATATAAAGATATTCTAATGTATTTTGATATGTTTGAGACATTTGTCCATGTTTTCAAAGTAAATTTAATGTTTTAAAATAGCAATTATAGCCTTTGTGCAGGAATGTAAAAAGCAGTAAACCAACGTTTAAAATGCACAAATAATGGATGAAAAGCAGCAAAAAATGCTGCTTTTCATCCATTATTTGTGCATTTTAAACGTTGGTTTACTGCTTTTTAAATTTAATGTTGTATGAAAGGTGATCCACATAACACACAGGCTTGCGTTATAAAGATCTTCTACTGTATTCTTTTGTACATTACTCTATTTAGTAAAATTAATATACCTGTGTATTTAAGATTTAATAAAATATTTCTTTATTCTGACAATATTAATTTTTCACCTTCCCCCCCCCCCCTTTAAAAATTATTCCAAGATTTGTACATGGTAGCCCCATAACAAAAAAATAACATTTAATTTATTTAATTAATTTTATTATTTATTTGTGAAATAATGTAGAATTTACATGTAATCATTTATCTTAAATCTTGTAAATTTACAGTAAATGAGAAATGGAGATTTAAAACAAATACATAAATACAGACAGTTTAAATTCATATAAAAATATTTTTAAAATAACATTAAACATTTTGAACTTGCTTAAAGTTCCTCGTCAGTAATGTAAATGAATGCGAGTTCATAAAAGATGACCTAATTCAACTTGCATTTGAGAACGTGCATCACAAACAGTTAAACATGGAGGTGGGTATTTGGGTCAGATTAAAATAATTGAACAGCTGGAACTGAACCAACCTCGTTGAGCGGAGACTTCACCGATGTAATAAATCATGCATCCAGGAAAATACACGTATTGTAACGTTGCAATCTGATTTATTGACCTTGGCCATTTCAAAATCTGGAAAATGTTTGGTTTGTATTTATGTTACTGAAAAGAAACGTTGAGCAAGTTTCAAAATGCTTAATATTACTTTTTAAATATTTTTATGTGCTTTTAAACTGTTTAATCAATTTGTCTGTATTTATGTATTTGTTTATAATTAATTATGAACACATGTAATATCCTTTTTCTTCACTTTAAATAAAAATGGAAGTTGTATTGAAAACCATAAAGAAAAAAAAACTTCCATAAATTTGCCATAGAATATGTAAATTTGCAAGCCTAAAACAGACTTGTTAAGTTTACAGATTTTGATAGGAGGCTCCTGATTTTCACCCCCCCCTCCCCCATTTCCTGATTTTTAAACATTTTTCTTCACTTCCTGATTTGTACATATTTTTCTCTTGATTTTTCTTATATGTTTCTCAATATCCTATTATTTTATCTTCAAATGTACTGTGATTGAGGAATAAAAACTAGACATCAGATACTTTTTAGGGTTCTGTACTTTAAAAATGGAACCATTATAAGATCACTCAAGTGTCTGTTTGTCACAGCCATTTTACTCATAAACTATGGAATGTGGAAAGCTCAAATTGGCTGAACTAATAAAGGCTATTGACTCACATATTTATAAATTATTAACCATTCAAAAACACATTTAGGAAAAATATAGAGAGGCTAATTAAGTTACTTGAAAGAAAAATCTTTTCTTTGTATATTATTGTTTGTGGTTATCGTGTGAAAGCTTCTGTAACACCGAACTCAAAAATACATTTGTTTTAATTTTAGGTATTATATTTTCAGATATACTGTTGAAAATGTTAAAAAAATGCGTCCCCCCTACTCTACTTCTGAATCTACTGAAACTAAAATTAAGAAAAAATTAAGGGTAGTAAAAGTTAATTTAAACCTTGCAGGAAAATTATAGCGATTACCCTAGGTCACATAGTTTTTGGAAAATCACACTTTTCCATTGCACACATATTTCGATTTGCGGGCATTCAGCAAAGGAGTTGAAGAGCTCTGGACATACCAATCATTGCAGACATATAAAAGGATTGTTGATAAGGATTTTCGAAAAAAAGTTTTGGTAATTAGCCGAGATATAAACCCTTAAAGACACAGACGGTTTGGACATACATAAAGACATGGGCACATCCTATGCACCATTGACTTTGGAATCCTCTCTACACGAGTAATACTCAAACTTGGCCGGCTTTTTTTTTTTTTTTTTTTTTAGTGTACTTGATCAGTAATATATTATGTAATAAGCTACACTCAAGCTATATTTAAAGAATGAATCTCGTAAAATTTTGCTCTTACTATGGCATGTGTTTGATTGACTGTAATTTCTTTCAGTTAAAAATTATTTAAGATGTTTCATATTATTTTGTATGTGATTATGGAGAAAGAATTTTTTCCCCTTTAATTTGTAGTTCATTTAAAGTCATATTAAACATCTTGTATATCATATGTTGAAGTTTTTTCTAGGTAAGAGAAATATTTTTTTCTTATTATTTGCAGTGATGCACTTCTTTTTAATCTTCAGCAATAATAACCAAGCTCTATTTAAAATTAAACTTGTACTGTGCATGCTTACATTTTAAAAATAAATTTGCATTAAAAAAATGATTTCTCAAATAAGATCTTCGGATTTCTGGCTTTCAAAATTTGGCAAAGCTGCTAAAAGTGCTCAGGATTCTGTAAATTTAAGTTTATAAAAACCAAGGGGATAAACCTGGGCTGCAGAATATAGGTGTAAAGCATGATGTTATTATTTCTGATTCTAATATCTTTCAGGGATGTGTTTAGGAAAAAATTGGGTCCTTTAAAGGACCGTTCACAAAATTATTTAACTCAAAGCAGGACCCTTCACAAAATTTTTCACCTCAAAACAGGACCCTTCACAAAACTTTTCGCCTTAAAACAGGACCCTTCACAAAATTCTTTGTCTTAAAAACAAGCTTTCTACAAAAATTTGGTACTTTTCGGTTAGCCAGGCACCAGTGTTATATATACGTATAGCTATACATACATACATATATGTATATGGGGCATTCTCACAATCTTTTGACTTTAGGGGAAAACATCTGGTGAAATTAAACTTGTTAAAATAACATTTTAATCTGATAGACGAATGCCTTAATGATTCAAAATAAAGAAAAAATGGTCAGCAGTGAAAATTTTTTTATTTAACTGAGGTTTATGTTAAACTTATGTTATAGGAAATTAAACTTTGCGAGTTTAATTGTCCTACTATTTTCCATCCATTTTACCACTAAAACTTTTTATTTTCTTCGAAATTTTTACTTATAATGAATTTGCATAGTACCCACAGGCCATTCAAATAAGAAATAATAACAATGTAGTATTTTTAGTACAAAATTTTGGTATAACATTGTCTTAAAGGGGCATTAAAGAAGGGCCGGCAAGGTAAAAAAAGGGGGCGGTATAGGAAAAAAAGGAGAAAATGGGAAAAAAAGGACGGTAAAGATGGAACGGTAAGGAAAATTACCACCTATTTTAGGCAAATCATGTTAAGACTAAGTGATAGCCACAATGTTCACTGATTTTTAGAAACAGTTGTTAACATTGGATTAAATTAATTTTTTTTTAAATTTATCTCGAAAAGTGCAGGAATAAACTTTGGGGACGGTAAGACTACCAATAAAGCCATGATCTTGAAATTTAAATTTAAATACTGATTTAAATTCTGCAGTAAATTTCCTGTCAAAGAATTTTAGACATTCTTTTTCTAGTGTACTTCTGCATGAGAAAAAACTGGAAAAAAATTCTGTGACTCCATCTGAAGTGATTTTCTGTATAAGTTTAGCAAGAGGGACGGTAAGGATGAAAAACCCAGGGACAGAGTTCAAAAAATAATATCAACCGTAAAAATGTGTGCAGGTTAATTTTAGCTACATATTTATATAAAACAATTGTCCCAGTTTCGGAAAAAAATTACATCGAATTATTTTTATTGAAACAA
Source organism: Maratus speciosus (assembly GCA_963932465.1). Lineage (NCBI taxonomy): Eukaryota > Metazoa > Arthropoda > Arachnida > Araneae > Salticidae > Maratus > Maratus speciosus. The sequence continues at coordinate 187,033,679 of OZ010798.1, read as the reverse complement.
TTTTATACAGACAGCTCCAAACTTAAAAATCAGCATCAGGGACACAAGACGGTATAGGAGTTTTCCTGGTATTTGGAGCCCTAACATCGTCCAAAACTTATTTATCTCGTTAATATTGTTATGCAATCATGCAATGGGATGTTCCCCAGTATATGGGAAAAAAAAAAAAAAAAAAAAAAAAACAAGAATATGTAATATAAAATAAAAATTATTATTCAGGGACTTAAAAATCAAAAGATTGTGAGAATGCCTCATGTAATGATATAGAGTGTGATGCATAAAGATGGACTGGTGCCCAGCTAACCAAAAAGTACCAAAAATTTTCTATTTTTAACTGAACTTTCCACAAATTTAACCATTTAAAAATAAAATCTGACTTGTCATTTTTACATATATAAAGGAAATATGTATTTAACGTACTTATATCTTCTTAAAAATGTATTAACAAGAACCTGAATATAACGATCATTTCAAATTCACTAAATTATGACCAGATTTTTCACAAATGTAAAAAGCTGTTCACAATATCATGAAAACAGGACCCTGGGAAAAAAAAGTCTGGACATTCCTGTTTTTGCATACTAAAGGCACAGAGATAAATGGAGTATTTTTCGAAAGGTTCTGCCAGCGACTTTTGACATAGTATACTTATATATAGTTAAAGCATGTTGTTTGCTAAAAAGAATTGCAATTATCAAAATTTATTGAAAAAATGTATCAGCAAATAATCTTAAAGATTGGGGTGAGAAATCCTCACACGGGTCTATTGTTAAATTCCTACTATAAGTTCCTACTCTCCCTATATATATCTTGTTCAAATTTTTATTGTAATAAAATTATTATTCATCCACTCAAGTTCAAATACAATTTTTTTTAACTTGTAGTGGTGACACTTGATGTTAATACAGTTTTTTTAAATATTACTTCATTAATTAAATTAAATTAATTTTAGTTTATATGGGAGAAAAAAATGGCGGCCATTGCTTATTGAACAGCATTTAATGCATCACCACAACTATAAGGGGGACCCTGTTCTGTCGCCAAATACCACCAAGTTTATCGCCAACTTGGTGATATCTTTAACCCCTGGCAAAAACACTTTGCTTGCTTCGTTATTAAAAGCATTTTGATACCACTAATTTGTAACTGTAAATTTATCTTTATTGATTGTCAGATATTTTTCGATTAAGTAAGGTAAATATTTTAGCATGGAAAAAGTGGTGTCCAGGCCCCATTTTTAATTTTTTTTGTATGAAAACAAATGTCACTGTTAAGGGGTTAATATTTCACCAGATTCCCATAGACTTCCATTGTAAACCAATAGGGTTTACTTGCTTATAGAAAATCAACAAATTGAGATGTTTTAATGCAACAAAAACTAATATTAGCTTAAATTAATTATATTAAATTTTTCTTTGATGGCCTAAGTAGGAATTGACTTTAAAAAATCATTTTCATATTACTTGTTTTAATTGATAACTCTAATAGATTTTTTACATTTAATACATTTTTAAGAATGCCTACTAACAATACTAAAAATCCTATTTATATAAAAAATAGCAATAATGTGTTCAAATAAAATTTTGAAACGTATAAAAGTGATATTTTCATACTGGCCTCACATCGGAAATTAACTGACAAAGAAATCTATTTACAATCAGCCGTTTTGATTCTATTCATTTTGAAGGAATAAGCACGAAATTCGTTAAATGTATTAAATTTGTGTTTTATTTATATTTTATGGTTTTATTTATTGATGGATGAATGTTTTAATTTCGTTATGGAATATAAACTGGAATAAAATGATGAGCTATTTACATTAATTTAAAATGGATTTATCTTTCAAAATCGCCCACAGGTGATACAGATAGATTTGGAAAAAAAAGAAATCATGCTTGAAAATGAATTAAAAACCAATAAAAATTGAGTAAATTGCAATGCAGTTTTCCAACAAATCGCGTTTGAAAGCACATTTTTTTTCTCTATTCGGCGGTATAAAAATTAAAAATGTGCGGTATTTAAAATAACAAATTGGAATAAAAGTTAAATTTAATTGTCTGCTGTTGTCACTGTCAAAATGTCGTCAGCATTACATACAGACACATTTGTCCTTTATAATATAGATACTCAAGCCTATACAGTAAAACCTCCTTAACGGACACTCCCGAATAGCGGACAACTCTATTTAATGGACAGTTTTCCAATCCCCACTCCCAAAACCTTAATTTTTGTATGTTTAACCTCTGAATAACAGACATTCCGAATAGCGGACAGTAATTTTGGTGATAAAGGATGAAAAATTATTTTTTAACGAGAAAAAAAATGGAAAAAAAGTAAAAAGCTTCTAAGTTTATCAGGGCAATGTGTCACAAATTTTGTGATCACAGATAAATGTAGGGGGCGGACTGGGGAAAATCCCCTCTCCCACGTTCAGTGTTGAATTGAGCAGGTGGCAAGGGAGGGACATCACCCGGAGCATTGAAATCCCCCCCCCCCCCTTGAAGAAAAAACAAAAAATTCATTTTAGTAGGGCTCGTTCGTAAAATTCAAAAAGTATAACTAACTGGATTGCATCATTGCATAACATGGAACAGAGAAATCAAAGATGTTACATGGCGTCATATAATTTGAGCAAAAGAAAAATAATCGCTGAAAACCTAACATACGATTTCATTTATTTATTTTTACTCTTTAACCGAACAAAGAAAAGAGTTGCTGAAAATTTCATTAATATTGAGGATGAGTTACCTACTGAAGAAAAATCAATTGATGTATGCGATTATATTCATTCAGAATTTTCGACAAAAGCTGACTCTATTAGTGATGATGAAACAGATATTGAAGCTGGAGATGCTTTTCCTGAAATATCGAGAATTTCCGAGAAGCGGTAAAATACAGTGAGTAGTTACACAATTTTTTTGTAAAAAAAAAAAAAAAAAAAAAAATGACGCAAAAGGATTAAAACTACTGAAAGAGCTACAACTTCACATTCCAAAACAAATTACATGTAATCGCAAGCAAAAGCAAACTTTTGTAACAGATTTTTTTTGTAAGAATGTAATAAACGGTGGATAAAGATATGCACAATGTTATTGCACTTTTATTGCTTAAAAATGCATTTTATTTCTGAATTTAATTTCTGAATTTTAATTTCTGATTAATCATATAATAGAGGTTTTAGGACATATAAAAGTCAATTAATGAAACATTAAAGATTTCTTAGCGATTTTTGAAAATCTGACGTTTTCCCAATAGCGGACAGTTTCCGCGCTCCCGAGGTGTCCGTTATTTAGAGGTTTTACTGTATTTATATGCTTAAGCCATCATTAAAATGGCCATTTTTGTAAAAAAGTTTCAATTTTTTATTGTTTTATTTGAAAGAGTAATAATTTAAGCTTCCAAATATGTTTTAATTTTATTCCTATGATTAAAAGAAGAGAAGTTATGGCCAATTTATCAAACGGGAAGTAATGAGCCAAATACCGGAAGTGGGCGTAGGAAAACCAGGAGAAATGTAAACAATTCTTCTATGCATGATTTTCTTACGTTTTTTTTATATAAAAACAATAATAAATCTTAATTGACACTTCTATATTAATTTTGTATGTATCAGAAAGATATAAAAGATTTAAATGCAATTTCTGGAAAAATGATTTTTTCTGTTATTTTCATGTTACATAAAATGTTTCAAGCATTTTTCAGTGAAATTTTGTCAAAATGCTTTCCATATTACTCACTATGTTCTGAACTAGAATCTAAACTCTGTGTGATAATGCAATTATTTTATAGGTACTCTAATATAAAAAAAGGATAATTTTTAATACAAAATATTTATTTGATGACATATTTTGAAATTATTTAGTTTTAATTTTATCTAAACATATGACATACTACAATTTGTGCTTATTTTACAGCAAAATGTTAATTAAATTTAAGTTTTTTTTTCATTGATTTTCGATTACAGTTCTTTTATATATTTAATGTGCTTGCAATATAGTGATGATATATATCAGCATATTTGGCATATTTGTTTGAAGTTTTATAACTTTTAATTATATTACAAATGCAACATAAACAATTTATATTGATACAGTAGATAATGGTTTTTATACATTACACAAATTTATTAAGTGTTTCTTGCATGTAAACTGTGATAAATAAATAACAAATGCATGAAAATGTTCATATTGCATCTTCACATAATAAATAAAGTTTTTTATAACTAGGTATAAAATTATGGCAGCAGATATTTTTAGTCTGCTTTCAGACTTGAAATTTTATGCCCTGGTCCAAACAATACTGCACTTAATATACAATCTACATCATTTTACTATGGCAGCGATAATGATGTCTTCTTAAATATTTTTCTACTGAAAATGATTTTTGACACACATTACACACAAACAATTTCTCACTAGTATGTATACGCATATGTTCTTCCAAATAATCTTTCCTTAGAAATGATTTTTGACATAAGTTGCACAGAAATGGTTTCTCTCCAGTATGGATGTGAAGATGATATTTTAAACTGTTTTTCTGCCTAAAAGATTTTTGGCATACATCGCATGCAAATGGTTTCTCTCCAGTGTGTGTGCGATGATGAATTTTTAAATTTGACCTCTTTGTAAAAGATTTTTGACAGACAACACACACAAAGGGTTTCTCTCCAGTGTGTATACGAGAGTGATCATTTAAAGATGTTTCCAGAGCAAATGATTTTTCGCATACATTGCACGCAAATGGTTTCTCTCCAGTGTGTATGCGAACATGATTTTTTAATGCTGTTTTTATTGCAAAGGATTTTTGGCATACATTGCAAACAAATGGTTTACGCCCAGTATGGATGCCAAGGTGTTTATTCAAGCTTCCTTTATGATAAAAGGATCTGTTACATAAATCGCACACATGTGGCTTCTCTTTATTATGAGTATGCATATGTGTATCTAAGGATGCTTTCAAATTATATGCTTTTTGACATTTATCACATTTGTAGGTTTTTTCATCTGTGTGAACTCGGATATGCATTACCAGATAACTTTTTTCTGAAAAGGATTTTTGACATATATTGCATGTATATCTCTCTCCAGTGTGCTTGTGAATGTGTTGATTTAAGCTTTTTTTGTGATAAAAGGTCCTTTTACATAAATTACACTCATATGGTTTTTCATCACTATGAGTACGAATATGTTTATTTAAATTTTGTTCCTGTTTAAATGTTTTCTGACAGGTATCACATTTATATGTTTTCCCTTCACTATGAATTTTAAGGTGATGAATTAAATTATGTTTCTTTGGAAACGATTTCTGACATACATGGCACACATATGGTTTATCAACCACATGGATTTGTAAATGTTTCTCTAATATAATTTTTTGTGGAAAGCTCTGCAGGCATATATTACAGGGATATATTTTTTCTTCATTTTGATGTTGAAGTGCTGGTTGTTGATCCTCCATTGATTACAAAATTCTTTCAACTATTATTTGCAGTGATATGTTCTTTTCCATAAAGATATGAAATCTGCCAATTAAAAATGCATATCCTTTTTGCAAATGTGTATATCATTCCCCTTGAAGAAGAGTGAATGGTTTTAAATGACCAAATAAATTAAAAATATTAGTAAAAGTATTACTAAATGCCTTTGTAATATCTGCTATTGGTATTTAAGCTTATTTCATTATTGTTAACATGCTTATAAATGTTGAATGATTTAAGGACTAATACATAGATCTATTTTTTCTTTTTTGTGTAAAAATGATTGAACGGGAAATTCCCATAAAAAATAGCAAACGGAGAAAAATAAGCAGATGAACATATATTTTTCTTTAAATCTAAAAAGAAAAAAAAAATGAATATTTTCAAAAAGCATGTAGCAAACAATTGAAAGTACTTTTATAAATCAGATATGCTTTTAAAATGCAGTGGGTGATTGGTTAACGAGCTTAATCCATTCCAAAACAGTGTTCGCTAACAAAATTGTTCGTTAACTGATCATAGATTTTGTATTGATTTGTATGGGAATTCAATTAATCCGTTCTTAAAAGCTAAATAATGTATAAAAAATAACATAAATCTTCTCTTTAAAATAGAGTTAATATACGTCTTTATTTAATATTGACACAGCATGTTTTGATGACTTTGTCCATGTTGTGGTGTATTAAAAAAAATAAATAAATGGCATGCCCTTTGTAAAAACTTTTAGGGCTACACTCATTGACTATGGCATTAAATCATATCAATTTGTTCACTTTGACCTTTCAAAAACTCATTAGTTCTCTAAAAGATCGTGTTTTTGCAAGGCCGGATAAACCTCAAATGGAATCTGAAGCCTGTTAATAATTTGTGAGCTAAATTTCAATTAATTATTTGCGAACCAAATTTCAGTTCACATAATTAATTTGCAATTAAAAATATTTCTTTAAAAAATATATACAAAATATAAAAATTAATGTTCCTGATCTGTTCATTCTAATTTGGGGCCCTAAAATGTAGGGCCCGAACCCCAGTAGCCCATGAATTAATTAGGCCATACATGTACAAGGATTACATACATTAATTAGGCCATATGTATGTTAAAATGTTCTCTAAGTCGTCAATAGATGCAATTAAATATAGCTCGACAAATCTGAAACAGAGCATTTCTTCTTCGTGGGTTTGGTTTGTGAGGTGTTCATTATCCGAACATAAAATCTCTCGCGAAAGTGTTCGTAAACTGAACAGTTCATTAAACGATCACCCACTGTATAGCTGAAGATAACAATACAGTGTATCCGTAAAGTCATGGTGCATTTTTGACCGGTCACAGAAAATCAACGAAACAAGATCGAAATATGAAATCTTCACCAAATAAAATAAAAACTCTCCATACTGTTCAGTGCAGTTCGATGTGGCCTCCATTTGTTGCCCTACACACATCTAAACAATATTCGAATTCTTCTTACCAACAGTTACATATGTTTGGTGTAACAGAGTAAATAACATCTGTGATTCTCTGTTTCAAATAGAGGCGACATCAAAGTGCACTGAACAGGTATGAAACTTGGAGAGTTTTTTTTTTATTTGATGAAGATTTCACATTTCCATTTTGTTTCATTGATTTCCTGTGACCAGTCAAAAGTGCACCATGACTTTACGGACTCACTGTATTTCAATATGTTTATATCATATACATAAAGAAAAAAGTTGAATAAAAAGCATTTTTTTTTTAAATGAAGCTCCTTCTCTATGATAATATTAAGATTAATTCAGGAACTTTTTATAATACTACCATAAATACTAACGATAAATCTAAAATATTATTATTTCTCCCAAAATATTGCTTTATGAACATGAATATTTTATTGTTAATACACATTGAATTATTGAAAATTTGGCTTGACATATCAATAATTCTTAATCCTTAACCATAATTTAATAAGAATAGATATGAATAAGAAAGAAGATATGAATAAGAAACAACCTAGTGATAACTACTTGTAAAAGGGATGGCAAACTTATCCACGCATGCTCAATATGGCACATACTAGAAGCGCAATTTTGTTTAACATGCATAGACTATTAAGAGATTATAAATATCAGGATAAGTGTGCTTTGGTATTTTCTCTCCAAACCATGTATGTTTGCCAAATAAAATTGCTTTTCTATTACATTCAAAAGGTCAATTTTTTTAATTGAATTTTAACAAAAAATATACCTGATGAACCAACTTCCACAGTCATGTAACTAAAACTGACAAAATATGAAACAGATTTAGCATTCGATGTAAAAAATACAGAAAAAAATTTCATTTATAAATTACTAGTACGAATTTTGATGTGGCACGGCTGTTTTATTCAGTTAATACCACATGATAAAGAAGTTGATCTTCAAATTTAAGATAAGTAAAAGACTATATTTGTAAAAATTCTATAAAAATTAATCATTCATTAAAAAAAATATTTACTAGATTTTGAAATTAATTTTTGAAAAAAATATATATATGAATTGTAACCTACAAACTTTATGGCAGAAATAAATTTCTAGGAACTTCAAATATGTAAATCCAAAATTATATCTCTTTCTGTCAAATAAATTTTGAATTATTTTTTAAAAACTAACTGCATGGCAATTTGTTTGGCAATGATTAAAAATAAATTTAACATTAGGAGTTTCAATCTTTAAATCTGCATAGTTCCTGAAATACTTGACCGAATGACTTCTCACTTGGTATCCAAGGCAAAATTTATGCAAGAATCCAAACATGATGTCAAAATCAGCTATTAATACTGAGAATTTTAAAGTGTAGATACAATTTTAACAGTATATGCAAAATTTCTTTATAACAGGAGTAGAAAACTATAAATAAGCAGCTTTAGTGAAAACAGATTCATTCTGCAACTTTTCGAATTAGAGGAATCACCAGGGATATTACAAATTGTAAAAATTTTGGTAGCCAGAAAAGATATTTAATAACCAGTAAAAAATATCCCCCCTCCCCCCATACATACACAGACACACTAATGACATTTTTTTCATAATTGAGAAAGAATAATCACAAGCATAGTAATGAATTGACCCAACTCATCAGTCATACTTTTAAATTAAGTTTCTCAACAAAATTTATCAAAATTAAATAAATGAAAAAAGAATCAAAATACATATTCCAATTTTGAAAAAATATGTAAACCATAAAAAAAATTACTCTAAATATTTTTTTTTTCTTCTAGAAAATTACTTTGAAAACATACTTAGCTACAACACTGAAGAATATCTGTAAATTGTCACCTGTAATAAGGCACTTTACCTTAGATAAGAGTCATACAAATACATTTTCTGACAGGGTTACTGCCATAAAATTTATTTTTTATACCGACTTTAGCACAAAAATATTAAAATAAAACAGTTGAAGTACTGAAATGTAATCACCAATAAAATTTTCACCTCCAGTGGTGATCACATTTGTCAAGCCTAGTAATGAGCATTGTTCCGATTTTATTTTTTTGGAGGGGGGGGGGGGATGAGGGGAGTACTACACTTTCATCAGCAGCAAGCAAAGAAGTTCCAATGTCAAAGCTTTTAAAAGTATTCAATTCTTTTTTATTTATACAATGGAAACAAATGCAGCAAAGCTAAAGGATTCAAAATTTTACTAACACTAATAGACAAGCTATCACCTCACCGAGTTGATGGCTGAAATTCAAGGATTAGTTAAAACTTTATTTGCATATTAAAATGCAACTGTTCTGCTAAGTCATATCTTGGTGGAAAACACCTGCAAACCGATTTTAGTGGTTGACTGGTAGGTTTATCATTGTGTTCTCCTGTTCCTAGACCCAGGGGTTTGTCCAGACATTTTTCCCAGAGTCCTGTTTTTGTGAAATTGTGAAAAAAATTTTGGTACTTTTCGGTTAGCCGGGCGCCAGTGTTTTATATACATACATATATTGTATATATACATACATATATATGTATAAATGCATATATATGTGTGTATATATATATACACATACATGTATATATATATATATATATGTATATATACTTATATGTATATATATGTGTATGTATATAAAACACTGGCACCCGGCTAACCGAAAAGTACCAAAATTTTACATTTGTGAAAACGAATAGTAATAATTTTGTGAATTTGAAATGATCTTTATATTCAGGTTCTTGTTTATACATTTTTAAGAAGATATATGTATGTAAAATACATATATTTTCTTTATTATATGTAAAAGTGACAGTCAGATTTTACTTTTAAATGACTTCAGTTGTGAAAGATTCAGTTTAACCCTCTCCTGTGCCACCTGACATTTCATCGGGTAACGTAAAATTAGCAAAATTTGCACAACCCGAGATTTTCGTGGGCATGCATTTTTTCCGTCTAATTAACCCTCCTTGATTATTCCCACCAGTTTTTTTTTTTTTTGTAAACTTTGCCTTATTTAATCGGAGCATTTTCCCGATTAAATCAGACAAAAATTTTTGTTTTGAAAAACTGGTGACAAAATAATAAGAATTCTTAAAAGGCGCTCATCGCGAAGGGATTAAATATGCAATTTTTGAAGCTATTTTGGTAAAACAATTACGCAGCGAGAAGGTTAAAGATGAAAAATTTTTGTGAAAGTCCTATTTTTAAGACAAAGAAATTTGTGAAATGTCCTGTTTTAAGGGGGAAAATTTTGTGAAGGGTCCTTTTTGAGATAAAAATTTTTTGTGAAGGGTCCTGTTTTGAAATGGAAAATTTTCTTAAGGGTCATTTAAAGGACCCAATATCTTCCTAAACAGATCCCTGAAACCTCAATGTTTTCATACCTTTGGATGCAGGAAAGCACAATGATAAATCTACTGATGAACTACTAAAGTCGAGTCTGCAGGTGGTTTCCACCAAGATATGACTTGGCAGACCAGTTGCATTTTAATATGCTAATCTTGTTCTGTCTAATCCTGAAATAGCAGCCCTTAACTTGATGAGGTGATGATCTGTGCAGCTGCTTCATGGTCTATAAAGCATCAGAGTTTGTCACCACAAAAATCATTTAACTTCAAAAATATGAAAAAGTATATACAAAAGTAAGGAGTTTTGTGCAAAGATTCCATAAAACATTTGGTACATTTGAAAAAGTTTTTAGATTTTTTTCAAGTTATTGTCTCAAAATAAGATCATTTTTAGCTTCAAACATTTCAATTGAGGAAGATAATGAAATAACTAAATAGCATTTGACTTTTTCACCTTTTTTAAATAAAACAAAATTTCTGAAAATTATTAATAGAGAGTTTTTGATAAACGAAAAAAAATTAAACTAACTTCTTGGTACTAAGACTTACCGTTTAATAATCCTTTAAAAATCAAATCAGTAAAATCTTGAAATCTGTATAACTTTTTTTGCTTATTCAGTTCATAAACAAAATGACTACTTCATATTTTAATTTTCCATCTACACGAAAGTAATATAAACAAAATAATTAATGCCATAAAATTTCCAAAATGGTTATAAAACCAAATACAAAAAGAATAGTATTAATGGAAAATATATCTATACTAGAAAGATAGCCCGTCAAAAATGATGGAAAATGAGATATAAAGATATATACAACACGTGTGCAAGAATATGAGTTTTTCTTGCTTATTCCGCAGTGATAGATGAAAATAACACATTTTAAAAATGAAACACGTATATGAAAAACTATATAATAATGAATTACATAAAAAATGCAATTTAAGGATACATTAAAATTTTGTTGCAGAACTTAAAGATATATGATGTATTTTGTAAAAAGTCTTTCATTCTTTAAAAGCTGACCTTGCTCTTTGGTATCTTTGACATAAATTTTTAACTACTTTTTCTCTTGAAATACTTACATATACTTGTTCATCAGAAAAAAACGGTTCTTTTAAAATACAGTGCAACTGTAGAAAATGTTTGTTTTTGTGACTTATTTATCATCATTGCAAATGAGAGTATATAACTGGAAATTTCATTCATATCAATTCATTTCAAATAAAATAAATGTTTATTTTTTTTTAAGATATGCTTTTGTTAACATTTACAAAAATATAGAAAAAATATATGTATATTTAAATGCACTAAACAAGTAAAAATTAAATTTAGAAAATCAAAAAACCCGGCTGCATAAAAAGCGAATTAATTACTAATTATTTCTCATCAATGTGAAACTATTTTTTTATATTACTTACCTATTTTTTTATTTACTTGTATTGATCACTTTTAAGTTGTGTTTAATTGTTAGTTCCTATCTATAAACACTATTTTGATGAGACCTATAGATGTCTATGAAGGTTAGAGTTGCAGTAAAGCTAGAGATCCTACCTACACAACTTCCAGATTGTGTAATATTTAAACAGAGATTCTGACTGTAAAATAGTCCATGAAACATCATCTTCCTTTTGAAAGACCTATCCAATGATATGCCACTCAATATGGTGCGTAAATTCTTTTTTTGTCTCTACCGCCATTTTGAATTTATAAAAACAAAAGCTAGCCTATAACCATCGGACGGTTAAGACGAATCGATAGAGACCTCATTCATTAAAATCCATCCAGCCATTGGGATGTTCCGAGGGTATAAAGAAATCCACATACCCAGATACGCGTGAAACACATAACCTTTCTTGGCTGTCGGGTAAAAATAGAAAATAATTTGCGAGCTAGAAAAGATATTGTTTTATTTTCAAATGTCTAAGAAAAAAAATGACAGTATGTGCGGTAATGCAATGTAACTTTTGTTTAAGTTTTTTTTTATGATATTATATACATATAAAGTTGGTGTCCACGCTTTCATTTTTGTTTCTTGTACATGAGAAAATAAACAATTTCTTTTCTAGCCCAAAAATTATTTTTCTACATTTTCATGCATTTAAATAGTATACTATATATATTTTCTACATTTTTGTGAATGTTAAATATACATATTTTCTACATTTTTGTGAATGTTAACGAAAGCATGTCTCTTTTTTTTTTTTTTACATTTATTTATTTATTTTAGTCATACAGCCCTTTTTTAGTCTTATTTTACATTTATTTTATTCTTAAATTTTTATTCTTAATGCTTCATAGAAAATTTAAACTTTTCATCCTCCCCTCCTGCATATGCTACAAAATATGGTGCAGTAGTGCAAAATAACAGAGAATTTAGTACTTTCTCCACTATAGGGGCGTTAGCTTTTTTTTTTTTTTTTACTTGGAGGAATTTGGGTATCAGAAAGTAAGATTAGTTACCAAATGATATAAATGGCTATAAAAACAAAGTTGATGAATTTTTTTGTTTGTTTACATATGTTTTTTAATTAAATATATATTATTGTTGTTTTTAATGCACAAATTATTTCTGTTTCTGAATAAAATTAGATAAATGGCTTCTTTATGTTAAATAAATTATATAAAAATTGAAAATAATGCATTTGTATATGAAACAAAACAATGAATAGGTTGCCAGAAAATATGTTGCCAAATTTCCTTTTTCGGCAAGGCAGTTTTCTCTATTTCACCAAGATTCATTCACCCTATACTGGAAAAGTACTAAGAACTTAATTTCTATATCTGGCTATGTAAAGCACATTAAAATTGAGCAGATAGGAGCCTCGATAGTACAGCGCCATCTATACCCCTTTTCACTAACAGGGGTGCATGACCTTCACACTCACCTTCGCTAATTGACATGAAAATCACATATGTTACCATCTCTTGTACCCCTCCTTATCGCAGAAACACAATCTCAACTTGTAAAGGTCAATGAAAGGCAAGCGCCTCTGTTAGTGAAAAGGAGTATACTGGTGAAAAGTTTAGTAGTATTGGGATGAAGATGTAAAGATGTACATTTTCATCTTTTATACTTTAAATTCTGACCTATAGTTTTTAAAAAAGAAACCTTAAATGCACAGAGTTTAAATTAAATTGTGGTGAGCTTGATTATGAAAGATTAATGGGTTTCAATGGGAATTTCACCAAATTAGTCAGCTATCGGGAAGTTGGCTTCATATATGGCACCTTTTTTTTGCTGCCAAAATTAGCGATATTGTGGTAACCCTACCATTAGTGCTTTTCAACAATTACTCAGTGTTGAAATGATATCGATTTCTCCATAGGAAGCCTAACATGGCCGCGATCAATGAGGTGGTCCAATCAGAATTGTGAGGGATGCACAGAGACTTGAATTTTATATAAATTTATAAATAGATTCAACACAAATAAAATACAATATATATAAACACTAATCGACACAACTTGGTTCCAAGTATTGTATAGATTTGTGACAATTAGATATTATAGATCAAATACTGGAGAAAACAAAAAAAATTACCATAGGGAAATTTTCAGGAGTTAACTTTCTTTGTTTACATTCACATATAAAGAATAGACTATAGGTATGTCTCGGCCAAAATTTTCAAACCCGACCCTGGACCAAGTATCCACAAAAATGCACATATTTCTGAAGCTATAATTAAAATTTTTTTAAAGAATACTGTCAGCATATTTTATGAAAAAATTTAGAGCATATTTCACATTATATTTCCTGGAAGCCATGAAATACAAAATAGCAACATGAACGATTAGACTATTATAAGGAAATACAGAACTTATTAACAAATGAATGCAAGAGTCTAGCCGGATAAGCATAGCGAAATGACCCCCACAGCCGTTGTTTGAAATAACATGTGTGGTAATAAGGCTCACCATGAGAATACATATAGAGTGTTTTTAGCCCGTGACCTTGAACTGCCCTTGAGATAACAGGAGAAGTATACGCCAGTGCTACTATTTTTTAAATACGTTTTTCTCAGAAAGTACAAAAATTAAAAAATTGAAACCAACGCCAATTATTGAAGACTATATTAGTTCATATTATATAATTTTTTCATACATTTTTGCATATATTTCACTTAGTTTGGATACAATGATGCAAAGAAACCATTTACCTAAATTTTACTTAGAATTTTGGATAGCATGGCACAAAAGATAAACTAATTTATTGAAATAAATACATTTATATGAATAATATAGGTTCAGTGAAAGTGATATATTTAACAGTTTATTGGAAAATGAAAAGTACTGTTTATATGTGTAAATATATTTTAACCAAACCAAAAATAATTTAAATTGAATTTTAAAACAAACCTCTTAAAGCCACATCAATGTATCACTTAAATTTTATATCATAACTTTTAAAACTCATGCTCTGAATTTATGAGAGATGCGGATGAAAGAGCATCAGCGAATAAATTTTATATACAGCTTTCCATATTGAACATAATTTTTGCACATGCGATTATAAATAGAATAAAAATAAAATGATGAAATAAATAATACAAATACAGTACAGAACCATTTATCCGGAATGGTTGGGGTCAGATGTATTCCGGAAAACTGGTTGGGCATTAACACAGCATCTATTTGATAAGTTTTGTGGAATATATGTGGTTGTGGCATTATTTCTGATTTTAAATTATTAGATTATGGATTAAAAATCAGATGCAAGAAAGATCAAAAGTTAATCAGAGTTTGAAAGAATGTAATTTATGGGAATCACTTGAGAAAAAAAATTCTGTTGCATAAAAATTAAAACATCTAAAATACAACTAAATATGTTTCCATTTCAAATACTAGATGCTGTCATCAAATTATACAATTGTTTCAAGCAATGTATATGTCAAACTGGCAAGTGTATGACACTTTTTTCTGCAGAGATTCTGAAATCAGTCTATTAGAAATAGCATTCCAGATAACTGGTTTTCCAGTTAGCTTTTTTTTGGATAAATGGTTCCATACTGTATATTTAAATAATTACATAGCATTACTCAGAATTTTATATGATTAATTTTAAAATACATATTATATTTAAAATTCTTACAGCAATAAGATAAAGTGCTGTGTCACAAACTTTTAACCCATGAACGGTTTTTGTATTGATCCTATTATACAGTTATATATAAATGCTTACTGCAATTGCCTTTCATATCTACCCTATATGTATAAAATCCTAATAAAAGGAATTTAAGAAACGATTTTATGAAACCACTGAAATGAAACGAATTTATGAAACAATTTTATGAAACGACTGAATAAACAACTGATTATGTTACACAGCGATTTTTCCTAAAATATGGAATATTTTGCAATGTAATTAACACCAAAACTCCGCATTGATCTGCAAATTTCAAAACTGGTATTAGAATTTTTAAATTTGACTTAGTTTTCGAGATATTAATTTTTTTTCTAATTTTATATACTTTTCTCTAATGATGGCAACTCAAATTTTAACCATAACAGATATTTTTTTTCATATTTTAGAAAAGGTTATTATTTTAAACTAATTTGGCGACCAGTTTGGCCTCCCTTAAATGTATGCTAAGAAATTTATCATGTTACTTTTATTCATAATTCAATTTATTTGAACAATCTTTCGTCAAATCGAAAGATTCTGATAGAGAAATCAAGAACTCAGTATTTTTATGTCAGCGGGACGCAGGTGATAAATCACAAAACATTTTTCCTGTCACATTTTTTTTGTATTTCATTAATTTCATTTAAAATATAATCCTTTCATTCATTTTATTTAAAATACAAAACTTTCATTTAAAACTGAAACATTTAAAATTGATGGCTTTCACTTCTTTCTTTTTTTTTAAACAAAACGAAAAGAAAAATATTAGGCACAGATGTCATATACACACCGGGGTACCTAATTGGTGCCAAAATGGCATTATTTTGATTGACATGGTAACCCGGCTATTGTTTATTTAATAATGTTTATTTACTTTTCTTTTCTGTTTTAAAATTATATAAATTGTTTTGTTCTATAGTTATTAATTATGTTTTTTGGCTATTTTTTTTTAAATAATAGAAAATAATTAAAAAATACGGTATTACTTAGCTATTCCGTCGACCAATTTCGCCAAACCACTCACCAAATTATACAAATTGACATAATTTTCATTTTAAATAACGAAAGGACAAATAAATTAGTATAACATTAATAAATATATAAATAAAACATCAAAATAAAAATCACTTGATGACGTAAACATATGTAACTTGCTTAAAGTCAAGTGAATGTGATATTTACAATCAACCATTATTGGCATTTAATCTTATAGTTTGGCGATAGATTTTGAGTCGACAGAATAACTAAGTAGTACCAAAAATGCATATGTAACTGGTATTCGAAAACAAGGTTTACACCAAATTTTCATAAAAGAAAAATCACGCCAAACCCGGTGCGTATATGACATCTGGCCAAATATTAAATAATGCAACAAACCATCACATTTAATTTCAACTTCAAAGCAATGTTTTAATTTACCACTTGATAAATAAAATAAATGCTAACTGGCGAGTTGAAAAAAAACCTATTGGCAAGATTTGCACCCGGCTAGCGTAACAATAGCAAGAATTCTTTGTGACCATGGCAACTTTTACGTAGTTTTATTTTTTTTTTAAATTGATTTTTTAATAAAAATGGAAAACTTTAGGCACAGATGTCATATATGTCCCCATATTAGCCCGATTTTTTTCTGACGCCAATGTCATATATGCAACGGGTACTTAACTGGTGCCAAAGTATCGTTATTTTGCTTGATATGGTAAGCCGGATGTCGTTGTTTATGCTGTTGATGTTTTCCTCAAATTGGCGTCGGAAAAAAATCTTGCTAATATGGGGCCGTATATGATATCTGTGCTAAACTTTCATATGAAAAGCGAAGGGATCAGACCGTATTTGTTTATGGCAGTTACATGACCTGGACTATTATAATATAAATGAAATGATGGCGATAGAATAATATTTGGCGACTTATCACCTGTGCCTGGCTAATACTAAAGTACCAAAATGGCACCTGGAATGTAAAAAGCGAAGTGGTCCGCCCGGAACTGTTGATGATAGTCACAAGACTTAGGCTATTGTTATAAAGATTGTTTTAAAATACCAGGAGACAAAGACTCTGTACACTTAATTCATTTTATGTTAGCTTCTTTTCAAATGTTAAACTGATCCTCTTTAATCAAACACGAAAACAACCATTGGATGTCTTAACAGCAACTGATTCGGCCATAAATTTTTGCAATCAAAGGGAATTGAATGAAAACCTGTTTAGAGAGAGATCTGCACAGCTTTTTTCAGTATTAATTCAATCTTCTCTAATATTTTAAAAACCAATCAGATTAGCGTGTTTTTAGATTCTGCGGTGTCTGGCGAGCGTAGCTTGAAGGGGGCAGAGCCCCCAAATTTGTACTATATATTAACTATAGAGTTACATTGTAGAAAAAAAGATGAGTTACTGTAATTAATATTAGTAGTACCATTGTTGACAAGTTGCAGGTACTTGGTATGGATAAAACATACTTACAAGATAAATGGCAGGGGAGAGTGGGGTGGAATGGGACAGTAGGTTTTTCTCTTTTACGTACCATTCTAAACATTTCATCAATCGCACACAATAATCAAAAGTAAATTTGCTTCAAATTCTTTTTATGCTTTCTGTATATGCATGTCTTGTTTATGCATAGACGTAATATTTTCCCTATTTATGGAACATTATAATGTTTATTATCCATAATTTAAACTAAGCTTAAAAACAGGATTTTTGTTTATACAAGAACTTTAACATAAAAAAGGGCAGTGGGGAGGAATGGGACATGTTCAATTCCTTTTTTTTAATAAGATGAATATAAATTGCTAATATGCAAATATTTTTAGCTGGTAATATATTAATTATAACATTGATAATATATTCATTTACTTAAAAATGTAAATAAATTGAACTGATGATTTTTTTAATGTTGTCTGTGACTGACAATCTTGAATTTTCCTTTCAGTGATGAAGATACTGGAATTTGATATTGTTGCACAGACATTATCAACCTACAATCTTTGTTAGACTGTATACATAGCCGACACTAGACTATCTGCGCCTTATACTTTGTTTTATAGCTGTCCTATATCTCCCTGTCAGCAGGGAGGCATGGGACACGTTTTGAAACTTACAATTTCTTTAATTATAAAATTGTTTTTGAAAATTATGTTTGTATATTGTTCAAGGACATTAGAAAGTGTTTCATTTTGTATTCTATAAATTCAAATTTTTGTGTCAAAGAAGGTTTATTTTCTTATTTTTGTAAAAAGTGTCCCATTCCTCTCCACTTTCCCGTATATGTCTCTTATGCAAAAACAAGCTATTGTTTATGTACCGATTACTATTTTTTTTAAAACAGAAGTAATTCTCACTTTGTTACTTATTGTATGTACCTATTCTCTCCAAGCAAAACTTAATGCAGCAAAGAATAAATTGGAAACACTTACAGGTCACTATTAAATTAATGATTATAAGCCGTAAGCCCAGTAATGTTTCACAATGAGCCTATCGATGAGACTATTCGCCGTGCTTCAATATTTCATTTATTACGAATTAAGAATAATGTTGTCTAATTGAATAATAAATCGAAAATAAATCTTCAAATTTCAGTTATCCTAAAATGGAGAGTGATACACATAAAACATTAAAGTTATGATAAAATATTTTCAAATAAAAAAATTACATCTTTACTCTTTATTGTAACTTTCTTAATAAAGTTAATGGCTCACTTATTAATCAAATTTATAAAACTCAATCCCTGTTTACATTTTCCCAAAGCATATTTATTGAATCATTCCTTTCCGTGAATTGATTTGATTTGTTTAAACAATTCTTTTTAAAAGAAACTACGGAGGAAATGACGCATGGAATTTCTTCATATATTGCTTGTAAAGTTGAATAATTGGAAAAAAACAACCTCCTAAATTTCAGTGTACTTTATGAATATTTAACCATAATTTCTTGTAAAAAGATTTTTTTTTCCGATGAAAAAGAACGACTCATATTCAATTCCTTTCAGTTTTTGTTTACAAGCTGCGATTAGTTCCTCTTTCGCTTTACAAACTTATGCAGTCAGCACTCGTGACATTGATGATTAGTAGGTAAATTTTCATTCTAAAATTATTTAAATTACATTTACAGCCACTCACATTTGCTTTTGGACACTTGTGTTTTTGAAACTTACCTATTAAAAACATCATCTAAATCTCTTAAAGGATCTACTGAAAACTTTTTTCATATATAAACTTTTTTTTCTCTATAATAAAATCTACATATTGTAATTAAAATAAGTTCAAAACTTTTTTTTTCAAAAAATTAATTTATCGAGAAAGTGTTCAAAACAATATCACATAAGTAATTGGACGCTTGAAAGCTTTACAAAATTTTTTGACAGACGATATTTTTTGTTATTTATTTTTATTATAAATGGGAATACATGTCAAATGTAATCGTCTGTACTTTGAAATTATTACTACTTCATGTAAATTTGATTACATTTCCATATTTGAAGTATACATGGGGCAGGGCACTATAAAGTTACAACAATTTCTATTCGTAATTTAATCAAAGAACATTTTAAAGATGGTAAAAGCATCAAAACTTGTAAAAGTAAGTCATTCAACTATTTTTGCTATTATAAAACGATGGAAACTACATGGAACTGATGAAAAAACATTAAAATCAGGAGCTCCTTACAAGCTAACTCCCAGGAATCGAAGGTTTATTATGCATAAAATCAAGCAAAATCTAAGAATTAATGCAGTGAAACTTACAACAGAATTAGAAAACAGATTTGCAATAAAAGTAAAATGCTGAAACTGTTAGATGAGTTATCAGATCATATGGATATCATATGGATCTTCTGGCAACAGTAGAGTTGCCAGAAGAAAATATTTCGTTAATGAAAGAGCGAGAAAGTTGTGTCTGGATTTTACAAAATCCATGGTAGACAAAGATGTATCGTTTTGGGAAAACATCATATTTGTGGATGAATCAAAATTTAACGTATTTGGGTCTGATGAACGAATAACTGTGTGGAGAAAGCCCAACGAAGAGCTCAATCAGAAAAATCTATTGCCAACAGTAAAACATGGAGATGGGGACATAATGGTTTGGGGATGTTTTGCTGCTTCTGGTATGGGAAATTTAATTTTCATTGAAAATAATATGGACCAATGTAAGTATATAAAATCCTGAAAGAAAACATGAAAATATCTGCTCAAAAACTTTGAATTAAAAATGCATTCAAGTTGTATCAAGATTATGATCCCAAACATACAGCCCTAAAGGTTCTCGGCACAGATGTCATATACGTCCCATATTGGTGTGGTTTATTTTCGACGCCGATTTGGCGAAAACATCAACAGCATAAACAACAACATTCAAAGTTACCATATCAAGCAAAATAATGACATTTTGCCGCCAGTTAAGTACCCATTGTGTATATGACATTGGCGTCAGAAAAAAATCACGCCAATATGGGGCGTATATGACATCTGCGCCAGGTTCTCTTATGGCTGCTGTACAAATGTCCCAAAGTTATCAAGACTCCACCATATTCTCCAAATTTGATTCCAGAGGAGAAAAGAACAATAAAACATTATATTTCTTCAAAAGAAGAATTTAAAGCAATATTAACAGAGGAATGGAACAAAATTGAACATTCTTATAGAAAAAACTAGTTGCATCCATGCCAAAGCATATTAAAAGTGTAATTTCAGTTGGAGGATACCCAACAAAGTATTAAAATGTTTGATTATTTGCATATTTTTGTTTACATTTCTTGAATATTCAAAGCATCCAATTACTTATGCGAGATTGTTTTTAATACTTTCTCGCAGTGACCCGGAGCCGAACAATTTTTGATGCTCCAGCTCCAGCTCCGCTCCTAGAGAAAATACTTTAGCTCCAGCTCCGGCTCCGACTTCGCGCTTTTGAGTTGCAGATTTTAATTTACACGTTTAATTTTTTGCTCACAAATACTTTCTACCTTCATTAAAGATCTGACAAAATGCATTTTTCTTCTCATCAAACTTCAAATGCTTGTTCAGAAAGTATGACATTGTTTAGCTTTTGCTTTTAAAATAGAAAGTTTGATGGAATTTTAAACACAAAAATCTTAAATTTCTTCTACACTTTTCAAACAGCCAAAATTGTACAACTACACATGCAAACAACAGGCGGCCATATTTGTTTTCGAATAGTGTTGTCACTTAGTTCAAGTAGAAAGTAGAAATAAAGTAGTGTTACCATGTTTCGAGAAGGTTTCCTTCTCTAATAATAATAATAAAAACCTAAAAAATGATATAATTAAAATACTGAATAATGATGTAAATTAAAATATTTTAAACCTAGAAATTTAAAAGACTGAAAAAAAAAAAAAAAAAGATTTAAAAGAATATTAAAAACTAAAGGAGCCCTGGAGCTGGGGAAAATTTAGAGCTCCAGCTCCGGCTCCAGCTCCAGGGAAAACACAGCTCCGGAGCGCTCCGGCTCCGGGCTCCAGCTCCGGGTCCCTGCTTTCTCGGTAAATTAATTTTTGGAAAAAAAAGTTTTGAATTTATTTTCATTAGGTACAATATGTAGGTTTTATTGTAGACAAAATAAAGTTTATGTGAAACAATTTTAAGTAAATCCTTTAATATTTAAATTATGTTTTTTATAAGTAAGTTTCAATAACATAAGTCTCCAAAAACAGATGTGAGCCAGTGTATCTTTTTGTAACTTTCTATATTAGTTATTTTATTACTTTAACTTGAAGCTTTTGTTAGGTTTAATTAGATTATTCACTATTCGAAAAACACTGCAAATAGTGACATCTCTGTGTCTTTTTTGCGTGAATATTATATGTATGTTGTTTTTTATGAAAAAACAATTGCAAATAAAAATATTTTATTCAATACTAACAATTATAAATTTCAGAAATTAAGATAATTATACGTTAAGGAGATACCCATTATATGGTGGATCCTTTATAATCAGGGTTCGCGAAGCTGGGCCCAGTTTGAAAAAACCTGGTGGGTTTTTTCAGAATGGGCCCACTTGAAAAAGCCCACTGAAAAACCCATAATGTGGGTTTTTTCAATTTTCAGAAATAATTTAAAAATTTAAACAACATATATAGATTTAATGAATTTAAGTCATTTCAGTTAATTTTGAAAAAAAATTAACATATAAAAGCCATTACATACACATCTGAAGTAAAATAAAAATGTATTTCAACACATTAGAAATACTTTATTAACATAGAACCTGGTAGGCAACATATATAGTACATATTAGAGGTAAAGGTTATATCATAAGAATGTCTTTATATAAAAAATTCAAATCAACTAAATTCATGAAAATAAAAAATATGTATTTTTATTTTCTTCTATCTTTACAAGAAGAAAGTATTGGATTCGTGAAAATTTCGACTTCCAGTTTATGATGGATTTATATGTTTTAAAAAGGTCCTGAAGACGATTTGATAGTTTTTAGAAAATGTCTGTCTGTATGTGAAAAAAATTTTGTGAGTGCTCTATCTCAAGAACCTCAGAATTTCACAAAACTTCAGATTGAGTTAGACCGTGATGTAAAGTGGTGCTGAAGTTTTTGGTGTATACTGCCCAACAGGTGGCACTGCTATGCTGCATTTATCTCACTTTTTGTAATAGCTTTATCTCAAGAACTAATAATGCATGGATTTTCATCAAACTTCAGATTCAGTTAGACGTTGACGTAAACTGTTACTGATCAGGTTTTGTTGTAAATTGCACAACAGCTGATACTTATACCTCCTTGTTAAATGCATCCAATTCAACAAATCTATATTTTACAATCCTCATGGTGGGCATAAATTGTCATTTAATTTTGGCATTGTGATAGCGAATTTTGAATTATTAACATGTATGAGATAGAAGAAACTTTTGGGATTGGCACATCCGACTAGTTTACCCCCTTTTTTCTTCCTACTTATATATTTTAAATTTTAATATTCTATTCATTATTTGATTTAAAGAAAATTAACAATTTTATATCTTCTATTATATTTAAAACTAATTTGTGAGAAACACTTACATTTAATTAATTTAAATTCATATAATTTATAACTTGTAAAATAGCATTACAATTATATTGTATATAAGGGAACAATGTATTTTTTTATGTATAGTCTATATAATATATAGAAAATATAGTACAGTATACTCCCTCCAGTCCGCGACCCTAAAATCCGCGAACGCCTAAAATCCGCGTATTTTTTCAGATGTAAACAATGAAATTTACAGTTAAGATGCAGGCACAAAATTCAAGATGGCGCCGAAATCAGCGACTACCGCCATGTTTTTTTTTTACTCAATTTTTAGTTAATTATTCTCTTTTGGCTATTACAGCTGATTTATTACTAAATAAATTTACATTACTTTTGATTTTGATATAAATTAGCATATCTATATCAAAACTTCCAGGGTTCGAAATGGAAAAATCCACGAACCGGAACGCTATTTTAAAATTATTTTTCGCGGAATTTTTTTTTTTAATTATAGACAAATTGATTTCTAAACATACAAAGCAGTATAAGAAAAGCATTCAAGACTCTAAATAACAATGAAAAAAGTTACACTGAGTGCAATAAGCTATATATACTGATAATAGCATTAACACTGTTCTCCTTGCTATCACTAGATGGCAGCATAGGACTTTTGGAATCGAATTTAATCGATTTCATTCGTAATAATTTAATATTTTTCTAAATTTTTATTAATTACTTACTTTTAAACTAATAAATTATTTTATTTTACTTATTTGAATGTTTCACTTTATTGTAAGCATTCATTATAATTTCCCTTGCTTAACTACCAATGAAATGAATGTTTCAAAAATGTAAACAAATCAATGACCAGAAATCCGCAAAATTCTAAAATCCGCACAACCTCTGGTCCCAAGCTGTGCGGATTTGAGGGAGTCTACTGTATAATGTAATTACGCATATATTATGCTTTTGAAAAAACCCGATTTTCCCCAGGGAAAATTGGGTTTTTCATGAAAAAACCTGATAAAACCCATGTGGGTTGGGTTTTTTCAAAAAAACCCGGGTATTTGCGAACCCTGTTTATAATACAATAGACTCCCTCAAATCCGCACAGCTTGGGACCAGAGGTTGTGCAGATTTTAGAATTTTGCAGATTTCTGGTCATTGCTTTGTTTAAATTTCTTAAACAGTAATTTGAATTTAATAATCAAAATTATAATGAGTGCTTGCAGTATAATAAAATATTAAAATAATTAAGTAAAGAAATAAAATGATAAAAAGTAAGATAATTTTTAAAAGGGTTAAATTATTAAAAGTAAAGATCAAGTAAATACTTTTAATAATGTATAATTAAATATACATAATAAAGATGAGATACATTTTCCTTGAATTTTTCAATGAAACTTTCGACATAAAGGTACCCCATTAATTCACATCAAAATCAAAAATTAAGGAAATTTTATTTCAGGTGTAGCTAGTGTTAATAACCAATAAAACTTAATTCATAAATATATTTGATAAAAAGATTATGATTATCAGTGATATCAGCAATATCTTGATTTTTTACACAAATAAATTTATACTTCCTTCATGAAAAACCACAAGTTCAGTCATATTATCGAGAATGACATATTAAAATACATACAAAATGATATACCATAAAATCTCGATTGTAAGCCTCCCCTTTTTCAAAAGCAAAAGCAGTTAAATTTGGGAGGGTGGCTTATAATCGAGATTTAAAAAAAAAAAAAAAAAAAAAAAAAAAAAAAAAAAAGTTATTTAAAAACCTGTTTATCATTAATTTAGAAGTAAAAATGGTAAATGCAGGGATGAGAATCTTACATAATTTCGGCAGCTTTCCTATATTAAAAAGAAAAAAAAAAACTAAATGCTCACCCCCATTCCCCCACCAAAAAAAAAAAATCTTACTAATAAAAAATCTCTAAGCAAAATTTAAAAACTACTTTTTTTACAAATGCACTCCTTTATTTGTTATTTTACTGCAACAATATTTAATCAATCATCTAAACCCCTTCTCCCCAAAAAGTACTGCTCCCCTCCTCTGTTACTAAATATGCATAATTTAACCTATAAAACTCTTTAATTTAAAAAATTTTAATACACAATATGCTATACAAATACACTATAGTTAGAATAAATAATCTATCAACTAAATTATTCCCTCCTCCCAAAGTTTCTGCTTCTTTCCCTGTGTCTCCTGACCCTCTTATCATGATCTCCCCCCCCCCCCTCCCTCCCTGCATCTTATGCAGTTTAAAATCTGTATATATTTATTTTTTTATTTTGCCAGATTTCTGATTTTGTCAAAAAAATATTTAATAACCACCAAAATTATTTCACACCTCAAAAAATGCTTTTTTTTTCTTTTTGTCCCCCCCCCCCTCCCCAGTCCTTCCAATACACACAGTATATATTTAAAAAAAAATTGATTTCACTTTTTTTCCCTCTATTTAATCATAATATATATACAGTAGACTCCCTCAAATCCGCACAGCTTGGGACTAGAGGTTGTGCGGATTTTAGAATTTTGTGGATTTCTGGTCATTGATTTGTTTACATTTTTGAAACATTAATTTGATTGGTAGTTAAGCAAGGGAAATTATAATGAATACTTACAATAAAGTGAAACATTAAAATAAGTAAAATATTAAAATAATTTATTAGTTTAAAAGTAAGTAATTATTAAAATGAAAATTTAGAAAAATATTAAATTATTAGGCATGAAATCGATTCAATTCGATTCCAAACGACTTATGCTGCCACCTAGTGGTAAAGTGATCGTAAGATCGATTTCATTTAGAAGTTATTTCGATCCAACAACTGTTTAGGGGCAATACTAGAAACAAGATTCCATTGCCCCTCTTCATGTTTCAACTCCCCAGATTGGCAGACCCTGCTAAACTTTTCCAGGTCACTGAGATCCTGGGAATGAAAGTTCAATTCGAAAAGTACCGGGGTCGAAAAGGCCCCCAACAGTGCCATCGTTGCCAAGGATTTTTTCATTCGGCTTCGGCATGCCATCTCAGAAAACAATGTGTTAAGTGTTCAGGTGAGCACCTGGCTCCTGATTGTCCCAAGCCGTTTGATGATCCATGCAAATGTGCAAACTGCTCGGGAGACCACCCCGCAAACTATAGATTGTGCCCTAAATTCCCAGGTGATCACACCAAAAAAAATGCTAAATCACTTATTAACAAACAAAACACGCGTAAAATCTCTCCTGCAAGGAAAGTTAACGATGCACTTTCATTTGCGAAAGTTGCTACAGGCACTGTCGCCGAACCCCCCAAGAACATAAATGTTAACTCAGATCAAATTTCATCGGCCCCCAAAATTGGTGCTATTTCTGATGCCGATTTTCTTAACGAAATCTTTAAATTCGAGAAAAAGTTTGGAAAAGAAATTGTTCTCCAAACCTTTAAAAAATGCTTACCGCAGCTCCGTACTGCACCTACGGAAGTTGATCGGCTTTTTATAATGTATGAAAATTTACCCAGAATACCTGAGTAATTTTCTTTTTTCTCTTTCTTTATTGACCGTTTTTTCGATCTACCCTCCCTTTTTGGCAAATTCCCAGCCTCAAGGAAATTGAATTTTCTCTCTATTGGCATATGGAATGCTAATGGGCTTAAAAGGCAAGCCTCTGATTTCAAGGATTTCATTATTAGTAATGATTTAGACATCATGTTGGTCTCTGAGACCAGGTTCCAGGGTAACTCTGTCCAGATCGCCAACTATATGCTTTACAATATAGACAGACCACCTACAGTTGGCGGCATCCCTAGTGGTGGCACTGCTGTGTATGTCAGAAATGGTCTCAATGCTACCCTTGCTAAAGTCCCCCATTTGAATCACATTGAGGCCACTCCCATTGTTTTAGATTTTCCCTCCATTCCCCACCTTTTGATTGCAGCTATTTACAATCCCCATTCTAATAATCGTCATCTGCTTGATCAGGACCTCTCTAATTTAACCCGTGCTTTTCCAAATTTTATCATTGCGGGAGATTTTAATGCACATCATTTTTCCTGGGGCTCTCACAGCTCTAACAGATCTGGTTATAAAGTGCGAAGGTGGACGGATCAAAATCATGCGCAAATTATAGCGCCAGCTGAGTCCACCCGCTGGAATTCCCACTCCATCATTGACTTTGCCATCACCCGCAATTTTCCCTTCCCGTACACCATTCAAACGGTGAATGATCTCTCATCCGACCATCTTCCAGTTGTGCTTAGATTCAAAGTGGGCAACTTTCAGCTCGATATCCCCCAGGCCTTTTCGGTCAACTGGGAGGATTTCAGTCATGTTCTCGAAAACATGGATACCCCACCCACTGAGATTCACTCTGCCGAGGACGTAACTTCTGCTATTCAGGCATTTGGGGATACTCTCCATAATGCTTTCCAAAAAGTTGCGAAACCTAGACAGAGGGTAGTTGATGCATTTCGACTGCCTGAGCACATCAGGGACTTGAAAAGAGAGAGAAATCGTTTAAGACGGGACTGGCAGATGACTAGAGACCCAGTTCTTAAAACTGATCTGAACAGAAAAAACCACCAGGTTGCTGCTGCAATCAAGGAGTTTAGTGTCTCACATTGGAACACTTACATCGAGTCTTTATCGACTGCTGACAACACAATTTGGTCGGCAACGGCCCGCATCCGTAGGACACGAACACACATTCCGGCCCTAAATGGCCCCAATGGTATGGCCTATTCAAACACAGACAAGGCTGAGCTCATTGCTGACAGTCTTAAAAGCCAATTTACACTCAATGATGATGTCATTAACCCTAGAATGGTCGACGTTGTCAACACTGAGGTTGAACGTTTCTTAAACACTACTCATGATAATGCACTCACCCCTACTACTCCCTCTGAGGTGATTTCTTACATCGGGAATCTCAAAAAGAAGAAATCGCCAGGCCTCGACCGCATCTCTACCAATATGCTGTTGCACCTTCCACTTCACTTCATATTCTTTCTAACTATTCTAATTAACTGCATGCTAAACCTCTGTATGTTTCCTGATTGCTGGAAGAAGGCACTGATTGTCCCAATCCCAAAACCAGGACAGGACATCCACGCCCCTTCTAGCTTCAGACCCATTTCTCTCCTATCTTGCTTGTCTAAGGTCTATGAATACATACTAACAAACCGTCTGAAGGAGTTTGTTACCTCCAATTCGATTATTATACCTGAGCAGTTTGGGTTCAGGCCCAAACACTCAACTCAACACCAGCTTTGGAGAGTAACTGAACTTATTCAAGAGGGCTTCATACACAATAAAAAAACTGGTGTTGTATTCATAGACATTGCTAAAGCTTTCGATCGGGTCTGGCATTATGGACTTATTTATAAGTTGATTCTGCTCAAGTTCCCTCCCCAACTTATTCTTATCTTCTGGGAATACCTTAATGGTAGGACCTTCTGTGTTAAAGTTAATAATTCTCTATCCTCTTTTCGCATTATCGAGGCAGGCGTCCCTCAGGGCAGTCTTATTAGCACCTGGCTGTTCAACCTCTACATTAATGATATTCCTCGATGGATTCCCAACATCTTTTTAGCATTATATGCAGATGACACGGCCATCATGACCAGCAACAGTTCACTACACATTGTCTTGACTAAACTCCAAACTTATCTTTTGGCTCTTTATGTCTGGCTTAGGAAATGGCGTATTAAAGTCAATGCAGCAAAAAGTGCCGCCATGATTTTTTCCAACAATTCTATCTCCCCAGACGTTAATCTTTCTCTTAACGATGATGACATACCCTGGGTCCCAAATTATGAATATCTAGGTATTTATCTAGACTCAAAATTAACCTGGGCTAGGCAGATTCAGGACATATTATTGAAATCTGCCAAAGCTCAAGGATCCCTTAAATCTCTATTGGCGTATCACAGCCGTCTGTCACTTTCGAATAAATTATTACTATATAAATCCTTCATCAGATCAACATTGACCTACGGGTCTGTTGTTTGGGGATCAGTCTGCGAAACTCAGATGCAGAAAATTCAAACCTGTCAAAATTCTGTATTGCGTAGGATTTGTAAGGCGACAACGTTTGTCCGGAATGACGTCATTCACGCTGATCTCAAGATTAGGCCTATCTCGCAAGTTATAAAGAAACTTGCTCAAAATTTCCACAGAGATCGCATTCTTATACCCAACGAAGCGTTGCGGTCCATCCAACCATACAGCATAAATAGTGCTCGTGGAAGGAAAAGACCGCTCGCCATCTTAAGCAGAGATGACGGCTTTGCCCCACCTTCCAAAAGAAGGAGGAGGGAGCCACCTTAAACGCATCGTTGTGGAATTCCAAATTCTAAAATTTATTGTACTATATCTTTCTACCATTTGGCTTATTACCATTAATTTCATTTAGGACGTCCTCCAGCCTTGCTTTTGGCACCGGGTTCTGTTAACTTTCCTTCCTAACTTCATGTTTATTATTGTTAGAAAAAAAAATCTCAGTTTTTATTTTGTATTATTTTATTTTATTTTTACTTATTATTGTACTTTATTCTAAACTGATTGCATCATTTATCATATACAACTTGCTTCTTCGCCTTATCTTGGAGAAAATAAATTTTATATATATTGCAAAATGTTTAGCTCTGTTTTGACCCAATTGCTCCCCCTCCCCCTCCCCTATTATTGCTCACCTTTCCTGACTATCTGACAAAGATCAAAGCACATCTACAGAAAGCTCCTGTCACCATCAGCTTCATTCCGCCGCAGCCTGCTGCGAGATGAACTTTCTATCTTACAGAAGAAAATCCTGATGCTTCCTGCATAGACTGTTCCCAAATAGATGTGAAGTAAACGTGGGCATTACGCCCCACGTAGGCATTCAAGAAACAATCGTCTTTGATCTTTGATTATGTAAAAAATGTGAAAATCCTTCAAAATATTCAAAATTCTCTGCCTTATTTTTTTAAATAATTTTTTTTCCCACAAAAAAGTTTGTGAAAGGGGAAGGGGATTATATTTGGGAGTGGAAAATAAAATAAAAATTGCTTAAAAGTGGGAGGGGGCTAACAATGGGGATTTTACGATAAGCTAAAAAATTCTGCAATTTTGCCCCTACATCTGAACTGAAAGTTTCATTGTTTACATCTGCAATGTTGTGCGGATTTTAGGTGTTTGCGAATTTTAGGGTTGCAGATATGAAGGAGTCTACTGTATTACAATAATCAATTTTTCACCCTGATATATTTTTTATTTACGTATTTATTTATTTTTTTATCTTTTTATGTAGAACACAAATGTTTAAAGAAATATAAAGACCAGTAATTAAGCAACATGCTATGTACAGTAATTTCCGGTCTATAATGTTCGGATTATCTGTTAAAAAACCTCAAAAATTTTAAGTGCGTATTATCTGCTGATAACTTTTTTAAACAGAAGTTCATGTCAGATATCCAGTTACTACCGGCAGTCATAAAAATGTAAACAGCTATTACACGATTGGCTGTTATCGACCGTTCGCAGAGTTGTTTGTGATTGGTTCACATGTAACGTGAACGTGCTAGTGCGTGTAGCTTCCGATTTTTATGTTATATTTTTAGCCTTTTGGCAACATGTTTCTATTGTTCAAAGTTATAATAATGTCTAAGAGAAAACATGTTATTTAACATTAAACGGAACGTTATTAAAAAAGCAGAAGATGTTGAAGATGATTTAAAAACAGCAATTATTATAGAATTATCTGTATTCCCAAGACGTTTTAGATATAAGATTCAATGAAAAAAAAGTATTTGTATTTTTTAACTTGTAGTAATTATTTTTATTTGATGCTACTTAGTTATCCCATCGACCAATTTCAGCAAATTATATAAATCGCCAAATTATACAAATTGACATAATTTTTATTTTAAATAACGAAAGAACAAATAAATTAGTATAACATTTATTAAAAATACAAGTAAAACGTTGAAATAAAAATAACTTGATGAAGTAAACACATGTAACTTGCTTAAAGTCAAGTGAATGTAACATTTACAATCAACCATTATTGGCATTTAATCTTATAGTTTGGTGATAGATTTTTGGTCGACGGGATAACTAAGTAGTACCTTTTATTTTTTTGGCAATTATTCTATTACAATTATCATTTAAATAGAGCAACTAAATAAATAGGAAGGTAGTTTATTAGTAGTACTTTAGAATGTTGAAAACAATGAGTAATCCTCGTATTGTCCGGCGCATAATCTGTGGATTATATGCTGAATTTTTTTTTTAAGGCCTAAAAATTGTGGCTGTGGATTATACGCCAGAATTTCTGGTATTTGGGCTCAGTAGGAATGGACGTTATTTAACATAATAGGATAAAAAACATTGTTACTGTACGTTAGAGTCTGTTACTGTGTTAATATGTTATTGGAAAGCCCCTGTTAATTATATAAAGCTGTTGGAAAAGAGCCTGCACTGCCTTGGGCTGTCATTCCCGGAAATTCAATTAAAAATCTCTACTTTGGCATAATCTCCTAAAACATTATTTGCCTTTATCGAAAAATTCAAAATGCTATTCGATTTCATAATTTTTTAATAAGAACATGTGAAAAATGTTTCTGTTTATATTTAAAAATGAATCAGGAATGTGTCCCAATGTAGCTAGTTTAGATTTGATTAAAATTAGCCTTAAAGAAAACACAGCAATCGAGAACATAATTTTCCACATAATTAAGGATAGTTTGGATAAAAATTTAAACTAGAGGAGAAGGGGGCTAGTGTATTCTGTTTATCAAGTAAAATTTCTATATAAATTCAGACTTATTGGTAACAGAGATATAGATTTCCACGTGTGGTTTATTCAAAACTTTCAGCAATATATGTCTTCAAATTTTGCATCTTTTTTTAATTAAACTTTGCAATTGGAAGTATATATATATACATTTTTTTTTTTTTTTTTCAGGGATTTTCTCAAATGCAAACTGATTATTTTCTGATACATTAATAAAATCATTTTAGTTCTAAAATTAGCTGACCTCCCTGACGTTGCTCGAGCCCATGATAATATTTTTAAATGAACCTTAAATTTGTATGATTTTATATCTGTAACTCAATTTTGTCTCTACTATCTGTGTGAAAAATAGGTTTTAAAAAATGTTTGAAATTTAGCGGTAAAAAGGCTGTAAATAACTGCAATGGGGAAATGGAGGAGAGGGCAGATATGTTTCCAATGCGATGACTGGTGTAATTTTCATGCTAAAATATTGATATTTAACTGTAAAAATCACTGTTTTATGCATAACTAAAATTCTTTTGCGTGAAAGTCCCAAGTTTTTTATAAAATTAATTATATATTTTTAATCAAAATATTCGTAATGTTAATCCTTCAACAAAGCGTGTGGAAAAAATGAAAAGTGACTTTGGGAATGATTTTTTTTTTTTTTTCAAAGGGTTAATTTTAGCATTTTTAAAAAGGGTTTACAGCGTTGCAAACAGAATTGAATGTATATGATGATTTGAATTTTATATTTTGTTATTTGGTCTCAATAAGTAATTTTAAAATATACCGGGGAAAGGGAAGGAAGGGCAGGATTATCTGATATTTTGAATGTAAAAAAAAAAAGTTATCGTCAGTGGTGTAGTCGTAAAAAAAGCAGAGGCCATACGCTCTAAGCAGAGGGTATACGCTCAAGGCAGAGAGTATACCCTACAGCAGGGGTGTAAAAATCTAGGCACCAGCGGGTAGTTTCTCACCAGTAAATTTTATTCATTATTTTTTGTCTAATGTTTCGTCTAAATTTTTTGTAAGAATGCTAATAAAATTTAAGCAAAGAAAACTAATAAAATTTAGTGGTGAGAGACTGACCGCTGGCGCCTAGATTTTTACACCCCTGCCCTACAGTGTATATACGATAGCTTTTTTTGAGAAACAGAGGATTACAGTGTTCCTTAAAAAAATATGGCGTATACCACCGTATACCCTCCACTACATCCCTGGTTATCGTCCAAACTCTGAAATTTTTAGGAGTTAAAAACATGATATTTTCAAAGCCTGTGTGAAACAGACCAGAAAAAATATATGATATTTAGTGGTAAAATGACTCGTTACATGTACTCAGCATTGTACATGTGATAGATTTTCCTAGCCATCACACACAGACACACAAAGCGAAACTTTATTAGTATAGGTGTACAAAATAATAATTTTTAATAATAATTATTAAAGGTTTTGTTAAATATGTAATTTAACTTATAAAAAGTAATTGAAGTCTGGGAACCAGTGTTGTAGTTTTGATCAGTCAAAACTAATTTTAACCAGTATGGGAGACTTTATTCCTTTTTCAGTTTTTTATTTTGGAAAAAACAAAATTTTTAAGAAATGTTTCCAGTTATTATTAAGGGCGCATGTGTCTTTCTTGTTGTAGTATTTTTTTTATTTTTGAAAAACCGTTTTTAAAATAAAAATAAATTGTTTTCCAAAAAATAAAAAAAGGATCAAGTCTCCCCAGTTTCAGATAGACTTGATCCCTTGCCAAGGGAGACTTGATCCTTGAAACAGATGCATTCAAAGGATTCAAATTAAGTAGTAGAAATCAAATTTATTGTTGTCTAACATATAAAAAGGGAGAAAAACACAAATTATGATAAAAAAAACATTTTCAAAGCTTGAAAAATCAAATGTAAATATTAAAATTATTGCAGTTCAAAGAATTCACCCAAGCATGGTTGGTTTGGGTAGTTTTTTGATAGTGTCATCATTGTCCACAACACTATTGTCAACATTTTCTTGATAAATAAATTGGTCGTAATTAAGCTAGTTTTCTTAGAAAATTGATTTCACATTCAAATGATAAAATCTTCTTTTAGAATTTTCCTACGAAATGACTAATTTTCTTCTTTCCCAGAAATCGCACAATGACAAAGTCATTTTCACCAATAGACAAATTTTTTGGATCTTCAACGATTTCATCAGAATGTTCATCAAGTGGATCTGGGTCGGTTGAATCATAAACACTATAACAGGGATTAAGTGTCCCTAATGTGCATGTTTGGGGAAAAAATTGCTAAATCAAAAATAAAGAAACTGCATTGGATTTAAATAACAACATTTAAGCAGTAAGAAATGTTAGTATATTACATCAATAAAATTAAGTAATTTAGTTATATTTAGCAAAAAATATAAAACACAAACTACCTACTCAAAAAGAAGTTTGATTGTAAGAAAACAGAGAATCCTTTCTTACAACAAAAATTGAAATGGCTGAGTGAAATTATGTTTCTAGATCTGTTGATAAGGAATCACTTTATTAATGTTTCCAGTTTCAGAGACTTAATTGCATTTTTTCTCTGATTTTAGACCAACTCTCCCAAGTCTCCCCTACAGTGGTCAAAATTGGTTTTAACAATCTAAAACTGATTAAAATTTTGTTAAATAACTCAAAGTTACATAAATTAGTATACTCTCTCTATATGATGTTAATTTTATGTTATATTACAATATATTTAATAATAATTTATTAAATATAAATGGTTTTTCTTTTCACTTGAAATAGTATTTCACAAGTCTTATTTTCTTTATGTGTAACTAATGCATTGCATTAGAGGTGCACAACCTTTTTAAGAGAAGGACCACTTACAAAAATGTCTGGCTTGTCGATACCGACATCAGTACATAGAGATAATTCTATTTCGGGGAAGGGGTGGAGCTGTGATCTATAATCAGATAAAAACATGGTTTCAGAAAAGGAAGGCAGTTTTACTTCTCTAGGTTTCCCCTACCTAGTCAACATACCCAATTCAGTTGACAAGAATATATCAAAAGTTTACATTTGTATATATAACAAATATATATAAAAAAAACTAACTAAACTCTGTGGCTATACAATCCATGAAAAATTTGAGCTAACAGTGCCTATCCCTGTTTTCTTGACCCTAGGCTCCCAGGTGCTATGCAGCATACGTCCTGGTTAGGCGGTCAGCCAAACGCAAGACCCTTAGTGTTTACTTCCCAAGCAAGCTTGGTATTCATTTTATCGACCCCGAAGAGATGAAAGACTGAGTGAATCTTACCCTGTCGGGAGTCGAAATCACGACTTCTGCAGCACTTCTGACCAAACGCTTTAACCACTATGCCACTAGCCTTCATAACAGATATAGCAAGGATTATTTTCAAAGAGTGAAAATATTCCTTGCTTTGTTCGGGGTAGTAAATTTTGTTTTATTAAAAGTGCTAAAAAATTCGTGATTTTTTTCCTGAAAAAATATTGATGTAATTCGAGAATTTTTTCACGCGATAAATTGATGAAAATCGTGATTTCTTTTCCGCGCACGATCGACGAAATTTGCGATTTTTTTATGTGACCAATGGATTTCTACTTCATGATATTTTTTGCGACCGAGAAACAAAATTTGTAATTTTTCTCCATTAGCGATTCACGAAATTCGTGAACTTTTGACAAAATTCCCGATTTTTTTCCACGAGTGATTGACGAATTTCGCGTTTTTTTGCGGCCAATTTAAACAAAATTGTAATTTTTTCCATCAATTGTCGATATTCGTGATTTTATTTTACCGCGATAGATTGTCGGAATTCATGATTTTCCCGCAGCTGATCAACGAAATTTGAGATTTTTCTGCCCGTGATCGACAAAATCTCCGATTTTCCCGCAACCGATTTTCGTTGATCAGATTCGGTTCATCGCTATTCCTAACTGACTGACGAAATTTGCAATTTTTTTCCCGCGGCAAACTAATAAAATTATTGATTTTTTTCGCAATAAACTGACCAAACTCGCGATTTTTTTCGCAGCAGATCAACGAAATTTGCAACTTTTTCGCGTCTCATCGACAAAATTCGCGACTTTTTTGTGCCCGATTAATGAAATTCACGATTTTTCTATGCCCGATCGACGAAACTCGCGATTTTCCGCACCCGATTGACAAAACTTTCGATTCTTGTGCCCGATTAATTAAATTCAAGATTTTTCCTTTACCGTTCAACGAAATTCGCGATTTTTCCATGCCTGATCGACAAAACTCGCGGTTTTTTCGTGTCCTATCGGCGGAACTCGGGATTTTTCCATGCCTGATCAACGAAATTCGCGATTTCTTCGTGCCTGATTAACGAAATTCGAGATATTTTTCGACTAGCGACTGACGAAATTCGCAACTAGTGAAGTTTCTATGCTGAAATCTATGGCATCAGCCGGCCGATTAACGACATTCGGGATTTTTAACTGAGTGGCGAAATTTGTAATTTTCTTCCCGTGACAAATTGACGAAATTCACGAGTTTTCCTGTGACCTACGGACAAAAATTGCGATTTTTTCCTGTTATAAATTGACGACATTCGCGGGCCACTTATGACCCGCAAGTCTCAGGTTGTTGTGCATTCCTACATTATAGCATTTGGTGGGCGATAATGTAAAACTATAAAATATTGATTTGTAATTTGTAGATTTCATATTGCACCCGATGAAGGATCATGCAAACTCTTCGTCTGTTGAAGAATTTTTTTCCAAATTTCATCTTATTCAGAATAATATGTAAAATAGTCTTAGCTAATACTTTTTACTTGTAATAATTTTTTGAGTTCTAAATAAAAAATTTTAAATGTTTCTTTTGT
Organism: Maratus speciosus; assembly: GCA_963932465.1. NCBI lineage: Eukaryota > Metazoa > Arthropoda > Arachnida > Araneae > Salticidae > Maratus > Maratus speciosus. Next base: position 186,996,712 of record OZ010798.1, on the reverse strand, counting down.
TTTATGGTGTGATTTATTTTCCTACTTTTTTATATGAAATTAGATATGTAATCAATTATATATTTTTGTATAGTTACGATAGCTGTTTATTTTTAGAAATTTTTATGACATTAAATTTTAAAGTAATGAAAATTGAAATATAATACTACATACAAATACTTCCAAATGTTGTATTAAATATTATTTTGACGAACGCTTCCAAATATTATACCAAATTTATCATTTAAGAAAATTAAATTTCATTTATTTTCCCAGTCAAGATGAGTTTTGACGACTATGTCAAAATGTACTAAGCAGGACAGTTAAAACTGGTTTTTTCCATGCAGGAACTGGTTTTTAAAAAGACTCATTCTTACAAATTTGTTGAGGAGTGAGAATACAAACTCTTTATAATAAACTTTAGTTGACCAAGAGGATGGTATTTCATTGTAAATCAAGGGGATTTTACTTGTCCTGTTTGTTAAAAAATAGCAGCACTATGAATTCTTTGTTTTTTAAGTCAGGAATCTGATATTGTCAATTTGCACCCGGTTTTCTCAGAGTTTTGTCAGGGACACAGAAGGTGCTCTGTTTTATTATTGTTTTTATTCTGTTTAACCTTATCTGCACTCGGTATTGGCACGGGGTATATATATTATTATGTAACTTAAAACTTTCATGATGAAAGTATTTTGAAAATTTATTAATTATTATATATTTATTTCGATTAGTGGTGTTTGATTCTGACGACAGAACTGTATTTTTGATTGTTTGTAAAGTTATATTTGTCAATGTAAAATAAAAATAAGAAAATCTCAAGAATGAATTATTTTCTTCAAAATTCTCTAAACTTCTACCGTAAGATTCCATTCTGTGATAGAAAAAAATCAATTAATCAATATTGTAATGTTTAAGTGGTTTCACCTCCGCTTCCCCTATATCTTTCATCCCAATGAAAATTGTGTTTTAAAATCATATACATTTTAAGATATGAGGTGTTGAAAATGGTCTTTTTTTTTCATTTTTTGCAATTCTGAGTCCTGACACCCCTTAAATCAAATAGCTCATTACGGAATAATAGTATATGAATATTTTTATCAACTATTTAAAATTTTATGGGAAAACCACGATTTCCACCCCCCGTCCTAGGACGTGAGTTTACAGTAGTTTATATATAATAATTTAATTATATATATCTCGTCAGAAATGAAAATCAGCTGTGTTTTACTAAATTTCCTAAGATTTCATCAAAATCCTGAAACTTCCACTCTGCCTTTCCCCCCACCATACAAATTAAAAAAAATAATAAGGCTTTAATTTTATAAAATGTGTCCTGTACTTTGCTACATTTATAATTTAATAATCAATCATCTGAATTTCTCTATCGTGCATAAAGACTATTGGACTGATCACCGTCGATTGGAAGTAAACGAGAGCATTACGACTTTCTTTCCCTCCAGAATCTCAGCGCATTAAATTCTTTAAAAATTTTTTTCTCTTATAATTTTGCTGTTTTATTATAAAACAAAACAGTCATCCCAATTTCGCCATTTTTTTTCTTTGCCTTCCGCTTCTCAAATGATACGAGTAATTTAGGAGACTTAAACTTAAGCAGATCCCTTTCATTTAGAAATATGCACGGGTGACGACTACATAAATAGTCATGTACAAAATACTTCAAAGAGTGACCTTTAGAGCTCCAGTGGATACAATTCAGTCCCTGTTCCACCTGTATGTCGTCTTTGAAAGAAATGAGGGCGATAACCGGCTTCATATTACAAACCCTTTTCCCGGCATACCACAACTCTGTTATATTAAAACTGTGTGAGTAACAGCACTTACTACGACGCTTCTATTACAGTAAAGATGCGATATACTCTGGTAGCCGTCATTGCCAGACAACCGTTGTTTCCCAATTTTTCCTAATTATTTTTGTTAGTTCTTTGTTTAATCTTAAGGAATATTTCTTGTTAATAATTGTTTTCTTTCATAGATTCTTCAGAATTAAAGAATTACAGAAATTAATGTTTCGTTGCTTTTTTGCTGTGTAAATTATTTCTGTCAATTTCCATACCAAAGAAGATAAAAGTGATATGTGTATATTCAAAGTTAAAGATTTACTACTTTCATGAACACGTTACGATTCATAAAATGTCCTTAGATACGAATCAAAACATTACCGACAACACAAGTGAAAAACCATGTGTATGCACTATATGTCAAAAAACACTTAAACAGAAAGAACAATTAGAAGTTCATCTTCGCATCCACAAAGAAGAGAAACCATTTGTATGTGATGTGTGTCGAAAATATTTTTCGAAAAAAGCAACATTAAATGATCACCTTCGAATCCACACTAAAGAGACACCATTTGTATGTGATGTATGCCAGAAATCATTTGTACAGAAGCGATATTTAGTGGATCACCTTCGTGTCCACACTGGAGAGAAACCATTTGTATGTGACGTATGCCAGAAATCATTTGCATCTAGATCAAACTTCAAAGATCACTTTCGACTCCACACTGGAGAAAAACCATTTGTATGTGATGTATGTCAACAGACATTTGCACGTAAAACAGCTTTAAAAAATCATTATCTTTCGGCGCACACTCATGCTAGACCATTTGTCTGTAGTGTATGTCAAAAATCATTTAAACAGAAACAACATTTACAAAACCACCTTCGTATACACACTGAAGTATCTCAAGAGGCAGCAGTGCATAAAAACAGTTCAAAATATCACCATCATGACCGCACTGAAGCTAAACCATTTGCATGCAATGTATGCCAAAAATCATTTGGATTGAAACAATATTTAGTGGATCACCTTCGTATCCACACTGGAGAGAAACCATTTGTATGCGATGTGTGTCAGAAATCATTTCTAAAAAAACCCTATTTAAAAAAACACCTTCGACTTCACACTGGAGAAAAACCATATGTATGTGATATTTGTCAACTGTCATTTTCCTGTAGGACAAAATTAACTAAACATCTTAGCAAACACACTGAAAATAACTCATTTGTGGGCAATATATGTCAACAGTCATTTGCACATAAAGCGAGTTTAAATTATCATCGTCTTGACCACGATGATGAGAAACTATTTGTGTGTTCTGTATGTCAAAAATCATTTAAGCAGAAAAAACATTTAGAAGTTCATACTCGCATCCACACAGGAGAGCAGCCATTTGAATGTGATGTATGTCAAAAATCATTTTCTAGAAGAGAAACTTTAAGTAGTCACCTTCGTACTCACTCCGGTGAAAAACCATATATATGTGATGTATGTAAAATGACATTTACAAGGAGGGCAAATTTACAGGATCACCTTCGTATCCACACAGGAGAGAAGCCGTTTGTTTGCGATGTATGTCAAAAATCATTTTCTAGAAAAACAACCTTAAAAGATCACTTTCGGATTCACACAGGCGAGGAACTTTATGTATGTGATGTATGTAAAATGTCATTTGCAAATGGAGGAAATTTAAAATATCACCTTCGTATCCACACAAATGAGAAATCTTTTGTGTGCAGCGTATGTTTTAAATCGTTTTTTAGAAATTCAGCTTTAAAATGCCACTTTCGAAAGCACACTGGCGAAAAACCGTATGTATGTGGTGTTTGTCAAGAATCATTTGCCCAATTATCAACTTTAAAATATCATCGTCGTATCCACGCTGGTGCGAAACCAAGTGCAAATACAAATCCGTGTGGAGCGTAAATCAAAAATCTTTTTCGCTGAAGTAACATTTACAAAATTATCTTCGCATCAGTGAAGTCATTTTCATACTATAATGCCTGTCAAAAATCATTTTCTAGGTTTTGGAATGTCGTCTTCGAATTCACATGGGTGTGAACCGTATGTATGTGGTATATGGTCATTTGAAAACAGAAGGAATTTAAAGTATCAGCTTCGTGTCCACCCAGATGAGAGACAACTCACAGAAATTTTAATTCATAAAGGAAACATTTGACAGTAAAAAATTATAATTTTAGTTGATAAAATTTGTTCAAAATGAGTTTTCTCAAAAATTATGATTGTGTTACTTATTACCATTTATCATCGTAGCTCATCTTCATTTCTGTAAAATCTGTGTTAAAAAAATATTTATACTGGAGCAGTATTCATCGGATCATTATTCCATCCATTCTGCAGAGAAAATATTTGTATTCGACCTACTGTAAGATTCATCCTTTTATTTTCATGCTTTTGTTGACACTCCGTCGGTCGTAACTCTGGGACTCCCGAGTTCGGGCGCAATGTGCCTGTCAGGCGCGTTTTAGAAAATCGCCATTAGTAATTTATTCACGCAATTCTTACGCTTTTAAAGTGATAAGTGACCTTTATTAGTATGTACAAAGAGATAATATTTCAAATTTCAATGAAAAACCTCTTTTATTACACTCAAAGTAAGTAACCGTGAGCTCTCTAGTGCCGGAGAGGAGAACGGAATTAATTGTGCTGTGCCTGTCACGCCTATTGTGACCGACGGAGGGTTAAATACTTCCACTTTCATCTCTGTAACTTAAAAGGAAGGTCTCCTTACCGGGCATACTCAGAATATTTTGAAAAAAATTCTAATTAAACTACTTATGTATGTAATAAAGAATCAGTCAAATTTAGCGGCGGAATTACAGTAGAAAGTCTGTAAAAAAAATACTTTCGAGTATTTGGCGCGAAAAGACGAAAGCAACACGCGATTTGGCGAGCAGCACTTTTCCTCGTCAAAATCAAACGATTTTAATGCATCTGAAAATTGCTTGTTAATTGATTTTTAGAATGCGTGTAAATGGTATATTTAATGAATTTAAACTTAAGCATTGAGAGAATTTAATACACATATTTTTTTGTATTACATATTTATGTTGCTTGTTGCTGCAGTTATTTAATTTTATCACTGTAAAAATAATTTCATATATAAGAAATATTTTCATATTGAAAAATATATTTTCATATATTTAAGCGTATTCGAAAATAAAGGCCAGATGAAGAATGCTGCAGTTATACTTTTCAATATCGGAAAAGTTTTTGTTTCCATAGCAACAAAATTGAATAGACAGTGCTCAATTGGACTTAATTTTGAGATTGAAACAATTTTAATTAATTAAATTTCATAGTTAACATTCATTATAAATATATACATGACAAAACTATAGCTAAAACTGACAAAACTAAAGTTATTTAAATTAAATTTATTCAAACAAGTTCAACATGAAACATTTTTACCTTAAAGAGTATTTGACATAAAAAAGGATATTTTGAAATTTTATTCCATCGCCAATTGGTGATAAATCGCCAAATAACGGAATTTTCCTTATTTTTTTTACGGGTACTCTATCGAGTTTCCACCGAAATTTTTTTATAAACATATCTATCCTCATGAGAAGAACATTCTATAATTTTTTCAGATTTTTCGGAGTATGCCCGTATGGAGACCTACCTTGTTAGTCTATTTTGTTTTCCTTCCCTTTTTGAAACAGAAGCCTATTTAATTTTCAGATTAAAAAAATTTCACTTTCATTCGCTAACATGGAATGGATGAAAGGTGAATTCATCCAACAAAAAGAAAACATTTAAAATGAAAAATCTATATGTAATGTTTTCCGAATTAACAATTATTTTTTTATTAATTCAAATTGATCATCATATTTTCACAAATATGATTATCCATACACACTGCATAGAAACCTTTTGTATGTGATGTATGCCAAATATCATTTTCGAAACAAATAACTTTAAACACTTAACTGCGAATCCGCATTAGAGAGACACAGTTTGGTGTCACATCACATGAAAGCATAATCACATTAAAACAGTTTAAAAGATCATCTTTGCGCCCACAACGGAAATAAAACATTTGTGTGTGGCGTAAACAGTCATTTGCATATAAACAAAAGTTTAAAAAAAATTCTTTTCGTACAAGATAGAAACAAGATAGGTGGAGTATATGTCAAAATACATTTGCTCTAGAGCAAGATTTAAAGTTCCTCTTCAATTCCACTATGAAAAGAAACTAAAAATACGCTTTTAAGATAAATACACTTTTTGAAGAAAAAAAATTCTACTTTTGACACTGAAGTAGTTCAAGTAAGTTTAACTTAAACAAATACGCTTTTATAACTACAATTTTTCATATGCATTTATATGTATATTAGCAAAACCCGCGGATTTGCTCGCGTAATAGTTGAAATATGCCAAGTTATATTTGTATGTCTAACTTTTATTAGAAGAAATTATACTTTTAGAAATAAGTCAAAAATTACTAATTAACCCCTTGAATGGCGGTAGTATTTCTATGAAACCACTTAATTTCGATTCCCAAATGCTACAATGGCACCAGAATTTTGGCAAAAAAAAATTCGGTTTTTCATATATGCGAAATATAGTTTTTTCATATTTATAAATAAATTTGTTTTCAAATTCCGGTGTCAATCATTAATTTCAGCACTTTAGCAATGAAATTGCTTTGCCCCTGAAAGGGTTAAGCCACAGTTTGACTAAACTTCATTATTACACTGCATTAGGCAGAAATGAGATTTAAATTAATAAGAAGAACGAAAACTAATTATAAATAAATGATAATTTAGAAAGTATTTTGAAGCTTTTATGCTTATTTTATACACTCATTTCAGTATTCATTTGAAGTTTTGAATTTTTTAGAAAAGTTTAGTACGCATTTACATCTTAAAGTTAACCCTCATGCGAAATTCCAAGCTTCTTGTCTAACGGTATCTCTCTGGTGGTAGTAGCGCTAACATACTATATCTATGTTGAAACAGAGACTGTCACCATTAATTTTGAAATCGGTTCGGTATTCCCTCATATTTCATAGAAAACGTAATTTAGAAAGTTTTTAAAGGCTTGTTTAGTTAGTTTAGTTTTTTTTTTTTTTTTTTTTTTTTTTTGTTAACTTAAATGTCATTATAAAAAATTGCTATAAAGAGAAAATTTCCAAAAATCACCTCCAAAGGTGTGTGGGTACTTTAACTGCATTAAAGGATGATGTCATCGTTTCGAAAAAACACGGGGCAAAAAATAAATAAATAAATTACAGTAGAACCCCGCTAATTCGAAATTCCGGTTAATCCGAACCGATTTTATTTTCGAAAATTATACTTGAACAGATTAAAAAAACAGAATTAAAAAAAAATGTAATTTAATAGATTACAACGACCATTTGGAATTTTTTTAATAATCGAATAAATAAAAATCGAAAGCAGTTCCTCCGAATCATCCACAGATTGCGACAAATACCCTTCGTAACAAAATTTAACCGAAAAATCTAAATTTCGTCCACCAAATTCCGTCGCATCCTCTTCAACAACAGATCGCAAAGATCAAACTTCAGATGACCAAAACCTTCATCGATAAAGTCTCCAAGTCCCGTTTCGAGAAGAAAAACAGTTTACAAATCGAAAGCAATTCCACCGAATCATCCACAGATTGCGACAAATTACCTTTGTTGAGCTCAATTTTTCCCGGTTAGAATCGACCGATTGCAAAACGCCGTGGCTAGTGGATTGAAGCCCCTCGAAACATGGTCTTTTACTATCAATCGCTTAAAGATTAGATTGTTTCCTTTTTTGCGTTCGTCTTTTATTCTGTAATCGATTTTCATGGGCTACATGATCAGTTGAAGACCTTGATTTTCATGGGCTATATAATCAGTTGAAGACATCGATTTTTGCTTTGCAAGACGATTTTCATTTCGGTGTCGCTCTTTGGCTTTGGATTTTTACATATCTAATAATTTGCGCCTACCCATTTTGTAACTTTTTCAATTTTTAACGATTTTATGCCTTTCGATTACCTATTCAAATAAAAATTCTTCTAAAAGTAAAGAACATCGTTGAATTTCGTTACAAAAAAATAAAATTCGAGCATCATTTAGCCCATCCTCGACCGAAAACAACAACCATTTCCAAATGGTTAAAAAATACTCAATAGTGTAAAAATAGAACATATGTACACGAATATAAAATGAAAACGTGCACTGTAGGTCTACTCGTAGAACGTAGAAGCCATCTTAAAAAAATCTCGAATGTCTGTTTGTTTGCAAGTCACTATAAAATTCTTTTCTAAAATGCAAAAACTATTTAATTCAGATGATAAAAAAATATTTTTCCTTTCAACTGTTTGATTTCGCAAATTATCTACAGAAATGTTTTTTTTTCCCTCACCCCTCGTCCCTCGTTGACGTGGTGATTGATCTGTCTATAAATTCGCGATTTTGAACCGCTTGTAATGGGTTGTTACATAATTCCTCATTCTGAAGTTCCTTTGGATTATTATAAATACCGGGAGTGATTAAACAGGAATACTATTTTTTCCGAAAGTCGTGCCGGATTACAGGATATTTACTTCAGTATTGATAACTTACATTTTTTAATGGCGCGAATCTTTTTCTATTCCATTTTTATCCGAATTTCGGGTAATCCGAACTGGCACCGGTCCTAATTGATTCGGATTAGCGGGGTTCTCCATGTATATATAAAATACAATTTAATCTAAAATAACAAAGCATTGATAGCTTTCGGCTACGTGTGAAATATCATTGCTTCGGTCGATTCATGGTATCTATTTTCGAAAACATATCAATTTTAATTTTGCTTTTCAATGGTAAATATAATGTAAACATGTGCGCAGACGTCACATTTAATCTTTTTTGTACTATTTTTTATCATTGCCGAGTATGATATAATGCGGTATTTTATTTTTATGGTAGCATTGATTTGAAGAAAGCGTTCAGTTCATTTATGAAAACAATGTTGATTTAAGAGCCCACTTCAGTCACGGCAAAAAGGAAAACGCTAATTTAAAGTCTATGGGGGTGTTATTTTCAAATTTCTTGCTTTGATTTTAATATTTTCGAATGATTTTTTTTGCGCAGGATAGTTAAGGACGATCTACAACCGGGCTAGTTTTTACTTTTTCTATTTTGGTTATAGTTTTCTTATATAGTGGAACCCGGTTAAGACGCGTTTCAAGGGAGTGGTCAAAAGTCGCGTATTAAGCGGGATCGCGTATTAAACGTGATTTGTATAATGTTCCAGGAAATGGGCTTATTTACACAGATAATCGTCTAAATGAACTTGAGAGCTTTCATTTATACGTTTACGGTCGAAAATTGTGTCTTTTACATATCTTCCGATTGAAATTTAATTGTATTCCACTTTAACTCATTGTTTCTTTTTATAGGACAAACTGGAATAACAACGGAAAATAAATATGGATTCCAATATGACTTTATTGCCGATTAATACGTTGCAACCAAAAATAATTTTCCTACTACACTCATTTTTTTAACAGAAAGAAAAAAATATTAAATCTTTGAAGCACAACCCAGTTTTTAAATTCATATTTAGTACTTGTAATAATGAGTACCATTATAATAGGTTCTACATTATTAACATAATAAGAAAAACTATCCTTATAAAATATTGTTACAGCAAAAAGTAAAGTATACATAAAAGAATTATCCAATCGGAGTCGTATTTAATCTTTACGAGATTCCTTTTATTGCTGTCTATAATATGCATTATAAAAGTAGCGATATAAAGTACATTTAAAATCTCTCTAACAATAGGTATGAACATCTCTAATCGCAATAATTTTTATGACGCATCTGAGTGACCTGAATTCGTCTATTTCTCTCTACTATAGAAAAGACATACACGAAGCGAGAGACGAAGAATGCTAGGAGGTGGAATCGAAGAAGAATTGCAGTTTTGCTAATTTAGAGGGATTTTTTTAATTCAAATGTCTACCACTATTTCCGTTTAGTAATTTTCACCTTAAGTAATCTGTTGTTAAATACATTAAATGCTATTCGAAAACAGTGTTTTTTTTATCTGAATAATAAAAATCCGCTACATTGGTAACACTCGAGAAGAAAGAAGGGATTCGCATCTTGATCAATGAATTCGCGTCTTAAGCGTGATTTTTTTCCCTCGAAGAAGAGAAAATTTATCGCGTATTAAGCGGGATCGCATCATAACCGTTCGCGTATTAACCGTGATCTTTTTACATTATCCTTATGGGCGATGTTCAAGGGATCGGACAAAATCCGCGTATTAAGCGGGATCGCGTATTAACCGTGAGCGTCTTAACCGGGTTCGACTGTATTAGGGTAGTTTCAATTTCAGAACCGGTTCAAACCGGTTCCGAAAGTAAAAGTAATTTAAAAAAAATATCTGAAGCCAAAATCAAAAAAGTAAAAACTAGCCCGGATGTAGATCGTCCTCAGCTATCCTGTGGGGAGAAAAATCATTCGAAAATATGAAAATTCAAGCGAGATATTTGAAAGTAACTTCCCCATAGGATTAACATTATCATCCGGGTCTTTTTGAGTGACTAGTGTAGGCTCTTAATAGATCAGTTTCAACCACGTGACTATGTGCCCTCCAATTTTTCACTAACCAACCAAAACCACCGATTTTTTAGCCAATATTATCGCTTAGAACGGAAAACTTCAAAACGGAGAAAACCCGAAAAAACCGATGAACAAACAAAGGTTGTCGATTAAAACACCAAATAAAATAATCTAAGACAGACTTGAGCACAGTTAAAAAATAAAATTTATAGAGAATATATACTTAAAAACAATTAAAAATGCAATATGTAAACGTTTCGCCAAGCGACACGCAAGGCATCATCAGTACAAAAAATATCCATTGCATGTCAAACGACAGAACAAATCAAGAACAGTTACAGTTAGTTATTTTAAAAACAAACAATATTCACTAGGGACAGAACGAGCATCATTCAAAGTCTGCGATCGCGATTCAGTGAACCAAGCCTCAAGGAGCAATCTACCATGGTAGTTGTTGCAACCCGATTTCAAAATACTAGCGTTCGCAATGAGCCATGGATTACAACTACCATGGTAGATTGCTCCTTGAGGCTTGGTTCACTGAATCGCGATCGCAGGCTTTGAATGATGCTCGTTCTGTCCCTAGTGAATATTGTTTGTTTTTAAAATAACTAACTGTAACTGTTCTTGATTTGTTCTGTCGTTTGAAATGCAATGGATATTTTTTGTACTGATGATGCCTTGCATGTCGCTTGGCGAAACGTTTACATATTGTATTTTTAATTGTTTTTAAGTATATTCTCTATAAATTTTAGTTTTTAACTGTGCTCAAGTCTATCTTAGTTTATTTTATTTGGTGTTTTAATGGTTTTTAAATTCAGACGTTAAATGTATATGTACTGTAAAAGGTTGTCTAGTTGGTTGCTAGGGTGTGACGTCAGTTGAAACTGATCTATTTTTATTTAACTGCAAATTTTAACCAAAATAAAGTTTTAAAGAAATGTGAGTGTACTATATTGGATCCTGTTCAAAAACCTTTTGAATGATACCTGATTCATCATTCTGCGTTTCGTATACAGGGTGTTTCATAAAAGATAGGCAAAACTTTAACAGGTGATAGTACACATCCAAACAAACAACTTTCATTAAAGAATGCACTGTCGTAAATAAAACGCAAAGGGGCTGGCGCATTTGGAAACTTGGTCCAGTGTTGCCAGTGGGATATTTTTTTTAAATTCAGATTTATTGATTGCCACCATTTTTTTTTAAATAGCGGAATTCACCTTTTTAATGACAGATTAAATAAGTTGAAAACAAGACGGATTATCAATTTTAAAAAACTGGTGGCAATCAAAAGATTTGAATTTTAAAAAAGTAGCCCAATCGCAACACTGACTTTGGTCCATGCAAACATTAAAATTCCAATCCTATTGGGAGATATCGGGAAAAGAATGATACTAATAGCATGCAAATGTGATATGTGGAAGAAGAAGAACGCTTACGCAAAATTTCGTCTCGATTAATACATAAAAACCGCTCATCAGAGTGTACAACTGTCAATCGCAGTAAGAACGTAACGGAAGATGTTGCCCTTCATTAATAGGGAAAAGGCTGATATGCATTTTATCTACGTAATTGCAAATGGAAATGGCTCAGAGACTCAAAGACTGTATGGAGAGGGGTTTCCCACCTTACTTTTGTCACTTATTCGTTCTTTGCTTGTTTTTGACTCGAATAACAACATATCCAGTGTTGCCAGTGGGCTACTTTTTTTAAATTCAGATTTCTTGATTAGCACCATTTTTTTAAATTGTAAAATTCGCCTTGTTTAATGACATATTAATTAAGGTTAAAACAGGGGGAATTTTACCATTTCAAAAAAGTAGTGCCAATCAATAAATCTGAATTTAAAAAAAGTAGCCCACTGGCAATACTGAGTATGTCCTTTGGCTCCATCTAGCACCTTTGCGTTTTAATGACGACCATACATTCCTTGATGAAAATTGTTTGTTTTGGTGTGTACTATCACTTCTAAAACTTTTGCCCATCTTTTATGAAACACCCTGTATACATATAAAAAGAATGTTGACAACAGAAATAATATCTGTGATTTACAATTTAACCCTTAAATGCCTGATTTCTCAAAAATCATTGTAATAATGTTTTTCGGCTTTCATTTTTTAAATAAATCGTGAGAAAAATACTTATAAAAATCATATTTTGTTTTAAGTATGGTTTACGGCTAAAAAACAGTTTGTTACTAATCGGCAATACAGGTCTTTAATTGAAAAAATAATTTTCCTTGATAAAATTCTATAATATTAAACACACAAGAATTTTAGGAACTATAATAAGAAATAAATTTTACTTGCTCACTGCAGAACAAAATAGGGTATTTCGCAAGCTTCCAAATAAAACAAAAAGAACAAGTAGCAAAAATTGAAAAAATAAATCTATCTTTATTCTTAAACAGCACAAGTGTTGCCATCTACATGTTGAAAATCAGTTTAATAATATTTTCGGAATGTATTTTATTAGCAACATTAGGCATCATAGCTTCAATATTATTCTAATAGTATTTTAGTGCCTAAATTGGGTATGTTGCCGAAAATCAACACCCGGCATTTAAGGGTTAAGTACTCTGCATTTTTATAATAATAAAATCATCTTCCCTATTTATTATTCTCTAGTAACAAGCAGTTATGTTCCGCTCCGTCTAACTGTTATTTCAATTACTCCCCCACCCCTTCACCTTTAATAAAAGGAGCATCCCCCTTGACTCCACAGTACATTGCTTTTAAAATGTTTAAAAGTATAATTTTTTAAAAATCCTCTTTTTTGCAATTTTGTTGTTCTTACCTTTGAATTAGTACATTTAGTTTAAATTTATTTCTGATATTGCGGCATTTAGTTATCAATCCTTTCACTACCAACATTTCAGAAAACTGAAATAAAAATTATGAAGTTTTCACACATTGTTAATAATGCTTGCTCCCAGTATGCTAAAAAACATCTAATAAAAAAATCCTGACGATTTTCTTGTTGTTATAGAATGGTCATACGTCATGAACACGCGTTTAAAGAAAATTATAATTAGTTAGAACTATCACAATAAGTTTAAATCAAGGTTTCTAGTTTATTTAACAAAGTTAAAAATATATTTAGCTGCTTCAGATATTAAATTATATCAGAATTAGAGGATTTTGAAAAAGCTTACCTCTACGAGATCATCCTTGATTCAAACATTTTTCGGTGAAATTTCGCTTTAAAAGATTCCTCTGATCTGTTGGTTTGATTTCTATATACTTGTGCGTATGCTAGGAAAATCATTAAAAATTTCATTAGAAATTTGTAAATTTTCTTTAATTAAGCGTCTTAAAAACTTCTTAAAAATTATCTCCTTGATCAAGGATAGTATCCAAAGTGTTAACATTTACTTGTAATTATTATTAAAAAATATATTATTTATTTTATAAGTAGTTTTAAGAACATAAGAATCGAAAATTTTATAAAGTGAAAATGAGCTCATTTGTTTTCTAGAACTCAAACTTTAACCTTTTTTTTATATATTTCTTGTTGATTATTTATTTTTGGCTTTTTCTGAAAAAAAAATTATTGTTATTTTTATATACAAGTTACATAATAGTTTTTCTTTCTTCACAATTTTATAAAACTTTTTTCCTCGAAAAATCAAATTTAAATATTTTGGAAATAACTATGTTTATTTATATATAGCAAATTAATTATGTATATATGTGTGTGGTCTGGGATGAATTCTTCTACGTTTTTGCTAAATTTCCTAAAATTTCATCAAAATTTCAAATTTATCGTCTCACCATGCAAATAAAAAGAACTTTGAGGGTTTTTTTAACCCTTTAAGACCCAACCCGCACGATCGTGCGGGTTAGACATTCATTTAAATGTTTGCTTCTGAGACGTATGTAATGAAAACTCGAATCGAACCATAGTTCTGGTTTGAAGATAGAGTAAAGTATCATTTTTTATCAACAGGTAGCGATTGCAGTCCATGTTTTATTTTCTACAGGCATGGCTGACTTTGTTTTCTAATACATCGGGTCTTAAAGGGTTAATGTGTCCTATTTTTACTTTGCTACAATAATCAATCACCTGAATTTCTCTGTCCTTCTCTAAAATTTTTGGTTCCCTCTATGTCCACCCCTTTCCTTCCACAATCCCAGTTCATAATGTTTAAATTCTTTAAAATGTCATCTTTTTTTTTTCTTTTTCCGTCTCCTTCTGAAATGCTACTAGGAGGCTTAAACTTAAGCAGATCACTTTCATTTAGGGAAATACACGGGTGAAGACGTTTACAGGATATCAGGTCTCTTAAAATTGGAGAAAAAAAAATTTAAAAGACCATTTTCAACATATAATATCCTAAAATTATTTTAAGACACAATTTTATATTGGGATGAAAGATATAAGTATATTCTTTCATTTCATGTATTTAAAAATTGCAAGATGCAGAATTAGAATTTACAGGGGCTCCAAAATGTCAGGCATTTGACGAGCAGAAAATCGGCATAACAGGTTACGCGCACGATTACAAAATAAATTTAATTTAGAAAATTTTAACATTACAATAACCGAAAAAAATATTTTTATTTGAACAATATAAAGGAAATTTTAGGTTGAGTTTATACAGACTAACATGAAACATATGTTATGAAAATTTCATGAAAACAAATTCAGAAGTTTTTGAGATATCGTGCGCGTTAAGGACCAAAAACGTCATTTGGAGAAAAATGACTTCAAAGTTTCGGAAATGCCGCTTCAGCTATTGAGCGGGTATAATTCTAAAAGCCATAACTTCTGTTCTAATGGGAATTTCAAGGAAACAAATATATCAAAATGTTCAGAAATGATAGGAGTTTAACATCTAAAAGAATTAAAATTTCGAAAATTTTAAAACTTTAAGAGTCTTTTTACCTTTTAAAGATCATGAACAAAAGGCTTCAAAGAATGACCTTTACAGCTTCCGTCGAAATAATTCATTCCCTGTTCCACCTGCTTGTATTCTTTGGGCCAAATAAGGGCGGTAACTGGTTTCAAATTGTAAACCTTTTTCACGGCATTCTGCAACTGTGTTATATTAAAACTTTGTGAGTAACAGCACTCACTGGGTCGCTTATACCACAATGCAGGTGCGACATACATTGGTGACGGTCACATTCACATCACCAGACATCTGTTGTTTCCTCAACTTCTTGTAATTGTTTTTATTAGTTCTTTGTCTAATCTTAAAGAATATTTTTTGTTAATAATTGTTTTCTTTCATAGATTCTTCAGAATTAAAGAAATACAAATATTAATGTTTCATTGCTGCTTTGCTGTGTAAATTATTTCTGTCAATTACCATACGAAAGAAGAGAAAAGTGATATATGTATTTTCAAAATTAAAG
This sequence comes from Maratus speciosus, assembly GCA_963932465.1. Lineage (NCBI taxonomy): Eukaryota > Metazoa > Arthropoda > Arachnida > Araneae > Salticidae > Maratus > Maratus speciosus. The sequence continues at coordinate 186,980,992 of OZ010798.1, read as the reverse complement.
GTTTTCTACTGTCAAGAACACGTGACGATTCATAAAATGTCCTTAGATACGAATCAAAACGTTTCTAATGACACAAGTGAGAAACAATGTGTGTGCAGTGCATGTCAAAAAACATTTACAGGGAAAGAGCAATTAGAAAATCATCTTCGCAACCACAAGGAAAAAAAACCATTTGTATGTGGTGTGTGTCAAAAGTCCTTTTCTAAAAAAGCAACATTAAATGATCACCTTCGAATCCACACTAAAGAGACACCATTTACATGTGATGTATGTAAACAACTATTTTCACATAAAAAAAATTTAATGCATCATCTTCATCGTCACACTGGTGAAAAACTATTCGAGTGCTGTGTATGTCAAAAATCATTTACACAGAAAAGACATTTGGCGGATCACCTTCGTATCCACACTGGAGAGAAACCATTTGTATGTGATGTGTGTCAGAAATCATTTTTGAAAAAATCCTCTTTAAAGGAACACTTTCGACGTCACACTGGTGAGAAACCGTATATATGTCAGGTATGTCAAAAAGCATTTGCTCATAGAGCAAGTATAAAAGATCATCTTCGCATCCACACTAGAGAAATGCCATTTGTATGTGATTTGTGTCAGAAATCCTTTTCTACAAGAAAAAATTTTAAACAACATCTTCGAAGTCACACTGGAGAGAAACCATATGTATGTGAAGTATGTAAAGAAGGATTTGGACAGAAAAAACAATTAGAAAATCATCTTCGTATCCACAAAGGAGAGCAGCCATCTGAGTGTGATGTGATTCAAAAATCATTTTCTGGAAAAGAAACTATAAGTAGTCATACTGGTGAGAAACCATATATATGTGATGTATGTCAAAAGTCATTTACGAAGAAGGACTATTTACAGAAGCACCATCGTATCCACACAGGAGAAAAACCATATGTATGTGATGTATGTAAAATGTCATTTACAAGGAAGGACTATTTACAGAATCACCTTCGTATCCACACAGGAGAGAAACCGTTTGTTTGTGATGTATGTCAAAAATCATTTTCTAGAAATACAACTTTAAAAGCTCACATTCGGACTCACACTGGCGAGGGACTATATGTATGTCATGTATGTAAAATGACTTTTTCAAGTGGGGGGAATCTAAAATGTCACATTCGTATCCACACAGATGAGAAACCTTTTGTATGCAGCGTATGTTTTAAATCATTTTCTAGAAACTCAACATTAAAATGTCACCTTCGAATTCACACTGGTGAAAAACCATACGAATGTGGTGTTTGCCTAGAATCATTTGCTTTATTATCAACTTTCAAATATCATCATCGTGTCCACGCTGAAGTGAAACCAAACGCAAATGCAAATCCGGGTGGAGTGTAAATCTAAAATAATTTTCACTGAAGTAACATTTACAAAATTATCCTCGCATCAACACAGGAGGGAAGTCATTTGTGTACGATGTCTGTCAAAAATCATTTTCTAGAAGTACAACTTTAAAAGGTCAGCTTCGAAGTCACACGGATGTGAACTATGCAGGGTGTCTAGAAATTTGTTGGGCAAAAAGAATGATTTATTGAATGGAATTGACATGAAAAAATTAAAGTTGATATTGTTGTAAGATAGAAAAATAGTTCAAGTTTATCATTATTACAAATGTTCGATGTGACTTCCTTTCTTGACTCTGCAAATGTCCCATCAATAAATCATTTTTTGCTACAGATTTGTCAGCATGTTTCTGTCGATCCAATTAATTACAGTGCAGATTCTTGATTTTTGTTCAAGTATGGATGAAGGAAGTGGCGGCTTGTACATTTGATCCTTTACAAAACCCCATACACCGAAATCAACCGGTGAAAGATCTTGTGATCGTGGTTGAATAACACCTCCGATCGCTAAGCGATGGCGTCAGTTATGACACCTAACTCCATCTATGAATAAACTTAGGCAATATTACTACTAGTCTGACTTTCAACTAGTTGATTTCATTTAATATTTCGGAAGTTCTTAGCTTACGACATTGGCCAACTAATTTGTAGACACCCTGTATTTATGTAACTAGCTTATGAACTATATGTAAAGGCTCATATGCAAATGGAAGGAATTTAAAATATCATATCCGTGTCCACTCAGATGAGAAACTATTTAATGAACTCAGATGATAAAGGTACAACTTTATCATTTGATAAAATTCTAAAAAAAAAAATGAGTTAATAATTATAATTGATGATAATCAGTGACCCTCTACTATCTGTTAAGTTACTACTATTTGAAAAAACCCAATAATCTCAAAGATATTAATTGATAAAGGAGGCAGTTGACAGTAAAAAATTGTAATTTTAGTTAATAAATGTGGCTGAAAATGTGTTTTCACTAAAATGATGATCCATTGTGATTCTTACCACTTCTCTTCATTTGTGTAACGTCTGTGTCAAATAATATTTACACTGGAGCAGTATTCACCGGATCATTATTTCATCCATTTTGCAGAGAAAACATTTGTATTCGACATAGTGTGAGATGTAGATTCATCCTTTTATTTTCGATCTGTGATTAACACTATGCCGTCCGCACGTCTAATCTAGATTCTTTCGTGTCGCGCCGGTAGAACTGACTTACATCATTTCGCTTATCGCCGGCGGTTTTTCGAGGTTCTTGGGAGACAATAAATAGTCAAGTTTACTAATCTTATCGTCAGTTCCCATAAGCTCTCAATCCTGTCCCTCTATTTTCAGTCTATTATCTAGTTATCTATTATCTATCTGCCTAGTATCTACCTAGTATTTATTATCTAGTGTCTAGTATCTGTTATCTCGTATCTAGTTATCTAATATCTATTATCTAGTCCAATCTATAATCTAGTAGTATTTTCAATCTATTATCTAGTATCTATTATCTATCTACCTAGTATTTATTTTCTAATACCAATTATCTAGTATCTAGTGTCTATTATCTAGTATCTAGTTATCTATTACCTAGTTATCTAGTATTATCTAGTTATCTATTATCTGGTATCTATTATCTATTATCTAGTCCAATCTATAATCTAGTAGTATTTTCAATCTAGTATCTAGTATCTATTATCCATCTATCTAGTATTTATTTTCTAATACCTATTATCTAGTATCTAGTGCCTATTATCTATTATCTAGTTATCTATTACCTAGTTATCTAGTACGAGTATTATCTAGTTATCTATTATATAGTAAAGTCTATTATCTAGTAGTATTTTCAATGTATTATCTAGTTTATATTTACCATCTATTATCTAGTTCTCAATCAACAATTCTGATCACTACACTAGACCCACCGGCGCTTTCCCTATAATTTTCGCATGGCACAAACATGGAGTCACCGGAGCTTGCCCAATATTTTCCGCATGGAACCAACGTGGAGCCACCGGCGCTTGCCCGATTGTTTTTTGCACGGCACCAATGTGGTGCCACCGGACGGCATAGTGTTAAATACTTTCAATTCCATCTCCTGTAATTTACTGTATTTTGTTTTCCCTCTTTTTTGAGGCTGAAGCCTGTTTAATTTTCAGATAAAAAAATTTTTACTTTCATTATCTTATGCCGAATTGATAAAAAGTGGATTCGTACAAATTAATAATATTTTATGTCAAAATTTTGTATTTAGAGTTTTCCAAATGAACAATTATTTTTTTGGGGTTGCTTACGAATTCATCATCATAGTACAAATGTGATAATCCATACACATTGCATTGGATCAGGGTTGCAAAAAAGCCGGCTAAAATTAAAAAAAAAGCCACGCCAATGGCTTTTATTGGTTTTAACCGCCTTTTTTCATAGTACAAATGTGATAATCCATACACATTGCATTGGATCAGGGTTGCAAAAAAGCCGGCTAAAATTAAAAAAAGCCACGCCAATGGCTTTTATTGGTTTTAACCGCCTTTTTTGGCCATAATTGGCTTTTATACAGTGAAGCATTGTAATTATAAACTACACATTCAAAAGTGCTTTAATTAGTTTTAATGACATTTATTTGATTTAGAATTTAATAAGTAACCCAATTTCTCAATAATGAAGACATTAATACTGCAATAAAACTTGAATGGAGCTACTAGTGATTTGTAGTTAGAATTGCAAATATTTCAGCTAAAATTTAAAAGGGCCATACCAACTTCTTTATCTGATTTACACTGACCTTTAACACCCCCCCTCCCCCATTTTCTCTCATTTTTGCTGCTTTATAAAATTAAAGAGGACAATAGTTATGTAGTTACATATTTTATTATTTAACTAATTTTAAGAGCTATTAATAGTCTTATTTTATTTCTCATAAACATTTAAAATAATACATAGTCATATAATAAAAACACCATTTCTCATTATTAAAAACAGTATTATGAAGAGCATATGCATAGCTTTTCAGAAAATGTTATAGATATTTTTTTTTGGTTTAATTGCTCTTTTAATTTTACACACTTATGTATCAAACTCTCTTCAAATATTATATCGCTTTCTAAAGTCATATAATAAAAACACCATTTCTCATTATTCAAAACAGTATTATGAAGAGCATATGCATAGCTTTTCAGAAAATGTTATAGATATTTTTTTGTTTAATTGCTCTTTTAATTTTATACACTTATGTATCAAACTCTCTTCAAATATTATATCGCTTTCTAATTTCTCTTTTAATATTTATAACTTAATCTCTCCATATGGACACGTAAGCTTGTTTCCATTTTGATGTGCTGCATTTTTTCATTTAATTATATATAATCTTTAAAATGTGTAGTATACTATGTAAAGCTATGCAATATAGAATTTCATAACACTAGTTTGGAGTCTAACTTATGTATATTCTTTTCAATATTTTTTTTTTCAGACATAATGCCTTAAGAGTTGCCTTCTAGCGGTTATAAAGACTTATTTATTTGACAAAATTTATTAGAAATTTATAATATTTTTAGTAGAAAATATTAATAAGTATATTAAAAATTAATTCATCTAAAATTAAAACGGATTAGCTGTAAACCAACTTTTAAAAATAAAAACCGGCGTTTTTTAAGTAGTTAAAAAAAAAAAAAAAAAAACTCCGGACGTCTTTTTTTTTGGTCTGCCTGAAAGCCGTCAACCCTGCATTGGATAGAAACCTTTTGTTTGTCATGTATGCCGAACATCATTTTCCATGCAAATAAATTTAAGCACTTAATTGCGAATCCACACTAGAGAGACGCAGTTTGTGTGCGATGTGTGTCAGGAAACATAATCACATAAAAACAGTTCAGAGGCGTCGCCATGGGGGTTATGGAGAGGGATCTCCCACTCCAATATATGTGAATTTCGGAAATTTGAACTTAGAGTTGGGAAATTATAGATTTTTGAAAGACCTTTTTTCTTTTTAAACCTCCGAGTGTCTTTGAGGGCTTTCCCGTATTTTCATAAAAATGCTTATAAAAATAATCTTAATGTAAATTTTCTTTCCCTGTTTGTTTCTAAATACACTTCATACCCCTTTATTTGATATTATATTTTAAAATACAATTCTGTTTATTATATTTTTTTTCTACAACAGATTTAAGTCGTTTTTGAGCAACGGAAAAATACGTCCAAACCGCTCAGAGGGTTAAAAAATAATAGTAAAATAAATACACTCGATCCCCGATTCAACGAATCGCGATTTAAAGAATTACTCGATTTAGCGAATTTTTTTATCGTCCCGGCGAAAACGGAACAAAATTACTTCGAACTATTAATTTAACACAATCAAACTGATTGGTACAGTTATCATACGAATTGAATATTTCCAACTGAGCGAAAAAATGCCCAGGCCGGGAATCGAACCCAGATCCTTGGCTTACAAGGCCAATGCTTTTCCATTTAAGCTAACTGGGCCGACAACCAGCCAGCATATTTCGCTCAGATAACCTTATTGGTAGTAACATCTGGTCTGTCATGTAGACAGCTCAACAGAATAAACCGCAGGTAAAGGAACTCCATATAAACGATGGATACGTAGATGAACTATTAATTTAACACAATCAAACTGATTGGTAAAGTTATCATACGAATTGAATATTTCCAACTGAGCGAAAAAATGCCCAGGCCGGGAATCGAACCCAGATCCTTGGCTTACAAGGCCAATGCTTTTCCATTTAAGCTAACTGGGCCGACAACCAGCCAGCATATTTCGCTCAGATAACCTTATTGGTAGTAACATCTGGTCTGTCATGTAGACAGCTCAACAGAATAAACCGCAGGTAAAGGAACTCCATATAAACGATGGATACGTAGATGAACTATTAATTTAACACAATCAAACTGATTGGTAAAGTTATCATACGAATTGAATATTTCCAACTGAGCGAAAAAATGCCCAGGCCGGGAATCGAACCCAGATCCTTGGCTTACAAGGCCAATGCTTTTCCATTTAAGCTAACTGGGCCGACAACCAGCCAGCATATTTCGCTCAGATAACCTTATTGGTAGTAACATCTGGTCTGTCATGTAGACAGCTCAACAGAATAAACCGCAGGTAAAGGAACTCCATATAAACGATGGATACGTAGATGAACTATTAATTTAACACAATCAAACAGATTGGTAAAGTTATCATACGAATTGAATATTTCCAACTGAGCGAAAAAATGCCCAGGCCGGGAATCGAACCCAAATCCTTGGCTTACAAGGCCAATGCTTTTCCATTTAAGCTAACTGGGCCGACAACCAGCCAGCATATTTCGCTCAGATAACCTTATTGGTAGTAACATCTGGTCTGTCATGTAGACAGCTCAACAGAATAAACCGCAGGTAAAGGAACTCCATATAAACGATGGATACGTAGATGAACTATTAATTTAACACAATCAAACTGATTGGTAAAGTTATCATACGAATTGAATATTTCCAACTGAGCGAAAAAATGCCCAGGCCGGGAATCGAACCCAGATCCTTGGTTTACAAGGCCAATGCTTTTCCATTTAAGCTAACTGGGCCGACAAACAGCCAGCATATTTCGCTCAGATAACCTTATTGGTAGTAACATCTGGTCTGTCATGTAGACAGCTCAACAGAATAAACCGCAGGTAAAGGAACTCCATATAAACGATGGATACGTAGATGAACTATTAATTTAACACAATCAAACTGATTGGTAAAGTTATCATACGAATTGAATATTTCCAACTGAGCGAAAAAATGCCCAGGCCGGGAATCGAACCCAGATCCTTGGCTTACAAGGCCAATGCTTTTCCATTTAAGCTAACTGGGCCGACAACCAGCCAGCATATTTCGCTCAGATAACCTTATTGGTAGTAACATCTGGTCTGTCATGTAGACAGCTCAACAGAATAAACCGCAGGTTAAATTAATAGTTCATCTACGTATCCATCGTTTATATGGAGTTCCTTTACCTGCGGTTTATTCTGTTGAGCTGTCTACGTGACAGACCAGATGTTACTACCAATAAGGTTATCTGAGCGAAATATGCTGGCTGGTTGTCGGCCCAGTTAGCTTAAATGGAAAAGCATTGGCCTTGTAAGCCAAGGATCTGGGTTCGATTGCCGGCCTGGGCATTTTTTCGCTCAGTTGGAAATATTCAATTCGTATGATAACTTTACCAATCAGTTTGATTGTGTTAAATTAATAGTTCATCTACGTATCCATCGTTTATATGGAGTTCCTTTACCTGCGGTTTATTCTGTTGAGCTGTCTACATGACAGACCAGATGTTACTACCAATAAGGTTATCTGAGCGAAATATGCTGGCTGGTTGTCGGCCCAGTTAGCTTAAATGGAAAAGCATTGGCCTTGTAAGCCAAGGATCTGGGTTCGATTCCCGGCCTGGGCATTTTTTCGCTCAGTTGGAAATATTCAATTCGTATGATAACTTTACCAATCAGTTTGATTGTGTTAAATTAATAGTTCATCTACGTATCCATCGTTTATATGGAGTTCCTTTACCTGCGGTTTATTCTGTTGAGCTGTCTACATGACAGACCAGATGTTACTACCAATAAGGTTATCTGAGCGAAATATGCTGGCTGGTTGTCGGCCCAGTTAGCTTAAATGGAAAAGCATTGGCCTTGTAAGCCAAGGATCTGGGTTCGATTCCCGGCCTGGGCATTTTTTCGCTCAGTTGGAAATATTCAATTCGTATGATAACTTTACCAATCAGTTTGATTGTGTTAAATTAATAGTTCATCTACGTATCCATCGTTTATATGGAGTTCCTTTACCTGCGGTTTATTCTGTTGAGCTGTCTACATGACAGACCAGATGTTACTACCAATAAGGTTATCTGAGCGAAATATGCTGGCTGGTTGTCGGCCCAGTTAGCTTAAATGGAAAAGCATTGGCCTTGTAAGCCAAGGATCTGGGTTCGATTCCCGGCCTGGGCATTTTTTCGCTCAGTTGGAAATATTCAATTCGTATGATAACTTTACCAATCAGTTTGATTGTGTTAAATTAATAGTTCATCTACGTATCCATCGTTTATATGGAGTTCCTTTACCTGCGGTTTATTCTGTTGAGCTGTCTACATGACAGACCAGATGTTACTACCAATAAGGTTATCTGAGCGAAATATGCTGGTTGGTTGTCGGCCCAGTTAGCTTAAATGGAAAAGCATTGGCCTTGTAAGCCAAGGATCTGGGTTCGATTCCCGGCCTGGGCATTTTTTCGCTCAGTTGGAAATATTCAATTCGTATGATAACTTTACCAATCAGTTTGATTGTGTTAAATTAATAGTTCATCTACGTATCCATCGTTTATATGGAGTTCCTTTACCTGCGGTTTATTCTGTTGAGCTGTCTACATGACAGACCAGATGTTACTACCAATAAGGTTATCTGAGCGAAATATGCTGGCTGGTTGTCGGCCCAGTTAGCTTAAATGGAAAAGCATTGGCCTTGTAAGCCAAGGATCTGGGTTCGATTCCCGGCCTGGGCATTTTTTCGCTCAGTTGGAAATATTCAATTCGTATGATAACTTTACCAATCAGTTTGATTGTGTTAAATTAATAGTTCATCTACGTATCCATCGTTTATATGGAGTTCCTTTACCTGCGGTTTATTCTGTTGAGCTGTCTACATGACAGACCAGATGTTACTACCAATAAGGTTATCTGAGCGAAATATGCTGGCTGGTTGTCGGCCCAGTTAGCTTAAATGGAAAAGCATTGGCCTTGTAAGCCAAGGATCTGGGTTCGATTCCCGGCCTGGGCATTTTTTCGCTCAGTTGGAAATATTCAATTTGTATGATAACTTTACCAATCAGTTTGATTGTGTTAAATTAATAGTTCATCTACGTATCCATCGTTTATATGGAGTTCCTTTACCTGCGGTTTATTCTGTTGAGCTGTCTACATGACAGACCAGATGTTACTACCAATAAGGTTATCTGAGCGAAATATGCTGGCTGGTTGTCGGCCCAGTTAGCTTAAATGGAAAAGCATTGGCCTTGTAAGCCAAGGATCTGGGTTCGATTCCCGGCCTGGGCATTTTTTCGCTCAGTTGGAAATATTCAATTCGTAAAAATACTTCGGTTTAACGAATTTACAATCCCGATTTAACGAATAACTTTCTATTTAAAAAAGTGAAAAATTGAAGAAATTTTCTAATATCTATAAAATATTTTCAGTGCTCCTGATTGTCGATTTTCTGAATATGTATCATATGACGCAGGGATATCTACATGCGAAAATGTACATTATACCGAGGTTATTCATGCTGTAGTTATGGATCGGATGAAGAAGATGAAATAGAGATGAAGCATTCAACATTCAACGAAGCAGTTAGTAGTTTAGATTTTTTGAAACGGAATTTGATGGCTTATAATGTTAATAATACTATTTTCACAGCTTCGGGAAAAATCGATAAAGAAGTTTGGATTGGAATACAAAATTGAAATAACGCAAACAAACTTCTATAAAAGATATGTTATAATTTATCTACAAAATTTGAATAAATGAGACTCTTTCTTAATTAAAATGATTGTTTTATAGCGGTGCATAAAAAAGAATGAATTTTTATACAATGTGTTTTCGTAAAGCAACAAATGTTTAAAATCGTTATTAAGGTAAGTGAGGAATATTCTTTTTGTTTACAGCCATTTTTTAAACTTGCGCTGTTGTATAAAAAACTTCCTTTGATTATCCCAATTTAACGAATAATCTCAATTTAACGAACAAAGTTGCTAGTCCCGAACGATTGTTTAAATCGAGGTTCGACTGTATGAATTTTTTATTGTTTTGGTGACTTCTTTTCTGTGAGCTGTAACTTGTAAACAAGTTAAATAATTAAAAGAAAAACAAGCAGCCAGACTCTATCTGTCATTGTGTTTCTCTCTTCTATAAAAACTAGGGGATCGTACCCGTGGTTCCCGGGTAACAGAATATAGGTGAAAATATTTTTTTTTAATTGAAAACTAATATTATTTTTTACATACAATATTTTTTTTAGATTGCTAACTTACATTAAAAAAGCATTTTTCATATGAAAATTACGAATTATACAATCAAATAAATTTCTGAAATTTATCAAAAGCGATATTTTCTTATTAGCCGATATTTACTTATAAGAGTTATTTGACCAAGATTTTGCTACTTACGGCATCCTTTTATATTCTGATGATTTCAGAGCTGACACATGTCTGTTAAATTTGTGTTTTATTTATATTATTTTATTTATTTATTCACAGGGAAGTTTTTTAATGGATATTAGCCGTAAGAAAATGATGAGCTCTTTATTCTGTTTTAAGGGCAAACAGATTAATCTTTCGTAATCGAGCTCCTACCGATATAGATAAATTAAAAAAATATTTCATGCTTTAAAATTGTTTTTAAAACCATAGACAATCAGTAAACTGAGATGAACTTTGCAAAAAAATTGTTATTTGAAAAAGAAATTCCTATTTGGTGATCTAAAAATTTAAATTTTACGATTACAAATATGTTAGATTTGTGTTTTTTTAATAGTATTCTTTTATTTGTTTATAAAGGAAGTATTAATTTCGTTATGAAAAAATAGTCAGAAACAAATGCTGAACAATGTTTGCTGCTTTATGTGCAAAATGTTTATTATTATTATGTATTGAAACCGGCACGGTTTAAGATGAACTTCAAAAAATCATGCTTAAAAATAATTTTAAAAAATATGATACATGAGTCAATTAAGATACAGTTTTTAATCAAATTGCATTTGAAAGTAAATTTTTTCCCGATGCGATGAAAATTGAAAACGTATGATGGTCAGAAGATTAAAAAATTGCAATAACGAAAATTTCAAGACCGAAATTTGATCGTGAAGTGTTGTCATTCGCAAAATGAAGTCAGCGTTACGCACAGATACGTTTGTTCTTTATAATATAGATACGTAATCAGCAAAATATAATAAAGATCAGTTATTAGGATGTGGTTATCATTTGAGGCTCTTATGCTTGGTATTCCGGAATGAAAAAAAGCAATTTTCACCTTTTCAAAATTTGCATACGTCCTTCTAATATCCAGATTCATCATTTTTAAAAAAATTGTATTTTTTTTATCATTTTAAAACCATTTTAACTTAAAACATGAAGTCACAATTGTCAGCAACATCTTTTATGTGAACAGACGTGCTCTTCTAATCTCAATTCCGAAGAGTAAAAATTTCCGAAATTTATGTTTTTGAGACGCATTTGTGTTAAAATGTTTAGTTTTATGTAAGAAAATGATCGTTTTCTTTTAAATATAACTTCATTTTGACTTAAATAATCATTTAGCGTAGTGTCTCAAACTTAGTATCAGTACACATGCAGAAGGAAAAACAATACAGAAAATTTATGAGGAAAAATGCGTGTTTTCAAAAGCAGTATGTCATTTTCCGTTATTATTCCCCTAATATAATATTATGCTCCTAATGGAACTTTGCGCCACTAAACCCTATACAGCAATTTTTATCAACAATTTTGAATTTTTATCAGAAAACGGCATGAATAAAGATAAAAATACTTAATTATTTCTCTCTTGTCTGCAATAATGAAAGCTGTCTAATTTTCCCCATTTTGAAGAAATTAGATAAAATGCTTTTTAAATTAAAATATAAAAGTGGGAATAATTAAAAAAACAAACAGATAGTGCGATCTACAAATAAACAGCTTTCAGTTAAACAAAAACAAAAAAAAAAATAGTAAAATTGGTTCAGCAGAAAGATCAGGGCAGATGACTAAAAAACACACTTGTGTTTTAAATGTATAGATTATAAAATTATGAAAAATTAAGTTAAGATAAATATGCTATTTTGATAAAATTATAGTAGAATGTCCTGAAGAATAGCATTAAAATTTTGTTATTCGAGAGAATTTTGTACAAAAATTTCAGGAACATGATGTTATTTTAAACCTCGATTTATTTGTTTGCTTGTCTAACTCGGTGAAACAAATCCATCCAGGCGAGAATAATGAATTTCTGTAATATAAATCGCTATTATTTGCTTGTCACCTCTGTTTTATAAAGACACTTGAAATTTTTGTAGAACATTGCGTTTTATCAGTGTGTGATTTCGATTACATTATTTTCAAAAGTGAAGCATTTTCACCTGTGAAGAATTTCAAAGCAGCTGGGCTGTGAAAATGACGCACTTCTACAAAACATAATTCAGTTTTAAGAATTAAAATACACGCTTTTTTATACAATGACGTCGTTTGCGTCCGCTAAAGCAATCCACTTTTGCAATCCAGTTTTAAACTATAAAAATGTATCGTCTATAAAAAAAACTAAAACTATAAAAATCTTCGTCTATAAAAATGTATGCATATGACGTCATTATCGCGGAATAACAGACAATATTCTTGACATAGCCCGTATTTTAATTTCCCCTTTTTCAGGTTTTATGAGAAAATGGCAACAAAATCATACAGTAATCTCCTATTTTCGACTATTTTCCTTTTACTTTCAATAGAAATGCTTTTGTTGCCACGATTAGAAAAATGGTATTAAAAACTACAAAAAAATAATATCTCAAAAATAAATTGAGATACAGCTTTCAAACAAATTGCATTTAAAAGAGCATTTTTTTCTTAATACGACGGTGTAAAAATTTAAAATGTGCGATGTTTAGAAGTTTAAAAATTTGCAGTTGAGAAAATTGTAAAACCGACATTTTATTTCAAATTTCAAAGTGTTGCCATTTGCAAAATGACGTATGCGTTACGCACAGATATGTTTGTCCTTTATAATATAGATATCATACATTCACCAGACCTTAATTTCTCTACTCCACTCCATCAATAGCTGACTCTAATTCTAATCCATATCGTTTATTCCCTCCGAAACTTTGTTCCTTACTCAACAATTTCAAAATAACATCAGTGATCCTTATTCAGAATCACAGACATTATTTTCATATGAAGGACGATTATTATTCGTACACAATAGAAGACAAAGAATTCACAAACCCTAAACTATTGCTAGTTGACTAAAAATAAAAATAAAATGGTAATTTCATGTTAGATCTCCAAAAATAAAAAATAAACACAAACGAAAATCGGACAATAAATTATTCATGTGTCTTCCGATGGCGCTATTGCAACAGGTAGTCGCCAGAACAGTTATTTGTTCTTAGTCGTTGCCATCAATTCCAGACATAAATCTGCAAATATCCCAAATTTTCTTTTTGAATAGCATTATAGTCTAATACTAGAAAAGAAAAACACGATGTCTCTTTCCCCTTTATTTTGATCTGAAATAGCATTAAAATAAGTTGAAATGGAATAAATCATTTTTAAGTACAAAGAAACAAATTTTTTTTTTTCTTTCTATGCAGAAATAAACAACATTTTCAGATTCAGAAAGAATGAGACCAAGTTTCCTTAACTATTCATTTTTCAAATGTTTATTTTATCTTTTGATCTTTATTTTCATGCCGATTTATTCCAAGACAGGAAAATAGAAAATAATGTAGTTTTGATTTAAATAATTTAAGTGATAGGAGTGTATTTAAACTTTTATTAAACGAACCAAAAATTAGAAATTTTATGTTTTTAGTTTCAGTATTTTCTTTGGAAAGGAATTTTTGGGGGGCATAACTATCATTATCATAGATACACTGCACATATCATTTTAGTTGGAAATTAGAGTAGTTTGTTTCAAGTTGGAAAATTTTGTATTCTCCCCCCCCCCCCCCCCCCAATAAATATCTGTAGCTACGCCCCTGAAACAATTTAAAAGATCATCGTCGCGTCGGAAATAAACCATTTGTGTGTGTAAACAGTCAACCATTGTGCAAACAGTCATTTGCATATAAAGAAAAGTTAAAAAAAATATTTTCTTCTCCACGCGAAGTAGAAACAAGTGGGTAAGTGTGATCATAGATCGCACAAAGGGTTTCGTTTAATATTCCTTTCAAACGTGGTTAAAAAAGCACGCGCCTCCATTTTAATCTATGCATTATATAGAAATGAAATAGATTAATTAAATAATAATTAATATCTCAGCTTATAATTAAGCTAGCTCTTTGAACTGGGTATGTATGAAATCTGCGAGAGATTTCCCGTCCGGATGTCAAGAAATTTTATCAAAAAATTTAATGTTTCAAAAGTTTAAATTTCGTATTAAAATAAAAACCGCAAGTGCGTCGTCATGTCTGAGATAAAAAAAACCCGTTGAAAGGAAAGTTTTAAAGCAATGATCCAATTAATGAAATAATAATTAATATCTCAGCTTGTAATTAAACTAGGAGTTTGAACTGGGTATACCAAGTTAATCTAAAAATAATCTAAAAATTTAATATTTAAAAAGTTTAAATTTCGTATTAAAATATCATCTGCTTAAATTTCTCCAGCGCCGATATATCTGAAAGATGGCAACACCTGCTTTCCGCTGAAATAAAATCTCTTTTCATTGTCTTTTCAAATACAGAAATTAAATTTTTATCGATCGATTTTTAGTGGATTTTTTGCGTTATATCCAACGCAGAAATTTGAACTTTATACCAAAATAAAGCAGAATTTTTTCCGAGTCATTCTATATCTTTTACGAATTTGTAGGACCAATACTTTGGGAGATGCGCTTTCGCTTTTTAAATGTCCACTTCATTTATTGCTTAATTTCCTCCGTGGTAACCATGCATCCGCTGATTTTACTGGCAACCCTTAGGAGAAACTCCGCTGATTTGGAGAAGGTGCATTTGTAGCTGCGTTCAAAAGGTTGATTGGTTAATTTTAGAAGTTAATTAGCCCGTAATTCGGTTAATTACCGACTTTTTAAAAATTTTATGATTTGTTGTTTGATGTGAGGTGTTCAGCTATAAGTACCCAAAATTTCAAGTCTCTAACATGTATAGTTTCTGAGAACGGGCTCTGTGACGGACAGACAGACAGACAAAGGAGTGAGACGAATAGGGTTTCGTCAGATGAACGAAACCCTAAAAAAAGATGTGTAAAGTGTATGTCAAAATACATTTGCTCTAAAGTAAATAATGGAGTTATGAAGAAAGAGGGGGAGACATATAGTGTATTGTCTAGCAGTTGCGAGTGAAGTAACTGAGGAGGTTGTCACAATATGGCTACTGGTTATTTTTTTTTTAATCGATCCACAGTTTCTGATTACCGCCGGTGAAAATTTCCACTAGTAAACTTGAATAGAAAATTTCGTCTTATTTAAACGCCTTATTCATGGGAAATTTCTCTCACAAATATGGTAAAAAATGTCTATTTCTTTTTATTGGTGTCAATTGCCCAGGTATTTTAATATTTTTACTGACATTGGCAGAAGGTTGTCTTGGTTGTCACAATATGGCGGAACTACTACCGCTGAAGTAAACTGACACCAGTAAAAATTAATATTAGTCTTTGCCATTATTTTTGACTGAAATTTTCCATTAATAAGGCGTTTGAATAAAGAGCAAATTTCTACTTAAATGTAGAGGTGGATGTTTGCCCCGGCGGTAATGAACCCATGCGAAAGTGGTTACTGTTGAAGCTTCACTATTTTAAGGATATGTCAGTTCCTTTTTCTGAATAGTTCCATGGTGTAAAGTAATTCTAAAAAGATTAAGTCGAAGAACAAAGAGATTCTAAAGATTAAGTCTAGAGCAAAGTTCAAAGTTCGTTTTCAGTTAAACTATGAAAACAAACCATTTTATTGCATTTTTTGTCAAAAGTGTTTCACTTAGAAAAATGCTAATAAAATGTCTTCATTTTATCCATACAAATGTAAAGAACCATAAATGTTATGTATGTCAAAACTATTTTTTTTTTCAAAAAATGCATTTGTACATAGGACGTAGGCTGAAAGCTTGCGATTAGTCTAATAAAATTTCATACGAGAAAATAGACTTTAAATGTATGTAGTCGTATTGAAAGTGTATGGAAACCATGGAAATATCAGTATCTTGCCCGTAAAATATCGCAATAAATTTCCATTTTTATTTCATAAACTCTGCAAGTGTGTGAGAAATATTTTCTTTCATTTTTCATTTGACACATAATTCTTTTCGTAAAATGTTTCAGAGTAAAAGAGTTAGTTATTAGTGCTTGATATTGTTTTTCTGTGTACTTTCTTTCTTATCAATTCTCATGTGAAGATGGAGTAAAATGATGTGTACCTCTGAAAAACTTTAGTTTTAATGCGTTTATGATAGTGTGAAGATGAATGATATGTGTTTAAATTAGGGATGCACCGAATAGAGATTTTGGCCGAATGCCGAATATTCGGCCTGAAGGTAAACAGAATATTGGGCTAGCCGAATAGTAAGTGTTAGGCTGAATATTCGGCTTGCCAAATACTTTTATATCGCAGAGTTTAACAGTATTAAAACGTTAAATTTTAAACAAATTTACATAATATAACACAGATACTTCAATTTTGATAAACAAGACTTTTTTTTTTAAATAAACTTTGCACTAAAACAATCTATCTTTTGAGTTGTTATTTAAGAAGATTGTTTAAAACTTTTTAAATTAACAAAATTTAAATTCCACGCCTTCTTCTGCGATTTCAAACAAATGAATAGAATTTTCTTATACTGAACGAGAAACAAATATCATTCCACTTATCCCATCAAAAATAAAAAGTGTGTCACTAGACGCCGTAGCTACATTTTCGTTCACAGCTTCAGCAAAAATGAAGACATTTTAGCGAGATTTGCATCATATTAATTTGTTTGTATAAAATGTGATGATACCAACGGAAGTGACTGAATTTTGGCCAGTGATACAGTATAAGACTGTTAGCTGCATTCTTGATAAAAGAATGTCTATCTCAGCACTGTTTAGATATGAATGGGTGCCGTTTCCAGCAGTTCTTGTCATGCTATCATATTTTATAGAAATAAATGTAACTCTGTTGACAATACTGTTAAAATACCTTCATTACTGTTAAAGTAACAAACGAAAATGAAAGTTTGACCTGGGATGAGATACGCTGAATTTTTGGCTGAATAAGTTAATTGATATTCTAGTTAGTTGGGCGTTTAATGACTGCAAATATTCTATCTTTCATGGACGTTATTAATTTTTTGCACAGTTCGGAACTAGTTTTGTGCCATTCATCTTCAAACGTTGATCTGAGTTCTGAAGATGGGGGAAAATGTTTTCGATTTTAATAAACTCATCTTGCTAGATTTCCCCATAAATTCTCCATAGGGTTTAGATCAGGACTTCTGGGTGGCCATTGCAATTGAATATTTTTGTTCCGGAACCAGAGTTTTGTCTCACGGCTTGTGTGTATAGGCGCATTATCTTGCTGGTAAATCCATTTTCCTCCTGACAGGTGAAAGATGGTCAGAAAGATCTTTTACATATGCCTTTGAATTAACTTTTTCTGAAATAAATACAAGTGGCCCTACATCGTTAAACGAAAAACAGTCCCATCTCATAATGGATCATCCACCTGACTGACGTTTTGAGAAAATTTATTTTCTTTTCTTAAATCATGCCAATAATATTTCCAACCATCAGGACCATATAAATTCCATTTCTTTTCATCGAAGAAAATAACCTGCAAACAATTTTCGTCCCAAGTCATCACTTACCTTGCAAACTACAAACGCGGGATTTTGTGGCTAGCCAGTAAACACAATTAGCCAGGATTTTACACAATTTTGCTGTGTCTTTTAATATTAAAATATTGTTGATGACGGTTTTAGATCTTCCTATCTTTTTTGCAATAGACCTACAACTCATTCCTGACAGTGCAAAATATTCAACAGCACCTTTTTCATATTCAGTCAGTTTGCTTGCTTTTGGCATTATTATAAAATTAACAAAACTCTTAATAGAAAACGTCAGAAAAATAACGACGCAGAAGAGTTTTCAACGTGCAAATGGATAATAATTATACGTAACATTTTTATACAATATAGTGGCGCCCTTAAAGTTTTTACGCAGGTCAAAATGGCTTTTTTTACCCGACTGAAAAGAAGAGTTATGTGTTTCACGCGTATCTGTGTATGTGGATTTCTTTATACCCTCGAAACATCTCAACGACTGGATGGATTTTAATGAATGAAGTCTCTATCGATTCGTCTTAACGGCCAGATGGTTATAGGCTAGGTTTTGTTTTTATAAATTCAAAATGGCGCCCGTAAAATACAAAATGGCGGTAGAGACGAAAAATAATTTACGCACCCTATTGAGTGGCATATCATTGGATAGGTCTTTCAAAATGAAGACGATGTTTCATTGACTATTTTACAGTCAGAAGCTCCGTTAAAATATTATACAACCTGGAAGTTGTGTAGGTAGGATATCTAGCTTTACTGCAACTCTAACCATCATAGACATCTATAGACCTCATCAAAACAGTGTTTATAGATAGGAACTAACAATTAAACACAACTTAAAAGTCACCAATACAAGTAAATAAAAAAATAAGTAAGTAATATAAACAAGTAATATAAAAAAAATATTTTAAGTCAATTCCTACATAGGTCAATACGAGAACTTTTTTTCTCAAATTCTTCTTTCATCTTGAGTGGCGCTTAAAATGCCTTGATCAAGAAGAGGGCTCTCTCGGTCTTAAAATACCTTGATCAAGAAGAGGGCTCTCTTGATTATTGGAAATTAATTAATTTAATTAATGAATTAATATTTGAAAAAACTGTATTAACATCAAGTGTCATCCACTACAAGTTAAAAAAATTATTTAAGCTTGATTGGATGAATAATAAGTATTTTATTAACGATTGAAAATTTGAGCAAGATATATATAGCGAAAATGTGAGCTAATAGTAGGAATTGAAAAAAAAAATAGTTTCACATTGATGAGAAATAATTAATTAGTTCGCTTTTTACGCAGTCGGGTTTTTTGATTTTTTAAATTTAATTGTTTATTATAATTAGTATTTTTTCTCAATTAAAAATCTCACAGATATATTTTGTGTGCTTTTTTTTATATTATTGTTTCCACTTTATGATTAATATTAAATAACCATTTCGATTATTGCATTTTAAATTAATAAAAAAAAATTGAAATTTTTCATTGTCTTTAAAGTTTTTACACCCACTTAATGCGTGCACCTACTGCAATGTTACTGCAACCTACTGCAATGTTATATAATGCAGTAGGTTGCATGGCAAACATAACAAATTACGGATGTCGTACAGCAGGGATTAAAAAAAGCATCTGTAAACAAAAAATTCAAGTATTGTAGCTATCATCTATGTTTTTTCACGAAGCATCTTGAAAATATCCCATTTTGCCCGAAAATTGCAGTCCGCACAATAAAATTTCTGTTTAATGTTATATAATGCAATTTTCTTTTTTACTTTCTAATAAAAAATATTCTTAGAAGTATTTTCAAGAGATATTATATTCATAATAACACAAAAATAAAGCAATTAAAAAACTTAAAATTTCAGATTGGCATTTTCCTGGCATGTCACACTGTGATGTGTTCAGTGTAAAAGGCTTTCTGCTATCATGTACAAATATCTTTTTCTAGTTTTTTTTTTTTTTTTAATTTCTAATTAATAATTATACCTTTTATAACACATGTATGTGGAAGGTAACAAGTTCTGTATTTAACAAATAATTTTCCATAATTAAAATATGATTGTCACTGAAAATGAATGTCATTGTCCTGGCCTGCTCATTTTAGTTCTTTATGAGGTATGAAGATGGTACTGCAGGCTGATTCTTCTTGTTCTTGACATTGTTCAAGTCAGAAGTGGTAAAATCATTGCTACCAGCAATATCTTTCAGATATTGCTTTAAAAATAATGTGTTTAAAGGCTTTGTAAAAATTGAGTAGACTTTTATTGTGTCATTTTCCTGGCTTCTATAAATTACAAATAAAACTGAACATTACACTGAATTTGAGGTACTATAGAGGGAACATGTTCCTGTAAACAAAATTAACCCTTAAATGACTGATTTTTCAAAAATCATTGTAATAAGGTTTTTCGTCTTTCATTTTTTAAATAAATCATGGGGAAAATACTTTTTAAAAAATCATATTTTGTTTTAAGTATGGTTTACGGCTAAAAAACAGTTTGTTACTAATCGGCAATACTGGTCTTTAATTGAAAAAAAAAACTTACCTTGATAAAATTCTATAATTTTAAACACACTAGAATTTCAGGAACTATAATAAGAAATAAATTTTACTTGCTCACTGCAGAACAAAATAGGGTATTTCACAAGCTTCCAAACAAAACAAAAAGAACATGTAGCAACAATTAAAAAAATAAATCTATCTTTATTCTTAAACAGCACAAGTGTTGCTATCTAAATGTTGAAAATCTATTTAATAATATTTTCAGAATGTATTTTATTGGCAACATTAGGCATTATAGCTTCAATATTATTCTAATAGTATTATAGAAGCCTAAATTGGGTATGTTGCCGAAAAGCAACACCCGGCATTTAAGGGTTAAAATGTTAGATCTGAAAATAAAAAAACAAGAATGTGAAAAATGTTTTCGAATGAAATTGTCATTATCCTGGCATACATATGCCAAGAAAATGACATATAATTATAATTACATAAAAATAAACTTAAGCTCTTCAAATGTTAACAATTTTACATATAAATTCCTTTATTCAGCCGTTCAACCAACATTTAAAAAAAAATCAGTAGCTTTGAAACGATCTAAATTTTCAAAATTTTTGTTTTCAAAATATCACATTTTGTTATATTCACCCATATATTCCTTGTCGATGTCTTAATTTCCATCATTTTTAATACGAGTTGTAATTTTCCAGCTGAGTGAAAACAGACCGGGAGGTAGCTGCACAAACCATCACCTCATGGAGTTGACTGCTGAAATTCCAGGATTAGTTAAACCTCAATTCGCAAATTAAAATTCAACTGGTCTGTCAAGTCATATCTTGGTGGAAAACACCCGCAAACCCGATTTTAGTGACTGACTCATGGAACTATTAATAAAGAATAACTGACGTATCCTTCAAATACTGAAGCTTCAACTGTAACCGCTATCGCAGGAGTTGTTTACCGCCTATGGAAACTACCAACACTAGATTTATATAGAAATTTTCAACTTATTTAAACGCCTTATTATTATATAATTTTAGTCATAAATAATGGTATAAATAAATTTTCATTTTTACTGGTAGGATTTTACTTTGTCGGTAGTTAGGCCCTACGTTTCCGCCATATTGTGACGACCAGGGAAACAAACTGACAGTTTTACAAGGCATACTGACACCAGTAAAAACAAATAGAAATTGTTATGACATTTTTGAGAAAAAATTCCATGAATAAGACGCTTAATGAATACGAAAGTTTCTATTCAATTTTACTGGTGGTAAGTTTGCCCTAACGGTAATCAAAATCTGAAGATCCGATTTTTAAAAAAAAGCAGCCGCCATCTTGTGGCAACCTCCTCAGTTACTTCACTCGCAACTGGTAGATAGTACACTATATGTCTCCTCCTCTTTATTCATAACTCCATTAGCTGACTGGTAGGTTTACCATTGTATTTTCCTGCTCCCAGTCCTCCATGATTTTATACCTTTGGGTGCAGGAAAACATAATGATAAACCTACCGATCAACCGCTACCATCGGCACTGCAGGTGGTTCTCACCAAGATATGACTTGGCAGACCAGTTGAATTTTAATATACTAATCGAGTTCTGCCAGGTGATGGTCTGCGCAGCCGTTTCCCGGTCAAAAAGACGTCCAGGACAGAACCCAAACCAGTAATCTTTAGGTAAACTGCCTATGTCCTGGCAGTTGAGTTATTCTGGACGAAGCTGGCGGACCGTTCTCACCCAGAGAATCTTATTGATTGTGACATCTGATCTGATATCTGAATCAGTTAAGTGGAACAAATCACAGTTAATGGAACTCCAGGAAACGTTGGAAATGTAATTACATTAATATTAACACTTTTTTCAAAATTGTAAAACAAAGGCCCTCCAGATTTATCCAGGATATATCAATTGGCAGAGCATTAACAGTTTACGTCAAAGGTTCTTGGTTCGAATCCCGGCCTGGACTCTTTTTTTTCACTAGGTAAATTGCAACTCGTATGATTTATTTACCAATTTGAATAATTTTGTTAAAATTAATATAGTGCATTGACTTTAAACATGCAGGTTTCGAAGTATCATACGCAGTGAAATTGAAGTTTCGAGTTTTCCTTTTATATTTTTCACTTAGTTTTATCTTAATTTTTCTTGAGAAATTCCTCCGAATTTCCGTTGCAAATAAACAAATTTTGTCTCAATATCAGGCACAATGTTCCTTTATGCCTAGTCACAATCTATACCTATGCTAAATTAACAGAAATCCAGGATTTTGCATACGCCATAATAAGGAGGTAGCCGCAAGTTGCTACGTCAGAAAGTAAATTAGATACAGTGAAACTTCTCTAAGGAGACCGTCCATTATACCATACAAAATCGTTCTTTCAGAGAGGTGGTCTCTGAATGGAGTTGTTGGATATTATGATTTTTTTATTAAAGGGATTTTTTTTACCTTGCTCACTTAAACCACTGCAATATAGCTTCATTAGGCTCGCTAAATTTTCCTTCTTTTTTCTTTTAATTCCGCATGATTTGAATTCCTCATACTTAACAGAAAATCTTTTTTTTTTCAACGTATTGTTTATTTGTTTTGCTACAATTAAACTGTACCGCCAATTTCCTCTCTGATGTTCCATTCTCGTGTGCGGCCCCACCAGTGGCCGAGAGCTTCTGCTCTCAAAGCTGGTAAACGGGAGGTGCTGGGTTCGTACCCATTCGCGCTCGTCGGCCTAATCGTTCGGAGTTTTCCGTAATTTTCATCAAACCTTGGATTTCCATATGTAAATACGGGTTAGGTTCCCTTAGAAAGACCCCAATGAAGGCATTCCCCCCCTCTGCCCTATACCCCTTGTGTAGATAATCGGCCGTCATAAAACACACCAACACCATTCTCGTGTGCTCTTAAAATTTTCACTTCGTCTTCCAAAGTTAACACAATTCTCTTATACATCATCTAAATTGGTATACTAAGCACACAACAAGAAAAACATGATATGTACTTCGATGTGAATATGCACTGTGTTATAGCTTCCATTGTTAAACAAAACTGAGGTGATAACAAGTGGTAGTAATTTTTCCAAGAAAAGCAAGAGAATTCAGTTAAACTGGGATCTGGAACACCCCCATTCTCCCTCTTGAAAAAAAAATCCTGCGTCTTACCGGTGTCTGTTATTCGGCCAACTCCAGGAAAGGGGGGCAACAGCCCTTAACCATAAAGGTAAGGAGACAATGGCAGGGACTAGGCCTGGGCCATAAATCGATTTAAAGCTTACATTGAAAATCCGATTTAACCACTGGTCTTAAATCGATTTAAGCTAACATCGGAAATCGCGATTTAGCTAATGTCTTACATCGCGATTTAGCTATTGTCTTAAATCGCGATTTAGCCATTGGCTTTAAATCGATTTAAAACAAAATAATGATTCAGAGCTAACATCAGAAAAACGATTTATCTACTTTGATGTATCTACTGCTTACATGGCAAGTTGGTGCTAAATCGATTTAGGAGGATCCGATTTAAGCAAACATCGCAAACCTCAATGCTTTCCGATTTAAGAAAAACAAAGCAAGCTGGTGTTAAATCGATTTAGCAGGATCTGATTTAAGCAAACATCGCAAGCCTCAATGTTTCCTGATTTAAGAAAAATAAGGCAAGCTGGTGTTAAATCGATTTAGCAGGATCCGATTTAAGAAAAGATACAGGCCTCAGTGCTTTCCGATGTAAGGTAAAGGCGATTTAAGAAAATGACGATTTAAGTAGAATTTGGTATTTATTTATTTTGTAAACGAGATTCAGAGTTTGAGACTGGAATGTGTATTTATTTATTTATTTATTTATTTATTTATTGGAAATTAAGCACTTAAATCGTTGAAAGTTGAAAGGAAAGGGTAAAGTTTAATTCTTAAAATCCAAATTAATCTAGGCCCCACCAGTGGCCGAGAGGTTCTGCTCTCGAAGCTGGTAGACGGGAAGTGCTGGGTTCGATCCCAATCGCGCCCGTCGGCCTAATCGTTCGGAGGTTTCGTGGTTTTCTTCGAACCGTGGATTTCCATGCGTTAATACGGGTTAGGTTCCCTTAGAAAGACCCCCACGAAGGGCACTCCCCCTCGGCCTATATCCCTAGTGCAGATAATCGGCCGTCACAAAATCAACCAACCAAATTAATCTAATTTCAGTTTATATGCTAATGCAATCTTTAGATGAAAAATTAAGTTTTCACATATTTGAGTAACATTTACGCATTTTTTATTTTCTATTATTCTGTAATTAATTAAAATACTTTAAAGTAGAATCCTGCATCAAGATTTTTTTTTCTGACAATTGAGCATTTATGGTTGAAAAAAATAATAAAGTTTCATATTTAAAATCCAAACTCATCGACTTTCAATTTATACTTTTATGCATTCTTATGATGAAAAATTCATTTTTTACATGTTTTAGTAATATTTTAACATATATTTTTTATTTTCTATTATTTTGTAATTAATGAAATAATTTTAAAGTATAGATATTCATGCATTGTTTTGCGTGTTCCGATTTGGTCGTGATCCGCATGAAATATTTTTCTTTTGCTAATAAGATTTTTTTTCTGAAATTGATTAAGTATTTATTATTAAAAAAATAAATAAATAAAGTTTCATATTTAAAATCCAAATTTATCTAATTTCAGTTTTTATTTTTATGCAATCTTTTAATGAAAAATTCATGTTCTCCTGGTTTGTTTAATATTTTAATATATATTCTTTATTTTCTATTATTCTGTAATAATTAAAATATTTTAAAATACTAATCATGCATCAGGTTTGACATCCGATTTCAACACCAGCCGTGTGGATTGACTATCTTGCTGAAATTGATTCACTATTTATATCCAAATTCATCCAATTTTAGTTTATATTTTTATGCATTATTTTGATGAAAAATTAATTTTCATATGTTTGGGTATTATGGGAATATTTTTTTAAATTTTTATTTTTATTTTGTGATTAATTAAAAATACTTTAATAAAGTTCTGTAATGAGTCAAGTAACTTGATTTTTACAGCAGAATGGAGGGGTGGAGGGGGCATTCATTAGATTTTTTTGCAGATTTGCGATTTTCTGCTTTTTTAACATATTGTTATCATTAAAAAGAGATATATTTTAAGATTACATTTTATTACTAATCTTACAGGGTGCCAACAGGCGCGAAAAAATCAGCAATTTCAGTAATGGAAGACTCAATCCTTCTGCATCCACTACATGAATGTCAGTATTTATGTTACACAAATCTTATTATAATCTAAAAGTAAAAAATACATAAAATTGCACCTTATTTTTCATATCTCTCCCCCCCCCCTTTTTTTTAGGGTTTCGTTCATCTGACGGTCCTATTCGTCTCGCTCCTCTGTCTGTCCATCACAGAGTCCGTTCTCAGAAACTATACATGTTGGAGATTTGAAATTTTGCATACTTATAGCTGAGCACCACACATCATACGACAAATCATAAAATTTTGAAAAAGTCGTACATTTAACCCTTTGGGCTCCCACACGTGCATTTTAAACAATTCTTTCTATGTGAGCCTCTAATTAGGTTGGAGGCGTGAAATTTTGCATACTTATAGCTGAAAACCATCATGCGACAAATCATAAAATTTTGAAAAAGTCGTACATTTAACTCTTTGGACTCCCACATGCGTATTTTAAGCAATCCTTTCTAAGTGAGCCCCTAATTAGGTTGGAGGCGTGAAATTTTACATACTTATAGCTGAATACATCTTATCAAATGACAAATAATGAAATTTTGAAAAAGTACATTTAAACCTTTGGGCTCCCACATGTGTATTTTAAACAATTCTTTCTAAATGACCCCTTAATTAGATTGGGGGAGTGAAATTTTGCATACTTATAGCTGAACACCTCACATCAAACGACAAATCATAAAATTTTGAAAAAGTCGTACATTTAACCCTTTGGGCTCCCACAGGTGTATTTCAAACAATTTTTTCTAAGTGAGCCCCTAATTAAGTTGGAGACATGAATTTTTGCATACGTATAGCTGAATGCCTCAGAACCGCGCGGCAAATCATAAAATTTTCAAAAAGTTTTATATTATTTACTCCTCCGGGCTCTCACTTGTGTATTTTAAGCAATTTTTCTAACCTCCGCCCTTTCACCCGGGGAGCACTTTTCCAACTTTTGCCGACACCCCTTTGACCATTCTTTCATATTATGCACTATAGCCTTACATATTTTAGTTTCACTTTTTACCGCCAGGAGCACCTTACTTATCTCGGGTGCTATGGGCCCAATCCCCTTGACTAATATATCTACAGATAGTATGTAAAACGGAGTTTCGTTCGGATAGAGGTTTCTTTAGAATAGAGTGCGTCCCTGGTTGCGAAATGTGGAACTAACAGATTTTTCAAAAGGATAAAGTGTTTTGAAAGGAATATTAAACGAAACCCTCTGTGCGATCTGTTATCTCACTTACCCACTTGTCTTTACTACTTTTCTCATCATGGTAAATGAACAGTTAAATTCATCATTGAATTCTTTGAATCTGCTTCTCTTTTACCTCAATAACTTTTTAATTCTGTGTCTGTAAAAAAAAGTATGTGTATGTTGTTAGCAATGAAGTGTATTTGGGTGGGCTAGGGGAAGTTGTCGCCCCCACACCTTTAAGGAATTTAGATTGTAGCAGGCATAACAAGTCAAACCAAAATATATATATATATATATTATTTTCTTTTCCATTACTTCTTAGAGAATGAGTTTATAAAATGTATTAAAATAGGTCACTAATTTTTAAAATGGAAAAAAAAACTAGTGTTTGGGGGCATTCGAAGATTTTTTTATGTGTAAAATATACCTCTTTTCAAAGGTATTTGAAAAATTAAAAGCTCAGTATACTAAATAATACAAGAGGGGGGGGGGTGCATAAAGATCGTATTTTGTTACTAAAAATTAAAAAATAGGCGTCCATATTCTAAAATGTAAAATCGGTGTTAAATCGCGATTTAGCACTAAATCGCGATGTTAGATGGATGATAAATCGATTTAAGAAATTTCTACATCGCCCAGTCCTAGCAGGGACATTCTCACAATCTTTTGGCTTTCATGTCCCTGAATAATAATTTTTATTTTAATACACTTTTTTGTGTTTTTTTTTTATTATTATTTCATATACTGGAGAACATCCCATTTCATGATTGCACAACAATATTAACGAGATAAATAAGTTTTGGACGATGTTGGGGGTCCAAACACCTGGAAAACTCCTATACCGTCCCGTGTCCCTGATGCTGATTTTTAAATTTAGAGCTGTCTGGATAAAATTATTTCAATAAAAATAATTCGAGGTAATTTTTTTTTAAACTGGAAGTATTGTTTTATATAAATATGTAGCTAAAAATTAACCTGCACACATTTTTAGGGTTGTTATTATTTTTTAAACTCTGTCCCTGGGTTTTAGATTCCTTACCATCCCTCTTCTAAAATTATACAGAAAATCACTCCAGATGCAGCCACAGAATTTTTTTCAAGTTTTTTCTCATGCAGAAGTATGCTAGAGAAATAATGTCTAAAATTCTTTGGCAGGAAATTTATTGTAGAATTTAAATCAGCATTTAAATATCAATTTCAAGCATCGTGGCTTTATTGGTAGTCTCACCGTACCCAAGGTTTATTCCTGCGCTTTTAGAGGTAAATTTAAAAAAAATTAATTTAATCCAATGTTAAAAACTGTTTCTAAAAATCAATGAACATTGTGGCTATCACTTAGTCTTAACATGATTTTCCTAAAAATAGGTGGTAATTTTCCTTACCGTTCCATCCTTACCGTCCCTTTTTTCCAATACCATCCCCTTTTTTTACCTTACCGTCCCTTCTTTAACACCCCTTTAAGACAATGTTATACAAAAATTCTGTATTAAAAGTACTACATTGTTATTATTTCTTTTTTGAATGTCCTGTGGTTACTATGCAAATTCATTAGAAGTAAAAATTTAGAAGAAAATAAAAAGTTATAGGGGTAAAATGGAAGGAAAATTAAACTCGCAAGTTTAACTTAAACCTCAGTTAAATAAAAAAATTTTCGCTGCTGACCATTTTTTCTTTATTTTGAATCATTAAGGCATTTGTCAATCAGATTAAAATGTTATTTTAGCAAGTTTAATTTTGTCAGATATTTTCCCCAAAAGTCAAAAGATTGTGAGAATGCCCCAGCACCAAAGTGACATTAAACACGGTAATCTACGAGAACCAGCTTTTCCTCCTAAATGTGGGGGGGTGAGGAAGAGATGACCTTGTTTCGCCAGGTCTAAGAAAGTAGACTTAGCTGACCGTGTTTTCCGGAGAGAAGTGGAATTTCGAGATTTCGACATGCAAAGGAAAGTAACCTGACTCTTCGACTGAAAACTTGAAAATGGTCTTTCAGGGAGGGAGACGGGAAATAGTGGTCCTTTAATGGAGGAAAATTAATACTGAGCCTATAGCCAAAAATTATAGACCATAAATAAACGGTCTTCATGAGAGGTGGTCTTTCAGGGAAGTTTCATTGTATTTGCTTCAACTTTTTAGGTTTTGTTCGAGAGATTCCATTTTTTAATCTCAAGATGTACGACTTTCGTTGCACGATTCTGTAAACGGAAATTGTCAAAGTGGATCTGTTGAGATGCATCAAGATAAAGCAAGCAATCACAAATCACAGTCCACTGTTATTTGGTTGGTGCAAAAATAATTTATGATTTTACAATGCAACTAATTTTATAAGCATTTTGTATACAAAATTTAATCCTGATTGTATGTATTATATATCATTTTAAAGCTTATTTTAAGCATTTCCTATGCAAATTAATTGTTATATTTATTTTTTTAATGTTATTAATTGACTCCAGAAACTGAGATGTGAAAACAGGATTTTCGTCAAATTTATTTTTACGAGTTTTTAACTCAGTGGTAGTAAGTAAGTAAGTAAGCACCCACCCTGGGAACCCGCTTTTGGCTTATGGTTAGGTTTGAACCCCGAGCTCAGGGCAGGGAAAAGTACTATTACCTGTAAAACCCTTTAGTATTTAAGACACAAACCGCGCGAAACATTAATGAAGTTGGGGCCGAGGGGGATCAT
Source organism: Maratus speciosus (assembly GCA_963932465.1). Classification (NCBI taxonomy): domain Eukaryota; kingdom Metazoa; phylum Arthropoda; class Arachnida; order Araneae; family Salticidae; genus Maratus; species Maratus speciosus. The sequence continues at coordinate 186,951,462 of OZ010798.1, read as the reverse complement.
CAACGTAAGCACAGTTCAGCTTCTGTTGTTGACGATGATGAACTGAAGGCAATAGTCAAAGTTGGTCCAACCAAAACAACTCGAGAAATTACGAATGAACTCAACGCTGACCATTCCAGTATCGTTCGACACTTAGAGCAAAATTGGCAAAGTGAAGAAACTCTATAAGTGGGTGCCTCACGAGTTGGACGACAACTCAAGTCACACAGTTGACCCTTAAAAAGTTACACGCGTTGGCGTACGAAACACTACGTCATCTACCGTACTCACCGGACCTCTCTCCAACCGACTCTAGACAACTGGAGGTTGGGGGGGGATTTTCGTTAATCAAGATGATGTCGGAAACGCCTTCCGAGAGTTTGTCACCTAAAGAAACCCAGATTTTTATGTCACACGAATCACAAAGCTTGTTTCTCGTTGACAAAAATATATTGATTTTGATGGCTCTTACTTCGGTTAAATATATTTAGCTTGAAAAAAGTTATAGCATTTTAAATTTGAATTGAAAAATCATGCATTATTTTGCGCGAACCATACGCATATTTGTATGCACCAGCCTAATAATTTCCGCTTTTAGTAGCGCTTTTGGACTTTTAAAAAGCGCGTTACCCAAACGTCGACCTGCAACATTTCATGGACTTTGGAAAACTGTTCAAGAGGAATGGGCCAAAACACGTCTTCTAAAACTACAAAAGATATTATTGTCATGGAAATTACGATATAGAGAGGTAGTTCAGAATAAGAGTTTCCAAACTGACCATTTAAAATACAAATATTTTTTGTAAAATAATTCTGTAAGTACCATGAAAATCGTCTAAAAAATGTGCGAAGATCTTCTGTCTTCAGAGACCTTTAGAAAATGTCGCTTCCATCTTAACCCCGCAGCAGATTTCTTCAAAAATGTTTAAAACCCTAATTTAAGAAAAAATCCTTTTTACCTGTTCCTCAGTTATCACCTTTGAATTGAAGATATTAGCATTTGAATTTATTTTTAGTTATTTACATTTAATTGTAATCATCATTTAAATGTATATAATTTATTTTATAAATACAGTAGAACCTCTTTTATCCGAAGCTCTTGGTTAACCGAAATCCATTTTTATAGTTTGTTTTTTTACTGCCACATTCCTTGTGTCCAAAACCCATTTTTGAAGCTTTCTTTTACTATCACACTTATCAAAGCGAAGAAGAAGGGAACAAAGATGTGGGCGAAGAAAACTAACAAATTAGCAATTCTGAACCTTTTGAATGTTTTGCAAAAGGTTTGGCATGGCTGGAGCAGCATAAAGATTGTGATACTAGTGAACTAATAGTACAAAAACTTCTTGATAGAGCTTCAAAGCAAAGGCAATCGAAACTGCGACAAACAAAACTTTTTTTCGAACTCTTGTGAAATATGCAAAAGGTACTTAATTTCAAAACTAAAATTCAGGTAATTTTGTTTCTAATGCTTTATTTGCACTTGTTACCATAATAAGAAATAACGCATATATTTGTCTTTAATCTTAAAATTGAAGCATTCTCGATTATCCGAAAATTTCGTTTTTCCGAAAGATGGTCGGTCCTAATTACTTCGGATAATCGAGGTTCTACTGTAGTTTTAAAAACATAAGAATCGAGACTTTTATAATGAAAAAATTAGCTCATTCCTTTTATAACACTCAAACTTTAATAATTTGTAATATCTGTTGTTTTTTATTTTCTTTAGCTTTTTTTCCCTTAAAAAACTTTTTATTGTTATTTTTCATGTAAGTTATATAATCTTTTATTTTCTTCACAATTTTATGAAAAATTTCCCGCTCAAAACAAAGTGAACTATTTCGGCCATGTATATCCTTGTTGATTTGTAGAATTCATTTATATTTATATGATCAGAAAAAAAATCTGTGTTTTACTAAATTTCTTAAAATTTTATCGAAATTCTGAAATTTCACTCTGTTTTTCCCCGCACCAGACAAATTTTAAAAAATAAATTTTAAAAAATGCAATTTAAATAAATTTAAAAAAACATAAAAATCATTACAAAAGAAAGCAATTTAGCAAATTACAACGACCATTTGGAAAATGTTTTTTCAAAGACTAAAATTTAAGACATAAAAAATAGCACGGAGTTGATCCTACATTACGTACGTCATGAATTAAACATTAATAGTGTTATTACACATAAAAATTGCAAGCGACAGAAATCGCCTGCGACTCGTACGTATTATCCACCTGAAACTTACGTATTATCCAAGCATTTCATTGGCTGTTCGGGAAAAGGCTTTTCCATCGTCAGATTTCCAAGAAATCTGACGGCCCATTTTAAATGAAATTTATTTCTTAAACTTCTAAACATCCCACAATATTACTTTTTATATCGTCGTATAGAGAAAAAAATGTACTTTTAAATGCAATTTGTTTGAAAGCTGTATCTCAATTTGTTTCTGAGTTATTATTTTTTTTTTGTAGTTTTTATTACTTTTTTGTCATAGTGGCAACAGAAGGTATCCATCTCTGTTGAAAGTAAAGGGAAATACAGATTACTGTATAGACCAATCAGAAAACGAATAAAATGATGATTAAAACAATAAAAACCTTCAGATATGCTTTTGATTTCCTACCCTGACGAGGACAATAACCATTTTTCCAAATGGTTAAAAAATAACTTTAAACAAATAAGGACGTGAGTTTCAAAACTCGCCTTGTTAAAAAATTAAAAAATCGAGTTTTCTCTATCAATCTATTATATTCATGATCCTGCATCGAAAAAACTTTACAATTTGCAAAAAACCCAGTTTTATCGTATATATCTGGCATTGTAAAAAATTGGTTTACAGTGAAAACCAATGAGCACAGTCAGAGGTTTTTCGCGATTTCCCAAGATTTGATTTTCTGGATAAGGCGAGTTTTGAAACTCACGTCCTCAAATTTAAAGACTGTCATATTTTTACTTCGCTGCATTAAGGGGTTTCAGGACTCTTATGATTGGAAAAAATGAAAAAAAGGACCATTTTCAATATTTAATATCTTAAAATGTATTTGATATTAAGACACAATTTTAAATGGGAATGAAATATACAAGTATGTTCTTTCATTTCAAATATTTGAAAAATTGCAAGATGCAGAATTAGCATTTACAGGGGGCTCAAAACTGTCAGAAATTTGACGAGCAGAAAATCGGCATAAGAGCTTATGCGCACGATTACAAAATAAATTTTGCAACTAGAATGAAAATTTTGGTGCCTACTTATACCTCAGATTATAATAATTACACTGAACCTAAATAAATTTGTATTTAAAGCATTTTTATATTTTTAATACAAAGTTGTATTTAGCTAATGCAAAATTTAGAAAATTTCAACAATATAAACGCCTAAAAAAATATATTTTTTTTTACAATAAAAGGAAAATTTTAGGTTCAGTTTATACAGACTAACATGAAACATATGTTTTGAAAATTTCATGAAAAAATATTCAGAAGTTTTTGAGATATCGTGCGCGTTATACCCAAAAACATCACTTTAAGAAAAATGACTTCAAAGTTTTGGAAACACCGCTTCAGCTATTGAGCGAGTATAATTCTAAATGCCATAACTTCTGTTCTAATGGGAATTTCAAGATAACAATTATATCAAAATGTTCAGAAAACATAGAAGTTTAACATCTGAAAAAAATTTAAATTTCGAAAATTTTAGAGCTTTAAGGGGTCTTAGGACTCTTAAAGCTTCAAAATTTTCGAAATAAGTTAAGCTCTTTTCTGAACATTTTGATATAATTTCTTCCTTGTAATTCCTATTAAAACATTAGGTATGGCTTTTAGAATTATACCCGCTCAATGGCTGAAGCGGCTTTTCCGAAACTTTGAAGTCATTTTTCTTCAAATGACGTTTTTTGGGCATAACGCGCAGGATATCTCAAAAAGTTCTGAATATTGTTTCATGAAATTTTCAAAACTAATGTTTCATGTTAGCCTGTATAAACTAAACTTAAAATTTCATTCTTATTGTACAAAAAAAATATTTTTTAAGTAATTATACTGTTGACAATTTCAGAATTTTCTATTAACTAAATACAACGTTGTATTAAAAATATAAAAATGCTTTAAATACAAATTTATTCAGGTTAAGGGTAATTCCTATAGTCTGAAGTATAATTATGCACGAAAATTTTCATTCTAGTTGCAAAATTTATATTGTAATCCTGCGCGTAAGCTGTTATACCACTTTTCTGCTCGACAAATGTCTGACAGTTTGGAGCCCCCTGTAAATACTAATTCTGCATCTTGCAATTTTTTAAATACATGAAATGAAAGAACATACTTATATCTTTCATTCCAATAAAAATTGTCTTTTTAAATCATATACATTTTAAGATATTAAATGTTGAAAAATGGTCTTTTTTTCATTTTTTTCCAATTTTAAGAGTCCTGAGACCCCCTTAATAAGTAAATAACCATTCGTCTGAGTTTCTCTATCCGTCTCTAACACTTTTTCTTCTGTCTATACTTACCCATTTCCCTCCAGAATACCAGCGCATGAAGTTTTATTTTTTTTTAACTATTTTTTTCATAAATTTTCTATTTTGTAATAATTTTTAAAAAATAAGCCATCAACACTTGTTTCTTCTTTGCCGTCCTCTTCTAAAAAGTTACTTTTAGAAGCTTAAACCTAAGCGCATCACTTTCGTCTATCTCTTTAAGACCTGAGATACACAATTCTGTAGATCAGGGGTTCCCAAACTTTTAGACCTACGTACCACTAAGTAGAAGTTCATACTTCCGCATACCACTAGGTGACAAACTCAAAGCTAATACAGAAAAACCTGTGTAAACGGAATATGTATAAAAAACGAAATATTTTTCCCAGTCTTTTGTGCTTGAGAAGATTTTGCTGTATTTTACTGCATGATTACATTATTAAATTGGTACTTATTGGCTGCTTTATACTAACATTCAAATAAAAGGTAGTATCATTGTTACATTTTAATAATATGTACATTATCAAAAAACTGTATTTTGATAGTAAAAAAGCTACAGTACTTAAGACATATTGGCGTAAATCGTGTTTGGTTCAATGTTAGTTTTAAGTCCAATAGACGTATCATTTTACTCGCTGTCTCTCTGTTCTGGTCACGCTGTGTTTTTAATCTTTTATGGCTTTACATGGAAAACTGATAGACATCCTACAGGAGGTAAACGTTCCCTACAAGTTCTATCTAATCTTCTTATCAATGTTGAATCTGCCGTCCTTTTGTTAAAAACCACAAGTGTGGTAGTAAAAGAAATACCAGTTGACATTTTTATTGCTTTAAAATGAGAGGGAGCACTTTTCCTTCCTAAACGCTGACTTAAATGCGAGTCAGATTCGATTTTTAGTTCATTCCTGTATTTGTTTTTCATATAAAGACGTGAAGAGAAAGCACATTCACAAAGATATGTTGAACTAAAAGTAAGCAGGAATTTTAGAGCTTTTGTGGATATCAGAGGGTATTCTTCTTTTCTCACCAAACAAAATTTTATTACATTCTTCTTTTTTTGAATGTGGATTCTAGCAATCTATCATTATTGCTGTTTTTTTTTTACTTCACGTACCAGTAAACAGAACTTCACGTTCCAGTACTGGTATGCGTACCATAGTTTGAGAAAATCTGCTGTAATTGATGCTAAAGGAAAAGGAAAAACCTTTTTCTCTTTTTGTACGACTTAAAGTCGAGTCTGCACCCGCAGAATTGCGTGGATCTTCCCTTGGCATATCCTGTTTTTGAATTTTTTTCAGTGAAATATGATCCTATAAATTAGGGGAAACCACCAAAACTTTTCATTTCGACCCAAAAAGTTTCCGGTATTAAAGAGTTAAAGAAATGCACGTGTGACGTCTAAGGTTATGCACAAAAGACTTCAAAGAATTATCTTTAAAGCCTTCCGGCGGAAGAATTTAGTCCCTATTCCACGTTCTTGTTTTCTTTGGGCCTATGATCGGCTTCAGATTACAAACCATTTTGACGGCATAGTTCACCTCTATTATAAAAAATCTCTACGGGCAACAAATCTCACTAAGCCGCTTCTGCCACAGTGCAGAAACGAGATACACTGGTTACCGTCATTAGCAGACGGCCGTTGTTTCCCCAGCTTACCCCAGTTTTTGTTAGTTCATTTTATGATCTTAAAGATTATTTTTTGTTAATAATTGTTTTCTTTTCTAGGTTCTTCAGAACTAAAGAAATGCAGTTTGATTGCTGCTTTGCTGTGTAGCTAAATTTCTGTCAGTTTCCATACCAAATAAGAGAAAAGTGACATGTGTATTTTCAAAATCAATGATTTTTTACTTTCTTGAACACGTGACGATTTATAAGATGTCCTTAGATACGAATCAAAACATTTCCAACGACACAGGTAAGGAGCCTTGTGTGTGCCATGTATGTCAAAAAACATTTAAACAGAAACAACAATTAGAAGATCATCTTCGCAATCACAGAGAAAAGAACCCATTTGTATGTGATGTGTGTCCGAAATCATTTTCTAAAAAATCAACATTAAATTATCACCGTCGAATCCACACTAGAGAGACATCATATGTATGTGATGTATGCCAGAAAGCATTTGCATTTAGATCAAATCTGAAAGATCACCTTCGACTTCATACTGGTGAGAAACCATTTGAATGCGATGTTTGTCAAAAATCTTTTGCACGCAGAACAAGCTTGAAAAAACATCATCTGTGGATCCACACACGTGCGAGACCATTTGTCTGCAGTGTATGTCAAAAACCATTTAAACAAAAAGTACACTTACAAAATCATCTTCGAATCCACACAGAAGTGGGTCAAGAGTCAACAGTACAAAAGGACACTCCAAAACATTACCGTCATGACCGCACTGGAGATAAACCGTTTGTATGCAATATATGTCAAAAATCGTTTTCGCATGAAAGAAGTTTAATACCTCATTATCGTTCTGTACACTCTGCGGAGAGACCATTTGCATGCAATGTATGTCAGAAATCATTTGCACAGAAACATTATTTAGTAGAACATCTTCGTATCCACACTGGAGAAAAACCATTTGAATGTGATGTGTGTCAGAAATCATTTTTAACGAAAACTCATTTAATGCGACACCTTCGACTTCATACTGGAGAGAAACCATATGTATGTGAAGTATGTCAACAGTCATTTGCCCAAAAAACAAGTTTAAATGATCATGTTAACAGACACACTGGCGATAACCCGTTTGTGTGCAGTATATGTCAACAGTCATTTGCACATAAAGCAAGTTTAAATTACCATCTTCTTGGCCACAATACTGAGAAACTGTTTGTGTGTGTATTATGTCAAAAATCATTTAAAAAGAAAAAACAGTTAGAAGATCACCTTCGCATCCACACAGGAGAGCAGCCATTTGTGTGTAATTTCTGTCAAAAATCATTTTCTAGAAGAGCAACATTAAGTGGTCACCTTCGTATTCACACTGGCGAGAAACCATATACATGTGATGTATGTAAAATGTCATTTACAAAGAAGGCACATTTACAAGATCACCTTCGTATCCACACAGGAGAGAAACCATTTGTGTGTGATGTATGTCAAAAATCCTTTTCTAGAAGAACAATTTTAAAAGATCACCTTCAAATTCACACGGGCGAAAAACTATATGTATGTGATGTATGTAAAATGTCATTTGCAAATGGAGGAAATTTAAAATGTCATCTTCGTGTCCACACAGATGAGAAACCTTTTGTTTGCAGCGTATGTCTAAAATCATTTTCTAGAAATTCAACATTAAAATGCCACTTTCGAATCCACACTGGTGAGAAACCATATGCATGTGGTGTTTGTCAAGAGTCATTTGCTAAATTATCAACTTTAAAATATCATCGTCGTGTCCACACGGATGCGAAACCAAGTACGGATACGAATGCATCTGAAGTCTGTGTCAAAAATATATTCACGGAAGCATCCTTTACAATATCATCTTCAGAAAGCATTTGTAAATAAATGTATCTTAAAATGTCATTTTCGCATCCACACCATAAAGAAAGTCATTTGTTTGCGATGTCTGTTAAAAATAATTTTCTTGAGGAACAAATTTAAAAATTCACGTTCGAAGTCACAATGGGCGTGTGTTATGTATGTAAAATGTTATTTACAAATGGAAGGAATTTAAAACATCAACTTCGTGTTCACCCAGATGAGAAACTATTTGTGAAAAGTCTGAACCAAAATTGATTCACACTGAATTAATATTTACAAGATCATTATTCCAACCATTCTGTGCAGAAAATATTTGTAATTGAGATATTGTGAAAAGTGGATTCATTCATCTATTTTCCTCATGTGGTTAAATCAGTGGCGTGGCGGGAAAATTTTCGGTGGTCATCGCAATTATTTAAGTTTGTGGTGAAAAATTATTAACTCTAAAATTCAATGGTTGAATGTTCAAAAAAGAAACTTTAAATCTTACCTTCACTTATACATGAACTCCAAATGTTCTGCTAAAACTGGATCGTAGAGTTTTAAAAGCTTATTAAGAGTTTTAAAATATTGCTTGGTCATCGCCGCATACAGCGATGACCGGACGCCACGCCACTGGGTTAAATACTTCTCCTTTCATCCCCTATAATATACTTGATGTTGTTTTCCCTATTTTTCGGAGACGGAAGTTTATTTAATTTTCTAATAAAAAAATTCACTTTAATTATCTTTCGCGGAATTGATAAAAGGTGAATGCATCCAATAAATACAAAAAAATTTAAATGAAAATTTTATCTGTAGAGTTTTCCAAATTAACAATTATTTTTTTATTACTTACAAATTCAGCCTCATAATAAATACTAATTTAAAAAAATAATAACAGAAATTACGTAAATAATAAAAAAATTGAGAAAAATAAGTGCCGTTTGCTGCATTGTTGTTAGAAAAGCAATATTTTTAAAAAAATACATTGTGTTCAAATAGTTCAAAATTTGGGCAAAAGATGGTGCTGGCGGCAACCTGCAGTAGGAATACAAGAAAAACGTCTAGTTTTCAGTCAATCGTTGTTGAATGCATTCATGCTAAATTTCGCTGTGCAAAGATGGTGTATTCTGTGGAACAATGAATAATTTTAGTATTAGAGTTTCACCGCCTGAATCATAGTGTTGTGAAAACCAGGCGAAGTTTCCAACGGAAATTCAATGTGAATAAAGGACTTTCGAAGAACACAATTAAAAAATTGGTTGCAAAATTTTAACGGACTGGAAGTCGTGAACAACAATCATGCAGGAAACGTTGGATCACCGCATGCTTCAATTACTGACACTGACCACATTATCCAGACAGTTCGACAGGCGATCCAAGCGCCGCCTCAGTTCCTCTGTCAGGAAAATTGTAAGGAGTGTGAACTACGAAAATTCTCGACGCATAAAATCATGAAAAAGAGTTCAAGCATATTTTCATACAAATTTTAGGCTCGTCAACTTCTCATTGTCTGCATCGCAAATCAAAGAGATCTTCGCCAATGATTTACTTCAAAAGATTGTTGGTCGCGATCTTCATGTGGGATCAATTTGATTTTCCGACGAAGCACATTTTTACCTCGACGGCCTTGTGAATAAACAAAATTGGCGATTTTGGAGGGAAGGAACCCCCCCCCCCCATATTTCTGTACAATCATCATTGAATTCGCCAAAAGTCACGGTATGGGCCGCCATATCTTCGAAAGGAATCATTGGGCCATTTTTCCTATGCTATACAATAACTGCAGTGTGATATCTTGACGTTTTACATGACTTTGTGGCCATACGCAGTGTCTTGGAGGATTCACATGGTTTATCGTGGATTATGCAAGATGGTACCAGACCCCATAGAACGGTGGAAATACTTGATTTTCTGCAAGAACATTTTGGTTATTGTGTCATTGCTATGCACTTCATGAACTATACAGGAATAGGCATGGGCTGACCCGCATATTCGCCTGATTTAAATCCTTGTCATTTCTTTTTGTGGGGACACTTGAGAGAGCAGGTGTACAAGCAAAAGCCACAAACTCTTGCCGACATTGAACATTAAATCAGTAATGCATGTCAATCCATTTCGAGTGAGACATTTTCATGCATATGTGCAAATTTTGTTTTGAGACCACGACATATTATTGCTGCAAAGAACGTTATATTAAAAGTCTTGTTATTTAATATTTTCAGCCGCCAGCGCCATCTAGTTTCGATATTTGGAACTATTTGAACACGGTGTATTTTTGAAAATTTATTGCTTTTCTAATAACAACGTAGCAAACGATGCATTTTTTTTTTTCTCAAATCGTTTTTTTATTATTTACGTTCGAAATGGATCCGTCATTTCATGGACATTCGACACGTAAATAAACATAAAGTGAATTAGGTTTGTTTTCATAGCTATTTATATCATTTGGCAGCAAATCTACCTTTCTGAAGCCCGAATTGCTGGAAGCTCTTAAAAAAAAAAAGAAAAGCCAAGGCTCCTATAGTGAAAAGTATCCTGAATTTTATGTACAGTTCAACTTCAGAATCATTATCTTTAAAAGTAAAAAAAGAATGATGACGTGTACAGAAAAAATTCAGTTTCTTAGTGTTTATATTTTGTTTTCACCAGGACTCGAAATGGAAATATCCACGAACCGGAAAGCTATTTCAGAATTATTGTTGACTAATTTTTTTATGGAAAGTATAGACATATTTATATCTAACCATACAAAAACATTTTAAAAAATGCATTCAAGATTCTAAACAATAAAAAAGTTACTGAGAGCACAGTAATCTACCGGGTGTTTCAAAAGTTCGGTGCAAAAGTAAAAAGCGATTTCGGAGAGACATGCGGTTTGCAGATAAATATTCAGCGTTGTACGGGATTTTGTATAACACCAACAAAAAATTTAGTTCAAAATCTCGACAATAGAGGGTGCTACTGCAGGTCATGTACAGTATTCTCATGACGTCACAGTGGGAATCACGTTGTGTAAAAATAGCGGTTAGCCTGTTTGTTTACCTTATTGCGTCATTTGATGCAGCAGAAATACAGGTAAATGCATGCGTAAAATACTGCAGATTTATTTTGTTCAAATTATTTTCGATTAATACTTATATACATATTAATTAAAATCCATATCCCTTACCGACGCGGAGTAAAACTGATAAAATAATGGGCTGACACCGCAATTTATAAACGAATTTATTAGAAAATATGACCTTATTTTTATGTGCATTATAATAGGAAACATTTACTTAAATATTTTTGGTGCCGTTTGTCAGTTTTGGAATTAAAATTAGGTGTCCTTTTTTAAGGATGCCGTGCCGATAAGGGTTAAATACGTATTAACTATATTTTAAATTTTTTATTCCATAAATAAAATGATATGCATGCCATTACTTTAAAATAGAGAAAAGAATTCATGTATAATCCATACCTGACCCTGAAAAGGTCTAAAAATCCGCATAAAATAATATATAAGCATAAATTTTCTAAACACAATGCTTTTCAACAGCGCGGTTATGAATGTTATTCCCAAGCAGACGAATTTTTGTAGCCTCGAACCCAAGGGGAGAATATGGTCCATTTCATGGAATAATTCGATATGGCTCACACAGCGCAAGATTTTGATGCATAAACATAAGAGAATCTGCATGTACTCTTTTTGTGTCCCAATCTTGCGTTGTGTGAGCAATATAGAATTATTCCATGAAATTATCTGCAGTAGTGCTCTCTATTGTCGAGATTTTGAACTAGTATTTTTGTTTGTGTCATACAAAATCCCGCGCTTATAAGCGGGCCTTGGGGTCAAGCACCCAAGTCTGATGTATGTGTTCAATAAAAACCAAAACCAAAATCCCGTACCATGCCGGATATTTATCTGCAAACCGCATGTATCTCGAATAGATAGATAATTTTTTATCCCGTTTTACTTTCGTACCGAACTTTTGAAACACTTTTGAAATGTTATATGTATGAAACTGTAATATTATGTGTTAATAATTTTACGAACCGGAACAATATTTGTCATAAGTTCACGAACCGGAATAATGCTCCGGTACATTTCGAGTCCTAGTTTTCATGTATCTTATTAAATATCTCATACAAATTATTTATAACGACTAGCAACTGTAGATTGTATACTACATGGATACCATTTGTATACTACATGGATACCATTTGTATACTACATGGATACCATTATAGCTCTATTTTCAGTTTATTCTGCGTTGAAATGAACCAAAATTTATGTACGAGGTTATTAATTATAAATAAATATGTTGAGCTCATTCAACATTATTTGCTTTCATCGTTTAGAAAAATAATGTTTTAACATAATTTTTCAAAGCTAGAAATCTATCCTGTCAGAATTTATTAACACGATATTTTTTATCTCAGATAAATAGAATTTTACAGCATTTTACTACACTGTAAAAAAAAAATCTGTCAAGCACTAAAAGTTATCCAGGAAACTGGAATTTCTAGAACTTGTTATATAACGGCAACCACAAAAATTTATGTAACAGATACACGTTTGTACTGAAATTCAAAAAATCCGTAAAGTTACTAAGAATTTTTTAGGAAAAACTGCAATCCGGGTTACAGATAAATTTTTAGTAAGATTACTGTAATTTTAGTAGATTCTTTTGTAAAACTACAGATTTCTGTAGCTTTACAAAAATTACTTTTGTAGATTTACATCTTTTTTGTACAGTGTACAGATAAAATTTTAGTAAGCATGAAGATTTTCTGTAACTTTATATCTGTAGAATTACAGTTTTTTTTTTTTTTTTTTTTTTTTTTTTTTTTTTTTTTTTTTTTTTTTTTACAGTATACATAAAAAAAATATATATATATAAACCCTGTTACATACGGGACATTTTGTTTTTGACAATAACTTGAAAAATGTATTATTTAATATATTTATGTTTATTTATTTGCAGCATTGTAATTTCCTTAAATAATATGATATAAAATTATAAAAAGAAATTTAAAATAATAATACTTTAAAATTTCTAGCGTTAGTTTTGTTTGTCCTGTAAGTAACAATTTAGAGAGGTTCCTTTCATTTTACATTAAGGAGTCTCGGGACTCTTAAAGTTTTAAAATTTTCGAAATTTTAATTTTTTAGAAGTTAAACTCCTATCTTTTCTGAACATTTTGATATAATTGTTTCCTTGAAATTCCCATTAGAACAGAAGCTATGGCTTTTAGAATTATACCCGCTCAATAGCTGAAGCGGCGTTTCTGAAATTTCGAAGTCATTTTTCCCCAAATGACATTTTTGGACATAACAACGCGCACGATATCTCAAAAACTTCTCAATTTTTTTCATGAAATTTTCAAAACATATGTTTCATGTTAGCCGAACCTAAAATATCCTTTTTATTGTTCAAGAAAATATTTTTTAGGTGATTATACTGTTGAAATTTTCTAAATTTTGCATTCGCTAAATAGAACTTTGTATTAAAAATATAAAAATGCTTTAAAAACAAATTTATTTAAGTTTAAGGTAATTATTACAATGCGAAGTATGAGTAAGCACCAAAATATATTTTGTAATCGTGCACATAATCTGTTATGCCGATTTTCTGCTCGTCAAATGTCTGACATTTTGTTACACCCTGTAAATTCTAATTCCGCACTTGGAATTTTTTAAATACATGAAATGAAAGAACATACTTAAAACCCCCATCCCAATATAAAGTTGTGTCTTAAAATCAATTACATTTTAAGATATTAAATGTTGAAATTGGTATTTTTTTTTATTTTTTCAAATTTTAAGAGTCCTGAGACCCCTTAATCGGTGATATATTTCTTTTTTCCACTTAGTCTATAGTACAAGATTATTATTTTTAATTTATGAGGCAATTTAATTAAATAAAAGTGTATTAGGTATAGGACATTTTGATAGGTAAAGTTGGCGTTACAAAGCTTTTAAGGATCAGGTATTTTTTTCAGGTAATTTAAAGAAAAATTGGGAATTTCAAAAATTTTCGAAAACCGGGAATATTTAAATTATCAATATTTTAAAACTTTTGACCAACCTGCAATGTTTAAGTTGTTATCTTAAAAATAATCAATCTATAAGTTGCTTAATCTCGATAAACACACAATAAATCACAGAAACTAACAAGTTTGCAGTGGAGATGGGGGCACATGTGAACAGTTCACATAAATATTGATTTTTCTCATAACTGGGTTAATTTCTATAAACAAAAACTACTGAATATAGTAAACAGAAAATTTTTTTACACATGGTTTTTTTTAAATCACCTTTATAGTTCTTTTTTACTTTTTTTAATAGTTTTATAAATTAAAAAAATTGTTCACATGTGCCTCATCGGCGAGGTAGTTGTGAACACACGAAGGGCGCATCTGAACACAAGGAAAAAATATCCTTTGACATGCTTTATATTCTGTTATGCATTTGTCATCATAATCATTAGTTGTATTATCTGTTAAATTCACCATAATAAAATATATACAGCGTAACCACGAAAATTCGGCATTCAGAAATCCGGAAACTTCAAAAATCCGGCATTAAAATTTTCCTTCTTTTTATACTTCCAAGTCACGAGAGAAAGAAAAATAGTGGATACTACCGATGATCTGATCATGATATCTCTGTTTCATATCCCGGCTGAGCCAATCCATCACTCTCTCTGCATTTAGAATGAATTGGCGCCGATGGGATACGAACCAGGGATCTCATGATCAGGAGGCGAAAACGTTAGCGTCAGTGTTGGGTACGCTCACAAAAAAAAACGAACTAATTCAAACTCAAGTTCAATTTCTCAAAAATAAGTCAAGTTCACGTTCAAATTCAAAATTTTTGAAACGAACTCGTTCAACTCAAACTCATCTATGAAAGTGAACGAAATTCACTAAAAACTCGTTTTTTTTTTTTTTTTTTTTTTTTTTTTTTTTTTTTTTTTAGGTAGATTTCGTAAGAAATACTACCTATTGCAGTCGTTACCATGGTGCGACTTTAGAAAAATTCCTTCATAACTTTTCATTATAGGACCCCAGGAACCCAAAACCACCCCCACCTAAAAAGTTTTATATTAATTATATATATATATATATATGTATGTATGTATGTACTAAATTTTGTCCGCACGATAAAAGTCGCAATTATGCACGGATCGTCTTCAAACTCGCCAACAACTTTGAGATGGCTAATATCTCGGCGGGGATTGAAAATGGGCAAAATCGGACCAAGGGAATGGAAATGGGGAGGGTTCAAAAATTTGAATACCATCTTAACATGATTCCGATAAAATCAGCTCTTACACAACAATAACAGAAAAAAATAAATATTTTTCGTTATTGCAGTTGCCAACAATTAAAAAAAAAGCAATAAAATTCTCACCACAACAATTGCTTTTCTTTTGCGAGAATTTCACGTGAAAAATTAAATAAAATAAATAGTTCGACGAATTGAAAACAAATTGAATATTACGTCATAAGTTTCCTAGAGCAAGATTTCCGCATGAAAACTCAAAATGAAATAAATAGTTTGACGAATTAAAAAACAACAACAAAATATTGCGTCATATTGGAAATAAAATGGACCTCAGCAGGTGAATATGTAACGTCATGTGAGTTTGAAGAAACGTATTAAAACATGATAAAAACCCGACTATGGAAATATTAACTTATTTATCACTTTGAGGTTCTCTGAATTTGCTTTAGCTATTTTTTAAACCTATTCCATATGCATGCGTGTGTGTATTCGTGTATATTACAATTTTCACAAAATGTTTAGCTCCCTAGAGCTCATTCTTAGTGGAGGAACTGGGTTTATCTCTAATCTTGATTTAAATTTTGTTGGTTAATTTAGTACTTAACTTCGAAATCTACCTCCGCCTGTAGGCCCGAGCCGGCAGGGATTTTTTTTTTAATATGTCAGAATAGAAATCTGCACGGGCCGGGCTTGGGCCTATTTTCATTTGCGGCACTTGGGCCGGGCCCATACTTTTTTCTGAAGGCTCGGGTCGGGCCGGGCCTAGTGACTACTCTTTACGGGCCGGGTTCGGGCCTTACTTTTTTCCGGAAGAATCGGGCCGGGCCTAACTTATTTTTTCTGTACAGAGCCGAGACTGGTTTCTTTTCTAGTCTTCACGGCCCAAAATTTTCAGCCCTAGTTTTGAGCCAGCCTTGTATGAAAATCATTATCTCGGCGTGACCTGTCCGTTCAAAGGTCAGTAAAATTAAGCCTGGCCCAAAGATTTTTGCAAAATATGCATACATTTTTGAATTGCCATTATTCTACAGCTAAACATTAACATTTATTCTTTGTAAAGAATAGTAAATTTCTACGCTAATTAAATTATAGTAAAGCGTGTGAAAAGGAACCTGCCTATGACGGAATCCTGTTTTAAACTGAAAAACGTGTTGATCCCTGCAAAATTAATATACTAATACGTAAGAAAAGAATATATAATGCATTTACATTTGCTAAGAAGGGAACCTGTCTATAACGCATTTTTTTTTTCTATGTACTTGAGTCTTAGAAGATTTTTCTGTATATCATTTTTCAGATTTAACAATTCAATCCATGGAATATGGATTAAAAATATTAATGATATATCAAACATTTACATAGAAGAAATAGCGATTCATTAAAAAATAAATATCGCAGCCTGCGGCACTTTTATAAAAATGAAGTTTAGAAACATGAAATAAAGTTAAGATAAATATTTCTGGTCAGAACTCCTCGTAAGAGTCAAATTTTTAAACAAATCGACGTAAAAATCAATGTTTTGTAGCAATTCCCTCGGGCCGGGCCGAGATTTTAACTTTTTTCCGGGCCGGACTCGGGCCGAACTTTTAGCTGTTACACCGGGCCAATAATTTTTTTCTACGAGCCGGGCCGAAATTTTTGCTATGAGTCGGGCCAGGCCCGGGCCTGGAAATTTCGGCCCGTGCAGACCTCTATATTAGAACTTATTTTTGTGAGCTAATCTTTTGGTTATTTGATGTAAGGATCTTCATGGGCCCGGTCCAATTTTCCTTCCCGACACTATGTCCGAACTTGGTTTAGGGATTACATTTTTCTAGAGGTTCGGACCCAGATGAGCCGGCACTAGATTTGTTTTCCGACCTACGTCGGGGCTAGACTGCATTCTTCTTGATGTCTGAATAGGCAGAAATTTTCAGTCCCAGCTCACATGAAAATCATTGGACCGGCACAGCTCTGGCCTGTCCAGTAAAAATATCAGTGAAATTTGGCCCGGCCCAATTTTTTTGTTTAAAAAAATGCACGTATTTTTAAATCGCCATTATTCCACACTTAAAATTGATATATTTATTATTTTTATTATTTTTTTAAGATGAGTAGATGCATTTCTAGGCAATAAAATTAAAATACGGTAAAATCTGAGACAAAAGAACCTGCCTATGAAGGAAACCGTGTTTAACAAAACAAAATGGTGATAAAATGAGGATAAAAATACTTGTGAAAAGAATGTAATCTATTTACAACAGACGATGAACTTGCTTATAGGGGAATCAGCCCATGGCGGATTTTTCTTCTTTCCTATGCAATTCCGTCATAGAAGATTTTATTGTATAGAATTTAAAAAAATTTAAATCTCCAAGCCAAAGAATGTGGATTAACGATATTAATGGTAATTGTGATATTTACATATAATCAGATGCATTTAAAAAATAAATACCACATCTCAGAACACTTTTTTTAAAATGAAGAATATAAACATGATTTAAAAAGGTAAAATAAGTATTTTTATTTAGGCCTTCTCGTACAAGACACTTTTGACCCTACAGGCGTAAAAATCTATGTTCAGCTTGGACGGGCCTAGCGGAGTCAATTTATGTTTTGTGCAGACGGAGCCGAAGTTTTAATTTTTATACCGGACTAGGTCAATAACTTTTTTCAACGGGCGGAGTTGTGCTCGGTGCAGTTCTGGCCAAACTTTGAACTTTTTTGCCGGGCCAAAAGAAAAATTGCCTGCTGATTGTCTTGGTCGCGCTCGGCATGAACATTTCGTCCCGTGCATACCTCTAATTCAATGTATTTTTTTCCTGCATCGCATCTGCATGATAACGTGGCGTGTTTTTTCTTTAAAAATTAAAATTTTATGAAATAATTGTATATAAAACGAAAGAAAAATAAAGTTTAAATCTAACGAACATGAAAGATATATTTTCAATCGTTCAATGGTAATAAAAATTTATTTTTATTATTTTGTTTTTTACACTTTTTCATTTATATAAAAAGGTGATTGAGAATTAGTATTATATCATTAGTTTTCATTGATTATTTTACATATACAAATAAGTATAGACACCGTCTCGGAAGGTATATATCTGCCAGCTGTATCTTGAGATTAAGTTGATTATTTTTAGTCTCTAATTTGTTAAAAAAGGGTAAACTTTATGCATCCTAAGTAACTTAAAATAATTAAACATACAGAGAAAGAATAACAAAAATTCTTTTGTCAGGATACCTCCGTTTCTCCAACCTTAATCCACAGAAAAGACAATTTTTGTTTTATTTTATTTATTTTAGCTAGCAGCGTTTTATTTCAAAAGATACTTAGCAGCGGTAGCCTTTTTTTTTTTTTTTTTTTTTTTTTTTTTTTTTTTTTGTTCAACGTTTTAAAATGGATATAATAAGAATACTTACCAATTACTTATAATAGTCTGTGCAACAAAGCACCAAACCAAAACAAGCTTCACTGGCGCCTCGTATTGTAACAGTAACGTACGTATCGAACACGGTGTTGCTTATATAATTCAACCGAACATGACTTTCTGTCCTTGCACAATGTGGGGTTTGCTTTTGTGTGCATTCTCTTCTCTATTCTTTTCTTATAGTAGTCTGGGATCTGGGACAAAGATATTATCTGTTCCACAAATTTTCCTTTTTCTTTAAAAGAAACCTTTATAACCGAAAAATAACCCTATTTTATTTTCCCACGAGCAGAGGCGGATTACCAATTAGGCTGAGTAAACTGAAGCCTAGGGGGCCGGGAAAAAGGGGCCCCGAAATTAAGACTTTCTTTCGGGTTTTATTTTTATATTGGGCTAATATATAATGAAACAGAGATATGATGTGCAATATTCTTTATTGCACTCATTTATAAAATTTTGCAAGTTATTAACACGCAGATTGTATTCCAAACACTACTCCATTTTAATTTCTTCTATTTCCATAAAAAGGCTTGAACTGTTTCGGCTTCCAATTAGGGATAGATTTCCAGAGAGCAGCGGCAGCCAAGGCAAGATTTTGTAAGCAACGTAATGATATCTTTTTAAAAAGCTTCTAAGTTTTAATCAACATTTTGTATATTTTCGCCAGTTAGTTTTTAACACCCTGGTCTGTCGCTTGAACACGACCCCCCATCCTCCTTAAATGCCAGTCCTGGGTTTACACGTTTCGGGATATCCTAAATATGATTTTGACTGCCTTTTAGAAAGATTTCTGTCTCTGTGTTAAAAGTTTGAGTGCTACTATAATGCAAGAACTATTCCACAAAATTCAAAGAAACTTTATATTTTGTTAGACCTAGTCAAATGATTAGTGATTAGACGCTAATACTTATTAGATTTTGCTGTCAATCCAGATAAAAAGGTAATTCATGTCATGAGGAAGAAGTTTTCGAAGTAAAATGGAATTCCTGAGGTGCGCGATATTTTGTATCATTTGCAATTCAATATTAAAGCGAATCATTGAAATAGGTCTAAAATTTAAGAATCCGCAACTTGATTTAAATGTAGGGATAAAATTCTTAGATCGTTACATAAATACCTATGAGAGCTTTGATTTAATGTTTATTTTCAGGATTAGTAGAAGAAATTTCACAATCTGGCACTCCATCATATAAAGAACAAAGAAAACGTAAAATAATATGCTATAATGAAAATACTGAAAAAAAAACCCACAAATTCACACATTTTAATAATTTCTAAATAAATTGTTATATGTGGATTTTAGATAATTACTTGATACAAATAAACAATAGCCTTATGGAATGCAAATCTGTATGCAGTTTCTTTAGATTTCTATCCCATCTTATTTATATGAATGTACAGAAAGTTGAAAAAGTTGTAACCAAAAAGTACCTTGAGGTCTTCGATGATTCACTTTCTGAAATATAACCAAGAAGGAAATATTTTGTGTTTTAGCGCAACGCAAACTTCTTTTTTTATATATCTAAAATGTTCCACTCAACTCAAAGGTAAGAGAGAGAAAATTAAAAATGCCAGCAATAATCTGCAATAAAGCAAAGTTGCAGTTAAAGCAGTTCTCAAATTCTCTGGTCAACAACCGAAACTTTTGACACATTTTCTTATTTATTATCAAACGTAAACTATAAAATTGGCAAGCCTGAGTATTGAAGCGGTTTGAGATCGAATGTATTTTCCAACTATTTATAAATAAATAATTATTTATCGAGTTATACGCGGTTTTTCTCCTTTCTCGCGGTGTCGCGTCCGCAAATTCGGTTTCAAAACGTCAACTTTGACAGTATTTTCTGAAAATTCTTCTGCCTTTACCGAAAAATGGAAAACGCCATTCGATTACATAGTTTTTGAATAAGAACATACCTGCGTTTCGGAACAAAAATAAATTCGGAAATGTGTCAGAAAGTAGCTTCTTTGTATTTGAGAACAGCGAAATTTACTCTTGTAAAATTCATTGTTAAACTAAGAAAGTTCTTTTGAAGTTATATACATAAATGTTTATATGAAAATACTACATTAATTTGAAAGTTTTTCTTACTGTAAATTCATTCTTTAAAAAAAATTAAAAGGCTTAAAACTAATCTTAGACACCGGTTAATTCCAAATACATGTATGCTCGATTATCTTTTACATACATGATGATAGAAGCATATTTTCAATTACAAAAATTAGATAAAGGAAGTACAGGTTTTAGATAGAACATTTCTTGACAATTTTTAATTGTGGTTTTCTTTTTACATTTAGAATAAAATTTTCAATACTAATTTTCCTTTATTTTATTTACGAAATATTTATACTTATAATACTGTAAAAGCCCTTATTTTCGCGAGCCGTAATTTTCGCGAAAATGAAGATATCGGTGATTTCGCGAGCTGAAAATTTCGCGAATTTTATATGAACTGAACCGAAAATTGAAAATTTTCGAAAATAACTAAGAACCCCATTTTGCATAAGGCAATTTAAGAAACCTCCTTTTGACAGAAAAGTTCTTCGCCGCCCTCTCTCCCCATCGCTCTAAAAATGAATGGCTTCAAAGAAGCTCGTATAAATATTGTAAGTGAATGAGCTGCATTCTATTAGTTGTATTATTGTTTTTATTCAAGAAGTAGTTGTATAATGTTCAAGAAATAGTTGTGAGTATCCAAGAAATTTTTGTACCCATTTCTTATTTAAGTAACTGTAATCATTAAATTTCGAAAGTGAAAAATTTCTGATTTTTCATTATTATTTGAGGTGAAAAATATATACTATATATTTCGCGAGGCTTAAATTTTCGTGATTACGGCGGGCTCGCGAAAATCGCGAAAATTAAAGCCTCGCGAAAATAAATGCTTTTACAGTAATCAAAAATAACTATTCAAACTTTCTGGGAAGAATTTGGAATTTCTTAATGATAGTTTTTATAAATGCTGCATAAAATGAATCAGCAATCCATATAGTCTTCATTCTTCTGTAAATATATTTATTTTTACGTCCATATGTTTAAAATTTGGTCTTGTGCGAAAGAGTTCTGACAAAAAAAAACTATTCAGATGTAGCAATCCCAAAACATTCTTCTGTCTCATACATATTAATACATCCTGATAAATGCAGCCAGGGCTTAATTTCTAAGAAAAAAAGGACCGGAGCTCTAATATTCTGCGATAGCGGTACTAACAGTTGTACCGTTCTCTCCCCCCCCCCCCCTCCTTGTCACCCCAATCTCCATATTTTTATTTCGTACATTATTTGCAAAATTTAAAGCATTTTTTTCTTTTAGCAAAATAAAAATTTTAAATAGTATATTTATCAGCATATACTTGTACTTAGCTGTCGACTATTCCACTTTTTAGTTATCACTCCTTCTGAATAGTAATCTTTGCCTAATTTTAATGTTAATTAATGTCACAATTCCGCGATTAAATATGGTAAGGATTATGATTCGGAAATAGAGGTAACACAAAAAAGAGATAGTTCGCAGCTATGCATTTTTCAGAAAAAGTTAAGGAAATTTACAGAAATTAATATTTATATGCTGAAAAAGGGAACAAATATTTTTAATTTCCTATAAAAGGTGCATATCTTAAACTATAATCGATTCTTTCCGCATAACAATCTTTTTGTAGCGAGTCCCTGAAAATTAGATTAAATTAAAATTTTGACATCGTTAGCGGAAAGATTTTATACTTTTATAGAAAAAGGGGGAACACCGCTCGATTGCATTTCTATCAGAATAACAATGCATGGCAATTGTATCTACTTAAAATGAAAGTGACTTCATAAATGTGCAAAGCAGAGAATTAGCATGGGCAGCGTTCATGATACAACATAAATAGAAAAATCAGTAACGTTATTTTAATACTCGTGCGCAATAGAAGAGAAAAAACCTCAAGCTGATACTCGTTGGCTAAAAACAGAAAATATTCTTTTCAGGTTAGATATCTAAATAATAATAAAATAAAAAACAACCAATTAAAAATTATCCTACTGTTACAAAAGAAAATAGAACTGAAAGCAAATTCATTGTTCAGTCTCTTGAATGGCGCTGTATCAACAAGTCGCCAACATAAATTTGAATATAATAAATTTGAAATAGAAAAACACGATTTCTGTTTTCCCTTTATTCTGATCAAAATAGCATTAAAATTAAAATTTTGAACGTAATACAGATTAAGCTCGAGTCAGTCCAAGCCCCAAAACTGATATAAAATTTGAGTCCGTTTTATATCCATCTCCTGCGTGTGCGGCACATTACATCAAATATAAGTGTTTTGATAAAAAAGAAGGCAAAAGCTTGGAGATGAGAAGGGAAGGAAAGGATAATTTAGGCTTCGGTTTTTCGGAAGCACTATTGCATTGGGCTCCGGAGCCCTATATTTATAAGCTCCAGTGAATAATCCGGAGACCAATATTTAAAAAATTACTAAAACCAGAGAAGAACCGCAGCTGGGCTTCGGTGGGCTCCGGTGCAAATTAAGCCCTGAATGTAGTACAGCACCGCACCGGTTAGGTGATTTACACCAACAACTTACGTGAACTTCTAACTGAATTTGAAGTTTGATGAAAATCCGTTCATTAGTTTTTGAGATAAGTGAGATAGTGAAAAGTTCTGCATAGCAGTGGCACCAGTTCGGCAATTTACACGAAAAACTTATCAAGATCAATTTATATCAGGAACTAACTGAATCTAAAGTTTGATAAAAATCCATGCGTTAGTCCTGGAGATACAGCAATTGCGGAAATCGTGAAAAATGCAGCATAGTAGCATCACTTGTTGGGCGATTTACACCAAAATGTAATCAGCACCCATTTAAATCAGGGACTAATTGAATCTAAAGTTTCATTAAATTCCGTTCATTAGTTCTTGAGATAGAGCGCTCACAAAATTTGTGTCACACACAGACAGACAGACTTACAGACAGGCATTTTGTAAAAACATGTTTTTCGTGATCTCTGACCCCCTAAAACGTATAAATCCGTCAAAAACTGGATTCGAAAATTTTCACGAATCCAATACTTTTTTCTTGTAAAGATAGAAGTAAGTAAAAATAATTATTTCAGTCTCTTTTTCAGTTTATACTGTTCATTTTAAATAAAAGTGCTATAGACCAGAGGTCTGCACGGGCTTATTTTCATTCACAACAAACGGGCCGGACCCGGGTCGTACTTTTTCTAAAGGTTGGGGCCGGGAGGGGCCTAGTCACTACGCTTTCCGGGCCGGATTCGGGTCTTTTTTTCCTGAAGGACCGGGCAGGGCCTCTCTTTGTTTTCTCCCTACCGAACCGAGACTGGTATGGTATCATTATTCCTAGTTTTCACGGACCTAAATTTTCAGTCCCGGTTTCGACCCAGCCTCGTATGATTATTATTGTTTCGGCGTGGCCTGGTCCATTCAAAGATCAGTAAAATTTGGCCTGGCAGAAATTTTTTTGCAAAAAGTGCATAAATTTTTAAATCGCCATTGTTCTACAAATAAACATTTAATTTTATTCTCTATAAAGATTAGTACATTTCTAGGCTTATTAAAATGTAGTAATTGTTAAAATTAAAATATAGTAAAATGTGTGAAAAAGAACCTGCCTATGGCGGAATCCTCTCTTAACGCGAAAAATATGTTGATCCATGGAAAATGAATGTACTAATACGTAAGAAAAGAATATATAATACATTTACACCTGCTAAAAAGGGAATTTGTCTATAACGCATTTTTTTTTCCTTCCCTATGCAATTCCGTCTTAGAAGATTTTACTATATTACATTCTTCAGATTTTTAAATCTCCAATATTTTGAATATGGATTAACTATATTAATTATAACTGAAAAATTTACATACCACAAATAGCGATTCATCAAAATAATAAATGTCGCAATAACTTCTATAAAAATGAAAATCTATAAACATGACATTAAAAAGCAAATATAAGTATTTTTGGTTAGAACTCCTCGTACGAGACAAATTTTTAAACAAATCGACGTAAAAATCAATGTTTTGTAGAAATTCATTCGGGACGGGCCAGTCTCGGGTCAAACTTTTAGCTGTTATACCTGGGCAATAATTTTTTCTCTACGGGCCGGGCCCGGGCCGAACTTTTAATGTTTATAGCGGCCCGGGCCGAATTTTTCTTCTATGGATCGGTCCGGGCCTTGAAATTTCGGCCCGTGCAGCCCTTTATTGTAGATTGCATAGTACTGAAACCTCCGCTCCAAAATACTGTTTCTACTACATTTCTTTCTATATATCCTATTGTAAGCTATTATACTGATTTTTTAATCGACCTCTATTTGTATGTAAACATCTGAATTATTATTAATACCATTAATCTATTTACACGGCTTAAAAACTTAAAAATCTGAAAAATTCTATATCGAAAAACCTTCTAAGACGGAATCACATAGCTATGACTATTTTTTTCTGTCCTAAGTTCCTTTTTTACCAAGTATGTCGTCGCTTGCAAATGTAATATTTATTTTTAAGCGGATTATTATATCCATTTTGAAGATTCAGATCCACCTATCAAAAAAATTTTCCGTTTAAAACAGGATCTCGTCAGACACAGATTCTTATAACAGGTTTTAAAGTACTGTCTCTCCCGCCTCCTAGAAATGTGTATGTAGAACTATTCTTTAAAGAGCATTTTAATTGTAGAATAATAGTAATTTAAAACTATATATATTTTCGGAAAAAATTGTTGACGCAAGGTAGGTTGTTCCTTAAACAGATTTTTCCACGCGTCATACTGGGACGGTGCAATAATTTTCATACAAGCAGACACGACCGGGCCAGAAAATTTCTGGCGGTGCAGACTTCTAGGAAGAATAAAGCACAGGTCCAGAAATAAGTTCGATTCGGCCCGGCCCGAGCCTCCAGAGAAAGCAAAGCCCGGGCACGGCCCAGAAAAACTGATGATCAGACTCGACCCGTCCCGAGTCGGTTTAGGCCTCTAAATGGCATTTGAATGGGAAAAACGTGTTTTTAACGGCTGGAAAATTTTAAAAATACGTTGTGAAAAAAAATTAATTTGAGCTGTAAATTTCGTTCAAACTCACGGATTTTTTGAGCTTTCGTTCAGTTCACGCTCAATAGTGATCAAAAAGTGAATCAAGTTCAACGCAAAGTTCAGAGAAAGTGAGCTAAGTTCGTGAACTTTCGTTCAGTGAACGCGCTCATACCCAACACTGGTTAGCGTCGATCAAAAGGCCAAGCCAGTTACTCTAAGCTAGTAACCCGCATCAATGTGATTCTTTTGTAGTTTTGGCTTGGCTTTGAATTTAGAACATCTCAAGCATTCGGCCCTTTTTAACACACTTCTAACTGTTGTGGACGTTACTGAGAGTTCTACGTTGGGTGGTTTAATAATTATTGTCCCTAGTGTATATAAAATATTTGTACTACGATGGTTGATGTGGAATATCGAAGGCTAAGCTCTTAAATGCCTATATGCTGAATTTCAGAACCATAGTTGCTATATTAACATAGTTTTGGAGGGAGGGGTGATGTTTTAAAGGCCTATTTGGGGGGGAGTTTTAACGAGGGGGGTGAGGATGAAATGCTGGTTCGAAGCTTATGAGGCTACATGTGTGACAGTGAATGAGATGTGGCTACATCACTATGATTCCGAGTCCAAACGACAGTAGTTACGTCTCATTCACTGTCCCAAATCTAGCCCCATAAGCTAAAAATCAGCCTTCACCCCCACTCCCCCCACCTTTCACTCCTCCCTCCAAAACTATGTGAATATAGCAACTACGGTTCTGAAATTGAGCATATAGGCATATAAGACATTAGGATTCAATATTCCACAACAACCATCGCAATACAAATATTTTGTATACACTAGGAACAATTATTGAACCACCCACGTACAACAGATTTTATAGCAGAAGAATAGGCACAATATTGAACCGTCAATGTAATAATATTCCGTTTATACGGGGTTGAGAGTTTTGATAGCGGTCCGCATTTTTTATTTCTTCTATAGTCCATTTGCCGAACACCTAAACTTAAAATTTATAAAACTGTAATTAAACAAATAGTAATTTATGGTAGTGAGACCTGGACCACTACACAAAAAATGAAAAGTTACTTATTACTTGGGAAAGGAAGATCATAAGACAAATTTTTGGACCAATTAAGGAAGGCAATACATGGCGTATCAGGACAAATATGGAGATTGAACACTTATTTAACGAGAAAGATATAATAAATACTATTAAAATAAGAAGAATGCAATGGCTGGCCCATCTAATGCTGAATGAGAGAAGCACAAAGAATATATGTAATGGCAAATTAATAGGGAAAAGAAGTATTGGTAGAACCAGGAAGAGGTAGAGAAAGACCTAACACAAAACCAAATTATAAATTACAAATTAAAGGCCAGAGATTGGAAGGTCTGGCTAGGTATATTGAGGGAGGTCAAAATCCTACATGGATTGTAGTACCATTGTGTAATGTGTATGTATGTATAGTCCATTCGATCAGAAAAAAATTTGTGCACAACAGTTTTTTATTTATGTTTAGGGCAATTTGGTATTCACTCAGCCCGCAATCCGAAAAAGCCGTGTTTTTTTTTCCTTTTTCTTCTTCAGTCAATGATTTCCCGCGAATCATACTCAAAGCAGCAGTTGCATACCGAAAAACTTCAAAGCTAGTGACTACTAATCTATAAACATCAGCACAGCTGAATCCCGCATAAAGTACTACAGTCTGGGCGTCGTACCACTATGTTAGATTTAAAAGAAGCTACTGGTCCTATACTTATTTCCATTTATTAACATTTCATGATTTTAACACTTGTAGATAAAAATACTTTTCAACATTTACAATTCAATTAATTTCACATTTTACGAGGGGGTGTCGTAAACTTCTAATTATCACTAGGGAATAATTGAGACAGAAACCTATTTTCTTTTTCTAAGACTTCTCTATATCCCCTTGGGGACGAGCGACACGTATACGTGCCGGAAATAGGCCTAAGGAGCCTCGTTTATCCTCACCAGTAAAATTTTACTGTAAAATTTGCCTTATTTAATCCGAGCATTTTCCCGATTTGAATAGGCACAAACTTCTGTTTTTTAAAACCGGTAGCAAAGTGATAAACATTTCGTAAAAGGCTCCCGTCGCGAAGGGGTTAAAGTCAATATTCAGAGTTATGCATTTTTCCCAGCGTTTTTTTAATCTTTCGAAGATCGCCATGTAAGTACTCTAAAACGGGAGAAAAAACCATTGTTCCACCTCATTTGTGGTGTCAAACCGACCTCGCAAAGTTTTTTTTTAGTTCTGGGAATAAGACAAATTAGCTTGGAGCGAAATCGGGTGAATGTAGCCACATCGCTTATAGTCCAAGAGCCGACAGCACAAAACCCTATGTTATCAAGCACAAGAAAAAAAACCTTTATTTTATGGAAGAGTAGAAATAGGGGAATCTAATGATCCATGTCTGCCGGAAGTGAAGTGGTGCATAAGCCAAAAATTAATATCACCAGTGGTTGACTCGTAGGTTTATCATTGTGTTTGTCCTACAACTACCCTCGATGTTTTCATACCTTTGTTTGTAGGACAAACACAATGATAAACCTACGAGTCAACCACTGGTGATATTAATTTTTGGGTTATGCACAACTTCACTTCCGGCAGACATGGATAATTAGATTCCCTACTTCTACTCTTCCATAAAATAAAGGTTTTTTTCTTGTGCTTGATAACATAGGGTTTTGTGTTGTCGGCTCTTGGACTATTAGATTCATCAACCGAAACTCGAGATGGGGATGGGGGAGTGAGCATTCTGGGAACGCAGCGGGCTGAGACCTTTGACATGCGCAGGTCTTCGTGAATTAGTTTTCCACACACTTCCGTAACTAAGATGAGTCCCATTCGTGATCATTTGGATAGTTACCCTTCGGTCTTTTCCCCAATTTCTTCAATTTTGTCTCCCAGTCGTTGGATCGTCTGTGAGGGACATGTGGCCAGTTTGAAAATTTATTTTCCATTTAAGGGGTCTCAGGACTCTTAAAGCTTTAAAATTTTCGAAATTTTAATTGTTTTAGATGTTAAACTCCTATCTTTTCTGAACATTTTGATATAATTGCCTCCTTGAAATTCCTATTAGAAATGAAGTTATGGCTTTTACATTTATACACGTTCAATAGCTGAAGCGCCGCTTCGGAAACTTTGAAGCCATTTTTCTCCAAATGACGTTTTTGGGCATAACGCGCACGATATCTCAAAAACTTATGAATATTTTTTCACAAAATTTTCAAAACACATGTTTCATGTTAATCTGTATAAACTGAACCTAAAATTTCCTTTTTATTTTTCAAAACAATATTTTTTTAGGTGATTATGCTGTTGAAATTTTCTTAATTTTGCATTAGCTAAATACAACTTTGTATTAAAAATATAAAAAAGCTTTAAATACAAATTTATTTAGGTTCAGGGTAATTATTACAATCTGAAGTATAAGTAGGCACCAAAATTTTCATTCTAGTTGCAATACTTATTTTGTAATCGTGCGCGTAAGCTGTTATGCCGATTTTTTGCTCGTCAAATGTCTAACAGTTTGGAGCCCCCTGTAAATGCTACTTCTGCATCTTATATCTTTTTAAATATATGAAATGAAAGAACATACTTATATATTTTATTCCAATTAAAATTGTGTCTTAAAATCAAATACATTTTAAGATATTAAATGTTGAAAATGGTCTCCTTTTTTTCATTTTTTCCAATTTTAAGAGTCCTGAGACACCTTAACAACAGTGTCATATGATCGACTATCACTTCCATAAACCGCAAACAGGTCATCGTTATATCATATACAGTGCGTGTACAAACTATAAGGACAGCAAAAATTTTGGTAAATTGAAAATGCGACAAGTGAAATGGTAATTTAATGTTGATCATAAAGTGGAAATACTAATATAAAAGTCAACAGAATGTATCTGTGTCCTTTTTATTGCGAAAAAAATCATAATTATGCAAAAAAACGCTATTTTTGATTGTGTAAAAATTTTAAGGACACCTGTATTTTTTTTTATAGAAATGGTATATATAATTATTATTAAGAATCGACCGAAACAGGTTTTTAATGCCAAAACCGAATTTTGGAGATCTTCCTATTTTCGGCCGAAAACGAAAACGAATATGTTCAAAAACTTTTTTAAAGTAAGTTCGTAGCAATAAATAGTCTCAGTTGAGCCGGCCGACAAAGCTGAAATCGATGAGAAATGTTAAAAATTTCAGACGGAAGAAACGAGATTTTCGGAATACTGATATTTTCGGTTGAGTTTCGTTTTCGGCGAAGCTCAGATTTTAGATCTAAGGCACAGAGAGACAATTTGGGCCACACGTATAATTAATTAATAATTATGTATATTTCATAAATACGCATAATTCATTAATTATTATGCATATTTAATAAATACGTATAATTAATTAATAATATATTTATGTATTTATTAATTACTATAATTAATTAATAATATATTTATGTATTTATTAATTAATATAATACATACAATTTAATTACTTTAAAAAAGTTTTTGGACATATTCGTTTTCGTTTTCGGCCGAAAATAGGAAGATCTCCAAAATTCGGTTTCGGCATTAAAAACCTGTTTCGGTCGATCCTTAATAATAATTATATATACCATTTCAATAAAAAAAAATACAGGTGTCCTTAAAGTTTTTACACAGTCAAAAATAGCGTTTTTTTTGCATAATTATGATTTTTCGCAATAAAAAGGACACAGATACATTCTGTTGACTTTTATATTAGTATTTCTACTTTATGATCAACATTAAATTACCATTTCACTTGTCGCATTTTCAATTTATCAAAATTTTTACAATTTTTTGCTGTCCTTATAGTTTTTACACGCACTGTATACGTGTCTAAATTCTATATAACTCTTTTCGGAATTGTATTCTAAACAAAGATACGAGAGTAAGCCAATAAGTAGGTCACAAACTGATATGAAAGGTCGTAAATTAGTAGTAAATTGTTTCCAAATATGCCAATAGGTGGCAGCATAATCCAGTTATAAAATGTTAATTTCGAATTTATGAGAAAGCAGTTGTACAAGATAAGCAGGGTCTTTCAAAAGTTGTTGACGAAGAGCGAAGTGGTTGTCCAGTTGAGATTGCGACAGAAGAATCAGTGTGGAAGGTTGAGGAAATGGTTGCTATGCTGTCTATTGTTGTTCTCATGTCAGCTCTAACCATTTCCTCAGCCTTCCGCACTGATTCTTCTGTCGCAATCTCAACTGGACGACCACTTCGCTCTTCGTCAACAACTTTTGAACGACCCTGCTCATCTTGTACAACTGATGTCTCATAAATTCGAAATCAACATCTTATAGTTGGATTATGCTGCCACCTATTGGCATATTTGGAAACAATTTACTACTAATTTCCGACCTCTCATATCAGTTTGTGACCTACTTACTAACTTACCCTCGTGTTAGCATGTCGTCTTAAACTTTCCTCCAGCACTGTACCATTCGACTTGAAATTATGTCTTCTTTCAACTGATGTTTACAAATTTTTAGCTTGGAGCTCCGTCTTCATATCGAAATTGTACCAAACTTGAAAATTTCAATATCAACACCAAATTTTGACATCATATTTGGATTTTCGGAAATTTTTACTTTGGAATACCGAACGGGAAGTCATTCGATCAAGTAATTTAGGAATTATACATACTTAAATTTTGGAACTCCTAATGTCAAATTCCATTGTAATTGTTGCAAAACTGATTGCAATGCAGATACTGTTTTAAACATAAGACAAGAATAAATTCGCTGTGATTTTTTTTATTCGCCAATTTTAATCTTCTAGATATCAATTTCTGTGAAGAAATAGGTTACAATACATGATGTTTTCGAAATTATGTGTATTTTTATTTTCTTCTATCTTCAATAGAAGAAAATATTGTAATCGAATATTTTCGACTTCCGGTTTTCGACGAATTTACACGTTTTAGGGTTCAGAGATCCCAAAAAAACATGTTTATACAAAATGTCTGTCTGTCCGTGTGTCGCCATTGTACCATTGAAAAGTGTATAAAGTTATGCATAGAATTCAACCAATTTTTTTGTGTATGTTTTTGGCTATGGCGAAGAGGTTCTCCTCTAATTTAGAAATATTATGTCATAAGGAGGCGCTGCAATAGCGATTTTTGTGCAATTTTCCTTATTGCACCATCGAAAAGTGTATGAAGTTATGCATAGAATTGAACCAAATGTTTACTTTCTTCTATCTTCAATAGAAGAATATATTGTAATCGAAATTTTTTTCGACTTCCGGATTTCGACGCTTTATGGGTGAGAGATTCCAAAAACCATTTTTCTACAAAATGCCTGTCTGGCCACATGTCCTTCTGTATGTGTGTCGCCATTGTACTATCGCAAAGAGTACGAAGTTACATAGTTGAACCAAATTTTGTGTGTATGTTTTCAGCTATGGCCAGCAGGTCCACCTACATTTTGGAAATATTCTGCCGGAAGGGGACGCTACAATAGCGATTTTTGTGCCATTTTCATTACTTCAGTTTGGAAATATTCCGCCAAAAAGGGAGCGCTGCAATAGTGATTTTTGTGCCATTTTCATTACGATCAAAAAATGTGTAAAGTTATGCATAGAATTGAACCAAATATTTTGTGTATGTTTTTAACTATGATGGCCAGGAGGTCCTCCTTCAATTTGGAAATATTCCGCCTGAAGGAA
Source organism: Maratus speciosus (assembly GCA_963932465.1). Taxonomy (NCBI): domain Eukaryota; kingdom Metazoa; phylum Arthropoda; class Arachnida; order Araneae; family Salticidae; genus Maratus; species Maratus speciosus. The sequence goes on along the minus strand of OZ010798.1, from coordinate 186,919,089 downwards.
GCGGTATAATAGCAATTTTTGTGTTGTTTTGTATATTGTACCATCGAAAAGTGTATGAAGTTATGTATAGAATTGAACCAATTTTTGTGTATATTTTTGGCTATGGCCAGCAGGTCCTACTTGATTTTGGGAATATTGCACCGGAAAGTGACGCTTTAATACCGATTTTTTATAATTTTCTCGATTTTTCGTAGTTTTATTGTACATCGGCGGCTCGTGAAGCGACGGAAACTTCGCATCCTGACAAACAGCTGATGTACAACAGAATAATGAAAAACCAATGATTTTTAATAAATATGGTATTGATTAACTCTTTTTTACTCTGATTAATTGACTGAAGCAGATATTTAAAATGAAATTCAAAGTTGGTACAGTATTGAACTAATGATAATGAAGTATTAACATTTGTAACTACTTTTTGAGATATGAAAATTGTGATAGAAGAAAGTTTTGGGATTGGACATCCAACTAGTTTAATTAATTTAAAAAGAAACAGTCTAACATAAGAATATTTTAATAGAAATTGATATCTAGACGCTTCAAATATGCGGTTACAAAATTAAAGCTCGTTCTGAAAGTAGTTTTTGAGTTATGCGTAAAAAACTATCTGCATTCCAATCTGTTTTAGACGATTACAAATGAGTTTATCATTAGAATTCCCAAACTTTAAACAATCATAATTCCTAAACTACTAGACCGAATGACTTTCCGTTTGGTATCCTAAGTTAAAATTTATCATAAAAGCCAAACATGACGTCTAAATTAGGAGTTCATATTGGAAATTTCAAAGTTTGATGCAATTCCCGTATGAAGACAGTCTCCTAAGCTTATTTTTTAAATATAAATTGAAAATGGAGACAATTTCGAGTCAAATGACTATTTCCTGATTTTTTTTCTGTGAAAATCAGCTCATTCTATCGCCGATATCTTTCTGAATTTTCACGATATTTGACTGGCTTTTTTTATGAGTTCCTTCATAGAGTTAACTATTAAATCATGAAAAAAATATTTGTGTGTAATAATGTAAATAATGTCGTCCGCGCATACGCCGATAAAAAATATTTCATCAAACATTTAATATATTTACATTCCAATTGCACTATATTATTTCTACAACATTTTGTTAAATTTTCTGAAACTGGCGTTAAATTTCGTAGAAAACTCTGCATGATATAAACAAACTAGTATGTTGTGGCCATCACAAAACTTTCTTCTATATAAATCACGTCGATTAAATCATTTAAATAATACAAGAAATTACGTCAATTTAGTACCAATTAATATCAAATGATATCTGAGTTTGCAGTTTGATGAAAATTCGTGCATTTGTTCTTGAGATAGAGCTATAGCGGAAAGTCTGAATAATGTAGCATAGCAGCGCCACCTATGAGCGATTTATACCAAAACATAAACAGCACTAATTGATATCAAGGTATACCTGAATCTGAAGTTTGATGAAAATTCGTGCATTAGTTAGATCTATAGAGGAAATTCTGAAAAATGCAGCATAGCAGCGCCCCCCGTTGAGCGATTTGTACTAAAACATAAACACTTCTAATTCATATCAAGGTATACGTGAATCTGAAGTTTGTTGAAAATACAAGCATTAGTTCTTGAGATAGAGCTATTGCTGAAATCGCAAAATATGCAGCACAGCAGCTCCAGCTGTTGAGCGATTTACATCAAAATGTATAAAACGTCAATTCCTGTCAAGGACTAACTGAATCTGAAATTTGATGAAAATCCGTGCATTAATTCAGGAGATTGAGCTATTGTGGATATCGTGAAAAATGCAGCATAGCAGCACCACCTGTTGAGCGATTTACACCAAAAACTAATCAGCACCAATTTATATCGGGGTCTTACTGAATATAAATTTTTATTAAATTCCGTTCATTAGTTCTTGAGATACAGCGCCCACAAAATTTGTGTCACACACAGACAGACAGACTCACAGACAGACATTTTGTAAAAACATGTTTTTCGGATTCTCTGACCCCCATAAAGAGTAAATCCGTCGAAAACCAGAAATCGAAAATTTTCATGAATCCAATGCTTTCTTCTTGTAAAGATAGAAGAAAGTAAAAACATGCAAAAACTTTTTGAACATTAAAAAAAAAAAACCGATATATCTTCATTGATATAAGTGCTATTTTTACACAAATGAATACACATATTGTACAATATCTACTTATTCGTAATCTATAGCGATAGACCATTTCGGGAATTTTATTTCACAGGGTGATTCCAAACATTATTAATTTTCTTTGATTTTTTGTTGGCCTCCTAATTGTCCTTCTGATCAAATCGCCGTAGATAAACATGAAGTCAAGCATATTCTTCATAATCCTGAAGTTCCAGAAAAATCCGACAAGGTTATCTTTAAATATCCGACAAAATGTCTAAAATTGAAAGTCCGGTGATAAATGGTTATATAGTGTAGACTGTGAACATATGCATAGGTATTTTTGATCAATGCTTAATTTCAAACAAAACAAAGTACCGGAGCTCTAATAGTCTTCAGTAAATAGAAAACAGGAATTCTGCTTTTTCAAAATTAATTGTTGCCCAGATGAAAAAAAAAATCTATGTATATAAATGTAGATAGTACATTTCAGTTTTAAGACTTAAAACACACACTTTTATTTTATACAAAATGACGTCATCCTCATCCGCTGAAGAATTCTACATTTACGATCCAGTCTTTAAAAAACATCTAGAGTAAATTATGCATAGGACGTCACTGTCGCAGAATAATACACAAATCCAGCAAATGCGATGTCATTCAAGAAAATCGACAAAATATAGACTATCTAATGATTCATATGCCTTCATTTATTTGTAACATTGATATAGATACTTACAATTAACCCCCTGACCGCCGAGCAAAAGGGCAAAATTGTAAAGTTGTTTTCTCTGTATTTTTTTAAATGTTAATAAAAAACGCTTTTCCCAACATGGTATAATTTTTTTTTATTACGTTTAGCCATAGCAGCCTTGAGACTCTTAATCATAACTTAATTTCTTAAAACTGGATTATATCTGTCGAATAATATTAATTTGAATAATGCTTCAATTGCTGTGAAACCTGCAGGTTAGTGAACGGATATATCAGTTCGCGGCAGTGAGAAGGTTAAGAATAGTTTATAAGAGCTCCATGTTTTATCAGAAATAATTCATTTATGATTTTTTAAAATAGCACAAATTTTAATTACATTTTTTTTCAGTTGTTATAGGAAAATGGCAACAAAAAGATATAGTAATATACTATTTTTCCTTTAATTTCTATAGAAATAAGCACAGGGTGTCCAGCGAATAAGACCCTGATTTAAAAATTAAATATCTCAAAAACAAAGATCAATAGAATTATGCGATAAACGGTTTGTTTATTAGCTAAGCTGTAAAAATGTTATACAAAAGTTTCAAAATTTAGTTGCAAAAATCGTTAACAGATGGCGCTATAATCGCAATACTTGTCAACTGAGCTTCGAAGTCCAGAACACTAGCGTCTCATTCCTAGACGGCTTCCTATGGAAGAACGAAAATTGGGAAAGAGCACTTTTTTCGTTAAGGTGATGGGCAGAAGTGAAGACATCTGGTCACAAAATTATTGCATCAGCTTCAATTTTAGAGAATTTCAATTGATAGAATTTTAAATAAAAAGTTTAGAAATCATTATATAAGAACTTACTAAAATATTTTATTAAATTCAATTTTTAATGCCATATAATTATTTAAATCAAAATGCATATATTTAGAAAAATAATTTCGTACTTTTTATTTATATTTTATATTTTTAAATCACGGAATAATAATTTGGTATTATTGTTTATACCTGAATTATTATAAAGAAAAAAGTAATTTTGCACTTTTCATTTATATTTTTAAATCACGGAATAATACTTTGGTTGTAGCACAACACATATATTTCTTTTCTTTGTAAACAAAATTTTAAGAGACAGAAATTATGCATTAAATTATTTCTTTTTTAAAAGGAATTGATGATAAGTCATATCAACGTCAAAGCAAAAGTATTTTGGATGCTGCATTCCTTTCCAACACTTTGGATCCCGTCGCTAGAAGATGCACCATATTTCTGTGCTCAGTGATAAAAAAAATGAAAACAAGTTTTTAAAATTAAAATTATTTTTTTAACTTAATTAAGTTTTTAAAAATAGAAAATTTGTATTTTTTCATTCAAACTATTCTCTACAATAAAAAAAAATGATTTATGAATCATTATTATAAATGCTCAATGACTTTTAAAAAAGGGCTTTTAGCTTAATTAAATTTTAAAACCAAAAACTTTGGATTTTTTTATTCAATCTTTTTTCACAGTTTAAATAAATATTAAAAAGTAAAAATTTCCATTTTCTTCAAATGTTCCTCTACTTGGATTCGATTTCACGATCTACCAATTAGGAGAGAAAAGACAGACCATAGAGATAGTGGTATCCGGACCGAAGTAGCTTATAACAAAATTTGAAACAAATCTCAATTCTGTCAACACATGGCTCCGCTTCTGCACATTACCCAAATAAAATATTTTAATAAGTTCTTATATAATGATTGTTAAAGTTTTTATTTAAAATTCTATTAATTGAAATTCTCTAAAATTGAAGCTGATGCAATAATTCTGTGACCAGATGTCTCCGCTTCTGCACATTATCCAAATAAAATATTTTAATAACTTCTTATATAATGATTGCTAATTTTTTTATTGAAAATTCTATTAATTGAAATTCACTAAAATTGAAGCTGATGCAATAATTCTGTGACCAAATGTCTCCACTACTGCACTTCACCCAAACGAAGAAGTGGCCTTTCCCAATTTTTATTCTTCCATAGGAAGCCATCTAGGAATGAAACGCTAGTGCTCTGGACTTCAAAACACAATTTATAGGCATTGCGATTACAGCGCCATCTGTTAGCGGTTTTTGCAACTAATTTTGAAACTTCTGTATAACATTTTTACAGCTTAGCTAATAAACAAATCGTTTACCGCATAATTCTATTGATCTTTATTTTTGAGATATTTAATTTTGAAATCAGGGTCTTATTCGCTGGACACCCTGTACTTTAGCTGACAACTCTAAAGAAATAGTGTTAAAAACTACAAAAACTTAATATCTCAAAAATAAATTGAGATGCAGTTTTCAAACAAATTGCATTTAAAAGTACTATCTTTTCTCGTATACGACGGTATAAAAATTGAAAATGTGTGATGCTTAGAAATTTTAAAAATTGCAGTAGAGATTATCCGTATTTAATCGTGCAATGATATATCCGCTTTGTTTTATGGCTGGCTTATTTAACGGAACGTTATTTTTGGAGACGACACTTTAATTGTTGGTCAAAAGAAATAGCATATCGGGGTGTAATAACAACCGTAGTGTAACAACCCGTCCCTTCCACCCGCCTATTTATCTTTCATACATTATTTGCAACATTTAAAACAATTTCGTCTTCATCATAAGAACATTTTTAATAAACATTGTTGCAAAAAAATATATGCACCCAGAAAGAATTGAGCCAGAGCTACGAAACTTGGTGTATTGTATGTGGTTTGATGAGTTATGTAAATGATTACCATTTCAGCACCACTGACCAATGGGGGTTTGTGCAATGTGCATTTGAATTGCGCAGCAGGCAACATTTAAAAGAGCAGGTACTCCAATTCACGGGTAATTAGAACTGGACTACCATTCTTGATACATGGGATTTGACAGTATGATACCTTTAAGACGTACTCGACGGCACTATGAACAGTGGTTCGACTTGGAAAGGGGTCGAACCACAGGCCTCAGAAAAGCGGGTTTGTCCAATAGACGTATGAGCCAGCATTTTGATCGAAGCATTATTGTAGTTCCGCGGTGTTGGCATCAGTGGATCAGAGAAGGTGCGGCCAACAGCTGCAATGGCTCAGGACTACCATGGGCTGTGCTACAAATGCATCACGAGAGGATTGAGCAATCAGAAGAGCAGCCACATCTACGCCAACAATGTCACCTATCATCTATTCGACGAAATTTGACAGTTGATATGGATGCAATGGTATCAATAGAATTGCAAAACACCCGCAGATTTTGAGGGACGGTAATATACCAGGGAAATTGGGGGATTTTTGCAGGAGTTTTGAAGGTAAACAGAAACCCTTTTTCGGTTTAAATTTTTTATTTTTCAGAATTTCAGGCACTGTTCTGAAAAGTTTAACATAAAATTTTCATTATGAATTCATAAAACTAAATGATTTTGCGTTTAAAGTTTGTTAGCTGGCATATCTACTGTTCAGGCATACCCTATATTAATTTTGTAGCTAGTTGCTTGTATTTTTACATTAATTTCTTTTACTTTTTTCATTTTCTTTTTGTTTACATTGGCAGATTCGTAGAAAGGGGGCGATGTTTATATCCATGTCAGGCAAGATGAATCTGTAATCTGCCTCTGTCACTTTTTACTTATCGACGATTAAAATATCAAATTACTTATGATATTTTAATTTATCTTACTTAATATTTCTACAATTTAAGCACGTATTCCATAAGTTTTCATGTAAACTGAAGCTATTTTTCTGTATTTATGTTGTTTACATTGAGAAAAAAAAATTGAAATCATTAAAAATAATAAATTAAAAATGTTCATGCCTAAAACTTTCAAAAAACTCCCGGGAATTTTAAAAATTTCCCTCCCAAAAAACCAGCTTTATTCCCGGAATTAAACCCGGTTTTTTACACCCTTTGCAAGTCTATCAAGGCATACCACACTTAGATGACAGGCCAACTCTGGGCTCAGCTCTCGACGCCCATTTAGGCAGATGCTTCTAACCCTTCAACATAGGCGGTGCTGTCGGGATTGCTGTCGATCTCGAGGAAACTGGGCAATGTCTGATTCGAGAAATGCGATATACAGTGACAAATCCCGCTTTTCTCTCATAGACCGGGAGCCGGCCGCACAGACAATCACCTCATCGAGTTCACGGATGAAATTCTAGGATTAGTTAAATCTTGTTTCGCATATTAAAACACAATCGGTATGCCAAGTCATATCTTGGTGAAAAACACCTGAAAACCCGATTTCAGCGGCTGTCTCGTACGTTTACCATTGTGTTTTCCTGCACCCAAAGGTATGAAAACATGGAGGACTGGGAGCAGGAAAACACGATGGCAAACCTACGAGTCAGCCGCTAAAATCGGGTTTTCCAACAAGATAGGACTTGGCAGATCGATTGCGTTTTAATATGCAAATCAAAATTTAACTAATCCTAGAATTTCATCCGTGAATTCGATGAGGTGATTGTCTGAGCTACCGGCTCCCGTTCTATCAGTGCTGGTGACTACCGTATGTGTGTATAAGAAGAATGGTCAGCGGTCCAATCCTGCATTTGTTACTGAGCGACCACACACTGCCATAACACCTGGAGTGACATTCTGGGGCGGCTGATTACATTTACTCGTATTGCAAGGTACTCTAATAGCTTGCAGGTACGTAGACGACATTTCACAGCCGGTGGTATGGACTATGCTACTTATTAAGTCGCCTAGGTGCCACTTATCATCAAGATAACGTTCGGCCACATACTGCACGACTCTCGCAATAATGGTCTACAAGGATATAATGTTCTTCCATGGCCCGCCAGTTCGCCAGATCTTGTTCCAATAGATAATATTTGGGACATGTTGGACAGGCAACTTCAGACCTCTCGGAATACTACCGAACTAGATTATCAGTTACTACACTTATGGTAGAATCTACTTCAGAGGGCCATCGTTAACTTAATAGATTCCATGCTTCACCGAGTATCGGATTTTATAGCTGTCAAATGTGACTTTATAACCTACTGAAATTGACATTCTTTTTTTTGTTGTTACTGTCAATAAAATGTTGTTTTTTTATTGTTCTGAATTTATAATCATTTGTTTATCTAAGCAAACACTATTTACATACCAAGTTTCATGATCGCGGCTCAATTTTTTCTAGGTGCATATATTTTTTTGCAACAGAGTGTATTTTGATTACAGGGTTACCCAGCCAGTAGTTGATCAAACAAGGTCGGTGCTACGGGGTTTTTATTATATTTCCTTCCTTTTAAGTTTTAGATGTAAACTAACATGATTGCTACAATCCTTAATGAATGAACTATAATGGACAAATATGAAATCCGCTGAAATTAAATAGCAACAAAATTATAAGTAAATAGTTTCTTTAATTGCCATTTTTCCAGTAGTTGATCAATCGAAGAAATCAGTCGAAATTCAAAATTAATCTTTAAAATATCATGCTTAAGCTGTGATCAACAATAATTCATACAAAACTATTATTTGAAATAAGAAATAAGCAAGATGCAAGTGGATTATTTTATCTTACCTTAATTGTCTCCAACTAATCAAAAACTACATTTTTACATTTTCCAATTAAAAAAATAAATAAAAAAAATCATAAAATGGCTTCTCTTACAGCAGGCAGCTGACAACAGTGGCTACAACATTCAAACAAAAATATTATGTCTAGTGTCACGTCTAAAACTAATTTCCGCCTGAAATGGTGCAATATTTAAAAAATTTGATGAACCACTGGCAGGGTCACCTTATCTATATGCATAGATAATAAAATCCAATAAATGAACAGATCTAAAACACTAAAATCTGGAATGGAGAATTTTTAGAAATCCTACTCGCCAAATATTTCTTTGCAAGCAAAACACAACACACTGCACTATTCCGGTAGGCTTCGTTATGCAGTTAGTACACGTAAAAAAGACCAGAAATTGAGTAAAATAAAACAACTGATGACCATTCACGAAAATTTGGGAAAACTTCGTTTTGACACTAAAAATGAAAATCCGATGAGTCTCCAAACAATATTTTTTTTTACTCTGTTTTTACAGGGTAGTAGTCCAAGAGCTGTTAAACATTTTAGGGAAGGTATTTGAGGCACCCTGAAAATTTGTGCAACACTTCTTTTGTAATGGCTGAGTACAAAATCGAATGTCTGGCTGAAGGATCGTGGCCCAAAAATTTTTGGCACACGAACCATTTTGGCAAAATGGCACTTGACACGTGTCTGGCACAGATTTTGTGCCGACTGAAGTGTCTGTCATTTTCAAAATATTTTTTTCTAAGCATAGATATTATTCTGCCTCAATCTCAGCGTGCCTCAAATACCTTTTTTGGGTAGTCAAAAAATGGCACTTGACACGTGTCTGGCACAGTTTTTGGGCCGACTAAAGTGTCTGTCATTTTCAAAATATTTTTTTCTAAGTATAAATATTATTCTGTCTCAATCTCAGCGTGCCTCAAATACCTTTTTTGGGTAGTCAAAAAATGGCACTTGACACGTATCTGGCACAGTTTTTGGGCCACGATCCTTCAGCCAGACATTCGATTTTGTATTCAGGCATTACAAAAGAAGTGTTGCACAAATTTTCAGGGTGCCTCAAATACCTACTCAAAAATGTTCAACAGCTCTCCTACTATAGGGAGCAAAAGGGGAAATTTCACCTGAGGGAGGGGAAATCAATTTTTTTAAGTAGGTCAAGCGGGGCATCGTCTATTATGTATTTTGTAATTCTGAATCGAACTACACCATCCGCAAGTCGATAGAGTTATTTTTTTTTTTACAAAGTTACAGCAGGTTTTGTGAATACGAAGTCGACAATTATACTTTATGCAGATAAAATAGGTTTTAACAGTAACAACTGATTGCCATTCCCGAAAATTTGGGAAGAACATCGTTTTGGCACTAGAAATCAATATTCGATAAGTCCCTAAGAAATAAAATTGTTTTACCGTGTTTTGGATGTATTTTAACTTGAGGTGTGTGTGTAAAGGGGGGGGGGGGGATTCCGATTTCTTTTTTAATTAGGTCAAGTGGTGTATCGTTTGTTATGTATTTCTTAATTCTGAATCTCATAACACCATCCGCAAGTCGATGAGATCATTCGTTACGAAGATAGGCAGGTTTTATGAATACAAATTCATGAATGGTTTTATGAATACAAAATTATGAATATATGTATCTTGGAAACTTTAATGACCTTGAAGAAGACTCAGATGATCCTTATTTTGATTATTACTATTTTGAGAACATTTATTAAGTTCTCACACTACATTTGAGGTTGTTTTAGAGCTTTTATAGTCACGAACAAAAAGTGGGAAAAACGAGTTATCTGAGATTTCCACGGTGACTATGAAGGTCAAACGCCAGTTAAAAAAAAAAAAAAAAAATGCAAGTATAGCCTGTTCATTTTCATATAAATGTAATACACCTATCGATTGCTTCCGTGACGACCTTTCCTCGTATAATGTTAATATATATACAAGTTGTTCCAAAATTCAGAGGTGTGATAGTAAGCATCAAGAGGATGAAAAATTACCATAGAACACGGGGTCGCAACCACATATTTAAGGGGTCTTAGGACTCTTAAAATTGGAAAAAAAAGAAAAAAAAAAGACCATTAACATCTAATATCTTAAAATGTACATGATTTTAATACAATTTTATTGGAATGAAAGATATAAGTATGTTCTTTCATTTCATGCATTTAAAAAATGGCAAGATGAAGAATGAGCATTTACAGGGGTTCCAAACTGTCAGACATTTGAAGAGCAGAAAATTTGTATAACAGTTTACGCGCAGGATTACAAAATAAATTTTGCAACTAGAATGAAAATTTTGGTGCCTACATACACTTCAAATTGTAATAATTACACTGAACCTAAATAAATTTGTATTTAAAGCATTTTTATATTTTTAATACAAAGTTGTATTTAGCTAATACAAAATTTTGAAAATTTCAACAGTATAATCACAAGAAAAATTTTTTTTTTTTTTTTGAACAATAAAAGGAAATTTTAGGTTCAGTTTATACAGACTAACATGAAACGTATATTTTGAAAATTTCTAGAAATATTCATAAGTTTTTGAGATATCCTGCACGTTATGTCCAAAAAAGTCATTCAGAGAAAAATGACTTCAAAGTTTCGGGAACGCCGCTTTAGCTATTGAGCGAGTATAATTCTAAAAGCCATAACTTCTGCTCTAATGGGAATTTCAAGGAAACAATTATATCAAAATTTGCAGAAAAGATAAGAGTTTGGCATCTAAAAAAATTAAAATTTCGAAAATTTTGAAGCTTTAAAAGTTCTGAGACCCCTTAATCAAAAATACAGTATGCTCCGCCCTAACTCAATTGGGGTTGGCGGTAATAACTTTCAGAAAACTGAAGTATATTATAATAAAACATTTAACAGACATGCTCACCTTTGTTGTAAATGTGATAACACCAAAGAAAAGCGGTAGAAATTTGCATTATACGCGGCAGCAGTATGCACTTGACGCCCCACATTTTGGTGATTATCATTTCATACGGTAACATCATTTACTTGAGCAACATGTTTTCCAGTACATCTTTTCGGGATGCTATCACATTTCACACAAAACAAGGTACATATCGTTGCATTTTCATTGCAATGTTTTTACTCTTCTCGAAATTATTAGCGTCAACTGGAGTTTAGTTAGGATGAAACATCCTGTATTTTTAAATAAATAAGTGGTTTGCAACCCCATGTTCTATGGCAATTTTTAATCTTCTTGATGTCTAATATCACCCCTCTGAATTTGTCGGCCGAATTTTGGAACGTCCTGTATATTTAAAGATTGCTTACGACTTTTTATAATATATATATACACTATATGGCCAAAGGTGACCGGCCACTTGCGATTTTAGACGTTTTGTTAAATATCTAGAAAAATACATGAGGAATTAACCTGAAATTCCAGGTGTGTAAGCAGTATAGTATAGGTCATATATTTCCGTAAAGATTTTTTTCCCGAAACCCCATACGGGACCGTCAACAAATTGAAAAAGAACGAATATCTTTTGGACAACCCTGTAAAAACTAATGCAGCAAAAGCGTTCAAACTGCAGATTATGATTAAGTGCCTTATTGTAATAAATTGTGTTCATTTTTATGAGAATAGCATGTATATTCGTAGAGAAATTAAAGTTTTTATAAAAAGAGTTCCAAAATTTGCTAAGTGTTTCGCTCACAATTTGTAGAGTTCTTAATAAAAAAAAATAAAAAAAATCACAAAATATGACAAATAACATTGTTGCCCTGCAATTTGAATGAAAAAATAATAAAAATTCTATGAAAAATGAGCAGGTTTACTAAAACATGTTTCACCGCGCATGCGCGAATGCAATCAAAATATAATTTGCATAATATGTTAGCTAAATGTATAGAGCAACTTTTGTAAAAGCCTCAAAAACATAGCTTGAAAATTCTGAAAATTATTGTTGATAGAATAAGCTCAAAATCCGTTGTTTCCAAAATGAAGCAAAGAGATGAAGGGTTGTATCCATATATCCATTGATTAGTGCCAGTATAGCATACACAATATAGCACGTACCACTGTATTTTGATATAGCGCCTCATCTTTTTGCTTCCTTTTTGTAATAACGGATTTTGAGCTTATTCTATAAACGATAATTTTCAGACTTTTCAAACTATATTTTTGAAATTTTCACAAAAGTTGCTCTATACATTTAGCTAACACATTATGCAAATTATATTTTGTTTACATTCGGGCATGCGCAGTGAATCATTATTTAGTAAAACCGCTCATTTTTCATACAATTTTATTATTTTTTCATTCTGATTGCAGGGTATTGTGTACAATGTTATTTGTCATATTTTCTGAAGAGAACTTTTTTTTATAGTAAGAACTCTACAAATTATAAGCAAAAAACTTGGCAAAATTTGGCACTCATTTTATAAAAACTTTAATTTCTCTACGAATATACATGCTATTCTCATGAAAATGACCACAATTTATTACCAATAAGGCACTTAATCATAATCTACAGTGTGAACGCTTTTGCTATTTTAGTTTTTGCAGGGTTGTTAAAAGATATTCGCTCTTTTTTAATTTGTTGACGGCCCCCTATGGGGTTTCGGGAAAAATTCTTCACGGACATATATGACCTGTATTATTCTGTTTACATTCTTGGAGTTTCAGGATAATTCCTCACGTATTTTTCTAGATATTTAAGAAAACGTCAAAAATCGCAAGTGGCCGGTCACCTTTGGCCATATAGTGTATATATATATATATATACAGGGTGTCTCAAAAGGTCGTTTACAAATTTAACATGCTGGTCTGTCATATCATGAGGAACAAGATTTACATAGGAACTTGTGTTCGAAAATGCAAACTGCGGCCGCTACAGGACGGTGAGCGCAGGTGTGGAGGGGAAGAAAGAAAGGATATCGAACGAGGTATTAATATGACTTTTATTAAAGAACATGGTTTAATTTACAGAAAGTGTTCAAAATTCCTTCCATTCGCCACAATGCATGCTTCACAACGTCGACGCATGGATTCACGAACCCGTTCAAAATGGGCAGGTGTGTCACGGACATGTGCCGCCGCTTCCACGATCCTGGTGACGAGGTACATGCCCTATGTTATGGGCGTCTCGTACACCATGGACTTCATGTGTCCTCAAAGATAGAAATCCAGGGGGGGGGGGGGGGGGTCAAGTCGGGGGATCGCGATGGCCGTGCGATTGGTCCGCCGGCGCATATTAATATATGTTCTATCGAGGTATTCTCGCACAGTGTAGCTAAAATGAGCAGGCCCTCCATCATGCTGAAACCAGATGTTTCGGCGTGTAGCGGCTGGAACGTCAATGATCAGATCCGGCAAGACTCTTTCTAAGAAAATGCGATAGGTATTCCCGTCGAGGCGCTGAGGTAATAGGTAAAGGCCAATTAACATGTCACTGAAACCAGCCCAAACGTTTACGGCGAAACGTTGCTGACATGCATGGGCACGTGTAGAACTTGGGTTTTCATGCGCTCATATGTGCATATTGTGCAGGTTCAGGACACCGGCCTGTGTAAAATAGGATTCATCCGAAAGAAAGTCCGGGTGCGCTACAAGTTGTTGCAAATACCAGCGTGCGAATACAACGCGTTGGGAATAATCGTCAACGCACAATGCCTGTACTCTTTGCAAGTGGTAGGGGTGTTGCGTGTTCTCATGCAGTATGCGCATAATGCTCTAACGATGTACACCCAAGACGCGTTCGCTTGCTCTGACACTTGCTTTCGGGTTCCTGTCGAATTCCCGTAGCACACTTTCCTCTACGACAGGCGTGCGTGTGGTGCGTTCTCGACCGATGTGGCTACGTACTTGGAAAGCTCCTGCTTCACGCAATTTGCGGTGCAATTGTCCAAACAAAACATGACTTGGCTGACGTCTGCTTTGGGAAGCATTCAAGGTACATCCGTAGCGCGGCCCGTGCATTTCCATCCGCGGCGCCATATACGTAATGCATATCGGCCAATTCTGCGTTACTAAACCGATTTATCCTTCTCCTGCAACGTCCACGGCTGAAATGATTACGCTTTCCACTCTCCCGTAAGCCTGCGCTCATCGCCCTCTAGCGGTCGCATTTTGCATTTTCGAACACAAGTTCCTATGTAAATCTTGTTTATCATGATATGACAGACCAGCATGTTATAAATAAATAATCACGATCATGTGATTTCACTTGAGAGTGGTCAGATAAACTGTTCCAAATGCATTTTATAAAATTATTTCAAACACACAATACATTAATGGCGTTGCTTACTGGTAGATAAAAGACAAGCACATTTCAAAGACTTTTTAATTATATAATGATGCTTAACAAACATTGTACTCAAATGGTCCTTTTTCACTCAAGATGCACTTTTAAACTTTGTTTAAACACATGATAATTGATATACATTCCTCAGAACAGGTTTTTCCATTTGTGTGGACATGAACATGATGTATTTCAAATTTGTTCTATTCAGAAATAACTGTTGAATAAAATTGCACACAAATGGTTTATCTTAACTGTGTGTGCGAAAATAATCTTTAAGGGGACCAGGTAAGCGAAATTTGGGAAAAAAATCGATTTTTACTTTTTTATATCATTAAATAGTTTTAAACTTTTGTCTTTCCAACGATGTGTCACACATGTTTATTTATATATAAAAAAAGAAGTGTTGGAATTATTCATTCTTTCTAAAAGTACTTCACAGCTTAATGGCCATTTAAATCTTTAACTGACTTTTCTCAAAAACTTGGATTTTTCATGTTTGTGTTCCTTTTTTTTTCAATATCTATTAAACTTATGAACTCAGATTTTTTTTAATACTTATACAGTAAAACCTGTGTAAGTTGACCACTTGCTGTGCCACACTTCAGTGGTCAACTTAGACAAGTGGTCAACTTATAAAGGGTGATGATAAATTTACTTTTTACGTAATATTCATGCCATATCATTTTTTCCCACAAAAATTTTATTTATTGACAGGGCATTAAAATAATATTGTATTACCATGCATATTTCTGACACCTTATAAAAGAAAAGATTAATTACAAGATGAATTAATAGTTTTGTATCAATTTTTAAATCATTTAGTATTAACTACTATTTATTTAAAAAACAGTCAATCAATATACAGCCAATTAGTGATTCTCCAAACTATACTAGTTATTACACATAATTTATAAAATTCGTAAAAAACACTTGTTTTTTCACATGTTAAGACATATACACATTCTAAAATTAAGTTTGTCATTTACATTACCTATTTGTCCAAGAAGAAATTTAAAAGTTCAACTAATTTTCTTTTTAGAGCCATTTTAGGTTAACAAAATCTTCCTTGTGAAAAAGCAATTACAAAATATAAATGTCTTGAATACTACCTCTACACCAAGTTTACTGGATGAAAATAATAATCCTTCCGTACTACAACACAGTTCTAGTGTAACTCATCATTTGTTGTTACAATTGACACAAACCATTGCAACTGGTGGAAATATATCTGCTTACCAACTAGCACCTGGGGTCATTGAAAGAAGGGAAGGAATGATAAGAGAATGGAGAATAGAAGAAAGAAATCTAGAATCAAAGAATGGAGGAGGAGGGTTGAAAAGCCAAATCCACAAGACCAACAGTGTAAGAATAGATAAGCCTTGAATAATTTATCTACACCTATTACTACTAAAAGCATTCCCCAGGATAATAACTATTTCACCCTTTTAGAAATTCCAGTTAAAAAGAAAAAGAAAAGAAAAAAATTCGTAGAGAGTTATTTTTTTTTATTTATGATTTGTTAGCCTTTTGGGTGGTCAAGTTATTAAGGGTTTTGATGAGCATTTTATAATAGTTCTAGTCAAATTTGAATAATTTCAGTGGTCAAGATACAAGATAGACAGGTGGTCAAGTTACAAATTGTTTGTCTTATAGTTTTGTATAGGATAAATTTGGTTCCTGACAACAGAGGTCAACATAGACAGGTGCTCAACTTACAAGTGTGGTCAACTTTACAGGTTTTACTGTATTATGTTAAATTGTATACTTTAACACCGGGATTTAATGATTTGTTGAGAATTATTTATTTTAGGCAGTGAAATCTTACTAAAAATGCTAATTTAAAGATTATTTTCAATAAATAATTAATAATTAATTTTCAGTTTCACTTAGAAATAAAATGGCCCGTTACAATATGTAAATAATGTTATTCTAACTACTCTAAAAAATCTAGACCTCTATCTTTCGCCATTTCTGAGAAAAAGGTACATAAAGTTGGTGAATTTAACATGGCGGAGGTAGGGATTTCCCGGTCCCCTTAAAACAATATTTATGAGCAAATGCTTTTTGATGGTGTGCAGCCAGAGACTGCATAGCTGCCTGTGACACGTCAGATTCTGTCTTGACCGCAGTGTCAGCTTCTTGGAATGAAGTGGTCAACACGTTAGGATTCTTCGTTCCACGTTGACGTTGTCCAGAGAGGACAGCGAACCACTTTATTCCAAGAAGCTGACACTGCGGCTAAGCCAGAAGCGGTCGTGTCACAGACAGCTGTGTGGGCTCTGGCAGCACACCAACAAAAAGCATTTGCTCATAAAAATTGTTTAAAGATTATTTTCGTATACACACATAATGATAAACCATTTGTGTGCAATGTATGTCAACAGTTATTTATGCATATACTAAAAAAAAACTAAACTCTGTGGCTATACAATCCAAGAAGGATCAGGGCCGACAGTGCCCATCTCTGTTTTCTTGACCCTGGGCCCCGAGGTGCTATGCAGCATGCGTCCCGGCCAGGTGGTCAACCTAACGCGAGACCCTCGGTGTTTAGTTCCCAAGCAAGCTTGGTACTCATTTTATCGACCCCAAAGGGATGAAAGGCTGAGTGAACCTTGCCCAGTCGGGAGTCGAACTCTCGACCTGCGGTGCGGCAGACAGGCGTGCTGACCACTACACCGCTGGGCTTATTTATGCATATAACAAATATAAATATATCTCCATCCCTCATAGCATGCATGGTCACGGTGACGTCGTTGTGACGTCACTGTGGTCACGTCACATCTGTGACCAAAATGCCACCACTCAGTGATGTCACATTGTGACTGAGATGTGAACTTCTTAGAAAAATTAAAAAAATTACAAAAAATATTCAAAACATGTTATTTATGTAAAATTATATTTTCTGGCAATAAAAAAAAAAATTGTGCCGTTACTGGAGTCACTGCATGTAACGTACGTCACGTCACATATGTGACGAAAAAACCACCATATTGTAAGTCACAGTGTGACAAAAATATGAACATCAAAAATCTTTGAAAATGAACAGAAATATTTTAAACATGCCCCAGTTACAGCAACATAAGGAATGAAAACATATTAGTGGATAGGAAATAGTAAATTCGGACACGAAAAGAGGTGGGGGGGGGGGCATAAAAAGGAAAATGCACGGTACAAGTATCAACAAACTAGATTTTCATGCTATATTTTATCAATTTGTTATCTAAGACAGTGTATACTTTTTTTATGATTTCAATTTTATCTACCATTGCAATTTAATCCTTCACCGATTGTTATTATTATAAAAGTGTTTCTCGGAAAAATGGTACGTTATGAAGCAATTTGGATAACATATTTAGAATTAGGAATATTAAATCTGTACACTTTACATATTTAGTTTGCAAGGAGGAAGTTTTTTTTTTTTTTTTTTTGTCGACCAGTGTTATTTGAAATACTTCTGTGGTTTCAAACTAAAATTTTCTGTTACAGTTAAGTCTGCAGCTTTTAATGAGCACGTAGAAAGAGTATTCAGAGTTTAGTCATATATGCATTTCTTGCTTTAGAATTTGCATTCAAGTCATATTTTTTCCTGTTAGTGTTTAACTATTTTAAATAACTATTTTTTAAAAAATTCTACTTCTTTCAGACTTTTTAAATAAAATTAGCATTTTCCGAAAAAATATTTATACAAATTTTATACAAAACCCATGATATAATTATTCATATTTTAAATTCGTGTTTTAGAAATACGACTTTAAAAAAAGCTATTTTACAAATAGTTTTATTCTACAGAAAATGAATATAAAAAAATGACAGATTGACAAAGAAATTTTTTTTATCCTGTATACTTTCTTTTCATTTATTAAGATGCCTAATTTGTATTTATTACGTGTAAAACAAACTTTACTTTTAAAAAAAAGAAAGAAAAAAGGCAGGTGTTTCATTCAAATAGAAAATTTTCATTACAGACAAAAATTATAATAATACAGTATAAGCACCTGCTTGCGCGTGCGCGCGTCCGCTATCGTCTGCGCTCCATTAAACCGCAGAATAAAATAAGGATCAGAACTTTTGACGCGGGAAGTATGTCTGACAATTTTGTCATTTTGTCAGAAATATGTCTGACAATTTAGGATAAAACACGGATATTATTAAACTATTTATGGAACTTAAAAGGTATGTCTTATTTAATTTAAATTTTTTATTCCCGTTTGATAGATTAAAGTTAAATAAGTTGTAGTATGTTTATGCAATGAGACTGATCTGCAATTCTTTTCCGATACGATGCTGTAAAATACCTTAATCTGCCATCGCTAGAAGGGGAAAAAAAGCTGATGCAGAGACTGATTCTAACACAGTATTTATCGTCATTAATATTTTGGAGTTAAATATGATATTCGATTATAATGATATTAGGAAACTGTTTCAATTTTGAAATTAACATTATACTGGGAAAATATCTTTTTACATATTGTAGTAGTGAAACTTTTGAAAGATTTTTTTTCATTGTTAATAATATTTTAAATTAGTATTTAAAATCTTAAATCTTCATACCAATGTTTTCAGATTTAACATTTGCCAAAATTATAAAATAGTAGGAATTCCTTATAACATATGGAAAGATTTTTGAGAAATTGTTAAATGCATTTAATTCATCTATTGTAGTTTATTGTTGCTTAATAGTACAATTATAAATACTAATTATTTAGTGTTTTTCAAATTGATATATTTATTTTTTTTATTCTATTTAATCATTTTTTTTTGCTGTTAGTGATTTTAATCAAACATTTAATTGTAGACATTCAGAATCAGTTATTAAATTTTCTTTGATTGTAAACTCATTTTCTACGTTTTCGATACATTTATTTTATTGGCATTAAAAAATAATAATAATATTTAAGCATTGAAATAAAGTGTTTTTCAGGCCCGATAAAGTTGAAAAGTGTTTCTGACTTCGGTTTGTTTGGCCGTCTGTCCGCACTCTAACTCGCGTAAATATACTCGGATTGACTTGAAATTTTTGGATGCTATTGACGTTTACCATAGCAAGGTCCCTATTTGTAATGAAGTTTGTAGCATGTTTAATTCATTTGCAGGGACAGTCAAAAGTATTCCATTACATTACGGCCTGTGGGAGAAAAAATCGTTTCAAATGATTTTACACGCTTTCAAACAGAATAAAATTGATATGCATTTATGAAGCGCACTAAAATGTGCATTCCGTAGAATATGCAATGCAGAGAATAGTTATTGTTTATTTACAGGGCTAAAAAAGGAATTCCAATACATAATGATATAGGGGTGGAGGGAATTGTTTGCGGCGTACTATATTTATGTTAATCTATTTGATATGCAATGAAATTGATATACGTCGTTGAGGTTTGCATACTATGAATTATTTCATGTATAATACGAAGTGTATATAGCATTTACAGGGACACACAAAATATTTCAGATACTATATTGTATTCGAAGTACTGTTCATTAGCGATGATTGCTGGAAATGTATTTTTAATTATGATATGCCCTTTTATGATTCACTACATTTATGCAAAGTATATGGTGTATATATATATGCTATAACTCATATACAGGACTATACAAAAGTATTCGTAAGGGTTACTGGGTATTGCTTAAAGGTGGTTTTTAAATAAGTTATGCATTTTTACGCTGCACTGTATTTAATTTACTAAGAAATGATTGTAGAATATAGATAAAATGATATACAGGGTCACGCAAAGAATTGGATACGTTGCCGTCTATAAATTATAATTTCTGAAAATGTGATTTCAGCAGTTTTAAAAGTGTTTTAGTTTGAATTAAATTTTAACTAAATAGTGGCGTGTAATAAAGGTTCTAGGTAAACTACAGGGTTGTACAAAATTACTTAAGTATGTTTCCATATATTAGTATAAATTGCTGAAAGAGAATTTCAACCTGTTATGCGTTTCCTTGATAAACTAAATTTTTCCATTATATAGTATATATATCAATCTACAGATCAAATACAGGACTGTTTAAAAGAATTGGAAAACATATTTGGCTATGGATGGTAACTGCTGAAAATGTTCAAATGTTTTATGCGTTTTCATGTTTAGTTAGTTACCTTGTTTACGTTATTTCTCCCGATGTCTTGTTAAAACATTCAGGAAGAGTTGGAAAGTGTTTTATAATCTAGGCTTAACGCATGATATATCTTACTTGTTGTTTCTATTTCCCAGATCAGTCTTTTCCTATAAAACATACCAAATCTAATTAGCTCATATTCACAAAATACAATATATACGGGAATAAAAAATTTAAATAAATAGGGCTTATCATGTTGTGAAATTTCTTATTCAAAATAGGTAAGAACGATAACTTTGTTTCATATAAAATCATAATAAATTAAGCTCTTACCTTGAGGGTTCTATGTGGAATGCACGGCGTGGTCCTTAAAATTCTTTTCGTCTTCATAAATCAATAAATAACTCGTAAACTCAGACAGACAACTTTCGTACACACAAAAAACATATATATTATTTACACGCGCTAAAGAAGTTACATGTTAATTTGACGGTTTCATTTCTACAACTACTCAGAAACTGCAAAATAAAAAACAAAGAAAAATTAGACAACCAATCACAGTTCACAAAAGCGAAAGGGTTCAAAGTTAAATGTAGATGTAGAGGCAATGTGGTTTTAATAAAATTTTCTAATGATTATGTTCCAATAATATCGCTTTTAATTAAGATTAATGTTTATTTTCCACACTCCCCCTTTTGAGTTCACTGGGGGACAGAACTCAACTTGAGGCATCAGTGTACTTGAATCTATCTGGAGGACGTACAATTCGCCCCCGGCGAGTAGTCAAACGGTCCTGCAGTGCTGCATCACTTCGATTTTCGGGGCTTCCACTCACCTCCAAAGGACAGAGTTTCTTTACTGGACGAACCAATATTCCGGACGCAGTCTTCAACTTCACTACCCGTACAACCCCGTCTTGACTGGGATAAAGTTCTATAATTTTCCGAAGTGGCCAATTTATTCGGCTGGAATTGTCAGTCCAGATGAGGACAACATCCCCAACACACAAAGGTCTTGCTTTTTGGCCGCTAACTGAGGAATTTTTCAAGGAGCCTAGATATTCGTTTCGGAATCTTGACTATAAGTCATTTCTAACTTTAACTCTATAATTGTAACGATGGTTTATTTTCCTATGATCCAGAAACTCTAATTCGGGCATTCCTATCTCGGTTAGTTCTTGCAAAAACATTGCAGGAGTTATCGGTCTAAGATCTTCATTGTTATCCGTAACATAAGTTAATGGGCGTGAATTTATAATACCCTCGCAATCACAAATTACTGTTAATAACTCTTCATAGTTTAAAGATGATTTTCCTAGTACTCTTCGCAACATTCGTTTCAGAATTCCGACGAGTCTTTCCCAAAATCCACCCCACCAAGGTGCAGAAGGTGGAATAAATCGCCATTCTATACGTGAAAAAACAATAACAGTTTTCACTTTTTCGAAGTCAATCGTTTTTAATAAATTATGACAGCCAGTAAAATTGGTGCCGTTGTCTGAATATATTACTGAAGGACGGCCTCTTCTAGAAATGAACCTGGTAAGTCCAAGAATAAAACTGTCGGTCGAAATAGCATTTAAAAGCTCGAAATGTACTGCTCTAAAAATTGCACATGTGACTATTAAAATCCAGACTTTGGATTGATTCTTCAAATAAAGAGGGCCACACAGATCTACACCTATTATTTCAAAAATAGCAGCATCTCGAATTCGTTCAACAGGTAAGGTACTTTCTTCTACTTCAGGTGGTTTTGATGAGTGCCTTTTGCAAACGGTACATTTATTAATTACTTTTTTAATTGTTTTTCGACTCTTCAGTACCCAATAATTTTCTCTTAACACAGACATCAGCAATGGTACGCCACAATGCCCCAATTCTAGATGTTTCGAAAATATAAGATGTTCTACGACATGATGATCTGAAGGTAATAATACTGGTAATCTAAAATTAAACTCATCTTCCCGTTGGAAAATTTTACCCTTATGACACCTTCCGAATCTGTAAAAGTGCGTAAACATTTTAATTTTTCATCATGTACATTCACAAATGATTCCCTTTGAACCATTTTCAAAATAACCGATTCGGCTTTTTTCAATTCGTTATTGGTTAATTGACCGAATATTCTGTCGGCGCTACCCTTTTTCGAATTTTGACAAAATCGCAAAATCCAACCAGTAACTCGCAAAATTTTAATGTACGAGGAATAGCGGTTATAAAACTGGGGTTCATTAATCTCTAGGTTAGAAGCGGTCACAATCGTTTTTCTTTTTTCTGCATTCACAATGTCCATGTTAGGCAAAATGTTAGTGTCAGGCCAATTTTCTTTTGAATCCGAAAGCCATGTCGGCCCTAGCCACCATTGAGATTTTACAAGAGATTTCGCACAACAACCACGTGATGGTAAATCTGCTGGATTCATATGTCCAGGTACGAAATTCCACGAAGAGGTGGGGGTAAGCTTTCGAATTTCCTTAACTCTATTTTCTACAAATGTCGCCCAAGGACCTTCCCGTGTTATCCAATACAGTGCATCCATTGAATCCGACCAGTAGAAAGTATCAACATTTTCTAATTTTAAATCGTTTTTAATGCTATTAGATAATCTAGCTGCAATGCAACAGGCTAATAACTCAAGACGTGGAATAGAAATGTCCTTTAGAGGAGCTACTCTAGAACGGGCCTGAATAAGTTGGCAAGTAACATAATTTGATACTTCATTTCTTAGATAAATGCATGTAGCATATGAAAATTTACTCGCGTCACAGAAAATATGTAGAGATAATTTTCCAATATTTACTGATACGTTAGACAATCTTCGTGGAATCTCAAGATTTCCTAAATCTTTAATTTGGTTAGTCCATTTTTTAAATTCCTTAACTATCTCATCGGGCAGTTTGGAGTCCCATGAAGCCTTTATTTTCCAGCATTTCTGTAAAAGTAATTTTAGAATTAAGGTCACGGGGCAAGTGAAACCGATGGGATCGAATATTTTATGCGTTAAGGACAAAATCGTTCTTTTTGTGATGGACTCATTCTCCAATTTAAAACTACGAAAATCGCACGATAATGTGTCCCTTTCGGTGTCCCACATTAAACCAAGTAACGGGATTTTATTATCATTTTCATCACTCAAATGATCTTTCTCAGTATTGCCTAATGCAAATTCCGCGCACTGATTATAACAGCAACCACGTAGATCAAATTGCGCTGATGCTAAGAGTTTTCGCGCTTCAGTTCGAAAATATTCTAACTCTTCTAACGACTCTACACTAGTTACACAATTATCTACATAAAATGATTCCTTAAGTTTTACAGCAACGCCTTTAATATTCTCAGGTGCTTGATCTAAATGATGTGTAAGAGTAGCAGCCAACAGGAAGGGACTACAACTGATCCCGAAGACCACTCGACAATGTCTATAAATTTCAAGGTTTTCGGAATTCCCGTCTCTCCACCAGAAAAAGCGTAAATAATCTCTATCCTTTTCATTTAGAGATATCTGTAAAAATGCCCTGCGAATATCTGCTACAACGCCTATCTTTCCCATTCTAAATCGATTTAGGACAGAAGGAATTAGTTCAATTAGATTAGGTCCCTTTTCTATACAATCATTTATGGAAACAGAACCCCTAACATGTGCTGAACCATCGAATACCGGCCTAATTTTGGTCGTAGAAGTAGGCTTGATTATAGCTCTATGAGGGAGATAATGGACTTTAGTGTTAAGCTTTTCCTCCCCTTTCACCTTTTCAATAACCCCTTCAGCTTCCCATTCATTTAAAACTGCTTCGTAGTCTTTTAATAAACCGCAGGAGTTGAGATTCTTAATATTATTTTGCAGGCGCTTTATCGCTAAATCTTTATTACTTGGAATAGGAGGATGCTCGTTTAACCATGGAAGACAAACTTTATACCTACCGTCAGTTTCGCGACTTACAGTTTCTTTAAAATGCTCCAAAACTAATTTTTGGACTTCTTCTTTAGATTGTTTTTCCGCCGGATCTACTATACCTAAAGAATCTAAATTCCACAAATCCGTAATTTTGGCATCATTTACATATAATGAAAGGACCAAAAGAGAACTATCCCTTTCATTACCGCCAATTTTACCCATAGTAGTCCACCCAAGTGTTGTATGCATCGCAACTAAACCGCAAGAAAGATTTTCTATTTTGCCCGTAAACAAATTTCCCACAACATCTGCTCCCAATAGTACATGGATTTCGTTTGAATCTTGTTCATATAAACATTTTCTACTTTCAGGACAGATATCGCTCAAAAAGATATTTTTTCCTTTTAATTCCTTAATACAATTAATATCTCTAATCTTGGGTACGTTAGCACAAATTTTTTCTTGTTCCATGACCTCAATTTTTATCCTTTTACCTTCCCTTAAACCCCTTAAATTGACAGAATAACAATTATGATCCACTGTTGTTTCGGTACCTCCAAACAGCCCGTGAGTGATTCTGACCTTTCTTAAACTTCTTAATTCCATTTTATTAGCTACGAATTTTGAAATATAAGATTTTGAAGACACCGTATCTAAAAGGGCGCGCACTACATATTCAAAACCATTATTTCTTACATATACATATAAAGTTTGCAAATAAACAGTGTTCGGTAAACTTTCGTTCGTAAAAAGGGCAGTATCCGACATTTCGGTCTGTTCTTTAGATTTTTCATTTTTTAATTTCTTATAACAAAATAATAAATTATGGTTCCCATAACAATTTAGGCATTTTATATTTCTTTTACAAAAACGTGATAAATGCTTTTTAATTTCTAAACACTTAAAACAAGCTCCCTTTTTCAAAAGAATATTTTTTCTCTCTTCAATAGATAAGCCAGCTGCAAGTTCGCAATTAACAGATGCATGTTTAGATGATTCACAAAACACACAACTTAATACGACCGAATCCTCTTTATTGTTTGTTGATATTAACTCATTTGCCGTGGGATAGCTTTTCTGCTTATGAGCGCGAAAAGGATGAATGTTTTTCTTATCAGGAGGAGTATAAATTTTCCTATCTTCATAAATTGAGTTTGACACTAGAGTTGCCTTTTCTCTTGCTTTTAAACAAGCAGATAAAAAATTCATTAATTCCTCTATTTCATAATAGCCCTTTTCATTTTCAGTTTTATTAAGTTCAATTAACAGATCTTTCGGAATAGTTTTTAATATCGTAGTACACAGTACACTCGAAATTTGTTTTATTTCTGTACCGAGACTTTCCAAACTTCTTAGTTCAACGGATAATTTGTCAAAATATCTTCGGAACGCATAAATATCCGCTGAATTTCTTAACGGCTTGACAGCCAAAAGATTGCTCATGTGATTATGAATCAGTAGTTGTTTATTGCCAAATCTAGTTTTTAATAGTTCAACTGCCGCATCATAATTTTTTTCAGAAACAGGAAAACCTTCAATTGTACTTAAAGCCGTACTGCGTAATTGTGATCTTAAATAGTTAAATTTATCGACTTTATTTAATGACTTATTATCATGAATGGCAGATTCGAAACTGCTCCAAAAAGAAAGCCATTCATTTATATTACCATCAAATATAGGTATATTCAATTTCGGGAGTTTCACCCTTACAGAACTGCTTACTTTGTCATTAAGTACACTGTCTGAAAAATGTTCATTATTTACTTCTTGTTTTGACTTAAAATTTAAAAGTCCTGCATTTAATTCTCTAATTTTCTTATTCGCGCGTGATTTCCATAAGATTACGTTTTCGGCATATTTTTCAGCCGCCTCTAAATCTTTTTCTAAATCATCTGGATTGACCAGTAATTCAATTGAATTATCCGTAATTTTTAATGAATTAAATTTGTCAGTAACTCCTTCTACGTATTCTTGCAGTTCTTCAACAGACACATCGTCTGATTTAATCGAAGTTTCAATTTTATTTAAAATTTTAGTGACTGCAGATCGAAAAATTGTCCTTCTTTTTTTAAGAACTTCTAAATTTTCGCTGTCTGACATAATATTTTTCTGTGCGAGTCAAAATAATAATGTTCAAATATCTTTCTAAATAGTTCAATTGAGTCTTTCTAAATAATACTCTTTCAAATATTTCTAAATAATCTCAAAAGACAAATATTTTACCAACATCGTACATCCCTCGCAGGGATGCCATGTGAAATTTCTTATTCAAAATAGGTAAGAACGATAACTTTGTTTCATATAAAATCATAATAAATTAAGCTCTTACCTTGAGGGTTCGATGTGGAATGCACGGCGTGGTCCTTAAAATTCTTTTCGTCTTCATAAATCAATAAATAACTCGTAAACACAGACAGACAACTTTCGTACACACAAAAAACATATATATTATTTACACGCGCTAAAGAAGTTACATGTTAATTTGACGGTTTCATTTCTACAACTACTCAGAAACTGCAAAATAAAAAACAAAGAAAAATTAGACAACCAATCACAGTTCACAAAAGCGAAAGGGTTCAAAGTTAAATGTAGATGTAGAGGCAATGTGGTTTTAATAAAATTTTCTAATGATTATGTTCCAATAATATCGCTTTTAATTAAGATTAATGTTTATTTTCCACACATGTCGTTCTATAAATAACAGTTGTATTAATGTCCGTTAGACTCCATGTTCGTATTTAGTAAAGCAATGACAAATCACAAAAAATTAAAAAGCTTACACATTCTTAATATTAAGCTTGAATTCAAGATCAAGCTTAGAACTTAATAAAAAAAGATGTCAGTTGATAAGGATTGTTTTTTAAATGGAAAATTAAAAATATTTTAGAAGAATAGGACTCCAAAATAGGGATATCTTGCTAAAAAGTACGGTAAAAAGATAAGACTTTATATTTCAAACAAAACTGTACTTTAAAATTATCATAGTGTTTATGACAAGAATCATCACAATATTAATACTTGGAAATTTTTCCAGAGAGAAACATTCGCCTTGCATACAATATTTCAAATGAAAATCAAATTTCAAATTAATTGCTTAAAAGGCGCTAAGGCCAACATAGTGAAAACATTCCACGCCGGGACTCGATCCCGGGTCATCAGTATAGCGCACTGACATTCTACTGACTAAACCACATGGAACGATGCCCAGCCTGGAAAATTTCTCCCTATTACATGTTGGCAAGGCCACAAACGCAGCACAAGATGGAATATTTATCGTGAGCCACCATCATGGGGCAAACACGAAACTTAATTAAATCCAGCATCGATTGAAACTATATTAATGCTTGGAAATTTTTCCAGAGAGAAACATTCGCCTTGCATACAGTATTTAAAATGAAAATCAAATTTCAAATTAAAATTGCTTTTTAAGCAATTAATTTGAAATTTGATTTTCATTTGAAATATTGTATGCAAGGCGAATGGTTCCCTCTGGAAAAATTTCCAAGTATTAATATAGTTTCAATCGATGCTCGATTTAATTAAGTTTCGTGTTTGCTCCATGTCGGTGGCTCACGATAAATATTCCATCTTGTGCTGCGTTTGTAGCCTTGCCAACATGTAATAGTGAGAAATTTTCCAGGCCGGGTATCGTTCCATGTGGTTTAGTCGGTAGAATGTCAGTGCGCTATACTGATGGCCCGGGTTCGAGTCCCAGCATGGAATCTTTTTCACTATGTTCGCCTTTGCGCCTTTTAAGCAATTAATTTGAAATTTGATTTTCATTTGAAATCATCACAGTGTTTATGACAAATTCGTCACAAATGACACATATTTCACAAATTGGTCACAATGTGACTTCAAAGCATTGTCACTTTCGTCACAGGTTCGTCACAAAGTTAATGCCAAAATAGTCCCAAATGACACACTTTTCACAAATTTGTCACACTGTGACTTCACAGAGTGGTCACAATGTGACATCACAGACGACCTCTAAAACGGCCATAACGACCTCGCATTCTAGTCACTATGACGTCACGTGACGTCACATCGACGGTCACAAAATCACAGTGTGACTTCACAACGACATCGCCGTGACGTCACCATGCCTTACGGGATGTCCACACAAAGGGAAAAACCTGTTGTAGTCAAAGGTGATCTTTTAAAATTGTTCTTTTAGAAAATCATTTCTGACAAACACGGCACACAAAGAGTTTCGCATTTTTAGATGAAGAGGATTTTTAAAACTTATTCAATGTGCAAATACTTTTTTGCACACATCACATACAAATGGTTTCTCTCCTGTGTGATTTCGCAAGTGTTCTTTTAAAACTATTATTTAGAAAACGACCTTTAACATACATGAGGTATTTCTAAACTTTTATGTACGAATGATGTATTGCATACGTCGCATACGAATAGTTTCTCTCCCGTGTGGATGCGAAGATCTTGTAAATTTGTTTCTCTCTAAATATTTTTGACATGCACTACACCTACAAACAACATTTTCTTATCTTTGTGGCATTTTAAAGCCTTTTTCTCAAGAAATGATTTTTTGCATATTTTACCTTGTACGTAAAACGTTTTTCTCCAGTGTAAGTGGGAAGGAGCTAATTCAAGTTTGCTTCTTAATTAAATGATATTTTACATAAATCGTTCGCATATTGTTTTACTCCACTTTGAATAGGATTACGTATATTTAAAGATCGTTTTCTTATATGCTATTTTTTATATAATTGCAGGCATATCGTTTTCTAACTGCGTGCTTGGATATGTTATTGCAGATGCGGTTTAAAAAAATATTTTTAACATTCATCAAATTCGTCCATCAGTACGCATAAAATAATTTAAATCGTCTTTCTCTGTAAAAGATGTTTGGGATATGGTGCAATAAAATCGCTTATATCCAGCATGGAACTGAAAATGAACTTTTAAATCTTGCTTCACTGCAACTGACTTATGACATACACCGCACACAATTAGTTTTTATGAAGTGTGAGCACGAAAATGTCTTTTGAAATTCTTTCTATTCGCAAATGACTATTGTCATACACCACCTACAAACGTTTTATCTTCTGTGTGGATGCGAAGGTGATTTTTTAAAGTTTTTTTATATGCAAATGCTTTCTGACACACATTACATACAAATGGTTTCTCTCCAGTGTGGATACGAAGATGATCTTCTAAACGTTGTTTCGTTTTAAATGATTTTTCACATACAGTACACATAAATGGTTTCTCACCATTGTGGCCAAGAAGATGAGATCTTAAAGTTGCTTTATGTGCAAATGACTGTTGGCATACACTGCACACAAACGGGTTATCTTCAGTGTGTATGCCAAAATGGTCTTTTAAACTTGTTCTATGGGCGAATGCTTCTTGACATACTTCACATACGTATGGTTTCTCTCCAGTGTGGAGTCGAAGGTGATCTTTTAAGATTTCTTTTTTAGAAAATGATTTCTGACAAAAATCACATATAAATGGTTTTTCTCCAGTATGGATGCGAAGGTGATCAACTAAATGATGTTTGTATCTAAATGACTTTTGACATACATTGCATAAAAATGGTCTCTCCCCAGAGTGGACACAATAATGATGATGTTTTAAGCTTGATCTAAAGGTAAATGCTGCTTGACATATTTCACATACAAACGGTTTCTCTCCAGTGTGGAGTCGAAGGTGAGATTTTAATTGCTCTTTTCTATAAAATGATTTCTGACACAAATAGCATACAAATAGTTTTACTCCAGTGTGGATGCGAAGATGTTCAACTAAATTTTGTTTCTGTTTAAATGGTGTTAGACATACATTGCATAAAAATGGTCTCTCCCCAGAGTGGACACAACGATGATGATAATTTAAACTCGATCCATGAGTAAATGCTTCTTGACATACTTCACATACATATGGTTTCTCTCCGGTGTGGAGTCGAAGGTGACATTTTAAAGTTGATTTTTCAGAAAATGATTTCTGACACACATCACATACAAATGGTTTCTCTCCGGTGTGAATTCGAATGTGAATTTTTAAAGTTGCTTTTTTAGAAAATGATTTCTGACACACATCACATACAAATGATTTTTCTCCAGTGTGGATGAGAAGATGATCTACTAAATGATGTTTCTGGCCAAATGATTTTCCACATACATTGCATGCAAATGGTCTCTTCCCCGAGTGGGCACAACGATGATGTTTTTTTAAGTATCTGCTATGTGCAAATGATTTTTGACATATATTGCACACAAACTGTTTATCTCCAGTGTGGTCATGAAGATCATATTTTGAATTGTTTTTATGTGCTGACGACTGTTGATATACTTCAGTGTGTATACGAAGGGGGTCTTGTAAATGCTGTTTCTGTTCTAATGGTTTTTGACACACGCTGCTCATGTATGTTTCTTTTCCAGTGTCGGTGGAAATGTGTTCATTAGTATCTAAAGACATTTCATAAAACTTCACATGCCCATAAAATCACAAAAACTATAAATTTGAAGATACAAGGTTATTTTTTTTCTTCTTTGGCACGGTAATTTATCAGAAAGAAGCTGCACACGAAACTTCTTTCAATCATTAATTCTTTTCCTCTGAAAAATCTGTGGAAGAAAACAAAAATATTTTTTTAAAGCATTAAGTGAACAATCAAAGCAATTATACTTACAATTTTGCAATTTTTAAAGAACTAAAAACAATAGGGCTCTTTTCTATAGCGTATTTTACGGACACATTGGGTTACCGACAGTTTCACCTTTTAAACTTATAATTATTTATATGCTGCACATATGAATGTCAGTAAAATAACGCTCGAATAATTAAAAAGCTTCAAACATGCTCATAGAAAAAAGAGCTGTTTACTTTTTGTCAAGCTAATAATATTAAGGCTAATGTCAGCCGAATGTCTATTTGCACGCTTTTTTTCCTTCTTACAGCCTTCCTACAATGGTTTAGAAATGTGTAGGGTGGAAAAAAGCGTGCAAATAGGCGTTCGTCTGACATTAGCCTTTGGATTATTATACGGGTACTTCATAGTCAGTACTACACGTACGAAATATGATTTTAATAACTCGGTTATGATGCAAAGATATAATATTTTTGGTTTGTGTTAAAAAAAAAATCAGGTTATCAGAAACATTATTTTTGTTACTTTATTTTTAGCTGTATTGTATTATTCGACAACTAAGTCGTATTTGAATTCATATTTATTTTCAAATCATTATTCCAGTGGGTGCTATAAACACACAGCATCCGGTAAACATGAATATACTGTTAAATCTTTTAAGCTAAATATGCATAAATGACATTTTCAGCCGTAAAGATATAAATGAAAGCTCTAAAGTTCATTTAGACCAGCGGTTCTCAACCTTTATTGGTATGCTACCCACCTTTCAGTAAAAAAAAAAAATATTTCCGCGACACACCTAATATGAGGTTGTATCTAATATCAGTATGGAAATTTTTTATGACCTCTGTAAGCTATCGGCTATCCTATCCTATAAAAAAGGCAAATTTTCTTACGAAGGACACAACAAAACAAGAATTGGTAATCCCAACGTGTTGAATAAAAATTAAAACAACAACTATAATGAAAAATACGTTTAATTAGTATCAAAACCAGACTTCGAGTAATCGTAATCGTGTAATCGTAGTCGATTATAATCGATTACAAAAATTGTGTAATCGCACTGTAAGCGTAATCATTAATTTTATTTTCGAAATAATCGCAATATAATCATAACCAAGTAGTCCAGTAGAAATAGCCCAAAAAAGGGCCTTGCCTTGCAAAAATTCTGGTAACTTTGATTTTCGGGTATTGTGTATAGGTTGACCCTCTAATGAAAAAACCAAGTTTTGGACCTTCTAGACCTTGTGCATTTTTTACTATATCGAAAAAACCAAAGATTTTCGGCACTTTTTTCGGTTTTTCTTCATTAATTCGGTTCTAGAGCATTTTACAGAAAAACTTATAGTTACAATTTTGTAGAGGACAAAATTCTCTACAACATGCACTATTCATGTTTGTGAATCGATCAAATAGGAGACGAGATACGGAGTCGGGAAAATGGGGGTACAATTTGAAAAAAGTGGGGGAAAAAACAAATGGCGTTAGTTTTTCTTTAATAACTCATT
This sequence comes from Maratus speciosus, assembly GCA_963932465.1. NCBI lineage: Eukaryota > Metazoa > Arthropoda > Arachnida > Araneae > Salticidae > Maratus > Maratus speciosus. Next base: position 186,886,370 of record OZ010798.1, on the reverse strand, counting down.
TTTATTTTTTATTTTTCCGTTTTAGGGAGAAAAGTGTCGTAATAAACTTTGTAAAATATGAAATATCCTACAAGTTTCATTCATTAGAACATTTATTACCTCTAAAAGACTCTATCAGAACAACGCGATTTATGGTTAAAACAGGAAAATACCGCCAGGCAAATCACTAATTTAAAAACGAAATTTAATTTTTGATACTGAATAAACAAATCAATTAATTGATTGTAGTATGTACAATAAAAAGTAATTGGAGAATAGTTGGGGGGGGGGGATGAAGTTAACCAAAAACCCTAGCCGGAAGATATAGGCGCCGCTCACAGTTTCAGCTAGGAATCGGAAGTCGAAAGTAAAATTAAATGCTGGGAATAATATAAAAATATACTGAAAACATAAATGAAATATAATTTAAAAATTTTAAAAGGGAAAAGGATTATACAGGGCCGATAGTAGAGGGAGTAGGGTATAATCTTCATTCGCCAGAATGAAAGGCAAAGAGGGCGCAAAATGAAGATTTGGTTTGTCGTATTTGTATTAATTTGTCACACAAATTTTTGTTAGTTAGTCAAAGTTTACATTAATGGTAAATTATCTCACATTGAGAATATTATTCCCAACATAAAGAGGACCAACAATTATGCTTATGCATACTAAGACGGAAACCTGTATAAAGCGGAATTGTTTTCGGGGTTTTTTAAATTCAACTTTAAATTTTAAAATAAAGCAATGGATATTAAAAACTTATAAAATTCTGTAATGTAAACTCACTTTGCGCAGGAGGGGGAGAGTGTGTGTGTGTGTGTGTGTGAAGGGAGGAGGGGGTAAAAACAATGTTTGCCCCAGAATTTAAAAAAAAAGCTAGTTTCGGCCTGGAAGTATCGAATAAGAATAAGTGTTAAAAATGAATTCGGAAAGCCCAAAGTGCATGATTCTATACGTTAAAAGTAATAGTCGAAGAAATATTGACAATTAATGAAGTATATGAATATTATTATACTATGTGGCAACGCTCCTGATGTTATACTGGACCTTGAAGACGTTGACGACCTAGAACAAGCAATCGAGTCAGGTACAAGAGACGGGCTACCAGGGCCAAACAGATGAAAAAGGAAACATATATAAAGTGACTATACTTACCATATATTTGTCGATTAGTGTCTTGTACATGATATAATTAATTCGTGTTTCCAATATAAAAAATAAAATCTCTTTTTTAAAATTACTAAATTGCCAGACAGTATTTTCCTGTTTTTAAACAAAATCTTGTTGCTGTGGTTTTCAAAGTCTATTACAAAAAATAATTACCTATTAAATGAAACTATGGTCTACTCCATGCTCTAAAAAGTTTATTATGACTGTTTTGATTCTGAAATGCACTAAAAGTCAGCTATAAAGCAAAAAATACCGTCATTTGTGGATTTTTGTAATTTCTGCAAATTTTACCCTATTTTCTCGGCTCTGTATCTGGCCTCCTACGAGAACTGTGCTTTATATTTCTTTCCCGACATAATGTCTCTCTTAGAAAAGTGTTTTTTACTGTAATTTCTTGCGTATAAGCCGCGGCTATGTTTTAAGTCTGTTTCAAACCAGAAATTTTTTTTAAAAAATGAAGTCAAATAAATGTTAAGCAGAAATAAGTAGCAATGTATTTAAAAAAAAAATCTAGTAGAAATCAGAGTTATGGTTATATTGTTTGTTCTACGTCGTCAAAGTCTTCAAGGTCCTGTATAACATCGGGAGCGTTTCCACACAGTATAATAATATTCATGTACTTGATTAATTGTCAATATTTCTTCGGCTATTACTTTTAACGTATAGAATCATGCACTTTGGGCTTTCCGAATTCATTTTTAACAGTTATTCGATACTTCCAGGTCGAAGCTAGCTCTTTTTTAAATTCTGGAGCAAACATGGATTTTGCCACTCCTCCACCCTCCCTCCACACACACACACACACACGCGCACTCCCCCTCCTGCGCAAAGTGAATTTACATACAGAATTTTATAAGTTTATAATACCCATTGCTTTATTTTAAAATTTAAAGTTGAATTCAAAAAACCCCGAAAACAATTCCTCTTTATACAGGTTTCCGTATTTGTATGGATAAGCATAATTGTTGGTCCTTTTTATGTTGGGAATAATATTCTTAATGTGAGATAGTCAAAGTTTACATTAATGGTAAATCTAACTAACAAAAATTTGTGTGGCAAATTAATACAAATATTACAAACTAAATCTTCATTTTGAGCACTTTTTGCCTCCCATTCTGCCGAATGAAGCATATGCCCTCCCCCCTCTAGTTTCGACCCTGTAGAATCCCATATCTTTTTAAAATTTCTAAATTATATTTTATTTATCTTTGCAGTATTTTTTATATTATTCCCAACGCTTAACTTTACTTTCGACTTCTGATTCTTAGCCCAAACTCTGGGCGGCGCCTATATCTACCGACTTGGTTTTTTGGTTTACTTCAGCACCGCCCCAACTATTCTCCAATTACTTTTTATTGTACGTACTATGATCAATTAATTGCTTCGTTTATTCAGTATAAAAAATTAAAGATCGTTTTTAAATTAGTGACTTGCTAGGCGGTATTTTCCTGTTTTGACCATAAATCGTGTTGTTCTGATTTTAGAATCTGTTAGAGATAATTAATGTTCTAATGAATGAAACTTGTACGATATTTCATACTTTATAAAGTTTATTACGACACTTTTGTCCCTAAAACGGAAAAATAAAAAATAAAAATGAGTTATTAAGGAAAAACTAACGCCATTTGTTTTTTTCCCCACTTTTTGCAAATTGTACCCCATTTTCTCGGCTTCGTATCTCGCCTCCTATTTAGTCAATTCTCAAACATGAATAGTGCATGTTGTAGAGAATTTTGTCCTCTACAAAATTGTAATTATAAGCTTTTCTGTAAAATGCACTGAAACCGAGTTAAATAAGAAAAATCGAAAAAAGTGCCGAAATTTTTTGGTTTTTTCGATATAGTAAAAAACGCACAAGGTCTAGAAGGTCGAAAACTTTGTTTTTTTATTAGAGGGTCAACCTATACGTAATACCCGAAAATCAGAGTTACCCGAATTTTTGCAAGGCAAAATGCTATTTCTACTGGACTAAAGAGATTTTACTTCGATTATAATCATAATCTAATCATAATCGCAATGTAATGTAATCCCAATGTAATTTGTATAGAAAAACTCTGTAATCGTAATCTCGTATAAATATACGATTACGTTCTATGATTACAGCTTTTTTATCTTCCTTTCGCTTCCAAACCAAAATATACTTGGTCGGTTTGCTAAAAATTGTAGCAGGAAAGAAAGAGATATGTTCCCGTTTTCAACTCATTAAATTGCTCCTAAGGTAGGGGTGTGAAAGGTCAGAGATCAAGAGGGATAGTAGATAGCCTTAAAGGTAAAAGTGAAACAGAATCTTATATAGAGCATATATTGTATCTTTACTCTGAGAACAGAATGTATGCTGTGCACGGTACATACGAGTAAACAGAGAAATAGTATTATTTTATTCGACTTTGTTAAAGGTATGAGAATTGGGAAAACAAACTCGGAATGTGGTCAATCCAGGGCCATGGGTCACTGAGTGGAAGTGATGATGGATAAAAAAAAAGGAATAAAAGAAAAATACTTTATTTATGGTTTTATTATGGGAACGACTTATATATCTGCTAAATTCTCTCCTACCAGAAGGCAGTTTTTATTTTCCTTTTAACGTTCATGTGTTTCAAATTTATTTTAAAATTTATTACATTTAAGATTCAGAAAATGAGCATAATTTTTTAGTTTGTATTTCTCCATTTTTTGTCCGAAAACAATAGAATTGTATTTATTATCATATTTATAGACACACGCAGATGAGACAGGGAATTGTGTTCTACTATGATAATTAGCAAATAGAAGAAAATTTAATCTTTTATAATCGTGAATGAGAAGGCAAAATTAAAACCTCTGAACTCTTTACTGAGGCATTTTCTCAATATCGAATATTAACATGTATAAGAAAAAGTGTGTTTTTTTTTGTTGAATTTTTCTTAGTTCATAAGAATTTTTAAAGGTAAATGATCAAAACTCAATAAAACAAGAGAGATGTGAATTGGGGAGATTTTTTTAAACAAGCTTAATTGCTTTAGAACTGTGAGCATATTTACACATAAATACTAATGCAGTTCTTCATTGCTAAAAAATCATAAAATGTGAATATTACATATAGATAGTTAAGCAACGAATTTGAAGCAAGAGGAGTTAGTAATAGAATCTTGCATAACTCGGGTTATGCCTAATAGGAACCCGAAAATTTTGTTTTAAGTCAACCCGAAACCCGTCTCGAAGCCAACATACTTCAACCCGACACAGAAATCTGTGAAAATTAATCCTTAATATAATGCAATTATAGAATATTAGCCTATAATTGAATCTCTAATATACATTATAATTATTGTTTTTGGTAAAAAAGAAACACACGCACACACATATATATATATAATACTCATTAATATTCAAGTATGCAATTTTTTCGTCTGACAAAATATTTAGGGCTTCTTTTTTTAAATTTGGTAAATTCGAACCCGACTCGCAAATGCCAAAACACAATTCGAAACATTTAATGTAAACATGACTGCAGCCACAAAAAAGTCAACCCATCCCAAACTGCAGCGAAGGAAATTAGCCCCAACCTCCAAACCTACCCGAACTCAGTGTCAGGTCCGGTTTGGGTAAAATCAGATTACCCGACATGATGCAAGACTCTAGTTTATAACACGAAGATTACGAAATCAGTGTAATCGCACAGTAATCGTAATCGACTAGTTCGGTAATCGTAATCCAACAAAAAATATTAATCGTAATCTAAACGTAATCGTAATTTAGAATTTAAAAAAATAGATAATCAAAAATGTAATCGTAATCTAATTCGCATAAATAGAGACATAATCGTAATCGTTTATTAGAAATTGAAATTAATCGTAATCGTAATCGAGTACAGTCCTTCGTAATCGACTCGAAGTCTGCAAAATACAACTTTACAATCAGTGAGATTTCTGGCACTGGTGTTTACCGATGAGGTCATCTATATCAGAGTTAAAACTGATTAATTTTAACCTAAAGTTACTTTCTACATGCAGTTTTTTTTTCTGTACATGTTTTTCAAAAATAGCAATGTAGAAAAAGCACGTTCACACAACTATGTCGTGTTGAACCCCATCAAGGAACCCAAAGCTGATTTAGATATTTCTGTATATTCTGCTTTTATGTTCATTCAGAAGGAAATTAAAGATTTTTCTATGGTTGCCGTAACGGCTGATATATCTCACAATGACATCACGTGACTGCTGACATATCTCACAACGAGCTTATAACATAACACCGACTGATTGTTTATGAAAATACTGTCTTCTCACGAAATTTTAGTTTAAGCCACTAGCTTACATGATTATTGCAGTTGTAAAATATTGCATTTGTTATATTTTTTTAAACAGATGAAATAAAAGATATATTTTTGTGGCAAGTGGGCCGCGACCCATAGGTTGGGAACTGCTGATTAGACGATTAAATGTTTAAATAATCTCAATTCCTGCACCCTTAGGCAAATCATGTTTAATGCTCGATCCCGCTTAATACGCAACTTTTGTCTAGTCTTTTAAAACGCGTCGTAACCGAGTTAGATTTTTTTTTTATTCAGTTTTCTATAAACAGTTTTTTTTATCCTTTTAACTGATATAATCTAACGTCTGTGTTTGTTTGTTAATTTTATAAGTTATTAGCTGCATTTAGTAAGAACTTTTTTCATTAATAAAGTTAAAATAGTTATATCTAATCCAATTTGATTCTTGGACGAATGACTGATTTCTTTTATTTTCGTGAGATATTTAAAAGAAATTAAACCCTAGGTCTTTATTGTCATAAAAATAAAGCATATCAATTAAAGGAATTCGAATTGAAAATATATAGAGTTAAATAATAGTTATAAAAGCAATCAATTACTGTTATTTTACAAAAATTAAATTCTTCACAGCAACTAAACCAAGATACAATATAACTTTAAAACAAGCTGAGAATCGATTGCTATTAAACGTTTCCCCGTTCCGTCGTACCAGCGGATTATGGTCGCGATAAAACAAAGCCAAACAAGCAATAGGCGAGCCGAACTATTTTCTTTCCCCTAAAGAATTCCTTAGTAGAAGGGCGAATTCAAAGGAATCCGGTAGCAAATAGGCGGCAGAAAAACGATGTAAAACACACTTGTTTTTCTTCTACTAAGTTCACGCCGGATATTTAAGATATCTCAGAGCCAAATTTTGGATATGGTTCCCGGGAATCAGAGTGCCTGTTTACATCGCGAAATTCATCTAAGATAACTCATTGAAAATTACTGTAGTAATATAGTCGTGAAAAAAATTGAGGATATATATACAGTCGAACCTCTATTTAACGAAGTCGCTAAATCCTGGAAAAAAGTTCGTTATATGAAAAATTCGTTAAATGGAGATTCACCTTTTAAAATACTTTAAACTACATAAAACAGACTTTAAATTCATAAACACTAAATATTTTTACTAAAAGTAATTAATCATATTTTTTAAATAAATTATATCGATTTGTTTTATTTATTTTACCCACCAATATCCATCCTCAATTCATTTTTTTTGTGACTTAAATCTTTGAAATCTGCAAGGAAAACAAAACATTGTCCGGGAATACACTGTATTTTCTGTTTAAAGTAAATAGCTTTACATTAAAATTAACGAATTTTAATGACCTTATTGAATTTATTATTATTATAACAAATAATTTTAACCATACATTAACATATGCGTCCTTAAATTTAGTTTATGAAAAACTCTGTTAATTTTGTCTGAGTTTTTTCTTTTAAAATGGACTTTCTCTCATAATACGTCTCACATCTTTGCAATGCACCAAAAACCCCTTCATGCATATTTTCTTCTAACTATAATCCGCGTCGGATTGTTTCAAATGATTTTAGCATTTAATCATACGAAGTTCCTGCATCATGATCATTTCCATCATCATCATACTCGTCTTCATAGCAATTCATTGCTGTATTGTTTTTATTTTTCACACTTTCGAAAATATCCTATTCGGATAGTGTTTCCGACGTCTCAATTTCAGAATTAAGCGAAATACAATCATCAATCAGCACATCATGGTTAATTTCTTCTTTTTTTCTCATTTGTATCCACATTTTTTTAAGTTGGTCTAAGGGATTATCGTCTTCGTCCTCCGTACTTACCGAATTCTCACTGCTGACAAAGAAGGTGCCTGGTAAAACCAATTCAAGGCCATTAAACATCATAAAATGTGTTTAAAGAAAGAATAAGTTTGAAATGTCCAGAAATATTTTGAGAAATGGTGAGAAAAAAAAATTAGATCACAAGAAAAAATTCGCTAAATAGAGAATCCACTTCGCTATTTGGAGGTTATTTTACGAAGAAATTCGCAAAATGTTCTTGGTTCCAAGAAAAAGTGCGCAAAATAGAGAAATTCGCAAAATAGAGGTTCGTTAAATAGAGGTCCGACTGTATATCTAATCCAATCTGATTCTTGAACGAATGACTGATTTCTTTTCTTTTCGTGAGATATTTCAAAGAAATTAGACCCTAGGTCTTTATAGTCATAAAAATAAAGCATATCAATTAAAGGAATACGAATTGAAAATATAGAGTTATAAAAGACATATTAGTTATAAAAGACATATACATTATAAAAGACATATTAGTTATAAAAGAAATCAATTACTGTTATTTTACAAAAATCAAATTCTTCACAGCAAATAAAACAAGATACTATATAACTTAAAAAACAAGCTGTGAATCGATTGCTATTAAACGTTTCCCCGCTCTGTCGTGCCAGCGGATTATGGTCGCGATAAAACATAAAGGTACACGTTAAAATAAATAAGAAAATATCGAGTAAAGAAATACCAAACAAGCAATAGGCGCGCCGAACTATTTTCTTTCCCCTAAAGAATTCCTTAGTAGAAGGGCGAATTCAAAGGAATCCGGTAGCAAATAGGCGGCAGAAAAACGATGTAAAACACACTTGTTTTTCTTCTACTAAGTTCACGCCGGATATTTAAGATATCTCAGAGCCATATTTTGGATATGGTTCAAGGGAATCAGAGTGCCTGTTTACATCGCGAAATTCATCTAAGATAACTCATTGAAAATTACTGTAGTAATATAGTCGTGAAAAAAATTGAGGATATATATATTATAGCAGAATTTATGCTCTAGGTCTAGAGAATATACACAATAGCTTTATCTGCGTAATAGAAGGGATACGGAGCTTCTTTAAAAGATCTAGAGATTATACGACATATACCAGCCCTCCACTACATTCCCTGTCTGAGATCTGAACAAATGGGAAGTGTACACATGCACCCAAGTTAAAATGAGCAGGCGCTGAAATGAGACTCAACAGCCAAACAGTTAAAGCGAAGCTCCACAGCCAATCAGAGTGAGTGGTAGCAGCGGTATCTTGCGCCATAGATTGTTTCTACTCACTAAAGTGAGTTTCTAGAATTCAGTCTGTGAGTTGGGTGTCTGAGATATTCTAAATATCTGCGGTGAATATAGTACTATTACAGTTACTACATAATATCAATCAGCCTTTACTGGACTAACCTGTAAAATATCTTCAATAAATAACAGTTAATCTTCATTAAGACGCCACGCTAGTCACTCAGAAAGACCCGGATGGTAATGTTAATCCTATGGGGAAGTTATTTTCCAATATCTTGTTTGGATTTTAATATTTTTACATGATTTTTTTGCATACGATAGCTGAGGACGATCTACACCCGGGCTAGTTTTTACTTTTTTGTATTTGGTTATAGATTTTTTATATTAGGATAGTTTCATTTTCAGAACCGGTTCCGAAAGGGAAAGTAATTTCGAAAAAGTAAAAACTAGCCCGGTTGTAGATCGTCCTCAGCTATCCTATGCAAAAAAATCATTCAAAAAAATTAAAATCCATTCGAGAAATTTGAAAATAACGCCTCCATAGACTTAGCATTAGCGTTTTCCTTTTTTCCCGTGACTGAAGTGGGACGCTTAAGAATCAAAACTCAGGTAAGATATAATTGAAATTCTATTGCTTTCAAATATTCAAAAGTGCTTTATTTTATAGCATTATTATATAGCAGCGTTCCGTGTTATGACACTTGATATCTCTAAGACCTTCACAGTTTCAGTCTTGAAACTAACTTAACGTACGTACTTACATAATTTACGCCCCATCATACAGGGTGGTCAAAATTAAACTGACGGTACTTAGAGGATCATAACTCCGATTCTACTAAACGCATCCGAATGAACCTTCAGATATTATGTTATGTAGATCATGCGGCCGAGGTTTTCGTAAAAAAAGTTTCAAATTTCACCACCAGGTAGCATTTTAACAATATAAAATGAACGATAACAATTCAAAAATCAAAGAATAACGGAATATTTTATTTATTTACACACCTGTGTGCTCTATGTGCATACCTTGTCGGTCAACAATATGCTGAAAGCGTACCACCGCGTTATCAACGGCCACACGCAACATATCAGTAGGGATAAGGGAGACATAGCGTACGATGCTAGCTTTCAAGTCCGCTAAATTAGTTACACGTCCTTGATAAACATGATCTTTGAGAAAACCCCACAGCCAGAAGTCACAAATTTTCAGATCTGGTGACCTTGCTGGCCAGGAAACCGGGAAAGAACGCGAGATGACACGTTTATCAGAGAAATTGGCTTGAATCACATTCTTTATATATATATTGCCGTGTGAGCAGTTGCTCCATCTTGCATAAATAATGTGGTAGTCAAACAGCCTCTTTGCCTTGACGCCGGGACAACATGATTCTCCAAGAGTCTGCTGTTTCGGTCACCTGTTACTGTACGCCTAACAAACCCGTTCATTGTGACTTCCTCGAAAAAATACGGGCTCAAAATAAAATTCGCCGTGAATCCACACCAAACCGTGACGTATGGGGAATGTAGCAGCTGTTGTTGCACGACATGAGGATTGGTGGAACCCCATATGCGGCAGTTCTGTGTGTTCACAGCAAAATGAGTCTCGTCTGTCCATAAAATATGCGATAGCCAGTACTCATCCACTTGCATGAAAACGCAACTCAAAATCAAGACGCGCAGAGTGATCTTGCGGTTTCAACCGTTGCACGATATGCATCTTGTAAGGGTAGAGCTTCAGAATTTTGCCGTAAAATCATGCGCACGGTTGCCCACGGAATGTCAAATGCTCGTGCTATTGAGCGGCCACTTACAGTAGCATTTGAAGAATTTGCGGATGCTGCAGCTGTTGCAATTGCAACTTCCTCCACAATCGCCGGCTCAGTTGCACGGCGTCCTCATCCCGGTGCAACATCCAGAGAACCAGTTTTTTCAAACTTACGAATCGTGCATTTAACTGCATTTAAGGGCATGGGTCCTCTCATTAAGTTTTTCATCCGTCGATAAGCACGAAGGGCTGCCGAAGCATTTCTTTCATTCTGATAAAAAAAAAAGTTTTACGATCAAGGCGCGTTCCTTCTTGTTCAGCGGCATGTTCACTGCGGACGAATGAATTCTTTGAACCATAAGTACCGCTTTTATAGCGAAATTGCACTAGCTACTTATTTGCATATGGTGTTAGCAGTACAGAGCCATCTGATGGCGAAATTTCCAAGAAAAAAGATTTACGAAAACCTCGGCCACATGATCTCCATAACATAATATCTGAAGTTTCATTCGGATCCGTCAGTAGAACCGGAGCCATGAGCCTCTGAGTACCGTCAGTTTAATTTTAACCACCCTGTATTTTTTGCACTTCCTACTTTAAGTGGATCCGGGACACAAAAATCTTCAAATTTTGCAAAAACATTTTATTCCATAAAAAAATTCTCTGTTTTTTCCTGCTTAAAATGATATTTAAATCATGTTTCTATCTGAATTATAACAAAAAATGTTAATTTTTTCGTTTTGGTTTGTTATTAAAATCTAGCTTTCAAACAATGGCTGTCATGGAAAGGACTTCTGGTAAAAATGCGTTTTTCTTCATGATGGGTTTTTTCACCATTTCTCATATTTAAATTCTTATAACTCGAGAACCGTTGAAGATACAGGGTTCAAACTTGGAACATATCTTTTTCAATTGTTTTACTTTAATTTTGATTCAGCATATTTGAAAAAAATATTTACTTTTGAAAATATGATTTTTTTTTTTTAAAGTTGCACCACTTTTTTTGAAATTTTTTCGTTAAATATTTTTAATTTTTTTATAAATTAATATTTTTTAAAATGTTGAATCAAAATTAAAACTGATATATTTCTGTTTATTTAAATGAAAAAAAATGAAATTCTATAAATAATATTTCGAGTTATAACGATTTTAAATTACCCCACTTTTTAAATAAATTTTAAATTAATTTTTTTTTTTTAATTCTGAGATGTTTTACCATGTGATTTTGTTTACAAATGATAAGGTTAATCATCACAAAAAAAATGAGAATTTTAACTTAATAAATAAAAATTATTTTAAAATGTGTACCGGACCCCCTTAAAGAAAATTTTGGTACAAAACAAAGATTTGCGTCAATTTCGCATGTAGAATAGGAGAATTTATATTAATGAAATGATTATTTTACTGCATATGTCCCAATATTTTTTACCCATTACAATATTTCAGTTGGGATCTTAGAAACAAATTCCTTATATTTTTCTACCGCAACTATTCCTTAAGCGGGGAAGTCCCTTTAGAAATTTTAAAAAATCCATTTTTTTTCCTTTTCATATTTCGAAAATATAATATATCGAGAATATATTGGCAAGAGGAAAAAATCTAAATATTCAATATTAACAGAGTTATACGACTTTTAGTCGAGCGCGCCAGAGACCGCATGTTGTGAAAACGAAGTTTAAAGATCTTCCTCAAGAACATCTCTATCAATCTACCAAGATTTATCTAGAGATGACTTGCCCCAAAGATTCTCGGGTGGCCATACCCAGAACGCAAACGAAAGTTTTAACGCAACAGTTTGGCTATCTCCAAAACACCTGCATTCTGGACTATAAATTGTTGAAATTTCAGCATACATCGCTGCTTTTAATGAAGGAAGCACTTCCGTTCTTAGCAGGGCCCGATTATCATAGGGGCACATGGGGCATGTGCCCCAGACTAACATTTTTAGGGGGCCTTAAAATGCATTTTATCCACTTTCTAAAGATAAAAATTAATGCAAATTTCCATAGAAAAAAAAATTCCCCATTAATATAAAGTAAACTATCTCAGTGCTGATAATAAAGTGAATGTAACCTTCACAATTCCGAGAAGAACCAATATTACATCAAACATATTTCATTAAACCCTTTAGGTGTAGAGTTTTACTTACTCTTATAGAATATAATGCAGAACATTTTACCGTCCTATACATTTTAAATGCATTTTTAAACATGTCTATAATATATATATATATATTTCGTTAATCTATGGTTTAAATTTTCAACTGCACTATTTGTTATTTATAATACAATTTTCTTGACCAACGGGCCTCAAAATGACTTGTGTGCCCCGGGCACCACATAGAGTTGATCAGGCCCTGGTTCTTAGAGTTATGGATAATTTAAATATTGTTGTTGGCACATATGCCAAAGTTTTTTTCCGAAAACGCCGATGAGGCGCAAGTAACGAGACAGAACCGGAGGATTCTTTTTCAGGCAAAAGCAGCTTGTACAGCCCGAAAACAGCAGCAACTCGAAGAAAACCAGCTTTTCGAGGAATCCGAAAGTCTATTATATGCACCTGAGATCGCTGATTGATCGCTAAGTTACTAAAACCAGTAATTTTATCGTACTGAAACTTTAAACGCGATTATCTCGAAACTATGTTTTCAAGAACTGCTCGTGCTGTAACTCAAAAAGTTATCGGTTGATTTGGCTGATTTTTGGTCAGGCTTTTTTTTATATCATTACCGGAAGGATGTACCTAAAGTTTAAAAGATTTAGTGTAAATAAACAATTTTTTTTTTTTTTGGGATGAAAAATGTCGAAAAAAATAGTATACAATCCGAACATTTTATTAAAAACCGTACTTAAGTTTTTACTTCATACTTTTTTTACAATTTTATAGGTTTATCTTTCCCGTGCATATGTTAGAAAAAGTAAAATAATTTTATGCATTTTTTCAGATCAATTGAACAAAAAGTGACGAGTGCAGCACTTTTGGGCCTCGCGCCTGAGACGCCCGAAGAAGAAAAATTTTCCTAAGCCGCCATTTTGTAAAAAACCTAGAAAACAGGAATTTTGCTTTTTCAGAATTTAGTGTCGCCCCCGATGAAAAAAAATACATGTATATATAAATAGTACAAAACATATTTCAATTTTAAGACTTAAAGCACACACTTTTATTTTATGTAAAATGACGTCATTCGCATCCGCTTAAGAATTACACATTTACGATTCACTCTTAAACATCTACAGTAAAGCATGCATAGGATGTCACTATCTCAAAATAATACACAAATGCAGCAAAAAGATGCCGTCATCAAAGAAACTGGACAAAAAAGAGGCTATTTAATGATTCATAGGTATTCATTTGTTTGTAACATTAATATAGACCAGGCACGGCGAACCTTTTTACGTACGCGTGCCAAAAATCTACAAATAATATCTATTAACAATGTAACGTGCCAAACTTTTCCATTTAAAAAAAAAAAAAAAAAAAAAATTGCAGCACACGATGTTCATACAAAACATTGGTTATAAAATCAGTTGCTTTCACGCAGTAATCTATATATATAAAAGAAAGTCTGAATTTCGTATTAATCAACGCACAGCCAAAACTATTGAACCTAACATTTTGAAAATCGGGGTAAAAATAGTTCTTATGGCATTGAGTGCCGCTAAGAAAGGATTTTCCAAACTTCCACCCCTAAGGGGGGGGGGGGGGGGGGGAAAGAGAACGAACTTTTAAAAAATTCCTTAAAAATCTGATTTTATAGTTATTTTTCAACTGATAACATATTTTGGTGTAATTTTTTTTATGCTGAATTGAATGGTACTAACTAAATTCTTTTAAGCCTAATAGTTCGAGAGATATTTCATATTTTTCTAATTTGGCACTATCTCTGGCGCCAAAACCTGAATTTTTCAACTGATAATTTCTAAAAACTCATTCTTTTCATTCTGTTACTATAGCAAGGGAAAAATTCAAATTGAATAATTTTTTAACCAATCCTTTTGGTTAAATAAAAACAACTTCGTCAATTAGAAAAAAAAAAATTCAAACGCCTCAAAAACTAAAACTAAATAATAATAAAAAAAAAAACTGTGGTACTTTTTCGTTCTAATTTTCGTCGCGATACCATGCCAAAATGTATGGTATCGCACCATTTATTTCAACCCTAATCTAGCAAACGATTTTTATTGCAAACCGTGCCACACATTAACGTTTGCTAATTACTGAACGTGAATATTTTTATGCAGGAATTTTTAATGATGGAATTTATTTTATTCCATCATAATCTCGCAAAAAACTTTTTAATTTATTATTTTTTGAATAGAAAATATTTATTACTGATACTGATATAGATTTTACCATTTCACAGTTAGCTGATGATGAGGAAGCTAGAATAAAATTATATCAGAAGTTAGGAATTATACATATAAAAATGTTTTGTTCAAAAAACCATGAATGTCTTCATTGAAAGAATGAAATGTTTACTGCAATGTGAGACTTACGTATTACGTACGCCATGCTTCAGTAGTAAAAGACTGCAGTTTAAATTGACTATATTTTATTACTTGCAAAATATTTATTTATTCTTATATTTTAAGTATTTATTTTGGTACCCGTCGACCAATTTCGCCAAATTATATAAATCGCCAAACCACTCGCCAAACTATACAAATTGACATAATTTTTATTTTAAATAACGAAAAAACAAATAAATTAGTATAACATTAATAAAAATACATTTAAAACGTCGAAATAAAAATCACCTGATGACGTAAATACGTGTAACTTGCTTAAAGTCAAGCGAATGTGACATTTATGATCAACCATTAATGGCATTTAATCTTATAGTTTGGCAATAGATTTTTGGTCGACGGGATAACCAAGTAGTACCATTATTTTTATTGATTTAAAAAAATGGTAGGTCAAAGTCTGTAATTTTCAAAAGTTATATTTTTTGAATGCTCATTTTTTTATCAACATTTTTTTTTTCATATGTATCATTTCATTTTTGCGCCAACTATTACGCTTGGTGACAATGGTGTTGGCATAACAGGAAAATACCAAAACAGATACTGATTTTATTTCAAATGTAAAGAAAAAAGGTTTAATGAGCAATAAATATTGTAAATATGTCTATAACTCAGATTCTACTGAACAGAATTTTGTAGAACTTACACTGTTAAATAGTAAATTTGGTTTATAAATGGTTTAATGTAAAAGCCATCATTCTAAGTTGCTACGGGAGTTCTAAAATTAGGTGAACTCGATTATGAAAGATTTCAAGTCAACTAATTAAATGCACAGTAAGTTAGATAATATTTCAGGGATTTTTTTCAATATTTATCATATCATTCTGTGTTGTTTAGTTACGGAGCTATGCGGAAAAAGTTCTCAGTGGTACAGTAAAGAAAATTGAAAGATATACGCTACAGAGATAAGGTATACTAGAGAGTACATATGCTATAGTTATGGAAGTTGAGCTGAGTTCCTTAAAAAATTCAGAAATGATGCAGTATATACCTACCCCTACCTCCCAGAAAGTTCTATAATCAGGTTAACGCGATTATGAAAGTTATATTTAACTATCTCAATATATATATAATGCAAAGAGAAATTTCATTCCGGCCGCTTATATCTTGAGTTCTGCTGAATAGATTTTGACGGCACTTACATTGTTAGTTAGATAATTTTTCAAAAAAGATGTTAGTATAAACATAACGTTCTACGTTGCTTAGTTAAATAATAATGGGGAAAGTTCTAAATCAGATGAACCCAATTTTGAAAGATTTACTTTTTTTAAAGGTTCCACTGAATGAATTTTTATGGGATTTAAACTGTTAATTAGATCATTTTTAGGGAAGGTTTCGGTATATTTTCCAGTTTAAAAGATTCTGCTAAGTGGATTTCAATGCAACTTGATCGGTTAGTCAATTTTTCAGTGTATGTTTTAGTATAAAGCACATATCATTCGCTGTTGCTTGGTTGTTAGGTTGCTTGATTGTAGAATCATAGACGAAAGTTCTAGAATCAGGCGAACCCTATTATTATGAACGATCAGACTTTTGAATAAGTCCAATTAACAGATTCTGATGAGACTTGCATTGATAATTTTTCATGAACGCTTTTAGTATATTACATATCGTTCTATTGTTCTTTACCGAATTCTACACTAACAGATCAACTAAAGAAATTGGTCCTTAACAGTCTAAATTTTGTACGACTCAATAAAAGATATAATAGCGTAATGGCATTCATATTGCTTTCAGCAATTCGGTTCGATACACCAGGTAAATGTCCATATTGCTTTAAAACGCATGATCAAATTCACAGATATATTTTGTTTCATTCAAGATTTCTTTAGAAAAACCGACCAGCGTAGCGGGCGAAGGCGGCTAGTAATGTATATTTTAAAATATTATAAATCAAAATGAGATTTCTCTGTATATTGGAATCAGCCATTAAATTAATGAATTTTCAATTCCTAAATATGATTATTTTGGTACGTATTATAATAACGGGGAAAAATACGAATTTTCATTTTAGTAATTTTTGACTTAGTGTTATAGTATGACTTACTATAGTATTGACTTGGTATGCAATATCTCGATCATAATTATTCAAGTTGCATTAAACAATATATTAATAATGTATTGAGGAGATTAACGCTGTTGAACGTTCATTGGAGAATGCTTTATGCATGGTTCATATTTTGTTATTTTTATACGTAGCTAAATTGGATTCATTTGAAATTTTATTGCAGTGACTGGTTAACGAAATCGCGTTTAAAGATACAGCTATAGCTTTTAAATTCGTATAAAAATGCAAATACATGCAGATAGTATCACAAGAAAATTCTTTTAATTCATGCAAAAATGATTGCAAAATTTGTGACAGTCTATCCGTATGGAACAAACTTTTATTAATAAAACGGAAGTAAAAAGCTATAAAAACAAACTATACAACAAAAATGAATTTATCTTTATAATAATTATATCAAATTTAATTTTTCGTGTGCTAGAGAAATTGTCTTACGTGCCAACTCTGGCACGCGTGTCCTAGGTTCGCCAATCCTGATATAGACGATTTCAGTCGTGACGTCAGTCATGACGTTTTCGTTGGAAACTGACTCCAAACAAACGATTGCTATGTTGTATTTTCTATTTTGTTTGTGTGTTGCAGCTATATCTTATATCTATATCTCACATTTAAGTGTTTTAATACTTGATATGTACTGGTAACGATTCATATTTAAAAAGAAATGACGCATAGCAATCGTTTGTTTGGAGTTAGTTTCCAACCAAAACGTCATGACTGACGTCACACTAAAAGGGTCTACAGATACTTAAAATTAAATATAGTTTATAATAGCTCCATGTTTTATTATTCGTAGAAATTATTCGTTTATATATTTTTCAAAATAGCACGTATTTTAATTACATTTTCTTTCGGTTGTTATGAGAAAATGGCAACAAAAAGATATAATTGCTATTTTTCAACTATTTTCCCTTTACTTTCTATATAAATGGAGTACTTGAGTTGTCAAAATTAAACAAATTGTGCTAAAAACTAAAAAAAAAAAATAATAATAATAATATTTCAAAAATAAATGGAGATACAGTTTTGAAACAAATTGCATTTAAAAGTACTTTTTTTTTTCCCAATACGACGGTATAAACATTGAAAATGTGCGATGCTTAGAAATTAAAAAAATTGCTATAGAGTATTTAATTGTACAATAATACATCTGCTTTGTTTATTGCTAGCGTCTGTAAGGTAACGTTATTTTTTGGAGACAAAATAAGCAGGGAGAAAGAAATAGCATACCGTTCCGGGGGCTTAAAAAAAAAAAAAATGTACTTTACAAAGATGTAATAAAGTTATGCTACAGTTTCAAAATGATCCGATTATTTTATCACTTTTAAAAAAATAATGAAAAATGACTAATTTTGAGGCGTCTAAAGGGACTCCCCCCCCCCCCCCCTTAACAGTTGCACTGTGTGCAGATGGTATTGTCACTTTAATGCAGTTTCTTCAGTCCTATGATACTTTTTCGCTGATTTGTTTACATTCCAATGTTCAGAAAAATATACACAGGGAAGCGGCTTCACAAACCATCACCTTATCGAGCTGAAGTCTGGAACAGGATTCATACTCTATTTGAATAACAAAATTCCCTGACTTTTACAGGTTTGCCAGACCATACTTGGTACAATTTCCTGACTACAATTCACGACATTTTTAGAAATACCAATTACAATTCTAGATCTTAAACTTACCTCTG
Source organism: Maratus speciosus (assembly GCA_963932465.1). Lineage (NCBI taxonomy): Eukaryota > Metazoa > Arthropoda > Arachnida > Araneae > Salticidae > Maratus > Maratus speciosus. Next base: position 186,867,832 of record OZ010798.1, on the reverse strand, counting down.
GGAATGAAAATAACCAATAAAACTGAAACTAAAAATCTATATCATTTGATATTTAAAATTTATTTTTAAAAAAATTACAACTCAGATGGATTCAGAGTAACTTTTTATTTATATACCTGAATTATATTTATGATTGTATTATATGATTGTATTAATCATTCAAATTATTTTAGGCAGTTCTGCTATCATGTCATTTATTTGTGAGTAAGTTTCAATATTTTGTCTTTTAACGTTTTAATTTCAAGTACAGCTTTTCATTTTTCTGTTCCTTTTTTGTCTGCTTCATTATTTTCTTTCTTTTTTCATTTTCTTATTTAAATCTGTATGATATCTAATCCTAGCCACCTTAAGATGGCTCAATATTTATTTCGCAGGTACCGCCTATTTGGCGACAAATTTGTATAGCTAAAACATCTTTATGTTAAAAATGCGAATTTAGTGAAAACTCTATTTGCAAGTGAAAAATCTGAACTTTTTGGGGGATGGACCTGGGAACTCGGGAAAATCTTCACAAATGATAGCGCATAAAGGAAAAAAAACCCTGACTTTTCCAGGTTTTAGAAAAAAAATTGCAATTTTTCCTGACTTTTCCATGACTTTTTGACAGCTTGTCATTTTCCTTGACAATTCCCTGTTTTCCAGTTGCGTAGGAACCCTGTGAAATTCCAGGATTAGTTAAAGCTCGATTCGCATATAAAAATGCAATTTGATCTGCGAAGTCATTAGGGTTGCCAGATTTATGTCACAAAAAACAAGATTTTAATTAACACTAGTGTTTTTTTTTTTTGTTTGTTTGTTTGTTTTGTTTTAGCCCCCGGTATGCTATTTCTTTCTCCCAACTATTAAATTGTCGTCTCCAAAAAATAACGTTCCGTTGTATAACCCAGCCGTAAAACAAAGCAGATGTATCATTGTACTGTTAAATACTCTACTGCAATTTTTTAATTTTTTAAACTTCTAAGCATCGCACATTTTGAATTTTTATACCGTCGTATAGGGAAAAAAGTAGTTTTAAATGCAATTTGTTAGAAAACTGCATCTCAATTTATTTTTTAAATATTAATTTTTTTGTAGTTTTTAGCGCCATTTGTTTAATTTTGGGAACTCATGTACTCCATTTCTGTAGAGAGCAAAGGAAAAATAGTCGGAAAATAGTAATTAGCATATCTTTTTGTTGCCATTTTCCCATAACAACTTTTTTTTTAAATGTAATTAAAATATGTGCTATTTTGAAAAAATACAAATGAATGATTTCTGATAAAACATAGAGCTATTATAAAACAAATTCAATTTTAAGTATCTATATTAATATTACAAACAAATGAAGACATATGAATCATTAGATAGCCGATTTTTTTTTGTCGAGTTTCTTGAATGAAGATTATCCATGCGACTCTTTTTTTTTTTTTTTTTTTTGTATTTGTGTATTATTCAGCGATAGTGACGTCCTATGCATACTTTACTGTAGACGTTGTTTAAGACTGGATCGTAAATGTGGAATCCTTCAGCGGATGCGGATGACGTCATTTTATATAAAATAAAAGCGTGTGTCTTAAAACTGAACTATATATATTTATATACATGCATTTTTTTTCATCGGGGGCGACACTAAATTCTGAAAAAGCAGAATTCCTGCTTACTAGTTGTTTTACTTTTTCCCCACGACTGTACATGAAATTCGGCAATGCCGCAATCACTATAACGCACGTATGAGCGCTTCACGCCTACGAAAATCAAACAAAAACATCACTGCACGCAGCAACATAAGACTTTGAAAAAGGCATGAAATTCAGAAATGCCGCAATCATTATAACTAAGGATCGAAAGAAATTTCTTTAAGTAGTTAAAACATGCATAAATATACATAATTCTTAATTAATTATACGCTTTCATTAAATACACCGGGTGAGCCAAAGGTTAGTTAAAACTTTAAAAACTCTTAAAAAAGGAAGAAATTATGATAAAGGAAGACAGCAAGAAAGTTCTCAGAAGGTAGTCTGATTTTTTTAGCAGCGAAAAAAAATTTTGTTAAAAAACCACATGTAGAGGGCGCTGATGACCCGAAACACAATGAACAGGACAACAATATGTCCATTCATTTGTTCTTCCAATAACAAATGTTCAACATGACTTCCATGGACATTCTACGACACAACTGTTGACCTGTTCATTGTGTTTCAGGTCGTCCAGCGTCCTCTACATGTGATTTTTTAACTCAATTTTTTGTTGTTGTTGTTTTGTTTTTTTTCTGCTAAAAAAAATCCGGCCAACTTGTGAGGCCTTTCTTGCAAACCGCATTCCTTTATCACAATTTCTTCCTTTTTTATGAGTTTTTAAAATTTTAACGAACTTTTCGCTCACCCGATACATAATCACACTGTACAACAGTGGTTTTGTCCTAGAACTAAAATTAGTTGATTCTAGATCAGTTTTTGACACTGATTCCGAATAAGCTTTCCGTTTATCTCTAGGTGGTCCAGGTTTTGAGAAATTCGCATATTTAAATTTATGCAAATTTAAGCTTTTTTGTGCTATTTTATGCAAATTTTAGATACAATATAAGTCACATCTAATTACGTTTTCTAGATAATGACCACTTGACTATTTGCTTCAGATAAATGTCACGATTTGCATATTCTTAACATTTATTTATCAGTTATTACGCCTAATTTGCATATTTTTCAATGGTGTGATGTTTACATCACTATCAACTTTAAAATAGTTGCCACAGAATTGACGTAATGTTTTTCTAGACTAGATTTTTATGCTGATTTCAAATCTGTAGTCTGTTTTCTTATGCCACGTCTAGTTTTTGAGTAAGATGAATTTCTACTTTTGCACGGCATTAACACAGGTTTGATATAAGATACTTTTTAGGGGTGTGTAATTCATTGGCAAGAAGGTGAACACGGTCAGATTCATATCAGAGACATAAACAAAAATTTATATAATCGAAAAAAAAATAATAAGTAGTAGAATCTATCCTAACTAGTTGAAGTTTATCATACAAAGTATCATAAAAAACTATTTCTGGCTTTTTTGACCAAAAAATAAAATATCACTTTTTTCAAAAACTAGACGTGATAGAAGAAAACAGATACAAGATTTGAAATCAGCTCAAAAAACTGGTTTAGAAACATATTGGCGTACTCGTGCGGCAGAAATATTTGAACGTCAAGAAACATTATTAGAAAAACATGAAAAATATGTAAATTAGGTACACTATTTCACAGTCACGTCAGTATAATCTCAGAAACAACGTTTTTGTGAAGTAAATTAGTTAGTAATCAAAACATAAAACAAAAAACCCTGTATGATATTGCTTTATACCTTAAATTTGCAAATAATTGTATAAAATTTACTAAATTTGCATAAATTGAAATATGCAAATATCTCTCAAACTTGACGTGCTGGAGTAAATCTAAAACTAGATTCGGAATCAGCACAAAAAACCGCATAAAAACAACTAATTTCTGTTTTAGGACAGAGCAATAGTTCAAATTTGTTGATTAGTGTTATTAATCAATTATACGTGTGGCCCAAGTTGGCTCTCTGTGCCTCTGACCAAAACTGTTTTTTTTCATATAAAATGAAATGTAATTAATTCATCACCGACACTGATTAATTTTCTAATTATACGAATTCCACCTCATTAAAAAATGTTTTCGGTATACATAATTTGATTTATCTTTTATAATGATTATATGTTATACCAGAACTTTCTCAAAAAGTATTCGAAACACTTTTACGGTTTCAAACTAAAAATTTTCTATTACTGTTAAGTCTGCAACTTTTAATGAGCGCGTGAAAAGCATCTTCAAAGATATGCATTGCTTGCTTTATAATTTGCACTCGCATCTTGAGTCAGTCATGAATGATAATTATAAATAATGACGTTCATAGCAAAAAATAAAGAGTGTCTCATTTCAGCCGATACAATGGACTTTACCCACGAATGGCAACGGCCACGCCTCTGCGGGGGAAAACCTTCCGAAAAAGACTGTTTATTGGGCAAAGGAGGAGCAGTGTTAAAATGTTCTTCACGCCTATTGGTATTTTTCTTCTGTTTACCCACGGCTGACGCCACACGGGTAAGTCCATTCAAATCAGTGAGTAATGTTGAAAATTTCCAAAAGAAACGAGATTTTTGGAATACAGATAGTTTCAGACCAGCCGAATTTTCAATAGCATTTTCACGGAAAACGAATTTTCGGCGAAACTGTGATTTTGGGCCGAAAACGAATTTTCGGTCGACCTCTAATTATAACGGGCATATGAGTGCTTTGCGTTCACCTTGTAAAAAATCACTGGATGCAGCAATTTCGGTGCGTACGAATCTCAAAATATACTAGCAGCAGGAGATTGCATATTACATCATTGCCTCTACAGGGTGATTCTAAATTCATGGTACAAACTTTAAGGGTTGTTACAGGACACTGTAACAATCATTTATTATATAGGAATGTATGGACGCAAGTGCCGCGTTGAGGTACAGACACCAAGGGGACAATTTGACCCTTTTTTATTGCAAAATTTCTCATTCATACCAGAAAATTACGATCGAATTCTTTTCTTTATTTAAGACAGACATTTCATGATTACATAAATAAAAAATCTTCTTTGAAAATTTCCGGTATGTAATCGAAATTTTTGAATAATAATAATAAATAAATAAAAACGCAAATCTGGTCAAACGCAGGAAATAAGAGTTTTCTTTAATTCAAAAATTTCGATTTCATACCGGAAATTTTCAAAGAAGAATTTTTTTTATATAATCATGAAATGTCTGTCTTAAATAAACAACAAAAAAAGAATAGTATAGAAATTTTCTGGTATGAATGGGAAATTTTGAAATAAAAAAGGACCAAATTGGCCCCTTGGTGTTTGTACCTTAACGCGTCACTTGCGCCCATACATTCCTATACAATAAAAGATTTTTACAGTGTCCTGTACCAGCCCTTAAAGTTTGTACCATGAATTTAGAATCACCCTGTATAATGTTCATCGCAAAAAGCATAGCATACACTGTTAAAAATTTGCAGCATTCTGGCAGGTCATTTGACCGTTTTTTCCGAAAACGGTTACACAACCGTAATTTAACACTATTCTGACCATATTATTGGCCATTTTATGGTCAGAATATAGTTAAATTATGGTTATGAAACCGTTTTTTCAAAAAACGGTCGAATGACCTGCCAGAATGCTGCAAAAGTTTTAACAGTGTAGATCTGTTGAATTATCGAATCCAAAACTGAATGAGCACAGTTTTCCCTAATAAGCACCTTACACATCAAATCACACACGAAAGATGTTTTGCATACATCGCATATAAAGGGGATTATCGCCTGTGTGGATGAGAAGATGATTTTGTAAGTGTTGTTTCAGTTTAAGGTGTATGTCTTAATCTGCGTGTCTTTAAAACGTCAATTTTGATCAATTTTTAATTCTCTGTTTTTCAAATTAATATAAAATTTCGATATAAAACTTTCGATTTTCGCGCTTTTTAAACACTTATGTCTCTTAATAAACTTTTAAAAAACTAAGTTAAATGTTATTTTTGTAAAATGTTGTAGAAAATTTGTGATAACTCAATAAATAAAAATTCAATGACCACAAAATTTTTAAGTTATGTTTTAAATCTATGTTCAAAGGAAGTAGACTAATCTTAATCTGATTTATTTAAAAGTTTATGAGTTATACAGTTTTAATTTATAAACTACAGTAGGACCTCTTTTATCCGAAACTCTCAGTTAACCGAAATCCATTTTAACAGCATATCCATTATCACATTCCTTGTGTCCAAAATCCATTTTGAAAGCTTTTTTTTTAACTGTCATATTCCTCGTGTGCGAGCGGTATTTTCCGAACCAAGAGTACATATAAATATTTTCGATCCCCTTTCTTAGAATTCCTTTGAATTTAACTTGAGCTCCCATAAGCTGTGGAGTGGAACGAACGAAGAAAACGAATAAAGTAAGTGATTCTGAAGCTTTTGAATATTTTGCAAAAGGTTTGGCTTGACTGCAGCAGCAGAAAGACCGTGATACTGGCGAACTAATAATATTTAAAAACTCCGTGATAGGACTTTAAAGCAAAGGCAATCGAAACATTGCTTGAAACTCTTGTGAAATACAGTCGGACCTCTATTTAGCGAACCTCTATTTTGCGAATTTCTCTATTTTGAGAACTTTTACTTAGAACCAAGAACATTTTGCAAATTTCTTCGTAAAATAACCTCCAAATAGCGAAGTGCATTCTCTATTTAACGAACTTTTTCTTGGGATCTAATTTTTTCTTCTCCCTGTTTCTTAAAATATTACTGGACATTTCAAACTTATTCTTTCTCTTAACACATTTTATGGTGATTAATGACCTTGAGCAGATCTTAGAGGGCACCTAACTCACTGAGAGCAGTAAAATTGCTGTGATTCTTTACTTTCCATCCAAGAAGTGCAAACTTTCAATATTCCCTTTTAACCCTCAATGGACATGTCCCATGTTCTTAAACTATAGTTTCCCGTTTTCTAGATTGTTGTCCATGATCAATCGTGTTGATAATTTCGGTTCTTGTAGCTTAAAAATGTCAAAGCGAAAGTGCTTGGGCATCAAAGAAAAAAAATATATTCTTGATGAGGTGGATAAAAGCGTGAAGAAAAAGAATACTGCTTTAAAATTTGGTATTCCTCCAAACAGCTTATAGTAGGAGAGCTGTTGAACATTTTTGAGTAGGTATTTGAGGCCAGGGTTCGCAAAAACCCGGGTTTTTCTGAAAAAACCCAACCCACCTGGGTTTTTTCAAAAGTATAATACATGCATAATTACATTATTGTATACTATATTTTCTATATATTATATACACTATACATAAAAAAAATACATTGTTCCCTTATATACAATATAATTGTAATGCTATTTTACAAGTTATAAATTGTATAAATTATATGAATTTAAATTAATTAAATGTCAGTGTTTTTCACAAATTAGTTTTAAACATAATAGAAGATATAAAATTGTTAATTTTCTTTAAATCAAATAATGAATAGAATATTAAAATTTAAAATATATTAAGTAGGAAGAAAAAAAGTGGCAAACTAGTCGGATGTGCCAATCCCAAAAGTTTCTTCTATCTCATACATGTTAATAATTCAAAATTCCCTATCACAGTGCCAAAATTAAATGACAATTTATGCCCATCATGAGGATTGTAAAATATAGATTTGTTGAATTGGATGCATATAACAAGGAGATATAAGCATCACCTGTTGTGTAATTTACAACAAAACTTGATCAGTAACAATTTACGTCAACATCTAACTGAATCTGAAGTTTGACGAAAATCCATACATTATTAGTTTTGAGATAAAGCTATTGCAAAAAGAGAGATAAATGCAGCACAACAGCGCCGCTTGAGCGATAATATACTAAAAACTAACCAGCACCAGTTTATATCAAGGTTTAACTGAATCTAAATTTTTGTTCAAGTCCGTACATTAGTTCTTGAGATAAGAGTTATTGCTGAAATCGCGAAAAATGCAGCATAGCAGCACTACCTGTTGGGCGATATGCACCAAAACTCGATAAGCAACAACTTAACTTGTAACTGAATCTGAAGTTTTATGAAAATCTGTGCATTAGTTCTTGAGATAAAGCTATTGCAAAAATTGAGATAAATGCAGCATAGCAGCGCCACCTGTTGGGCAGTATACACCAAACACTAATCAGCACCAGTTTACATCAAGGTCTAACTCAATCTAAAGTTTTGTGAAATTCTGTGCATTAGTTCTTGAGATAGAGCACCCACAAAATTTTTTTCACATATAGACAGTCATTTTCTAAAAACTATCAAATTGTCTTCAGGACCTTTTTAAAACGTATAAATCCATCATGAACCGGAAGTCGAAATTTTTCACGAATCCAATACTTTCTTCTTGTAAAGATAGAAGAAAGTAAAAATACATATTTTTTATTTCCATGAATATAGTTGATTTTAATTTTTTATATAAAGACATACCTATAATTATGTACTATGTATGTTGCCTACTAGGTTCGATGTTAGTAAAGTATTTCAATGTGCTGAAATACATTTTTATTTTACTTCAGATGTGTAATGGCTTTTATATATTAATATTTTTTCAAAATTAACTGAAATGACTTAAATTCATTAAATGTATATGTTGTTTAAATTATATCTGAAAATTGAAAAAACCCACTTTATGGGTTTTTCAGTGGGCTTTTTCAAGTGGGCCCATTCTGAAAAAACCCACCGGGTTTTTTCGAACTGGGCCCAGCTTTGCGAACCCTGTTTGAGGCACCTTGAAAATGTGTGCAGCACTTCTTTTGTAATGCCTGAATACAAAATCGAATGTCTGGCTGAAGGATCGTGGCCCAAAACCTGTGCCAGACACGTGTCAAGTGCCATTTTTTGACACTACCCCAAAAAAAGTATTTGAGGCACGCTGAGATTGAAACAGAATAATATTTATACTTAGAAAAAAATATTTTGAAAATGACAGACACTTTAGTCGGCCCAAAACCTGTGCCAGACACGTGTCAAGTGCCATTTTTTGATTACCCAAAAAAGGCATTTGAGGCACGCTGAGATTGAGGCACAATAATATTATGCTTAGAAAAAAATATTTTGAAAATGACAGACACTTTAGTCGGCACAAAAACTGTGCCAGACACGTGTCAAGTGCCATTTTTTGTCTGGCACAGGTTTTGGGCCACGATCCTTCAGCCAGACATTTGATTTTATATTCAGGCATTACAAAAGAAGTGTTGCACAAATTTTCAGGGTGCCTCAAATACCTTCCCTAAAATGTTTAACAGCTCTTGGACTATTATCAACCATAATAAAAAATCGTGATTTTAATGTAAAATTATTTTTTTAACAGAAAATACAATGTATTTCCAGACAATGTTTTGTTTCATTCTTATTTCCCTTGCAGTTTTCTTTTTGATGAGTAAAATAAATAAAACAAATAGATATAATTTATAAAAAAAAAGTGTGACTAATTACTTTTTTAATTATATTTAGTGTTTATGGACTTAAATTACGTTTTATGTAGTTTAAAGTATTTTAAAAAGTGACTCTCTATTTAACGAATTTTCCATATAACGAAATTTTTTTTCGGGATTTAGCTACTTCGTTAAATAGAGGTCCGACTGTATTTAAAAGGTACTTAATTTTAAAATTAAAGCTCAGGTAATTTATTCTTGTTTCTATTTTGCTGTTGCTTTATTTTTATTAAGCACTTGTTACCATAATAAAAAATAGTGCACATATTTCTCCTTAATCTTAAAATTGAAGCATTCTTGATTATCCGAAAATTTCAATTTTCCGAAAGATTGTCGGTCCCAATTACTTCGGATAATCGAGGTTCTACTGTATTAAAATTTTTCAGGGTTTTTCAGGGTTGTTTGTATTTTTATACCTATAACTTTTAAATTACTAATGTCATTATGTGATTAAAATAGTCTACTTCCTTACAATATCATTATTAAATTTATTATGGAATTCGTAAAATGCATTTATATTAAATAATTTTAAATTGAAGCAGTTTTAAGAAAGTGACAATTTTTCGGTTAGTTCTGCATCATTTAAAAAAATTAAAATAAATAAAATACTTATTTGTATGTTTATGTTACATTTTCAATAATAGACCTCATCACTGTGACGTCACAGGTAACTCAACTCTGCGTATCAACCGCAAATTGGATCCAAATAAACTCAGAGAGTTCAGAGTGCATTAGAGATGTACGGTAGAGCCCCGATTATCCGACTTAATATGGAGCAAGCTCACCTCGGATAAGCAAAATATTAGGATAAACCGGGTTTACACAGAGTCACCAACTACGGAGATGAAATATAAATTTTCACTTAATTCATTATTTTTTAGGATATTACATTAACATTTCTTTGATGTAAATTTCCGTTACTTTTAAGGAAAACGGGGAATGAAATCGTTTATTAGAAAAAAAAAACCCTTGATAGTTTTTTGTTTGTTGAATGTCAATTTTGCTGCAGTTTTTTTTTTTCTGCAGTATTACGCTACTGCACAGCTACCAATTTCTAAGATTTTTTCTTACCACTAAAACTTACCAGTAAATTTTGCCTAATTCAATCGTCGAAATCTAACAATTGCCAACGATTAAATAGGGCAAAAATTTATATTAAATTTTAGACGTAACAAAAGCGTACAAATCGGCAGCTATGTGATTCTATTAATGCCATGAAAATTGCAGGTGTAGCCCCTGATTTCTGCTCAAAGTATTAAATAGTTTTTTCAATCGAACTTATACCTTTGGAATGAATCACTTTCTTCTGATGGACTGATGGCTTCCATTATTATGAAACAGCCATTATAAATGAAGTGTTAGGTGAAGATGAAAATGCAACAGTAAACAGTTAGAAATCTGATTTTCTGGTCAGAATGGGAAAAAATGGCCATAATTATGTCCATTTTTTTCCCATTTCAGAGCGAACCCCAAGTGTTTGAGCCGAAATGCGACCGGTTTTAATCGGTTTCAAGATTGCATTTTTAGCTTCACCCCAAACCAATACAATTCCTCTCTATCTTTAGCTTGTTTGGATCCAATTTACAGTTGATATGTGGAGTTGAATTGCACGTGACGTCACCACTGATGAAGTCTATCAGCAATTTTAAACTTAAAATTTACAAGCATTCAAAAAAATTGTTCCAAAGGCATAGATACATTAAAGGGTTTATACATACACTGCACTCGTGTAATTTATTTAAAGGGTCGAAGGGAAGAGGTTGATTAGATCCTAAGGATATATCATGAATCTTCACGTTACCATATATGCATAAAAACTAAAGTTTTTTTTTTTTTAGATGCACACATTATTTTTCTTCTATTTTTACAAATAAGATGAAAAAGTTGTAATTATGTAATGAAAAAAAATTATTAGATCGAAAAACTCTGCAGATCAAATTTTTAGTTTATTCTTTTTATTGGATGTCTTCATCTTTCATTCTTTCCGCCTGAGAGCATGAAAGTGAACAAAAATTACATAAAAATTAAATAGGCTTCAGTATTGGAAAAAGAGGGAAAACAAAGTCAAGTAAATTGTAAGGGATTGGAAGTTGTAGTATTTAACCACTGGATGTAAAATCCCTTATCACAATACGTCAAATACAAATGCTTTCTCTGCAGAATGGATGAAATAATGATTCTGTAAACAATGCATTAGGAAAATCTTTTTTTCACACGCACTTTACGCAAATGGTTTGTCACCTGTGTGGGCACGAAGATGATACTTTAAACTATTTGCATTTGCAAACGACTTTTGACATACATCACATACATACGGTTTCTCGCCCGTGTGAATTCGAAGATGAATTTTTAAAATTGATATTCTAGCAAATGATTTTTGACAAACATCGCATACAAATGGTTTCTCACCTGTGTGGGTGCGAAGGTGACGTTTTAAATTTCTTATACTTGCAAATGGCATTTTACATGCATCACATACATATGGTTTCTCTCCCGTGTGGATTCGAAGGTGAATTTTTAAAACTGATATTCTAGCAAATGATTTTTGACAAACATCGCATACAAATGGTTTCTCACCTGTGTGGGTGCGAATATGACGTTTTAAATTTCTTATATTTGCAAATGGCATTTTACATGCATCACATACATATGGTTTCTCTCCCGTGTGGATGCGAAGATGATCTTCTAAATGTTGTCTCTGTGTAAATGATTTTTGACATACACTGCACTCGAATAGTTTTTCACCAGTATGGCGATGAAGATGATGCATTAAATTTTTTTTGTGTGAAAATGTTTGTTGACATACATCACATGTAAATGGTGTCACTTTAGTATGGATTCGAAGGTGATCTTTCAATGCTGTTTTTTTAGAAAATGATTCTAGACATACATCGCTTACAAGTGGTTTATCTCCAGTGTGGAGGCGAAAATGATCTTGTAACTGTTCATTCTGTTTAAATGTTTTTTGACATACACTGCATATACCTGGGTTCTCACCTGTGTCGTTGGGAAGATGTTGATTAGTATCAAAGGGCATCTTATGAATCGTCACATGCCTATAAAAATAGAAAATCTATCAAAAAATTGTAGGTTGCAATTCATAATTTTTTTCGGAATATTAATTTCATAATTCATATTATAAATTTTTTTAAATTACAAATTCAATGTATTTATGTTTGGGTTTTTCAGTATTATAACCGCACAAAAAATTATCACATTAGGATTATAATTTCAGGAGATATTAATAAAATATGAAAATGTAATTTAATACAAGAAACTCTAAATTTTGAATGTTTAAAATTCAAAAACTTATCATCCAAATAACTTAAAATTTCGTTTCTAGGCAAAGTTTGAGCCGAATATCTAAAATATATTGTCGAAATTGGGTGTTGCTATCGAAAAAAACAACGTTTGGTTTGGTTTTGATTTGTAGGTGGTCCCCTAAGCAAATTTTATATACGTCATTTAAAAGTAGACTTTATTTCCAATCGTTTGGTACCAGTAACTTTCTTCTATTATAATTAGTTGCAGAGTTAGTAGGGGTTACTTCTTTCCCACGATTGTACAATGTGTTAATATCTCATATTAGTAGTTTGACAAACCAATGAAGATTTACATAACCAGAGACGTCAAATCTCTTTTTTTAAAGCTTCTCTATTTAAACCACAAATGGTGATTAGCTGCAATGGCGGGCTGGCCAAGTTATCAGCTTGCCTGATTGCAAGTGGGCTCTTTAACCATCCTTCAAGAACCAGGCTTTGCGTGTAAGAGAGAAAGAAAAAGTACAACTTAACAACAACTTTTGTAACCAAAAAATGTAACGATTAAAGTTAACAGGTGAGTGGTGAGGCTATGTGTCCGAAAAATCTAATACAGCTACAACTGTATTTAGACGTTATGATGATCTACTGCAAGTACTTTCGTAAATATACTGCAATGCTTACCAATGATATCATAGTCAGACAAATTTGATTTTGAAAAAAACAAAGAAAACACCTTACTTCAAAATCTTATTAAGCATGAAACAATATTAGTGGTATTTAATTGCTTAAATATAGGACAGTATCCACGCTATGAGATTTGTACGAGTCTGGTCCTGGTCCGAACCTTGCTAAATCCGCAAGCTGAGTTTGAGCTAATTGTATATCATTAGACTTGGAATGGGTCAATCTCGAGTTCACTTTTTTTTTTTCAGACTAGGGATGGACCGACTCTTAGTTTTTTCTGCAGATTCCAAGTCCGGTTTGGAATAAATGAAAGTCCAGGCGCGACTTGAGTCTAAAGATAGGAAATCGGCCCAAATCCATATCAGACTGGCCTTTTTTTTTTCAAAAATAATAATGATATTTTAAATTTGTTTAGCAAACTCTTTAGAAGTTCTATTTGGTTTAAGAAATTACACAAGAATATTTTTTAAAATCTGCTTTTTTACATTTAAAAACTTACATTTTTTTAACTAAGTTTTTCTTTCATTCTAAATTACATTAATTTTCTTAAGGCTGGCTGCTAGTCACTCAGCGTCCGAAGTCCCCTCGGTAATGTAAAGTCTATGGGCTTTTGATGCATTCTTATATTTAAAATATCTCCTCAGGGAATAACTTTTTTTTAACTTCTTTTTTCTGTGTACTCTTCTTAAAGAATGTCACTTTTTTTCTTAGTTGTCAAAATATTTCTAAAATCTATGCTTAATTTAACATTTTATGTTTTAAAAACTGACAAACTGTGAGTAACATTTTAACACTTCATATAAAATTATGCGTAGATTTTAGAAATATTTTGAAAACTAAGAAAAAAAAAAAGAGACATCCTTTAAGAAGAGAACACAGAAAACAGAAGTTAAAAATATTAATACCGAGGAAATATTTTGAATATAAAAATGCGTCAAACACCTATAGACTTAGCATTACCGAGGGAAATTCGGAAGCTGAGTGACAAGCAGCCTTAATGAGTGTCCTGTAGGCAGTTATCTAAGCAAACATTAATATTGTTATTAAGTATGGCATAGATTGAGGACGTGTAATTTGAAAATTGTAGTACTTTATAATTCTTACATATGTTCGTATTCAATGAAAAAGATTTTAATTGTAGGATAAAGTTGGTTGAAGAAATATCGGCATGTTTCGTAGAAATTTAATAGAGTCGAACCGGTCCTAATTTCACTGATTTTTTAATGGATTAAATAACACTATCTAGGGTCCCTTGACGGTCAAGCTTCGACCTATATCCCCGTTATACAGTTTTTTACAGACAAGCGGTTTAGGCATGTTTACTACACGAAGCTTTGTAGATTCAGCTGCAACAAAGTTAAAGGAATAGACGCTTTCAGCCGTGACGTCAGTCATGACGTTTTGCTTGGAAACTGACTCCAAACAAACGGTTGCTATGTTTCATTTCTTATTAAATATAAATCGCAGAAAATGTTACCACCGCATATAAAGTATAAAAATACTTATCTGTGAGATATACCTATAAGATATAGCTATAATATACAAACAAAATAGAAATAACAGCATAGCAACCGTTTGTTTAAAGCCAGTTTCCAAGCAAAACGTCATGACCGACGTCACGACTGAAAGCGTCTACGGACAAGAACATTAAGAGAAAAATCCAAAGGAAAAAACTGCATGGTTCTAACGAGTTTTTAATCTTCAGCCCAGCAAGAACGCTGTACGCTCCAGGAGTCACCATCTTGCGTATGTGGTACTGAAAGCGAGTCAATAACAAAGCAGTACTCGCGCATGCGCTTACCTAAAACTGTTTGGGTTACTCTTTATTTGCGACCTTGAACCAAAACTCTACAACGCTTACAGTTGATAATGGACACCCTGCATATTTATATCTTCACGTGAGGTGGATTAAATTCGGAGTGATAGTTATCACAACAACGGCAACGTCGATTACATACTTTTTTATTTTAAGATCGTAACTTTCTTTTTCAAAATTTATTTAATTATATATATATATATATTAACTCTATGAAGATTTTTTAAAAAATATATGAACTATGCCTTTTTTCTCGAGTGCCTTGTTCCAAGGAATTGCAAAATGTTAAAAGTAGGTGTTAGTAGTGGAAAATTCAAAGCTAGTAGATTTTTAATATGCAGACGACGTCTTTTAAAAAGGACATTCATGTTCGGAAAAAAGATGCAATTCGCAGTCGAAGGTACCTCTTTATATTTGACCATTTGATGCAGAAACAGCTAATTAGTGGTGCGTTTTTTTTTTTTTTTTTTACAGAACTAGAAAATGTACAGGAAACGACATAGGCTATCTAGGACCGCGAAGCAAGCATATTCAATGATATCCCATGATAGGTAATGATTCTAGGTTGCCATGGTGATTATTCTATTAAATCCTATCATATGTAATTAATTCAATGATATATACTAGGTTAGGTAATGATTCTAGGTTACCATGGTGATGGCGTCCTATTTAAAAAGAGTCATTATTACTGAATTTAATATACGTAATCGTAATAAATTTTGTATTCATGAATTTTTGCATAAGAGTGCAACAGCTATTGCACCAAGATAAAACTAGTTATAGTATGAACCCACCTCATTTATATCGTTTGACGTACAATTTCCGACTTGTTTACATCTGAGAAATTGTGTGTTATATAGAAAATTACATTGTATAGAATTGCGTTATAAAGATTTTCTACTGTATATATCCATTGATGTATATCACTGAACACTGCATTTTTCTAAAACTTTTTTCTTATTAATAACATAAAAAATTTAAAAATATCTCAATCAGTATTATCTTAATAATAATTTTACTATCAAATGCATAAAATTTTAATGACCTTTCATGTGATTTGAACAGAAAAGCAATTAATTTAGACTTGTATGATAGAAATTTCTCCTAGGTGATTGATCGCCATTTCCTCAACAATGAAAAGCAGATCTTTTTTACAAGTTATTTTAAGAATATATCATGATACTCATATTTTCATCTTATTCATTTATAATTAAAACTGTGCATTAATAACAATATAGTACACTAATGTAATCAAAGCAAATTTTAATAATCTAAGTGTTCAAAAGTTGCAGTTTATATTAGGGTTGGCAAGTTTTTGACAGTGCGACGGTTTTATCCAGTTTTAACTGTCATGTCTAAAAAACCTTTTTGGCACAGTTTTTAACAACGATTGTCAAAAACCTAAAACTGAGTCCGAAAACTGTTTAAAATTATTTTTACAACAACATTAAATTTACAATTTTTCATAATTTATAGTTTTAGACATTTAAGTAAACTTTTTTACAATTTTAGACATTAAAAACCACATATCCTGTCATGATATTGGTTCAACAAGTTGCTTAGAAAATAGAAAATAATTGTAGGCTATAAATATAGAATAAAAAATAATTAAAAGTATTGTACATTAAATATATAATTTAATCAAACTATTAAATACTTTAATTTTTAAAAATGAAAGTACATAGTGAAAATACTTGTACAATTTAATGTATGAAATTGCGTACAAATAATATAGGGGGGGGGGGTGTAGAGTGGGATGGAATGGGACAGTGGGTTTTTTTTTCGTTATGTATCATTTTAAACATTTCATCAATCACACACTAGATGAAGCAATGGTAGCCCAACCTTCAACTGAAAAAAGTTGCTGATCTGCATAAGTTTGTAATTGTATAAAAAAACAGATTTTTTCAAGAATCTAAAGTAAATTTGCTTCATATATTTTGTATGCTTTTTGTGTAGCAGTGACTAGTTTATGCGTAGATGTTATAGTTTCCCTATTTATGGAGCATTATGCTGTATATTATCCATAATTTAAATTAAGCCTAAAAGCAGCATTTTTGTTTATTCAAGAAATTTAACATAAAAGATTGGTTGGTTTTTGACGGCCGATTATCTACACTAGGGATATAGGCCCGAGGAGGGAGTGCCCTTCGTGGGGGTCTTTCTAAGGGAACCTAACCCGTATTTACGCATGGAAATCCATGACTCGAAGAAAACCACGAAAACTCCGAACGATTAGGCCGACGGGCGCGATTGGGATCGAACCCAGCACTTCCCGCCTACCAGTTTCGAGAGCAGAACCTCTCAGCCACTGGTGGGGCTTAACATAAAAGAAGGTAGCGGGGAGGAATGGGTCAAGTCTAATTTCTTCTTTTTGATAATATGAATGCAAATATTTTTAGATGATTATATTAATTATAACATTGATAATATATTCATCTATTTCAAAATGTAAATAAATTGAACTGATGATATTTTAATGCCATCTGTGACTGACAATCCTAAATTTTTCTTCCACTGATGAAGATACTAGCATTTGATATTGCGACACACACATTATCAACCTACAATCTTTGTTAGGCAGTATATGTAGCCGACACTAGACTATTTGTGCCTTATCATACTTTGTTTTATAGCTGTCCCGAACCTCCCTGTAAGTAGGGAGGTATGGGACACATTTTGAAACTTACTATTTCTTTAATTATAAAATTGTTTCTGCAAATTATATTTCTATATTGTTCAAGGACATTAGAAAGTGTTTAAGTTTGTATTCTATAAACTGAAATTTTTATTTTTGTGCCAAACAAAGTAGATTTTCTTATTTTTGTAAAAAGTATCCCATTCCTCTCCACTCTCCCCTACATATTTTTATATTGTTTTAATGTTAGTCTTATTCTAAGTTTTTTGCATGGAGCATGCAGTAGGCTAGCTGTATAAATTCACTTTTTTTTTCTTTTTTTTTGCCGTTCAAGCCTTTCCACCATACCATTGATGGAGCATCCTGATCTGAGAAGAAACTTTTAGGGTATGGTGGAGATTCAGTTTCAAAAGCAATGACAAATCTTAGAAAATTTGGCATTATTTCAAGCAGCCATGTTCGAGATACTTCCAGGGGTCTGTTTTTGTGAAAAGCTGTTTACATTTGTGAAAAATCTAGTCACAATTTTGTGAATTTGAAATGATTGTTATATTCAAATTCTTGTTTATACATTTTTAAGAAGATATATGTATGTAAAATACATGTTTTTTCTTTATATATGTAAAAGTGGCAGATCAGATTTTAGTTTTTTTAAATGATTAAATTTGTAAAAGGTTCAGCTTAAAGATGGAAAAGTTTTGTGAAAGACCTATTTCTAAGATAAAGAATTTTGTGAAGGGTGCTGTTTTAAGGTGAAAACTTTTATGAAGGGTCCTGTTTTGAGATGAAATGTTTTGTGAAGGGTCCTGTTTTGAGATGAAATTTTCTGTGAAGTGTCCTGTTTAAGAAAAAATTTGTGAAGGGTCCTTTAACCTCTTCCGTACCAGTGGATCCACATATCCATGGCCTGATTCTCCACAAATACCAGTGGATCCACATATGGATCCAAGTCCATTCATTATTCTGTTGTTGCTAAAAATGGTATAGCAGGAATATATGTTTGTGTATAGCAGGCATTATGAAAAATGTTGGAAAGTGTTTAATTTTCCCTCTGCAGCAGAGACATCTCATTTTCCTGAAAACTACTACTTGTTATTTTAAATCTAAATGCCCGAAAAACTGGTTTTACATGCAATTTTCATATACATATGCTGGTAGGGAAGAGGTTAAAGGACCCAATTTCTTCCTAAACAGATCGCTGTCTTCCCTCTGTTCATCATTCACTAACTTGAAATAATATGCTCAAATAAAAAAATAGGGACTATTTTATAATGCATAAAAATAAAATTTAACATAAAGTGTTCTAAATAATTAAATTGTAAATAACATAATAAAACGAAGATATGTATTGTGTAAATATTGAAAATAACAAACGATCTTCTTTTAAGTTATTCATTTAAAGAACATTTAATTACATTGATTTCATATTATAAATCATTTAGTCAGAGAATATTTGTATTGCAATTGTGGTTAACATTTAATATTTATACGTACAAAAACAAACATTTAGAATCATTACCACTTTAATTTTACATAGGCTTTTTTTTAAGCATAAATTAGATTGCTAAAATTGTTTATAATAAATTGAACACTTGATAGTAATAAAGATATAAATGATACTTTGAAAAATGAATTTAATAGTAGTTTCAATATTTTTAGCAATTTTTGCTAGCATGATAATTGACAAATAATTTGAATTAAGATTTGTAATTTTATTACAAATTATAGTATATCACTAAATAAAAAATATTTATATAACATATAAATTATTACTTAATCAGTTTTTAGCTTGATTTAATATAAAATTTCCCTAATGATTGCTAAAAACATGTGTATGAGGTTTTTGACACTTTGCAACACTTTTCATCAGTTTTTGACATGTCATGTCAAAACCAACTTTTGGATGTCAAAACTGAACCCTAATTTATGTCTAACAGAAAATATTAAAAATTTTGCATTATTTTCAAAAGAAAGTTGAATACTGGCTCACTGCCACAAGTATGAACTTTTTTTTTTTTTTTTTTTTGTACTTTATCAGTTATATTTTACTTGAAAGTATACATACATATCAGACTAAGTAATATCATTGATCAATCACACAAGAGAAGAGTAATCTTGTTTTCAATCTGATAATTTAACAGAGACAGACCATTTGATCATAAAATAAAATAATTAAAAATGTATCGGAAAAACTGAGTAAACATCTTTTCTTCATGTCGATACCTAAATGGGGTAGCGAAAAATCGCTGCCAGCTCGGCCTAGAGCACAGGTAGATTTCAAAGTTAAGTACTAATTTCACCAACAAAAACTAAATCAGGATTAGAGATAAACACAATTTAACAATTTTATCTGGTTGCTTTTGGCAAGTTTTTAATTTCATTTTTCTGTAAGAGTTAATTTTATCAGACTCATGTTAATACAATACTTTTTTCTCCAACCCCTATTTATTTCATCCCTTTAAAATACTTTCAGTAATATCTATTGGTAGAGTTCATCTCATCAAAAACTTGTTACTACAAAATTTACAGATAATATTTAGAAGATTTGTATAATACCTAATTTTAAATTGTGTGGTGATTGTTTCATTAAATGAACCACACACTATATTTTAAATTCTGGCGTTCTTTTTATTGAGACATGCACACGTTTAATAATGCATGCAACCCTATATACAGCATTTCCGAGGGTTGTCAACAATTTTCATCAAACCAATGATACTTTTTATACCTCTTAGTGGCTGATTTACGGAGATGTGATTTTTTCTCCCCTCCCTTTTTTTTCCTTGGGTGTAAGAGTTGGTTCTATCAAAAACTTATCAATATAAAAGTAGTAGATAATATTAATCCCTTGGGGACAAATGTCATGTACACATGCCACATAAGATGCTCAGAATCCTTGATTATTCTCACCATTAAATTTTTATCGTAAATTTTGCCATATTTATTCAGAGCATTTTCCCAATTCAATTAAGCAAAAATTTCTGTTCTGAAGGACCAGTGATAAAAGATTAAAAATTCTGCAAAAGACGCTTGTCCTGAAGGGGTGAAGAAGATTTATAATAAATTCAAGAGGGTCTGATATCTTGTGAATTGACCAAGTTATAATTTTTTTTTTCTTATTCAATACTCCCTTCTTTCTTTTCTTTTTTTTTTTTTTTTTTTTTTTTTTGCTTTTGCTGTAAATGTTAGTCCATTTAAAAACTTGTCAAAATAAAAGTTTTAGATAACACTCATACTAAGAAGATTTATACTAAATTTAAGTGGATTTGATATCTTGTGAATTGACGAAGTTATGAATTTTTTTTCTTTTTAAAATTCTATTTTCTTGCCCCTTGAACCCATTTTTTATATCAGGAATCTGTCATACATACACTTTTGGCCCTCTTCTTAGAAGTAAGAATAACTTTAAACCAGGGTTGGTAAAAAAAACCATTAAAAAAAAAAGCGGGTTTTTTTTGTTTAAACTGGGTTTTTTTTTTAAATATACTTTCCTATTACATATACATGAATATTTATTGATACAAATAAACATTGTTGGATATATAAGTAATATAACTTCATTTAAACATAATTTAAAATTAAATAATTACAGTAATTCTGTAGAAAATTGAAATAATTTAAATATTTTTAGTAAAAGCTATGTCTTATGTTCCATGAAGAAAATGCTCTACATAGTGAAACATAGATACCTTGAAAATCTTAATAAACAATCTTTTGATTACTGTAACTATAAATAAATATATAGTGTAGTTTCATAAATACAATACACTTTCCCATGGCTATTCAAAATAATTTCTTTGAAATATTTGCAATCTGAGATATCTGATTTTTCTGTTAGAACATGAACAATTATCTTTTATTGAAAGTAAAGCTTTTTATAAAGAATTCCTAGAATGATTTGAATTTAGCAGTAGAGTCTTTACACGTTTCAAGAAGTATTGTATATTGTCATTTGACCCTTCTCAGAAACTGACAGGTAAAAAAAAAAAAAAAAAAAAAAAAAACAGAAATACCTATTTACCAGCTTTTTAGGCTACTGAAAACATTGATCTTAAAATGGAAAGTAGGTTTACAAAACTTGTCAATCTTTAAAAAATTCAGAAGGTATACGTCGTATACCCTCGTACATCCCAGATCGTCGTACATCCCAGATTAAAAATAGAAATTATTTATATCCAATAATTTGAAACACTTAAATTACAAAATTGAGAAAATATTATATTAGATTTTTTCTAAAAACCAGTTGGTTAACCAACTGATTTAAACCATGCCAATCCTGCTGGTAACAGAATAAAATCATAATGCAAAACCCCAATCTCAATCTAGGAATGCAAGAAAAACAAAGGCTTACTAAACCCAATAGCCATGATACAACAAAGAAAACTCACAGCCAATCATTCATTAGCATACAGAACAGAGAGTAACCAATGGAGATAATTACTTATGATTATGTCATCATTGAGGCATAATGTAATCCTTAGTAAATCTTAACTAATCAAGAAATTTAAGTAGTAAAAGTGTATTTTTAGCTCAAATCTGCCATTTTGGCTATTTTTAAAAATAAAAGGCTTGAAAGAGAAGAAGAAGAAAGAAAACTAGCTACTTTTTTCCCCCCAGCTAATTTTAGAAAAATTAGTATGCCATGTAGATTTAAAGCTTATAAGAAAAGTTTGATTGGCTAAAAATGTTTGTCACTTTACAAGTTTATTAATTCATCATTTTTCTAAAGTTCTGATTGTAGCTTCTGCATAATTTGGATTTTGCATTTTTCAATAATGTGTAAAATAAATGAAAACATTAAGGAAAAAGAGAAAAAAACCAGATGAAAAAAAACCAGCATGTTTTTTTTTTTTTTAAACCAGCATGGTTTAAGCCAATAACCCTGCTTTCAGGGGTGCGGAAAATGTTTCTACTCGCAACATTTCCCCCAATCCACATGAAAATTTCCCCAAAATCTTACGATATGTTATAGGTAAATGATGTACTAATGTAGGTATAGAAAATTTATTTTTCCAATATATCTCAACTTATGCACGAGTATATAATGGAAGGGGTGATTCTGAGGGGGGGGGGGGGGGGGAGTCTGAAATTAACAGCAAATTTTCTGAAAGGTTACAGAAGCTGAGTGGGGGAAGGGGGGAAATCCACTCCCAGCACTAACTATGTTTTTCATGACCCTTTGCCAAAATTCATGTTTTTTCGCGATCTTTTGACGAAATTTATGACGTGGTTATTTCGCCTTCTTTTTAACGAGATTTGTAGTTATTTCACCTTCCTTTTGACGAAATTCGCGGGTATTTTGCCCTCTTTTGACGGAATTTGCGGTTGTTTTGACAACTTTTGATGAAATTCGCGGTTGTTTTGTGATCATTTGACGAAATTCGCGGTCGTTTGACGAAATTTGTGGTTCTTTTGTGATCTTTTGACAAAATTTATGGGGTTTTTGCGATCTTTTAACGAAATTTGCGGTTGTTTCGCCCCTTTTGACAAATTTTGCAGTTGTTTCGCGATCTTTTGACGAAGTTTGTGTTCATTTCGCGATCTTTTGATGAAATTTGAGAGTATTCGCGGTTGTTTCGCGATCTTTTGACGAAAGTCGCGGTTGTTTTGCTGTTTTTCGACGAAATTTGAGGTTGTTTCGCGATCTTTTTACGAAATTCACCGAGGTTTTGCTGTTTTTCGACGAAATTTGAGGTTGTTTCGCGATCTTTTGACGAAATTCACCGAGGTTTTGCGATCTTTTGACGAAATTTGCAGTTGTTTCGTGACCTTTTAGCGAAATTTGCGGTTGTTTCGCGATATTTTGTCAAAATTTACGATTGTTTTGTTATCTTTTGGCGAAATGTACGTTTATTTCGCGATCTTTTGACAAAATTTGCGTTCATTTTTATGAAACTTGCTGCTTTTTCGCCGAAATTTGCGGTTTTTTCGCAATCTTTAGACGAAACATGAGGTTTTTTTCGAGATCTTTTATCGAAATTTGCAGTTTTTTGCGATCTTTTGAGGAAACTTGCGGTTCTCCCGCGATCTTTAGACGAAATTTGTGGTTATTTTGCGATCTTGTGACGAAAAGTGCGTTTTTTTTCCGTAATTTTTTGACAAAATTCGCGGTATTTTTATGTCCGAATTTTAGATTGATGACCTTTTCTTTAATTTTCGGAATCGAATGCCTTAAATTTTCAGTAAATTCGGAACAGAATCACCCGTGATATACGGTACATATTATTCCCAGATCGATTTTGTGAAGATGGCCATATGGATCTTTTTATTTGTAGTGAAATTTTTCTATCCCAGGGAATTATGGAATTTGTTGTTAAAATCGAAATCAATTGTATATGTTTCTGCAAAATTTCCCCCGATCCTAGATCGCCGGATCGGACATATTCTGCACCCCTGCCTGCTTTAAACTGATTCGATATATATCATAAATAAGATGGGGTTTTTTGTCTGTTTTCAAAAATAGGGGAAGACGGGGTACAATGAAACATTACTTGTAAAATCAATCAAATTTGTCATACAGAGTTGCAGTTTATTTATATATATGTTATACAACTATATGTTCCAATTACTGATGTGATTTGGATACATTCACACTTCTACAACAGTAGCAATAGAAGATTATTGCTTTTACACCATTGAAAGTAACTTTCTTTACTAAAAGTAATTTTGTTTCTTTTTCCTTGTTTTTATATGTAATAATTATTTTTTCTATACATTGTTATCTTTGAGTTGTTGTCTTCATACCTCCAAAACCAAACTAAAAAAAAATAAATATTAGAAGTTTGAAAATAATTTTTTTTTAGTAACCTCAGTGCGGGGTACAATGAAACACTTGCAGACGGGGTACAATGAAACATGTTTTATTACAGTAATAAAAATAGTAAATAGAATATATTAGAAGTAAGAGTAGGAAAACAGAAAAAAAAAGAGTTTTGTTCTAACCAGGTCAGTAAAAAATGTTCTTGTTAAGCAATTAAAAAATAGAAAGAGAAAAAAAGCTAAGAAGGGATTGTTTTGAAAACAAACTCTGCCTGCTACAGACTCTGATGATGATCCAGATTTTTTTTCCAGTCCCAGCTGCTTATCGAAGTACTAAGAATGAGATATCCCCACACAACATGTATGGCACAAGCAGTATCCGTATAAATGGAAACATAAGGAAATATATACCGTTGGAGAAATCATACATTTAAATGAAGTCAAATGTGAAGTACAGTATAGGATCCGTTATCCGGAATCCTTGGGACCTGGGACATTCCGGATAAGGGGTTTTTCCGTAATTCGGAACACTACCACAAATATTTTCTAATGTACATAAATATGAAATACTGGTTAGCATAAATAATATTAAAAATACTGTATTACACATTTGTGGAATTGATTCAATAAAACACAATTATGGAAAAGTTTAATTTTTATTTAAAAAAAAAAAGTTAAGAAATAATTTTAAATTATAATAAAACTTACAAATGAACAAGATCAAAAATAAAATTTAGTTTTGGGGTTCAGATGCAGATGCTTGGGAATTAGTTTTTTGGAAAAATCCTTTTAAAGTTGGCTGTTTGTAACGTTTCTCTTTTACAAGCTGGTCTTGAATTTTATATAAGGACATTATTTGTTGTTCATGGAAATAACTTCTTTGTTCCATGCCTTGAATTAATTGTTGAGTGTAAAATATCATTTGTTCATTAGACATTTTTTCTACCTCCTCATTCTTGTCATCATCATCACTACGATTATCAGATGCATCTTTAGTCACCATTTCACAAGTTTCACTGTATGTCATCTGATGACTAAGTGGAGCATTACTGTCTATATTGAAACAAACTTGAACTGCATCTTCATCCAATAATTGGGGAGGGAGGGATGGGAATATATTGAAAGTTGACTTTTTATTTATTTTTGTTTTGTTTACGAATTTATCGCATGGAAAGCGGACAGAAAAATACAAGAGGCAAAATTATCAACACTTAAAATGCAGATTTTCGCAAATTCGCGGAGATAAAGAAATGCATAATTACTGTAATATTCCATTAACCCACTCTCCTCTATTTTGTAAACAAATTTGATATTTAAAAAAAATCCCACGAAAGCACCCCCCCCCCTTTCCAAAAAAAAAAAAAAAAAAAAATCGCGCGAAGCGCCGTACCATCTTTCTGTCTTATTGGATTCCGTATATCTGTTTTTCTACTGTTCGATGGACGCAGCTGAAACTGATAAAACAACGTTTCTCTCATTCTCCTAATTGGCCGAATTGTAGGTGCGCCTTTAGATGACGTCAAAGGTCGGAGCTTGCCAACAGATTTTCATCGCGGAAAACGCATTCAAATTCTAAGTGACGTTTCGAAAATATTTTTTTTCAAAAGGTTAAAATTAACATTTTTTATAATGGATTTTAGAGTTTGAAACAGAAAAATACGAAATTTAAGAATATGTAGTTAGTTTTCCCATATTTCTAAAGGTTACGCCGATGCGAAGTCATAAAAATGATCAAAAAGAGAACTTCTGTCCGATGATTGCATACATTCAATTCTAATCTTTCACGGGAGCCTCATAAGTGGGATCGTAGGGAGAGCGCGCTTTTAAAGTTCTGTTTTTTAATTATCTGGGTTAACAAAAAAAGAAAAATCTGAATATCAGGGGAGGCTTTGGACTATTGTTATAAACATTTTCGGATTTCAACAGGCGGTAGATTTCGATAGGCCACTTTTAATCCCTGTAAGCGGCCTCTCCGATTACTTCACGATTTTTTGCCGCATTTGGGGGGGGGGGGGGGAGATTAATGGGATATTTCAGTACCTTGAGGTGTATGAGAAAAAGTTTAAAATATTTAAAATATCGATTTATAAAGCATGTTAACTCTTCAATAAAATATAAAAAAAAAACTGCAAATTTTTATGAAATGAAAGCTTTTACTAAGTTTCGGTTTCAGATCGTTTAACGTTCCGGTTTTTAGAGCGTTCCGGGTATTGGGACGCCGGATAATAGATCCTATACTGTACTTGGTATAAAAAGACTCCAACCTAGTTTTTTTTTTTTTTTTCAGAAACTTACATTTAAAAAAAAAAAACTCATTGTGTTGAAACTACCATCCCATATTCCTCCAAGAGCAACTGAAATATAAGCAGAAATGCTAATTTTTGAAACTGACTTGAGCCAATTTAATATAAAATGAAAGGTATTTCTTAAACTAATAGAATTTTCTTATTTTTCATCTTAGACTATAATATTTTTATCAAGTTTCTTATTAATCAAGTTTTGTTTCTGTATTTATCTCATTTTTCATAAAATAAACTATACTGGGTGAAAATTGCTTCTATCATTTGGAGTGTTTCATTGTACCCCAGTATGTGTTTCATTGTACCCCAGTATGTGTTTCATTGTACCCCGGCATACGGGGTATACAATGAAACACTGTAAGACATTTATTTTTTGTTATTTTTCAAGCATAAAAATATTGTTTAGAACCTAATAAAAATTTATTTAGATGGGGAAAATACAAGGTTAAAAATATGCATTAATTATATTTTTGTGCATGCAAAATTGTGGATAGGAAAAAATAATTAGTAAATTTTGTTTCATTGTACCCCGTCTTCCTCTACACTCCCCATTTCCACCACCTGGTCCGATTTTGCCCATTAATGAACTTGATCAAGATTTTCAGTTTTCAAGAGATTTGTGCAGAATTATAGAAGTTATCATGTCCATAAAAAATTGATATATATAGAGAGAGAGAGACTTAGATAGATAAATATAATACAAATATACAAATTTTTTTCAGAGAGGAGAATTTAATAATTAGTATTTTTTACGAAATCTACCAACAAAAGAAAAATCATGGATGAAGCATAGTTTATGAAACACTTTACAAAGAATAATTGTTAAGAAATTTCATGTTTTCCTACAGTGAAATGAGATCCTGAATAAACAATTAAAGAGAACACGTAAAATGATATATTTCATTTTAAGCAATTTCTGTCCATAGTGATGCATGCAAATTTTTCATGCAACCCTGTGTATGATCTGCATAATTTATGTACAGAATGTAATGATACAAAAAATTTCAGAAAATAAAATTAAGATCTGTACAAGAAAACAAAATCAGCTACCAAATTGTATTTAGATATTAGAAAAAAAGCATAGAAATTTAGAAAAAAAATAAACCCAATTTATATAAAAGAAAATGCTACAAAATTTTTCCAGTAAGTTTTAGAGTTTTTCTTTTCTGTCTTTTGAAGATGATCCTCTTCTTACACTGTTATAAAATAAAAATTCTCTGCATCTTAAAAATTAATAATAGCAGTGAATTGTAATGCACACAGCAACGTAAATAAACGTGGTCATAATTTTTTTCAATATGAATTATTACAAATTTTCATAATTAAAAATGTGTTTTAGAATTTAAAAATAAAAATGCCAAAAATATGTTTGGGCCTGTTCATTATATTTTATCATAAAAGAAAAATTTCAATTGGATATTTTTTTGAGAAGATATTTACAATTATAATGAGTGTTTTGGTTTTAAACATTAGTATCAACAAATATTGCAAATCTATGAAGATTTAAGAAAAATCATATAAATTATACCTCTTTTTCATTCAGCTTGATATAATGAACTAAAACAAATGTCAAAAGTGGAGCTTAGAATTTGAAAATCAAAGTTGATAGAAGTTTTATTATGTACATTAAGTAGGGTCAGGTGGGGGAAAGTGGTCATAAAAACAGGCTTTTCAAACTTTCAGAGGATATAAACATCAGAATTTCTGTGATGTTTTCTAAAATTTTGGGTGTTATTTTACATTACATTACTCTAGAGTACATCCATATCCATTTCAGAAATATTTTTGGGGAATAACACCTTTTTATAACATATTTTTCCAGGCATGTTTTTATGACCACTTTACCCCAGGGGGTGGGGTAAAGTGAGTAGTGCATGGGGTAAAGTGGTCACATTGAAAAAGTGTAATAAAAAAATAAACTAATGAATAAAAAGTGACATTTTATTATTTACAAACATTTTAAACAACCTTTATAATAAGTTATCTGCCATTTTATTTTATTAAATGTGTAAATTTGTAATGTTAAAATTGTTTGTTGTTAAAATTTGGTTCTTCAAGGATTTTAATCACATTTGATTCTGGAAAAGTATAATGATTGCCACATTTGGATTTTTTTTAACATACTTTAAGAAAAATAATCATGTTTTTTCCCAATAAATTGCTTTATTGATTTCTTCATTTAATATTTTAGCAACACTCAAGGTCCTATAGATATGGTTTGAGATGTCATCTTTAGCAATTATAAATGGATTCAAAAGATAATGTTGACTAAGGATATTTTGTTGTTGTTTTTTTTCCTCTTTGAAATTTAAGCAACTTTTAAGTATCCCATTCCTCTTGTTATTTTTGCAGATATAATGAAAGTGTTTTTTTTTTTTTTTTTTTTTTTTTTTTTTTGTCAATACTACCCCGATCTTGGACTGGACACATTTCCTTTTCCTTTAAAACTATGTCTAACAATTCTATTCACATCTGAAATGAGTGTAGAAAATGTTGCCAATGTAGCTTATTTTAATTTTTTTTACATATTTTGCTGTCGGTTTTCTTAATGTCTCTTTAAAATTCCTTTCCAGGCTTTTTTTAATGGGGAAAATACACCTAGATCCAATGGTTGTAGACTATGACTAGTATGAGGTAGCGGGCAGAGTATTATGTGATTGTCCATAGCTATTTTTCACAGCGTCATAATTCATTTATGTCCATCACAATCATAGATAAAAGGGCAGGCTTTTGTAAGCTTTCGGTGTACTATCTAAAGATGAAAATAAGGAATTTTGCTTAGTGGCCACTGGCCGGTAGGTTGATTTTTTTTTAATAGCCAGTTACTGGCTACTAGGAATAATTTCTTTAGTAGCCAGTAAGTACATTTATGTCACCGAATATTTAATTTAAAAATATGAGTTTAGAGTAAATAAGTAACTTATGTACTAAATAAAAATATTTTAATTCATATTGTTTTAATAAACAGGGGTGATTCTGAGTAAAAAAAAAAATCAAATTCACAGCAAATTTTCTGAAAAGTTTACAACAGAGGTGGGAAGGATGATCTACTCCCAGCACGAACTATGTTTTGTTTCACATCACTTTGACGAAATTTGTGGATTTTTTCACGATCTTTTGACGGAATTTGTCATTTTTTCACGATCTTTTGACAAAATTTGCCGTTTCTTCGCGATCTTTTGACGAAATTTGCCGTTTTTTGCGATCTTTTGCTGAAATTTGTCGTTTTTCCGCGAAATTTGCCGTTTTTTTCGCGATCTTATGACGAAATTTCTCGTTTTTTCGCGATCCATTGACGATATTTGCGTTTTTTCCGCGATTGTTTGACGAAATTTGGACTTCTTAGCGATCCTTTGACGAAATTCGGGTTTTTCTGCGATCCTTTGACGAAATTCGCGATTCTTTAACGAAATTCGCGCTTTTTTCGCGATTCTTTAACGAAATTTCGGGTTTTTTAGCGTTCTTTTGACGAAATGTGCGGTTTTTTTCACGATCTTTTGACAAAGTCGTTTTTTTTTCCGAAATATTTTGACGAAATGCGCGTTTTTTTTTCGCGATCTGTTGACGATGTTTGGGTTTTTTCGCGATCCTTCGACAAAATTTATGTTTTTTTCGCAATCTTTTGACGAAATGTGCGGTTTTTCGTGATCTTTCGACGAAATTCGAGGAGTTTTTTTCCGCGATTCTATGATGAAATTCCTTTTGGAAAATCCTGCATTTGGCCGGTACTTTCCATATATTTAGTCGCCAGTTTTTCACGTTTAGTCGCCGAGTGGCGACTGGCGAGTGCTTATTTTCATCTTTAGTACTATCTACTTAATAAAATGATCCATCCAAGATTCAAGTACAGAATCCTGCATCTATCCAGATTCCACGATTCATACAATGCTCCTGCACGACCACCCTTTATCCCTAATTCATATATACTCACTCATAAATTGCGAATGGGAGAATGTAATAACCACTAGCTGATATACCAAAAGGAACACTAAACATTATCTTTCCTTTGGTTTCTGACTTTTATATAATGCATTGCGTTGCGTAAAAATTTTTAAACTGAACTATTTTAACTATCCATATCCATTCCAGACTCATCAACATTAAAACTTCTTTCAGGACTTTCTTGTGGACTATTTTCTTATATAATACAAGTACAGGTATTAGAAAAAGTAGTTAATGTGTTGGTTGTTAAATTAGTTGATGTAAACTTTGCAAGCAATTCAGGTTTACACTTAGTTAATTCATTCACTATTCTGAACCTATTAAAAATTAAACCTAACCTTTTTTAACCCCCATATTATAAACTATTATTAAATAATATCTATTTGCAGTTAGTTTTTAATAATTATTAGTATTTAATAAACTGGCATTGTATATAATGAATAATTTAACTCAGATCAAATATCTATAAGTTAAGCCTAACCCTATGACCACTTTACCCCATGTAACTAAAACTATTATAAAATAAAATCTGTGATAAATATAACTTAGCTATAAATGAAAATATGTTCTTGAGATATGTGAAAAGCTTTCTGAACTGCCAATTTAACAAAATTTGGGATAAACAAAATGCAGCAGAAAAGTTAATTAAAGAGTTAAAAGAACAAGGTGTAACAAAGAAAGACAAAATGAATGCTCAGTGGCTCAAACATGTTACTAAAAATGTTTTTTTTGAGTGAGAAACTTTGATCAATACTTAATAAATCTAAAATTAAAAGAAAATTATTCAAATTTCTATATTAGTCAAGATTTTAGCCCTTTTTATGAATTATGACCACTTTACCCCGCCTGACCACTTTACCCCACCTGACCCTAACTCTTTAATTAACTTTTCTGCTGCATTTTGTTTATCCCAAATTTTGTTAAATTGGCAGTTCAGAAAGCTTTTCACATATCTCAAGAACATATTTTCATTTATAGCTAAGTTATATTTATCACAGATTTTATTTTATAATAGTTTTAGTTACATGGGGTAAAGTGGTCATAGGGTTAGGCTTAACTTATAGATATTTGATCTGAGTTAAATTATTCATTATATACAATGCCAGTTTATTAAATACTAATAATTATTAAAAACTAACTGCAAATAGATATTATTTAATAATAGTTTATAATATGGGGGTTAAAAAAGGTTAGGTTTAATTTTTAATAGGTTCAGAATAGTGAATGAATTAACTAAGTGTAAACCTGAATTGCTTGCAAAGTTTACATCAACTAATTTAACAACCAACACATTAACTACTTTTTCTAATACCTGTACTTGTATTATATAAGAAAATAGTCCACAAGAAAGTCCTGAAAGAAGTTTTAATGTTGATGAGTCTGGAATGGATATGGATAGTTAAAATAGTTCAGTTTAAAAATTTTTACGCAATGCAATGCATTATATAAAAGTCAGAAACCAAAGGAAAGATAATGTTTAGTGTTCCTTTTGGTATATCAGCTAGTGGTTATTACATTCTCCCATTCGCAATTTATGAGTGAGTATATATGAATTAGGGATAAAGGGTTGTCGTGCAGGAGCATTGTATGAATCGTGGAATAGATGCAGGATTCTGTACTTGAATCTTGGATGGATCATTTTATTAAGTAGATAGTACTAAAGATGAAAATAAGCACTCGCCAGTCGCCACTCGGCGACTAAACGTGAAAAACTGGCGACTAAATATATGGAAAGTACCGGCCAAATGCAGGATTTTCCAAAAGGGATTTCATCATAGAATCGCGGAAAAAAACTCCTCGAAATTCGTCGAAAGATCACGAAAAACCGCACATTTCGTCAAAAGATTGCGAAAAAAACATAAATTTTGTCGAAGGATCGCGAAAAAACCCAAACATCGTCAACAGATCGCGAAAAAAAAACGCGCATTTCGTCAAAATATTTCGGGGAAAAAAACGACTTTTGCCAAAAGATCGTGAAAAAAACCGCACATTTCGTCAAAAGAACGCTAAAAAACCCGAAATTTCGTTAAAGAATCGCGAAAAAAGCGCGAATTTCGTTAAAGAATCGCGAATTTCGTCAAAGGATCGCAGAAAAACCCGAATTTCGTCAAAGGATCGCTAAGAAGTCCAAATTTCGTCAAACAATCGCGGAAAAAACGCAAATATCGTCAATGGATCGCGAAAAAACGAGAAATTTCGTCATAAGATCGCGAAAAAAACGGCAAATTTCGCCAAAAGTTCGCGGAAAAAACGACAAATTTCAGCAAAAGATCGCAAAAAACGGCAAATTTCGTCAAAAGATCGCGAAGAAACGGCAAATTTTGTCAAAAGATCGTAAAAAAATGGCAAATTCCGTCAAAAGATCGCGAAAAAATCCACAAATTTCGTCAAAGTGATGTGAAACAAAACATAGTTCGTGCTGGGAGTAGATCATCCTTCCCACCTCTGTTGTAAATTTTTCAGAAAATTTGCTGTGAATTTCAGATTTTTTTTTTTTACTCAGAATCACCCCTGTTTATTAAAACAATATGAATTAAAATATTTTTATTTAGTACATAAGTTACTTATTTACTCTAAACTCATATTTTTAAATTAAATATTCAGTGACATAAATGTACTTACTGGCTACTAAAGAAATTATTCCTAGTAGCCAGTAACTGGCTACTAAAAAAAAATCAACCTACCGGCCAGTGGCCACTAAGCAAAATTCCTTATTTTCATCTTTAGATAGTACACCGAAAGCTTACAAAAGCCTGCCCTTTTATCTATGATTGTGATGGACATAAATGAATTATGACGCTGTGAAAAATAGCTATCGACAATCACATAATACTCTGCCCGCTACCTCATACTAGTCATAGTCTACAACCATTGGATCTAGGTGTATTTTCCCCATTAAAAAAAGCCTGGAAAGGAATTTTAAAGAGACATTAAGAAAACCGACAGCAAAATATGTAAAAAAAATTAAAATAAGCTACATTGGCAACATTTTCTACACTCATTTCAGATGTGAATAGAATTGTTAGACATAGTTTTAAAGGAAAAGGAAATGTGTCCAGTCCAAGATCGGGGTAGTATTGACAAAAAAACACTTTCATTATATCTGCAAAAATAACAAGAGGAATGGGATACTTAAAAGTTGCTTAAATTTCAAAGAGGAAAAAAAACAACAACAAAATATCCTTAGTCAACATTATCTTTTGAATCCATTTATAATTGCTAAAGATGACATCTCAAACCATATCTATAGGACCTTGAGTGTTGCTAAAATATTAAATGAAGAAATCAATAAAGCAATTTATTGGGAAAAAACATGATTATTTTTCTTAAAGTATGTTAAAAAAATCCAAATGTGGCAATCATTATACTTTTCCAGAATCAAATGTGATTAAAATCCTTGAAGAACCAAATTTTAACAACAAACAATTTTAACATTACAAATTTACACATTTAATAAAATAAAATGGCAGATAACTTATTATAAAGGTTGTTTAAAATGTTTGTAAATAATAAAATGTCACTTTTTATTCATTAGTTTATTTTTTTATTACACTTTTTCAATGTGACCACTTTACCCCACCCCCTGGGGTAAAGTGGTCATAAAAACATGCCTGGAAAAATATGTTATAAAAAGGTGTTATTCCCCAAAAATATTTCTGAAATGGATATGGATGTACTCTAGAGTAATGTAATGTAAAATAACACCAAAAATTTTAGAAAACATCACAGAAATTCTGATGTTTATATCCTCTGAAAGTTTGAAAAGCCTGTTTTTATGACCACTTTCCCCCACCTGACCCTAAAAGAACAAGGTGTAACAAAGAAAGACAAAATGAATGCTCAGTGGCTCAAACATGTTACTAAAAATGTTTTTTTGAGTGAGAAACTTTGATCAATACTTAATAAATCTAAAATTAAAAGAAAATTATTCAAATTTCTATATTAGTCAAGATTTTAGCCCTTTTTATGAATTATGACCACTTTACCCCGCCTAACCACTTTACCCCACCTGACCCTAATCCACATGTTAAAATTTGCGATCATATTTTTTTTTAATAGGCTTAATTCCCTGTTGAATGGTACCCTTCAAATATCTCTGTGATTATTTTGCAATAAAACAGTATGAGGTTTTTTTTTTTTTTTTTTTTTTTTTTTTTTTTTTTTTTTTTTTGTACTACTTAGTTATCTTTGCCGACCAAAAATCTATCACCACACTATAAGATTAAATGCCAATAATGGTTGATCGTAAATGTGCACATTCAGTTGACTATCAGCAAGTTACACGTGTTTACGTCAACAAGTGATTTTTATTTCGACGTTTTATTTGTATTTTTATTAATGTTATACTAATTTATTTGTTCTTTCGTTATTTAAAATAAAAATTATGTCAATTTGTATAATTTGACTAGTCGTTCGGCGATTTATATAATTTGGCGAAATTGGTCGACGGGATAACTAAGTAGTACCCTTTTTTAAAAAAAACAATTGTACTTACAGTGTATATTATGTATTGAATTGTAGAACAATAAAAAACTTCTAATGAACGAAATTACATAGCATGTTGCCTAATTGCTAGTCTTTACCTTTCTTTAAACATTTTAGATGTACTACCATAATGAAGGGAACAATTTATTATTATTATTATTATTATTTTTCAATAGGAATTTTGAAGTAATTCAATTAAAATGAATATGATTTAAGATGTATTCTACATAAAAAGGGCAAAAATTAAATAAGAAATGTAAAAAAAAATACCAGGGAGAAAGTTCATTATCGTATATAGGATATAACGTGTCCTTCGTATCCATATCTTCTTAACTTATAGTTGTCTAGTTTTTTAATTTTATATCTGTTGTTACTGAAAAAAATATTTTTATTTGCACCTCTATTTCCATAAAATATTACATATATGTAATATTTACACAAAAGAGACCCAGAAACGTCGCTAATCAATTCTTCTCGAAAATTTAAGAAATAATATAATTAAACTTATCAAAAGCTTCAAGTGAAGGTAGTAAAATAACTAATACAAAAATTTAAATAATTTTAGAAGGAAAATTTACCTACCAATGGTCAATATTATAAGCGCTGACAATAAAAATCAGTTACTTGTAAACAAAACTTAAAAGATTCGAATTTGAGTCGTTCTTTTTTCCTTGGAAAAAAATTCTCTCTCCCTAGGGTCTGTTCAGAAGTGCAGCTCACGCCGCGCGCGTGCTCAGAAGTTTTTGCCATGGAGTAGGTCTTGCCGAAGAAAGAAATTTTGAAATAACTGAATCAGGCCCGTAACCAGAGGGGGGCTGAGCACCCCCTAGCTTCCTCTTGAGCCCTCTCTAAATATTTCACTTTTTTTCAATAAAATGTATATTTTAACTAACACTAATCTGAAGGGGAAAAAAAACTATATTAGCAAGAAAACCATTTAGATCTTTCAGCAATGGAAAATGCCAAAGATTTTACTGTCAGAAGGATATTAATTGCAATGCATTATTTTGCTGTACAATTCTCAACATGCAAGCGAAATACGATAGGAGTACGGTAGGCTAATTTACAAACCCTCAAGCTTTGGGCACCCTTGGCGAAAGGGAAATGTAGCCAAATAATTTGGCGAGAGAAAATCAGTGCGCGCTGGAATGGAGTGAGAATTTGAGAATGAATCAATGAATTGACGAGAGTTTTGAATCTCGAATGTGAAAGGGAACGGTGATTTTGTTGCAATGTGGTATTTTCCGCAATAAATACTTCTCGGAATGGTAGGGTCAGGTGGGGTAAAGTGGTCAGGCGGGGTAAAGTGGTCATAATTCATAAAAAGGGCTAAAATCTTGACTAATATAGAAATTTGAATAATTTTCTTTTAATTTTAGATTTATTAAGTATTGATCAAAGTTTCTCACTCAAAAAAACATTTTTAGTAACATGTTTGAGCCACTGAGCATTCATTTTGTCTTTCTTTGTTACACCTTGTTCTTTTAACTCTTTAATTAACTTTTCTGCTGCATTTTGTTTATCCCAAATTTTGGTAAATTGGCAGTTCAGAAAGCTTTTCACATATCTCAAGAACATATTTTCATTTATAGCTAAGTTATATTTATCACAGATTTTATTTTATAATAGTTTTAGTTACATGGGGTAAAGTGATCATAGGGTTAGGCTTAACTTATAGATATTTGATCTGAGTTAAATTATTCATTATATACAATGCCAGTTTATTAAATACTAATAATTATTAAAAACTAACTGCAAATAGATATTATTTAATAATAGTTTATAATATGGGGGTTAAAAAAGGTTAGGTTTAATTTTTAATAGGTTCAGAATAGTGAATGAATTAACTAAGTGTAAACCTGAATTGCTTGCAAAGTTTACATCAACTAATTTAACAACCAACACATTAACTACTTTTTCTAATACCTGTACTTGTATTATATAAGAAAATAGTCCACAAGAAAGTCCTGAAAGAAGTTTTAATGTTGATGAGTCTGGAATGGATATGGATAGTTAAAATAGTTCAGTTTAAAAATTTTTACGCAATGCAATGCATTATATAAAAGTCAGAAACCAAAGGAAAGATAATGTTTAGTGTTCCTTTTGGTATATCAGCTAGTGGTTATTACATTCTCCCATTCGCAATTTATGAGTGAGTATATATGAATTAGGGATAAAGGGTGGTCGTGCAGGAGCACTGTATGAATCGTGGAATCTGGATAGATGCAGGATTCTGTACTTGAATCTTGGATGGATCATTTTATTAAGTAGATAGTACTAAAGATGAAAATAAGCACTCGCCAGTCGCCACTTGGCGACTAAACGTGAAAAACTGGCGACTAAATATATGGAAAGTACCGGCCAAATGCAGGATTTTCCAAAAGGGATTTCATCATAGAATCGCGGAAAAAAACTCCTCGAATTTCGTCGAAAGATCACGAAAAACCGCACATTTCGTCAAAAGATTGCGAAAAAAACATAAATTTTGTCGAAGGATCGCGAAAAAACCCAAACATCGTCAACAGATCGCGAAAAAAAACGCGCATTTCGTCAAAATATTTCGGGAAAAAAACGACTTTTGCCAAAAGATCGTGAAAAAAACCGCACATTTCGTCAAAAGAACGCTAAAAAACCCGAAATTTCGTTAAAGAATCGCGAAAAAAGCGCGAATTTCGTTAAAGAATCGCGAATTTCGTCAAAGGATCGCAGAAAAACCCGAATTTCGTCAAAGGATCGCTAAGAAGTCCAAATTTCGTCAAACAATCGCGGAAAAAACGCAAATATCGTCAATGGATAGCGAAAAAACGAGAAATTTCCTCATAAGATCGCGAAAAAAACGGCAAATTTCGCCAAAAGTTCGCGGAAAAACGACAAATTTCAGCAAAAGATCGCAAAAAACGGCAAATTTCGTCAAAAGATCGCGAAGAAACGGCAAATTTTGTCAAAAGATCGTAAAAAAATGGCAAATTCCGTCAAAAGATCGCGAAAAAATCCACAAATTTCGTCAAAGTGATGTGAAACAAAACATAGTTCGTGCTGGGAGTAGATCATCCTTCCCACCTCTGTTGTAAACTTTTCAGAAAATTTGCTGTGAATTTCAGATTTTTTTTTTTACTCAGAATCACCCCTGTTTATTAAAACAATATGAATTAAAATATTTTTATTTAGTACATAAGTTACTTATTTACTCTAAACTCATATTTTTAAATTAAATATTCAGTGACATAAATGTACTTACTGGCTACTAAAGAAATTATTCCTAGTAGCCAGTAACTGGCTACTAAAAAAAAATCAACCTACCGGCCAGTGGCCACTAAGCAAAATTCCTTATTTTCATCTTTAGATAGTACACCGAAAGCTTACAAAAGCCTACCTTTTTATCTATGATTGTGATGGACATAAATGAATTATGACGCTGTGAAAAATAGCTATCGACAATCACATAATACTCTGCCCGCTACCTCATACTAGTCATAGTCTACAACCATTGGATCTAGGTGTATTTTCCCCATTAAAAAAAGCCTGGAATGGAATTTTAAAGAGACATTAAGAAAACCGACTGCAAAATATGTAAAAAAAATTAAAATAAGCTACATTGGCAACATTTTCTACACTCATTTCAGATGTGAATAGAATTGTTAGACATAGTTTTAAAGGAAAAGGAAATGTGTCCAGTCCAAGATCGGGGTAGTATTGACAAAAAAAAAAAAAAAAAAAAAAAAAAAAAAACACTTTCATTATATCTGCAAAAATAACAAGAGGAATGGGATACTTAAAAGTTGCTTAAATTTCAAAGAGGAAAAAAAACAACAACAAAATATCCTTAGTCAACATTATCTTTTGAATCCATTTATAATTGCTAAAGATGACATCTCAAACCATATCTATAGGACCTTGAGTGTTGCTAAAATATTAAATGAAGAAATCAATAAAGCAATTTATTGGGAAAAAACATGATTATTTTTCTTAAAGTATGTTAAAAAAAATCCAAATGTGGCAATCATTATACTTTTCCAGAATCAAATGTGATTAAAATCCTTGAAGAACCAAATTTTAACAACAAACAATTTTAACATTACAAATTTACACATTTAATAAAATAAAATGGCAGATAACTTATTATAAAGGTTGTTTAAAATGTTTGTAAATAATAAAATGTCACTTTTTATTCATTAGTTTATTTTTTTATTACACTTTTTCAATGTGACCACTTTACCCCATGCACTACTCACTTTACCCCACCGCCTGGGGTAAAGTGGTCATAAAAACATGCCTGGAAAAATATGTTATAAAAAGGTGTTATTCCCCAAAAATATTTCTGAAATGGATATGGATGTACTCTAGAGTAATGTAATGTAAAATAACACCCAAAATTTTAGAAAACATCACAGAAATTCTGATGTTTATATCCTCTGAAAGTTTGAAAAGCCTGTTTTTATGACCACTTTCCCCCACCTGACCCTATGTATTTTATTTATGTTAAACATATTATTGAATATAACTTTTCCTAATTTATGCCGATTTTTTTAAAAATAATGTACTACTTTTTAAAGTTATTTTATTTTTACGATACTTTCTGCGAGTTGATTTAAGCCTAACATGTCAAGTGTTTCAAAATGATAAAAAATTATTTGAATTGTAAAATCCAGTTCGAATTTTTCTGTAATCAAATATTACAAAATATACATCAAGCTGTTAAAATTTTTAAACATACAAATACAATTTTTATTTTAGTTTATAATTTAAAAAGATATAAAAAAGATTGCATTCGAATTACAATTCGTTACATCTTTTATCTGTAGTAGTTATGTAATTAGCATTTAAAATGAAAAAACTATCTACAGCCTTCTCCGATTCCCTCTCCTTTAAAACAAAATCTGTTGCACATCTGCATACTAAAAAGATTGATACAAAGTATCCCTAGACTGTATTTTTATAAATTGTCCAGTTTGTGTATGCATGACTTGTTTATATAAATTGTAAGTCTTCAATTTGTGTATGATGATTTGTTTGGAACAGATGTCTTATTATCCCGGGGTCTGCCATCTTGGATTTTTTTCTTGGCGTGAATTAAAATTGTTTATCAATTAATAGTTATAATTATTATATTCTAATTTTTTCAATATTATATTAATCCATCAACAATATTTAACCATTGGTGACGTTTAATACTTGGCGAAAAAGGAGTTTTCATGCAAGAAAAAAATCCAAGATGGCAGAACCCGGGTTAATAAGACATCTAAGCCATTTGTTTTTATTATTTTCTTAATTTTAAAACCAATTTTTTTCCAGATCAAAATTATGGACTTTAGACGAGTTGTTGTTGACTCTGATACTCAGCCAGTTGAAAGCATTCAAATGGCTTGAAATGCAATTGCTTTTCTTGCCTTTAAATGTCTTTTTGCTAGCTCTTAGGCGACCATATGGATGTGTTAGTTGACCATTCTACAGAAAGCTGTTTTGAGGATGATGCAAACTGTTAAGTCAAAGTTTTCTTTATCAGGTCCAGCTAAATATTTTTTCGTACGTATCCTGTTATTTTAAACTTTGTGGTAAGTACTCAATTGTTATAATTAAATATAAAAAATAACCTATGACAGACGTCATACTTAAACTTTTACATCTTAATCTTTTATGATATTTAATACTGCACATTATGTATTTACAGTTCCTAAAATTATGAAATTTAATCCCTAAGTGTGAATGAATTTTGAAATGCATAATCTAATACATTGCATTCAAGCTAATTATCTTAAGATCGAATTTTATAACATTCTAGTTTGTTAAAATTAAAATAATAAAACTTTGTAAAAAAATCACCATAAAATAAAAACAATACATAGAACGCGTTTTGAGCTAAAAATATTAACAGCTCGTCATAAACTAAAGTAAAACACGTGTCTGTAAGGGGACAAGAACTTTAGCTGATGACGAGCTGTTAATATTTTTAGCTTGAAACGCGTCCTATGTATTTTTTTTTTATTTTATGGTGATTTTTTACAAAGTTTTATTATTTTAATTGATACATATCGCCAGTTTTCGGTGTTGTTTCGCTATATTCTATTTTGTTCTGGTAAAAATTCCTTTTTTATTGGTCTTTGATTATCTATCTCAGGTATTGTTACTTATCTGAATTTTTGGTGTTTTTCAAGATGGCCACCGGTTTGTTGTCTTAATCTTTGAATCAGTGTTTTATATATATTTTTAAAAAAAAAAAACCTTTTGATATTGGTAGGATAGTCTATTATTTTATAATTAATAAAGTATATTTTAAAATGATTATATGTTTTCAAATATTTGATTATTTCAGTTTTAAAACTGCAGGTATTAGTGTGTCAAATGAAAAACAATATCTTCTTCAAAACTGTTAACTTGACTAGTCTTTGTATATGAATTTAAAAGTACATCAGTGTGTTATTGTCTATGAAAATATATTATAAGCATTCCTTCTAAAATAGTTTAATAATTGTTTTGATATTTGTTTCCTCTGCACCTCAAGAATATTACTATAGTTATTTTAAATAGGTTTTCACAGCTGCAGTTTTAACAACTAAACTAAAGGAAGCCATATTTGTTTTTTCTTAGTGTAAACAAAAATTTAAATATCTTGTATTGAAAAGCTGTTATAATTAACATAAGTATTTTTATTATTTCTCATTATATTATTTGTATATTCTATTCAGTTACAAATATTTTTGGCTAAAGAATTGTTTTTATTTAAGCATTATTAGGTCTTACTATAGTTATTTTAAATGGGTTTTCACAGCTGCAGTTAGCAAGTAAACTAAAGGAAGCCATATTTGTTTTTTCTTAGTGTAAACAATTTTTGAACTGGAAATTTAAATATTTTGTGTATATTGTATTGAAAAGTTCATATAATTAACAAGTATTTTTGTTATTTCTCATGAATATTATTTGTATATTCTATTCAGTTATAAATATTTTTGGCTTAAGAATTGTTTTTATTTAAGCTTTATTAGATCTTACTATAGCTATTTTAAATAGGTTTTCACAGCTGCAGTTAACAAGTAAACTAAAGGAAGCCATATTTGTTTTTTCTTAGTGTAAACAAAATTTTTGAACAGGAAATTTAAATATCTTGTGTATATTGTAATGAAAAATTCATATAATTAACAAGTATTTTTGTTATTTCTCAAGAATGTTATTTGTATATTTTATTCAGTTTTTAAAATTTTTGGCTTAAGTATTGTTTTTATTTAAGCATTATTAGGCCTAACTTTATCTTCATAAAGATAAGTCTTCATCATATTCTTTTGAGAAACTCATTTTAATGTTACTTGTCATTGTTAAATTTTTTAAGTAACATAAATAATCTTCATTCACTGTTTGTTTTCCTGAAATATTGAAAATGCATAAATGGTCTCCTCTTACTGTTTATCATACTATAAACAATAAATATAGCCCTTTTTTACATTACATCATACAGAAAATATATTTTATTTTTTAAATTATATGTTGCAATTCACTTGAAAGAAATCTTTTTATTTTTGACAAGTTTATATATATATATATATATAAAGTTTAAAATAATTTAATCGATAAAATGATTTCTGCTTAATCCTTTATTGTTTCCTTTTTTATTTTGCTTGCTTTCCATATCAAATATAGAAAATTATGTTTGCTTGTATGACAGACAACTTATTTAGAAATATATTATTAAATTTTATTTTTAATATTTTAATTATTTGAAATAATTAAAATACATATGTACAATCCTTCTCCCTCCTTCCAATAAATTGATCTTATAGCTTTTAAATGTATGGTGCAATGCAACAAATTACAAGAATTTAAGCTCGTACTCAATAAATAATTCTTAAGAAAAGTATTGGGACAATTTATTTATTGTAAATTACTCGAAATAGGCTAAACAATTCCTTTAATGCTGGTTCATTAAACTTAGTTTTTTTGTTGTTTTTTTACATGCAGTTTAAAAACAGATTAGACCATTACATATAACACCTGCTTTAAGCTATATTAGTTCTTCAATGTC
Source organism: Maratus speciosus (assembly GCA_963932465.1). Classification (NCBI taxonomy): domain Eukaryota; kingdom Metazoa; phylum Arthropoda; class Arachnida; order Araneae; family Salticidae; genus Maratus; species Maratus speciosus. The sequence goes on along the minus strand of OZ010798.1, from coordinate 186,824,916 downwards.
TTTTTCCTAATTATATTATGTACAAATTTGCCATTCATTTCTACTATTAAAAAATACCACGTTGCAGAAAAATTTTGCTGTTTTTGAGGCTTGTCGTAGCAGAAAGTTTACAAAACTTTTGCCACAGGGCAATGTAAGGTATGTGTAAGGATCGACTGAAACTGAATTTCGGTAAGCTTCCTATTTTTTGCCAAAAACAAAAACATAATTTTTTTAAAGGTATTAATACATACATAAATATATGAAAATATGAATTAATTATATGTGTGGTCCGAATTGGCTCTGTGTGCCTTTGACCGAAACTTTTTATTTTCATATAAAATAAAATGTAATTCATCTACATTACACATATGATTATCTAATGATATGAATTTCAAGTAATTAAAAAATGTTTTAGATATGCATACCTCAATGTATCTTTTATTATGTAAATGATCATTTGTTATACTAGAACTTTCTCAAAGAGTATTGGAAAAACTTCTGTGGTTTCAAACTAAAAATGTTCTGTTACTGTTAAGTCTGCAGCTTTTAATGAGCACATGAAAAGCACCTTCAAAGTTTAGTCATATATGCATTGCTTGCTTTGTAATTTGTATTCATGTCTCGAGTCAGTCATGACTGATAAACAGTGAAGTTTATAGTAATTAATAAAGAGTGTCTCATTTGAGCCATTACAGCTCAAATCATTAAATAATGCTGAAAATTTCTGAAGGAAGAAATGAGATTTTTGGAATACTAATAGTTTCGATCCAGCAGCATTTTCGGAGAAAGTCCGATTTTTGAATGAAAATTAATTTTCAGTTGATCTCTAATTATGTGTTTACAGTTCCTTAAATAAGAAAACTTTTTCCTATAATGTAATTCAACTTTGAAATGTGTATTCTTATAAATTTAATTAAAGTAGACTAATTATGTTAATATCTAATTTTGCAATCTTTTTTTTTTTTTTTTTTTTTTTTCTACTGGTATAAATTTCTTTTCTCATGATTTTTGTCTCAAATTATCTGAGCTATTATTGTTATTTATTTGAATTTTTGGTGTTTCTGAAAATGATTATCGGTTGTCTTAATCTTTAAATCGGTGTTTACATTTGACATTTTTCAAAGGGCACTGCATGCTGCTCTTTTTAGATATGGAGAAGGCACCCGACCCAGGGTCGGACTGGGTCAGGGAAAAGGGCGCAGACCTTGGCTTTTCAGAGGGCGCAAAACTGTTAACGAACTCACGTCAATTTAACTTGCTTATATTGTATATGGTTTGACAAGGTTTAACAAATTTGCATAGCACAAAATATGAAAATGGCTTAATATTATATCTCTGAGTCTACATAAAGACCGTTATATTCCCCCTGCATGTTTAAAGTTCCATCAAATCTACACAATGTTACGCTATTTTCTAAAAGAAATCGTGTAATATCTAAAATTTCCAGCAAGCTGAACACAGATTTGCAGTAGATGACTGATATCAAGGCTAGGACTTTCTTATTTTAATCTTTTGTCAATAGATACCTTATAAGAGTCACGGAAAAAAAGTGATCACCCCCCACCGATTCTCTTCACGTCATCGTATAGGTAGCAATTAATTGGGAATAATATCTACTATTAAATGCTATTCATATATTTTGCTTCGGGGATTGTCTACATATTAAAAAATGCACGAACGATTACTTTTCAAATGGTAACACCCACTTTTGACATTCTATTTGAATTCTTCGCCAGCCAGAAAAGATATATGGTTTATATACTTTTGTTTATATACTTTTCTTAAATTTTAATACAGTTATAAAACAAAAATTGTTAAGGGTTTATCCATGAATTTCGAAAAATAAAATGGAAATCTTATAAGAAAAAGTACCGAAAACATTCAATTAGTCACCAGTAAAATTATACAGGAATTTTAAATTTAATATAAACGTACTTTACAATTTATAAAAGTCTTATAGTGTTGTTTGTAATTGTCTATGTTTTTTTTTTGTTTGTTTATTTTAATAAAAGAAGGCGGTCCCCTTAAGTTATTCGATGTTTTTAGCACTTGTGGTTTTTTGTACGCAAAAACTAATGTAGATCTTAATTCATAATTTTTTAATATGAATTTATTACTTCTTTTTATAATTAGAAAAATGTTTTTGAATAGAGAAACAAAATCTGTATTATATTTGGGTCTATTCAGTGTATTTCTTTAATAAATTAATAAAAGATCAATCAATGACTTTTTATGAAGATATAAATTAATGCTTCTCAAATTAATTTAACTTTAGTCCAGTGTGGCCAGATTGGGGACTTTTTAATTCAGATTATGTAACTGACACAATTTTTTAAAATAATATAATTCGCCTTGTTTTTCAGAATTTTTAATATATTTCTAAATAGGCTGAATATTTCTATTTCAAAAAAGCGGTGACAATCAACAATCTGCAGGGGTGGGGGAATTTCTAGAAAATGTTACCAGCCAAGGATTTATTTCACAAGCCAGTAAAATGCAACGCATAGTTGAAATTTTTTTGACAAAATTTACGCAACTCAAAAATAGTTGGTTACTGTTACATTACTATAATGCATTTTCATATTTTTTTTTCCTGTAAAATTAAGAAATATAAGCAAGAGATGAAAGTTTAATATCAAATAGAACTTAGTAGTAAGTACCATATTTGCATCGCAGTAATTAAGAAAGTTGAAAAATATAGCTAACTACTAAAAAAAAAGTTTTCGCGTATCTCTAATAGTCAGTTTTCAAAGACTACCTAAAAATTCACTCGCCTTGTCAGAAAATTCACTCGCCAGTGTCGAGTAAAATAATGCATTTCCCCACACCTGACAATCTGGGCACAAAAAAGCCCCCAATTTGGCAACACTGCTTTAGCATCCTCAAATTTAAACTCTTCTAACTCTATTAAGATTTAATATAATATCTATTTACAATGCATTTTTCCTGGATGTTTGATCCAAGAAACTCAAAGAAGGTGTCAAAAATGGGTGTTATTATTTAAAAATTCAAAGTTGGTACAATTTTTAAAATTCGGAAGCATAATTTATGCATAACAATATTTAATAGACATTATTTCCATTCGAATGCCTCCTCTATATTTTTTTATGATTACTTTTAGCGGAATTAGTAAGGGGTAACAACTTTTAAGTACGTATTACCAATGACCCAATGGAAATCGGTGGAAAAACTAACAAGGTTTTTTACAACAGACGCCAAATAGAATTGCTGCGGTGTAGCTAAGTGTTGCAACTTTTTTTTTAAGTGTATTTCTTAAACGTAATATGAATTAGTTTTCAGTCGGTAAAAACTGAGATGAATTCAATTTCTTTTGGAATCTGACAGCAATTACTTTTGCGAGTATTTTGTAGGAAGAGGCATTGTGTATCCTTAAAAAAGGGCTTTATGTATCCATGAAATATCTGAATTAATATTTCACTATTAAAAGGTTTCTACAGAAAAAGAACACCAAAAAAGTCGCTTTGTTAGTCTAAAATCACTAAAATAATTGAGTTTACTTTTCTCAGCACACTCTTCCCATGATTTGCAAAATTCTTTTTAAAATTAGAGATCAGGGGAAAAATTTAATTTTCCATAATTAAGAAAAAAAGCCGAGGAATTGCATTCATGAAAGTTTCAGGATCCCGTGGCCAGCGCTCTTTTATTCATCGCTTTATTTAATGATAGATTTTCCCGAGATTAAATTAAACAATTTTTTATTTAAAATACATACTAGAATTTCTTACTATTTATTTAACCACAGAAATCCTGTCATTAAATAAAACGAAGATTACCAACAAAAAATTACGGCGTAGATTTTGTGAATGAAAAAACGCTGGCCACGGGATTCCACAGCTTTCAGGATTCTAATCCAGAAGTGTCATCAAGCTTGTATTCCTCGAAAAGACAGGTCCTGTTTCCATTAAACAACAAAATACCCACAAAAAGTTTTTTACCTGTTGATATTTAACTCTCTCTTTTCTTAAGCTGTTTTCAAAAAGCACGGTTTCAATTATAGGTGCATTCAGGGCCGGCTTATAAAGAGGGGGGGGGGGGGGGGGGACAAGGTACTAAAAGCTAAAAGACTGAAATTATGCAAAAACTTTGGTTAAAATCTAAAGGTATCATTCAAAGAAGCGATGGAAAGAAAGTAGTTCAGGACGCTGGGGTGAATGTTCAATCGCATGCAAAGATGCCCACTTTGTTTTCCGATCCTGAAATTGCTTCGATTTATCTTTAATTCCTTGTGATAATAATAAATACCTCTCTTGTGCTGTCTGTATATTGATCGATGATTATTCCCTAAACGAATTCTCTAAATTTAGTACACTAGATAGAAGGTATGTGTACTAAGAGGAGGAAAATATTGGGGCGGCTTAGGCACTTCGGGGCGTTAAGTTTTCCGTGGAAGAGGGCGCACCGGCCCTCGGGCCGATGGGCCGGCGGGCCAGTCCGAGCCTGCCCGACCCTTTTCCCAGTATCTGCTTTGCACTATTTTTTCCCTTCCCATGTGGACTTTAGAAACCAGAGTTACCACTTTCTATTTGAAAACTGCCCCTGTCCAGAATAGCATGCATTTCCTAAATTCATCAGGATTTCTCTCTTTAAGGCTATGCTTTCATTACAACACAAATTTAAATTAATAGAAGATGTTAACATTTTGGTCCTGCCGTTTTCCTATTGTATTTAATGCTAAATTATCCTTTTATAGCGAATTTTCGCAATGTTAAGGGGCCACTGCACTGACACTCACAGAACTTGAAATCCCATGTCAGCCTATGGGAAAACTTTCAAGCGTGATGACTCATTACCTAATATAATTATTAAAATACCGTTTGCACCCTCAGAAAGTAGACGTCAGATGCTGATGATGTGCGTTTTTAAAAATTGTCTACGTAAATTTTAAGTATCTTTAAGAAGATGATAAAATTTAATCAAATGGAAATTGCAAAGTTTATAGGAATTTTTTACGTACTTAAAATTTACGGAGATAATTTTTTAAAACACACATCATCAGCATCTGACGTCTACTTACAGTTGGTGAAAACGGTATTATAATAATTATATTAGGTAATGAGTAATCACGCTTGAAAGTTTTCCCATAGGCTAACATGGGATTTCGCGATCGGGGAGTTTCAGTGCAGAGGAGCCTTAAGAAACAGCTATAGCAAAATTTTCTCCAGTTGACCACTGAATTTTTTTTTTTTCTAACTTTTCTGCAGTTGTGAAAATAAGACTTTGACTCTAATTTAAAAAAAAAAAATGCATGCCAGCCAGTGAAACACGGTGCAAATCAGTGATAAGTCTGATTATTAAAGGGTAGAAACAACTGCATTCTTTCCATTTAACGATACAGTTTGCAGGTGTGATCCAGTCCACTCGTCAGTCAATTCCCTCATAAAGTGAATATCCTTTATTTGTTTGCCTATATATTATTATTTTGATTCTGTTTTATAAGTAAAAATGTTCACAGATAATTTTAAAATGAGTATAATTTACGTATAATTTTTTTTAAGTTTAGCCAATTGATATTTTTAATATTCCTTATTTAAAACCAGATACAGAAGATATTTTCGGGATCCTGTCCATTCACTTTTTTTTTAATGAACAGGGAGGCTGTGCATGTAATCTCTGTGGATATACATTGGTTATAATTATGTCCCAGACACTGAAAAAAATCTTGATAGCTTTATAAATGACATTTATTCATTTAGAGGTCTACACAGGCCAGATTTCCAGACCCAGCCCGGCCCAAGCGAAAGCTTCCCCGGTATGATGTAAAAATTAAAAGTTCAGTCCGGTCCTGGCCCATGCAAAAAAAAAAAAAAATTAAATCAAACGCGGCTCAATTTGTACAAAAAATTCCAGTTTTTCTTAACATACAATCAGGGTTTTGTTTTTGACATGACAAGCATCAAAAACTGGTTTAAACTGTCAAAAACTGCCAAATACATGTAACACACTAAAACATTTTAACAACAATAGGTAAACATTAAATAAGTCAAGGATTTATGCGATCTTTTATTTAAATTTATTGTAATTTAATAATCAAAAAAAATTATTAATTGCAATAAAATATTTTTATTTTTTTGGAATTTTCAATCAGAAGAAAATCATTTTGTACAATTAAATAATCTGGGTCAATTTTACCACGCAGCATGCTGCAGCACACAACGTGTTTAGCACATTTATGATCCACCCAGCACCCAGATATTAGCACCCAGATGATTTCTGAGTTTAGAGTGTATGAAGCGTTAGAAAATAGTCTGTCGCTTAATTGATGCTGAGCTAGTAGGACTTGATAGCAAAAGCATTGCTAGATGAGCAAGTTTTGCAGCAGGCTCAAAAAGCTATTGCATTTAATACCTTTCCACCAAGAAATGGGGTCCCTCCTATAGCACTGAAATAAGAAGACGGGAAAGGGGATTCTTTAGCTTCATACACAATAATATGGGTAAGCATCCATGAATTCTCTCTGTAGCTCAAGCGTGAGCTGAATCAACTGATAAATCAGTCAACAATTGCCCCTGATGGTTGGGGTACAAAATATAAGCCAAACAATGATATGGTTTCTATTGTGCACTTTTTCAATATGGGGCTTAAAGGAATTTTCTTTTAGAAGACTGAGCCAATTTTGTTCAGCTTTAAAATCAAAAACATTTTTATATATTTAAAGAAAGCATGTTTTAAAAAGATTTTGACTTTAAGCTTTTTTTTTTTAATTACTTCTCTTATTTTGTAAATGTTTAAGATTAAGAATCCAATTTCAATTTTGAATGAAATGGTTATTGCCTAGACTGGAATAACATTGATGCACATTATCTTGTTATATATACAAAAAAATCTGCATTTTTCAAAGTTTTTTTTGTATAAAAAAAAGTCTAGCTAATGCTTTAAGCTCTCAAAAGTAAGAGAAATTAAAACGATTTTAAGCAAGAGAAAAAATGTACAGCTCAGGTGAGCTTAATGTCTATTTTTTTTTAAAATACAGTTTTACAAAAAATAAAAATTTTAGCCTGTTAAAAAGTTGTACTTAACAATAATACTTTACTATGTACTAATTATTGATATACAGTAATAGTGAATTTAAAATATTACATGTAATGTTGTCATGTGTGACATTTAATGTGAATTTTTACAAATCAATTTTGTATTTGAGGTTTTTGACATGATGTTTTAAACCCGACATGAACTGACACACGTCAAAAACCTGCCAACCCTGCATACAATTAAGATTGAGATTCTTTTAAAGAATACTGTATACATATTTATAGGAAAATTTTACAGCATATTTTAGATTATATGTGTTCACAAGACAGAAAATACACAATAGCAACAGCAATGTTAGACGCTTAGACATTCATGAGAAAATTAACGTAATTTAGAATAAAATAAAAAAAGAGGGTTAAAAACATCACAACTTTTGAAGCCGTATAGTAAAAAGTAGATTCTTGAAAATATTTCTCTGTAATTAAGGCTCAAATACAAAGAAGCAACTTTCTGACACATTACTGAATTCATTTTTGTTCGCTGTTCAGAAACACGTAAAATTGACAGGTGTTCTTATTCAGGAACTATGTAATCAAATGGCGTTTTCTATTTTTAGCCAAAATATTGTCAAAGTTGGAGTTTTGAATCGAATTTCTGTACGTGATAGCATGGGAAAGGAGAAAAACCTGTTGTTATGTGACAAAAATCTCATTTTACTTGATAAGCAATTTATTTATTTAAAAAATGGAAATTGCTATTTGATTCCAAATCGCCTGAGTAGTCAGGCCTGTCAATTTTATAACTTTTATAGTTAAAAATGCTGCCACTGAGCCCTGCAAAGTTAAGTTTGTGTTTAACGGAAAATGCGACTTTCTCCAAAATTATGTCACCCAGGATAATCACCATAACATTCCAGCAAAGTTTGAATAAACTGCTACTGCCCCTTTTAGTTTCACTTGATTTGGAAATAGGCTGTGGGGAGAACATACTTTTGCATTACATTTTTGACAATATCTAAAATTAAAACAAATATTTTTGAATACGGTGTTACAAGATCTTTCCAACAATACCCAACATGATACACACATGCCGAAAAAAAATAAAGTAACTTAGTTAGTCACCCTATTTTTTTTTTTAATTTAATATATATATTTTTAAATATTTGTGGATAGCTAAAAATCTATAAATATGTGAACACGATTAACTTATAATGGCTCCATTTTCTTTTTTTAAGTATGGTACCCTAAAAAAATCAATGAAAAATAGATCTAAGAATTTAAAATGTTGTGATTGGGGAAGGGTGGCACAAAGAAGAGGAAACTGAAATTTCGAGAGGGAATTTAAATGACATTTTTATCACAAGCGGTAATTACCGAAAGGAGGATTTAGGAAATTTTGAAGAATTCTTGCCCTTGTTGGGAATAAATTTCACTTACTAACCGTAATTTCTGGAAGAAACGCCGCATGTGAAATTTCCGCAGTAATCGCGAATGACATGCTAAACAGAAACATGAGAAAATAAGCTGAATTAAGAAATTATAAAAATGAAATTATTAATTAGAAGTAAATAATTTAAATACAAAATTCGAAATTATTAATATGATTTAAATAATATAAATGCGAAAAACTACACTGAAATTGCCCAAAATCTGCAGCTTAAATTCTGGCATATGGCACGGATGATAAATTGCATCATTACCTTGGTATATCACGAATGATTCTGCAACAACAAAAAAATTAATTAAACTGAATTTTAGAAACCACAAGTACCAAAATATGAAATTATTAATTTGATATAAATAATATAAGTATGATATTCAAAATTGATAATTCATTATAAATAATATTTAAAAGAAAAAAAATCCCGTTGAAATTGAGTAAACTTTTCTATACACTGAAGAGTGTCATGAGAACGATTGGGCGTTAGCAGTCTCAACTTTATCTCAAGTATCTTAAATAGCGTGTTCGAACGGGATAAAATGACATTTATTTTCACCGTGCCATATATTAAAATTATTTACAAATAGATAATAAACGTATTAATTTTAATATTTAGTGCTATGTACAAATAAAATAACATTATCACATCCCATTTCGTCAATTGAATAAGATATGAAAATTCTCATTTTAATCATTTCTAAAAGAATCTGTAGATCGGAAATACAGACTTTTTTTAAAGGGCGGGGGGGAGATTAAAAAAAAACCTCATGCAATAATTCATCGAGATCCAGTAATTTTAAACGGAAAAGCATAGAATTTGCTGGCATATCTATCAAAGTGATTTGAAATCGAATACGTTTTTCCATTTTCGATAAATGTATTATATCTTAAGTTATAAACGATGGCTATTTGATGATAACCTTCCCTGAGTTGTCTTATCTGGAAATTCAGTTCAAAAAATCAACTTTCAGCATTTTCTAAATGTTTTTTCCCTTATCAAAAACTGAAAAATGCTATTAGATTTTGTTAAGTATTAATAAATGCACCAATAGTTTTTATACGATTAAAATTAAAAATGACTTATACTGAATACAACCGTTATTTATGTGTGTATGCGTGTTTTATAATAAAGTTCTCAAAAACAAATCAAAACTTTTTATTTAATTCCAATCAATCTGCAAGAAATTTCATGATTTTCTCCCTTCTTCTATCACTCTGTTTGGAACAGTTTAGCTGTCACAATCTCAAAGAAATAAATATAGATTTCAATTAGAAGATTTTGCTTTAAAAGCATTTATACATGAAATGATTACCAAGGAAAAAAAAAAATACTTACCATCACTGTGCTGTTTCTTAAATACAAGATATTTTAACAATGCAATTGAATCTGTTTTATTTTATGGTCGTTTCTAAGAATATTTGGCGTTATTGTAGATATTTTTAAAATACTTCTTGCATGAACATTTCAAAGTTGTATTTTATATTTATTTCAATCACTTGGTACAGAATTGAATCCTGCATTGGGTCGCGTAATCGGATAGTACTCAAACCCGACAAGTTCGGGTTGGGTTGGCGCGTTTTATTTGTTTTGTTTTGTTTTCCCCCCGTTGTGAGTCGGGTTGGTTTTAAATGTTCAGTTCGGGTTGGAATTTGATTCGTTCGAGTTAACTTTTTTTTTTTTTTAAAGAAGATGCTAAATATTTGTTTAAATGGTAAAAGCCAAAATAACTTGATACAAGAAATATAATTGTAGACTACTTTTTCGTAAATGCATTAAAATATGATTAATTTTCCTTCATTTTAGATTTGGGTTTTAATATTTCTGTTGAAAAAATTTGTTCTTGTCGGGTCTCAAGTTGACTTTCAGCAGAGATTTTGGATTCGGATAGGATAGAATCCGGACCTTGCAGATCAGAGTAGAGTCCAACATTTGATCTTGTAACCTGATTTTACCTGCTATTGTTTTCTTATGGATAGAGGGGGGAAAAAATAGGATTTTTTCTAGAAAATACATTTTTCACAAATAGAATATTTTCTTAGAAAATATGGAATATTAAACATTTTAAAAATTTATATCCACTAATTTGTTTTATGTAACCAGGGACCCGGAGCTGGAGCCCGGAGCGCTCCGGAGCTGTGTTTTCCCTGGAGCTGGAGCTCTAAATTTTCCCCAGCTCCAAGGCTCCTTTAGTTTTTAATATTCTTTTAAATCTATTTTTTTTCAGTCATTTAAATTTCTAGGCTTAAAATATTTTAATTACAGTAGAAGATCTTTATAACGTGATTCTATATAATGCAATTCTCCATATAACACACAACTTCTCAGATGTAAACAATGAATTTTGCAGGTAAGAAGCACCTGAAATCCCACATCGTAAAAATTGCTACCAAAGCGATATAAGTAAGCGTCCTATGTTAAATGGGAGAAGTATCCGCAAGATTAAAAGTGAGGTCACATCAATCAAGGTCATGCGCGACGTAGCGGATGGAGTGTGAACTACAGGTAGATACCAAACTGTTTTCTTACTCACACCACTAAAATTATAAAGTTTTTTTCCACTTGATTAATAACTGAACTTTTTCCGATAGGGCGAAGAAAACTTCGTGGTGTCAAGTGCGTCTGGATACCCCACTCGCTACGCCAGCACTTTTAATAAATGTGGCAAACAAAATTCATTTTCATGAGCGACTGAAGGTTTAGAAAATACCCGCCACACCAAAAGCCCGCGTATGTGAATTATCACTCCGTCCACAAGGTGGCGCAACTGTGTTAATTTACGCCTGATTCCAGCATTAAGTTTGTTCGCTTACTTATAACGCTTTGAATTGCTACTCTCTAGAAAACTACATTTGATACATTAATTCAACTTTATCTCCTTAATTCTAAACTTTTTAATGAAAAAAAAAAATTGCTATTATTACAATAAATATTATATTTTTGGAAATGAGTAATATAATGAATGATTGGGTCCAGGTATAGTTGGACCATGTTTATAAAATAAACAATATAAAATGATCATATAATGCAAAAATTTATAATTTGGATAATTCCTGGTGACAAGAAGTGCAGTATAAAGATACTCTAATGTATTTTGGTATGTTTCAGATTTATATGGTCGTGTTTATAAGGTAAATTTAATGATGTGTAAAATGTGATCCATATAATGCAAAATTCTATATAACGCACAACCTTGCGTTTTTAGGTTTGCGTTATAAAGATATTCTACTGTACATCATTATTCAGTATCTTAATTATATCATTTTTTAGGTTTTTATTATTATTATTAGTACCTAGGAAACCTTCTCGAAACATGGTAACACTACTTTACTTCTACTTTCTACTTGAATTAAGTGACAACACTATTCGAAAACAAATATGGCCGCCTGTTGTTTGCATGTGTAGTTGTACAATTTTGGCTGTTTGAAAAGTGTAGAAGAAATTTAAGATTTTTGTGTTTAACATTCCACCAAACTTTCTATTTTAAAAGCAAAAGCTAAAAGATGTCATACTTTCTGAACAAGCATTTGAAGTTTGATGAGAAGAAAAATGCATTTTGTCAGATCTTTAATGAAGGTAGAAAGTATTTGTGAGCAAAAAATTAAACGTGTAAATTAAAATCTGCAACTCAAAAGCGCGAAGTCGGAGCCGAGTTGGAGCCGGAGCTGGAGCCACAGTATTTTCTCTAGGAGCGGAGCTGGAGCTGGAGCATCAAAAATTGTTCGGCTCCGGGTCACTGTATGTAACCTATGAATATTGTTTTAAATCATTTTCATAGGATTTTTACTTAAAATGTACACATTAAGATCTGCACGGACCTTTTTAATCTCTTTTTATTAGACTCGGGCTGAACCATACTCGAGCTTAATTTTTATCTGCAGACTCTTGCCGGACCAGGACTGGAGAACTACTTATTTTTGGGGGGAGGGCCGTGTTAGACCGGCAGGTTTTTGCAAAAATAACAGTGAAATTTTCCTTTGTTCGACGAAATCTTTAGAAGTTTATTTCATTTTATTAAATTATAGAGAAATATATTTTAAAAAATCTTTATAGAGCTTCAAAATTATTTTTTCTTAAATGTTTTTCTTCCATTTTAAACTACATTATTTTTTCTAATGAGTCATGGTGACTCATTAGAAAAAAAAAATGTAGTAATGTCCATTTAAATGAATTTCTCCGAGTAATCAATAATGTTGCCATTCCATATTTCATAGCTTGTGGACATACTAGTTTAAGCTGCAACTGCAAAATTTTTACATGAGTATGTATAAAATATATCTTAAATAATTTTATTTATAGGATAATGTTGATTAAGAAGTTATCTGATTTTCTATCAAAAATGGAGTCTGGTTAAGACTCTGGGCTTGATTTAGTTGATTTTTCTTGGTTGGGTGGGTCAAATTTTTAGCATAAATGCTAAAAGTTTAGCCCAGGCAGGGCCAATATATTTTGATCGTCTGGGTCTGAAAATTTCTGCTCGCTTACATTATTTAAAAATCTCATTAATATTAAATTTCTCATCTTTGGTATCTGAATTTTTGGAAGTGAAAAAAACGGGAATGGGTTCATTCTTCAAAGGTTTGCAAGGGCCAAAATTTTAAGTGCTGGTCTCGGCCCAGCAAGTATGAAGATTATTGCCTCAGCATGGCCTGTTCCATGCAAAAATCCGTAAAATTTGGCCCTTCATGAAAATTTTTGCAAAAAATGCATAAATTTTTAAATCGCCATAATTCTATAATTAAACTTTTAAAAATAATATTTTTAAAGAATAGCAATTTCTAGGCAATAAAACATGTGAAAAAGAGCCTGCCCAGGAATGTAAAAATCTAGGCGCCAGCGGAGAGTCTCTCACCACTAAATTTTATTTGCTATTTTTTGTCTAATTTTTTTGTAAGAATGGTAATAAAATTTAAGCGACAAAACCTATTAAAATTTAGTGGTGAGAAACTATCCGCTGGCACCTAGATTTTTACACCCCTGAACCTGCCTATGACGGAATCCTGCCTTAAACAGAAAAATGTGTTGATTCAAGCAAAATGAGTATATAATAATATGTGAGAAAAGAATATAATACATTTAAACTTGCTAAGAAAAGAACGTGTCTATAACGCATATTTTTTCTTTCCTAATTAATTTCGTCTTATAGAAGATTTTACTGTATAGCATTTTTCAGATTCTTAAGTCTCCAATACATAGAATATGGATCAGAGCTGCCCTTAGCGAAAACGAGGCTGTGTGCAAGAATTGTTGCAAGGCCCCCTTCTACCGATGTTTTCAATTTAGCATATTTTTTATTAATCTGCCTGAAATTTTGAATAGTAATTTTTGCTTTATTTAATGATAGACATTCCGTAATTAATGAAGTGAAGGTAACTATTCAGAAATTCTGCTAGCTATTTTGAATTAAAAAAACAACTAAATTGGCCACACAACACAATCACCTTTTGAAAATGTTCGCATGTACACGACATCAACATATACACGACAGCACAAACAGGATTATGCTTTTATTTTTGCTTAATAAATGAAGGTGAAATATATATATAGAGAGAGCTACTTTTTTAGGTGCATTCGTAATAATATAAATACATAGCACCTATAATCATTTTCTGGTCAGATCGTCTGTAAGCATATAACAACGCAAAAATTATCCAACCAAATGGTTTAAAATTGAATATATAGAATCGTTGCACAATTTTGTCGAGTCATTTCAAATTTTTATGAAAATTGAATCAAAACTGAAAAAGATATTAATAAAAGTTTTCTTCATTCTTGAATTAAATACTATCCTAAGTCATTAATTCAATGATATCCCATGATAGGTCATGATATTCTAGGTTGCCATGGTGATGACATCCTATTTAAGATCGAGTCCTATTATTTCCGTACTGCCGAACTTAATATATATAATCGTAATAAATTTTGTATTTGTGCCTTTTTTCATAAGAGTGCAACAGCTATTGCACCAAAATCTGAATATTTATGAAACAGTTATCATACGAACGCACCACATTTGCCACATTTGACGTACAATTTCAGACTTGTTTAATTTGTTACTGAAATGATATAAATGTAGATAGATCTGAATAATATAAAGAATTTTTGTTTAATTTCAGATTAATTTCAGATTAATTTCGTGTTAACTATCAAGTTTATTGGAAGTATAATGTTAAAATAAATTAGTTTATAGCAATGTTGATAAAATTGAGTGCAATTACAAGTTTTAAATTCAGGTTCCCTTATAAATTAGGTATTTTCCTTTATTATTTACTTAAATAATGAAAGAATATGCTTCTGTTTCCATTAATTTGGTTTCTGAGATCGTAAATGTGGCAATAAAATAACGTGAATAATAACTTTTGATTGGCTAAGACCGGGACTGAGCTTTTAGCTGTTACACTGGGTCAAGATAGCATATCTCTGGCAAGGTCTGAACCAGGGTCAGAAAATTTCGGCCGCTTCAATCCTCTAGTATATTTATGTGATATTGGTAAACAGGCGATCAGTGTGCGAAAATATTTTCCTTTAAAAATATAAAATCATACAAATTCGAGGTTTTACACTACTGGAGACAGTCGGGCCCCCAACACTACGTTCATTTGGAAAAATTTTCATTTAAATCATTCAGCATTGATTTTAGGTATATGTAAAGTTATCTCGAGTTATGCCGGTCTTTTATTTAAAAATACGTTTAAAAAGAGACCGGGCGTACGCAATAGGCTTAGTGCAAGCTGCCGAAGGCAGCGGGGCCAACAACTCTAGGTTTGTTTGGATAGATTTTCATTTTCATTTAAAAATATAAAATCATACACATTCGAGAGTTTACACTGCCAAAGGCAGTGCAACCTCCATCATTCGGCTTGTTTAGACAGATTGTCGTGTGAAAATATAAAATCCTTCAACACTGATGAGATATTTTAAGCTTATGATTACAAGACTGGACAACGCTGGGGGATCAGGACGTTCATATAATAAAAATAAAAAAACTAGTTGGACGTGCCAATCCCAAAACTTTCTTTCATCTCATACATCTTATTATTTCAAAAAGTAGTTACAGATATTAATACAGTATAGGACCCCAAATCCGGAATGTTCGGAATATTCTATTTTATCTGAGTACACTAATAAAAGTGTGCTTAATTTTTTTTTACATTTTATTTATGCTTATTTTAAGCATGGTACTTCCTCAAACAATAATCTTAGTATATTAAAGTCTTTATTTTAATCTACGCGATTGTTCTGATTATACACAATTGATAATTATTAATTTCCTTAAAAATTAATGTCTTAAATCAAAAAATATTAAATAAATTAAATTTACTCTTTTATGAACAGTACATAAAAGCACTAAAAATTTCTAAAAAGCAATAAGTTACTTACTTCTCATAAAGATAGGCAATAAAACAAAAAGAAATAGCTTCCATGCAGCATATAAAATGTGATTTAGCCTGCAAGTTTGAATCTAAAAGACTAAAGATTATTCTTTCTAATCTATAGCCTCCCAGACGCATTCCAACGGGCCAACACAAAAATAAGCAACCAGCGATGCTGCAACTGTACTAGATATTAGTTGAATTTTGCACCTTTCTGCACTGACCGTTGTCATGTTAGTGGCAATAACTGATGTTGCTGATGAACAGATCACCCAGCTTAACACCTACTCGCACCATCCTTGCTGCCTTTCCATCATCAACTGTTGTCTTCCATGCGTTAATACGGATTAGGTTCCCTTAGAAAGACCCCCACGGAGGGCACTCCCCCCGGGCCTATATCCCTCGTGTAGATAATTGGCCGTCAAAAATCAAAAATCAAATCTTCCTAATTTACAAAACCTCAAGCTTTGAACACCACCTACCTACACCGACGATGATACACGCATGCGCACGCTAATTTACAAACCCTCTAACTTTGGACACCTACCAAACGCGCATGCGCGTACTGATCTCTTCTCGCCAAATTATTTGGCTACATTTCCCTTTCGCCAAGGGTGTTCAAAGCTTGAGGGTTTGTAAATTAGCGTACGGTAGAGACATTTCCTTCTTCTAAAAAAAAAATTACCCCAGATGTACAAATCTGTCACCATATGTTTTGGTACATAGTAAATGGTCGAGGACAATTTATACTCGATAATCTGAGCGGGATGGAACGGAAATAGACATATGTTATTCATCCTGATAGGTAATTAGTGAAGCAATGGCTGAACGTCTTCAAGCTAATCAATAAAAGCAGGTTTCTAAATTTCAACGGTGAACCAGGCTGACATATGTCTTTAGCTGAGAAAGAAAAAAAAAAGCTAAAAAGGATTGCCAATTTATACAAATCAAATGAGAAAAATCTTTATTTGAACGATATTAATTGTTTTATGCCATGGGTGTCGGCAGAGGTATATATGAAAACATGGTCGGAGCATGTTTATTGAATTTTTATCTGTTTTTTCTCCTTGTGTTTTTCATGACTCTGAAAAACAACTTTCGTCAGTTTGTCTTATAAGTATAAACCATTAAGCGAAAAAATATGATTAAGGTTAAGTGTGTTCGCTATTTTTTGACATGTTTGCATTTTTTTTTTTTTTTTTTTTTTTTGGACAATGGAATAAAATTTGCAGCTATGGTTATTCAGACTCTAAGAATTTAACTGCGTTTTACATTTTACCAGGCTGTTTTCATGTCTAAACCAGCTACTTTCTGACATATTCGAAATTTTATTTTTACATAAAGGCATAAAATTTGTAGGTATTCGGGATGTAAGGAATCGAACAGCGTTTTACGTTTTCGTATAACAGTAAACAATCTATCTAAAAATGACGGTTAATTCGACGCTTTAGGCTGATTTTTATGACAAGACAACGACAGAATGTTGGTTAATCTGGTAGCAATTGGCTATAACTCTTGAAAGTATCTTGGATGAGTTCGTTAATCAAGTATGTAGATGTTATAGTTTGTTTACAGAAACACAAAAAAGCAAATATGCAAAACTTGTCTACACGATAATGTCCGAAATATCGTACAAAATTCAAACCTAATTGGCATAGTGTATTTATCTTGCTAGCATCTTGGATAAATTCGTTAATCAAGTATTATTTAAGTAATCATCTAATGAAAAAACTGGCCATGTTTAAAACAGAGAGTAGACTGTTTTCAAATCCAAACACGCAACTTTATGACATAAGTTTTAATTCGTTTTTGTTCAGAAACTCTTGAAACTGGCAGGTGTTGTTATTCATACCTAATACTATGTTCACACTACGATACTTAAGATATCTTAGGCCGCCAAACTCTCTGAGAGAGTTCCACAAACTCTCTCAGTGAGTTTCGACTTACTTCGGCTAGATACAGGAATGACCACTCACTCTCGTTGGCTATGAAGCTTTGCTTTTACTGATTGGCTGTTGCGGCCGTTTTTATTTTAAGCGCATGCGCATACTTTACTTTTGATCAGATCACAGATACAGTGGCGCTACTGAGATATCTTAAGGTAAGTTTCTAGATGTGAACAGGCATCCAATTCCGGGAGGGTACCACTTCAAATCTGACGGTCTAAGATATCTTAAGTTTCTAGTGTGAACAGGGTATTATGTCATCGAATGGAGTTTTTGGTAAAGACAGAAGATCTTTCAGAAAATACTGCCAAAGGGGACATTTTGAACCGAATTTCGAAAGCGACAACGAAGAAAGCTTGTCACATGACAAGAATCATTTATGTAACTTGATATTTATTTATCAAAAAATGGAAAACGCTATTCGTTTCCATACCGCTTCAACAGCCAGACCTTTGCATTTAAAAATGAATCAGAAAATGTGTCGGAAAGTTTCGCATTGTTGAATAGGGAATTTGAGAACCGCCTAAATGAATATATCTTCACATTCGGTTCGCCGATTCGATGACATTTTTAACTTGATTCCGTTACTTGTTTTTTGAACCGGAAGACGAACCAAATTTTATGGCTAATTTTGTGTCAAAAGTATAAGCGTCCGATATGTATCCTATGGATTCCGAAATCTTTTTCTCAATTTTTTAAAATGTATCTTTAATGTATAGGGGGGGGGGATGTCACGCTAGGGGATTGAAAGTTTCTTGTGTTAGTTGAATGTGTTGGCGTCTTGATGAATAAGGAGCGAAATTACTGACAGAATAGTAGCTTAAAATATTACGTAATTTTTTCTGACAGCATTCGGTTATAACTCAAAATTTAATTTATTTGAAGAAAATGAAAAATGGTGTTCGATTCCGAACTCTTCAAGTAGTAGCTTGTTTAAATTCCAATCTTTTGAATCGATAAAAATGGATTTTGTTAGAGTGCAGAAAGATTCGCTATGTGAAAGTGGGAAAAGAAAAGTTTCAGAACAAGTATGAATAAGTACATAGACCCTACAGAGATTTTTCTTCTATCAGTATACTAACGACTTACGGCTGCCATTAGACATCTGGTTTGGAATTTTAGTTACCTGTCACCTGTGCCATGGTTGTTAACACCGTACATCTTGAATGATCGTTTTGTTAATGATCGCTTGCGAGAAACAAGTAGGATAAGAATAAGAATGAATAGGAAAAAGGAATAACGACTGATCAAGAGGGCGCTTTTTGCCATGAAAAATAACATTATCAGTTAAAAGTGAAGTATTTTGAATTTTAATTTTGTGAAAAGCCTTTCACTAATGTAAAATAGAAATCTCAACTTATATTGAATAACAAATGTAAACGGATATTTTAAGCATTATTGTACATATCCCCTACATTTTGATATATATTTTTTAAAATATTATTTCAATCAGTGAAACAAAAGAACGGGAAATAGGTAAGTTTAATTTTTAAATTTATAAATTTACCCTGGAGTGTTCTGCATTCTTATTTTTTATTGTGAACTAATAATATTTTCATTGATCTTGCTGCGCTCCTAAAATATCAACCATAACATAAAATATTTATAGTTAAAACATTATTTAACTTATCTTCAAGATTATTTTATTAAATTCTTTATTTTCAATTGGCAAATCTATATTTTTTCACCATTTTCTTCCTAAAAGCATTTTTAACATTTCATAACATAGCTGCAAAAAGTTAATTAACTTCAATTTATTTATTTGACTGCGTGTATTCTAACTTGAATAAAAATAAAAATGGCTAAATGATAATTCAATGAGAAGCACGCTAAATCTTTTATTTTCAAACTTTATTTTTAATTAGAACAAGATACTAAAGTACATTATCCTATTACATTCTATTGTAGATACATATTCTACTTTAGATAGGTTTACTTCTTAGTAGGCACACAACCCTCATTGTTTTGTATTTCTTTCTCCAGATTACGAATTTTTTTGTCAGTTTAAGAATTTCGTTATACTAAGTTCTGTTACAAACAGATTACGTTACAGATAAGTTATTTTAAGGTCAGTGCAAAATGAAAAAAGTCCCCCCTATCTAACATAAGCAATAAAAATGTCAACTGGCCTTTCTTTATCAACTGTTCTGTGATTATCAAGAAAAACAGATCTCAGCAATGGAAAGAGACAGAAACGGATTCGACGGAAAGATTTCGGACTCGATTCAGATCCTACGAAGGTAATAAAACATGAAAAGCACTGCTTAACAAAGATAGCGCCATTTGTTAGATGCGTCTATTGGGACCTTTAAGATCCAAACAGACAGCGTCCGTTGACAGTGGAAGCTTTTAAATGGTCAGGCAGTGCTTTTCATGTGTTAAATTATTAAATTAGATTTTCCTAAGATGTAGTAGGATCCGGAAATCTGTCCGACAAAATCCCTCTCCATCTCTTTCCATTATTGAGACTCCCCTTTATTTTGTTGACTGCAGAACAGTTGGAAAAGAAAGGTCAGTAGATATTTTTATGGCTTTCGTACGAGGGGTTTGAAAAAAGCAAATAAAAACTGCTTATAGAGGGATTTGCTTCAACAGGCTTCGTTGTATTTAGTTTGCATAAGACATATGGATTGTTAAAAGATGTTAGCCCAGCCCCACAAAAAAATTTCAGAGCCCCCCTGGCATTACTAGCAGGTTACGGCCCTGAACTGAATTATTTTATTGGTTCGAAACAGGTAAAACCAACGACTACATTTCTTTATCCTTCCAAAACATGGTTTTTGTAACATGCCTATGTTCCCTGTGATAAAATCCAAAATATTCGGGAAAAGCATCATGTGACCTACTTCATCTACTTAGCCCGTTCAGCGTTTAAAATTTGCAAACCAACCACACGCAAACTTGGCGCGTGCGACCCAGAAAAATTTCTGGGCAATTTGATCACGTGATTGTGCGTTTTGTATTTTTATGTTTTATTTATCGTTTATGTTTTATTGGTTGTGTTTTGTTTGGTAGGTTGATTGATATAATTTAACAATTCAATTGGCGATCTAAAAATTTTTACTTTTTAACAATTTTCTTTTTATTTATTTAAAAATGATTCATCAGTTGCTCTATATTTTTCGTGATAAATAGAATGCTGTTAATAAACCAAGATTGTGATATTAACATATTACGAGATTGATTTGTAATCTACTATATTCGATGGATTTCAATGGAATTTGCACTGTTAGTTAGACAATTTTTTAGAGAAGCTTTCAGTATATATATATATATATTTTTTTATGATTGCATATTTTAATAGCGGGTGGATAACAGACTGAAATACATCAAAAAACATGAAAAACAAATGGCACTCAAAATCATGTTAATACTTACTTATACTTTCAGTAAAAAGTTTATAAACATTCTAATCATATTTATTCACTACAAAACTAGACAGCCTGACAGACTGATAACAGACTGAAATCCTTATAATATTATAAATGTCAATGTGTGTCCGAATGTTTGAATGAAGTGAACATCAAAACGGATGAATTAATGCTTTTGTATCTTTGCATATAGATAGATTATTAAACGGAAAAGAACATAGGCTATGTTTTATTTATTTTATCCAAATATTTCACTTAATAATTCAAAATTTCATACTTTTTCATACAGAATCAATTGACATTTTCCCGATAAAATTTGACCATTTTTCTTTCCCGTTGCCAAGAAATTCTAAATCTGGAATAATAATTTTTCCTCTACAATTAATTAAAAATTAAAATAAAAAGAATTCAAAAGAAAATATTTATGACGTCATATTTGAAACGAAAAATATGTATTTTTTATTATACATGAAGGATGAATATCAGTTACGTTAATAAGGAGTTTTCTGCAAAAAATAGAGTCATAATTAGAAGGGAAAAGAATGAAAAAGAATCATATTATTAATAAAGTTATTCGCTTGGAAAAATATGACGTCATATTTGAAATAAAACAGATATTTCCATGTATTCATTAAAAATGCAAGGGACATGAATATCAGTAAATAATGAAAATAGGTAAATAATGACGTCGTATTAAAACGAATAACAGAAATATTTTTTACTAATGGACTCTATTCTCGCTTTCAGTTCGAGGCTATAAAACAACCATTTTACTAAATTGTGACGTCAAAAAGAATACTATCCATACTGATTAAAGAGTTTGAATATAAGTTACAAACAAATGAGAGTTTTCTTTCAAAATTCACGCTATGATTATAAGAAGAGGATATTTTTGGTAGAAGAAAGGGGAATTAAAACGGATTAATATATTTTTTGACGCTATTTCCTCATTAAAATTAAAAAGAATTGGATTTCAATTAGTATAAATGGTACAAAAACATGATTAAAGTAAATTTTCCAAAACTGAAAACATATTTACACACATCGAAGCTTCATGAATGAATTTATTCCACAGAAGCTAAAATCGTCTGCGGATGTAAATATATCTTCTGTACATTTAAGTGGATAGTTATTGCCCACTATTCATAAGAATTAAGTTTAAAAAAATCACATACTATTTTAATTAATTATTTTTAAAGATGGCAGTTAAAACATGTCACAAAGGCGATTTTAGTAAAAGCTTTATCGGGTAAAAATGATGTAATATTTTTTAATGGAAAGCATTAATTTTAATACGACAACATTAACATATATTTATTTCAATTTCGTCAGAGCGATGTCGTTTTCGTTACACCAGCTTCGAAAGTTAAAACGAAATCTTAAAATAATAATATACCTTTTAGAAATAAAATTTTGCACCAAAAATCGCATTATTTCAAAATGAAATTTTAGCTTGCATTTTAAATATATTTTATTACTTGAAATTTAGTATATTTAATAAAAAATAATGTTTCAATGTTTTTCTAAATGTACAATAATATTGGATTTCATTAATCGATTCTATGTTTTAAACAAATTGAAATGCATAGTTTTAAATGATTCATGAAGTGAAAGAATATATATATATATTTTTTATTTCGACAAGTATCATTCCGTAAGATAAACTAACCTAGTGAAAGCGTCGTTATATTTAAATCATTAGCTGCTTTTCTTTCAGAAAATGTTAGCATTTTATAGCAGTTATACAAAATGGCGTAATTTGCTAAGAACTTAACAATAGCAAATACATAAGTTTAACACCCTTTTACCGTACAATCTCCAGGAACATTGGTTTCAATAAAATTTAATAAATGGCACATCAAAGTCGACTTTAAAAAGTTTAGCAAGTAATTTTAATTTAAGATTAGGCTTTACATGTGACATCATTTACGTGTAAAAAAGAACCAAAACCATTAATAAAGCAATAAATTTGTCTTTTGCCTCAGATCCCTCTAATTTTTAAAGGCATCGTGATTATCGAAAAGGGCAAAGGAAGAAGGGAAATTTTCTTTCGATTTTAAAATACCAAAATCTATAGTTAAAAATCGCTCTGAAACACAATCTCTGTGTATGTCCCACATTGGAGCATATTCCTGCAAATTTCAAAGCTTTCAAAAGCCAAAATTACAGCACAACGTTACATATGAAAATGTTAATTCATAATTGGGGTGCTTTTCCATAAATAGATTTATTCCGCGAAAGCAATAAGCAACTCTATTGCTTAAATAATAAGTATTTAGGCTCAAGAGTCTTCAGAGCATGATAAATATTTTGATATTATTGGTAGATCTACAGTTAATAAAAGTGTGGTACCGTGAAATTAAAGTGTAATAAATATTTGAAAGTTAAAGATATTTCTCGTACTCTTATTATTTATTTTTGAACTTTGATGCTTCACCACGTTTGATTATTACTTTTTAATACCATTTATCTTTTTTTTTTCTTCCAAGATGTGATTTTTTCGAATATAAACATAATGTTGCATGTTGATTTTTCGATTATTCTAACATTATCAAAGTCACGTCTGAAGTGACCTGTTAATAACCACTTTCCTTTAAAAATATTTACTAATATATTTCTTTAAATAACATTCGTTGTCTCGAAAACATAAATTAAATCAATGTCCTTGAGCGGAATAAATATAAAATAGAATAAATATAAATAATAAAATAGAATAACAGAGATGTAAATTTATTCTTCATTTAATCATAGAAAAGGTGTATGAAATTTCATGCTCACGAAAGAAATTTAAATGATCCTATATATATAAATAAAAATAAGCAAATTGGGATCATCAGAAGCGTTTCTACTATAAAATGTGATAAAAGGTTAATTATCGAAATTTTTTGCTTAATTGGTGAATTTCTTCTTCTTTAAATGTTATGTGAACGCAGTCACGGGTAACAGCTAGTACATGATAAAACATGAAAAACAAATGGCACTCAAAATCATGTTAATAATTACTTATACTTTCAGTAGAAAGCTTATAAACATTCTAATCATATTTATTCACTACAAAACTAGACAGCCCCCCATATATTTTATCTCTTTAAAAAATATATATGCAGATATTTTTCTATGCTCTCCCATGGGTACCCGATACACCCGAGGTTCCTGGGTGACTATCGGTGGCGTGATCCCCGAACCACGCGATTTAAACATAGAGTACATGGGTTTTATCGCTGCGACCATGATTTTCAATGGTGTTTGGAACGCTAGGAGAGTGACGCATGCTGGGCGGTGCCCTTGGCTGGCAGTAGGCGTCCTGACGGCATCACACTAACCGGTGCGACGGCATCGGGTGCCCTTCTACTTTTTTTACACAATGCACAGCGACATTAATCTCTGTTGAAAAAAATAGCGTCAATTGAGGAAATTGTGAACAAAATTTGGTAATTTCATTTACTGACAACTTTAAGGAAAATATAATCCATGTAGAACCACCATTGAGCTATTGTTTCACTCCTATACTTGAATTAGAATTAGTTATTGGTGCTGTGAGATTTTAATTAAGTTCTTAAAATAGCCTGTTCATAAATTCCCCAAACACTACGAGGTAATTGTAAACATCTATTTTTGTATCGGGATGGTATAATACAAAAACTATATGAAGTCCTTACACACTTTATTCTACAACTGGTTGACCCGCCCGGCGTTGCCCGAGTCCATGATAATGACATTCAATATATCTAAAATTAATGTTGAATGAGTTTATGTTTTTAGACGAAAATCTTTCCAAATGAATCTGATGTTGGGAACTCCACTGCCTTCGGCAGCGTACAACCTCAAGCTTATATGATTTTACATTTTTCAAAAAAAAATCTATTCAAACGAACCTAGATATGGAGATCCCATTGCCTTCACCCGCGTATACCCGGTCATGATACTTACTTTTCGATCTGTTTTGAATTTATATTTTTAAACGAAAATATTTCAAACAAACGAAGGGGGTCCAGTTATAATTATTGACAGTTTATTTCTGATATTTAAATATACAGTAGAATCATGGTTATCCGAAAATCGGCTTAACCGAAATACCTTAAAATTCCTTAAAGTCCTTTTTAGATGTGAAAAAATTTATTGTCAACACTATTTTTACCGATGTCAAATGACACCGTTCACCATATTTTCATTGATGATTACTATTTTATTTTAGATAAGTTTTAGATTAAAACAATTCCGAATCATTTTTAATACACTGAAGAGTTGTTTTAATACTTATGTTTAAAAATTAGAAGCAAAATAAGCAAATATGAAAACTTTGAAAGGCGTTATTGGACACTCGTAGAAATAAAGTTTGTTCTTTATGAAATAAATAAGCGAACTCTTGGTACGCCGCTATCGGCGCTGACCTTAGATTTGCTCCAATCAATAAGTTATCGCCTTGCTGTTGGAACGACTTGTAATTTTGGTTTCTCATCCAGGGTGCTTTGAATACGGTACGAGAACATTTTTATTACAACGATGTTCTAAATTACGATCACAGCTTTTCATCAAAGAAGTTTTCACCATAAGCCTCCCTGTTATTTGAAAATTCCTATGGAACCCTGGTTAACCGAAAATGCTTAGGTCCCATGCTTTTCGGATAACTGGGGTTTTGCTGTATTAAACTTTCAATACTGAACAAAAGTTCCTAAGGAAAATTAAAGTTTCAAGTGTAAAAACAGTTATGACTTCATATGAGGCTTAATACGATCTAATTATGGAACAAAATCACTTAGATTAAAAAAAACCTGATCATAATTTCATCATATCACAAAAAAATGTGGGGAAATTATGTACATGGTTCTGTTAATCCTTGAAAATGAGTTAGAGCAAAAACGTCTACGATATTCTGTTAGAATAACTCTAACTTAAAAGTTATTGATTAAGAATGACTTGAATGTTTTATCTGATAGAAACGAAGAATAGTCACAGTCACTAAAAAAAAATTGTTTGTCACTTTTAACTGATAAGGAATTTAACCCCTTTAGGGGCGGAGGAATATATTATATCCCACCTAATTTTAATTAAGATTCACACCAAAAACTTTTAATTGAATTTTACTTTTTTATCTTTGGTTGAAAAAAAGTTAAAAAATTGCTTTTCTTATTTTGAAATAATTTTTATCGAAAACTTCTGTGTGAATTCAACATTACCGAAGCACAACTGCTTGCCCCTGAAAGGGTTAATATGCGCCAGCAAGCGTACCAACCGTGAATCAGAAACCGCTGGAAAGCTTGCATTCTGTCATCAAAGATGCAAATCTTTGATTTTTACTTCATTTTATTATCAGCTACTCCCACATGAGTGAGTTTTATTTTTTGAATTACCCTAACTGGCCGTTTACAAAAATAAAGCAATTCAGTGTTAAACATTTCAGGGAGCAAGTAATTGTGTTTCTGTAATGTTGAATTCACATCGGAATTTTTGAAACATTTTCAAATTTCAAATTAATGAAAAGCATTTTTGCAACTTTTTTTTTTCACCAAAGTTACAGAAGTAAAATTTAATTAAACATTTCTGGTGCAAATCTTGATTAAAATTAGGTGGGATATATGTCCCGCCACCCCTCAAGGACTTATGCAATCACAAAGCTAGACGAGTTGTTCAGGAATACACATACGAACAGGGCTTAATTTCTAAGAAAAAAAGTACCGGAGCCCTAATATTCTGCAGTACTAACAACCGCAGCGTTAGCGTGACTCCCTCCCAACCCCACCCCCCATCAGGGCCCGACTTATGCAAGGGTATGCGGGCAGTTGCCCCCCCCCCCCTATGACAGTAGTCAGGATTTTCATTAAAAGGTGCCAAATGATTGAAATTAGCCAAAAGTGACCAAAATTCATATATTTTCAAACATTTAGGAAGGGAGTGCGATCCAACTTACTTCCAGTATCCTCTCCAACCATGCACAAAACAAACTATATTATTAGAAAACTAATGATTACTATTTTATTATGACAACTTAGTATTCTATTGTTTTCAAAAGAAATTCTTTATTAAACGTTTTCCTCATAATGTGGCAAGTTAAAACGGTTAATTATGGCCCAATTAGGGCATTTTATTTTAGACATCTTATAACGTACGTAGATAAGCAAAGCCAAAGTTTGCAAAGAAATACTCGTATCACCCAATCTATCATTTTTTCTGCGATTATCCTACTAGTATTTTTTCTTAAAGTTGTGACCATCTTTTTTGTGACACTCTGTATACAGATGTGAGCAGTACCGGGAACAAAATTTATGCATATAATACAATATGTATGAAGTTTAGTACTAGCCACTTCCACAATATTCACAAAAAAATCTATAGATAGATAGAAGGGGGCTCCCCAGAATGATTCTTGCTCCGGGGCCTCCCATCACCCCAATCTGCATTTTTATATTTCATACACTATTTGCAAAATTTTAAGCATTTCTTTTTCTTCAACAAAATAAAATTTTAAATACATCTATTATCAGCATATACTTAGCTGTCGACTATTCCACTTTTTAGTTATCACTCCTTCCGAATAGAAATCTTTGCCAAATTGTAATGTTAATTAATTTCAGAATTTTGCGATTAAATATGGTAAGGATTATGATTCGGAAATAGTGTTAACACAAAAAAGGAATAGTTCGCAGTTATAAGTTATGCATTTTTATGAAAAAATGAATGAAATTTTTAAAAATCAATATTTATATGCTGAAGAATGGAACAACGTTTTCAAATTTCCTATAAAAGGTGCATATTTTAAACTATAATCGGTTCCTTCTGCATAACAATCTCTTGTGGTGAGTCCCTGAAAATCAGAGCAAATTAAAAATTTGACACTGTTATCGGTTGGTTGGTTGTGTTTATAACGGCCAATTATCAACACGAGGGATATAGGCCCTAAGTGGGGGGTCTTTCTCAGGGAACCTAACTCGTATTTACGCATGACACTGTTATCGGAAAGATTCGATGCTTTTATAGAAAAAGGGGAAACACTGCTTGATTGCTTTCTATCAGAATAAGAATACCAGGCAATTATACCAACATACAAATAAAAGTGACTTCGTAAATGTGCACAGCAGAGCCTGGCAGCATTTATGACACAAATAGAAAAATCACTTGCGTGATTTTTGCACCCGTATTCAATGGAAGACTAAAAACTTTAAACAAACAAAACCGCAAGCTGATGCTCGTTGACCACAAACAGAAAATATTCTTTTCAGGTTAGATGTTTAAATAAAAATAATAAAATAAACCAGCCAATTTAAAAGTATCCTACTGTCACAAAAGAAAACTGAAATGAAAGCTAATTCATCAGTCTCTTGAATGGCGCTGTATCAACACGTCGCCGCCTTCAATGCCAGAAATAAATTTGCAAATATCACTAGAATAGAAAAACACGATTTCTGTTTTCCCTTCATTCTGGTCAAAATAGCATTAAAATGATTTGAAATAGAATAGAATACGTAATTTTGAAGGAGGAAAAGTTTTTCGTTCTCTACATGAATAAATAAAATTTTGAATATAACACAGATTGAGCTCGAGCCAAAAAACTGATATAAAAATTGAATCCATTTCATCTCTATCCCCTACGTGTGCGGCACATTACGTCATATATAAGAGTTTTGATAAAAAAGAAAGCAAAAGCTTGGAGATGGAAAGGAAAGAAAAGGGTAATTTAGATTTCGGTTTTTTTCAAACGCTATTTCACTGGGCTCCGGAGTCCAGTATTTATGAGCCCCGGTGAATTCCGATCAATATTTAAATACTTACTAAAAACAGAGAAGTACCGGAGCTGAGCTGTGGCGCAAATTAAGCCCTGGATATATATCAAATTAATATTTATTATGAGTACTAAAAATTATCCAACTCACAAGGAAGGTCTCCTTAGGGCATACTCAGAAAATTTTGAAAAAATTACAATGTAATTCTCATGTGGATATATATATTTAAAAAAAAATTTCGACGAATCTTGATAAAGCATCCGTCAAAAATAAAATTTCGTTTATTTGGCGATGAAATAAAATTTCAAAAAATATGCTTTTATGTCGAATATTCTTTAAGGAAATTTTTTTTTATGTTGAATTTGTTTAAATAAGTTCAATTTAAATAATTTTAATTTTGTCATTTTTAGTTTGTTTTAACTATAGTTTTTTCATGTATATTTAAACGTATTTATTATGAAATTTAACTATTATATTTTACGATTTAAAACAAAATTTAAATTGATTTAAATTATTACAAGCTCAAAAATAAGACGATTGAGCACTGTCGATTTGATTTTGCTGCTATGGAAACAACGACTTCTTCGATATGAAAATGTATAACGGCAAAATTCTTCATGTGGACTTTATTTTTGAATAGCCGTTTAAATTTAAAAAATCTGTGATTGGAGGATAAAGCAATGGCAAAATTTCATTCAAATTGGTATTAAAAAGAAAAAAGGGTAAATTATTTATTACTTCATACAGCATTTTAAATTCACATTACTGAAAATGTAATAATGTTCATAAATAAACATATGCAATTTGAAATATATAAAAGAAATTAAACAATTAAAAATCAAATGTCAGTTGGCTATAACTTAAAATAGATATTTGCAACTTGCAAAACATTGAAAATATTTTTCCAGTGATAAAATTAAATAACTACAGAAAGATGCATCATGTATATGTAATACAAAAAAAATATTATAAACTCTTTCATTCATTAAATACTGTGCATACTAAAAAACAATGAACAAGCCATTTTCAGATGCATCAAAATCGTTTGCTTTTGACGAGGAAAAATCTTGCTCGCCAAATCGCGTGTCGCATTCATATTTTCTTGCCAAATAATCAAATATATATATATATATATATATTTTATTCCAAAATTAATGATAAATTACTGCATGAATGGCGCTACAGCAGCACATATCAAATGCAATAAAGCATATTATATCATTTCAAAATGCTAAAACAACATAACTTCAAAAGGAAGGTGTATATCTGTAGAAATTTTTTAAACAGTAAAATATTTATAAAAACAAAAACAAGAAAGACAGGTAAAAAACAAAAACAGTCTGTTCTTCATCAGTGGGAGGACAGACAGAAAACTAACTCCACCCCCCACTTTTTAAAATTTGCAGGTTTCTGAACACATGTTCACCCCGCATTCAATACTGAAAACTATTGTCATTTTATTAATCTAATTACATAAAAAACTAAAACAACTCAAATTAAAAACTAACAAACATGATATTAACCATACAAAAACAAAAAACTTTAATGAAAAGGTCTTTTAGAGGAATGCTTAAATTATCATTAAACTGAAAACAAAAAGAAAAAAATATATAAGAAAATAGCATGAATGCAGAATAAACATGCGCCCCCCCCCCCCCCAAAAAAAAAAAAAAAAAAAAAAAATATTTGTTTATAGTTGACGGGTGGAAAACATTATACAGGTATTCATGTTTTGAGAAATTTCATTTTGCGGGTTTGGGGGGGCGCATGTTTATTCTGCATTCATGCTATTTTCTTATATATTTTTTTCTTTTTGTTTTCAGTTTAATGATAATTTAAGCATTCCTCTAAAAGACCTTTTTATTAAAGTTTTTTGTTTTTGTATGGTTAATATCATGTTTGTTAGTTTTTAATTTGAGTTGTTTTAGTTTTTTATGTAATTAGATTAATAAAATGACAATAGTTTTCAGTATTGAATGCGGGGTGAACATGTGTTCAGAAACCTGCAAATTTTAAAAAGTGGGGGGTGGAGTTAGTTTTTTGTCTGTCCTCCCACTGATGAAGAACAGACTGTTTTTGTTTTTTACCTGTCTTTCTTGTTTTTGTTTTTATAAATATTTTACTGTTTAAAAAATTTCTACAGATATACACCTTCCTTTTGAAGTTATGTTGTTTTAGCATTTTGAAATGATATAATATATATATATATTTATAGACTTTTCACTGGAATTCCGCCGCTAAATTTAACTGATCCCTTATTATATACATGGGTAGTTTCACTAGCATTTTTTTTTTTATATAATATTCTGAGTATGCACTGTAAGGAGACCTTGCCAGTAAAAAAGGTGTCTAGAACAGGAGTCTGAAAAATGCCTAAAGATTATCTGAATGAATGGTGTCAACCAGAGCTGTCAAAGATTGCTTACTCGGTAGAGCTATAGTCGTAGGAAAAAAAGTAATCACCCCTTACTAACTCTGCAACTAATTTTAATAGAAGGAAGTTACAGGTACCAAACGATTGGAATTAAAGTCTACTTTTAAATAATGTATATAAAATTTGCTTAGAGGGCCATCTACAAATCAAAACCAGATCAAACTTCGTTATTTTCAATGGCAACACCCAATTTTGACTATGTTTTGAATTTTTGGTTCAAACCACGCCCAGAAACGGAATTTCAAGTGATTTGGATGATAAGTTTCTGAATTATAAATAGCAATTATTTTTTTTTTTTTAATTTAAACCGGATTTTTGTTAATTTTTTTTTCCAGCGTTTAAATACTGAACAGCTACCAAGGATTTTAGATTTCTAAAACAATTAAAACTCTAATTGCTAACATAATCTGTATTTTTTACACTTTAATTAAAAAAATAATTATCAGTTAGTAATTAAATAAATTATAAAAAATACAAATTAGTAGGCAACCCTGGTATAGCTGTCTTCTAAAATATTATAGTTACATTCATAATTTTAGACTGTTTTAAAGAAACAAATTTGTTATACAAGCGTGAAAATTTTCAACACTCTAGCTTTAATAGCTTTATAAAAAGTATACCTAAATGTGTAAGAAATGTATTTTGAGAAAAGATGAAACAAAAATATTTGCTTTGTATAAGTGATAACGATTGTTTACAAACTTAAAGGCTCTTTTTAGGGATTTATATATCGTGAAACTATACAAATTATTTATTTTCGGAATTGTCCGAGTCTGTTCTATTTTTTACTAGCAAAATTAAAAACTTGAAGCATTTTATATCATTTGTGCCTTTAATGAATGATCATGATCAGGGTTGCAACCCCCCCCCCCCCCCAAAAAAAAAAAAAACAAAACGGGTGGGTTTTTTGGGTAAAACCCACTCTAAAAAACCCAATAAAACCCACGTCAAAGTGGGTTTTATTGGGTTTTTTACAATCCTCCATGATATTATTATTTAATATTCAGTAACTTTTAAATTGGTTTTTTAACCTTTGTGTTTAAAGAGCCACACTATCCTATTAAAACATATTGTGGGTGTACTGCCAAATCCGAATGTGACAAAGTCAAAATGAAATAATGTGATTAGGTCTTTTAAAAGCCTGTTAATATTATGAAAAAAAAAGCCAAAATCAATATACATAGCTTCATTCAATACATAGGTTCAATATATTTACGCATAGATAAAAAAATGACAATGTCTTTTACATCAAGATTTAACAAAATAAAACTTCATAATATAAGTTCCTTGACTTATTCACTTTTGACCAGGATTTGCCAAAAAAAGAGGGTTTTTTTTTTTCAAAAAATCCAAATAAACCGGTTTTGTTTGTTTGTTTAAACCTGTTTTTTTTTTTTTTTTTTTTTTTTTTGATTTTTTAATATCATTTCCTATTACATACAGATGCATGTTTCTTGATAAAAATAAACATTGTTGAATGTTATACAGTAGACTCCCTCAAATCTGCAAAGCTTGGGACCAGAGGTTGTGCAGATTTTAGAATTTTGCAGATTTCTGGTCATTGTGTTGTTTATATTTTTTAAACAGTGATTTGAATGTAATAATGCAATCAAAATTGTAATGAATGCTTGTAATAAAATATAATATTAAAATAATTAAGTAAAGGAATAAACTAAAATGATATAAAGTAAGATAATTTTTAAAATGATTAAATTATTGAAAGTAAAAGCCTAGTAAATAATTAATAATTATATAAGCTTTATAAAGGTGAGATACATTTTCCTTGAATTATTCAATGAAAAATTCCTCATAAAGGTGCCCTATTAATTCACATTGCAATCATGAAGTAAGGAAGTCTTATTTCAGGTTTAGCCAGTCTTAATAACCAAAAAAACTTAATTAATACATAAATATATTTGGTAAAAAGATTGTGATTATCATTGATATCAGCAATATCTTGATTTTTTTCAGAAATAAATTTATACTTCTTTCGTGAAAATAACAAGTTCAGTCATATTATTGAGAATTAAATATTAAAGTACATATGAAAGGATACATAAAACTAAAAAATTCTGTAATTTTACTTCTATATCTGAACTAAAAGTTTCATAGTTTACATCTGCGATGATGTGCGGATTTTAGGTGTTTGTGGATTTTAGGGTTGCGGATTTGAGGTAGTCTACTGTATAAGTATTATAACTTCATTTCAAAATATTCAAATTAAATAATTACAATCAGTTATGTAGATAATTGAAATCATTTGCAATATAAATATTTTTAGTAACAGCCACATACCACCATGTATTATGTTCAAAAAATAAACTGTTCCTGCGAACCACAGATATCTTGAAAATATTATCAAGCATTATTTGATTAATAAATAATAAAAGATTAAAGATTTGTTTCAAAGATGTGTTCTTAGTGGAGAAACAGATAAAAAGTAATCTATTAAAGTAACTTTTAAATATGTGATATGTGGTTATTACATAATATGGTATGATGTCCATAAGTAAAAGCTTTTTCTACAGACTTTTACACTGATTTATTTGTGTTATTTCAATTCAAATTACTTGTATATTAAGTTAATCAATAAAAATATAAGATTTCTTAACTTAATACCCTATACTTTAAAAAGTAAGGGACCCCCCCCCCTGCCCTCACTTCTTAAAAAGACAAAAAACCCAATAAAACCCAACCGGGTTGGGGGTTTTATAAATAACCCGGGTTTTTTACAACCCTGATCATGATTCAAAAAATTCCTACTTTATAAAAACGATTTTCACAGAGGTAATTTTTTAGAATTCTCTTCGAAATTTTTATTGCCTATCCTGATAACAAATATTTGAAAACTGTAAAATACCCGAAAAGAGAATCAGAGTGGGTGTTTAATGGTTTCGAGTTCTGGAAAAAAAAAAAAAAAAAGCAATGATACTAACAAAGGAAAAAGAACAGATGTTTTTCTTTAGCAAGAATAAAAATTAAAAAGTTAAACGCACCAGAAAGA
Source organism: Maratus speciosus (assembly GCA_963932465.1). NCBI lineage: Eukaryota > Metazoa > Arthropoda > Arachnida > Araneae > Salticidae > Maratus > Maratus speciosus. The sequence goes on along the minus strand of OZ010798.1, from coordinate 186,790,660 downwards.
TTAAAACTCGTAATGTTAAAAAAGTTGTAAGGTATTAAGTTAGTTTTATAAATCAAATACGTACCCTTTAAATTATCTATGAACCATCATACGTTGCTCGGGTTGACGACGTGATAAAAATGCAACGGTAGACTACCAATCAGAGAACAGTTCTCATTTCGTAGCCAAACAAAAGTTCGCCAAGAGCGATAAGCTGTAAAAGCGAAAGCCCAGCTGGTAACTGCAATGAGGTCCGGCGTCCCGCTCATTTTATATTTGTTTACCTTTCTTTTGATGGTGATCACGCTTCGACACCATTTTAATGAATCACGTCCGACGTCCATATACATCGTAACAAATGGACAATATATTTCAATGTTTGTTTGGTAGCATTTTTAAATATAAATGTAAAAATTTGAGGAAAACAATTTGTATATATGAAGTTCTTAAGAGCTGACGATCAAGCAAAGGAAACGTACCAATGCTCTTGGAATATATACCAAACTAAAAATTGAAGATTTTAAAGAAATGATGAGTCCTCTTTGAATGAATATTGCTTGTGATGTGTGTGTTATAATTCACACCATACACACTAGCAATATTTCTTCGATTATGCTGCACGAGATAATGATTCGAAAATTCGACATTCTGGAAACTGTAGATGGATACCTGAATTCAATTCAAAAATCATATTGCTTTGCTAAAATTAAATTACATTTAAGTAAGATAAGTTTTATTAATGCTTAGTTTTATTTGTTTCGTGATATTGTTAATTGACTAATTTACATATATATGTATTGTCACTTTTTGATAATACTCTATGTGTTAGTTGTCAAAAGCATGCTTTCCTTTTATTATGATTTATGAACTTTAGTTTTTAAGGATAATGAATATTAACAAGTTATTCTTAAATGAAAAGCTTATACAGACTATTTTTAATTGTAATATTTACTTATATCTCAATATTCTTAATAAAGAATAATAAACAATTATTCAGATTTAGAAATTAGAATTAAAACTTAGCTAAACATAAGAAATATTGTGACATCAAACTGTTCAGAATTTAGTTTTTAAATAGCTGAGTACTTACGTATTATCCAGGCTAAGAAATGGTTGACAATTGCCAATTTTATTTATTATAGCCACATATGTTCAAAACAGTAATTTGACACATGTTTATTGAATACATATCATTGTTAACAATGGTAAATAACATAAAGTTAACAAATGCTAAATAATAAGATAGTATAAGAAATGGGAAATAATATAAAATTTATTCTAAAACATTAATTTAGTACTAATTTACTAAGTACATAGTATTAGGTTGGCAGCTTATAACAGTAAAGTATATCAATGTAATACAAATCTATAATGTGAAACAGTAATTTAGTATGAAATTTTAACATAATTACTAGGTGATAAAAAAAAGCATTTATTCTGACTTTTTTTTTTTTTTCCTGGCAAGAATATTTCTGTAGTAGACTTTAACATGGCATAAAATAAAAATGTTACCTTGTTTACCATGTAGAAAGAAAAAAAAATTCTGTAATTAGTATTGCTGGAGACAGTTATCAGTTGTATGTTTATCTGATATAGCACAGATAATATGCAAGTACAGTACAAAGTCTAAAGTTCAGAATCCTCAGGACTTTACCAAGTCCGAACTTTTGGTCATCAAAAATATTGCTTTCCCAATAAGGAAAAGAAAATTCACTACATAAAAAGGCAAAATATGATATTCATGTATTAACATATAATTCATATAACAACTATCAATACTAAATTAAACATTTTCATTAAGTAAATCATAACAAAGTAAAAAGTAAAACAAAAACATTTATTTAAAGCTGTTCTCAAATCCAAAAGGGCAACTTTATGACATAAGTTTTAATTTATTTTTGTTCGGAGATGCATGAAACTAGCAGGTGTTGTTCAGAAACTATGTAATCGAACTGTGTTTTCTGGTTTTTTTTTTTGCAAACGCAATAGATCTTTCAGAAAGTAGTGTCAAAGTGGACGTTTTGAACTGATTTTCTGCGCAGAAGAAAAATAATCACACAAGAAAGGGTGAAAAACGTCTTTGTCACGTGATCAAAATCGCTTATAGCTCAGTAAGTAATTTATTGATAAAAAAAATGGAAAACAATTTGATTCCAAATTGCTTCCATAGTCGGACTTTCCAATTTTATGACTTTCCATTAAAAAATGAATTTGTAAATGTGTCAAAACGTTTTGTGCTTGTTGAGAGCAGAGCACTTGAGAACAGCCTTAAGGAAACAAACAATTAAGATGAAATTGCAACTTTCTGAACTATTGGAACATTTTAGTTAATGTGGGCTGCTTTATTAACTTAAGTATATCATTAAGACGTTTTTCTTTTATTCTGTACATAGACATGAGTTAAGATTCAGTAATAAAGCTTCTTTGTTCTAGACCTTTTTTTTTTGTTTCAACAATTTTGTTTTTTCACTTCTTTCTTGAATACTGCCGCTTGAAAGTCCGAACTTTAGACGTTGTACTGTACAAATAATTGTTTGTTGTTGCTTTATATATAAATATTTATATTTTTCTCTTGCAGGATACATTCACTGGTGAATTTTAGTAGGCTTTTAAATAGCATTGTACATGTTTCTTGCTGTCAGAGATGAAAAATCTCCATATTTAAAGAGCAAATTGCTAGTATCGATAATTTATGAAATTGTGCCATAAAAATGGCATCCAATGTTGAAGACTATGTAATTATCTATATATTTAAAAGACCTGGCTGTTTTTTTAATCATCAGCCCTGGGCTTTCTACTGAACCAATTTTGATAATTATGTGTTATTAAATGGTGAATACATATTTGAGTGGTGTGTATGTAAATTTTGAGAATGTGGAAATGATGTAAGACTTAAATGTTATGGGGGGGAAATTCTATGATGTGACAAAACACAAAACGAAATTCTTGTTGCTGATTTTTCATTCTGTATTACCAAACATAAAGAGCCTAATTGAATATTTTCATCATATTTACTCATCTCGATTACATATTCTAATACATATTAATTTTTCAATAATTTAAACAGTTGAAGTTTGTGGAAATAGTATTTTGGTAATTTTAGGTTTAAAATATTATTAGTTTTAAAAGTTAGACATTCAATGTAAGATGAATTTTTTATTATAATTATTTTTGTAAATTTATTATAAATTCAATCTAATAATTCTTTTCTGAACATTATAGTTCGTCAAATTTTGATGGGTTCCAACTCGTAACATGTCTAGATTTTTTAAAACAAAACTTTAATGTTTGAGAAATTATTTTGTTTAAATCACCAACAATAACAATTGGTAAGTTATTTTTTTAAATATCAAACTTTAATTAGAAGCAAATTCTGCTTTTTTTAGACTAAGATAATTATTGTACTTGATAGTTTGTTGATGCTGACATCAACATCCAGTGGTGCCTACTTTTGAAAAATACTGAGTGGGGTCAAAACCATTTTAGGGTAAAATGATGCTGCTGTTATGCTTTCTTTGAAAGTTTACAAAAGATTGATATTTCAGGTTATGATACATTTGAATGTTTTAGAGTAGAATATAAAGTTGCGATTTATTTAATTATATTCTTATGAGGTCTACATTTTATGAACTCTAATATTAACTACTGTGCCATGAATTTTAGTATAATTTAAAATTACTTACTATAAAATATTAAAACGGGTATTTAATGCAAATACACTTAAATTAGGGTGTAAAAAAATCATGATTTTTTTAATTGGATTTTTTTTATTTAAATCAGATTTTTATGATTTTTTTTCCCAGCGTTCAAATACCGAATAGCTACCAAGAGTTTCAGATTTCCAAAACAACTAAACCACTAATTGCTAACATAATCTATGTTTTAACACTTTAATTAATAAAATTATTAGTTAGTAATTACAGAAATTATAAAAACTGCAAATTAGTAATTTCATTAGTTAGTATCATATACAATAATGCTATATACATTAATATTGTAATAATTATCTAAAACTTTATTAAATACTAGTGATATTTAACATATTATTAATAACTGAATTTAATATTTAGTTAACACTACTTCAAATTAATAATTATTAAACAATCTCTCTAATTAGGAACATATTATACATTTTTAAGCTTTAATTATTAAAATGATAATTAATAATGTAGTATTCATTTTAGAAAGAAAAAAAGGCACTATTTCATGAGGAAATATATTAGTAATGATATAAGAAAAAAAAAGGATAATTTTTAGTATGATAAATAAAGTGTCCTTAATTTTTAATAATTTTATTAATCACAAATTAAAAAATACAAATAAATAACATGTTTTAATATCCAGTTTTTCTTTTAAAGAAATAAAGTTCTATTATTTTTGCAAGATCTTGGGCACATGAATTTAGAAATACTGTTGAATGGGAAGTTTTTTACAAGAAATCTCTGACTACATCTACCGGTGAATATAACATTTTTTTTCACCCTTAAAAAATGGCCTAGAAGAAACAGAATTAATAAAAACTGCAAATAAGTAATTTCATTAGTTAGTAGCACAAATAAATAACAAAACTAACAAACATTATTTGCAGCTTGTTTTGCATTTGTACTTAGAAAAATTACTGTTAATCACCAAAATCTAAACTTACACACCTGTATGTGTATGATGACAAAAAAAAATTTATATATATATATGAAAATGAGTTAAACTCATTCATACACACATACAGAATATATATAAGAATAGCCAGTTATATCTGAAATCCTAAACATATTTATATAGCAGCATTATTATATCTCAGTGGGGATTATTAGCTTTCGATGGTTCATTTTTTTTTTTTTTTCTTTTAAGAAAAGTTTTGCTGCCTTTTCAATTCCTAATTAATTTTTTTATTTAGTATATATAAGTTACAAAGTTAAAAAAAAAAAAAAAAAAAACATTTATTCAAACTATACCAAAGAAGATCTTGCTGTGCTTAACATTTTTATACCAATTAGTTCTTTTTCTCCTATGCATTCATTTACAATTTAGCTGTTGAACAGATGTCACTCTTCCATTCTTCTTTGACTCGGGATTGCTATTAATTTATTATTATAAAAATAGAATGGGAAACTAAGACACTATTTATTCTTTTATTAGCAGAAATTCAATACATGTGCTATATTTATTTTACATAAAATAATGCATAAATTGATTACCCAAAGGAAATTATGTCGTTGCAAATTATATTAGATTTAAATATCATTTCTAAATAAAACTATTTTATATTGGACAAAAGTCGAAATACCTGTAGAAACTTTCAAATTATGTTCATCTTAGATTTAAAAACTTTTTTTGACATTTTAAACATTAAAAAAATTTTTGATTTTAATCAATGATTTTTTTTTTTTTTAGAAAATCAGTTGATTAAAACCACGATTTAATCGTTGATTTAAACCAACTGATTAAAATCGTTGACACCCTAGCTTAAATGCTTGTATTAGTATTACTACTATTTTCTTAAACTATACTGGGCGACTAAAAATAGATGACATTTCTCAAACCGCTGATAATAAAAGGATACTTCTACATACAAAAAGTATACAAATCAAGTACACCTTTCAGATTTGGCATTTATTTAAAAAGGGGGCTGCATGAACATTAAAATACGAAATTTAATTTTTATATGGCTCCTTTTTGTATAACATATATTTATAAAAATAATGACATTATAAAAAAGTCCTAAGGACAATAAAAAGAAATTATTTTATGGACAGACAAACGTAGTTTTTAAATTTTATGAATTTTCAGTGTTTTCTGACATTAAAAATGCGCCTTTCCTATTTACAAGTACTTAACGAATGTTTTAATAAAATGAATCCATCTTTTATGTAGCACGGCATATTGCAAGTATGATCTCCTAACTACACATTTTCCAACATCCTCTAAAACGAATTTCCCCCACTGTCCTTATTCATGTTTGAAATAGTAATTTGATTAAGCTCTTTCTTTGACATAGCGGGATGCAAAAAATGTTTTCAGTCTTTTCAGCGGGAGAGGATTTCACCGTTTATACACTTAGCTATTTTATTATATCAGAGAAAAAATATTTCTATCATGGTGCACACTTGAATTCCTGTGTAAGTTTCACTAAGTAAATGAGTTCGTACATATGCTTGCACTAACCCTACCTTTAAAAGTCAAACTCTTCCCTTAAAGCTATCGTAAAAGAAATATGTTTCTCCACTCACCAACATGAACTCTCTGACACATTTGCAGACTAAAATGTATAATTAAATATCCTGAAATTTGTAGACATGACTTCTGAAGTAATTTAGAATCGAATAGCATTTTTCATTAATAATAATATATATATATTATGTATATAAATATAATATATACATTATATATATATATATATATATATATATATATTATGTATATATTATATCTTCACTTATAACTGATCCTGACCTGAAGCATGATGAAAATTGTCTGAAAATGCTTTTGCAGCATTTTCTGAAAGATCCCTTAAAGCAGTGGTTCTCAACCTTTTTTTGGCCGGGCCCCACCAAAGCATCTCTAAAATCATAATGTCCCCCCTCCCTTCCATGTCATATAAAAATTGTCACATAAAAAATAAACTTCTATTTTCCCAGATGGGTCTGAAAATAGCATTAACTCTGATAAGTGATTTCACATTCTTTAATTTATCAAAACCATATATATATATTACAAGTATGCTTTTAACCTAACTTCATGAATGCAGTGATGCCATGTGTCTTCGCATTTACGTCTACAAAAGTTTTGTTGTTTTTTGGCAACTTACCTCAAATTTAAAAGTGAAAAATAGTCTACATTTTTATTTTCGTAAAATTTCTTGAAATCTCTTTCATATTTTGTATTACATCTGATAGAATTGGTACATTTTATAATGGATTTTAATACTCCATTAAGACTAAGTGATATTTGATTATCGCCACAACTGTATGGATAACACAATTCAAAAGTAACATTTCCAGATTCGCGCTTTTATCCATTTTAAGTTACTATTTTTCTTTCCTCTCATAACATACTCCTTTGATAGCGGTCTTTTTTCCGCATTATAATTATTTGGGCACCATGTTTCCTCCAATTTAAAATTTTAAAATGCATATGTAATATTCTGTATGTGGTCTGCAGTAGAGCCATAAGAAGTTTACTTCCAACCCTTTCCTTCCGTGATGCACACAGGGTTTTATTAATTTCATAAATGTAGCACCTCATTTAGATCATTCAAAATATTTTTTAGATTAAACATGTCCAAATAGTCAATTTTAGATATATCCTACAAAATTCCATATGTAAAATTTTCCTCCCTGGGTATATTACACTATGAATAGATGTACAAGTTTTTTTTTTTTTTAAATAAGTAGTAAAAAAAGGTGTAATTTACTAAAATAATATTAAAACCAGAGAAATTAAAATGATGTTTGAACATATAAAAGGTGTCAAATTATACAAAAAAACTCACATAATTATTCCGGTGTCAGTTTGTTTTTCAACTTTTAAATGTGATCATTTCGAAAATTTATTTTTATTCAGTTATTTTAAAATTTTTTCGTCTATTATTTCTATTTTTAGACGAAGATACTACTTTCATTAGAAAAAAATGACAGAAAATTTGTTAATAAGAAATCTGAAATTGCCCCCCTGTGGGGTGTACGCCCCACGTTGGGAACCACTGCCTTAAAGCAATAAATGGAAAGTGCTGAATAATAATAACTATGAATTTAGGAAGAAAAATTAATTCCCGAATGCACAGGGAATAACTTTGAGAGAAAATTGATTATATGCCTTTTATGATAAAGGATCGCAGGGGGCAGGTTGTGTTTTTGGCTCCTGTGTGCTTGTTTTTGCTATCTTTACTGTATTTTCAAACAAAACAATTTTGTCGATGAAGGAATTTCTTTTCAATGATTGAAAAACAAATAAGCATGGAAATTGGGTGGGCTAGAAAAGCAAATTATTGTGTGGGCTCAGGCCCATATAGGTTGCCGCCACTGTCAACATCATCAAGTATCACTTACCAATGCACCCTGTAACAGACACACTGCAACATAGATTATTAAAATTTTCAGATTAATTTTTTTAAATAATATAAAATAAAAAAATTTTTAAAAAAATTTAAATTTGTTTTGTTTCTAAATTTTTGTACACATTGTATTTTCATTGCAAATGCAAAATTTTCTTATTTTATAGATTTCTATTATTTACTGTGATAGTAAGCAGTTTTGGCAATGTTGGGGTCACCAATAAATTTTTCTTTGCTGCAAATTGCCATACATAAATCTGCATCTGGAGTAATGCATATTGATCAGTAAAGGACTGAATAAAACTTTTTTCATAATGCATTATAAAATATTGCTGTGGTGTTGACAAAACTGCTTTTATCTTTGTCGAGATAAGTTCTTTGCTGCATCAAGCAAAGGGGGTTGTTGATTAACTATCATTCTAATTTTATTTATTAGCTAACTAGCTGGGTCATGAATACCCGCAATCAAGGGCATTTGCCCGTCTTTTGAATTTCAACCAGATTATCTTTTTTTTCCATGATTTTAAAAAGAGAGTAGCATTTATTCTTCTCAGGTGATTAAGTTTATTAACATTAAAGTACATTAATATTAAAAAAAGGAACTAATACCCCATTCAGACAGCTATTTAAAATATTTTAGGCCACCATTTTGAAGGTGGTACACCCCCGGAATTGGAGCACCTGTTCAGATCGCAAAATTCATCTAAGATAACTCATTGAATGCCACTGTGCCTGAGATCTGAATAAATGAAAAGTGTGTGCATGCACAGGCATTAAAATCAGTTTGAATAGCCAATCATTTAAAACACAGCTCCAAATCCAATCAGAGTGAATGGTAGTGGCTGTATGTAGCCATAGAAAGTTCAAACACACTGAGAAAGTTTGAGGAACTCTCTTGGTGAGTTGCACCATCTGGACAAAGTATAAGGATTTTTCATTATCCCAATCCCCATGGGAGACAACTTTTAACTTTGATTTCTTTTACATGCTTTTATGTTTAAAGGCAACCTTAAACTGGGGATTTGGAAGAATGATAAAAAAAATTCAGTTCTTTAAATAAAGCCAGTAGAAGTTTATTTTCAGATTTTTAATATGTGTTACTACATTTCTGCATTGTTTTTATGCTAATATGTTAAAAATTGCCTTGCATACCAGATTCTGACAAAAAATTATTAGTTTCTTCCATGTTTACATTTTCATTCGAAAAAACTGCAGCCTTACCCTTAGCAGATATTTTTTAATAAAGTTATTTTCAAAACCAGTTCCAACAGAGAAAGTACCTTTGTTAAAAAATTCTGCAACCAAAATCGAAGAAGTAAAAAGGACCCTATTAAAGATCAACTTCAACTATTGTATGAAAAAAAAAAATAAGTTCAAAATATTCACATTCAAACGAGAAATTTGAAAAGAACCCATCCATACATTTAACATTCGATTGGGAGTGTCTTTGCAACTGAAGAGTCCCTTAAAGCTGCCAATACTCTGCCAACTGAGCTATTCTGGACAAATTTGTTGACAATATTTTGATAATGACATTTGATCTGCTATTTGAAACAGTTCAACAGAATAAATTTCAAATAATGGAATTCCAAGTAAATATTGGATATGTAGGTACATTTTACTAATTCAGCACAGTTATTCTAATTGGTAAATAAATAAAAGTGTCCAGGCTGAAATGTAAACCCAAGACCTTGACTTAAGCTGCCAGTGCTCTACCAACTGAGTTATGCTGTACAAATACGGTGGGCACAATTCACTCAGGCAACCTTTTGATAGTAACACCTGGTCTGTTATCTGACACAGTGCAACAGAATAAATTGTAGGTAATGAAACTCCAAGTAAATGTTTGATACTTGATTACACTTTATTAATTCAATGCAATTATTCAAATTGGTAAATAAATCACTGGAGTTGTAATTTTCCCACTGAGTGAAAAGTGTCTATGCAGAAATTTCTATCAATTAGAAAAATTGCATCGAATTAATAAAGTGCAATTACATATCCAACATTTATGTGAGGTTCCATTATCTGCTATTTATTCTGTTTAACTGTCTCAGATACATACCAGATGTTATTATTGAAAGGTTGTCGGAGTGAATTGTGTCCACATATTTGTCCAAGATAGCCCATGTGGTATAGCATTGGCAACTTAAGCCAAGGACCTGAGTTTAAATCCTGGTCTAGACACTTTTTCATTCAGAATAAAGCTACAACTCTTATGATTTATTTATCAAATAGAATAATAGTCCGAAAATAACGTTTATTTGGAGTCCCATATTACCAGCGATTTATTCTTTTGAACTGTTTCTGACAACAGACCAGATATCACTATCAAAAGTTTGAGTGAATTGTGTCTACCGGATTTGCCCAGTGTAGCTCAAGTTTGTAGAGTGTTGTGAGCGAATGAGCTGGTTGAAATCACCTGAACATTTTTTCACTCAGCCGGAAAATTATGACTTATTTACAAATTAGTGTAATTGTGCTAAATTAAATGAAATGTAATTATGTATCCAATGTTTATGTGAAGTCCCGTTACCTGTGATTTATTTTGTTGATCTCTTTCCAATAAAGACCAGATGCCATTATCAAAAACTTATCTGAGTGAATTGTGTCCACCGGATTTGACCAGGATAGTTCAGTTGGTAGAACACTGGCAGCTTAGGCCCTGGGTTCACATCTAAGCCTGGTTACTTTTTCACTCAGTTGGAAGATTAGAACTCTTATCACTGTATAAAATTTGGCCATGTTGCATTAATTAGAGCCCAAGCTGGTGACGGCAACATAAATGACTACGTCATCGAGTTACGAGATGAAATCATGGTGTAGGACAAGATTATTAGGAGTAGATGAAGGAATGACTGGTGTGCCTCAGCATTTCTTGGTACGATATAAGCAACAGCGGGCAACTCGTCATTTTGGCGTCGATATCACGTCATCGAGTTACGAGATGAAATGTGTCAAATTAAAGGTAAAAAAAGCGTTTAAAAAATATTTTGGTCTGCCTGCGAAAAAATAACTGATTCAACATAACTTGGTACAATCTGAGAAGATTGGGGCGCCAATTCCCCATTTTGTCGGTACTATCATGTCATGGAGTTGCGGTATGAAATTCTGACATATTATAGATATCGATTAATACAATAAGAATATTTTTAGTCTGCCTCGTCATATCCTGGTACGAGACTAGCAGAACGGGGCGCCAACTCTCAATTTTGGCGGTATTATCACGGCATGAAATTTTGGCATGGCATATTATAGATATCGATTAGTACAATAAGAATATTTCAGTCTCGTCATATCCTGGTACGAGATTAGCAGAACGGGACGCCAACTCTCAATTTTGGCGGATTTATCACGGTATCGAGTTAAGGCATGAAATTTTGACGTATTATAGATATCTATTAATACAATAAGAATATTTCAGTTTGTCTCGTCATATCTTGGTACGACCTGAGCAGAGCGGGGCGCCAACTCTTAATTTTGGCGGTATTATCATGTCTTCGAGTTACGGTCTGAAAATTTCCGACATTAAAGATTCCGATTACTACAATAAGAATATTTCAGTCTGCCTCGTGATATCTTGGTACGAGAAGAGTAGAGCGGGGGCGCCAATTCTAATTTCGGCAGTATTACCACGCCATCGAGTTACTGCATGAAATTTTGGTCTTTTTTAGATATTGATTAGTACAATAAGAATATTTAAGTCTGCCTCGTGATATCTTGGTACAAGATGAGTAGAGCGGGGCGCCAAATTCTTAATTTTGAGGATATTATCACGCCATCGAGTTACGGCATGAAATTTTGGCATAATATAGATATCGATTAATACGATAAGAATATTTCAGTTTGCCTCGTCATATCTTGGTACGATATGAGCAGAGCGGGGTGCCAATTCTTAATTTTGGTGATATCACGTCATCGATTTACGGCCTTAAAATTTAACACTATAAAGACAACCGATTAGTACAATAAGAATATTTCAGTCTACCTCGTGATATCTTGGTTCGAGATGTCAAAAGCGGGGCGCCAAAACTTAATTTTGGCGGTATTATCAAGCCATCGAGTTACGGTCTGAAAACGTAACACATTAAAGATACCGATTAGCACAATAAAAATATTTCAGTCTGCCTCGTCATATCTTAGTGGGAGATGAGCAGAGCGAGGTGCCAGTTCTTAATTTTGGCAGTATTATTAGCTCATCGAGTTGTGGCAGGAAATTTTGGCATATTAAAGATTCCGATTGGTACAGTAAGAATATTTCAGTCTGCCTCGTCACCAAATGCCCGCTTCTCAGTCATCAACCGCGACCAATTGCATACAAGGCCAGTACATGACGTTTAAAACGTCATACTGAGTGGATCATCTGTACACGGTAACTGATACTAGGTCAACACTAGATACCGGGCTTTCTCATTCATTATCATGACGACACAAATGGTGGCTGGCCGCCAGGGGCGTAGCCACAGATATTTTTTCGGGGGGTAGAATTCGAAAATTTCCCAACTTGAAAAAAATTGCTCCAATTTTCGACTAAAATGATATGCACAACGTTTGTAATAATTATAATGATACTTCTGCATAAAAAATTCCTTTCCAAAGAAAAATTCTGAAACTGAAAACATAAAAATTCTAATTATGGGTTTGTTTACTAAACAAAATAAATACGCTTTTTACTTTCTTCTATCTTTACAAGAAGAAAGTATTCGATTCGTGAAAAAATTCGACTTCCAATTTTAGACTGATTTATACGTTTTAGTAAGTCCTGAACACGATTCGATTGTTTTTAGAAAATATCTGTCTGTCTATATGTGATACAAATTTTGTGGGCTATCTAACACAAGAACTAATGCACGAAATTTAATAAAACTTTAGAGATTCACTTATACAGTTGAACCTAGTTAACGCGAACACTCAAGGGGAAACTTTTTTTGTTCGTATTAAAAGTAGTTCGTGTTATCAGAACTTAACTACATTTACATACAACTGAACAGGGCAATCGGAAACAGTTCGTGTTAACGAGGTTTGACTGTACCTTGATAAAAATTGGTGCTGATTTGTTTTTGGTGTAAATCGTCCAACAGGTGGCACTGCTATGCGTAATTTTTCACGATTACATGATTTTAACGATAATTATATTTCAAAAACTATTGCAAGGAATTTGATCAAACGTCATATTCTGTTAAACCTTGACATAATTTGATGCAGATTAGCTTTTTATGTATATCATATAGCAGGTGGAGCTGCTATGCAGCATTTTTCACGATTTTGCGATAGCTGTATCTCAAAAACTAATGCACGGAATTTAGTCAAACTTCATATTCCACATAAATAGATCCTTATTAGGCTTGGGTCTATACTGTCCAAAGCTATCGCTTTTGTGCACGGTAAGTTACTTTGAGTAAGGAATTTTGGTTGCAGACATCTAAGAGGCTGGGTGCCAAAAGTCAATGATTTGCTTGAAAAATGCTATGCTTATATCTCCTTTTTAAATGCACACTATTCAACAAATCTATACCTTTAGAGTTTATTATTATAGGCAAGGAATTGTCATTTAATTTTGGTACTGTAATTGCAAATTTTGAGGCATTAACATACATGGAGTAGAAGAAAATTTTGGGATTGGCACATCCAACTAGTTTTCACTTAATATTAATTCTTGTGGTCTTCAAAGAAGCCCACCTGTTAATAACATCGCTTAATTTAATAAAATTCCCTATTTCACTTTCATATTTTAAAAGCATTAGGGTGTCAAGTCTGTCATCCCTCATTGTAGCTTGCAATATATATTTTTTATATTTTTATTTGACTAAAGATTCTTTCATTAGATGCAACGCCATAAAGGTAAGCTGCTGTGAATGTTAAGGTACGAGTATATAGTTTGACGGTGTAACCCAAACAGTCTTTGAATTTCATGGCATGAGTAAAAGGTTTGTTAAGTGAGTTGGGATTTGGTTTATTTCTATTTGATTCTGCAAGTCATGTACATCCGGTTTCTCATATCCAGGTGGAAACATTATTAACTTTTCACTTGCACAATTGTAATTTAAATATGGAATGCATTGCTGCAATGTTCTCTTGATATAGGGAACATTGTCATTTAAGCCCATTACTAAATTCCCGAAATTTTCTTGTATTTCTCATAATTCTTTACTGTAAAACTTATGTGTATCAATGTCCATTGCTGTGCTATTATTTTTATGTATTGCCTTTAATTGCATTATCTATTGCCTTTGGTGAAACCGTTTTTCTACGGTGCTTTCGGAACTCAGCTTCTCCAGTCACATTCTAATATTCATAATTGTTTGTGAGCTTGTCTGTAAGGAAATCTCTATTTGTTCAAAATTGTATTCAAGTGCAACGTGTCAGTGTTACAGTGCATGTCGATTTTTTCTTCAGTTGGTGGACTGCTTTCATGGTCATGTTTCTGTTCCAAATTAAAATCGTCCATTTTTTACCCTTTTCATCCTCGAATGGATTTTTAGATGCTCCAAAATCTTGCACGAAAACTCTTTTCTTATTATGAAGGGTTTCTTCGTGCTGAGATTTATAGTAACTTTTTAGAACAGCTTTAAACACAGAACACTGGACTTTTGGTTTAAAATTTTATAAACACATATGAATATAAACTAACAGGACTGATATATATTTCCGCACACAAATAAAAGTAAAATGTGACAAATTTATCTAAACTAACGACTTCTTATATCCGCATTTACTCATATAACGCTTTTTACTTGACAGCGAAGGGTTAACTAATTTTTGCGGCAAAAAAATAATGAGAATGAGTAAAATATTGCCCAAAAATCGCAAAATTAGTCAAAAAAGTTGTGAAAACTCATCAAAACTTCTTGCCCATAGCTGCGTTTCAAGTAGGTTACTACATTCCTTTCTGTTGTGCTACAAGTGATCTCCAATTTTCAAAAGAAGCTGCAATCCCTTTGGATTAAAATAGCTGGATTCTCTTTTGGGAGGAGAAGGGGAGGTAGGGTGAAATTTTTGAGAAAGGAACAAAGTTTTGGAGGAAGTAAAAGAACTGGTTAGTCAGTTATTGATGGACAGGAGCAGAGAAACTTAGGTCTGGTAGATGTACAATATTTTTGTAGAGCTGAAAACTACAATGATAGATTGAATGTGGCTGATTTCTTTTTGTATTTCTTTTGATAATTTAACTTGTTTACTGTTGCAGTACTCAAAATAATCACCAAAACAATAAAAATTTCGTAATTTTTTTACTATTACTTTTAAAAAAGAAAATGCCTCAAAAATCTAGAATTTCCCAACTCTAAGCTCAAATTTCCCAACTTCACATATATTGGGGGTGAGGCTCCCCCCCCATGACGACGCCCCTGCTGGCCGCTATCAACGACTTACAGTGAATGGTAAAAAACAATGGGAGCGCCTCTTTGTACCAATCGATCTATGTCATTGATAACGGCCAGCTACCGTTTGTGACGTCATGATAATGAGCAAGCCCGCTGATATAAAAAATCCCATCGTTTATTGCCAATGGAGGATATTCCAAATATGGGTTCGAGGCTGAAAAAAGTCACGTGATACCGGTAATTTACCCAAAGAACATCTAACTGATCAGAAGGGAAGATACTACTGCTTTGCCTCATGAACTGTTTCATTGGCTAGCGGGGATTTACATTACACGTCTACGGAGCCTTCCCTTCTTTACGTTAGAAGTTTTTACCTTGACCACGTGATCAAAACGAAGATGGAATATCCTCCATTGCCGTGTAAAGGTGATCCACTCCGTGTGACGTTTTAAAAGTCATGAATTGTATGTCGTTGGTCTCGCGTCAACGTTGTGTGTTTTAGGCTACAACTTCTAAATTCTTTAAAAGGATGTCCACAAATCAGTTTAAAAAAAGAAATGAGCGTTAAAGAACAAACTCTCAGCATTTGAGAGAGCCTCCCTTCGTGCTCTTGCTATCCCACTACGTTGCACATATGCGTTTGCCCCACCAGTGGCCGAGAGGTTCTGCTCTCGAAGCTGGTAGACGGGAAGTGCTGGGTTCGAACCCAATCGCGCCTGTCGGCCTAATCGTTCGGAGTTTTCGTGGTTTTCTTTGAACCTTGGATTTCCAAGCGTTAATACGGGTTAGTTTCCCTTAGAAAGACCCCCACGAAGGGCACCCCCCCCTTTGGGCCTATATCCTATATCCCTCGTGTTGATAATTGGCCGTCATAAACACAACCAACCACATATGCGTTTTTGTCCAAAATTATCTCAAATAAGTCAATGGAGGATATTCCATCGACGTTATGATCACGTGGTCAAGGTAAAAACTTCTAGCGTAAAGAAGGGAAGGCTCCGTAGACGTAATATAAATCCCCACCAGCCAGTGAAACAGTTCATGAGGAAAGCAGTAGTAACCTTCCTTCTTATCAGTTAGAAATTCTTTGGGTAAATTACCGTTACCACGTGACTCTTTTAAGTCTCGAACCCAGATTTGGAATATAGTCCATTTTATTTCTTATATGCGCTAACTCTCATTTAGAGACACTAGCAATAGAGTGCCTCGATATGAAAGTGGTGACATACCGGAATGGAGGATATTCCATCTGCATTTTGAACACGTGATCAAAGTAAAAACATTAGCGTAAAGAAGGGAAGGCTCCGTAGACGTGTAATGTAAATTCCCGCTAGCCAATGAAACAGTTCATCAGGCAAAGCAGTAGCATCTTCCCTTCTTATCAGTTAGAAGTTCCTTGGGTAAATTACTGGTATCACGTGACTTTTTCAGCCTCGAACCCATATTTGGAATATCCTCCATTGATTGAGATGATTTTGGACAAAAGTAAATTGCCAAGCATCTTCGTGACCAATGGACCAACGGCATACAAGGCCAGTTTATGACTTTTAAAATGTCACACGGAGTGGATCATCTTTACACGGCGATTGGTACATAGTGGCATGCCCATCGTTATATGTCAATCGCCGTGTAAAGATGATTCACTCCGTGTGACGCTTTAAAGGCAGTGAACCGGTAGTATATTTCGTTGGTTGCATTCCTACCCCCCTCCTGCGTCCGCCATTTTTAGCCACGTTTCCCACTGCAGATTGGACTGTTATCGGTCAAAGGTCAAAGTCAAATATGGCGGACCCAGAAGAGGGCGAAAGAACTCGTTTTTCGGAATCAAGGCTTTCCATAGTAAAATATTGATATGTCTGCTCCTCTTTTTTCATAGCTTTATGTTGGAAGTTTTAGAACTTGGCAATATTTTCCTGAACGTGTGGGATTAGATAAGTGCGCAAATACAATAACCGTTTAGCTTGACGATAAAGACAGTGTAAGAACTTTACTAATTACCCCTAAAGACTATTTATTCACGAACTATTATTCGAGAGAAGATTCCTCTGAAAGGATCTTCTAAACTTTCCCACGCTAAATCTCATCGGTCATTCCTGAACAAAGCTATGGTGCCATCAAGGCGAGAAATATAAATGGAGAAGACAGTACAATTTCGTTCCGGCACGAGTTGAACATTCCGTGGAATCACAGAGAAAGCCGGAGCTTCAGCCGTCCAGTAAATGAGCGGTGGCAACGGCTGAGGGGGAGAAAAGACGATTTCTCCTAGAGCGGCGAGCTTCAGCCTTCGAGAAATAGGCCGTGGCAACGGCTAAGAGGGAAAAAGACTAGTTTTCCCTAGGACCGGGAGTTTCAGCCTTGGAGAGAGGCGAGGTGGCAACGCGGGAGGAAGGGAGAAGGACTAGAGAAGTGAGAGAGCGAGGACGCTGGTGAGGAGGTCTTGCGGGACCTAGTGGTGGATGAGCGAAGGGAGGAAATGAGATAGATGGTCGTCCGATCAGTCTTCTCTCCGATTGAAGCACTATATCTGTGGAAGCAGCCCGTTGATGGAACTTTTCATCCTGTTATAATGACGAGAACCCAAACAAATATTGTTTAACTTGTAAATATTCATATTTAATCGAGAAATTGTTCTGAATAAAGGACTTAGATTTTAGTAACTTGTGCTACCATAGACTCTTGTCCAGTGATATCTAAGTCCCTACAACAGGCTTGCCAATAGACCCTTTAGAATTAGTCTGAACCTGGCGCAACACTTTTGCCTATATCAGCAGAAACGTGCAAAAGGTGAAAAACAACGGGTTTAATCCCGGCTTTAAATCCTGATTTATTCCTGGGAGTCCGCTTTCGAAAATTCTTGAGCATCGATTTATTTTTAATTTTATTTAATGATTTCAATTTTAGTTTTCTATGTATTTTAAATTAATCTGGATGCCTGGTCACTCCGACAGCAACACCCTGGACAGGTGTTACCATGCTGATTTGGGTATCATCTCCGATTCTTCCAACGAACCTTTAAGTTATAGTGCCTATAGAATATTTAGTGTGGAAATTGGCTATCCCTGTAATACTTAAAAAAGTGCTAAAATATTGTATCCCTTAAATGTGCAATGATACTGCTGCAATATGCAGATCGCAGCGACATCTGCAGGATATTTTCTACAACTGCAGTGTATTGCTAATCTATACAATGTAATACTAGTAATACGAAAATCCCGCAGATGTCGCTGCGATGGACACTTGAAATTTTAGCAGCATCGTCGCACATTTAAGGGATACAAATTTTTAGCACTGTTCGGATAGCATATTTCCACTCTAGGTATTCTGGACGCTGTATTTAATTTCCTATTAGTTGGGATAATTTGAAGAGGCAAAAATTTCTGCAACATAACGATCATGGTTGCTCCCTCGACAGTTTACCATGCAATTCATTGGCTGTTCCGGACGGCATTGCTCCGTTACACGCGCAGGGCGCATGCTCAGACATGCTTATAAGGAAAGGGCAGCTGACGTCACTGTTGGTCGAACGAGGCTAACGAGAAAGGCAGGCTACCGCGGTAGGTCCTATTCTTCTTTTTTTACAGACCGCTGGAGTCACGTGATGCTCTTTTCGCACACCTTCATTGGTGCATTCGAGCATCACGTGACTCCAGCGGTCTGTAAAAAAAGAAGAATCGGACCCACCGCGGTAGCCTGTCTTTTTCGTTAGCCTCGTGGTCGATTACTGTGGATCAGCAAGAAAAACCTGTCCGTTCTTTATGACTCCTACTGTACACATGAGCTAGGGAAATCTGTTTGGTCTAAGTTTAACAGGTCTCTGATATGATTGGCCTACGTCGCCAAGACTATTCCTGCAATGATCGTTATGACAAAAATGTAGTTGGTAGATTGGTTGACGGAAGTGTTTGTTTGTAAACATGCCTTTTCTTTATACGGATGTTTTTGTCCAAACTATAGCGAACCTACACTGTTAAAAATAATCCTGAAAAAGTACCCCTGTTTTTAAAGGCTATTTATTTTCTGACCAATGATAACGCTACAGAAACACCTATGGAGCGTTCTCATTGGTCAACAAATAGATAGCTTTTAAAAACAGAGGTAATTTTTCACGATATTTTTAACAGTGTACATTCCAGACTTCGTGATACCCGCTTGGGAATGAGATGAGTTAAAAAGCGACAAAAATGGCAGACTCGCTAAGATGCTCGGCGATTAGCTTTAGTCCAAAACAATCAAATATTATATTCCGTCTATCGACAGTCTCATATCGAGGCGCCCTTGTCTCACTCGTCTAGGCGAGTATTATCAACGCCCCCTAGATAAGGAAGGAAGCCTTGATACACGTTACACAAACCAGGCAAAACACAGAAAGAAATTCGATGGCTCGTGGAATTATTAACTCTTATTTTCTAATAGTAATTAATAATTCCACGAGCCAAAGAAAACGAAACATGCAAGTTGTTCGAATTTTTTTTCCTTGTTTCCCTGTTTTGTGTGTAGAGTTGCAAAAAAAAAAAAAAAAAAAAACCCGCAGATCAGGGATGGGTGTAAACCAGGGAATTTTGGGGGATATAGGAAATTTTGCAGGAGTTTTTAAGGTAAACAGAATAATTCATTTTTCCATTTAAAATTTTTATTTTTCAGAATTTCAGCACTGTTCTGAAAAGTTGATAGATTTATCATTATGAATTTACTAAACTTATGATTTGGCGATTAAAGTTTGTTAGCTGTTATATCCACTATTCAGGCATACTCTACATTAATTTTTTAGAGAGTTGCATTGCATATTTTACATTGATTTCTTTTACTTTGGTTTATTTTCATTTTGTTTATATTGGCTGATTCGTAGAATAGGGGTGATGTTTACATTCGTGTCAGGCAAAATGAATCTGTCACGCTTTATTTATCGACGATTGAAATATCAAATTATTTATGATATTTTCTCTTACTTAATATTTCTGCAATTTAAACACGTATTTCATTAGTTTTCATGTAAACCGAAGCTATTTTTCTACATTTATGTTGTTTACATTGAAAAAAATTAAGTTATTAAAAATAATAATTTAAAACATTCAGGGACGTAGCTACAGATATTTATTAGGGGGGGGGGGGGATTCAAAAATTTCCCAACTTGAAACAAACTACTCTAATTTCCAACTCAATGATATGTGCAATGTATGTATGATAATGATAGTTATATGTAAAAATAATCTTTTACCAAAGAAAAATGCTGAAACAAAAAACATAAAAAATCTAACTATTATCTAACTTAAGGCCGTTTAATAAAAGTTTAAATACACCTCTATCACTTAGATAATTCAAATCAAAACTACATTACTTTCTATATTCCTATCTTGGAATAATTCGGCATGAAAATAAAGATAAAAAATAATAATAAGATGAAAAATTTGGAAAATGAATAGTTAAGGAAGCTCGGGCTCATTCTTCCTGAAACTGAAAATTTTGTTTATTCATGCTTAGAAAGAAAAAGAAAAACTTTTGTTTCTTTTTTCTTAAAATTAGTTATGCCTTTTCAACTTATTTTAATGCTATTTGAGATCAAAATGAAGAGGAAAGAGACATCGTGTTTTTATTTTCTAGTTATTAGAATAGGATGCTATTTTAAAAGAAAATTTGTGACATTTGCAGATTTATGTCTGGCATTGACGGCAACGACTAAGAACCTTGTATAAGGAAAGGGTAGCTGACGTCACTGTTTGTCAGTAAGAAAACCTGTTCATTCATTATGACTCCATATGAACTCCGGGAATTTGGTTTCTTAACAGATCTATGATATGATTGGTCTACGTCGCCAAGTTGATTTCTTCAATGATCGCTATCATAAAAATATAGTGGTAGATTGGTTGATGGAAGTGTTTGTTTGTAAACATGCCTTTTCCTTATAACCGCTCTGGCGACGACATATTGCTATCGCGCCAAGGAGACCAGGAAGTTTCGTTTGTGATAGTAGGATATTTTTTAATTGGAACGTTTATTTTATTTTTCGAGATCTAATGTGAAATAACCATTTTATTTTTATTTTTAGCCAACTAGCATTAGTTTAAGGTTTGTGAATTCTTTGTCTTCAATTGTGTACGAATCATAATCGCTCTTGATATAAAAATAATGTTATTTTGAAATTGTTGAGTAAGGAACAAAGTTTTGGAGAAAATAAACGATATGGATTAGAATCAACTATTGATGGACAGGAGTAGAGAAATTAAGGTCTGGTGGATGTATGATATTTTCATAGAACAGAGAAAAAAAATGACAGATTGAGTCTGGGTGCTTTCTTTTTGTATTAATTTTTATTATTTAACTTGTTTACAGTTACAGCTCTCAGAAAATAAAACACCAAAACAACAAAAAATTCATATTTATTTAACTGGTTTTTTTTAAAGAAAAAAAGTCTCAAAAATCTAGAATTTCCCATCTCTAAGCTCAAATTTCCCAAGTTCACAAATATTGGAGGGAGAGAGTCCCCCCCCCCCCCATAACTCCCCATAGCGACGCCTCTGAAAATATTTCATGGCTCAAACTTTCCGAAAACTCCAGGAATTTTTTTTAATTCCCCTCCCAAAAACTCTGTTTATTCCCTGGATTAAACCCGGTTTTTTCACCCCTTATAACTGTGTGTGACGTTTTCGCGACGTGTGTCAAAGCTCTCTCCCTCATCTATGGGACGTTGGTACTATAAAGCTCTGGGATGTAGGTTTGTCATGGATGAGATAAACGCGTGTGTCCATAGGTCGCTGCGGGTTCGACTCCCGCTGCTCTGTTGCACACTCTTTGTGGAGCTCCCGGTTGTAAAGCTGCGTTTTCACTGGTCGACTCAAGGTCTAACGAACCCAACTTTTGATCTAAACACAAGATTTTAGGTCGTTAGAACGTGATTTTGAAGGTTTGATCTCTGTTCGATCCTAAGCCAGGCTAACCCAAGCGCAGCCAATTAGAAAAAAGATTTTCGCTAAATATGTCGGGGGGTTAATATGGTATTAAAAATAATATTTATATATTTACATCGTTGTTTTTATTTAGAATTACTCTATTTTTGGGTCAAACAAAATCTATTTTTTGTGATTGAAAAAAAAATGCTAAGTTTTATTAAATTTTGTTGGGCATACCATCTTTTAGATTAAAATGGTATTAATCTAGTGTAATTTCGTATCCAGCGATTTCTGGAGTTCCATTACTTAAGATTTATTCTGTTGAGCTGAACCAGGTTTCAGACCAGATGCTATAATCATTAAGGTTAGCTGGGTGAAAGAGTTCCACCAGATTCGTCCGGGATAGCTCAGATGGCAGAGAACTGGCGGCTTCAGCCAGGAGTTCAAATCCTGGTCCGGACATTTTTTCGCCCAGTTAGAAATTTACATCTCATACCATATTGTAACTTTCCTTGTTGTAACTTTCCTTGTGAGTATCTCGTCCTCGTATGTAATGAAAAATGAAAATAAAAATTGTTGTGACTTGTGTTTGTGTATCATAAGGATCATTCGAGGCGAAAAGCCATAGTTGCTATAGGCCCAAAGCAATCTCTACTATGGTGGACTTCAATGTTCAAGCCGCGATCAACGACATACAAGGGCAGTTCATGACTTTTAAAATGTTATACGGAGTGGATCATCTTTACACGGCGACTGACACAAAACGATGGGTGCGCCGCTTTCTACCAATCACTGTATGTCGTTGATAGCGGCCAGCCACCATTTGTGACGTCAGGATGAATGAATATACGATATAATGAATGAGCAAGCCCGGTATCTAGTGTTGCCCTGATCGTTGGTCGCGTCTAAGCACACTTTGATAATCGTATGTCACCATTCTCATATAGAGGCACTACAGGCTGTTTTTTTTTTTTTTTTAGAGATTGTCGATCGCTACGCGATTCGCTTTTGGACTGTATATTGATTTTAGTCGATCCTGGCTCGGTGAACTCTTTTAGACTGGAAGGCGGCTGCACAAACCTTCACCTCATCCAGTTGACAGCTAAAATTCCAGGATTAGTTAAAACTCGATTAGCTCATTAAAATGCAACTGGTCTGCAAAGTCATATCTTGGTGGTAAGCACATGCGAACCCGATTTTAGTGGTTGACTGGTAGGTTTATCATTGTGTTTTCTTGCTGACAGCCCTCCATGTTTTCATACCTTTAGGTGCATGAAAATCCAATGATAAATCTATTGATCAACCACTAAAATCGAGTTTGCAAGTATTTCCCACCGATATAACTAGACAGACCAGTTGCATTTTAATATGCAAATCGAGTTCTGTCTAATCTTGAACTTTCAGTCAATCCTATGAGGTGATGACCGCTCCCCGGTCTATTTATTTTTACGAAAACAATTGGTTTGGTTTTATTGGTTTATTGAATACATATATCTGACCTGTGTGCTTGGCGTCAAGTACCCGCTTATAAGTCATCGTCAATATACAGGGACGAGATAGCACAAGGAAATTTACAACGCAAGATAATTACATCCGGGAGCTCCACAAAGAGTGTGCAACGGAGCCAGCGGGATTCGAACCCGCACCTACCTACGCTCTCAAGCGATTAGCGGTGTGATGCCTTGACCACTCAGCCACGAAAACTATCAAGATATGAAAGGAGTAAAGAGACGACCACCTGCCCTTCAACAAGGGATGGAAAAGAAAATATCACTAGCGAGTACTGAGAGTTTCTTTTAAAGGGCATAGACACGCCTTGGTCGATATGAAATGAAAAGCAAAATTTGCAAGATCCTCTTTCTAATAAAACATTTAAATATGACCAGATCGCTCGGGAAGCAACTTTCATGATGAGAAGAGAACAAGTTCGTAAGGTGCCTCCGTATGGGAGTGGCGACATATGGGAAACAAAATTTGATTGGTTGAGATAATTTTGCACAAAACGAATCATCAAGCATCTGGGTGATCCTACCATTATAGGCAAGCTAATATTTGTTTGCTTGTGCCATTCGTCTAATGGAGCAGTTGCAATTGACGTCATAACGTAGCAACAAATTTTGCAACCAGGTGGGCATTTTATTAGCCTACTATTTTTTGTTGATTTTGATTGGTTGTATACAAATTGGAGGATTATGGTCACGTTATAGCGACTAGAATACATAGTGTGGAAATCGGCTATCTCTGTAATACTTAAAAAAGCGCTAAAATATTGTATCCCTTAAATATGCAACGATGCTGCTGCAATATACAGATCGCAGCGACATCTGCGGGATATTTTCTACAACTGCAAGGTATTGCTATTCTATACAATGTAATAGTAGTAATACGAAAATCCCGCAGATGTCGCTGCGTTCGACACTTGGCATTTTAGCACTGTTTGGCGCGCCGCACACCAAGGAAACACGAGACATCTCACTTGACTCGTGCGACAAATTTACTGTTGTAACGTACCTGTTTCTTCACTGTGCCCACACACTAAAGACTCATGCGACGAAGTACCTATGTTGCACGTGTCTTATGCTTCGTTTCGCGCTTTCGTCTCGTGCTGCAGTTACGTTATATATTGCTACAATTTTCGTTTATTTGTTTCAAGATGGTGGGATTCAAGATTCCTTTTATTTTTTAGTAGAGTGAATAAAAATAAATCATCATCTTCGAATGAAATATCCATATTTACAATCGCTTCGTTTGCAGACGCCATGATTTTACTATTCTGTTCTGTCAAAGAATTAAAAGCAAGCTACGCGCATACGCCATGAATATGTCTGATGTCGCTTTGGTGTGTGGATGAAAAAAGTAGAAATGCAACTTGCCTCCTGTGGTGGCCCTCGATGTTTCATGATACATGCGACGTGCACCAGAGTCGCATGTCTCCTTGGTGTGTGGCGCGCCTTAGGATAGCATATTTCCACACAAGGTATTCTAGACGCTGTAGTCACGTGGTTGAACTTCATATATCGAACTTGTTCACGTCAGTATCGCCAGCTCTGAAAAGTGGATTTCCATACTTTGGACAAAGCTTCCAGTCTGTGCATGCGCCGTCTGCGTATATCGCTACTCTCTTATAAATGCATCCTGGTCTATATTTGTTCTCGTATACGCACCGCCACTGTCATATTTATAAATGAAGATTGTATTTATTGTCCACTGCGTTCTCAAACGTTTGAGATACTGGAAATTACAGTAACACAAACTTTGATATTGGAGTAGGCAATCTTAAATTAAAATAGTTGACGTGTTCCTGTAAACGAATTTATACACCATTTGATGACTACTCTGAAATCACAACCTTCTCAAATGTACTAAAACTGTAAAAAGTTATATTCAAATTCGTTCAGTGGTTGCTGAGAACGCTGTGAACATACATACAAAATGACTAGGATGGGCGAAAACAAATCTCTGAGTACCCTCACAAGCCTGTTATTATCGCCAAAATAGTGTTTGTTAACGTGTGCCGTTAGAAATGGTTGACTATGAACCCAATTCTAAAATTTGTTATTATTCATTTCTATATTGATGACGTCGTTGTTTAAAAAGCAACACTTTTCTCTATCGTAGTTTCTGACACTAACGATATTGAAACTGTACCGACAGCGCTCAGAATGCAGTGGACTTCACCCATGTGACGTCAGCCGCGGGTAAACAGAAGAAAGACACAAATAGGCGCGACGCACTGCTTCTCCTTTGTTCAATAGTCTTTTTCGGAGGGCATCTACCCGCAGAGGCGTGGCTATTGCCATTCGTGGACAAAGCCGTTCTGTTGCTATAAATAAAATTTAATTGGTTAAAAGGCATAAACTTGGTGGGTATGCCTTTATCTCGATTCTGATGTTTGTTGACGTCCTATTAAACAATTTCAAGAATGTGGGTTGTATAGCTTGGACAAAACATAAGTTCTACATCGGATAGGATAGTCCAATTTTACATGAATCTGACCAGGTTTCAGGTCGGATTTTGACTCTTCCGGGTTGACCCGGATAAAAATCCTTTTCAAAGAAAGTCCTGAATATTTTTCAGATGCAAACTATACTTTGAAGATTAATTTATACAATATCGAGGTTTGGAAACAAACCTCGAACTGAACGAAACCCCGGCTCGTGTTCTATAGGAACATACGACACGGGTCGCCGTTGCCTGTGGCACCAAATAGCAGGCGTGCTACGCACACTCCGTAAAATCTATTAGTTCACCTTCTACCGCCAGGGGGAGCAATATGTTTTATACGATCACTGAACACTGGTCCCCGCTACTTGCGGTGCCGTATAGCAGGTGTGCGTGCACGCGCTAAAAAATCTGTTAGTTCCACATTCGACCTCCAGGAGGCGCACTCTTTTCTAAAGAAACCACTTACAGAGCGAAACGCCGGCACGTGCCTCCGCTGTCTGCGGCACCGTATAGCAGGGATGCTGCGCACGCACTGAAAAATCCTTTAGTTCCACATTCCTTCGCCAGGGGGTTCAATATTTTTTATACTATCACTGAACACTGGTCCCCGCTACTTGCGACGCCGAGCCGTATAGCAGGCGTGCGTGGAACGCGCTACAAAATCGTTAGCTCCACATTCGACCACCAGGATGCGCACTCTATTCTTAGCAAAACTCTGTTATACAATCTATCCGTAGATATATTAGTCGAGCCGGGCCCATAGAACCCGAGATAGGAAAGTGCCTCTGGCGGTAAAAAGTGGAAATAAAACATGTAAGGCTATTGAAAACTAAGCTGAATGAACCGAGCCCCGTTGACATCGGGCCCATAGAACCCGAGATGGGAAAGCGCCCCTTGATGGTAAAAAGTGGAACTGAAATATTGAAGACTATCGAAAACCACATTGAATGAACCAAACCTCGTTGCGATCGGGTCCATAGAAATCGATACAGGAAAGCACACCCTGGTGGAAAAAATGGAACTAAAATATGCAAGGTTATGTTTGCATAATATGAAAGAGTGGTCAAAGGGCCGCCCAATGATATATCACATGAAAGATGTTAGAAAAATTGAGAGTGCCTCCGGGAGCGCAAGTAGGGAAGGGGGAACGAGAGGTGCATAATATGAAAGAGTTGGTCACAGGGCTTTCCAATGACATATTACATGACGGGTGTCGGCAAAAGTTAGAAAAGTGCCTCCCCAGTCAGGCATTGTGTGGGGGGGATGTTTGATAGTAGGTGCATAATATGAAAAAGTGGTCACATGGCTTTTAAAGGATATATCACATGAGGGGTGTTGGTAAAAGTTAGAAGAGTGGGGGAAGGGGGACAGGATGTGCAGAATATGAAACAACGGTCAAAGGGCTGTACATTACAATGATATATCACATGAAGGATGTCGGAAAAATAGAGAAAATGCCACCGGGGGAGGGGGAAACGGGCGATACATAAAATGAAAGAGTGGTCACAGGCTTTCCAATGATATATCACATGAGGGTTGTCAGCGAAAGTCAGAAAAGTGCCCTCAAGGGGGACAAAGTGGGGGGAAAAGGACGGGATGTGCAGAATATGAAAGAGTTATCAAAGGGCTTACAATGATATATCACATGAAGGATGTCGGAAAAATTGAGAAAGAGCCCTGGGGGAGGGGAATTTGAAGGAGGTGAAAGGGAGGCTTATAATATGAAAGAGTGGTCAAAGGCCTTTGCAATGATATATCACATGAGGAGTACAGAAAATGTTTGAAAACTGCACCCCCTAGAGGTCTTATTATCTCACATCCGTAATACAAACACACTATTACATGAGGGGAAGGTAAACTTTCAACTATCAAAATTTCAAACATGACAATATTTAGCTATCTAATATTATAATGTATTCTGGTTCCTCTCTCAAGATATTTTAATTAAAAGGACTACGATAGAGCATGAATTATTATTCGCCCTTTTTTCAGATATAGAAATTTCCAATACTCCAATATTTTGCTATCAACTGGTTTTTATTTTCTCTCTAATGTTAAAACTTAGACAACCACCAGTATCTTTTAATTGCATTCCACTCATTTCATTTAAAATACAATTTTTTAATTTTATTTCCTTTTAAATACATACCTTTCATTTAAAATAGTACAGGTTACATTCAAAATAGATATCTTTCACACATTGTGTGCGGGTACATTTTGCGGCAGAATTGTGCCGGGCGGGGGGGGGGGGGTATTGCGCGCAAATTTAGTTAACCCATACTAGTACGTGTCCCGCGCTCAAGTATCAATCGTCAGAAAATGTGCGTGTACCGCACACAATGTGTTAAGGGGATTCTCAAGCATATATTTTCCTCGCTCAGCAACGGGAAGCTTTCTGATGTTTCAATCACATGCACTCATTTCATTTAAAATACAAATCTTTTATTTATTTTTTCTTTTAAATACCTGAATTTAATTTAAAACAGATATTCTTTACACATTTAAGATTATTTTTCCCGCTTAACAACGGAAAGCTTTCTGACTCATTTTTGAAAATAAAACATGATACTTGGAGATATGATTATCAAAGTAATTTGTAATCAAACAGGTTTTTCATTTTTCGATAAATGAATTACATCTTGACTTATAAGCAATTTGTTGTCTTAGGATGACAATTTTTTTCTTTCTTGCACTGCCACATCTGGAAATCTAATTAAATAAAAAAGAAAAGTGCCCAGTTAAACTGATGGCATTGAGCACACAGGCTATTTACACTAACTGTATATTATACTCTTATTTCAAAGAATAATGCCCCTCGAAAAATAAATTAAGGGGGCATTAGCCCCCTCCAGTTTCTCCTCTTTATGCTTAATCAATGAGCCTCCAAATGTCATCAGGGGAGCACCTTATCAAAATAAACTGGTAACCAAATTTAAAGCAAATCGGATATAAAAACCCATTTACCTAAATTAAGGGCATATTAGACCTCCGTCCCCCCCCCCCTTTATATTTAACCAACGAACTTCCAAATGTAATCAGGGAAGTGACTTATCAGAATAACCCTGTTTACCAAATTTGAAGCAAATCAGATAGAGAAACTCATTTATCTAACTCTCATCTACTCATTTAGGGGGGGGGGTATTAGTCCCCCATTCCCCCCTTTAGACTTAAACAATGAACCTTCAAATCTAATCATGGAAGCACCATATCAGAATTAACCGGTATACCAAATTTGAAAAAAAATCTGTTAATTCTGCATGAAAAACCCATTTATCCTAGTTAAGGGGGGGGGGGCTGCATCCCCCCCTTTATACTTAACGAATGAAGCCCCAAAACTAATCAGGGAAGTGCCTTATCAGAATGAATCTAAAAATAAAATTTCAGCAAATCAGATATTTCTATCAAAAGTTATCGCATTACGTACGTACATACATACATACATAACATGCAGGAACATTAGCTCTCAGGTTTTGATAGCCTGTGAGCTAAAAAGCAAACTTTGATAGAATTTTCTTAGAAAAATTTTGTCCTAACTGAAAAATGGAAAAAACAATTTGATTATGCAGTTATCAATAACAGTACCTGCCAATTTGATGCATTTGTAAATAAAAATGAATTAAAAAATGTGCCAGAAGGTAGCCAGTTTGGATTTGAGAACAGCCTCAATCTATACTAAAAAAAGAAAGTTTCGTTCTGTGTGTGAGTGCGTCTGTTTCTGCTGACTAGCGAAATCTACCGCACATACAAAGCTGAAAATTTTTGTGAGGGTAGTCTAAGTCTTCTCCTGGTGCACCTGATACAAAACAATTTTTAATTTCTAATAATTAGTTGAGTTATTAATTAAAAACCCCAATTACAAGAATGGCAAATTATTTATAATTCAATTAAAGCATAGATTTTTATCAAATCGCAGGATTCATTCTCGATCCGAGGAGACCATATGTCTAGCATTTGCGCAGCCAATGAGATGTGTTCTTGAAGCAGACCCCAATATTATTTCAAAAGAACACGTGACTAAAAAGAGTAATTTTCCAGCTCTATAGAATTTTTTTTAATGCCGCATTTATCAATTTGAAATTAATGCACATATGCACAAAATGTTACGCTGAATCAAGAAATCTATAAATAACTTTTTTATTTTATAAAGAAATCAATTTTCAGAAGAAAAAAATAAATGTCTTCACAATTTGTTTATAAAGAAATTTTTGTATTTGTTATATTTGCAGGAATGGGGAGGGGAGGCAGCTACTTTTGATTAAATATCTCAATTAGTCCACATGACAGATATTATTATGATCAAATCTTTTAAATTCTTATTTGATTCTGCAACCCCCCTTAAGTAATATGTCTACAGAAAGGTTGAATCATTCGGATATATATTTTTGTTTAGAACAGAGTGCGTTATCTGAAGGTGGATATTGGAACTAGCAGACTTTGCAGACAAAGTACGTCTGCTATGCAGTGACACAGGAAGCGGGCACATGTGTCAGAGTTTTGTTCAGAACAGAATGCACCACCCTGGCAGTGGAAAGCAGAACTAACAGATTTCTCAGTGCATGCACAACAGGTATAAAATCATATGAATTTAAGGTTGATTTAAGAATATTATCACTTGCCCGAGCAATGCTGGACAGGTCAGCTAGTTTACAATAAAAACAAATGTTCTAAAGAGCTTGTTAAGCATGTATTTCAAACCAGGCTTGCGATTGATTGGTTGCTCATGATCCTTAGCTTCCCAACAGCTATTTCTAGTTTCGTATAGTGGACTCCATTTGTATATACTATAGTTTCCTGAAACACTGTGAGTTCAGAAGTATCTTACGTGTTTTACTAATTGCATATAGAAGGGAAGAAGTTTTTTTATTTTAATGTGGGAATATATAATAGAGTCTTTTGTTTTGCAGGACAGGAAAGGGTTAAAATTAAATGTTGGAAATATACAGTTGACTTCTTCAAATCCTTCTTCAAGCCTAAAATTTGCACATCATTGCAAATGTAAAAAGTGAAACTTTCAGTTCAGATGTAGGGCAAAAATTCAACATTTTTAACACTTTCCAATATAGTTGAAAAGTGTTTATGACTTTGATTTGTTTGTCTGTCCATGCTCTAAACCGTGTAAATATTTTTTGATTGACATGTAATTGATATACATTATTGAGCTTTGCCATGGCATTTTTGGTATTGAAAATGGAGTGTGTAGCATGCATAATTCATTTATAGGGGCATTCAAAAGTATTCCATTATGTTAAGGTCTATGGGAAAAAAATTATTTGCGGGGTATTTCAACAGTGTTACAGAATTTTAAACATAATGAAATTTATATACATTATTGAGTTGCACTGGTACTTATAGAATACATTATCTGTAGCACAGACAGTACACATACAGGGGAACTCAAAAGTATTCTGTTATATTATGGTCTACAAAGAAAAATCGTTTGTGGTGTATTTTAATGATGTTACTCCATTTACAAATAAATAAGATTGCTATGAATTTCTGAGATGCACTAAAACATGCTTTCTGTAGAATATGGGATGTAAAGCATTTATCATTCAATTACAGAGTCATACACAAGAGCTGGTTATATAATAATCTACCAGAAAAAATTGTTTAAAGCGTATTTTAATTATGTTGAATGCTTTCAAACTTGATGGAATTGATATACATTGCTGAGCTTTACTACAAGATGCTTGCAGTAGAATATGATGTGTATCACATTTATTGTTCATTTACACATAAAAGATTACGGATACAACTACAGTAGGTATCTGAAGTATTGTTTATTAGGGATGACTGTTGAAAGTGTGTTTTCTGTTATGGTATCTGCTTAAAGTTTAACTAAATTGTTGCACACTACATGGTGAATATAAATTCTATAGGCCATATACAAGGTTACACAAAATAATTCGTAAGCATTACTGAGAGTGTGTGAATTGTTTAAAGGTGTTTTTTTTAATTTGGGTTATGCATTTTCAAGCTCAGCTACATTTAGTTTACTCAGAGATATTTGTAGCATATAAATAAAATCATATACAGTGCTATGTAAAAAACTGGATAAATGGCTGCCTATTGACAGAATTTTTAGAAGTGTGATTTCAGTAGTTTTAAATGTGCTTTTCCCTCAATTAAATTTCAGCTTAATATGCAGGTTGTATAAAAGTCTTATATGCAGGGATGCACAAAAGAACAAGTATATTTCCATCTTTGCTTTGGTGGAAATTGCTAAAGGTGAATTTTCAAATGTGTTATGAATTTTCTACCTAAACTAAATTTTAGCATACTATGTAGAATATACAGAGCTGCACAAAAGAATTAGAGTACCATTCTGGCTATGTGCAGCAATTGTTGAAATCTGTTCTTCAAATGTGTTAATGCATTTTCTGAAAAGTTTACTTAGGTATCTTCTTTACCTTATTAAACAACAAAGTTTTTAAAAAGTATTCTGGAAGTGTTGGAAAATGTTTCATAATCTATGCTTGATGCAGCACAATTTTTCTTTCTTGTTTAAATTTTTATGTCATTTCATACACATTTTAAAATGTAATTCTGGTTAATATGACTGAATTCATGCTTTCTCATAAAGAAAGTATAAATTTATTTCTGAAAAAATTCAAAATAGCACTGATATCAGTTGTAATCATGATCTTTTTACCAAATAATTTATGCATTAATATATCTTTTATGGTTATAAAATTTGGCTAAATGTGAAATAAAACTTTGTTTTTTGACAATTTAGATGTAAATTATTAGTGTACCTTTATGAGGTGAGTTTCATTAACTAATCGAAGAAAAATTTATATCATCATTATTATGCATATTTAGTTTTTAACTCGATTTTTACTTTTAGTATTATAATAATTTTTTAAATATTCTGAGTTTTTGTTAATTTACTCTAATATTTAATTATTTTACTGTTTACTACAGTGTAAGCATTAATTATGATTTCAAAGACATTATTACATTCAAATTACTATTTAAAAATGCAATTAAAGCAGTGACCAGAAATCTGCAAAATATGCACAACTTGTAGTTACAAGCTATGCCGATTTGAGGGAATCTACTGTATATCTAAATTTAAAAATACGATCGAAAATGTAGCTAATTTCGATGTTGCCTTAAGACATTCTACTCTGAATTAAAATGTTTGTTATTTAAATCTCTTTCTATTCTATGCTATGATACTGAAATGCACTATATAATTATAAAGATCAATCATGAAAGAGAAAGTTAATCGAAAAAATACTGATCTAGAAAGTTCATTATAAGATTCATAGATTTCTGCTTTTCAAATGTTTTAAAATAATTTGAGTGTGAATGAAAATTAATTTTTATAACCTACCAGATATTAAAAGTTCTTTTTCCTCTTGGATTTTATTCATTTTTTACTGAAAGAATGGATTGCAACCCTGATCTACTATACAAAAATTATTTGCAATTGTTTACTTCCATCTCTTAATCTCATCCCTTTTGAAACACTTTGCCTAAATCTAATACAGTAAAACCCGTTTTTCATTTATACGTTGTATCATTTGTACTTTTACATTTATGTACGTCATTTCAGTGCAGTCTTGATTCATCCCTGTGTATTTTAATGTTGTAATGTTCTGTTTATACATCATTTCTTTCATGCTGTAACTGATTTTCTCAAAATTTTTCCCCCAGCATCGTTCTTTTTTTTTTTCTTTCTGCTAATGATATTTAGAGAAAGATGAAGAACAAACAACAAGTGTAACTGCTACAGGTGTTATTTCAATTTTG
Source organism: Maratus speciosus (assembly GCA_963932465.1). Classification (NCBI taxonomy): domain Eukaryota; kingdom Metazoa; phylum Arthropoda; class Arachnida; order Araneae; family Salticidae; genus Maratus; species Maratus speciosus. The sequence goes on along the minus strand of OZ010798.1, from coordinate 186,756,722 downwards.
CAGAACAGGGAGTGGGATAAAAAGAATGGATAATGGGTGGTCTGGTCACTTAGAACCTTTTTTGCTTTCCACAATATTAGTGAGAAAACTTTCCAGGAACTTAACTCCATAAATAATGCTGTACTTAAGTCTGAAAGGGAATCAGCATGTCAGACGATGATTAAAGATTATTTTAAATAAAATCTCTTTATACATACAATAAAAAAAGTGATGTAGGGGAGAGGGGGCAGATGTAAACATGGGGCACATGTGAACAGTACATATTTCACTCAGTTAATCTGAAATAAAAAAATACCAATATATGACAGTATTGGTACCATCTTTTGGCTGAATTTTCAGAACAATGAGCAATTTTGATTTCCAGTTGTTTGTAATTTGTTTGTTTTAGAAGATGTTAAGTAAAAAAGTCATCTAAAGTTATTGAAGTAAAAATTCATTCAAGACATTTTAAAAGTAGAATTTCAGTGTTGCATTCTTTAGTGGCATTAATTAGGTAAGTCTACAAAAAGTTTTGTTTCCTTATTTCAATTAAAAATATCTTTTTTCTTTAAGTTAGGCTTAAGTTGGTAGATGGGGCACTTATGAACAGTTCACAAGTGCCCCATTTTTCTATTTTAGATTATGAATGTATTTTTTCAGTCTGTGAATGCACTTTTTTTTTTTTTTTTTTTTTTTAGTTTAAAATTTAATTACCCTTGTCAAACATTGATCTATAAATTCAATGTTTTTAGGATTACTTCACAGTTTTAATTTACTGGAAGTTAGATAACAATTAGAAGTGGTGGCTTTCTGTAAAAATCAATATATTTGTTATTCTTTAATGATTTCCAGTTTTAAATGTATTTATTTTTTCTTAGCCCATAATAAATTACTTGTAAGATATTTTATTTTATGAAAGTTAAATTTAGTTGGCCAAAAAAAGTGATAAGTAGTACTGTGATAATCATCAATTTTTTATATCACAATTTTACCAATTTATAAAACCACGATGCACAATTTTGTTATACACATTGCATAACATTTAGAAAAAAGTAAAAACACAATAACAAAATTATTCAATAACTTATTTAAAAGTAACACAGTTTTGCTATGCTTGACTCAAAAAGAGTAGGTATATTAGTGTATAATTTTACAAATAATTTCTTGTATCTATGTTGAAACATTTATTGATTGATTCACACAACTAGAAAGAAGGCATCTAGTTAGTTTTTATTCACAAAAAAATATTTTTGTCTTATTTATGCATGTGTTCACATGTGCCCCAGGTCTGTTCACAACTCCCCCTCCACCGGGGCACACATGAACAAATTTAGACAATTCTTAGAATGATGATATCAGTTAGAAATTTTTGATAAATGCATCCAAAAGTTTTACCAAAGGAACAAACAAAGTGTAAACATTCATATAAATAAATTTTTGTTGCAATAGCTCATAACAATTTTGAGAAATAGTCAAAAATGTAAAAATTGTTCACATGTGACCCCCTCTCCCCTACAAAACTTATAAGGATTGATAATACTCAATTTTATTTTTCTATTTCAGAAATGACTATTTAATGTTTTTTTTTTTTCAATATATAGTGCATCTTGAACAACAAAAATAACAGCAAAATTAAATTTGTATGACTGCAGCATTATATTTGCACAGTCAAAGATTTTATACCTTTGGCGACTAGGGGAGATTTGGGACAGTTGATCCCTAGGGAGACTTGATCCCTAGGTCTAAAAACAAAGAAAAAATGCAATTAAGTCTCTGAAACTGGATACATTAATAAAGTGATCCCTTATCAACATATTTAGCAACATACTTTGATTCAGCCATTTTTATTTTTCTTGTAAAAGAGGAATCTCTGTTTTCTTACAATCAAACTTCTTTTTGAGTACGTAGTTTGTGTTTCATATTTTTTGCTAAATATAACTAAATTACTTAATTTTATTGATATAATATACTAACGTACCTTATTCCTTAAATGTTGTTATTTAAATTCAACACAATATCTTTATTTTTGATTTAGCAACTTTTTCCCCCAAACATGCACATTAGGGACACTTGATCCCTGTTGTATGGGGAGACTTGATCCTGGGGATCAAGTCTCCCCAAACCAAAGTTAAGCTAAATTAATGTTAAATTTTATTAACCACCTACTTCTCATTGTGATATTTAGATATTATCTGTATTAGTTAGAATATGGTTGCTTGATTTTAGATGGTTGACAAAGACAGAAAGTTAATATGTGGCTGCATATGATGGTTAGCAAGCACATGGTGGATGAATGCATATGTGAGACATACGTCTAACTTTGCAAAATTTTTACAGCACTTCGTAAAGAATGCAAGATATTATAACCAAAACAGTAAAGTGTTAATCATAATGAATAATCATGATAACCATATAAGCATTGCATTGAGAGTTTGAATTATGACAAAGAAAATGGAATAATTTTGTTAACAATATCACCTCACACTTCTCACAAATTGCAGCCTCTGGATCATACTGCATATGGACCATTTAAAAGATATTTTAATGCAGCTGTTCAAGACTGGACGACTAAACATCCTGCTCAAAGAACAACAATTTATCAATTTGCTGAACTGATCGGAATTGCCTATCCTAAAGCCATGATGACAAATAACATAATAAATGGATTTAAAATCACTGGAATATCCCTTAAACAGGGATTTCTCAAGATGATTTTTTATCATCTTTCGTCTCAAATCAACCATTAACTCCAACAAGCAGTAAAAATAATACAGTTAAACCAAACATAGTGACACCAGCAGACATACAAGCCTTCCCTAAAGTTTCATTATCAAAAATGGGAAAATCTAAAGAAATGAAAAAAGGGTCTTCAAAAATTTTGACAAGCACACCAACTAAAAGACAGAATGAAGAAAAATACAAGATCGTCAACTGAATAAAAAACAAAAGTCAGGAAAAACTCATTTCATCCCAAGAAAAAAGTAAAAATACTAAAAGTGAAAGACCCAAATCTTCAGAAAGTTATAAAAGCAGTTAATAGTGTTTATGATTCAACCGACCCAGATCCACTTGATGACAATTCTAATGAAATCATTGAAGATCCAAAATATTTGTCGATTGGTGAAAATGACTTTGTCATTGTGTGAATTCTGGGAAAGAAGAAAATTAGTCATTTCGCAGGAAAAATTTAAAAGAAGATTTTATCATCTGAATAATTATCATCAGTTTCATTAACTAATCGAAGAAATTTATATCATCATTATTATGCATATTTAGTTTTTAACTCAATTTTTACTTTTAGTATTATAATAATTTTTTAAATATTCTGAGTTTTTGTTAATTTCCTCTAATATTTAATTATTTTACTGTTTACTACAGTGTAAGCATTAATTATGATTTCAAAGACATTATTACATTCAAATTACTATTTAAAAATGCAATTAAAGCAGTGACCAGAAATCTGCAAAATATGCACAACTTGTAGTTACAAGCTATGCAGATTTGAGGGAATCTACTGTATATCTAAATTTAAAAATACGATCGAAAATGTATCTAATTTCGATGTTGCCTTAAGACATTCTACTCTGAATTAAAATGTTTGTTATTTAAATCTCTTTCTATTCTATGCTATGATACTGAAATGCACTATATAATTATAAAGATCAATCATGAAAGAGAAAGTTAATCGAAAAAAATACTGATCTAGAAAGTTCATTATAAGATTCATAGATTTCTGCTTTTCAAACGTTTCAAAATAATTTGAGTGTGAATGAAAATCAATTTTTATAACCTACCAGATATTAAAAGCTCTTTTTCCTCTTGGGTTTTATTCATTTTTTACTGAAAGAATGGATTGCAACCCTGATCTACTATACAAAAATTATTTGCAACTGTTTACTTCCATCTCTTAATCTCATCCCTTTTGAAACACTTTGCCTAAATCTAATACAGTAAAACCCATTTTTCATTTATACGTTGTATCATTTGTACTTTTACATTTATGTACGTCATTTCAGTGCAGTCTTGATTCATCCCTGTGTATTTTAATGTTGTAATGTTCTGTTTATACATCATTTTTTTCATGCTGTAACTGATTTTCTCAAAATTTTTCCCCCAGCATCGTTCTTTTTTTTTCTGCTAATGATATTTAGAGAAAGATGAAGAACAAACAACAAGTGTAACTGCTACAGGTGTTATTTCAATTTTGCGGAACAGGGAGTGGGATAAAAAGAATGGATAATGGGTGGTCTGGTCACTTAGAACCTTTTTTGCTTTCCACAATATTAGTGAGAAAACTTTCCAGGAACTTAACTCCATAAATAATGCTGTACTTAAGTCTGAAAGAGAATCAGCATGTCAGACGATGATTAAAGATTATTTTAAATAAAATCTCTTTATACATACAATAAAAAGTGATGTAGGGGAGAGGGGGGGGGGCAGATGTAAACATGGGGCACATGTGAACAGTACATATTTCACTCAGTTAATCTGAAATAAAAAAAATACCAATATATGACAGTATTGGTACCATCTTTTGGCTGAATTTTCAGAACAATGAGCAATTTTAATTTCCGGTTGTTTGTAATTTGTTTGTTTTGGAAGATGTTAAGTAAAAAAGTCATCTAAAGTTATTGAAGTAAAAATTCATTCTGGCTATGTGCAGCAATTGTTGAAATCTGTTCTTCAAATGTGTTAATGCATTTTCTTGGAAAGTTTACTTAGGTATCTTCTTTACCTTATTAAACAACAAAGTTTTTAAAAAGTATTCTGGACGTGTTGGAAAATGTTTCATAATCTATGCTTGATGCAGCACAATTTTTCTTTCTTGTTTAAATTTTTATGTCATTTCATACACATTTTAAAATGTAATTCTGGTTAATATGACTGAATTCATGCTTTCTCATAAAGAAAGTATAAATTTATTTCTGAAAAAATTCAAAATAGCACTGATATCAGTTGTAATCATGATCTTTTTACCAAATAATTTATGCATTAATATATCTTTTATGGTTATAAAATTTGGCTAAACGTGAAATAAAACTTTGTTTTTTGACAATTTAGATGTAAATTATTAGTGTACTTTTATGAGGTGAGTTTCATTAACTAATCGAAGAAATTTATATCATCATTATTATGCATCATGAATATATCATGAATAATTATCATGAATAATTTTCTAAGAAAACGAGGACTTAATTTCAACCAATTTATGTATCCAGAAAAGGTTGACAATAGTGTTGTGGATAATGATGACATTGAGAAAAAACTACCCAAACCAACCATACTCGGTGGAATTCTTCAAACTGCAATAATCTTAACATTTACATTTGGTTTTTCAAGCTTTGAAAATGTTTTTGATCATTGTGTTTTTTTTTCCCTTTTTACATCTTAGTCAACAATAAATTTGATTTCTACTAATTAATTTGAGTCATTTCAATGCATTTGTTTCGAGGATCAAGTCTCCCCCCAATTGGGGAGACTTGATCCTTTTTTTTATTTTTTGGAAAACTATTTTTATTTTAAAAATAATTTTTCAAAAATAAAAAAAATACTGTAACAAGAAAGACACATGAGCCTTTAAGAATAACTGGAAACATTTTTCAAATATTTTGTTTTTTCCAAAATAAAAACTGAAAAAGGGATCAAGTCTCCCCTACTATTTTGATTGTATGTCTTTCTCAGTTGTATGTCCTTTTAGAATGGTCCCCTGAAAGACGTATATTCGGTGCTTTACTGTATAATTTTATGCTATTTCACTTTATATTTTGCAACACTAATACAGTAAATGCTGTTTAAATGAACCATGTTCACGTCCAGCATAGCTGCTGTTTCTATAATCAAGAAAAAAAAAAAAAAAAACATCTATCTACCTGAATTTAAAATTCCTGAATCAGAAATTTTAATTAATAATAATAGCTAAAAAAAAAAAAAAAAAAAAAAAAAAAAAAAAAAAAAAAAATTCCAATAAATATTGTAAAAAAAAAATAACAACATATTGAATAATTCTATTATACATTTTCTGGTTCCATACACATTTTTTTCCTTAAGGAAAAAAAAATCAAGTAAGTTTCACAGACTATGCATTACGATTTCATTTATTAAAAAGACTAATTCAATTAACTAGTGATTCAAATAAGCAGTGATTACTGGATTTATTATCAATAAACCCCTCTTTGAAGCCAAATTCTGGCTGTGCAGTATTGTTTTGATTTATATTCGTATTACAGTTACAAGGATTAATATTGATAATTTGTTCATAAATAAGAAAGTTTTTTTATTTACAAAGTATAATTTATTATAATATATTTTTACATATTTATTTTATGTGTTTTTGATTATGTATATAAAATGATATTTCTGTATTATGAAAAAAATAAATAATTTTAGAGAAGGTAGTATCAATTTACATTAAATACTTTTAATACCCATTATTTATACTTAGTGCGTTTATAAAAAAAAATTTGGGGTAATTCGCAATATACTCTCCTTCGCCAATCTCCTTCGATAACTGCGCCAATGTGGCAATCGGGCTGCTCCTCGGACGTCACAAAATATGGCAACCCTAAGATTTCTCCGGAGAGAGTTGATGGTTAAACTCCTTGTTTTCTAAGCTGCTTTCTAATTGGACCTAATTGGAAGCTTATTTTTTTTGTAAAAGGCTTTCTTATTGGACAAAGAGGAGAATCAAGGAACATTTTGAATTTGTTTGGAAAAACGTTGATATTGCTGCAGTGGATTTTCCGTTGAAGAGTTGTCACTCTGTGTCGCAGTCGCGTGTTTTTATTATTTGTTTTCTCAATCTTGTATATTTTGAAACAAGTACTTATCTGGATAAATGCTTGATAGGTGAGAATAAATATTCGATCAGTTATTTTTCTTTTATTTTTACCTGTATTTTTGAGCATTGATTGAATTATGTACGAAAGAAAGGTTGATTGTTCCAAGCTATGAATGACTAAAAGTGACAGATTGAGTGATGCTTTTGAATGACATCCTAGAGCACAAGGTAAAATTATGAATAAAAAAACGGGGGGTTCAGGGGGGCGGTAGCCCCCCTGATTAAAAAAAAAAGGCCCCTCTGATAAAAAAAAAAACATTGTTTTGCTCCCATTACTGTTAACAAACGCTCTTTTTTAATATTTTGGATAAGTGAAAGTTTTGTTTTTAGGTATATTTTATAAAATGTATTTTTAAAAATATGAAATGTATTTTTTTTTAATGTATTTCGAAAAAATTTGAAATTTTATGTATTATTTTTACTTAAAAATACAGGTTAAAATAAGAGAAAAATGACTGATCGAATATCTATTTTCACATTTTAAGCATTTGTCTAGATAGGTACTTGTTTCAAAACATACGAGATACGAGAAGAGAAAACAAATAATAATTTTGCGTACTCTCTCCCGGATGTTGCAGCGCTCCGGGAGTTAGTACGCGAAAATGCGCCAATTTGGCGATTTTTGAAAATTGCGCCAAGAAGGAGAGTAAACTGCGATCGCACCAAAATTTGATTGAACTAAAAATAATACTTATTATTTATTATACACTTTGCATTTAAAAAATAATTTTTAATTGCACATTCTTATTTAATAATTATTCTATAGAGCATTATTCCCAATTTCATGGTTTGCAATCTTCATATTTTTAAATCAGAGTATATAAAAACCAAAAACATTTAAAAGAAAAACTTTATTTCTATGCTATTTTTCTCAAAAAAGAATATTATACATTATAATAATATAGCATTAAATCTAAAAAACTTTTCATCTATGACATTGTATTTAATAAAGTTTTAGCAAAATATAACTTGTTGCTAACTTTTATTCCATGGGCTACATTCGCTGATACATTCTATTTTAATCATAGATTTTATTTATTTATAAAATTATGTAATTTAACTATTTTAAGTGTGTTCAAGAATATTAGAACATAAATGTCGTTTAAGTTGTGCATTAGCACATTTATATTATGACCTTACATTCTATTGTTTATGAAAGATATACAATTAAAATACAAATTAAGTTCTTTAAGATAGACACAAAATAAATATTACAGTAAACTCTCTGTAAGGCGGACTCTGTGTAAGACGGAAATCTGCCTAACTCAGAAAGATTTTCAAGTCCCAGCGGATCCATAGACATAGAGTAACATTTGTCTAAAGCGAAATATTGTCTACTACGGAAAAATTTCTCGGTCCCGATTGATTTCGCATTACACAGAGTTCACCAAACGAAAGGATCCCCGAGTTTACTGTATATATAAAATGCATAAGATTTAACATGTTCCACTTTGTAAAATCATAACGCAATGAAAAAAATTCATATTTTCAAATAGATTAATTATTAAAGTGAAATTTTAAAATAAAAGTTTTACAAAAGATTTATAAATTTATACGTTCTAAGTGTTGATTCTAATTAGCTTTATAATTCATCACCTCATTCTCATTTACCATGCAGCATGACGCTAGACGATTTCACAAAATTGTAAATAATGTCATGTGATCAAACCATAAGTAACCCTAAAGACACCGCCAACAAGTAATGTTTTGGCGAAGATTTGGCGACAGACACTGTCTACCGGTTGCATTTTTATAGAGACGTCTCGGGTTGTTGTTTGTTTACAAAACTGTTGTTAAAATAGAAGTTGAGTTGGAAGAAGCATGGTAAAAACGAAATTTTTAACTGCAAGTCCATCTAGTCCATGATTATGGCCATAAACTTTTGTAAAAGAACGACCAACCAACCAAACTTTGTCTTGTTTTTGTTTGTTTTTATTTGCCATTGCCGTGCCGCGCTGTTCGTACTTTCACTTTCTCTTTCCCCAGGTATTTCAAATGAGTGGGAATTGATTTCCTAATTTTATGACCGATTTCTATTGTGAAAACTTTATCCGTTTTTATCGTTCCGATTGCATTGTATCTTCTCGTTTATGCTATCAGTTTTTCTCTGGATTATTGATGATGTTTTTACTTAACTTCCGAAATGATCTATTTTGAGTTAATTTTTTTCTTATTTTGAAATAAAAATCGAAATTCATACTCTCCCAGTCAACAGCCCCACAATCCATGGGAGGAGTTAAAAAATTTACTATCATCTCTACTGTACTGGGCATATTGTTATATTTTGCCGATGTTTTTTCAGATATTTCTTTAGCAGTGAAATATTATGAAAATGGGCACAAAATATTTTTTAGGCTGACACTTTCTTTGGTTGTGCTTTCCGCTGTAGTTTCATCACTTATAAGTTTTTATATGTATTGGTTGGATAATAAAAACGATGAATTTAAAGTTTCCAAAAAATGTTGGATATTAAGAGCAATCTTTCTTATTTGTGGAATTGCACCAGTATTGAGGTAAGCATAAAAATGTGATATATAGCTATGTGTGTATATATATATATATATATATATATATATATATATATTTGGTACTACTTAGTTATCCCGTCAACCAAAAATCTATTGCCAAACTATAAGATTAAATGCCAATAATGGTTGATCGTAAATGTTACATATTCACTTGACTTTAAGCAAGTTACACGTGTTTACATCATCAAGTGATTTTTATTTCGGCATTTTATTTGTATTTTTATTAATGTTATACTAATTTATTTGGGGTCATTCCATTTTAAATCAACAAATGGGGTGTGCACTACTATTTTTGATTTATATAACAATTTCCATGTGCATTCCCCATGTCTCCAAGACCTCAAAAATGTATTTTTTTTTTTTATTTAAAAAAAAATATTTTATTATATATAGGCTAATTTTGCCGTTGGCAACAGTAAAAATTTGCTATTTTAATGCTTTGTCTTATGAACCATAACTTTTTTTCTATCAAAGTTATAGAGCACAACCATATCTCATTACAAAGCTAAAAGAATGACCTTTTTTCATATGGTATCAATAAATTTGCGATTTAAAAACAAAACTTATCTTTTCAAGGTGAAAGTTAGCGATACAAAATTGATTTTTTACCATTTTTGAAAATTTAAAAAGTCATGAAGGGCTTGGAATAACAAGCCCTTTTTTTTCTTACATTCATATGTATGGATACTTATTGTATTAAAAAAAATTGGCTTGTTACCCTGCCCCCTTCACAAAATATGGCCCCCCGAAGTTGCACATTTTCTAAAAAATCCAATTTTCAATGCTAAAAAAATTAATGTGGGGGGCAAAGTAAAAATTTTTTTACTTGTCTGATCTTAAGTACTTCATATCAGCTTTCAAACAAAAAAAAGATTGCTTTGTTATTCAAAAGCATTTGGCAGCTTTAGGGGGTCTGAATTTTCAAATAATTTCTCTGAAACAATGCAATTTTTTCATGTGCTTTTTCTGTAAATATGTATTTATTTTTGCATATATTATGAACTTATCTTATTTAAAGGTTTTAGATTAACCTCATAAATAGTATTTTAATATATTCCTACCTCTCATCATTTGTAAGCATCCATGTGCCAGCTATGACAGGAATAGCCAAGTCTCAACTTGCCCAGCGTTGCTCCCACATGTAGAACAAACATGAATAGTTCTGTGTATGTTTCCTACTAGTGGTTGGCACTGTGCCAATGACAAAACTGTTTACATATTATTGGATACAACTACCCAATAACATCAAAGTAAGACAAATGATTTGCCTAATGATGTCAGTGTCACATGACTCAGTTGATTCTTTAACTCTGGAAAGTTGTGTTCTGTTGTAGTCTTGATATGTCAGTGTTTAATGGGTTTTTTTTTTTTGGTCATTTCAAGATCCAATACATATTTACAGAATATTTTAGTGAAGCACTTTTCTTCATTAATATAAAAGATTTTTGCTTTAAACTCTCTTAAATGTGTCTTTCTACATATAAAGAGTAAATTATGGATAACCCTAAATGTTCTGTAGGAATTTTTAAGAAGGATGATTGTAACATTTTAAATTACAGTAGACAATCAACTATAAACAGTATTTCAAAATATAGTGATGAGGATAAAACTTTACTGCATTTAAGAACTGGATGTAAAAGCATTGAAACTGTTTGTACATACCATGAAAAAAAATTTCTAGACAAATATTCCCACCTTTATGGAACTTCTTGCTGTGACCCATATTCGACACATAAAAAGGTGATAACAAAAACCCTAAGAATCATCAGCAAAGACTTGTATATGAGAAACCCAAATTTAAATCTTATTCCTGGAAAATCTCTTTGTTCCAGATGCCTCAATAAAATACAGAATCAGAGAGTTGAAACGTATAAAGATAATAATGAAGAAATTTATGTACCTGAATCTGATTTAGTAGAGTCGATAAATGCAGCATGTACTTCTCTGGGAGTATCATCTTTGAAAGTGGCCAAGTTATCGCATGATCGTAAATCATCGGCATTAAAAAAAACAGTTTCAAAGATTACAAAATCTGTCACAAATAAATTGAATAAATCATTTGATCTTTCAATTGCTCCATATGAAGAAAAAAATAGTTCTTGTCAAAAGCAGTTATGTGATAAGTATGAAAAATTAATAGGAGATCTAAAAGAGAGAATGAAAACTGCTGAGTGTGTTCAAGATAAAGTAAATATTTTAAGTTTGTTGCCTCTAACTTGGAGCTGTGCAAAAATTCAAGCAGAATTTGGTGTCAGCCAGTATTTAGTTCGAAAAACAAAAGATTTAGTCAAAACACATGGAGTTTTACCAAAACTGGAACCTAAGAAGCCAAGCAATATTCTTAGTACTTATACAATAAAAACTGTACAGGATTTTTATCAGAGAGATGACTGTAGTCGCATAATGCCTGGAAAAAAAGACTGTATTTCTTGTCAGAGGAAAAAATGGAGAAAAGTCAAACCTTCAAAAACGGCTCATTTTGTGTAACTTGAAGGAACTTTACATATATTTTAAAGAAAATTACCCTGATCTGAAAATAGGATTATCTAAGTTTGCCAATCATAGACCAAAATTTTGTGTGTTAGCAGGAGCATCTGGTACACATTCGCTATGTGTTTGTTTGTACCATCAAAACGTAAAACTTACGCTATCATCGATAAAAAGTCATCATAGTTACAAAGATCTCCTGCAGATTATGGTCTGCGACATGGAAAATGACAACTGTATGTTTTCTGAATGTACTGCATGTCCAGGTGTGGATGCCATTTTACCACTGATCTATCCCAATGACAACATTCAAATGGACTTGGAAGATGATGAATTTGAGGAAATGCAAGTCTCATATAAACAATGGGTGTCCACAGACAGATGTGAACTTACATTATGCATGCTACCTTTGCAAGAATTCTTGGTTAAGTGTTGTGAAAAACTTGAGCATCTAAAAAAGCACCACTTTATTTCCAGTAAACAAGCAGAGTTTCTAAAATCGAAGAAAGAAGTTCTGGATCACGGAGAATTTGTAGTTCTTGGAAATTTTTCGGAGAATTTTTCTTGTGTTGTCCAAGACGAGGTTCAGACCTATCACTGGTCAGGTGTACAATGTACTCTTCATCCTTTTGTTGTCTACTGGAAAAAAGATGGAGAAATTCAGTCTCAAAGTTTTTGTTTTGTAAGCGACTACCTTGATCACAATACAACTGCATTTTATGCTTTTCAAACGATCCTTGTAAGAAAGCTGAAGGCAGACCACTCTTTGATTTCAAAATTATTCTATTTTTCGTATGGGTCTGCCGCACAGTACAAAAACAGGAAAAACTTCATTAACTTGAGCCACCATAAAGAGGATTTTGAGGTAAAAGCAGAGTGGCAATTTTTTGCCACATCGCATGGCAAAGGCCCTTGCGATGGGATCAGAGGAACAGTGAAGAGGCTAGTTTGCAGAGGCCAAGCAATAATCAAATCTTGAATCCGTTAGATGTTTTTAAATATTGCACTGAACATATTAATGGTGTAACATTTTTCTATGTTTCCTGTGATGATGTTAATGCAGTAGAAAAAGTCCTTGAGAAAAGATATAAATCAGCATTATCATTACCCCAAACTCAGTTTTTCCACAGCTATATTCCCATCAACAAAAATATTATTCATGCTAGAAAGACATCCTTTTCTTCAGATTTTAAGATCTTTCAAATCATGAAAGACGAACCTGTCAACCTTACATTATCAACATCAACAATCCAACCAAAATTATCAGATTACATTTGCTGTATATATGATGGTGACTGGTGGCTAGGAGAAGTTTTGGAAATAAAAGTATATGATGTTGAAGAAGAATACAGGATCCACTTCTTTCATCCTAAAGAACCTGGAACATCATTTAAAAAATCACGTCACGATAACCAAACTTGAGTTCGATTTCAAAACATTTTGAAAATCCTAACTCCGTCAGAATTATGGTCTGCACAGAGTAGATGCCATAATATCACACCAAAGCGTTATAAGTAAGCATCCTATCTTAAATGGGAGAAATAACCGCAAGATTAAAAGCGAGGTCACATCAATCAAGGTCATGCGCCACGTAGCGGATGGAGTGTGAACTACAGGTAGATACCTAACTGTTTTCTTACTCACACCACTAAAATTGTAAAGTTTTTGTCACCTTGATTAATAACTAAAGTGCCTTTGATAAAGCGAAGAAAACTTCGTGATGTCAAGTGCATCTGAATGGCCCTCTCGATACGCCATTATTTTGCAATAAATGTGTCAAACAAAATTCATTTCCATGAGTGACTAAAGATTTAGAAAATACGTGCCACACTAAAAGCCTGCGTATATGAATTATCACTCCGTCCACAAGGTGGCGCAACTGTGTTAATTTACGCCTGATTCCAGCATTAAGTTTGTTCACTTACTTATAACGCTTTGTATCACACCTCCGGTGAGTGAACATTTATCAACTCTTCTCCGTGAGAGAGCAAAGCACTGAACAATATACTTTTGCATGCTTTGAGAGTCCAGTTTTATTCTATGTCCTCAGGTGTTAAAATTCTTAAATTAGCTTATTAAAGTTTAAATAGGTTCTTTGATAACTCTTCTTTGTCTTTTCTAGCTGTTTTCAACATTTAAAATTAACAATCTTTCACAAAAAACTATAGGAAGTATGAAAAAAATTGTGTCGTTTCAGAGCAATTTGAAAATTCAGACCCCCTAAAGCTGCCAAATGCCTTTGAATAACAAAGCAATCTTTTTTTTGTTTGAAAGCTGGTATGAAGTACTTAAGATCAGACAAGTACAAAAAATTTTACCTTGCCCCCCACATTAATTTTTTTAGCATTGAAAACTGGATTTTTTAGAAAATGTGCAACTTCGGGGGGCCATATCCTGTGAAGGGGGGCAGAGTAACAAGACAATTTTTTTAATACAATAAGTATTCATACATATGAATGTAAGAAAAAAAAGATGGCTTGTTATTCCAAGCCCTTCATGACTTTTTAAATTTTCAAAAATGGTAAAAAATGAATTTTGCATCGCTAACTTTGACCTTGAAAATATAAGCTTTGTTTTTAAATCTCAAATTTGTTGATACCATATGGAAAAAGGTCATTCTCTTAGCTTTGCAATGAGATATGGTTGGGCTCTATAACTTTGATAGAAAAAAAGTTACAGTTCATAAGACAAAGCATTAAAATACCAAATTTTTACTGTTGCCAAACGACAAAATTGGCCTATATATCAGAAATAAATTTTTTAAAAACAAAAAATATATTTTTTTGAGGTCTAGGAAACATGAGGAATGCACATGCAAATTGTCATCAAAATTAAAAATGGTGATGCAATAACTTTTTTGAAAATTTGTTGATTTAAAATGGAATGACCCATGTTCTTTCGTGTTTTCAAATAAAAATTATGTCAATTTGTATAATTTGGCAAGTGGTTTTGCGATTTATATAACTTCGTGAAATTGGTCGACAGGATATTACTTTTAGTAGTAAGTACTTTTTTTTTTTTCTTCACTTATTCAAAATATGAGGCACTGTTCTTCATTCTAAGCTACTCAGCATAAAGATAGGCAGAAAAGAACATTAAACGCCTTTGGTCAGGCTATTTCACCTTTTTAAGATAATATGCAAATGCTATGAATGCCTTATTCTATTGTAATCTACTTCTAGTGAAATTCAGTGATTTATATCAGTTTCAATACATTTAAAATAGCGTAATCACATTAAAATACTCTGCAAACGATTTTCCCCCATATATACCATAATGTAATGGAATTCTTTTGAGTGCCCCTGTAAATGAACTATTAATCCCACATACTTCATATACAATACCAAACATTCTATGGTGACCCTAAATAACATTTATCAATTTCATGAAAATCCGAGCATATTTATGGGAGTTAGACCGTGGACAGACAAACTGAATTGCATAAACACTTTTCAACTTTGTTGGAAAGTGAGTGTTAAAAAGATAAATCCCTCACAAAATAATTTCCACTGATAACTGAATACCCAGTTATTAGAGATGAGTTTGGGCTCACTTTTCTCTGCCCGAGCCCGACAATTTTAAACCCGAGCCTGCCCGACCCCGAAATATTTTTTGTCATTAGAGCCCAAGCCCGATACCTAAAAAGTAAACCAAAAATTTTTTTCAAATAAAAATTGCATAAAAGTTGTTCTAAATGTAATATCTCTTTCTTTTTTTTAACAACTTCGTACATCACAATAACTGTTAATACATAGTACATAATTGATTTTATGACATTTACATTTAATCTCATCAAAAGATAAACCCTTAAAAAGATTCTCATACTTTTCTCCCGCAACAAGCAAATCTGACGGGAACATTAACGAAGTGCGTTTTAGAAATAAATGAATGAATGAAATTTGCAGAAATTACGATTTATATGACGAAGAATCGAACGTTTTTCTATTTCCTATAAAAGGAATACATCTTACGTAATTCTTGTGTTCTTGAAAATCAGCTTAAATTAAAAATTCAAGAAGGTTATCTGAAAGATCCGATGCTTTTTATAGGAAAAGTGTATCAATTGTAATGCTCATTGACTATTAACGGAAGAGATTTCTTTTTTCGCCTAGATTGTCAAATAATAAAATAAAATAAAATGAACGATCCGATTTAAAAATATCCTACTATTTATTTGTCATGGCACATTATGAACTATCTAGTGCATCCTGTTATCGTCAATGGTATAAATCTGCAAATATTGCAAATTTCTTTTAAAATAGCTTTAATGTTGTAACATTAATCAATCATCACATACAATTATTTATACCAAATTTAAAACCAAAATTCTCCTTTTACAAATATATTTAGCTGAAACCTCCTTCCCTTTTAAAAACATCATATATATCTCTTTATCTCTTATACAGATAATAAATATTCCTTTTAATGTTTATCAAATTATCAACTGTTAACAACAACAAAAAAAATAAACTTTCTCACCCTCATAAACAAACAGTAAAATGTTCATGAATAAATAACTATATTTTTTTTATCATTTGCTTTTCTTTTGCGCAGCAATGCAGTAATTTTTTAAGTAGCGTTCTTATACTATAATAAAAAAACACTATTTCTATTTTCCTTTCATTGTGATCAAAATGATTTCTTATGGAAAATGCAATTTTCAACCCAGGCGTCGTAAGGACGAGAAGTAGGTGACAAGACAACAGACAGATGCCCCATTTATTTATTGAAACCATAGGAAACTGATAGATTAATGATTATTATGAAATGAGTAATTAAATTACTTTTACAAGAATAACAGCTTTTTAACAGAGACAAAAATAAGGAATGCTGAATTTATTTTAGAAATATAAATAGATTTTAGATATTAAAACACCTTAAAAAGCATTAACAGAATAATATGGGGAACACAATAAATTTTGATGATTATATATTAATTAATATGTGATTACTTCTTATATTTTTAAATGATTTTTTTCATACTTGAATAAACAAAATTTTCAGGTTAAAAAAATGAGCCCGAGCCCGAAGGCTGGTATGAAAATCAAACCCGAGCCCGCGTCGGGCTTGGGCTGAGCCTGTCTCATCTCTACCCATAGGCGTAGAGTTATATGGGCCCGTGGGGCTCGGGCCCCTCCAATAATTTTTTCAGATGGGCTATATTTTTTTATGCCAACTGACATAGAAAAAAACTCAGATTTTGGACTTTCATATAATTTACAAAAATTTTTAGCGCATAATGTGTTCGATGGATGATTGTTCTTTCGCTAAATTCGCTGTTTACTTTTATTCTTTGTAAACAAGTAAAAAACTGGAAAATTTTAGCGTGGCGTATGGGGAATAACTAAGCACTACTCTCCATGGTGGGTTTTTCTTCCTTCTTTGGACACTGGGCTTAGGCACACTTTCTGGGACGAATTTCTTTTTCTGATTCGGCATCATAGGCATAGGGCAATAAATTGTGTCCGATATGATCTGATTAGAGATAAGATGGTTCGCCGTTTCCCGAACCTACAAAGAAAGTGACTCCAATTTATGAGCTTTAAAAAACTCGGGAGGGAGGGAGGAGAGGATAAGTTTTGTTTGAAATGATGAAACTACAAGCCAGGAAGAATCAACGGTGCCTCCAAAGCATAGAATATAAAGGGATTAATTATTTGTCTCTAAATCATGCATAAAGCTCATATTTATTAAAATAGTCCAAATCTATCAAGCGATCTCTCTGTATAGTAAATGACGATCCACCAGTATCTGGTAACAATAAACAGTATATATCCAGTTGTTCTTATTCAGGCCGAGCAAGAAACCCTTTCTCAGGGACATTTTGTTTCATTAATATCAGGCTGAGTAGGGACCGGGTCTAATTTTTTTCTGTAAACCCGGGCCATTCCTAAACTTAATTTTTTTCCGTGTCGTTTCGGACTGACATTTGATTCGATTTTCGGGATATTTTCAAACTTTTAGATATTCATATAAAAGTATCTATCTGTACATGCGCATTCATGGCAAATACAGCATGGCCGCTTTTTCGTGCGCAACCCTGTAGTATTTATATTATGCATTTATACACTAACTAGCTGACATGCCCGGCGTCGTGCTGTCTGTCGAAAAATAGCACGAAACACAAAAAAACTGAAAATATCGCAAAAATTAAAAAAAAGCTGCACGAATTCCAAATAAATGTAAATGAAAAGAACACAAAATTTGCTATTTTGGGCTAGAAGATAACCGGATTCCTTTTACTAATTTGGAAAAATTGTAGCAAATCGCGAGAAAACTCTAAAAACTCAAAAAATCGCAGATGGCAAAATTTTGTTATTATGGGCTAAAGGATTAAAACGGGATTCCTTTTACGAATGTAGAAAAATTACAGCAGAATGCGAAAAAACCAAAAATTGCTGTACGAATTTCGAATAAACTTTATTGAAAATACAACAAAATTTATTATATTGGGCTAAAAGTTTGACACCCAGTTCCTTTTACGAATGTCAAAAGGTAGCAGCGGAGCACTAAACATCGCATTAAAAATCGATAAAAAATAAAAAATCGCAGAGCAAAAAAATTACAAAAGCATGTTACATGTTTGAACCGAATTTCTTTTATAAATGTAAAAAAAGGTACGGAGCGCGTAAAAACGCTAAAAATCGTGTTGAGATGGGGAAATTTTTTTTCAGAAATCGCGGAAGAGAAAATTTGCTACATTAAGCTGAAAATTTGAAACCGAAAAATTATTATGAATGCCAAAAAATCGCTACGGAATACGAAAAAAAACGCAAACAAACGCAACAAAGAGCATTAAAAAATCAAAAAACGCTGAGAACAACACAATTCACTATTGCGGACTAAAACATTATTCGGAAATTTTTCCGAATGTCAAAAAATCTCCACGGAATGCAAAAAATCGCAATAAAAATCGCTCAAAGTGAACAAAATTTACTACATTAGGCTAAAAGTTTAAAACCGAATTCCTTTTACCAACGTAAAAAAGTCACTGCGGAACGCGAAAAACCGCTGAAATTTGCATTAAAAAGCGCTAAAAATTCTAAAAGTCACAAAGGCAAAAAACTACTACAAGTGCTGTAAAACATTTTAACCGGAATTCTTTCACGAGTGTCAAAACTCGTTTCGAAAAAGCGCAAAAACTAGCATTAAAAATTCAAAAATTTCGGAGGACAAAATTTACTGTATAATGCTAAAAATTTGAAACCGAATTCCTTTTATCAATATAAAAAAACGCTGCGAAACACGAAATAACGCTAAAAATCGCATACAAATATTTGCGAAAAATTCAAAAATCGCTGTACGAATTTCGAATAAACTTTTTTGAAAAGAGGACAAAATATACTATATTATACGCTAAAATATCAAAATCGGATTTATTTTAATAATTACAAAAAAATCGCCTCGAATTGTGAAAAAGCGTTAAAAATTGCTTAAAAAATTATATTCAAAAAGTTTGAAATCGGGCTTTGGGGTGCTTAACTAAATACATAGAGGTACCTTCATACCAAATTTTGTAGCTCTGCGAGCAGCGGTTTTTTCAGAACATGGCCGACAGACAGACAAACTTCTTTCCTTATTATTATAAACTAGCTGACCCGCCCGCCATTTCCCTGGCCCGTGATAATAACCTTTAATAAAGCGCTAATTTGTGTGATTTTATACCTTTAATCCGATTTTGTCCGAATTTATATTTTTAAACGAAAATATCTCCAAAAAATATTGACTATTAATGGTAAAAGCGTTCGTAAGAAGTCATTTTCTGTTTTTCACGTACGGTCGTTTCATATATATATATATTTAAATAGTTTCTTTTGGTTCGAACTCTTTAAAATTTTTATCGTTATAAATATAACCGTTTCTCAGACCGTGTAAAATTTTCGAGAAAAAAATATTGATATCTACTTCTAAAAGACATGTTTTCTTCTTCCTTTTTACTTTCTTCTATCTTTGCAAGAAGAAAGTGTTGGATTCAAGAAAATTTTAGAATTCCGGTTTTCGACGGATTTACACTTTTTAGCGGTCCCAGATCCCGAAAAACATGTTTTTACAAAATCTATATGTGAATCTGTCTGAGTTTGTCTGTATGTGACATAAATTTTTTGGCCGCTCTATCTCCAGAACTAATGCACGGAATTTAATAAAACTTTAGGTTCAATTAGTCCCTGATATAAATTGGTGCTGAATAGTTGTTGGTGCAAGTCGCATTATATCTCAAAAATTAATGCACAGATTTTCATAAAACATCAGATTCTGTTAGTCCTTGTTATTGTTTGGTGCTGATTAATTTTTGGTGTAATTTGCTCAATAGCTGGCGCTGCTATGATGCATTATTCACGATTTCCGCAAATAGACCTCAAGAACTAATTGATAAGATTTTCATCAAACTTCAGATTCAGTTATATCTTGATATTACTTCGTGCTGTTTACGTTTTCGTGTTAATAGTCCAACAGGTTTCGCTGCTAAACTGCATTTTTCACGATTTCTGCAATAGCTCATTCTCAAGAACTAATCAAACTTCATCAAACTTCAGATTAGGTTAGTACAGAATTTTTCATGATTTTCGTAACAGCTCTATCTTAAAAACTTATGTACAAATTTTCATCAAACTTCAAATTCAGTTAGATGTTGATGTATGTTGTTCTTTTTTATGTTTCTATTTAAATCGCGCAAAAGGTGGTGCTGCTATGCTCCGTTTTTTACGATTTCCGCATTTGTGCTGTCTCAAAAACTAATATACGGAATTTAATCAGACTTCATATTCTGTTACACTTTCACATAAATCGATCTTTTTTTAGGCTTGGGTGTATACAGTGCGACAAGTGTCGCTTTTATACTCTTTGAGCTGAAAATTTTTCTTGCATAAGAGGGTGGATCAAATATTCAATTGTTTGTTTCAAAGATGCGATACTTATATCTCCTTTTAAAATGCACACAATTTAATGAACCTATATCTTTAGAATTCTTATGATTGAGATGAGCATAGATTGTTATTTAATTTTGGTACTGCGATAAAGAATTTTGAAGTATTAACATGTTTGAGATAGAAGAAAGTTTTGGAATTGTCACATTCAACTAGTTTTTCTTGTTTTCGCGTCGGGTTCTTTAACATAACAAAAAAAATAGTTTTCGTCGTCCGAACTGTCCGAAATTTTAATATGTTATAAATACGTATAACTGTACCTGTGTACTCTATAAAATTTCATGAAAAAAATCATAAAATGCATCACATGCATCCATACCTCAAATGAACTATTCTCATATAAATTTTCAGACCTTGTGGCAGTAGATTTTCCTTGCCATCAGCAATAAACACACAAACAGCGATCTTGTAAATTTATTATTAGACATCTAGATATTTATGATATATGTAGAGTAAAACCTGTCAAAACGGAACCTATCTATGGCATAATCCTACCTTAAATGGAAACTTTTCATGCTCCAGAAGGAAAGATTGCCTTACAATTTTACTTAATTAGCCAGAAACCTGTCTTAAACGGAATATTGTTTCGGTCGCTTACGATTGCTTTTACAAAAGGTTTTACTGTATTGATATGGATATAAGGTTAGCCTGTGTAAACGGAACCTGTCTGTAACGAAATCTTGTCTAATGGCAAACATTTCATGATCCATCGAAAGGAACTCTTTGAATTTTTACTTGCTAAGGTATTGAAACCCTGTATAAAACGACCTGTATAATTGTCTGTATAACGACCTGTATAATTGTCTGTATAACGACCTGTATATTGAAACCCTGTATAAAACGAGCAGGGTTTTATTACAACAAATTACGAATTTTATTACGAACAAATTTACTCCTGAGCAGGTTTTACTATTTTTGTATACATTACTTAGTAAATTAAATCCCCGTTCCAGGGGGCGGTAGACCCCCGCCCACCTTGTCTGCGCCACTGGCTGAGCCCCTCCAATAATTTTGAAAACTCTACGCTTATGTCTCTACCAGTTATAATACAGCGGATAATTAGCTTCAGTTGTACATAAATGATATTCTTTAGATTGTACAAAATTTTCAATTAAGGTTTTTATTTAATATTTTGTGATTTGTTATTTGTGTAACTTGAGTAAAATTTCTTTTTGAAAATTTTAGGAGTTTTGATGCTTTGTGGTTTGCTTGGAAAAGTTATCGCAATGGAAATAAGGAGGATAAAGTTTACTATGCTCAAAGAATGGCTGGTGAAATTAATGATGGCTTATATCTGAGACTGTATGAAGCTTTTATAGAAAGTGGCCCTCAACTAGTGCTTCAAATGTATATACTTGTACAAATGCAAACTCCAGGTCCAAATAAATTTACATATACTGGTAAGAAAATTAATACAATAAAACCATGATTTTACATTTCCAGAGTTTACATTTTCTTGCATTTTATTGCAAAATATAAATATACATTAATATTTGATATTAATTTTAGGGATGCACCGAATATTCTGTATGTATTAGGTATTCGGCAATACTATTGAATACAGTAGACTCTCTCAAATCCACAAATGCCTAAAATCTGCACATCATCACAGATGTAAACAATGAAACTTTCAGTTCAGATGTAAGGACAAAATTACAGAATTTTTTAGTTTTATATCATTCTGTATGTATTTTAATATGTAATTCTCAATAATATGACTGATGGTTTTTTATAAAGGAAGTATGAATTTATTTCTGGAAAAGAAATAAAGATATTACTGATATCACTGGTAATCACAATCTTTTTACCAAATATATCTATGTATTAATCAAGCTTTTTTGGTTATTAAGACTGGCTAAACCTGAAATAAAACTTCCTAACATCATGATTTTGTTGTGAATTAATAGGTTGCCTTTAACAAAGTTTCATTGAATAATTCAAGAAAAATGCATCTCATCTTTATTATGCATATTTAATTATATACATTATTAATTATTTATTTGACCTTTATGTTTAATAATTTAATCATTTTAAAAATTATCTTACTTTTTATCATTTTAGTTTATTACTACTTTATTTAATTATTTTAATGATTTACTATAATTCAAGCATTCATTATAACTTTGATTGCATTATTACATTCAAATTACTGTTTAAAAAATGTAAACAAAGCAATGACCAAAATTCTACAGCAAATCCGCAAAATTCTAAAATTCGCACAGCCTCTGGTCCCAAGCTGTGTGGATTTAAGGGAGTCTACTATATATTCAGTTTGACTTAATATGTATTGAAATATTCTATCTCCCAAATACAGTAGACTCTCTCAAATCTGCACAGCTTGAAACCAGACCTTGTGCGGATTTCTGGTCATTGCTTTGTTTACACTTCTTAAACAGTAATTTGAATATAATAATGTAATAAAAAATATAAAGAGTCCTTGCACTATAGTAAAATATTAAAATAATTAAGTAAAGTAATATACTAGAATGATAAAAAGTAAGAATTTTAAAAATGATTAAATTATTAAAAGTAAAGGTCAAGTAAATAATAAGTGTATAATTAAATCTGCATAATAAAGATAAGATACATTTTCCTTGAATTATTGAATGAAACTTGCCTCATAATGGTACCCTATTAATTCACATAAAAATCATAAAGTGAAGAAGTTTTATTTCAGGTTTAACCAGTCTTAATAAGCAAAAAATCTTGATTAATACATAAAAAGATTTGGTAAAAAGATTGTGATTACCAAAGATATCAGCAATATCTTTTTTTTTTTTTTTGGAAATAAATTGTACTTCCTTCAGGAAAAATCATGATTTCAGTCATATTATAGAGAATTACATACTAAAATACATACGGAATGATATAAAACTAAAAAATTCTGTAATTTTGCCTCTATATCTGAACTTAAAGTTTCATTGCTTACATCTGCGATGAGGTGCGGATTTCAGGTGTTTGCGGATTTGAGGGAGTCTACTGTATTCAGTTTACCAAGCATTACAATATTCGGCAGAACTGAATACTTATGTAAAGTTTTAAAAAAAGTTTCTTAACTTCCATTTTTAATTGCCAATGATGGCAAATATATTCAGAATAATTAAGAAATTAAATAAGTTAAATGAAAGAAATTGCTTTTAAATGATTTATTTGCTGTTTGAATGACATTTAAAAAAAATTAACTATTAATGATGGCACTTCATAAGAATTAATTATGTATAAATGCAAGTTCCTGAATAGTGTCTGGTAGTAATCTATTTCATGCTTTTTCACAAACAGGGTGCTTCTGAACAAAAAGAAACTAACTTTCAGGGGTGATAATAGGCATCAAGGTAAACACTTTTTGTACAGGAAACCATGATCAATATCCACTTATTCTGTCAAAAATACTGTAATTTCTGGCCTATAATCTGCAGATTATCTGTTAAAAAACCTCACAAATTTTAAATGCGGATTATCTGCTGAAATTTTTTTAAGCAGAAGTTCACATCAGATATCGAGTTTTTACCGGCGGTCTTAAAATTAAAATGTAAACAGCTATCACACGATTGTCTGCTATTGACCGTTCACGGAGTTGATCGTGATTGGTTCACATATGACGTGATAGTGGCAGTGGATCTGATTTTTATGTTATATTTTTTTAACCTTTTGGTGCCATGTTTCTATAGTTGAAAGCTACAATAATGTCTAAGAGAAAACGTGTTATTTAACACTGCAGAATTTAAACTGAACGTTATTAAAATAGCAGAAGATGTTGAAGATGATTTAAAAACAGCAATTATTATAGAATTATCTGTATTCACAAGACATTCTACATTTTAGATATAGGATTCGATGAAAAAAAAGTATTTGTATTTTTTAACTTGTAATTATTTTATTATTTATTTTATTTTTTTTGGCAATTATTTTATTACAATTATCATTTATATAGAGCAACTAAATAAATAGAGAGATGATTTATTAGTAGTACTTTGGAGTGTTGAAAAAAATGAGTAATCCTCATATAGACCGCTGTATAGTAATCTGCAGATCATACGCCATTGTGGATTACCTGCTAAAATTTTATTTTAAAGGCTAAAAATTGCAGCTGCGGATTATACGCCACCATGGATTATAGGCTGGAAATTACGGTATATCTGTACCAAGCCAAACCTGGACTTTCTACTTTAACAGCAATGAAGATATGAAAAAGATATTTTCAACAGATTTACTTTGCTTTTTGTAAAATATGGTGATATGATGAGAAGTGCTGACAATTGCCACCATTCACCTGCAAGCAACAATGAGCTAAACATTCAATTATTCAGAATGCAGCTGATAGTACATATACTGACTGAATATCATTAACCAAAATTTAGTAACTTTCAACGATGTCATCACATTTCACACAAAAGCAGAGTTAATATGATGGCTTTCCATTTTTATATCTTTTCGTTGAAAAATGAATTTGTAAATGTGTCAAAACGTTTTGCGCTTGTTGAGCAGAGCAGTTCAGAATAGCCTTAAGGCATCTATTATTTTTTCTTATATTTCTGCTATTTCTAAAAGAATTCATTATGCAAAATGTCATGCCATTGTAGGAATAAGTTTGAAGTTTCAGTTTGAGAAAACATTTAAAATAATGTTGACAGCTAATTTTAAACAACATGACTTTGCTTATAAGATCAAAACGATTTTAGAAAGTTTAAAAAAATGGAATTTTATTACTTCATTAAAATTTTAAAAGTTATATTGTATATTGTGTAACTAAAAATAACATCACTGAGATCATAAGTAGTTCTTGCTTTTTCTTTTCCTCTTTCTTTTTCTGTCATCTAATAATTCTTCTTTTCTCTTACTAGTATTTCCTCTACAAAAGTAAGAACTTTTCATACTAAGTTGGGGGCATTAAGTGGAATGTGTGTCAGAAGCTTTTAAGCCATCTACCTGTTTGCTATGTAAGGAGACCGTATGGCCTACATAGGAAAATCATGAATAGCCTATTCAATACTTTATCTCCTACTTCAGGTAAATGACAGTTGCATAAGCTTTACATCTATATTATAAAACAAAAACATGTTTGTGAGTAATGCGGATAACCTGACTAATCTATTTTACATTTTTTGCAACTTCTAATGATTGTAAAATTTTAACTTTTGCACTTTTGAATAGAAGAGAAAATGTTTTTTCAAGTATAATTTGTCTGAAAGCTGTATCACAATTTACTGATTTTTTATGGTTTTTAAAATAATTTTCAAGCATATGCATCACGATAATGAAAGTTTAACCCATTTGCACTTAAAGTAAGTACAGCATTTGCTTGCAGCTAATATCCTATAACTAAATTAAAACTTCATCAATAAATAAATAAAATAAAATAAATAAAACACAAATTTAACAGATTTGTCAAACTACATGGTTAAACACTGAAATAATCATAATCCAAAGGCTTTTGTAAATAGTGAAATCTCTGGTGATTTCTTCAGTTATTATCTCCTGGCATGAGGTTAATACGAAAGTATTGCTCTTAATAAATTTCGAAACTTTATTTAAATAATAGTATTTTTCATATAAAAAAGCCTTTTGCTGTTGTTAGCGGCCAATTAAATATATTAAGTGTAAAGTATCTATTAGGGTGTTCAATTAAAAATGGCTTTCACCTATGGCCTGTACACTGAACAGTATGTTCTGTGGCCCAGATTAAATCTCCTGGTATAATACATAACCAGGAGATATAACTAATCACATTTTTCGCAAGGCTGTTCTTAAATCATAATTTTAGTCAGGACTAATACTAGCACATGCAATTCTGAGGGACCTATAATTTGTGAAATAATAATGAAATGTTGTATGCCATTTGAGTATCTGGTGTGAAATCCCTTCTCTAAAAAGATTTGAGTTTCGACTCTAAGCGATCAAATAAGTCCATTGAAAATTTATAAAGGGAAATTGACAAACACTTTCACATTTGTTTAGTAAAGTAAGTAATATATGAAGAATATTTAATCAACTATTGAAATTAATTTCTGTTTTGAAGCTGGTTTCCATAGCAAACTTAGCTCTCAACTTAGCTCCATTATCTGTATACTGAGTAAAAAAAAAGAAGGATATCCATCATTTGTAATTATAAAACTTTCACTTATTTCCTTCAATGTACATAATTGGCATTTAAAAATGCATATATTATGTACATTTAAAATACATGCCTTTCACTCATTTAATTTAAAATAGAAATGAATAAATAAAATAACGATAATAATAAATAATATCATAAACTGAAAACATTTTATTTCAATTTCAAAGCATTGTTTCTTATTTACACACACAAAAGATAAAAGTTGTTTTTGGCGAGAAGAAAATGCCATTAGCTTACATAAAAGTACTGACATTTGTTTTGCAAAGTATTGTATATGTGTTCAGATGCAAAATTTATTTTTTATATGACCCCCTTTCCTTTAGAAATATGTTGATCTGCAGGTAAGAAGGACATTTAAAAAATCCTGTTGTTTTATAACAAAAAGAATGGGGTGATGATAATAATAAGAGTGCCAGATACTATTATTTTACATTAAAAATGGAAAGATAAGGTTTTAGTGCCGAGAAAACCCTTAAAATTTATAAAATTCAGAGTGCCATAACTAGGTAAGCTTTTGACGTAAGGAATGAATTTTTTTTTAGACACAGAACAACATTTTTCTAAACATGAGTTATTTAAAGAGAGGGCCATATAAAAAATCAAATTTCATATTTTTATACATGTACAACATCTTGTAAAACAAATGCCATAACTAAAAGCTGTACTTAATTTGATTACATTTTGTAATTGAAAGTATGTTTCTATTATAGATGGGAGCCGGCAGCACAGACAATCACCTCATCGAATTCACGGATGAAATTCTAGGATTAGTTAAATCTTGATTCGCATATCAAAATGCAATTGGTCTGCCAAGTCATATCTTGGTGGAAAACACCTGAAAACCCGATTTTAGAGGCTGACTCATAGTTTTACCATTGTGTGCTCCCAGCGCTCCATATTTTCATAACTTTGGGCACAGGAAAACACAATGATAAACCTATGAGTCAGCCACTAAAATCGGGTTTTCTGGTGTTTTCCACCAAGATAGGACTTGGCAGACCGATTGCATTTTAATTTGCCAATCAAGATTTAACTAATCCTGGAATTTCATCCATGAACTTGATGAGGTGATTGTCTGTGCTGCAGGCTCCCGATCTATTATCATCAGTTTAAAAGATATTATCCATAACTTATATTTTGAATCACCCAGTATATATTTCAAGATTTTGTGACAGCCTTTTTTGGAATCTCACTTTTTATTCGATTTAAAGAGAGTTTAATAAGCTTGAGATATTTTGTAAATTTTATTAAAAGGTTTTGTGCTGCTATTCAAACCCTGCTTATAAAATTAAATAATGAAGTTTGCTGACACATTATAT
Organism: Maratus speciosus; assembly: GCA_963932465.1. Lineage (NCBI taxonomy): Eukaryota > Metazoa > Arthropoda > Arachnida > Araneae > Salticidae > Maratus > Maratus speciosus. The sequence goes on along the minus strand of OZ010798.1, from coordinate 186,728,532 downwards.
GTAAGTTATATTCTTAGTGTCAAAGGTATTTCAGAATAAAATCCTGACTTTCATTTACATACTTTACAGATACATTTCTTTAAAGCTACTTATATCTTTGCATGTTTATTGAAACTACTAAAGATACATTTCCTTAATAATATTTTACCTAAAAAATAATTATTATTCATAGAATGTATATTTTCTGTTTCACTTTTTATTTTGCTTCCAATTTATAAGGGTTCTTGGTGAAACTGAGAAAATAGCTTTGGGAAGAGAAAAAAAAATTACATGCTCTTTCTGGCAACCTATTAATTTTTATACACAAGCAATTTGTACAATATTTACACAATTTATTTAATACTATATGCAAAGCAACCTGTTCTGTTGCATGTGTATTTTATAAGGTCTTTTTAGTTTTTGTGGGAAAATACTTATCAATCCAGTTTTTAAGTTAATATAATTGTAAATGTATAAGCTGAAATAGTAACAATTACTATGATTTATAAGTCCTTATTAAACCTTTCAATTACAATAAGATTTCTTAAAGTTGATCAATTAGTTCTCACGTTTTTTAACATTGTAAGATTAGTTGATTCTCCTGATTTTCCCTGTTTTCTCAAAAGCTATTTTAAATATAGAAATGCAAAAAACTGCAGATTATAGTCGGAATTGTCATTTATAAATTTTAATTAGATCTTTCAATCGCCATAAGATACCTTAAAATTGATTCATTAGTTCCTGAATTTTTGACAATTGAAAGATTGATCGACTCTCCCAGTTTTAACCCGTTTTCTCAAAAACTATTTTAACTATCCGAATACAGCAAACTGAAGATTTTAGCCAAATACAATCACTATCTGTCCCTGATAAGTTTAGTGTTTGTTATGCGACCATTTTGGAGCCTAATTTGGGTAAACAGATCAGACAAAAAAATATTTATTTTATTTTTGATTGTACATCATCTAAATAGTCAAATGAACTAAGAAATAGGGGTTTTCTGAAAATCACAGCTAGGCACTCCAATTTTATATATAAGTATAGATATATATTTCCATACAGAAGCCATTCATCTATTATATATCAGATATAAATAATTTATCTAATATGTGTAATCAGAAGCAATTATTTTAATACAGTAGAACCTCGATTATCCGAAGTAATTGGGACCGACCATCTTTCGGAAAATCGAAATTTTTGGATAATCAAGAATGCTTCAATTTTAAGATTAAGGAGAAATATATGCGCTATTTCTTATTATGGTAACAAGTGCTTAATAAAATTAAAGCAATAACAAAACAGAAACAAGAATAAATTACCTGAATTTTAATTTTGAAATTAAGTACCTTTTACGTATTTAACAAGGATTTGAAACAATGTTTTGTTTGTCGTAGTTTTTATTGTCTTTGCTTTGAAACTCTATCACGAACAGTGTTGCCACATGTGGCAGATTTTTTATTTAGAAATATTGAATTCAGATCAGAAAATTTTGAATAGCAATTTTCTTTTCTTTTGTTTGTGGGATACCTATCAACTGAGAAAGCAAAAATAACTATTAAAACTTACTACTGAGAATTCTGAATGTCTAAATAAAAAAATCAGCCAGATGCGGCAACACTGATCACGAAGTTTTTTAATATTATTAGTTCCAACCATGCCAAACCTTTTTCAAAACATTCAAAAGCTTCAGAATTGCTAATTTGTTCATTCTGCTCCGCAGCTTACAAGAGCTCAAGTTAAATTCAAAGAAACTCTAAGAAAGGGGATCGAAAATATTTGTATGTGCTCGTAGTTCAGAATGGACCGCTTGTACACAAGGAATATGATAATAATAATAATAAAAAGCTTTGAAAATGGAATATGATACTAAAATGATAAAAAAAAAAAAAAAGCTTTAAAAATGGATTTCGGTTAAAAGAGTTTCGGATAAAAGAGGTTCTACTGTACTTACATACAGTAGCACCAACTTTTCAAAAATATTGGGTGGGCTTAAAAAGTTTTGACTAAGATAACACATTAATTTTTTCCCCTTAGTGTGTATGTGTGTGGAGAAAGAGAGAGGGGAGGAGCGAATGACTAAAGATGATAATTCGAAATTAAGTTATGTTTTTTCTAAGCAAATTTTTAAATTTTTATAATTTGTATAATTTATAAATAGTTTTATTAAATGATATTCTTATAAGTTCTTCCTTATAAATACATTAATATTTATTTTAAATAACATTGTAATTGCTAACTATTGAAAGTGAAAAAAACTAAATGTCAAGAAAAGCATACATTTTAATCACAATTTAAGACATCAAAACAGATGGCGAAATATGCAGGGAATTTGTTTTTGTGAGAAATTTAACTATACATCCGTTGAAGGGGTTTTCAGTGCTCCTGTAAGTCTAATTGATGCCAAAATTATTTTAAGAACTTTAATAAAACCAAATTTCATTTCAGCAATTAAATATATAAAAAAATAAATTACGAATTAAATCAATTGAAATTGTGTGGGTGGAGAGATGAAATTATAGGGTGGGCTCGCGCCCCATGGGCCCATATAAGTTGGCGCCACTGCTTACATAAACAAGCACAATAGATCATCAATTTTGTTACTGTTTATGTCATTTGACAATGAATCTCATTTTCCTAAGAGAGAACTGCACGAACACATTTAAACAAGTAATATAAAAATGTTTTTTTTAAAGTCAATTCCTACTTAGGTCATCAAAGAAAAAATTAATATAATCCCTTAAGCTAATATTAGTTTTTGTTACATTAAAATATCTCAATTTGTTGATTTTCTATAAGCAAGTAGACCCTATTGGTTTACAGTGGAAGTCTATAGCAGTGGCGTGGCGTCCGGTCATCGCTGGATACGGCGATGACCAAGCAATATTTTAAAACTCTTAATAAGCTTTTAAAACTCTACGATCCAGTTTTAGCAGAACATTTGGTGTTCATGTATAAGTGAAGGTAAGATTTAAAGTTTCTTTTTTGAACCTTCAACCATTGAATTTTAGAGTTAATAATTTTTCACCACAAACTTAAATAATTGCGATGACCACCGAAAATTTTCACGCCACGCCACTGGTCTATAGGAATTTGGTGAAATATTAGAGATATCGCCAAGTTAATGGCTCATTTTGGTCTCCAGATTTGGCGATATATCGCCAAGTTGGCGGCAAGCTTGGCAGAATTTAGCGACAGAACAGGGTCCCCCTTATGGTAACCCCTTTATAAGTATGGAGATGCATTAAATACTGTTCAATAACCAATGACTGCCATTTTTTCTCCCATATAAAACTAAAATTAATTAATTAAAATTTAATTAATGAATTAATATTTGAAAAAGCTGCATTAACATCAAGTGTCATCCACTACAAGTTTAAAAAAATGTATTTGACTTGAGTGGATGAATAATAAGTATTTTATTAACAATTGAAAATTTGAACAAGATATATATAGGAAGAGTGTGAACTAATAGTAGGAATTGAAAAAAAAAAAAAGTCAAGCCCCCTATAAAAAGGAAATGCATTTTATTCTATGTTTCATTTCATTTCACTCATAAGTTTTTTCTTTTTCAGAAATGGGGCAGTGCTTTTTCACAATGTTCATTTCAGCAATATCTACATCAAGTTCTATATCATCTGCTGTTCTTGCCTATGCAAATGCCCATAAAATTTCTTTGGGTTATGAAAAGAAATCAAAAGTACTTCAGTTGGTATTTCTATTTCTTTGGCGCTTTTTTGAAGTAATATCCAGAATTATTGCTATGAGTGTTGGAATCTCTGCCACACCTTATTTTCATATTGTCTTTGCCATGCGTTATATAATTACAGTTGTTGTATTACATCTTACAAGATCTAACTGTGATAAAGCTTGGTAAGTTTTCTTTATTTCACTCCCTTATTTCTAATGTGACACATTTCAAAAACGTGGTTTTGGAGATGTTAATGTGAGTGAATCACAAACACATTTCCACATCTGTCATAAAAAAATAAATATCTAAAAATAACCAAATTAGAACAGTTTATGATTTTTTTTATTATTATGACATTATCCCTCTGATCGCTTTGCCTGTAATTTTCCGTTTCCTAAAAACAACATAAATCTGTTGTAGAAAAAAACATTTTAAAAAGAATTGTACAGTAGAACCTCGATTATCCGAAGTAATTGGGACTGAGCATCTTCCGGAAAATCAAAACTGCTTCAATTTTAAGATTAAGGACAAATAGATGTGCTATTTCTTACCATGGTAACATGTGCTTAATAAAAATGAAGCAATAGTAAAATAAAAAAGCTAAAATCTTTAACAACGATTTTACGCACAAATAACATACAGACACGACAAAAAATCCCGTACGATCGTTTTGAGGATTCCTGGATCCCCTTCCTCAGTGAGAGAGAGAGAAGAAAAAAAAAAGAATTAAAATGGGTTCTAAGAACCCCTCGGTTATAGTCCCGAGTACTGGCGTATGGACTGATTCAATAGGCGAAAACAAGAGTTTATATATCTTAAAGGAATGACGTAATGGACCGGAACCAACTGAAAAAAAGGAGTCACTGTGCACTATCTCTCCACACTGGTGAAAGAAAAGGGATGCTGGTCATATCATTCACTAAGGAGGGAGTATGTTTATGAATATAATGAGCTTTGTAAAAGTCTAGATCAAAAACTGAGTTACATTTTTGAATAATTTTAGCTTCTGGATAATTAAACTGGTGGTTGGAATTCCAACAATGTTTCGCTATTCTAGATTTCTCAAATTCCTGCTTTCTAACATAATTCTGGTGTTCTTTCAGCCCAATTCTTCGTCTAATGTATATAAGGTTGATTGTATTTTGTATGTTTATCTTATTATAAATCTATTTATTGTTTCTTATATTTTTTTCAGGGGTGAAAAAGGCTACCGTATTTTGCTACTGAGTGTAATAAATATGTTTGTCTACTTAAATCCTGAAGAAAATCCAAATAAAAAACGATGTCTGTTCTATGCAGCTATGTTTGTGGAAAATACAGCTATAATGGTTTTTTGGATTTTGTTTTCCTCTCCAAGTTTCCATTTAATGCTTACAGCTGTGGTCATCCAAACATTGAGTTTTTGTTTGGGCGTTATATTCATGGTAAGTTTCGTTTTGTTATTGTAAATTTTCATTTGTAAAAGAGTCTTGATTATCAAACTTTTGGTTTTGTAACAGTCTGTATCATTAATCACTGATAATTCTGGATACAAACTTTACTTAAATTTTCTTTTAAAAGGAAAAATATGCATTGTAAATAATATTATGGTCTACTATTGACAATTAACAACAGAACCTTGTTTTTCTTTCAAGAGTGTTAGAAAAACAAGTGGGTAAGTGTGATCATACATCGCACAAAGGGTTTCGTTTAATATTCCTTTCAAAACGTCCAGTACATTTATCGCCATGGAATACCTTCTAAATTTTGGCAAACACATCCTAAACTATGTTAAAGTTTCAAACATATTCGCCTTGTTATATTTCTTAATTTTGTTCCCCCCCCCCCCCCCCCCCCCCCCCCGCCCCAAAAAATGCTACGATATATCACATGACGGGTATCTGCCAAATTTAGAAAAGTGCCCCCCTTGGGTGGGAGTGGGCAGATGGTCACCATGATTTTTGACGCGGCCTGATTTTAAAAATTTATGTTATGTTTTATAAGCCATATTAAAGTTTCAAACAGATTGTCCAGTTATATTTCCTAATTTTGTTCGCGCACCTCCCTCAACCCCCCACCCCCCTCCTCAAAATGCGACACGCCCTTCTTCTTTATAATTTATTATCGTGTGTTATAAAGTATCTTAAAGTTTAAAACAGATTGAATTGTTAGATTTCCTACTTTAAATGAAATCGCGGTCTGTTAATTCCACATTCCACCACCAGGGAGCGCACTGTATTCTTAACAAAAGCGTATCTGAACGAAACTCCTTTACACAACCCATTAGTAGATATGTTATTCGAGGGGGTGGCAGTCTTCAGCAAGAATTTAAGATAATTGTTGAAATTACTATTCGGAAATAGTGGTAATTTAACTTTTGACATATTTATATTTAATAAGTATAAGTAGCATGTATCTGAGGAGTCCATCAAAAAACGCACCTGAAACGGTATGAAACAAAAAAGAAATATTTTGCCTCTCCCCACCTTCCCGAAATTTCACGTGCCATTTTTTATAAACTTTTTTAATGTGTTATAAACTATCGTAAAATTTCAAACAGATCGCCTTGTTATATTTCCTAATTTTAACAAAAATGTTAGTTCCACATTCCACCACCAGGGAGCGCACTCTATTCTTAACAAAACTGTATCGGAAGGAAACTCCGTTAAACAACCTATAAGTAGATATGTTACTCGAGGTGGTGGCGGTCTTAATAAGAAATTAAGATATTTGCTGAAATTACTATTAGGAAATAGTGGTAACTAAACTTTAGACAATTTTATATTAAATAAGTAGCATATATCTCAGGACTCCCTCAAAAAGTCACCTAAAGCGGTCAGAAACGCTAATTTTTTAAATAGAAATCTAGCGTCCCCCCCTCCCCTGGAATTTCGCGTGTCATTCTTTCTTACACTTTATCTTTTGTGTTATAAAATATCTTAAAGTTTCAAACAGATCAACTTGTTAGACTTCCTAATTTTAACAAAATCGCGTTATGTTAGTTCCACATTCCACCACCAGGGAATGCACTCTATTCTTAACAAAAGCATATCTGAACGAAACTCCTTTACGCAATCTTTCCGTAGATAGATGGGTCGGGATGGTGGCGGTCTTAAACTAATGTGCTTTAATCATAACACTTTAAAATATATGATGATTATGCACGTTAAAATGTAATTAAATAAAGCAGATAACGCATATGGAAACTTTTGGCTGGGAAAAGGATTATCCTGGAAGTGAATATGTAGAAATGGTATTATGATCTTTATGAAGGCAAAGTAAAAACGTATGCAGATTAAACAAAATAAAGATAGTTTATTTTTGATTCCAAACACAGACTTGACATTAGTAGTAAATAACAGCATTCATTTTAAACAGACATTTTTGTAGACCTTGATGACGATGTTTCACAAATCAGAATAAACATTGTTGTTTGAAAATATCACAGTATTGAACTTTAAGATAAAACATAATTATACAGATAAAACTAACATACAACATCCAGAACGTGGTCCAGCCTCGTTCAGTAACTTGAAATACTTCTTCCATTTAAAGGAAGATAAAAGTGCATCTTATTAAGATTGGAATCGTATATTTATATAAAAATGGTCGGATTGAAAACGTCGTTTCAGATGAACGAACCAATCAGAGAACGGCATCGAATCGATGCAAAGCAAGATTCGATGAAAAGATTCGATTTGAAAACGATATTCTAAGTCGCCATCTGGCGGGAGAAATATCGTCACGGAAGTTGAAACATAGTCGAAAGAAAGTTTTTGCCGGTGAAGTACGGTAATGAAATGAAATTAAAAACGGCAAAATGGTATGAATTACTATGGATGTTAAAAGGGTCAGGAAACTTTTATTACAGCTGGATATTGTCTAGAATCAATAGAGAGGATAAGTAAAAGTTTAAGAAATATTTATTACTGTCATTATTTAAGAAATAAATAAATGTAAATAAAGTAAATGAATGACAATGAACTTAAAAATAAAATGAAGTTTGTGAAATGAGGTTTTATGACAGGAGATGATAAGAGGCAATGAGAAATACAGTGTTTGTATCTCTATCATAAACAAGAATTTAAAATATTTGCTGCGGTAACAAACGCTAAGATTTAAAAAATAATTCTAGTTTAACAAAAATGTTAGTTCCACATTCCACCACCAGGAAGTGCACTCTATTCTTAACAAAACTGTATCGGAAGGAAACTCTGTTAAACAACCTATAAGTATTTATGTTACTCGAGGTGGTGGCGGTCTTAATAAGAAATTAAGATATTTGCTGAAATTACTATTAGGAAATAGTGGTAACTAAACTTTAGACAATTTTACATTAAATAAGTAGCATGTATCTCAGGACTCCCTCAAAAAGTCACCTAAAGCGGTCAGAAACGCTAATTTTTTAAATAGAAATCTAGCGCCCTCCCCGGAATTTCGCGTGTCATTCTTTCTTACACTTTATCTTATGTGTTATAAAATATTTTAAAGTTTCAAACAGATCGACTTGTTAGACTTCCTAATTTTAACAAAACCGCATTATGTTAGTTCCACATTCCACCACCAGGAAATGCACTCTATTCTTAACAAAAGCATATCTGAACGAAACTCCTTTACGCAATCTTTCCGTAGATAGATGGGTTGGGATGGTGGCGGTCTTAAACAAGAATTTAAAATATTTGCTGCGGTAACAAACGCTAAGATTTAAAAAATAATTCTAGTTTAACAAAAATGTTAGTTCCACATTCCACCACCAGGGAGCGCACTCTATTCTTAACAAAACTGTATCGGAAGGAAACTCCGTTAAACAACCTATAAGTAGATATGTTACTCGAGGTGGTGGCGGTCTTAATAAGAAATTAAGATATTTGCTGAAATTACTATTAGGAAATAGTGGTAACTAAACTTTAGACAATTTTATATTAAATAAGTAGCATATATCTCAGGACTCCCTCAAAAAGTCACCTAAAGCGGTCAGAAACGCTAATTTTTTAAATAGAAATCTAGCGCCCCCCTCCCCGGATTTTTGCGTGTCATTCTTTCTTACACTTTATCTTATGTGTTATAAAATATCTTAAAGTTTCAAACAGATCGACTTGTTAGATTTCCTAATTTTAATAAAATCGTGTTATGTTAGTTCCACATTCCACCACCAGGGAATGCACTCTATTCTTAACAAAAGCATATCTGAACGAAACTCCTTTACACAATCTTTCCGTAGATAGATGGGTCGGGATGGTGGCGGTCTTAAACAAGAATTTAAAATATTTGCTGTGGTAACAAATGCTAAGATTTTAAAAATAATTCTAGCTCCCCCCCCCCCCCCTCCTCGAAATATCACACTCTATTCTTTTTTACACTTTTTTCTATGTGTTATAAACTATCTTAAAGTTTCAAACAGACTGAGTGGCGGTCTTAACCAATAATTCAAAATATTTCCTGAAATTACTATTAGAAAATAGTGGTATGAAGTAAACTTTCTGATGATGAATGAGTTATACTTATCTCATATCGCTGTTCAAAAAGCCCAGGCAAATTATTACATTTCCTAATTTAAGTTAATTCGTGGTTAAATAAGCGCGTCTCTTCATTTTAATCGACGCATTCGATAGGAATAAACCGATTAATTAAATAATAATTAATATTTCAGCTTGTAATTAAGATAGGACTTAGATATGGGTATCAATGTAATCAGCGAGAAATTTGACATCAGGATGCCAAAAAATTTAATATTTAAAAAGTAAAAATTTCGTATTAAAATATGCTATTATGGAAAACTGCAGCGTCGTCATGTCTACCTGCTTTCCTGCCGAATTGAAATCTTTTTATTTCTTTGTCTTTCCAATTAAAGAAATTAAATTTTTATCAATCGATTTTTAGTGGATATTTTAACTTATACACATCGCAGAAATGTGAACTTTATACCAAATGAAAGTAGATTTTTTTCTGCGTCTGTCTATTCCATTTACAAATTTCTCGGACCAATATTTTCTGATATACGATTTCGCTTTAAAATCTCCACTTCATTTTTCAGCTTAATTTCCTCCGTGGTAACCGTGCATTCGGCTGATTTTACTGGCAACCCTTAGGAGAAACGCGGATGATTTCGAGAAAGTCCGTTTGAATTTGCGTTAAAAAGGTGGATTGGTTAATTTTAGATGTTAATTAGCCCGTAATTCGGTTAATTACCAACTTTTTCAAAATTTTATGATTTGTTGTTTGATGTGAGGTGTTCAGCTATAAGTACCCAAAATTTCAAGTCTCTAACATGTACAGTTTCTGAGAACGGGCTCTGTGACGGACAGACAGACAGAGGAGCGAGACGAATAGGGTTTCGTGAGATGAACGAAACCCTAACAAGTGTTAGAAATAAAGTAATTTTTAAATCAAATTAAATGTATATTTTAAACTTTTAACATCTATATTATCAGAGTTTCCCCTTGGTTAGAAAAGGGCAGGGTGCTGCCAGTGAGAAAAGGGTATTTTTTTAATTCTTAAGGGCATATTTTGGGCTCTTATTGATTTTAAAAGTCACTTTTAATATTTAAAACTTAGATATCTCTTTTCAAAACAACATTGAGTCAGATTTTACTATGAGCAAATTTTTTAATGCAAAAAGGAAAAAAATGAACTTTTTTTAATGGAGAGGTAAGAAGAGTGCTTATTCTTTGGATGAAGGGCAAGAGGGGTGCTATTTTATAAACCAAAGGGCAGGCAGGGCGCAGCACCCTCCTGAAACTACCTGGGGGAAACTCAGGTATTATTATTTGCCACCTTTTAAGTAAACAGAGAACTTTTAAAGTTCATATTGTGTACTTTGCGAAAGTGATTTTTATTTAATTTAAGTTGTTGTGAGATTTAGTTTATATTTTGTTAAGATGTATAACGGTGTTAAGATTAAGTTTATGTTGTTAAAATCAAGATATCTTAAGAAACTTTTTCCCTATGGAAAATCAGTCTTTATGTAGAGGGACTCATTTCCCATACAAAGAAATTTTCGTGGGGTATGCACACAGTCTTTAGATGAAAGGGGGCCTCCAAATTGACTAAACTAATTAAACATAATTATAATGTATATATGTTTGGTATATCAATAGATTTTGTATTTAAAAAAAATACTGATATTATATAACTTGTGAAATATCCTCACTCTTGTGTGCTATCTGTCTAACAATTATTAATTTGAGATATTTTTCTCTATATATCTACTCAAATATTATGATATAGGTTTGAGAAACTGACAGGTGCATGAATTACAGAAACCTGTGATATGTGGTATGAAGTAAAAGAAATATGATGGTTGTACCTTGTATAAGGTAGATACATCTACATGTTTGTAGAGCAACTCTTTTTGAATAGAAAGGTACTACGCAATATAGTCTACATCATGAGTGATATATTTGTGCCAACATTGAATCTCCTTTGTAAACATTCAGGTATGCTCTGTTATACCCATTTCTGCATGGAATCCATTAACTGCAATGAAAAAAGAAAGGTCATTGTAGAGGGAGAATTCTTTGGGAACAACAATTTGATGACAGTGGTGAGGTAAAAGCAGATATAAAGAAATGGGTGCAACAGTGTACACCTGAATTTTTTTTTAAAGAGGATTCGAGAACTGGGCTCAACTTTGGTGTAAATGAATTGTTTGTGATGGAGAATATATTGAGTAGTATCTTTGCACTGTGAAAAGGTTGTTCTACAAACGTTTAGAATGACGTGTCTATTAATAAAAAAGTTGTGATGACTTTTGCCTTAGTTTTGGTACAACCCTCATATTTTTTAATTCAGAAATACTTCTTTACATATGTATTTATTGTATATTTTTATTGCACATAAATAATTTTATGTTTATGCTTCTTTTACGTTTTCATTATGAATCTTTTATCCAGCTACTGTGGTATTAGATTGAAATATTACTATTGTGCTATTTTATTTTTTATTTTATTTTTTTGCGTTATGAGTGCATAAAAAGCAAAGGTAACCAAATAGTATTGCTGCTTTCTCTCCCTACCAGCTATTAGTAATAATTTTACCCACATATATAAAATACAAAGTAAAACTCATTTTAAAATTTTTTCACTCCACTTTATATTGCATAACTCGTGTTTAACTTTTCCAACATCAAAATTCCCAATTCCCTTTTGACTCTTAAGGCTGTTCCCAACTGCTCTGGTCAACAAACGCAAAACGTTTTGACACATTTACAAATTCATTTTTTAACGGAAAGATATAAAATTGGAAAGCCTGACCATGGGAGCGATTTGGAATCGAACTGTGTTTTCCATTTTTTTATCAATCAATTACCTATTGAGTTATAAGCGATTTTGATCATGTGACACGGCATTTTTCTCCCCTTACTGACAGGATTTTCTTCTTTCGTTCGGAAGTTCAGTTCAAAATTCCAACTTTGACAGTATTTTCTGAAAGATCAGCATTTTACAAGAAACATTTAGCATTTACAAGAAACCGGAAAAAACAATTCGATGACATAGTTTCTGAATAACAAATCGTTCTAGTTTCATGCATTTCCGAACAAAAACGAATTAAAACTTATGTCAGAAAATTGACCCTTTGGATTTGAGAACAGCCTTAATTGATTAAATAAAGAAATAAATAAGTATTGTATTTAATGATCTGGTAAGTCAATATGTACATTTTCTATTCTGAAGTGTGAGGTAGTACCGTAACATTCACTTATAACACCTGAGAAAAGAGTTTTTAATTGCATATTTCTAGGTGGCATTATTTGATTTCTTTTAAGTCTGATTTAAAACTTTTAGTCATTCTGCACTAGTAACATTATTATATAGCTCATATTCAAAATATTAGAATAATTACTTCTTTTTACAAATTGAAAATATCGTTTGGTAGTTTAATGTCTTTTAATGCAAATATGCAAACAATATTTTTGTTAAGAACTTATTGTTGATTAAACTTATTTACTATCTTGAAATTAATATCATTTTTGAAAAGTCAAAATATTAGAATATTTATTCAAGTGGTTCAAAATATTAGAATATTTCACATTAATTCTCCTTTAATTATCACAAATTAATAACTGGTGGCACCATTGATTAAGTTCAGGTGATTTTATTTAAAATCAGTATTCTTTTTGCAGTTTGTTTGCTTTTTCGTCTTAAAATGGGTTGTATGAGTGATATTCATTCTTGAATCTAGTAAATTTTGTATGGTTGATTTGTATCGGCATAGTGAAAATCAATGTTATACAGTGAATTATTTACATTGTTCGCAATCAAGCGTTAGTAAAATACTAACACAATATTGAAAAAAGGCAAAATTCCAAAATAATCACTGAAATGGCAGCCGGAAATCAAAAACATCTGCTAGAGATGACAGGAAACTGAAAAACGTATAGTTAAGAAAAAACGTTTTAAAAGTGTGTGATTCTTGCACCGGAAATGGAAAGAAGAAGGAGTTGAAGTTTCTACATTGACAACATTAAGACGTCTCGATAAATTTAAGTTTGAATCTCGTGTACCGAAAACAAAACCTCTCATGACTACAAAACAAAAGCGTATACGATTGAACTGGTGTAAATCAAGACGTTTAAGGAGTGAAAAAGATTGGAAAAATATATTATTTGGTGATGAAAGTATGTTTTGTGTTTCATATGGTAATCAAGGTATTTGAGTATGGAGAATGAAACAAGAAGCATTTGATAAAGAATGCCTTGAACGTTCCATAAAATTTGCTGCTAGTGTCATGGTTTGGGGTTACATGAGTGCAGAAGGACCTGGAACATTATGCATCGTCTACAAAAAAGGTTAACTCTCAGATATATCAAGAAATTTCGAAATATTACATGATTTCATCATCAGAAGATTTATTTGAAGATGATTTCATCTTTCAACAAGATTTAGCGTCACTGCATACCTCGGTTTCAACTAAGAATTGGTTCTGCCAACACAACATGAAGGTACTTCCTTGGCCACCAAACTCACCAGACCTTGATCCCATCAAAAACTTATGGTGTATAATGAAGAAAAAACTCAAAGAAAATCTTCTTTCAAGTAAAACTGAGTTAGTGGCACGTATAAAGTCTATTTGGGCTAATATTGATAGAAATGTTTGTAAACACCTTGTATATAGTATGCAAAATTGATTGTACGCTGTTATGAAAGCTAAAGGGGATGCTACAAAATATTAACTACCATTTAGCTCATATTCATAAGATAATATTGTTGCGTAAAATAAAATATTCTAATATTTTGAACCAATCTAATTTTTTTTCTAGTATTTAGATGTGTTTCAGAAAGCTGTATACCTAATTTATTGTACTGTATTTTATATTTTGTAAATGTTAAAATCTTATCTAAACATCCCAGATTTAATTTATAAGAAATTTAATTGCATTTACTTAGTATCAAAAATAAATAAATGAAAAATATTTTTTTCTTATTATTTTTTCTCAATTATTCTAATATTTTGAATAGGATCTGTATTTTTTAAAGCAAATACATTTTATTGTATTTATTTTCTTATATTTTTTATATTGGTTATTTATAGTATATGTTATAATATTTTAAATAGCACTTTTATTCAGAATCTATGATTTTTCTGAGTGTAATCTGTCATATCAATTGCTGTGGTACTCATTTACAGCATATTTTTTAAAGCAAATATCCCTTGTTGTCTCTCATTATTTATGGTTTTATATCAAGAGTAGAGTACCACAAGTAAATACACTATATGCCCAAAAGTCAGCAGACACTTTCAATTGTATGTTTTGTTGAATATCTGTAATCAGAATTCAAGGATGTAAAAAAAAATGTGTGACCTCATATTTTTCAGCAAATGATTAGTCAAAAGGGCAATTAGCAAATCAAAAACAAATTGAGTTAAAAAGATATAAATAATACTTATGATTGATCACTCTGAAAAATAAAACGTTCAAAAGGATCTGTAGCTGTGGTAAATGATTATGTTAGTACTGTACAACACTTGTGTAAGAAGAGCACATATATCCATAGGAATATAAAAGTTTCTTTTTAAAAAAATGTGCATCTCTTATGTTTATAATGTGAAGGATTTCCAAAAAACTTTAATACCACTTTAACCTCTTCAGTTCTGAAGCTAAAATAATAATGCAAATGCTTATTCATTGGTTTTTCCTGAACAAAATGACATTATAAATGACAGAAAAAATATCTTTTCTGAAACTGATCCTTTAGGCGCTTAGTAATTTAGGTTAAAAAATATGGATCTAAAACTACAAACCTCCTTAAAAACATCATTTTAATAACCATTAACCTAAATTAACACAATGACAAATTTAAGAGTTTTAAACAAGTAAATAATCTGCAAATCCTCAAAAGTTTTTATTGAATAAGATTTAAGTTAAATATGAAAATTTATCACTTTCTTGGTCATACTGTCTTTTGGGCATTTTTAGGCATTTTGCAAACTCAGATGAAAATAACATTTATTTTATATGGTAATCAACTTAGGTATTGCCATTTGTTCGTTTGCTTTGAACGCAAAAAACATTCAGCTACTAAGAAGTGATGTGAAAATGTAAAAAAATAGGATATTTTAGTTTTTATAAGGAAAAGCACAGAAGCCCCCGTTTGGGGACTCAGGAACCGAAGAGGCTAAAAAAACTTGGTAAAGTGCAGTAGAAATAATAGTGTGCAATTTGAATATGAGTAACTTAAATATTTGATGAAATATGAGTACTTGTATGAAATAATTTTTAATTGAGTGTGTGCAAATAACTAAAAATTTTTTCATAATTTAGTAATCAACTATACCGAGAGAGGAACATTGTTTTAATAAATTTTATTGATTAATAAAATTTAATCTGTACAGAAAGAATATGGAATTTTTAACAAACAAGCATTCTTGTCAAATTTTATAAAAATCTTAAAGACTATCTCTTCTTTCCATTCTGTTCCTATTTTTTTTTTTTTTTTTTTTTTCTCCGAGAGTTAAAATTAAAAAGGCTTGCTGTTTGAATTAGATTACTTTATCTACAAAAATCATTCTAAACATCAAACCCAGAGTTCCCCTTTCCCTACAGAGAAAAGCAGCTTTGCAGAAGATACAAATTGCATCATCTTCCTCTGTTGAATATTTTCTTTTATTACCTTTTTTAAATCCAATT
Organism: Maratus speciosus; assembly: GCA_963932465.1. NCBI lineage: Eukaryota > Metazoa > Arthropoda > Arachnida > Araneae > Salticidae > Maratus > Maratus speciosus. Next base: position 186,712,759 of record OZ010798.1, on the reverse strand, counting down.
TTTGCCTCTTTTGCTTGTATTTTCTTAGTTTTTCTTCTGTAATTTTCGTTTTTCTCTTCTCATTTATAGCGGACAATTTTGGACTGTCCAACATTTTTTTTTGTGTGTGTGTGGTGATCTGATAACCAGTGTCACAAATGACACAACAAAGCAATATAGCATTCGTGGTCCCATAATTTAATTTATTTTCCTCCCCTTCATGGACAGCACACCCAGAGAGGTCTAAATACTGTGAAGTCTGTATTTAGACCACTTTAGCTGGTATTTGGACTGATGCTATGTTTAAGTTAAAACTGTTATTAAATCATTCACATATACCCAATAACGTGCATGCATTATTTGGAAGTTGAATATTTCTGGAAAATAATTTGCTTGACAATTCAAGTCAATATACGATCTTTTTTTTATGAGCAACAATATCTGAAAAAATTTGATATCCTAGATTTTGTTGTGTGGACACTGTTTTTAATTGAGATAGACTTCGGCGACATACTGCTTGTGCCTTTACTCTCTCAATTAAAGGTACAAACTCTGCCTGTTGTTGCTAGGCTGCATTGCACTCGGTTCCCAGAATACCTACTTGCTAGTATAGTAGAACCTCTTACCCGAAGTAATTGGGACCGACCCTCTTTCGGAAAATCAAAAATGCTTCAATTTTAAGATTAAGGAGAAATATATGCAATATTTCTTATTATGGTAACAAGTGCTTAATAAAAATAAAGCAGTTGCAGAATAGAAACAATAATAAATTACCCAAATTTTAATTTTGAAATTAAGTATCTTTGACATATATCACAAGGCTTTGAAAAAAACGTTTTTTTTGTCGCAGTTTCGATTGCCTTTGTTTTGAAGCTCTATCACGGAGTTTTTTAATTTTATTAGTTCACCAGTATCAGAATCTTTCTGCTGCTTCAGCCATGCCAAACCCTTTGCAAAACATTCAAAAGCTTCAGAATTGCTAATTTGTTCATTTTCTTCACTCCACTCCGCAGTTTACAGGAGCTTGAGTTAAATTCAAAGGAACTCTAAGAAAGGGGGTAGAAAATATTTATATGTACTCATAGTTCAGAAAGGACTGCTTGCATATGAGGAACATGATAGGTTTAAAAAAAAAAAAAAAAGCTTTCAAAATGGATTTTGCACACAAAGAATGTAAAAGTAAAAAAAAAAAAGCTTTAAAAGTGGATTTTGGTTAACCGAGAATATCGGTTAAAAGAGTTTTGGATAAAAAAGGTTCTTCTGTATTTGAACCCTAGCTAATAGTTGCTCCAATAGTTTAGTGTAAATGAATTTTTATTGCATTTCTTAAAAAAAAAAAAAAAAAAAAAAAAAAAAAGGCACAAAAGAAACATTAAAAGAGCATGCATTTTAGGAGATCAAACAGCAATGTTACTCCTTAAATGATTTTAAAAGAGCACTTCTTAATTGTTGCTCCATATCATGATCTTTTACATTTTATTATTTTTTAGGATTTTTGCTGTAGAATTATACATAAATGTGGTAAAATTTAAAAGTTTTTATTATTTTTTACTATTGGGTTTAAATTTACATATGATTTATTTATGTTTGATGTATTTTTATTATGACATATATATATATATACCGTGTCTCCCAAAAATCACTGATGGATTTTACAATTCAATAACTTGCAAACGGTGACATATATTTAAAAAATTCTTGCAGGAGGTTTATGTATGATGTCAGGAGTTTTCTTACTGTGATTCTTTATTTTAGTTCGAATTTCAAGCAATAGATGGCGCTGCGAGAAAATAGATGCTAATTCCAAACCTGATTTTTGGTACTTCGGGATTCATTCAAAACATTTTAATCTCTTTTTTTTTTTTTTTTGCATGGTGGAAGAGAGAGGTCAAAAAATCAAGCCTGGATTTAGCGCCTTTTGCTTGCGGCACCATCTATCACTACTATTTGTAACTAAAACTGGGAATCGCAGCATAAAAACTCCTGACATCTTACATAACCCTCCTGCAAAAATTTTTTTGATATCTGTCACCGTTTGCAGGTTATTCAATTTTAAAATCCATCAGTCATTTTTAGGACACCTGGTATATATATTTCAATAATAGACTTTTTGTTTTAATAAGTAAGAATTTTTTGTTCTTTTAGGTTATTTATTATAGATACTTTTATCCTTACTACCATCGTCAGATAAATGAAGGAGCACAGGAAGATAATTTAAGTGATGTTTTGGAAAATAAAACACAAAATAGAGAAGCAAATGTAAAGTCAGAGTTCATGCAAAAGGACAAAACAACTGAAATCTGAAATTGTGAATTTACATCCATTATTTGACAGGTTAGGTAATATGGTATACAAAGTATAGTGATGGAAAAAAGTTTGACATGCCTACAAATTCAGTCACAAATAGTAGTAGGAAAACTAGACTGGTACCAATTGATTGGGAATAATTTCTACTTTTAAACATTTTTGGAAGCTATCTCCATATTAAAATAAACACAACTTTCCCCTTTTTCAGTAGTAACCCCCAAATTTGATACAATATAAAAACTTCTATATCCTTCAATTAGCCAAAGTACAAATTTTCATGATATGCCTATCATTGGTTTCAGAGTAATTAATTATTTTATAAAGAGCAGCTTTTATAAGTTATTTCCAGATTGAAATTCAATACTTGCATTGAATATTCATAACAGTAAACCTTTGTGTGCCATAATAAATTGATTTCACTGCAATTATAATAGGATTTTTATATCAGTTTTTTATGCACAAGACAAAAGAAAAGTTCTAATTAATAATTTCATTAATATCTTATGTACATGTGAAAATTATGCAAATTTTTGTTTTTTACTGAAATTTTCTTTCAAAAGTAAGGGAACAAAAAAAAAAATATGTGAGGCCGTAAATTATTTGAATAAATACGGTATGTAATTTTTTTCAAATTTATGCATGATAAGATTGTTATTTTAAGAAAAGAAAATGTAATAAAGTAAATTTAACATTACATCAAAACTTAAATAATTTTAATTCATAATATTTTGCCCAAATGACTTGAAATTCAGCATCTTTGCATTAATTTAGGAGTGTAGAATAAAAATATTTTGCCAAAATTAGGTATTGCTATTGAAAATTTAAATTTTAGTTACATTTTTAATATGTAGATGGCCTCTGAAGCTTAATTCATGCATAGCATATGATAGTAGGTGTTATCCCAATCATTTTGTAACAGTATCTTATGCAATGATTTGTGGCAGAATTAATTTAGGGTGTTTACTTTCCTTGGTCCAGAATTGTATTTTGCTTTATGCCTTTATTATTTTCTGTGCTTGTGCAAATTACAATTCATTTATTTTGACGCACATAACTATTGTATTTATGCACAAGCTGAGTTTTTGATACACTTTTTTTCTACTATGATTTGTTATTGTTAGTACTTTTGCTTTGATTGATTTTAAGCATTCTTTTTTTCTTCTAAAGTAGAGAAAAAAAATATTGCCATCGCCTGTTCATTTTATGCAGGAACATAAAAACAGGGTTTTGCTGCATTGTTATTGTATTAATTATCGAAAATCATCATTACTTTTATCAACTGATCGTTTTAAAACTATTATTGTCAAAGTTTCTTTTGCTTTATTTTTTGTGCATAAAAAATTTGCCAACTATCATTTAATGGAATGATTTATTTTTATTATTATTGCTGTCTGGTTGTGTTATAAAAATGAAAATTATTAGCTTCATAGTCAAAAATTAAACAAAGATCAGTGCCAGTTATGTGAAAAATATTACATCACATTAACAGTACTTTTAGTATATAACATTTACATTGCATCAGGTAAACTGATCATGTTGATCTCACAAATTCTGTTGGCAGTATTTGTTTGTAACGTTTATTAATATTGTTGATTGTTTGTTTTTATTCCTTTTTATTTCCTAATTAGATTAATCTTTTGATTATACTGATTTATTAGTTTTGTCGCCATCTGCGTAAGGGTACTCGGGAGTGCTCTAAAATCATAACATTTTTGCTGACCTGTGATAATAATAATATATGCATTTTATATAACTACTCTTGACGTATGTACCTTATTTTATTGCGCAAATATTTTGTATTTTTCATATACAGTATAGGATCCGTTATCTGGAATCCTTGGGACCTGGGGCATTCCGGATAAGGGGTTTTTCCGTAATTCGGAACACTACCACAAATATTTTCTAATGTACATAAATATGAAATAAGGTAAGCATAAATAATATTAAAAATACTGTATTACACATTTGTTGAATTAATTCAATAAAACACAATTAAGGAAAAGTTTTTTGTAAATAAAAATTAATGAAAGTTAAGTAATAATTTTAAATTATAATAAAACTTACATACAAACAAGATCAAAACTTAAATTTAGTTTTGGGATGCAGATGCTTGGGAATTAGTTTTTTGGAAAAATCCTTTTAAAGTTGGCTGCTTGTAACGTTTCTCTTTTACAAGCTGGTCTTGAATTTTATATAAGGACGTTATTTGTTGTTCATGGAAATAACTTCTTTGTACCATGCCTTGAATTAATTGTTGAGTGTAAAATATCATTTGTTCATTAGATATTTTTTCTACCTCCTCATTCTTGTCATCATCATCATCATCACTACTATCACCAGATGCATCTTAGTCATCATTTCACAAATTTTACTGATTCGCATGGAAAGCGGACAGAAAAATACAAGAGGCAAAATTACCAACACTTAAAATGCAGATTTCCACAAATTCGCGGAGATAAAGAAATGCGTAATTACTGTAATATTCCATTAACCCACCCTTCCCTATTTTGTAAACAAAATTGATATTTAAAAAAAAAAAATCCCACGAAAGCATCCCCCCCCTTTAAAAAAAATCGTGCGAAGTGCCGTATCAATTTTCTGTCTTATCCGATTCCGAATCTCTGCTTTTCTTCTGTTCGATGGACACAGCTGATCACGGTAAAACGAACGTTTCTCTCATTCTCCTAATTGGCCGAATTGTGGGTGTGCCTTTAGATGACGTCAAAGGTCGGAGCTTGCCAACACATTTTCGATCGTGGTAAACGCATTCAAATTCTAAGTGATGTTTCAAAAATATTTTATTTCAAAAGGTTAAAATTAAAATTTTTTATAACGGATTTTAGCGTTTGAAACAGAAAAATACGAAATTTAAGAATATGTAGTTAGTTTTCCCATATTTCTAAAGGTTATGCCGATGCGAAGTCATAAAAATGATCGAAAAGAGAACTTATGTCTGATGATTGCGTACATTCAATTCTTATCTTTCACAGGAGCGTCATAAGTGGGATCGCAGGGAGAGCGCACTTTTAAGTTTGCGCTTTTTAAGTTCAGTTTTTTAATTATCTCGGTTAACAAAAAAAGAAAAATCTGAATATCAGGGCAGGTTTTGGACTATTCTTATAAACATTTTCGGATTTCAACAGGCGGTAGATTTCGATAGCCACTTTTAATCCCTGTAAGCGGCCTCTCCGATTACTTTATGGATTTTTTGCCGCGTTTGGGGGGGGGGGGGGGGAGAAAAAGAGATTAATGGGATATTACGGTACCGTGAGAAAAAGTTTAAAATATTCAAAATATCGATTTATAAAGCATGTTAACTCTTCAATAAAATATGAAAAAAAAAAACACTGCAAATTTTTATGAAATGAAAGTTTTTACTAAGTTTCAGTTCCGGATCGTTTAGCGTTCCGGTTTTTAGAGCGTTCCGGATATCGGGACGCCGGATAATAGATCCTATACTGTATTATTTTTTTATATTATACATTTTAATGTTACTTCACATTTGTGCTCATAAAATGTGTATTTTTGTATTTAAATATTTATATTATTCCTTAATTTTTGTTGTTACTTATATCTGATTACGTTTACTCTTTTGAAATTATGTATTTTTTAAAGCATTTATATAAACTATTTAGGAGGGGGGGGGGGGGGAATCTCTATTTTTTTAAAAATCAAATTGCTAACACAAAATGTGTGTTTTTTTACTGAATGTTTTTCAATCATGGCCTGTTAAAGTAGAAATATATTTTGTACTTTTTAAAGATATGCATATTTTGCCATTGAAGGTGGAGAATCTTAATTCAATTTTAAATTATATCATTTAAACTACTACAGTAAAATATCAGTTTTTTTTTTCCCACAATGTAAAAGAGCTCAGATTCCAATTCTGAAAGAGTCAGGCTTTTGACTAAAATGGTACCTCCATCTTTGGGTTTGGTTCCAAAGATTTCAAAATGTATCCTTCATTGGAGGTATTGAGAGCATGGGGAAAATGTGCAAGTTTTAATAAAATCATTTAGTCTAGCTACCCAAAGTAGTGGTGTGATCCTCTGGTGGGTTGCAGAATGATAGGTCATATCTTCAAATATATATTATTAAAATTATCTGATATTTAGATTAATAAGTGTTTTAGTTAACTTTGCATAGAGAGTGGCTTGAGGCAAAAATAACATTTTAGGTAAAATTAATAAATTTTAATCTGATATATGCACTCATGTTGATGCAAAACAATATAAATCATATCATCTTTTAGACTGTGTTTAATTTTTACAATGTATTCATTAATAAAAATATTTTTATTTACATAGTAAAAAAAGTTTTCTGTTATATTATTTCCCATTAGATATACCCATTACTTTAGTCTTCTTTAAAATTTAAGACATTTCAATTAAATAAAAAGTTCTGCATATTATGTGGTTCACAAACATTTTTCAAATGGAGTTGTATAGCAATAGGATTTGGGAACTGTAGACTTAGGTTGAATTGTTAAAAAAGTAGAATTTATCTTTTCCTGTTCATTTTCAGATTGCTCGTACTAATGCATACTTATGTTTACATTTGTTTATGCTCTTATCCCGCATGCACACACAATTATCAAGGTGAATGCCGAAATATTGAATACTTTCTATATTCTTGCAGTAGGATATTTAAATGTGTTTCTATAAAACTGTGTACATTGTTTAATGACATCTTATAAAGATAACCCTCTAACATATTTTCTTGGGTAATTTCAAAAATTTACTTTCATATTTAGAAAAATTGGTGCAATGTTTTTACTCATGATCCTTTTTTAGTCTCCTTTTTTAATAAAAATGGTCCCCCGAAGTCCCCTTTTTAAATAAAAATGGTCCCCCAAAGTCCACTTTTTAAATAAAAATGGTCCCCTTTCCCCCTTTTTGAGGACTAAAATGTGTTGGGAGCCCTGTATATTATATATTTTCTAACATCTTTGCTTAAAAACTTTGATTAAAATCAGTTCAGTGTATTTGCAGTTTCAGAAAAAAATTTCTCCTCAAATGTGTCTTAAGGAAACTAAAAGTTGGATGCCCTTGTTTTAAATTTCACCTCAAAATTGCTCTTTTTTTTTTTTTTTTTTTTTTTTTTTTAAGCCCCCGGTATGCTATTTCTTTCTCCCAGCTTATTTTGTGTCTTCTCCAAAAAATAACGTTACATTGTATAAGCCAGCCGTAAAACAAAGCAGATGTATCCTTGTATGATTAAATACAGCAATTCTTTAAACTTCTCAGTATCACACATTTTCAATTTTTATACCGTCATATTGGGGAAAAAAAGTACTTTTAAATGCAATTTGTTTGAAAACTCCAACTCCATTTATTTTTTAAATATTAATTTTTTTGTAGTTTTGAGAGCCATTTGCTTAATATTGGCAAAGGAAGAACTCCATTTCTCTAGAAAGTAAAAAAAAAAAAATAGCAATTATATTTTTTTGTTGCCATTTCCCCTGAAAAAATATAAATGAATGATTTCTGATAAAACATGGAACTATTATAAACTAAATTTAATTTTAAGTATCTATATTAATATTACAAACAAATGAAGGCCTGTGAATCTTTAGATAGCCGATTTTTTTTTTTTTTTTTTTTTTTTTTTTGGTTGAGGAATGACAAAATATCTTTTTTTGGATTTGTGTATTATTCAGCGATAGTGACGTCCTATGTGTACTTTAATGTAGATGTTGTTTAAGACTGGATCGCAAATGAGGAATTCTTCAATGCAAATGACGTCATTTTTTGTAAAATAAAAGCGTGCATTGAAGCTGAAATATGTTTTGTACTACAGTAGAGTCTCGATTATCCAAGTTCTGTTTAACAGAGTTATTTTCGACTGATGGCTTCCATTATTAGGAAACAGCTATTATAAATGAAATGTTAGGTGAAGATGAAAGAGGAGCCGTAAAAAGTTAGAACTCTGATTTTCTGGTCAGAATGGAGAAAAAAAAAATGACCATAATTTTCATTTATAATAGCTATTTCATAATAATGGAAGCTGTCAGTCCATCAGAAGAAAATGATCTATTCCAAAGGTATAAGTTCGATTAACATGGATAATCGGGACTCTACTCTATTTATATACATATATATATATGTATATATATTTTTTTTTTTCATCGGGGGTGACACTAAATCTGAAAAAGCAGAATTCCTGTTCTCTAGTCTTTTATTATTGTTTTTTTTTTTTTTTTTTTTTTTTTTTTTTCTCTCTCTCTCTCTCTCTCTATTTCTTTCTCTTCAAATTTTTTTTACAAAATATCTTTCAAATTGAAGAAATAAAATATAGGACAGCAAAGATTATGCAAGTAAATATGGTGTTGTTCATGTGCTATGTCTGCTTGTATGCAATTGTACGTTTAATTTTCACATAATACAGGGTATCGATAAAAGAATGTTTCCAGTTTCAATGGTATATTATAACAGTTTAATTTAAACTATTTGCAACAAATCATACATCAAATAGAAGGTAAACTAACCTAGTTTTTCTTACAAATGTTCAATATGTATACCTTTAGTTATACGGCACACATCCATGGGTCGACCAAAAGTGTATGTGGGGCATTCTCACAATCTTTTGACTTTCAGGAATAAAAATCTGGTGAAATTAAACTTGCTGAAATAACATTTTAATCTGATAGACGATTGCCTTAATGGTTCAAAATAAAAAAAAATGGTCAGCAGTGAAATTTTTTTTATTTAAGTGATGTTTAAGTTAAACTTGTGAGTTTAATTTTCCTTACCATTTTATCACTATAACTTTCTATTTTCTTCTAAATTTTTACTTATGAATTTGCATAGTACCCACAGGACATTCAAATAAGAAATAATAACAATGTAGTATTTTTAGTACAAAATTTTGGTATAACATTGTCTTAAAGAGGTGTTAATGAAGAGACGGAAAGAAAAACAAGGGGATGGTATAGAAAAAAAGGGACGGTAATGAAAAAAAAAGGGATGGGATGGTAAGGAAAATTAATACTATTTTTAGGCAAATCATGTTAAGACTAAGTGATAGCCACAATGTTCATTTGTTCTTAGAAACAGTTATTTACATTGGATTAAATAATAATAAAAAAAGAATATTTTACCTCAAAAAGGGCAGGAATAAACCTTGGAGATGGTAAGACTACCAATAAAGCCACGATGCTTGAAATTGATATTTAAATTCTGCAGTAAATTTCCTGTCAAAGAATTTTAGACATTCTTTCTCTAGCATACTTCTGCACGAGAAAAAACTTGAAAAAAATTCTGTGGCTGCATCTGAAGGGATTTTCTGTATAAGTTTAGCAAGAGGGATGGTAAGGAATCCAAAACTCAGGAACAGAGTTCGAAAATTATCAACCGTAAAAATGTGTGCAGGTTAATTTATTGCTACATATTTATATAAAACAATTGTCCCAGTTTCGGAAAAAAATTACATCGAATTACTTTTATTGAAACAATTTTATACAGACAGCTCCAAACTTAAAAATCAGCATCAGAGACACGGGATGGTATAGGAGTTTTTCTGGTATTTGGATCCCCAACATCGTCAAAACTTATTTATCTCTTTAATATTGTTATGCAATCATGCAATGGGATGTTTCCCAGTATATGAAATTTAAAAAAATACAAGAATATGTACTAAAATAAAGATTATTATTCAGGGACACAAAAGTCAAAAGATTGTGAGAATGCCCCATGTACAGGATGTTGCCATGTACACCATGGCAGAGCATCTTACCTGCATAGTCCAAAGAAATCTATTTGGAAAGCAAGTCTTGAACTTCAGTTGCTTAACAATGTCTTTGTTCTGCTGCTACCTAATGAATTGTCAGAGTTGAGACACAGAATTGAAGAGGCTATTGCTTCCATTACTATGGACTTGTTAACCGAAGTGTGGGAAGAATTGGACTTTAGGTTAGATGTGTGCCGTATAACTAAAGGTGCACATATGGAACATTTGCCAGAAAAACTAGGCTTTCATGTATGATTTGTTGTAAATAGTCTAAATTAAACTGCTATAATATACCATTGAGACTGGGACATTCTTTTATGAACACCATGTATTTTAAATTAGAATGTGATGATTAAAAAATGGCATTTCAATCCATTTTATGCAATTTTGTACTTTTAATGTTTTATTGGATGAAGGTTTTTCAGTTTGTGTAAAATGCCTTTATACTGTTAATTCTAAAATGTTTAATATTTTAACTACTAATTTTATTAAAATATTTTTCTTAAAGAGAAAAACTGTTTTTTAAACAATCTTGTAAAATGTAATTAAAATATATTTTGTATTAAAAATAACTTATGTATGTAACTTTTTAAAACTAATTATTTTTCTAAAATAAAGTATTTGTTATGTTACAAATGAATGATTATCATTATTTATCCTATTATTGATATATTTAGAATTTTGAAAATAATTAAACGTTTTATTTGAATATATACACAGTAATAAATCTGAAGGATGGTTTTGATCTAAACACACTCTTCTGCCTTTGAATAGCCATACATGTATTTAACAAGTAATTTTATATTAGTTACATCAGCAGTTACATCTACTTCATTGAAAAAAATAATACTAATTAACTACAACTACTTGATTTGAAAAGTAGTGATTACAAAACTACTTTTAGAAGACAAATTTTGTCAAAGAATTTGATCTACATTCAAAGCTGAGTAAAAAAAATACTGTTCATACATATTTATACATAACACTAAAATAACCATATACCACAAAAATATATTTCAAAAGCCATTTATATTGGCTAGTTATGCCAAAGAAGGGTGCATTCATTATTCACATGATTTGAAAAATGCAACAATGTTGTCTCACTTTAGCAGTGATAGTGATACACATACAGGGATTATGGGATTCAGGGAATAAATTTTGGTCATAAAAATCAGGGGATAATGCAAAAAATTCCCCAAACCTGGCAAAACGATTGGTTACTCTGAAAAATTTAGGGCAATCACTGTTATTCACATGCTTTATGATGTCATAATGAAATCGAGCTAAGACAGGTATTCTAGCATCACGAGATATAGAATTAGAAACTAGCCACTACTTCTTATATTTAATCAAATATAACGTATGTTATATTTAATCTGTGCTCCTTCTAAAGTCTGGCAACATCCATTTAATCACTAGACACGCCTTCTTGAGATTTGAAAACTGTTCAAAAGGAACTTAACAAAAATAAAAAACATTTTAAAATCGATATTGGAACTTGTAGCCTTCATATTATTCATAATGCTTTTCAAAGAGGTAAAACTCACAAAATGGAAATGAAATGAGATTCTTGCAGCAATCTACCAAGTTTTCAAGGACAGCCCTAGAAGGCATGCAGATTTCATCTCTCTTGTACACACATTAGTAAAGTTTTTCTCAAAAGTTCAGTTCATATTGTTTATGTAGGTGATGTATAAACTTTATTTTTGAGATTACCTTGTCTTGGGGTTATTATACTGGTTTAAAAAAAGTCGTTAATTATTGACATGGAAAAGTTATGCATCTTGGAAAATGCATCAGGGGATTCTCAGGAGAATTTTTCTTGAAAAATGAGTATGAACCCTGACATATATCTCATAATGATAATCATTGGTGCCCTATGATGGGAGCATTCATGTAAAACATCGAACAAAAAGCAAATATAATAAATTTATCATTACATTTTTCTGATGTGGGAGGGGCATCTCAGGGACTTTAGTAGGTTAAGGAAACAAAAACCTTGATAACATCTGTAATAAAAAAAAGCCTGCAAATAATTATTTTAAGGCAGAGTAGCTTTAGAGAAAGCTTTTTGTTTAAAGATATCTAGAAAAATTAAACATTCAAAGGACCGCTGAGAGAATCTTCAAAGGGCACCACTTTGAATAGCTCTGATGTATACGATAAATTCGAAATTTTTCTTCAACACTGATAGTAATTTTTGCTAAAATTTCTTAAAATTTTGCTAATTAGTTAGCTAAAAATAAATTTTTTAGTGTAATCTGAACAGTCACTTGTTTTTATCCCTTTCTGAAAAAAATAAAATAAAAACTGTTTATACATGTTTGTTCATTAACGTTGTATTAATAAATATTGCATTTCAAAAATTGTAATCCTATAAACAAGAATGTTTTCAACATACCATGCAATCAATGCTTTGCTAAATACTAAAACTGGGATTTGTTACTAATAAGCAGATTGTTGTGATAAACGCAAGATTTTTCTCAAAAGGAGCAAGGGCAACTACAAGATCTTTAAAATGACACTTATTTGTTTCTGTAAGTAGCATTGAGCTTGCTACAAATTGTGATTTTTTTTTTTTTTTTTTTTTGGCTGTGCTATTCACTATGTTACAGTTCTTAAAAAAGTAGTTTATTACTCTAGAAGCTATGAGAAAAGTACTGATTATAAAGATCAAACTATTCATTAGTCGTCAATAAAAAAAATTTCTTTACTGGCCAAATAATTTTCTTCCCTTTTTAATCAATTTTGTTTCAACTAAACTTACTTCTTGAAAGAAGAGAACGTTCGCATTTTTATCTACTATATACAAAAAGCAAATAAGAATTGAATTCCGGCTATTTATAACTTAAGTTTTGCTGGATGGATTTTGATGAGACTTGCACTGTTAGTTAGATACTTTTTCTGTGGTGGTTTTAATATATTGCATATAGCTCTACATTGTTTAGTTATAGAATTATGGTGGAAAATTCTGTAATCAGGTGAACCTGATTATGAAAGATTAGCCTTTTTAAAAAGTTCTACTGGATGTACTTTGATGAGACTTATATTGTTGTTAAATAATTTTTCAGAGATGGTTTTATTATATTGCATACCGTTCTATCATTCTTTACTAAATCCTACTGCAAATGATTCCCAGATATATTTCATTGATTAAAAGTTCATTGGGAGAAACCAACCAGCGTAGCAGGCAAACCCTTATACTATATTATAAAAATTCTATACATTTTATATAATATAAAAAATATTACCTACATCATCTACATTAAATAAGTGAAATAAAGAAAAGTCCTTGTTTAAGTTTTTTAAAAAAGGAACAGAATTCATCAAATTAAAACTGAAAAGGTTGTACAATTAAAGCATTAACTGTCGTTATAGTTCTTCAGGATAAAGTTAATTCATAAAAATCAGCTCATTAGAAAAATGAAATACCCATTTTTCCATTCCCAGCAAAATACAAAAATATATTCAAGCAATTTAAACAAATCCAAACTTATGAAATTAAAAATTCCACCTCAATAATTTTTTCTCTTAATATGTCAGGGTATTTAAACACTCATTCTCAAACTTTTATACAGTTCCATAGCTAGGTGGAGCCCCAGTAGCAGAAAATTCTCCAAGTGTCTGCAACAGATACTTCAGGGGCAGAAAATAATCTGCTGGTAAAATATTTTACAATTGAAACATTAATCAAACGATCACTTACCTTTGACGTTATTATGCATTGTATTAATTTTACTAATAATAATCTTAAGTTTTTGTATTAAGTTATAAAGAGCCAAACATAATATAAAGCGAAATAAAGGTTCAATAGAAAAATAATCTGCAAACGAGAAAAGAAAATCTGCGACGCCCGTCTCGAACTTCCTGCTACCGGGGGTGGAGCCAAGGATGGGCAGTGCCTGACATGGAAACACTTTTGTCTGTCCTAGTACAATTGATTTGACATCCTGTTTGAAACATTAAATTTTCCTTTACAACATTCGCCCCCCCCCCCCTCCTACTTTTTTTAGATAAGATTTTAACCAAACACATGCCAACCACCTCTTCTGAACTTAGCTTTTGGAACAAACGAAAATATCGAAATTTTCATTAACTTTTTTTCTCTCACTCCAAGCCTGGTAAAGATGCAGCTAGAGCCTTTTCTCGTTTCTATCTTTGTAGAATTTTTTTCTACTGCCTCATACTAATGAAATGTAAAATTAAAATTAAATTTATTCAAAAATAAAAAAAACAAAAACTAGCTATTCGAGGAAAAAAGTATGTATAAGTTTCTTAAAGTGTGTTACAATCTTCGAAAATCATTTTAAAACATAAGTGAATTGTTATTGATGGTATATAAAGAGAAATATTCTATCCAATAACAAAGTTTCCATGGTCACTGTTAGTAACATAAAGGAATCGTGAAATATTTCTTATCTACCCTCACTTTCTTTTCCTTTGTCAGGTCCTTTTCCAGAATTATTGGAAAACAGAAGTTGTACCTTTCTGCCACAGTTGTACAATGATATTTGAAAAAGAATAAGTATTGTGACTTTTCCAAATTTCTGCCAGTGGTATAGTATAAATAACAAATTTGCTATTTTAAACAGATTTTCAGACATGAAATGCTTTCATAATTGAATATTAAGGAATAATACTTATTTCTATGTCAGAAGAGATTTTTAAACGAGAAAATTAATCTTGAAAGAATTTTAAAATATTAACAATTTTCTACTACAAACTTTTGGTATATTGGGTGAGCTTCAGCTTTGATGACACAAAACCTTTCGGCTCAGATTTCAAATCTTTGGGCTTAGACATCGAAAAAAGGGCCTGAAATCTCTACTGCCTCATCAAAGACTAAAACCAGAGAGCTTAGAGAATACGGTTTAGAGATTATTCTCTTAACTCATTGACTTAAGAGGCCGCTTCACTGAAAATCACCAAGCATAAAATCTCATGTTAACATATGGGAAAATTTACAAGGGGACCACCAAACATGATGCTCACTGATTTTGATGAATTTAAAGTACAGTAGAAGATCTTTATAACGCAAACCTAAAAACACAAGGTTGTGCGTTATATAGAATTTTGCGTTATATGGATCACATCATTAAATTCACCTTGTAAACATGGCCAAATATGTCTGAAATACATAAAAATACATTAGAATATTTTTATACTGCATTCCTTGTTACCAAGAGTTATCCAAATTATAAATTTTTGCATAATATAGGTCAGACATTGTTAAATTTACTTTATAAACATGATCCAAATATAACTGACACAACCATCCCTTATACTAGACATTTTCAAAAATGTTTATTGTAATAATAGCATTTTTTCAGTAAAAAGGTCTTAAATTAGAAGATAAAGTTGAACTAATGTACCAAATTTAGTCCTCTAGAGAATAGCAATATTTTATAATGTGAAAGTGCAGGTGCTTTTTAACTGCAAAAATCATTGTTTACATCTGATAAGTTGTGCGTTATATGGAGAATTGCGTTATATAGAATTGCGTTATAAAGATCTTCTACTGTATATTGTAGACTTTTTATCCTTAATTATTCTGGTGAAAGGATTTCTTCAAATGGGCCTTAGATTTTGAGAAATTGGAAGCCAAAGTTTAGCATTTGTTTGAAATATCCATTAGTTTTCTGTTATCAACATGTACATCGTATCATGAACACAGAGTGCTTGCATGCCAGCCAGAAATCCCGAGTTCGATGCTGCCTCCTGACTTTTTTTTTATTTATTTTTTTTTTAATTAATATATTTTTGTTACTTTAGAACCACTTCAATGTCTGCCCCGAGATAAGTCAGGCGATAAAAGCACCATTTCCCTATACCTGCTGACGGTGAAGTAGCTAAACAAAGTTCAGAATTGCTACAGTTTAGAAATTTTGATATTTTCCTAAAAAATAGATTAGGCTTTTGATTTTTCATAAAAACATTTACATTTTTTCTGTAATTTTTAAACTAACATTTCTCTTGACAGAAATCTAAATTAATTTTCCTTTAATTTGTGCAGAAAATTTGTTTTCATAAAATTGTTATTATTTACCTCTTTATACTTTAAATGCAATTCTGAAATAATGCATAGTATTTGATTACAAAAAAAGCTTTTTAATATTTTGTTTCTTTTAAATCTATTAAAATATGTCAAATGATGAAATACAAAAATATTTATTATTACTGACATTGATATTTCAGTTTAGTAAATATGCAATTAATCGGGTGACATATATCATAAAAATATTCAAAACTGAATATTCATACGGAAAATTTTCCTATATAGAGCATAACTTCTTACCTAGTACTTGTCTTCAAAAGATAAAATATATCAATAAAAAGAAATTTTTATTTATTCTGATATTATTATGAAAGTCTAGTTGACAATTTCTTAAAAAATAATACTATTTTTTATATGTATCGTAAGTTATATGTGTGAATTGAAGGCAACTTTTATATTTCCAGTTGACAATTTTTGTTTTATTTATTAGAATGAAAAAAATATTTTGAAATATAATTTGTGCATTTTTTTCCATCTAAAGATAAATAGTACATTTGGGACATTTGACATCAGAATTATTATTTATAATTTACACGAGATAAATTTTCATTTAAAATTCCATAAAGTAAAACAATATATAATGTATTATTTCAGAACTTTGCTTAAAATATAAAAATATATAAAAGTAAATAATATTATTCGAGGATGGAGTAGCACAGTTGACGTTTATTCCAACAGAGCGAAAAATGTCCAGGCCAGGAATCGAACCTGGATACTTGGCGTCAGGGGCGTAGCTACCGTGGAGCAGTTGGAGCAAACTGCTCCAGGCGCACGAATCCTAAGGGCGCAAAATTAGAAAGAGCGAAATATACATTTGTAAAAATATTTTCATATTTTTTTCATTTTTAATCAGAAATTATAGATGAATATTGTTACGACCATCATATTTCAATGATATTTTACCTTGTGTTTAACCTCAATTATTTCGATTTAAAACATATTTTTATACACAGTTAACAGAAATTACTTCTATTTGCGAAGTTTTAATTTTAATTCATAACTTATTGCAGCTTCAAATAACTTCTCCAACACCATTTCAGCATGCCGGATTTTTTCCCCTGTGACTTTTTCGTAGACGACAACTGAAGATTTTCAAATCTTCAAGTAATCAAAACTTATTTACAGCGCTCTCATTGGTCACTTTATTGGCTACTACTATTTCCAAACAATAAACTTCCTGGTACATTTCTATTGAAAATGTTTTAGAAATTTATCATGATGATTACTGTACGGAAATAATAGTAGTCAAAGAAGTCACCACTGAGAAACCTATGTTTATAATGTAACAGCCTTAGCAATTTAGTTATTTTACGATTTGAAAAAAAAAAAATAGTTTGACAAGTAGAAGAAAATTATTGACTATATTACAAACGAAAAAAGAAATGAAAATTTTAAAGGGTTTTTTTTTGTGTGTGTCTTTGCAAACTAAACATTCATCAATGCAGATTACAAAATAATAAGAGCCGGATTTAGGCATATTCCACATCAGTCGAAGGCGACAAACTTTAAATGGGGTATGAAGGGGAAACGGCAAATTAAATTTTGTGGATATTGTTTTTGAGATTTTGAAAATATGGTAAATCTGAAATGCAGAATTGATAAGCATTTCCTTCAAAAAGAGAGAAAAAATTAGGTATCAAATTTAGTTTTCCTTAAGACATGATTATCGCTGATGCAAATTTATATCATTTTTTTAGAAAAATAGTTTTCCAGATTAAACCTTATTTAATTGCAGAATTTTATGGTTAAATAAGGCAAAACATTTTTTGAAAATAGTAATGTGAGTTTGCTGAGGCCGGAATCAGACTCTGCCCACACACCACCACCATCCAATATCGCATAATTAGTTGTAGTCAATGAATTTTGGAATAATAAAATGAAAAAAAAATCTGGAGTTACTCCAACTGTGTGTTAAAAAAAGTAGAACAATGAATATAAACTTAGATCCTAATGTTATGCAAAGGTGAAATATTTCCACTAGTGATAAAGACCTCGTGTTTTAAAGAAAATGTGCACTTTCATTCATAAGGCTTAAAAATTTTTCAAATGGCCTAATTTTCAACAAATTTTCATTCTGCACATGCTGAAACAAGGCCTATAAGTTTAAAAAATAAGAAAAAATAGGATTGTACCAAATTAAGTCAAATTCTGTCACACTCAGGCTGGCTCGCTAGGCAACTGACCCGCGGGTTGGTGAGACTTAAACCATGTAATGCTGTGCTTCCCCTGAGTTGAAATAATAAATGTTACAAAATTTTCTATAAGCATTAGCTTTGAACAGTCATAAATTATTGAATAATTAAAAAAAATCGCATTTTTGAAGCATTTTTTCTATTAATGATTTTTTTTATCTTTGCAAAGCAGAATTGATTTTTTTTTGGAAGTTTCTTCGTTTCAGAAGACCATGCGTCGTCTCTATTTCAAAATATATGTACGAATTTTTTTATTTAGTTTTTTGTAAAATCATTTATTATGTATTTGATTGAAATGTGTAGGTGTCGTGTATTCGTACAATGCTGTGTTTGTAAATTAATCTATATAAATGTTTATTACATTGATTTTTGCGCTTGATGAAAAAAAATATATATAAAGAATATTTTCGGCCAAAAAAAAAAAAAAAAAAAAAAAGATAAATCAGCGTTCTTTTTGTCAAAAATTACACTTTAATATGAAAACGGGACTGTTTCAATATTGTCTATAAGTATGATGATCAAAACGGCGGCCTGCTATTTTGTATGTACGTTAAATCTGGACTGTTCATGTTCAACCGTTTGAAGATTCTTTTTGCGCCCCTTCGATTATACCCTGTTGCTAGGGTTTTTATTAAATACAGTATATTCTGCCTAAGGCGGATTCTGCATAAGACGGAAATTTGTCTTACATAGAGCTTTAGACAGAGTTTACTCTATAAAAATCTATACAAAATTTTAAAGATACTTTGATTTAAAATGAAATTAAATATTCCACGTTTCTTTTTATTACTAGCAGCATTAAGATTTTTTTTCCTTCCGCTGCAAAAAAAGTTTAAAATAGGTTTAGATAATCTTTGTTATTTAGTACTAAAATTCTTCTATACTTAGAATCCGACACTAGTCATTCGCAAGCTAATTTTAAACCAATGGCAACGTTCATTACAAATTTCTCATTTTTAGTATTTTTAAATGCTTTTTTCTTTGCATTAAATATATAAGGTCAATGTCTAAATGGTTATCTTTATGCTGTTTTGATTTTTTTTTTTCTAAGAACACTTTCAATTTCGGATCCAGTTCCGAAATTGAAAGCATCCCCAGAAAAAAAACTTGAATGGTAATAGATATTATTGGTTTCTAATAGCAAAGTGGTACAATAATGAATTTCTAAAATGTTGCACCCTTCAAAAATCCAGGATTGTATTTGACTGTGACCGAGTCCGACCCTGCGTGCAATAGCGGCTCCGCAAGGGTTCACAATAACTTTTCTACTAGAATATAGGTATATAAAATTTGATTTGTTTTAATCGTGAGATTTTCTACTATTAAACAAGAAGAAAATTTTTTGTGAAATTACTAATAGTAAAGTGATTGTGAACCCCTTGTTGAGCTGCTACTGTCTGTCTAGTGAAATGCTGTGGTATAAGATGAACGTGAGCAATAAAAATAATTTAATCCAGATATAAGAGAAAATATTGGTCAGTTATCGTCACAGAATGGTTGAAAAATAGTTTAGATACCAAATCCGTCGGCCGTTTTCTTCGAAAATTAATACAATTCTTGCGACAGATTTATAACATACCTGCCGATATCATCAAAAAATCACCAAATCGTGCTCTGGGAATCTGAAAACGTGGGGAAATTCTAACATACACGCATACATACACACATGCATATTAAACCATTGTAAAACTTGTGAGAATGGATTCAAGAGTATTTGAAAATGTAAAAGTATATCATTATTTTCATTTTTTTTTTAGTGTGATTTCAGTGCTTTCCTAATTCTTTCCTTACATTGTATATGTGTATGGAAAGTAAAAACTGGTGAGCAAAGTTTAAGGACGAAGCAGATAAATTAGTATAAAATCCCAACAAGGCAACAGAACAGACTGAAAGGCCAATCAGGAGTACACCTTGGACCGATGCTGTTGGGCATGCGCATATATGGCATATAACGTAAGAGGTGGAAGTCGCAAGAGTATAAAGCACAGATGCGGTGGACACTCAGCAATTCGGTGAAATATATTGCACGGTGTACAGTGATTTCAACGACGGTTTGTTGCTACTACTGTGTGATATGGCCAACAGCCAATCCAGGAGTTGCCATCTAAATGACTTTACCATACGTCGCATCATTGGAAGGTTCGAAGAAGGTCAAAATGTGACAGAAGAGTTTGGGATCGCTCACAGCATCGTTAAGCCTGTAGAGCATTTCAAACGATAGAACAAGCTGTCCGAGTGTTCAGCAGTGGTCGTCCACGTTCAACAACAACAGAAGAATACCGCTGCGCTATATTGTCCTAAGGCGAAAAGAAACAGGCAAAAGACAGCTGGAGAAATCGCAAGGCACATGGAACAGACTACTGGACGTCAGATATCACATTTTAGTTGGTCAAGGGGCTGCACAAAGGTGGTCTATACGCACGTCGAACAGTGCGGTGTGTACCATTAACGACTGCTCATCGGAGACGGTGGTTTCTGCGGCGTCAGGAACACAAGAACTGGACATAACAGGGGTGGGGTCGAGTACTCTTTATGGATGAGAGCCGATTTAGTCTGACGAGCAATTCTGGATATATACGCATCTGTAGAGAGCAGGGAATACGCAATCACCCATCCAACAGCAACGAAAGGGACTGTTTTGAAGGTACCGGAGTTAACGTTTGGGGTGGTATCACGCTTGGTAGCCGTTGTAACCTCCACGTCTTCTAAGGAGATTCAGTAACTGGTAGCCGCTATTGAAATGAGATTATCTTGCCAAATGTGTGTCTTTTTACATGTGCTGTGGTTCTAGACTTCCTTGTCGTGGACGACAACGCTACACCTCATCGTACAGTCTCTGTCGCAGAGCTCCTGGACAGTGAAAATATACAACGCGTGGATTGGCCTGCAAGGTCCCTGGACCTAAATCTCATAGAACACGTGTGGGACCTTCTCGGGAGACGCTTGGCAGCGTGTGACCAGGCACCAGCAACGATTCCGTAGCTTCAATTGGTGTTACAAGCGGAATGAGACTGTGTCTCAACAGCTCCTTGACAACTACATCTTCAGCATGGACAGACGTTGTAAACCTTGCATCACAGTCAGGGGTGACCATATCCCATATTAAAGACTGAATTGAAGAGCTGAGGGGATGAACATGTTATGCTACATTTTCTAAAAAAAATTTATCTTTTGGATGAAAGCGTTATGAGGTATCCTATCACATAGTGAAGATAAAATACTAAGATTCTATTTAGTTCTTCTATTCTATCTAAGACATTATTCATTAATATTTAATAATGTCAATAATATTAATAATTTTTAATATTTGAGAATTAAATATGAATAAGTTATTCTGAGAGAGTTTAGTACCATACCTGTTAATATTTTACACACATGGTATCAAACAGAAAATAAATCATTAAAATTTACAGCAAAATCTTTCACTTCAAATTTCTTCAAACTTAACACGTTCTTCCACTTAGCTCTTCAATTATTCCTGCCAGGTGCCTTTCAGATAGACATTTCTGTCTTCTCTGCAGTTTTGATCCAAGTTACCTTTTCAATAAAGTGTTTTTGTATCCTTTTGATTTCTTGTTTAGATGTTTTTGATCACGTACCATATTTTCACATCTTGGAGAATTTATGGTATGATATTTCGGTCGATGTGGAAAACTTCTGTATAATGTTTCATTCGGAAAATCATCTAGTCTTTAATTTTTGCACACCAGTGTATAAGGGTGTCAATTAGGGTTCTCGTTGCAGGGGGACCAAAATAAAATATTTCATTTTGGGAGAAAACGGAAGACTGAAATCGCCAAATTGCAAGAGGTGTTTTTTTTCTTTCGTAGACACTCTCAGTCATATTATTGTACGATGTAACTCATTATTCTTGTTTTTATATTATTAGTGTTTCTTAGCGGCGAATCTATTACTACCATTATTTCAATTTCTCTAGATTTTCTTTAGTGATTAGCGAAATTACTCAAATTAGCAAAAGCCAGTGAGAAACCCACTGTCAACTTTTGTCATTGTCCATTGGCTAATTGTCGAAACCATTAGCTGTGGAAATATAGTTCCAATAGTAATAAAGTTTTAAAGTTGTTCTTCATCCTCTTAAAAGTAATTTATGTCAAAATTGTTATTTTTTAAAAGTTACGAGATTTACATTTTTATTCGGTCCCTGGCTTCTATAAGTTATATTTAGAAAAATCTTCTCTGTATACGGGTAAAATAATAAAAATTTCTTTTTTGTATGACCAAAACTTATCAAGTTATGATACTTTGAATTTTATGGAATTTTAGTATTTTCTGACACTAAAAACAGTTTCATCCATATGCAAAAAGTAAAAAAAAAAACTTGACAATAGTGTTTTTTTTTATTAGTGCTCTACAATGCTTCGAAATCTTTGAAAAGAAAAACAGATATTAAGGGCCAGCAGATTGTACTGGCTAATTGGCCGATTTAAAACCGAAAACGATTTTAAAACAAAAATCCCACCCAGTTCGCAGAAAATATTGGTAGGTACTCCATACTTATAGAATTATAATTCATTTCATTATTTATTTCTAATTATTCTTATTTAATACGTGTTGAAATATTCTGACTTTCAAATAAAAGTAAGGTTTTAAATCGAATTAAGATTGGTATATAAATTTTAAAGTAAAAAAAAAAAAGTCGCAGAACTTTTTCGGGTGACAAGAGGGCGCACCAACTTTACTTGCTCCAGGGCGCTGAATATGTAGCTACGCCACTGCTTGGCGTGCCGTGCCAATGCCTTACCTGTTAGGCTATCCGGACGATAACTGGCTGTTAGTCCAGACGATGTCAGCCAGTTATCGTCCGGATAGCCTAACAGGTAAGGCATTGGCACGGCACGCCAAGTATCCAGGTTCGATTCCTGGCCTGGACATTTTTCGCTCTGTTGGAATAAACGTGAACTGTGCCACTCCATCCTCGAATATGATTTAATCCAGTTGGAAAAAATATTCCTTCCCTTCATTATGAAGTAAATAATAGTTACCAATATATATATATATATAGAAGTAAAATAGTTTGGATTTTTGTTAGTAGAGATGTTAGTTTAAAAATTAGATAAAATATAAATTTTCATAAAAAAGAATCATAAACGTAATTGTATATTTTTTAGGAAAATATAAAACATTTCAAAGATACAATTCATAACCATGCTTAAAAGTTGTAAAGCGTCAAAATATAAAATTTATTAAAAAGAAAATAAAAAGTCAAAAGATAGCATCGAACTTGGGACCTCCGGCTGGCTCTCTGTACTCCATGTGTGAGTCATATCGATTTGTGCATCCGTCAATCCTTCACCTTTATATTTGGGTGCAAAATATATGCCAAATAACGATAGGATTTAAGAATTTGATTAATTCTATTACATACTCTTTCAATATGGGGTTGGGCCAAACATGGCATGCATCTGCAGTTGCAGCTGAATCTTGTTATAGAACAAACATCCAATGCCCCTATGGGCTTAAGCTAGAGTAAAAGGTCTTTGCACTGTTTATATTATCATCATTATTCGTAAAAAAATTATAATCATAAATCATACGAGTAATTCCAATTTCAATGAATGGTCCACTGTTTTAATGACCTAGGACAAACCTATTGTGAGAAATGCACCTGTGACTGACCATCATTTTTTTTTTAACTTTTGTCCTTGACTAAGCAAAATAAAAAGAATTGCATGAAAGGAATGTGGAGTGAAAAAGTTATTGATTGTGGTTTTCTTCTATTAAGAGCAGTTTTATAACAATGAAATTTCTAATCTTTGTCTAGTTCCTAAGATATTTATTTTTAAGAGACTACTTCACTCACGCAAAAGCACCCGCTCACTAATGTTAACCCTATTTGAGACTATTTTAATCTACAAACAAAATCCAAAAGTAGAAAATGGTCTTTGGAAAATCATTTATAAATATTGAAATGCAAAGGAGATATTAAAAAAAAATTCTCCCCTAGGATTAATATTAGCAAGCAGGTGTTTTCATGTGAGTGAAGTAGCCCCTTAAGTCAAACAGTTGCTCATTTTGCTGGAGTAGAAAAAGTCCCAATCGTGATATGTATTAATTGGAAGTCTAATATTGTTCAAAAGTAAAAGAAAAATGTACAGCTCACATTTTTTTCTGTCTTGAAATTAGGGATGCGCCGAATAGTGATTTTGGCCGAATACTGAATATTCGGCTAGCTGAATACGAAATATTCATTTAGCCGAATACTTTTTTATTTAAAAATTTAAAGGCATTAAAATGTCAAATTTTAAAACAATTTTACATAATGTTTAATACAGAAACATTTTGATAAACAAGAGCTTTTTACAAGTAAATTTTATAGTGAAAAAAATCTGCTTTGTTATTTAAGAAGAGGATGACTATAAAACTTTTTAATAGATAAAATTTTTAATTTCATGGCTTCTTCAACGAATTAAAACAAATGAATAAAATTTTCTTAAATTCTAGGACAAGCATGTTAAAATCAAGGAAAAATTGGAAGAAAAATTTTAACATACAGGCTGTTTCTAAAATCTTGCAACAAGCTTGAACAAGAAACAACACCCCCAGTTCATTTATTCCCTCAAAATTACAATACATTCAATCAAAAACACTGAGTGTGTAACTACAAGCCGAAACTAAATTTTCATTCACAATTTTATCAAGAATAAAAATATTTTAGCGAGATGTTTCATATTAATTTTGCTTGTATTAAATATGATGATATATTTGAAAATAACTGAATTTTGGTCAGTGACACACTATAAATATTGTCAACTGCATTCTGAATAAAAGAATGTCTAGCTTATAGTTGTTTAGATATGAATTGTGGCAATTTTCAGTGTGATGTTGTGTTTCACAGAAATCAAAGCAAGTCCATTGAAAATATTGTTATGATATCTTCATTACTGTTAAAGTAACAAACAAAAATCCAAGTTTGACCTTGAGTGAGATGAGATACAATGTATTTATGACTGAATAAGTGGGTTATGGTTTCCTGTACAAAAAATGTCTGTCTTGATGTCTATTATCAACCCTGAAGGATTTTCTATTTTGTTTACAAACACCCCTTTTTTAAAAAAAGCAAGAAACTGATTATTTACTAGATAATGTTCAGGAACTTACATTTGTACATAATTAATTCTTATGAAAATCCTCATTAATGGTTAATTTTCTTAAGTGATACCTCACAAACAGCAAATAAATAATGTAAAAATATTCTCTTTTATTTAAATATGATTCTGTTTCTAATTATTTGGAATATCCCTAAAGTTGGCAGTTAAAATTAGAAGTTGTGTAAGATTTAAAAAAAAATGGTTTAAAAGGTTTTTTTAAAAAATGGTTTAAAAGGTTTTTTTTTTTTAAGTATTCGGTTCTGCCGAATATTTTGATATTCAGCCAAACCGAATAGTTTGATATTCGGACAAGCCAAATATTCGGTATACCGAATAGTTTGATATTCAGCCAAACCAAATATTCGGTAACATGGCCGAATACCGAATAGATAGCGAATATTCGGTGCATCCCTATCTGAAATTAGATACTTAAAAGAAGAAAAAAAAAGGAGAGAAGAAAGAAGTTTTACCATGTTAGCTTATTTATATAAAATTCACAGAAATTTAAAATATTACAATAGGTAATCATATTTTGAACTAAGATTCCGTAATACTGTCATTTTAAACATGGTATGAAATGTATATTCGTTATGTTCAAATTGAATTTTTATATTTAAATGTAATATTTGAAGTTTTTGACATGAAAGTTTAAACCATCAAAAACTGCCAATGCTGATTTGTAGTGATAACTGACTTAGTCTCAACATTGTGTTTGAGAAGTTATTGTACTTGTACACTATGCATTAATTTAGAAAAAACATTTTATCGCAGAACAACAGCCTGCTGAATGTCTATAGATTATATAGAAGAAATTACTGACCATGAACAAAAACATAAAAGAACATGATTTTAAAAAGATGAAAAACACATATGATTATTATATTTCAATTCATAATTGAATTTTTATACAAATATCATTAATTTGTAGTCGTATAAGAAAAAATTACAATAATCTACCAGAAGACTAGAGTGCTAGGCTTTTGCACTGTAATTTTTAAGAGTATTTGCTGATACATTTTTAATTAACTGCATTTTTTAGTCAAATGTGTTTTAAGAAAATTAATATGTACTATGTCAAAAATCTGGTCATAAAACCTTTCACAAATTATATCATTCCTCATTGCACATTTTGTATATTCATAGAAAAAAAAAAAAGATGTTGATATCAGAAACAATATATACAGTTCTGTATAATGGCAAAATTTTCATCTAAAACTGTGTGTTTTTCACAGAGTTGACTGTATTGGATCATTCCATGTCAAATCAACCAGTGACTCAACCTGACCATTTCAGATTTCAATGACACTCTCAGGAATCATTCTACTTGATGATATAAATGAGAATATATTTTTATAATTTTTTTATCACATTAAATTTTCATACAATTAATTATTTAAATTTTGAAAAATCATCATTTTTTGGGTTGCATAAATTTTTTAATTTTGAATTTCTCAAGTTCTATCAGACATACAGCATTTTATGATCCCTCATTTTAAAGAGAAATTTATAAGATTTAATTTGATACCCAAGTTTACTATGCTCAGTTAAAAAAAAATAAATTTTAAAAATTCTAAAATTTTTCAGACAGTGTTTTTTAAAAATTTTGAAAAAAAATGTATGTTTGTTGTAATATTATAAGCTTAAATTTCTGAAATTTTTAGAGTGGGATCTCAATGGGATCAAGAGTTATGAAATAAAAACTGAAAATTACCATTCAAATAACAATCTAATTCCAGCTATTTTGTTATTTGTGTATTATTTGAATGGTAATTTTCAGTTTTTGTTTCATAACTCTTGATCCCATTGAGATCCCACTCTAAAAATTTCAGAAATTTTAGCTTATAATATTACAACAAACATACATTTTTTTTTTCAAAATTTAAAAAAAAACACTATCTGAAAATTTTTTTGATTTAAAATTTTTAAATTAATTTTTTTTAACTGAGCATAGTCAACTTGGGTATCAAATTAAAACTTATAAAATTCTCTTTAAAATGAGGGGTCATAAAATTCTGTATGCCTGACAGAACTTGAGAAATTCAAAATTGAAAATTTTATGCAACCCAACAAATGATGATTTTTCAAAATTTAAATAATTAATTGTATGAAAATTTAACGTGATAAAAAAAAATTATAAAAATGTATTCTCATTTATATCACCGGAGAGAATGATCTCTGACAGTTTCATTGAAATCTGAAATGGTCAGGTTGAAAATTGAAATTTTTTGGTTGATTCGACATGGAATGACCCTATTATTAGGAGAAAATATATCACAATCTCATTAACAATTCACAGGTGAGATGCCTAAACACAGATATTGTTCAAAGCATTGAGAAAGCAAATGTTAAAAGCAAGAATAGTAGGAAAAATAATTTAAAATGCAGAAAATTAAGATTTATGTATAACTGCAGATCTGTGGAAAGTTTTTGCTGTAGTAAATGAAAACAATTTAAAACAAGAAAAATCATGCGTTAAGCATAGATTATGAAACACTT
Source organism: Maratus speciosus (assembly GCA_963932465.1). NCBI lineage: Eukaryota > Metazoa > Arthropoda > Arachnida > Araneae > Salticidae > Maratus > Maratus speciosus. Next base: position 186,684,893 of record OZ010798.1, on the reverse strand, counting down.
TCCCAACACTTCTTGAATGCTTTAACAAAACTTCGTTATTTAGGGAAATAAGATAAATAAGATAACTAAGTAAACATTTCATAAAACGCATACAACATTTGAAAAACTGATTTCAGCAGTTACTGTCCATAGCCAAATATGTATTCCAGTTCTTTTGAACAGCTCTGTATTTAAACTGTAGGTTGCTTTATATACTATATAATGGGAAGATTTAGTTTAGCAAGAAAACGCATAACAGTTTGAAATTTCTCTTCCAGCAAGTTATACTAATAGATGGAAACATACTTGAATACTTTTGCATATCCTGTAGTTTACCTGGTATCTTTATTACATGCCACTATTTAGCCAAAATTTAATTCAAATTAAAACACTCTTGAAACTACTGAAATCAGATTTCCAGAAATTATCATCTATAGACGGCCATGTATCCAATTCTTTGCATAGCCCTTTATATCAATTTATCTATATTTTACAAACATTTCTTAATAAACTAAATGCAGTTCAGCATAAAAATGTATAACTCATTTAAAACCCACCTTTAAGTAATTTACGCTCATACTCAGTAACCCTTACAAATTCTTTTCTGTAGCCCTGTATAGGAACTATAGCATTTATACACACTATATAGTATACATAAATATAGCGAAACTTAAAAGTGTATATCATAATTAAAAATGCATTTCGAGCAATCAATGCTAATATACAGTAATTTGGATACAATATAGTATCTGAAGTCTTTTGTGTGTCCCCTGTAAATGCTACGCATTTCATATTATACATGAAATAACTTATACTAAAGCTCAGCAATATATATCAATTTCATTATATACGAAATAGTTTAACATAATTGAAATACGCTATAAACAATTCCCCCTTCATACCATTATGTAACGGAATTCTTTTGTGTGGCCCTGTAAATGAATAATAAGTATTCTTTGCACCGCATATTCTACAGAATGCATATTTTAGTTTAGTTCATAAATCCATATCAATTTTATTACGTTTGAAAGAGTGTAACACCATTAAAAATCATTCGAAATGATTTTTTCGCATTGGGCGCAATGTAATGGAATACTTTTGACTGCCCCTGTAAATGAACTAAACATGCTACAAACTTCATTTGAAATAGGGATTGTGCTATAGGAGAGGTCACTAACATCCAAAAATTTCAGAACAATATGAGTATATTTACGAGAGTTAGAGCACGGACAAACGGCCAGACAAAGCGAAGTCATTGTTAAAAAAATCCCTGCTGGCTCGGGCCAACAGGCAGAGGTAGATTTCGAAGTTAAGTACTAAATTCACCAACAAAACTTAAATCAAGATTAGAGATAAACCCAGTTCTTTCACTAAGAATGAGCTCTAGAGAGCTAAACATTTTGTGAAAATTCTAATATACACGAATACATACACACATGTATGTGGAATACGTTTAAAAAAAAAATAGCTAAAGCAAATTCAGAGAACCTCAAAGTGTTAAAATAAGTTAATATTTCCATTGTCGGGTTTTCATCATGTTTTAATATGTTTCTTCAAACTCACATGACGTTACATATTCACCTGCTGAGGTCCGTTTTATTTCCAATATGATGCAATATCTTTTTTTTTTTTTTTTTTAATTCGTCAAAATATTTATTTCATTTTGAGTTTTCATGCGGAAATTTTGCTCTAGAAAACTTATGACATAATATTCAATTTGTTTCAATTATTCAAACTATTTATTTAATTTAATTTTTCATGTGTAACCTTGCAATAGAAAAGCAATTGTTGTGGTGAGAATTTTATTGCTTTTTTTTTTTTAATTGTTGGCAACTGCTATTTTTCCTGTCATTGTTGTGTAAGAGCTGGTTTTATCAGAATCATGTTAAGATGGTATTCAAAATTTTGAACCCTCCCCATTTCCATTCCCTTGGGCCGATTTTGCCCATTTTCAATCCCCGCCGAGATATTAGCCATCTCAAAGTTGTTCGTGAGTTTGAATACGATCCGTGCATAATTGCGACTTTTATTGTGCGGGCAAAATTTAGTACATACATACATAATTTTATATATATATATAACTTTTTAGGTGGGGGTGGTTTTGGGTTCCTGGTGTCCTATAATGAAAAGTTATGAGGGAATTTCAAAAGTTGCACCATGGTAACGACTGCAATAGTTGGTATTTCTTACGAAATCTACCTAAAAGGAAGGATATAATTTCAGAAATTCTAAGTAATAAATTAATCATTACCAGTTGGTAATATCAAATGTTTGCTACACAATACCTTTCTAAATGATAAAAAAAATAAACAAGTTCTGCAGTCTTTGAAATATTTAATATACGTATGAAATGATTAATTTTCTTCCCCATATTTAAAAATAATTCAAGTTACTGCCAAAATTAATTTTATGGAGTTTTAAATAAAAGTCTTTATTATTATTTAATATCACATTTATCAATATTTTGGAACACAAGGCTAATAAATGAAATATTTTCCCCCTCCTTCCTTTTAAAGTTACATTGAGTTTCAATAATGTATATAAAAACAAAACACATATATGCAAGGTAAACATTTATTACTTTTCATTTTAAGAAATCATTTATAGCATTATCTATGTACTATAAATTACACAGCTTACAAATGCATTTTAAATCTTTTCTTTACAACAAATTACTAAAACCGTTAATCAATATCTTTCAAGTAAGTCTGGTGATAAGCATCAAGTGGAGGTGGTTTGCAATACAAATTTTCCTTAGACCTTTCTCCTGCATAATATTGCCTCAACCTTTCTTTCCTCATTTCCTGAGCTCTCATAATCTAAAGAGAGAGAAAACACATTATTAATTGAAAATAAGTTTTTAGAACTATTCAATATACAGTTTAAATATATATATACAGTACAAAGTATAAAATCCAGAATCCCCCGGACCTCAGCGATTTCAAATTTTCGATCATTTGTAGTTTATTTGTCAAAAACAGAAAACTAATGTAACATTACCACCCCTCCCCTTCCTTCACCCCATGAATTATGTATGTCAGAAAAGCATTTTGACACTAAAGCAGATATTTTAATAAAGGAGTATCTTTTTTTTTTTTTTTTAAGTTAAACAGGAAAAGCCTTATCACAAGTATAACAATTTAATTTTTTTATTTAATTTTTAACACAATTTTTAAAGATTTTCGAATTTTGTGGTGATTCTTTCACATTAGCAAAGACAATCCAGTTTCAATATAGTAGCAGTATTCGAAATAATAGGTGGTCTGCTGGTCTGAGACTGACAAAAATTCAATCGGACCACTAATTAGAAAAAAATAGTGGTAAGCAGGAACAGTAACTTTTTTTCCCTCTCTGACCGGCAAATGTAAATTTTCCCGGCCCTGAGAAAACCACAACCAATCAAAAATTACACAATTTTATTTTATTTTTAAATAGCATTCGACATGTAGATGCCCGCTGAATGCCTAATCTGCAAGGAGAGAACAAGCACACCGTTGTATCAATTCTGCCTGTTGCAAATGCTCTTCTTCCAAAGTAGCTAATAATACAATTTTGTGGCAAATGTGTACTTCCTCCTCACAGAAGAGAAGAAACATGCTTGCATAATTTTTGCTCCTTTAACGTCAGTATTGGATTAGAACACAGTTCTTCTTTCAAAGCATGCTTTTATTTCTTACGGGCAGAATTGCCCGGGACTCGAAAAAACACTACAGACCAGATAAAAAAATTAGTGGTGATTTAAAAATCACTGAAGAAAAAATGTACTATATTAGGCAAAATAATCGACACTTAACCCGATTCCTTGCACGAATGTCAAAAAATCACTAAAAAGCACTACATTTACAGTTTATGTTTATATACTGTCATTTATTTAATTTTTAGATAATTTTACATTTTATTATGATGAAAATTTTGGATAACTGCAAAGTAAGTTTGTTTTATATTCTAGTGGAGGTCACTCAAAGTTAAAAGGGACTTAAGGGGACTTATCTGATGGGGAAGAAAAAAGATGGAATCCCATATTATCCTATGGAAAAAATAATTATCCTTCTTGTTCATTAAAATTTGGTCATTTCAACAATTTTTTTTTTTTTTTCAGCATGTAGATAGGAAGATTCTTTATACCTCTGTAAGTTTAAAATATTTTAAAGATAATTATGAGTATTTTAAAATTTGTGTTATAGTTTCAAAAAATTCCGAAAAGTATAAAAAGCATTCCCTACTCATTTGTAATTTATGACTATAAAAATAGATAAACATTTGGAGCTTACAGAAAAATAAAGAACCTACCTATCTATGTGCTGAAAAAAAATATTGTTGAAATTTTCCAAATTCGAATGAACAAGAAAGATAAATATTTTTTTCCAATTGGATAACATGGGATTCCACTTTTTTCTTCCTCATCAGATAAATCCCCTTAATACACCAGTGACGATGCCTGCGGGCCAGTAAATTCTCATGCGTACTGATCCTTGAGATCAGTGACCTTTTTTTTTTATAAATTCTAATGCCGATAAATGTTGACCTCTTTTCAATAAAGTTTATTCGGAATTCATACAGTGAGTTTTAAAAAAGTTTTATGTGATTTTAGAGTTTTTTCACGTTTTTTGGCGACTTTTAGACATTTGTGAAAGGTTCTAAACTTTTAGCCTAATATAGAAAATTTTGTCCTCTGCAATTTTTCAGCCGTTTTTTCACAGTCTGCGGTGATTTTTTGTCATTTGTTAAAGGATTCTGTTTTAGTCCACTACAATAAATTTTGTCCTCAGAATTTTTTTTCCTTCTTTTTTGCAGCGATTTTCTCCCATTAGTAAAAGGAATGTTGTTTTAATATTTTAGCTAAATATAGTAAATATTGTCCTCTTTTCAACAGAGTTTATTTGGAATATGTATAGCGATGTTTGAATTTTTCATGAATTTTCTTAAGCAATATTTAGAGTTTTTTCACATTTCTCAGCAATTTTTTGACATTCATAAAAGGGAATGTGTTTCAAACTTTTAGCCTAATATAGTAAATTTTGCCCTCTACCATTTTTAATGCTTTTTTTTTTTCTTCCCACGTTCCGTGGTGAATTTTTGTCGTTTGTGAATGAATTTCAGTTACAGTATTTTTGCCCAATGTATTAAATTTTGTCCCCTGTGATTTTTAAATTTTTAACGATTTTCATTCTGCTGCGATTTTTCAACATTAGTACAAGGAATCTAGTTTTAGATTTTTAGCTCAATTAGTAAATGTCGTCCTCTTTTCGATAAAGTTCATTCAGAATTCATACAGTGTTTTTTTATTTTATTTATTCATCTCGATTTTTTAATCAGATTTTTATAAAGGTTTTTTGTGTTTTGCGGCTATTTTTTGACATTTATAAAAGGAATTAGGTATCAAACTTTTAGCCTAATACAATACATTTGTCCTCTGTGATTTGTAGCAGATTTATCTAATTATTTATTTATTTTTGTGTTTTGTTACAATAAAAAAGGCATTAGGAAATGCCCGGATTTCAGAGAATTCCAAATGTCCGGATTCGAGACTTTATACTGTAATAAGTAAATATATAAAATAAAGCTTAAAAGTAGGGATGCACCGAATAGTGATTTTGGTCGAATACCAAATGTTCGGCCCACAGGCGAACCGAATATTCAGCTAGCCGAATACTGAATATTCGGCTTCTCGAATACTTTTATATTTCAAAGTTTAAAGGCTATTATAAAATGTTAAATTTTAAAACAATTTTACACAACATTTAAAACAGAAACTTTTATTCTAATAAAAAAGAGCTTTTTTCAAGTAAACTTATGCTGAAAAAAATCTGCTTTGAGTTATTTAAGAAGAGGATAGTTATAAAACTTTTTAAATTAATAAAATTTTAAATTTCATGACTTCTGAGAATTAAAAAAAAATTAATAAAATTTTCTTAAAATCTAAAACAAACATTTTAAAAAGAAGAGAAATTATGAAAAAAATTGTACAGGATCATATATTATTTGTTTGTCAGGAAGAAACTGAAGTAAAAGTTAATAAATAATACAATCTATTCAAATTTTATATGGTAGCAACTTAGCAAGAATAACTGTTCTACTCCCTTTGATTAAGCAAGGAAGTTTTTTAATGCATCCTAGATTGGTGTCTGGAGTGTGCAATCATTTTCAGAGATTGTAAACATTGTTCTTAAAATCTTAGCAAGAAACAAATCATTTACTGGAGGACAATGTTCAGGAACTTGCATTTGTACATAATTAATTCCTATGAAAATCCTCGTGATTGGTTAATTTTCTTAAATAATACTTAACAAACAGCAGATAAATAATGTAAAAATGTTCTTTTTTATTTAAATATGATTCTGTTTCTAATTATTCTGAATATCTTAATAGGTTGAGTGTTAAACGTAGAAGTTGTATAAGATTTAAAAAAATATGCTTTAAAAGTTTTTTCAAGTATTCGGTTTGGCCAAATATTTCGATATTCAGCATACCGAATAGTTTGATATTCGGCCAAACTGAATATTCGGTAACATGGCCGAATACCGAATAGATACTGAATATTCGGTGCATCCCTACTTAAAAGTTTCATATCTTATAAGAACATTAAAAATGCAAACTGTAAAAAGTATTTACCATACATATTCTGGCATATAACACACAGTATTGATATTAGAAAATTAATCATTACAGTATTAAATTTACAGTTGTGCATTATACAATAAGATGGTTATAAAACTGAAATATTAAAAAATTAAGAAAAAAGATGATCATAAGTACTGAGATTTCTACACTTTTTACAAAGAAAGGGGTGTGCGTAATATGGCAAATATGTCATAAATGAAAAAATGCAGTTTGAAGTTATGTGTCACCAGAGTGCATCATATACCAGAATATACAGTAATTATTTTTAATTACAACTTCAAAGTCCCCATTTAAGACTATAAAAAAAAAAATAATTTATGAAAACGTGAGGTATAATAAAACAATCTATGAATAACAGTATTTACATTGCACTGAATATTTTCATATGTTATGGCATGATGCCTATGCTTCATAATTTTGTTAATATATTTTCAATTAAATAAGGCATTTCTGTTTTTTTAAAAATTAGTATGCAACATCCATTTGCTAAAAAAATTTGCTAAAGGTGAAATCCAAATGTATCTGACAAGTTTATATGAAAATACAGAAATACAGAGATTAATTTTCAAAACAAACACAGCCAAACTCGGTTAAGAGGCTACTTCAGTCAAATGAAAAGACGCATTCGGTAATGCTAATCCTATGGTAGAAATTTATAAAGATATCTTGGTCGCATTTCAATATTTTTAAATGATTTTTTTTGTATTGGATAACTGAGATCGATCTGTATGCAGACCGTTTTTTACTTTTTCGATTTTGGTTGCAGATTTTTTTTTTTTATAAGGATGCTTTTACTTTTGAAACCGGTTCCAAAAATGAAAGTGTCCTCCTTAAAAATACCTGTAAAGAAAATCGAAAAAGTAAACAACGGTCTTTGTACAGAACGATTTCAGTTATCCAATGCAAAAAAAAATCATTTAAAAATATTGAAATGCAACTGAGATATCTTTATTAATTTCTTCCATAGGATTAGCATTAGCGATCGCATCTTTTCATTTGACTGAAGTAGGCTCTTAACACAAGCCCGGCTAATATAATACGAGAAAACATCGTTCACTTCAATTTGAATTTCAGTGAAAAGTACGATAGAATTAATAAAGGAATCCCACCACATGACTGTAAAATCCACAGTGCGCAACACTGTTCACTGAACTTTCGTTTCACAATTCCATCTTTATTCCTTTTTATTACAAGAAAGAAAAACAAAAAGTTCCCAAAATACAATCACTGCCAAAAGAGACTCTTTTGTATAATAATGCTGACGTCATTTTATTCCTTTTTGAACAATGGAATCCACTTTCTACACTTATGATTTCTGCTTTATGATTACATTAAAGTCTTTTGTTCATGCCCTACTAGACGTTAGTAAGCTTCAATCAATCACAGACTGCCAACAATAGCACTTCGCTGGTAGGAACTTTCTTTGTAAATTGTTTAATATGTTTAAATTAGCACAGAGCTTTATGATAATTAAATTAATTTTAGCATTTAAATAATTAGAGCAATTAATAATAGTTATTAGTTTAATTATGTGTGTGTTTTTAGGATTTTTACTATCTTCCCGGATATTACAAGTAATGGTTAATACATAACTTTTATAATTTGCTTGTTTCTCAAATGAGTTTGACTATTATTCTGGACTAATTGGCTGTTTAAGATTTTTCCTTTCCTGTCTAAAGAAGAAATATTCTCCATGCTAAATATATGCATGTCAAAGCGCTCTTTGCTCCAGAAACGCATCACTTAAACTACCCTAAAGTATTGTATTATATCTGCTTTAGAAGACAAAATATTCTGTTTCAAAAAGAACCTTGTGCAAACTTCCTTTCTCTTTTAAAGTCTAAAAAAAGTTTACTCTGGAAAGACACTTTAAACAATTTCATTTACATAATTTTCAGATGCTAACTAGGTTATTAGACAATTTTAAAATTAGTGAAAGTGTCCAGTTTAGGGTTGGAATGGGGGATCTTTGATTTAAACTGTCAACGCTCAACCAACTGAGTTATACTAAAAAAGCTGGTAGACAATACACTCAGACAACCTTGGCTGACAGATTTGTCCAGGATAGCTCAGTTGGTAGAGAATTGGAAGCTTAAACAAAAGGTCCTTGGTTCAAATCCTAGCCTGATCACTTTTTCATTCAATTAGCAAACTTGCACGATTTATTTACCAATTAGAATAATTGTATTAAATTAATAAAGTGTAAAATCAGTCATTTAAATCATTGTTTTAATCAGATGATTTTTATAAAAAAAATATTGATGAAAACTAATTTTTTTTTTAATGTCGTCAAAAAGTATTGAAATCTAAGATGAACATAACTTGCAATGTTTCTAAACATGTTTTGGCTTCTAAATAAATGAAAGAAACTTTAATTATTAAACTGTAACGAGCTTGTAAATAGTATGTTTTCATCAGGCATAAAAAGCATTTCATTTAGAATCGATATTTAACACTTATGGATGGGCCACGTAAATTAAAATTTTTATGGATTGTAGGAAGAAAATATTATTGGTACCAGAATTTTTGTAAGGAAGAAAGAAAAAGGTGTAATCCAAACAAGATAATAACTAATTTCAGATTAGTTGCGGGCAGGTTTTAATTTCTAGTGACATTTGTAAACAGGGTTGTATAAAACCCACCTCCCCCCTTCCCCCTAAAAAAAGGTGGATTTTGCTGGATAAAACCCAAATCAAAGTGAGTTTTATTGGTTTTTTAACAATCCATGATATTATTTAATATTCCGTAACTTTTATATTAGTTTTTTAACTAGGGATGGGACGAATAGTGATTTGGCCGAATACCAACTTTTTTTTTCCAATACAGAAAATAACTTTTGATTCTATATATATATATATATATATATATATATAGAATTTTAAAGTGGAAAAAGAATTAAAAATAAATTTATGTTCTATTATAAATCTGTTTACATTTTTTAATAACTTGATGTACTTCTTGTTCTTGTAATATTTCAAACACTTTGATACTGCTAGTAAAACATCTTTTAGTAGATCTAAATTATAATAGCATAACTTTATCTACAGGGAAAGTAATTAATAAATTTTTACCTAAAATAGGGAACTCATTAATCATTACTACTATTAAATGTACTTTTTAAATTTGAAAACTTATTTTAGCACACAAAATTATGAAATTGCATTTTATCCTTTTATTCTAAGATATATCAAATTGATTTTCAGTAAGTCAGAATGGTAAGTTATTTACATTAAAATATTAAAGAATTTACCTCACTTTTACTATCAAATGATACTTTTATCCTTTCTTGCATTCAAAATCAATAATATCCTTACTCTCTCTCATAATTCATGAGGAGATACTTTCTAAAATAACCTTTTAATTAGGTAAATTTTATTGTGGAGAGTAGGGATGCAACGGATATCTGGCATATCCGGCTGATTTTTCAATATCCCAAATACCGTCGGATATCCGAATCACAATCACCGGATATCCGACTTCTCTGCCGGATATCCGACAGAGTGCAGCAAAGCGAATATATAAGGATAACAGAAATCGTTTGACCCTAAACAATGCCGAACAATTTTGCTTATAATGTAAAATATGAAAGTAAGTTCACTATTCATGAGTAAAAGGTAATTCTCAAAAGTATAAAGAATTGCCAGCTTTCCTATATTTGAACTCTTTATAATAAATTTAAGAATTTACGTTTACTTCTTTTAGAAAATTGTACATTTACTTTCAGAGTGTAAAACAAAATTTGAAGTTGTTTATTAAAGTATGACTTTATTAATTTTCTTTCTTTCTTTTAAGTTTAACAATTAAACAGGCCTATTTTTAGAAGAAAGTATTGTAATAGAATTTTTTTCGATTTCTGGTTTTTGACGGATTTAGATGTTTTAGGGGTCAGATATCCCAAAACATGTTTATACAAAATGTCTGTCTGTCCGTGTGTCGCCATCGTACCATCGAAAAGTGAATGGAGTTATGCATAGAATTGAACCATTTTTTGTGAATGTTTTTGGCTATTCAATGTGGAAACATTCCACTGGAAGGGGGGGGCAGGCACGGTAATCGCGATTTTTGTGCCATTTTCATTTTTGTACCATCGAAAAGTGTATGAAGTTATCCATATAATTGAACAAAATTTTTTGTATTTGTGTTTGGCTATGGCTATGTCTAGCAGGTTCTCCTTAAATTGGAAATATTCCGCCAGGATGGGCATATTTCCAATAATAGCGATTTTTGCCATCGTAATGAAGTTATGCATAGAATTGAACCAAATTTTGTGAATGTTTTTGGCTATAGCCAGGCGGCCCTCCTTCAATATGGAAACATTCCACTGGAAGGGGGGGGGGGGAACACTGTAATAGCGATTTTTGTGCCACTTTCATTCTTGTACCATCGAAAAGTGTATGAAGTTATGTATAGAATTGAACCAATTTTTGGGGGTATGTTTTTGGCTATGGCCAGCAGGTCCTCCTTCAATTTGAAAATATTCTGTTGGAAGGAGGTGCTATAATACGGATTTTTGTGTTATTTTCATTATTTTACTATTGAACAGTGTATGAAGTTAAGCATAGAATTGAACCAATTTTGTGGTGTATATTTTTGACTATGGCCAGCAGTTTCTGTTTGAATTTGGAAATATTCCACCAGAAGGTGGCACTATAACAGAGATTTTTTGTAAAATTTTCTCGTTTTTCGCAGTTTTTTTTTTTTTTTTTTTTTTTTTTTTTTTTTTTTTTTTTGTACTGTATATTGGCAGCTCATGAAGCGAAGGGAAGGGAACTTCGCATCCTGCTAAGCTGGCTATTCACAAACATCTGATGTACAACAGAATAACGAAAAATTTTTTGATTTTAATAAATATCATGATCGAGATTAACTTATTCTGATTAATTGACTGAAGCAGAAATTTTAGACCAAAATCAAAGTTGGTATAATATTGAACTAATAATATTGAAGTATTAACATTTGGAATTACTTTTTGAAATATTAAGATGTATGAGGTAGAAGAAAGTTTTGGGATTGGCAAATCCAACTAGTTGTTTTTGTAACTTCATTATAAATATTTAAAATTAAAAGTAATTTTCTTTTTACTTTTAAATATAAAAATAATTTAACTTAAAATAAAACTAAATGTGACTTAGAGCAAAAACAATATTAAATAACTGAAACAGAAAAAGGGCATCAACTAAAATTATGTTTGGAGAAAATAACTCTTTAATCATGGGTATATTAGTAGATATTTTATGTTTAAATTATAAAAAGAAAGTATGTAGTATTTCTTTGTGAAAATACTCTACAATTATACACATATTAATTGGTTAAAATTTGTTATACAAATTAGCAGCATTTCATTGTACAAATTAATTATTAGCAATTATCGATATAGTCAATCCCATATTCAAATCCAGTAGCAATTATCAGCATTTCATTGTACAAATAAACAGAATATTTTAATGTTTAAATTACATTTTTTATGCAATATTATTTAATATACATTACAGGGTTTGAATGGCAGATATGGGGCTTGAATTTCGAAGCGGGATGGCAGGATTCGTGCTCTATTTATTATGCCCTATTGTGAGTGGACGGCTCCTGTTTCCAAAAAATCATTTTCCAAAAATGTTTCTTTGTAAAACGACGGGCAAGTCTCAGGACCGACGGACAAATTTCGTGATATTTTCTACTATCGATGGGCAGATTTCACAGTTTCTTCTTACGACAGATTGACAAAATTCATGGTTGTTTTTCTGCATCTGACTAAAAAATTTTGCGCTTTTTCTCCACGACCGACTGACAAATTTTACAATTTTTTTCTAGAGACCGATCGGTGAATTCCATAATTTTTTTTTTTTCTCTAGATCAATTGATAAATATAGCAACTTTATTCTGTGACCGATTGGCAAATTTCCCTGTTTGTTCTTGCGACATACTGATGAAAGTTACGATTGTTTTTCTGCATCCGATTGAAAATTTTCGCGTTTTTTCTCTGCGACTGGCTGAGGAATTTCACGATATTTGCTCGTGACAGATCGATTAACGAATTTTGTGATATTTTCCTGCTGCCGATTTCCCCTGCACTTCAGTTTTCTTCTTGCGACCGGTCGGCAAATTTTTTTTATTTATTTTCACCATGATTAACGAAATCGGCGATATATTTTTTTTAATGACCGATTTATGTATTTTGCGATTTTTTCCCCCTATGCCCAAAATAGCAAATAACTAAAAGGGCAGTAATGGCCACCGGAGACAGCCCTACCAAATTGGCCAATAGTCAGCACTCAACACAATGAGATTACACTTGTGGTGCACATGAAGAAAAAAAAATTTAGTTGAACATAAAAAAACATGTTTAGAAATAACAAACTAGTTGATTCTTGCAATTCACAGATTAGGACATGACTTTTTGAAATCAACCTTTTATCGGGTAATAGAAAAAATCAATGACTATTTCCTTTTCAAACTTTGGATATGGATTTAAAATTCCAATGCATAGAACATAGTTCAATTAACGAAAATACCACGGACTACAGTTTTGACTATAATTCCATTAAGGATATAATAAAACAAGTTTGTTCAGAAGTGACATACAATCACCATAGGATATTGACAATAGAATCACCGATATGCATTATTCATGCATTTTTAACTTACTGTTAAAAATTAATGCACATCAGATTTTGCAAAGTTTTCTAAAATTTTTTAACAGAGCATAACCATGCATTTCCGATAATTTCTAAAGTTATAAAAGTTGGTCTGTGCTGTTTGTCAAAAGTGTAACTTGTGAAAGAGGCTAATGGAAGAGCAAAATGGAATAAAATCTAAATTAAGAAATTCATTTAGGAACCCAATTGTTAATTGCCCATAACATTAGGTGAAAGTTGAAAGATAGACATGGTATATATAAAACTTGATTCTGTTCCTTTGTTTTAATAAAAATAAACATTTTGGACAATTATCTTGAGTTGTTAATTTAAATTATTTTAATGGTATTTTGTCATGTCTGTATAAATGTAATTCTTTAAGTGGCACATAAAAAATAACAGGGTTTAAAGATTTTTTTTTTTTCCTTTCTAACAGTTCAACTCCCCTGCATTTTTAAATGTTGGGTGGGAAACTCCTCTCCTGGGGAAAACTTGAATTTCAAGCCCAAAAAATATAAGGGATACAGTTAGATACTTAAAGAGATATAGTTTTTGTAAATTATATTTCAAAATATTTAAAATGTTTTAATGATGTGTGAAACATGCTTGTAATTTATTGTTCTGAGATAGCGTTATATAAAGAAATAATTCACCATATAACTAAAAACATATCTAGTGCCGGATATCCGAATCCGGCAGGCAAAGGAGCTTTGAATATCCGGTATCCGATATCCGGCAAAATCAATATCCGGTGCATCCCTAGTGGAGAGTGTATGTATCATTAGTGCATTTGTGTTCCTAATGATAAACAAATTTGTGAGAATGAGTCTGTTCTGAAATCTAATCAGTATTCAAGCCTTAAATTACAAATTACTAAAGCAAATGGTATGGTTGAAGTAGAATACATAAGTTAACAAAATCTTTGACATTTGAACTAGCACATAAAATATTCAACAATCATTAAAAGCATACACAGAAACTGGTAACAACATGAATGAAGGAAGGTGTAAATTAAAAAATATGTACATAATAAATAATGTTGCATATTAAAGCCCATAATCGTGCAAATGATTACTTAAAAGTGAAAACTATAGAATTAAAAAAATATTTTGCTCAATATTTCGAATTTATATTTAAATATTTTTAAAACCATCTTCATAAAGCAGGTTGCACCATCTAGTGAATACAGTAGACTCTCAATTAACAGGGATCAGATTATCCGGGTTGCAGATTAACCAGGATAATAAAAATCTCACAGTTTTGGATGCAATTTACTATGTTGATGCTGCATGGAAATTAGTAAAAAGCACCATGGTTAAGAAATCATGGAGGGAGTTTTATCAGATAAAGAAAATGAAATTCCTACAAAAGATGACAATAGTACTCATTTATAGAGAAAAATCTTAGAAGATTTCAGAAAGTTAAACTGTTCTGGAAATGTGGACGAAGAGGCGGTGCAACAATGGATTAACAAAGATTTGAAATTGGAATGTTACGAAATTTTAAGTGAAAGTGATATTGTGTTGCGTGTCTTTTGCTGTTCAGAAGAAACAAAGAATTTCAAAAAATGTCCTGAAAGGGATGAAGAAAATCTTGTATCTCATCAAAATTTAAGTCAAATTGAAGAATTAGTACACACTGAGGCGTTACTTAATTACTCAGAGCGAGAAGATGGGAGCACACCTGCTGAAAAAATTATGTTGAGAAACTTGCGTAGTAAAATTCGTTGAAGTAAAATGAAAAAATAAAGCTGACTATCATTTCCTTCTTCACAAAACAGAACACAGTGAGGTAAAATACATTTCCAGTTTTTTTATTGCACTAATTGTAAATCTAAATAACATTAAAATTTATGTTCATTCTCTTTCTTTTGTAATGCTCCCTTGTATAATAACTTGAAATTTTCTATACTTTTTCCAAAATTTTTCATAAAATTTGCACAAATTCAATTATTTAGGATGAGGCATTTCCCGACCATCCCAGTTAATAAAGAGTCTACTGTATTTAGTTTGACAATAGTTCTGTTTTCAGATGTACTGTTGCAATTGGAATAGTGGTATCTGATCAACTTGAAAATTAATCTTAGCTAATGCACCTAGTAAATGAATTTTCACATTTGTTACTCTATAAAAAATAGAAAGTAAATTATCTTGAATTTCATAAGGGCCTTTTTATATGTGCATGGAATTTGCAGACATTAATGAATATTCAAATGTTTTAGGATGAAGCAGTGTTTGTGTTTTTCTTTTTTGCATAAGGGTTTTTACATCTTAAGTTCTAATCTATAATTCTTTCTCAATGAACACATTTCCCTGACAATTGAATCTCCAATTTGAACACCATTTTCCAAAAGATCCCTAAGTTTTATAGGAAATACAGAAAGGATGTACATTTTTTAGTATCTGAAAAATTGTATATTTTGTGCAAATAAGAATGAAAATGACTTCATGAATGTGCCAGAAAGTAGCCAATTTGGATTAGAGAGAAAAAAATTGCAAAATTTTTTTTTTTTTTTTAAATCCTGAATTTATTTGGCAAGATATCTTTTAGTATTTGGCTAGATATCTTAAAATATTCTGCCAACAAGCCTTCAATATTCAGCCAACTGAATGTTCGGCAAAAGGGCTGAATATTCATCCCATCCCTATTTCTAACCTTTGTGTTTAAAGAGTTACACTATCCTATTAAAAGATATTGTGGGTGTATGACAAATATGATCAAGTCAAAATTGTCAAAATGAAATAATAATGTGAATAAAATAAAATCGTAAGAGGAAACGCAATATTTCACCTTGATTTAAACATAAAAATATACAAATATGAACTATAAAAAGCTCACTGTTTTACTTTAAAAGCGATAACAACATTTATTTTTAAGTAAATAAAATTAGTTTTAAGTAAAACTTTAAAGTTCATATTGTATATCTTTATGAAATAATGTGATTAAGTCTTTTAAAAGCCTGCTAATATTGTGTGTGTGGTGGGGGAAGGGGGGGGGGGGGAAAGGAAAGCAAAAATCAGTATACATAGCTGATCATATAGCTGAAAAATGACAAGGTCTTTTATATCAAGATTTAACAATATAAAGCTTTATAATGTAAGTTCCCACAGGGTAGAAATTTGACTTATTCACTTTTGACAGTACACCAACAATATATAGCCTATCCATGCAATAAAAAATACATACATATTTATGGTAAAAGCAGCACAACAATTTGAAAAAAAATTATCCATGTGTAAACCATAATGAATAAAGGAAAACTTTTATGTGCGTAAAATCTGTTTTAATATGTGAAATTTATTTCACGCGTTAATACATAATGATTTAATCATAATGTAAAAAGACATTCCATATTTTGGATTTAAATTAATTCAAAACAAATACAGATCCAGTACATCATAAATCACTCAGTACTCAGATTACTAGTGCTACCATTTTTTAGTCTAAAATGTCTGATAATTTTAACTAATTTCAATGCTTTTTCTAATCCTAAACTTTTTCGAAGTTTTGACCAAACCAACCCTTTTACAAAATTCAAATTACTTGTACGTTAAGTTAATTAATAAAAATGATTTATTAATTTAATATGTACTTTCTAAAAATAACAGACTTTCCCTGCCTTCACCTCTTAAAAAAACAAAATCCGAAAAACCCCAATAAAACCCAACTGAGTTGGATTTTTTATAAATAACCCAGGCTTTTTGCAACCCTGTTGCCCCAAACTTAAGTTTTGTGCTTATTTTCGAAAAATGGCCCATCGTCAGTCTATTAATTAAATCTATTGTATCTTCATTGCCATAATAACTTCTTTTGAGTAATCAAATTAATCACAATTTTGTATAAAATAAAATCAAAAAGCATTTATATAAAAGAATTATTCTCTCATTCTACTTTGACAAATACATATGACCTAAAGGAGAATGAAAGAATAACATCCACTCAATTGCTATTGTGAAAGAACGTATAGAAGAAAAGAAAAAAACTAATTGGTATACAAATTGCTAAGCATGCATGATCAGAGACCTAAACATATAAAGGTCAATAAATAATTATTATTCAATGAGACTTTCCTCATAAAGATACCCTATTAATTCACATCAAAATCATAAAGTGTGGAAATTTTAATTCAGGTTTAGGCAGTTTTAATAACCAAAAAAGCTTGATTAATATAAATATATTTGGTAAAAAGATTGTGATTAGCAATGGTATCAGCACTATCTTGATTTTTTTCAGAAATAAATTTATTCTTCCTTCATGAAAAACCACAAGTTCAGTTATATTATCGACAAATACATATTAAAATGCATACGGAATGATATCAAACTAAAAAATCTGTAATTTTGCCCCTACATCTATCTGAATTGAAAATTTTCATTGTTTACATCTGTGATGTGTGGATTTTAGACGTTTGAAGATTTTAGGGATGCAGATTTGAAGGAATCAACTGTATATATATATTTTATGAAATTCAAACAGATATACCAACAATGAGCACTGCATGTGTAATAATGCTGATATTGAATATTTTGAGAAGTTAATGTGAATTGCTGATATGACTTGATCATTCTTTATATTTACTCTGTGTGAATGTAGAAATTAACAGATTAATTTTCATAACTTTTTTGGTTAGTATATGCATGGATGTGTGCAAGTACAATTTATATGATTACTGTGAATTTGACAGTGTATAAGTGCAAGAAAGCTACCATAATATTAGTGCTTTTAACTAATAAAATTGCTTAAGTCCCTGACACATTTTCAAATTCAATATAAAATCAAGTAATTGTCATAAAGGAGTGTGGTTTGGACTAAACTGCTTCTCATGATGAAAGTTTTCTTCATGCGAATCAAATAATTAGTTTCAAACTTCGAGTATAGATGGCACCACTTGTCCATGTTTTGTTTCAAATATCTGTTTTTTCTGATATTCAGATTAGTTTCGATTTGGTTTCGAAGTACGAACCAACGCAGTTAGTTTTTTTGCTGGGAGTCGTTATTTTTGAGTCACAGCATCAAAACTAATCTGGAAATCAGAAAAAATGCAGGAATGAAACACCACTATTATCAAAGTTTGAAACTAAATATTTTCATTTGCTTAAAGAAAACTTTTCATCGTGAGAAGCATTTTAGTCCAAACCTAGGGTGCCAACGATTTAAATCAGTTGATTTAAATCAGCAATTTAAATTATGATTTTAATCAGCGACTTAAATCATGATTTTAATCAAGTGATATTTTTTAAAAAATCAATGATTAAAATCAAAAATTTTCTAAATGTTTAAAATGACATAAAAAAGTATTCAAACCTAAGATGAACATAATTTGGAAAGTTTCTACATGTATAATGACTTATGAATATACAAAACAAAGCTTTAAATAATTGTTTCTAAGTGTAATTCCTGAGCATTGTGAAAAATTTAAGTACAGTAAGTTTGTAAAAAGCATGGTTTTTATCTAACATACATAAAAAGCATTTAATTTAAAATTGATATTTAAATCTAATATAACTTACAATGTCATAGTTTCCTTTAAATAATCAAGTTATTCATTCTTTCATATACAATAAACATAGCAATAGAGTGTCAATGATTTTAATCAATTGATTCAAATCAGATGATAAAATCACATATTTTCTGATTTTTTAAAATAGTGTGAAAAAGCATTATAATCAGTAGGGAAAATTATCACTAAATCACTTGTAAAAAATGTAATATTTGTTATTGTTAATTATAACAATATTAAACTGTGTAAAAAGAAGTATTATACGTTTAAAAAACATCTAACTAAATGTTAAATAACTTCAAAACATTATAATATTTAGTAGCTATTCACATATTTTAATGTTGTGGGGAAGAAATCTGATTTAAATTTCAAAAATACAATTTTTGTAATCTATTTATAAATTATGTGTGAGTTTGCTGTATACATTGCTACAATTTTTGATCAATTTGATACACATACGCTTTAGAACCTGTGTAAAATTACTGGCTGCTTTATGAATTTATCAAACTATTATTTATCACCTTTTTTCAACCACTTTTTCAAAAATGTAGATTGTGTTCTTAATTAAACAGTTAATTGTTTAATAATTACAAAATTTAATCTGTATCATCAATTTAAAATTAAATGCAATTTATCAATAACTTTAAAATATAAGCAGTATTTAATACCGGATTACAAAATATTAATGCACATAATGCAGGGCTCCCAATACATTTTAGTCTCCTAAAAGGGGAAAAGAGGACCATTTTTATTTTAAAAGGAAACTTTGGCTTTGGGGAACTATTTATATTAAAAAAGGAGACTTTGGGGGATCATGTCTAAAAATACTGCACCTCGTTTTCCTAAATATGTAAGCAGATTTTTAAAATTACCCCCAAAAATATGTTAATTGGTTATCTTTATAAAGATGGGTCACTAAAAAGTATATTCAGCTAAATATTCTACTGCAAGAAGATAGGAAGTATTCGAATATTCAGTACTCACGTTGATAATTCTCCTTAAAGGAGCTTTTAATTTAAATTGATGCTTTATTAAGGGAAGACAAGACTGGGTGCAATCCTATGGGAAATATGCAAGCTTTAAGACTTGTTTTCTCGGAAACTACCCGACTGATTTTGATGAAATCTGGAATCCATATTCACTAGATTATGCTCAAGACTGGTGGCAGACAGTTTTTTTTCTGTGACTAAAACTTTTTATTTTAGAGCAATGGCAGAAATTTTACTAAATTTTTTAAAAACTGTTTGTCACATATATATGCTGTTATCTTATATTTATACTCTACCACAAAAAAAAAAAAAAAAAAAAAAAAAAAAAAAAAATGTATATATATATATATATCAAAATCGCTCGAGTACTTTATGAGATAATGGGGATTTTTCAGGAGATCCTAAAAACATAAATACAGTAGAACCTCGATTTTCTGAAGTAATTGGGACCGACCATCTTTCAGAAAATCGAAATTTTCAGATAATCGAGAATGGTTCAATTTTAAGACTAACGACAAATATATGCATTATTTCTTATTATGGTAACAAGTACTTAATAAAAATAAATTAATAACAAAATAGAAACAAGACTGAATTACCTGAATTTTAATTTTGAAATTACCTTTTACATATTTCAAAAGAGTTTAAAACAAAGTTTTGTTTGTTGAAGTTTCGATTGCCTTTGCTTTGCAGCTCTATTTCGAGCTTTTTTAATACTATTGCTTCTCCAGTATCACAGTTTTCTGCATAAAACTTTATTTTTGCAACATCTCCCTTCATAACAATACCAATGCCGTATTTTTGAGCTTTTTTGTAACACTCACACCCGATTTTACACGATTTATGATTCGAATTTTTCTCTTCTATGCTTAAAGTAATGCGTTTTCTTTTTGTACGCATGATAAAAATGAAAATTTTTCACTCTAGTAAAAATCTCAAGTTAAATTCAAAGAAATTCTGAAAAAAGGGAGCCGAAACATTTATCTGTACTCGTGGTTCAGAAAGGATCGCTTGTACACAAGGAATGCAATAGGAAAAAAAAAAAAAAAAAAAAAGCTTTAAAAATCGACTTCAGTTAATCGAGGGTTTCAGTTAAAAGAGGTTCTACTGTATTCACAATTCTCACTCTCTGCGAATGACAAATTGAGTTTTTCCGATTACGTATTGACAGAACAGACGTTTGGAGTGTCGATAGATGGTCAAATGTTTGTACACCTTTTTAAAACCTTCTTATTGTTCAAACAAAAGATGCCAACTTTTTGTATTTTGTTTTGTGTTGAACTGCGACTTGTATTTTTTGAACTTGCATTTTATGTTACAAAATGACAAAGCTGAAAAGTGTTTTTGAGGGAAGACAAGAATGGTTGTAATCATAGGGGGGAAATGTGAGCTTTAAAACCTGTTTCCTCAGAAACTACCAGACTGATTTTGGTGAAATTCTGAATCCCTATTCACTGGATAATACTCAAGACTTATGGATGGCAGACAGTTTTTTTTTTCTGCGACTAAAACTTCTTATTTTAGAACAATTGCAATTTTTCAGAAATTTTCTATTCTCAAAAATGTTTTTTTCTGGAACTAATTATTTTTTTTTTTAACTATCAACCACATATGATCATATATTTGTACTCTACCGACAATTTTTTTTTATCGAAATCACTCAAGTACATTAGGAATTAATGGGGTTTTTAGCTGAAAAGTACAATTTTTCGAAAAGCTACAAAACTTAGACACTTCTAATTTGTGGGAACTTCTTGCAGTTTTTATCAAACACATGAATTAAAGTATATATAAATATTTGTATAAAGTTTAGTTACATATAATAAATGAGTATAAAATGCTAGATTAAAATTAATGTGAGTGGACGTGGTGTCCCAGTCAGACTTCCCTTAGTCTGAGTAGGTGTGGCGTCCCAGTCTTCCCTTACCTTGAATTTTTACAATTATTTCTAATGGTCAGGAAAAAAAAACTGGGCATACCAATGGATTCGGGAAGGTTCAAAGAATTTTTTAAGCCAATAAAAAAAACATAATTTTTTTCAAAGAATTTAACTGAGGTTTCCCCTTAATATTTATAACAGCAAAAAAATGATTTGCAATAAAATATAAACACTAAAAATTAATGCATCTAAGAAAATATCAAATCAATTGTTAACGTATTTCTTCGAATTTAACACGGAGTAACAGTAAACAGCTGATGAGATCGGTGCGCATAGAGATAAATGATTTGGCAAGAAGGTAGCTGTGTGTCCAATGTTATGCACATAGAAGCCAATTTTTGGACTTTGAGTAGTTTTTTTAAATGTAATTTTTAGCCTTTTTTCATGTTTTATAGCAATTTTTCCAAATTTGTAAAAGGAATCTGGTTTAAATTTTTTAGCAGAAAGTAGTAAATTTTGTCCTCTTTACAATAAAGTTTTATTTGGAATTTATAAAGTGATTTTTAAATTTTTCGCAATTATTTCATTGTTTTTTGGCATTTTGCAGTGATTTTGTGACATTTATAAAAGAAATCTGGTTTCAAACTTTTAATCCTAATGTAGTAAATTTTGTCTTTCCACGATTGCATCACCTGATTTAAATTTTTAGCGATTAAAAAAAAAAAAAATCACATCCTGCAATGATTTTTTTCCCCCCATTTGTGAAAAATTTCCAGATACAATGTTTTAGCCCTACAATAGTACATTTTGACTTCTCTGATTTTCTGAATTTTTAGTGATTTTTATGCATTGACTTTTTCACACTAGTAAATGGTATACAGTTTCAATTTTTTAGCCCAATTCAGTAAGTGTTATCTTCTTTTCAATAAAGCTTATTATAACAATTTTTTAATTTTTTATGCGATTTTTTTACATTCCTAAAAGGATTACAGTTTCAACCTTTTTGCAGAACTAATTAAATTTTGTCCTCTTTTGAATAAAATTGAATTTCTATAACAATTTTTGACTTTTTTTTCCTTTTTTTTCCTTTTTTTTTTTTTTTTTTTTTTTTTTTTTACATTTTATGGTGACTTTTTGAAATTCAGTTTCAAACTTCTAGCTTAATGTAGTAAAATTTTATCCTCTAACTTGAATTTTTAGTGATTTTTAATGAGATTTTCAATGCGTATTTTAACATTTTTTCACATTGTGCGACAATTTTTTTACATTCATGAAAGAATTCCAGTTACAATGTTTTAGCTTGCTACAGTAAAATGCAATATTTGAACTTTTGTGATTTTTAGAGTTTTGAGGCGATTTTTCCACATTAGTAGATTAGTAAATTTTTTCCAGCCACAGAAAGGGGACTAAGGGGACAAAATTCATAAAATAGGACTAAAAGGGACCATTTTTAAAAAAGGGGACCATTTGGAAGCCCTGAAATGTTATGAGTTACTAAAGAAATTTTTAATTTACAGTTTTTTGTAATTTCTATAATTACATAATTAAAATTTTATTAATTAAAGCAAAAAAAACATAGATTATGTTAGTAATTGGAGGGTTATTCATTTTTGAACTGCTTAATTTTTGGTAGATGTTTAATATTTTAACACAGGGAAAACAATTAAAAAAATCAGATTTTTTTGATTTAAAAAAAAAAAATCATGATTTTTTTACACTCTATCCAAATCGCACTCTTATATGACAATTACTTGATTTTATAATGAATTTTAAAATGTGTCAATGACTTTTGGGACACCCTACCCTGTATTTATAACCCATTAAAATTTCAGAGAGTTCAGATAATGTTTTGGCACAGTTTCACTGCCTTCAGCTCATATTTTTACTACTAAATATGCATATTTTTCCACGAATTTTTCAAAGCATGCTCAGATACATTTATTTTTATAACCTATTAAAATTTCAGAGAGTTCAGACAATAAGAACTATTTTTTTTTTTTTTTTTTTTTTTTTTTTTTTTGCTATGCTAACAGAACCGATGCAAAAACAAGGAAAAAAAAGTGAGAAGAAAACATTTCCTTTTCAACTAGATATCCATATTTGCAGTGCATTTTCCAGTAGGGTTAACATTATGCAAATTTTGATTTTTAAAAATACCCTTAAATTTATACATTAACTCTGAAATTTTAATAATATATACAGTAGACTCCCTCAAATCCGCAACCCTAAAATCCACATATCATCACAGATGTAAACAATGAAACTTTCAGTTTAGATGTACTGACAAAATTACAGAATTTTTTAGTTTTATATCATTCTGTTATGTAATATGTTATTCTCAATAATATGACTAAATTCATGGTTTTTCATGAAGGAAGTATAAATTTATTATTTATTTTCTGAAAAAAAAAAAAAAAAATCAAGATATTGTTGATATCACTGGTAATCACAATCTTTTTACCAAATATATTTATTTACTTATTAAACCAGCTTTTTTTGGGTTAAGATTGGCTAAACCTGAAATAAAACTTCCTTACTTTATGATTTTTATATGATTTAATAGGATACTTTTAAGAGGAAAGTTTCATTGATTAATTGAAGAAAAATGTACCTCATCTTTGTTATGCATATTTAATTATACATTAATTATTATACTTGACCTTTACTTTTAATAATTTAATCATTTTTAAAATGATCTTACTTTTATTATTTTAGTTTATCACTTTACTTAATTAATTTACTATATTGGAAGCATTCATTATAATTTTGATAGCATTATTACATTAAAATTACTTTTAAAAAAATGTGAACAAAGCAATGACCAATCCGCAAAATTCTAAAATTCGCACAACCTCTGGTCCCAAGATATGTGGATTTGAGGGAGTCTACTGTACTAATATTTTAGCTAATGACTGAGTATCGAATTGGTTCAAGTATAATCAGATTTAGGTATGAAGTGATTAGTTTGAAAATCAAAAAATCTCTTAAGATTCTGATGTGAAAAAAAGAAAATAGTTACATGTAAAATCGTGATTTTTACAACTAAATATCAGTATTTTAGAACGAAAGTTATACATAGTCATCTGAATCATTATATTTATAATGCATAAATTTGGTTCAGAAATTATAACACATAGGAGGAAAATAATCGGTTCGAATTTCAAAAATTTTTTCACATATTCCATCCATCTGAAAAAAAAAAAAAAAAATGAAAAATAACAGAAGAAAAGCACTGCTTTTTTGCAGCTAAATATCAATATCTTACCTACACGGACATTGGAAGACAAGATTTTTTTTTTTTTTACGTTTAATCCCTCACTCCCCCCTCCCAGGCATATTTACAATATCTGACAAAGGAAGTTAAAATTTCTAAAAATAAAATTTTATGTTTCAGTAGCCATTTACCTAGACTGCAAGGTATAATACAGAAACATAAACCAAATTTTTACATTACAAATTAATAGTGATACTATTTAAAAAGTGTAAAAATTTATGCATTATTTTTTAAATAATTCTTACTCTATTTTTATTTACATGCTTAATTTATTTATTTTTAAGCATTAATAATCTAAATTTATCCAAAGTATCAATTTTAAAAAATACAAAAATTAAGTATGCATGACCGAATAATTTGCAAATAAATCTCAAATCTGCAAAATGCTTGGAACCATGCAGTGCAGATTAGTTGTCTTCTGCTGCAGTTTTAAAATTTAGCACTTAAAAATTCCGATAGGAAAATTAAAATATTATTACATTGAATATATACAAAGATCTTACCTGCTTAGTCTTATAGATACACTCTGCGAAATCCTCATACAGATCTCTGCATTCTTTCATTACACCTTTGTGCCCATACACATCAGTACAATCCAATACATTAAGTTCTAATTCACGACATTTAACATCTGCTTGTCCAGCCCCAAACAATCCAAGTAGATCACCAATAGGAGATTTATAAATTGAATAAAACTGGTTTACTCCGTGGGAAACCATGCTGAAAATCATATAAAACAATAGTTAATAAAACACTTTTTTGTAGGACAAAACAAGTCATGATTTTAGAATAAACAGATGAATACTAAAAATAGATAATTAAAAGTACACTATATATAGAACCATTTATCCAGAATGGTCGGAGAAGATGTATTCTAGGTAACTGAGAGAGCATCAAAGCAACATCCATTTGATCATACAGTCGAACCTCGTTATCCCGACACTCTAAAGACCAGGAAAAAGTGTTGTCATAAGCGGGGTGTCGCGGTAACCGGAGTTAGGAAAAAATGTTTATAAACAGCTGTATTTTTAATTAATTTAAGACAATTTTAAATTCATAATTGTTCTTGCAGTTTTAAGTAATAAAACATTATTATTAAACAAAATAAACGCAAAATAAAATTGAAAAGAATAAAAATCAGATTAATGATGACTTGTTTTTTTTATTGTTGCATGAAATATTGATGAATTAGGATTTGCCTATCTCTAGATGCGCTTCCTACAATTCTTTTTTCAATATAATACAATTAATTGTAATCAATATTTGTTGTTTCAGAACCGGATGTTACATAATATCTTATCGTTCCAATGGAATACAATGCTTCGATTTTAGCCGGATGAAAAACGCCGTGTGACCACAGGAAAGCGCTGCTCCACCAGAACAAAAAGACTGCCAGTAGACTGATACGTCTGTCTGGAGTTTAAGTGGGCCATTCACAGCATGTGGGCTAATTTATTCATATAAAGGATTAAACTAAAATTTCTCATTTATCCGAATGGGTATTTTAGACTCTTTTGTGAAAAATTTGGCTGAGACATTTCTAACGGCTTAATTTCCGTGCTTAGATGGATTATGAAAAATGGACAATTTTCCTAAACCGTCGGGATATCCGGAGTTGAAAATTATTCAACGATGTAAAATCCGGAGTTTATTTGCATAAATATCATATACAGAAAATCAGGACTTTGAAACACTGACGTGATAAGCGGAGTGACGTGAAAACCAGGTGTCGGGATAACGGGGTCAGACTGTACTTGTAAAATATATGTGGCTATGCCACTGTTTCTGATTATAAATTATTAGATCAGATTAACTAAATTAAGAACAAGATAAAAATTAAACAGATTTTGAAAGAAGGCAGTATATGGGTCATGAGAATCTCATGGAAACAACTCTGCATAAAAATCCTAATGCCTTACATCTAACTCCATTTAAAATCCTAGATATTAGCAGAGTTGTATAATATAGACGCACGTGCAAACGCCGTGCGTGGAAAATTTTCCGAAAAATTCGCGACTTTGCGGAAAAAAGTTACGAAAAGAAAAATGTATGTTTTGTTTTAGTAACTTTTTTTAATACCAAAAATTTAAAATATTCCCAAATTTTATATACGATTTATATATTGTTTGTCGTTTGTCCTCAATTCAAAGTTTAAAGACTCAAAACATTGTTGTGACATCACAGACCCTTTTATTTCTATTTTCCGCAGACTAAAACTTGTCGCTGATTGGTTTTCCGTCGGCAGCTGCAGTGACAATTTAGCCTGGCAACGACAGTTAAATCGAATAATTTCACAGTGTTATAAGAGTGACTGGCATTTTATGCAAAGAGATCACAATCTTAAGGATTGGGTTGTTTCTAAATGCATTGACAAAATAATTGAAAAGAATTCAAAAATAATTGAAAAGAATTCACTTTCCTATCATTGATTTTTGCTTCATTATTTTTAAATTAAAATAATTATTCTTTAATTAATATTAATTATTTTTTAATTTAAATAACAATTATTTTAAACTATGATTTTTAGTTCATATCGTCAAAATAATATAACACGTAATTTTATTATACATTAATTTGCGGTAAATTTTTGACCTAATATTTATGTGCACAGAAAGTTTTTGTTTTTATACCAGTCTGGATATTAGTACAGTATAGGATCTATTATCCGGCGTCCTGATATCCGGAACGCTCTAAAAACCGGAACGGTAAAAGATCCGAAACTGAAACTTAGTGAAAACTTTCATTTCATAACAATTTGCAGTTTTTTTTTTTTCCATATTTTATTGAAGAGTTAACATGCTTTATAAATCGATATTTTAAATATTTTAAACTTTTTCTCATACACCTCAAGGTACCGTAATATCCCCTTAATTTCCTCCCCCCCCTTCACCTCCAAACGCGGCAAAAAATCGTAAAGTAATCGGAGAGGCCGCTTACACGGATTAAAAGTGGCTATCGAAATCTACCGCCTGTTGAAATCTGAAAATGTTTATAAGAATAGTCCAAAGCCTGCCCTGATATTCAGATTTTTCTTTTTTTGTTAACCGAAATAATTAAAAAACAGAACATAAAAAGCGTGCTCTCCCTACGATCCCACTTATGACGCTCCCGTGAAAGATAAGAATTGAATGTATGCAATCATCGGACATAAGTTCTCTTTTTGATCATTTTTATGACTTCGCATCGGCATAACCTTTAGAAATATGGGAAAACTAACTACATATTTTTTAATTTCGTATTTTTCTGCTTCAAACACTAAAATCCATTATAAAAAATTTTAATTTTAACCTTTTGAAAAAAAATATTTTCGAAACATCACTTAGAATTTGAATGCGTTTTCCGCGATCGAAAACTGTTGGCAAGCTCCGACCTTTGACGTCATCTAAAGGCGCACCTACAATTCGGCCAATTAGGAGAATGAGAGAAACGTTCGTTTTACCGTTTTCAGCTGCGTCCATCGAACAGTAGAAAAGCAGAGATTCGGAATCGGATAAGACAGAAAGGTGGTACGGCGCTTCGCACGATTTTTTTTTTTTTTTTTTTTTTTGAGGAGGGGGGGAGGGGGGGGGGGCTTTCGTGGGATTTTTTTTTTAATATCAAATTTGTTTACAAAATAGGGGAGGGTGGGTTAATGGAATATTACAGTAATTATGCATTTCTTTATCTCCGCGAATTTGCAGAAATCTGCATTTTAAGTGTTGATAATTTTGCCTCTTATATTTTTCTGTCCGCTTTCCATCCGATAAATTTGTAAACAAAACAAAAATAAATAAAAAGTCAACTTTCAATATATTCCCCTCCCTCCCCGCCCCCCCAATTATTGGATGAAGATGCAGTTCAAGTTTGTTTCAATATAGATAATAATGCTCCACTTAGTCATCAGATGACATACAGTGAAATTTGTGAAATGATGACTAAAGATGCATCTGATGATCGTAGTGATGATGATGACAAGAATGGGGAGGTAGAAAAAATATCTAATGAACAAATGATATTTTACACTCAACAGTTAATTTCAAGGCATGGAACAAAATAATTTATTTCCATGAACAACAAATAATGTCCTTATATAAAATTCAAGACCAGATTGTAAAAGAGAAACGTTACAAGCAGCCAACTTTAAAAGGATTTTTCCAAAACACTAATTCCCAAGCATCTGCATCTGAACCCCAAAACTAAATTTTATTTTTGATCTTGTTCATTTGTAAGTTTTATTATAATTTAAAATTATTACTTAACATTTTTTTTTTTTTTTTTGTAAATAAAAATTAATTAAACTTTTCCTTAATTGTGTTTTGTTGAATTAATTCAACAAATGTGTAATACAGTATTTTTAATATTATTTATGCTAACCAGTACTTCATATTTATGTACATTAGAAAATATTTGTGTTAGTGTTCCGAATTACAGAAAAACCCCTTATCCGGAATGCCTCAGGTCCCAAGGATTCCGGATAACGGATCCTATACTGTATCACGATATGTCATGCATATAGCAAACAATGGACATATCGCACAGGAGGGAAAGTTCCATAGCCTATGGCAGAAGATTTGGCGAGCATGGCTGCATCATGGTTTTAGAAATGTCTGTCTAGATAGGACAAGGCCAAAAAAATGTTGAGAATCACTGTTCTGACATATCAGAATAAAAACACACAAACATCTGAGTTTATTACACAGTGGATACTCGTTAATAAGCAGACTCTGCTTAAGATATATATATTTCAGATTAATGAGGCCAATTTATTTCCCCCCCCCCCCCCCTCATTTCCTATTTGAAATTAACATTAAAGACATCACTTAAAGCATACTAAGGTACTCACCGGATAATGCAGACAATTTTTTCACAAACTGTCAGAGCAGAATCTAAATTACTTTTGCACATTATTTTTTTAAAAGCAACTTTGATGTAACTTTAGTCATTAAGAGATAAGGAAATTGCCATTGACAATAATTAAGAGAAAGAAAACTTTCTACTACCAAAAACGCGAGAGGTTCAAAAATTGTTAATGGCTGTTTGCCGACAATACCCATCAAAATGTGATAAAGTAAAATCCAGTGCATAACGTGCACCTATGATTTGAGTATTTTTCTATTTTTAGGTAAATAATGCCATATAATGCACACCCTTTTCTTTACACAGAAATCTGAAATGTACGTAGGGGAGAGGGAGGCACATGTGTACATATTTCACTTAGTTAATCTGAATTTCAAAAAATTACCAATAGATGGCAGTATTGGTACTATCTTTTGGCTGAATTTTCAGAACAATGAGCCATTTTGATTTCTAGTTGTTGTAATTTGTTTGTTTTAGAAGGTGTTAAATAAAAAAGTCTTCAAAAGATATTGAAGTAAAACATCATTCATGACATTTTTTAAAGTAGAATATCAGCATTGCATTCTATAGTGGCATTAATTAGGTAAGTCTACAAAAAGTTTTGTTTCCTTATTTCACTAAAAATATCCTTTTTTTATAAGTTAAGCTTAAGTTGATAGATGGGACACTTGCGAACAGAACATATGGGGACAGATGTGAACAGTTCATAAGTGCCCAATTTTTCAATTTTAGATTATGAATGTATTTTTTAAATCTGTGAATGTATTTTTTTTTTAAGTTTAAAATTTAATTACCCTTGTCAAACACTGAGCTATAAATTCAATATTTTTAGGATTGCTTCAGTTTTAATTTATTGGAAGTTAGATAACAATTAAAAGTAGTGGCTTTCTTTAAAAACCAATATGTTTATTTGTTATTCTTTAATGATTTCCATTTTTAAATGTATTTATTTTTTCTTAGCCCATATTAAAGTATTTGTAAGATATTTTATTTTATGAAAGTAAAATTTAGTTGGCCAAAAAAAGTGATAAGTAGTAATTTTTTATATCACAATTTTACCAATTTTTAAAACGATGATGCACAATTTTGTTATACACATTGTATAACATTTAGAAAAAGATAAAAACACAATAACAGAATTAATCAATAACTTATAAAGTAACACAGTTTTCCTATGCTTGACTCAAAAGGAGTCATATATTAGTGTACAATTTTACGAATAATTTCTTGTATCTATGTTGAAACATTTATCGATTTTATTCACACAACTAGAAAGAGGGCACCTAATTAGTTTTTAGCACAGTTTTTATCCACAAAAAATTATTTTTGTCTTATTTATGCACCCAGTAGCAGAAACAGTGCAGCATGGCAGCGGGCGCTGCAGATTGTTTTAAACCTTGCAGATTGATCCACCAGTTTAAAAAGAAATGCTGGGTTTAAAAAATGACAGAAATTTAGGTCTAAAGATTTATGGTATTTGTTGTATCCTTTTATCATATTTTATTTATAAATGCAAACTTTCCTTATTTTGTGGCTTTCTGTTATTTCTTATGATCAGGGGTGGGGAATTTCTGGAAAATCTTACCAGCCAAGGATTTATTTCACCAGCCAGTAAAATGCAACGTACAGTTGAAAATTTTTATGACAAAATTTACGCAATTCAAAAATGGTTGGTTACTATTATTATGTTTTTTTCATAATTTTTTCCCCATAAAATTAAATACTAGCAAAAGCCATGCTTTGTTTGGATTCATGAAGCATTATTTAATAAGATAAATATTTGAAAATAACAATACTTTTTTATATTATTCTTGAATCTTTATTAAGCAAAAACGTTATTTTATGTTTTGGCGTATTTTAATTTTAGAAATGTAAATTCAGCCAAATAACTAAGAATTTCCTCGGAATTTTTTATTTACGATATAAGACTGGTATAAGTAAAAATATTTTTGAAGCAAAATTTTACAAAATATTTATATAACGAATTTAACAATTAATTTTATTTGTTTAGAATTCTTTGTTGCCAGTTTACAAAATAAATAAATCATAATATAATTCTTTTAAAATGTGCAAGTATCGTCTGCATAAATAATTTACCATAATAAGAATAAATTGCATATTTGAATTCTTAACACTAAGAAATACTTTTATAATTGAATGTAAATGACTGAATTTTCACAAATTTTAATTCATTAAAAATATGCTATGATTTTCATAAGAAAGGGTATTTTAAAAATTTCATAAAAGAAATCGTAACTCCATGATTTATTTTTCTTCTTCTGAAAATAGACGTGTTTCATTTTTTATTTGCAAAAATGCGTCCGTAATGGAAAAACATGTAAAATAAATTAATTAAAATAATTTTTTTAACGTTATTCAGTAAAAAAAATAATATTGTGCAAATCTGCAGATCATAATTTATTTTTATGTTTAATTTCAAGTCAATATACTGAATAGTTTTTTTTGTAAAGTGTACAACAAAATGTAATTTGTGTAGCCTAGTAGAGTATGAGCAAAGCGAATCCTAATAAACAAGAGATGAAAGTTTAATATAAAATAGAACTTAGTACCAACGTTTGCATCGCAGTAATTAGAAACATTGAAAAATATAGTTAACTACTTTAAAAAAAAAAAAATTTCGCATATCTCTGTAGTTTGCAGTTTTCAAAGACTACCTAAAAATTCACTCGCCAGTGGCGAGTAAAATGATGCATTTCCCCACCCCTGCTTATGATAGTAGGCTTAGTCTAGCATTGTTGGGTCTCAGATAAATTTTAGTTTGCTGCAGACTGACTCAGAAAATTCTGCTTCTGGGTTTATGCATGTGTTCACATGTTCCCCAGGTATGTTCACAACTACCCCTCCACTGGGGCACATGTGAACAAATTTAGATAATTTTTAGAATGATGATATAAGTTAGAAATTCTTGATAAAGGCATAAAAAAGTTTCACCAAAAGAACAAACAAAGTGTAAATATTTATATAAATCAATTTTTGTTTCAATAGCTCATAATAATTTTGAGAAATAGTCAAAAATGTAAAAATTGTTCACATGTGCCCCCCCCCCCTTTCCCCTACACATGTGATGTTCTTATATTTTGAAGTCATTCATTCCAAGGATTTTCATAGACTTTCGAACTATGGTATACTGAAGTGACAAGCAATATGTGGATGTTAGAAGGTGATAAGGCGCTTACAAAAGGAGACCAAATGTGTCATGCTAACCTAGAAATAGTGTGTGAGTGGATAATAAAAACATGGAAGGAAATTAAATCTGACCTAATTCAAAAGTCATTTAAAAGATGTAGTATATCTACAGGGGTCTGTCCAGACTTTTCTCTCAAGGTCCTGTTTTTGTGAAATTGTGAAGAGCTTTTTTACATTTGTGAAAAATCTAGTCCTAATTTTGTGAATTTGAAATTAATGTTATACTCAGGTTTTTTAGCTACACTGTAGAAATAAAGGTTATTACTACGCTGAATTTAGTTTCATGAAATGCCAAATGAAGTTTAACTATGCACTGCTTTTATTGTCAGTACCGAATTAAATTCATTATAAACAGATTAGGATAATATTATAAAAAGAGTTATACGAATAGCTATATTTGATATCATTTAGGTTCCATATCTCTTTGAACTTTCATGGTATACCCATTTACACTTTTCTGATATATACAGTTATACCCAACCCTACGTTGTATAGTTTTTTAAAAAGTCTTAGTATTCTTTTTGCAACTTTTTTTTTTTATATAATATAATTACAAATTCATATATTTATTCTACGGAATCCTCTGTGCGCGAGTAATGCTCGCACTTGACCGTTTATTTAGTTTGATTCCTTTAGAAGTTGACTTATTTCAATCATTACATGTGTACCACGCACAAACACACACATATATATGTTGCAAATCTTGTCATAGCAAAAACGTCCAGACTACTGAACCAATTCGAATCTAATTGAGACATAAATGGATTTGCCATTATATTAGACGACTTTCTTAATCAAATATGTAGCTGCAGAGCCACACAGAAATAAAAAATGGTATTTTTCGGTTAGCCGGGCGCCAGTGATATATATACATATATATCTATACATATATATGTATATATAACCAATAATTAAACATAACCTACCACCATCAAAAACCGTAATATTATGAATTAAAGCTGTAAGTATATATAAAAAAAAAGATTAAATTATTTATAAGAATTATTATGGAAGAAAAATAAGAAAGTGGACACCGACAAATAATGGAAATGCTTATATATTGAATTACGTTTTCAAGGGCACAGAATTCAATGATATAAGCAATATGGTTGTTTTCTGTGGGAAAAATAAGCTAAAGCTAAAAGTTATTTTCCCCTGTGCCCTAACAACCATTATACATATATGTATCAGGGTTCGCAAAACCCGGGGTTTTTTTAAAAAACCCAGCCCACATGGGTTTTATCGCGTGTTTTCATGAAAAACCCAATTTTCCTCGGGGAAAATCGGGTTTTTTCAAAAGTATAATATGTGATATTACATTATTGTATAGTATATTATTTATTTATTATATATACTATACTGCAAATATATATGTATATCTATGTATTGTTCCCTTATATGAAATATAATTGTATGCTATTTTACAAATTATAAATTGCATAAATTGTATGAATTTAAATTAAATGTCAGTGTTTCTCACACATTAGTTTTTAACATAAAATATAAATAATTAATTTGTGAAAAAATTAAATAAACAGTAAAATTTTGAACTAGTTATAAGTTTTATTTTCATGAATATAGTTGATATGAATTTTTTTTATATAAACTATAAACACATTCTTATTGTGTTTTTACCTATAGTTATGTACTATCAGTATCAGTAGCGTAGCAATTTAAAATTTATAAGGGGGTGGGGTCAGGGTTCGCAGAGATGGACCCAGTTCGAAAAAACCCAGTGGGTTTTTTCAGTCTGGGCCCACTTGAAAAAGCCCAATGAAAAACCCATAATGTGGGTTTTTTCGATTTTTAACAATATTTAAAATTTTAAACAACATATACATCTAATGAATTTCAGTCATTTCAGTTAATTTTGAATATATATAATCCATTATTACATAAACACCTGAAGTAAAAAAAAAAAATGTATTTTAGCACATTGAAATATTTTACTAACATAGATCATAGTAGGTAACATACATAGTACACAGGGCGTAGGAAAGGGGTGGGAGCTCAAGACCCCCCCCCCCCCCCCCCACACACACACACGCACACACCATTTGCAAACCTTTTTTTTCCCCTTTGGATTATAGTGTCTCCTTAAAGTAAACTTTAAGTTGTAATTGAAAAAATGACTTTTTCTTTTGTAACGAAGTCGCTACCTTTTTCGAATCTGTCTTATTGTCGCAGTTTTTCATGTACAAGGCAAGTAATATACCTGATCGTTCTCAGAATTCCTGGAATGTTATCAAAAATTTAGAATAGACTAGTTGGGGGAATTTGTATTGGTATTGGGAACCAATACAAGAAATTCTTAAGTTCCTATGGAGAACATTCTGCCTCTGTTCACATTCCATTTACTGTGATTAATCAAACATTCCCGATGTGTTTGAAAAGTCCAACAAAAATGGATTTTCTTTCAAAATCTGTAGCATTGGAATTGGTAGATATTTGTTCTTTCCGAGAGTAAGGAAGCGAAGAAGGAGTGCAAAAAGGCTCCAGAGCCATACTTTTCTTCTTTTTTCTTTCCTATTCTCCTGACATATTTCACAAAATTGTAAAATTTAATTTATTCCTTAATGTTTATTTTGAAATAATGCATATAAACATTTTTAATTTTCGAATAAAATTAATTACTAATTAATTTACATAATTACTTATTAATGAGGCGTTTTATCATTGGTTGATTAAAAAAAAAATTATTTTGATCATACTGAGTTCGAAACAATTTGAGCCCTCCTCCCCCACCCCACCCCCTATAAATTTTAAATTGCTACGCTACTGATACCCCCCCCCCCCCCTGTAAAGATATACAAAAAATAAGTAAATAAATAAATAAATAAAATTGCATGGGCTTAATAAATATCTTTGTGCCAGATATTTCTTCATAAAATAGATAAATGTTATACCACACAGAAATAATTTAATTTTAAACAAAAATGCTGGTGTAAGTTTTTAAAAAGTAACACTTAAGTAAAATTTCTGGCTATTCTAGGGTTAATCATATTTTATGTGTATAGTTTAATGAGTAAGTGTTTGGACCGTTCGCAAATTTAATTTTCATTAGCCTACGTTCTACTTTCAAACTAAAGCCTACATATAGTATATATTTTTAATTGTCCTAATTTTTACATATAAAATAAAAAAAAGTATTACATAAAAGTAAAAACATAATTATCATACTCAATAATTAAAAGAAATAACAATAAACAGCTTCCTAGAGTGTTCATGAATAGATTTGTAATGCCATGTCTATATATGTATACATATATGAGTATATAATATGCACATATATGTATTTATATATACATATTTATGTATTTTTATGTATATGTACACATATAACACTGACGTCCGGCTAACCGAAAAGTACCTAAAAAGATGCAAAAGATTGTTATTATAACACCCAAAATACTGAACCAATTCACACATACTTGGATCAGTATATTGATTTTTCAAGTATCTTGGATGAATTCAATTATTTATCAAGTATTATTTTGGCACTACTAAGTCCCTATGTGGTCACCTAATGGAAAAATAGGTTGCCCTTTTCAAAGCAAACAGTATAAAAGCAACAAATATAATTTTACTTTGGCTTGACCCATTGCACAACTTTTTTGACCAGATTTCATTATTTCTTTTTTGTAGTGAAAGACAAATCAAATCCTCTTTTGGAGTTCGCTTTTACACTAGTGCCCAGGGCATATGCCTCTTGGGTTTACTCCCCCTAGTTTCGGTCCTAGAACAAAGCGCATTGTTCAATTAATGTAAAGAAAATTGAGATACATAATTTAATTTTAATTAAAGTACTAAGTATGGCAATTTCTTGGCAGACTCTGTTTTCCTCAACAATTAATTCTAATCTATTAACAGAACAAATTGCCACTAGCTTGCTTTTAAAGGAAAAATTATTAAATTAAACAAAAAGTTGTTTATTTTAGCTTTACATTGGTAACCAATTTAATTTCTGTCAAAAACTGAATTCAACTTATTCAGGGATATGTTTAGGAAAATTTTAGGTCCTTTAAAGGACCCTTCACAAAATTATTTGTCTCTTAAATAGACCTTTTACAGAATTTTTTCACATTCAAATTGAACTTTTCACAAATTTAGTCATTTAAAAATAAAATCTGGCCTGTAAGTAAGCAGTTGAAATCACCAAAGGGCATATTACTTAGCTTTTTATGCATGAAGGATAGAACATGAAGACATCGATAATTTAAAATTCACAAAATTATGAGTAGAATTTTCACAAAAATAAGAGAAACTTCACAATTTCACAAAAACAGGACCCTGTGAGAAAAGTCTAGACAGACCCCTGACTTATTGAATGAAAGGGATTATTTTACGCCATTCAAAATATTTACATCATTTAATGCAGATTTCAGTTAGTGCAAATGAAAAAAAGACCTCTTTGGAAGTCTGCTCTAACGAGCGTTTACTGTAGCTATGACATGAGGAAAAGAGAAACAGATTTATGTGCTCAAATTTTAGAGAAAGAAGTATTTTTATACCATATAAAATAAACTTGAAAAGGCTGTTTAAATTGTGAATTAAAAATTACCAGGGATAAACTGAGATAAATTAAGGCAGTTCTCAAATTCCCTGCACAACAAATGCGAAACTTTCCGAGTCATTTTTAAACGTAAAGGCATAAACTGATAGGCAGGCCTAGCTATTGAAGCGATTTAAGATCGAATGGTGTTTTCAATTTTTTGATAAATAAATTACTGGTTACTACTACTTACTATTATATAAATAAACTAATTATAAATTTTAATGTAAGTGATTGTCATACCATGATGACCATTTTTTTCTCCTTTCCCGTGCTGTCACATTCAGAATTTCGGTTCAAAACGCTAACTTTTGACAGTATTTTCTGAAAAATATTTTGCCTTTACCAAAAAATAGAAAACACTATTCAATTACACTGTTTCTGAATAAGAACACCTGCCAATTTCATGTTTCCGAACAAAAATGGATTCAGAAATGTGTCAGAAAAGTAACTCCTCTGGATTTAAGAAAAGCCTTAAACTAATTGAAAAGCTTAGTGGAAGAACATGTTATGATACATTTGCACAAAAATTGTTTTATTTCATGGATGAAGTGTTATGAAGTAATAAATCATATGGTAAAATTAAAATCTAAAATTCTACTTAGTATTGAAAATATGAGACAATATCTTTTAATATTTAATATTTTTATATTTAATAATTTAAATAGAGAAAATAATTTCTAATATTTACTAATTAAACATTAATATTCTTTTCTAGGAGAGTTTAATATCACCTACTACATATGTTACTATGAAGGAATTAACTAAATAACTAAATTACAACCAAAAACTTCCACTTCAATTTTCTCAAATTCTAATTTTTGGTACATAACATCTTCTTCCACTCAGCTCTTCAATTGTTAGGATTTGCATTTCATTTAAAATTTACGAGTCGACTTGCTAACAGGGCTGCAGAGTCGGTGGGAAAAATGGATGACTCTGACTCCAGGAATTTTAACAGATCCGATTCAGACTCTTTTGCTCAAAAATGGGCCTGACTCTGACTCCGCAGCCCTGCTTGTAAAATAGACAACTCTGACTCCGGAAATTTAAACAGATCTGACTCCGACTCTTTCGCTCAAAAATAGGCCAGACTCTGCAGCCTTGCTTGCTAATAACAAAATTGCGAGTCAATTAATGAGAAAATAAGGGTCAATTCAGACAAAAATACAGATCAGCTTTTAACTAAAAAAGAAGAAAAATCTGTTGTTAAACAAATAAAATATTACACACATTTATGAATTGCTGTCATAACTGAAGCCGTAACAGATGTGTTATTATCCCTCCATCCGCCATCTTGGATTTTTTGGGGGGGGGCGTGAATTAAAAACTGTGGGTAATTCGCAATATACTCTCCTTCGCCAATCTCCTTCGATAACTGCGCCAATGTGGCAATCGGGCTGCTCCTCGGACGTCACAAAATCTGGCAACCCTAAGATTTCTCCTGAGAGAGTTGATGGTTAAACTCCTTGTTTTCTAAGCTGCTTTCTAATTGGACCGAATTGGAAGCTTATTTTTTTTGTAAAAGGCTTTCTTATTGGACAAAGAGGAGAATCAAGGAACATTTTGAATTTGTTTGGAAAAACGTTGATATTGCTGCAGTGGATTTTCCGTTGAAGAGTTGTCACTCTGTGTCGCAGTCGCGTGTTTTTATTATTTGTTTTCTCAATCTTGTATATTTTGAAACAAGTACTTATCTGGATAAATACTTGATAGGTGAGAATAAATATTCGATCAGTTATTTTTCTTTTATTTTTACCTGTATTTTTGAGCATTGATTGAATTATGTACGAAAGAAAGGTTGATTGTTCCAAGCTATGAATGACTAAAAGTGACAGATTGAGTGATGCTTTTGAATGACATCTAGAGCACAAGGTAAAATTATGAATAAAAAAACGGGGGGTTCAGGGGGGCGGTAGCCCCCCTGATTAAAAAAAAAAGGCCCCTCTGATTAAAAAAAAAAACATTGTTTTGCTCCCACTACTGTTAACAAACGCTCTTTTTTAATAATTTGGGTAAGTGAAAGTTTTGTTTTTAGGTATATTTTATAAAATGTATTTTTAAAACTATGAAATGTATTTTTTTTTAAATGTATTTCGAAAAAATTTGAAATTTTATGTTTTATTTTTACTCAAAAATACAGGTTAAAATAAGAGAAAAATGACTGATCGAATATGTATTTTCACATTTTATGCATTTGTCTAGATAGGTACTTGTTTCAAAACATACGAGATACGAGAAGAGAAAACAAATAATAATTTTGCGTACTCTCTCCCGGATGTTGCAGCGCTCCGGGAGTTAGTACGCGAAAATGCGCCAATTTGGCGATTTTTGAAAATTGCGCCAAGAAGGAGAGTAAACTGCGATCGCACCAAAACTGTTTTTTAATTAATAGTTATAATTATTATATTCCAGTTTTTTTAATATTATATTAATCTATCAACAATATTTAACCATTGGCGACATTTACTACTTGGCGGAAAAGGAGTTTTCACGCAAGAAAAAAATCAAAGATAACGGATGGAGGGATAATAACACATCTAAGACAATTTGGATTGCTGGAAAAAAAGAGCAGAAAAGTCCTTAAGAAGGCGATCAATATTTTCAAACACAGCATTTTAGTTCCTATTTATGTGGGACAAGGAAGAAATTAAAGAGTCAATTGTTGACTGGCTGTTTCAAAATTTGAATTAAATTTCACGAATTTACCCTTAAAATGCAATTTAACTTGAACCCAAATTGAATAAAGCAAAAAAAGGGAGGGAGGGGGAGGAGAAAGAAATTATTGAAACTATGATTCCCAGAGCATTTAAGAATATTGATTCATCTAAATGTTTTTAATTACTATTACTAACATACTTTTTTAAGGGGAACAAAGTTTATCACGTTTGACAAATATTTAAATACTATACTTCGCCCGTAATATATTTTATTATTATATATTTCCTTTTACTCGTGGTCTTGTTATAAAATAAAATAAATTATAAAAGCAAAGAAATACAAAAGTTACCTTGCCTTGTTTACTTTCAGAGTTTTCTTCTAACTTCTTGTTCTTGACTTTGTGCTGTGTCAAAGTCACAGTTAATGTAATTATAATTTATTGAAATGGATTTTATTTTTTATTAATAACTCATAAACTAGTACTAATTTGGAAAGTGTGAAATGCTAACATTATTTCAACATTTTCAAAGATTCATTCTATAATCCTCCTTGTTCTCAGCTTTTTGCTGCTTGATGTTGACAACAACTAAACATGTTCCAAAAATTAATGGTGTAGTTTTGATTCGTATGTTACAAATTAATAATGTAAATAGTTTATCTTTTTTGCCTTTTTAAAATCTTTTTGTTCTATAATATTCCTTCGTTTACAGGAAAAATTGATAATTAATGACATACTACTCATTTATTTCTTTTTAAATATATTAATGGAAGCATAGTTTCTAGATGTATAGTTTTGCGTCATTCACTTTAAGTATATTTGAATACAAAATAATTTGTGTTTTATTATAATTTGCATATTTAATTACTGCATTTCGTATTATTCTATTGATTTGATTTATGAATTACATTAGTAATTTTGATAGTTTTAGAATTTTTCATAGTTATTTTAAGCCTTAAATGATATAGGTTCAAAAATGCACTTTATATTAAAAGTTCTCTAAAATCAAATATCGAATGGAATTATTTATGCTGATTTCCTATGAATATTATTCTTAATTAGTATTACGTTATTTGTGGATTCTTTGTGAATTGAAAAAATAATTTCTTGTAAAAATGCATTTTAACGCTGTACATTTATCTGATTTTCACACCGATTTCATTCACAAGTCCATTTATTGAGCTCTTTGTTTAGTCTTTCCCACCAAGTGTTTAATGGAAGTATTTTTGAAAGTTTTCAGATATGAATACAAACTAGCATTTTACTGCAAATCTTGCATGTGAACTTGCGAGTTTGTAATAACACATGAAAAGAAAAAATATTCATTAAATTGATGCAGTCTTAATTTGTTTAATTTTGTGAACCAGATTTTTTTTTTCCACTATTTGTTCTTAAAACACGAAAATCAGCATTTATACACACTGGTGATGTAATTTTTCATCATGCCCACCTTTAATAATGTACAAATAGCATGAAACTTTTATCCCATAACATTTGCATTCCATTTGTTCCATGTATTATATTTCATGTGTAATCATTGGTAACTGGGATTTATTATAAATGTGAGTAGTGGTGTACCGAATACCGAGTAGTTGTGTAATAAGAAACAAAAATGCTGATGTGCACATAATGTGAGCTTAGGTGTACATATATATAATATACATATATAGTATATATAACTAATTAAATTTGAAATTTATTTGTGCACCTTTTAAAGACAATTTTTGACAATTCAAATCAGTAGCATTAAAACTGGGG
The DNA here is from genome assembly GCA_963932465.1 of Maratus speciosus. Taxonomy (NCBI): domain Eukaryota; kingdom Metazoa; phylum Arthropoda; class Arachnida; order Araneae; family Salticidae; genus Maratus; species Maratus speciosus. The sequence continues at coordinate 186,643,007 of OZ010798.1, read as the reverse complement.
TGTAAAAAAATCATGATTTTTTTTAAAAATTCGAAAAAAATCAATTTTTTTTATTTAAATCAGATTTTTTTGATTTAAATCAGATTTTTTTGATTTAAATCGGATTTTTTTTTTATTTTTTTCCCTGTGTTAAAATATTAAACATCTACCAAGAATTAAGCATTTCAAAAATGAATAATCCTCCAATTATTAACATAATCTATGTTTTTTTGCTTTAATTAATAAAATTTTAATTATGTAATTATAGAAATTACAAAAAACTGCAAATTAAAAATTTCTTTAGTAACATACAATATTATGTTCATTAATATTTTGTAATAATTATGTAAACCAATATTAAATACTGCTTATATTTTAAAGTTATTGATAAATTGCATTTAATTTAAAATTGATGATACAGATTAAATTAATTATTAAACAATTAACTGTTTAATTAAGAACACAATCTACATTTTTGAAAAAGTGGTTGAAAAAAAAGTGATAAATAATAGTTTGATAAATTCATAAAGCAGCCAGTAATTTTACACAGGTGCTAAAGCGTATGTAGGGGAAGATGGGGTACAATGAAACATTACTTGTAAAATCAATCAAATTTATCATAGAGAGTTGCAGTTTATATATATGTTACACAACTATATGTTCCAATTGCTGATGTGATTTGGATACATTCACACTTCAACAGTAGCAATAGAAGATTATTGCCTTTACACCATTGAAAGTAACTTTCTTTACTAAAAGTAATTTTGTTTCTTTTTCCTTGTTTTTATATGTAATAATTATTTTTTCTATGCATTGTTATCTTTGGGTTGTTGTCTTCATACCTCCAAAACCAAACTAAAAAAAATAAACATTAGAAGTTTGAAAATAAATTTTTACTTAGTAACCTCAGTGCGGGGTACAATGAAACACTTGCAGATGGGGTACAATGAAACATGTTTTATTATAGTAATAAAAGTAGTAAATATAATATATTAGAAGTAAGAGTAGGTAAACAGAAAAAAAAAAAAAGAGTTTTGTTCTAACCAGGTCAGTAAAAAATGCTCTTGTTAAGCAATTAAAAAATAGAAACAGAAGAAAAAGCTAAGAAGGGATTGTTTTAAAAATAAACTCTGCCTGCAGACTCTGATGATGATCCAGATTTTTTTTTCTAGGCCCAGCTGGCCATCGAGGTACTAAGAATGAGATAGCCACACACAACATGTATGACACAAGCAGTATCAGGGTTGCAAAAAAGCCGGCTAAAATTAAAAAAAGCCAAGCCGGTGGCTTTTATTGGTTTTAACCGGCTTTTTTTGGCCAAAATTGGCCTTTTTTGGCCATAATTGGCTTTTATACAATGAAGCACTGTAATTATAAACTACACATTTTAAAGTGTTTTTAATTAGTTTTAATGACATTTAATTGATTTAGAGTTTAATAAGTATCCCAATTTCCCAATAATGAGGACATTAATACTGGAATAAAAATTAGATGGTTTTGCTAGTGACTTGTAGTCAGAATTGCAAATATGTCAGCTAAATTTTAAAAGGGCCATACCAACTGCCAATTTTTTCAGTTTTACTGCTTTATAAAATTAGAGGACAATGGTTACTTAGTTACATGTCCAGTGGCAGAAAGTTTTGTAGCTGTCTGCGACAAGCTTTTAAAATTTCATAATCTGTCTGCAAATTTTGCATGTAATTTTAAGGAATAAATAATACATTAAACTAGGAATTTTTTATCATTTTATTTAAAACATGGTAAGCATGATGATTATAATTAATTTTGCTTATAACTTTTCATCATCTAACTTCTTGTAGGATTTCTAAAATGGAAAAGATACGTAGACAATAAAGATGCTTTTAAAAACCTTCGGAAGCTTCAGAGCTGATTTGCCCTTTCTTGGAGTTGGGAATGTTCTGCTTTTTTAAATATGTTTTCAAAACTTTTAGCCCAGGATAATTTTCAATTAATATTTTGACCAGGGTGGTGCATTCTTGAAACTGTGTGCTCAAGTTTTTTTCACAATTTCACAATCACGCACACAACATACAACTTTCAGACATGCTACAGGCTCAGCGAAAAAAAAAAAAAAAAAAGCTGAACTTTCACGGCCTCACGCGCGAAAAGCGCTGAGTTTTTTTCCACAACCCTTTGATGAAATTAGTATTTTATTTTTTGCAATTCTTCGGCGAAAGTCGTGTTTTTTTTCGCCGACTTCTGAAGAAATTCGCGTTTTTTTTTTTTTTTGCAGTCCTTTGGCAAATTTTGCGTTTTTTCCCGATCTCTTGACAAAATTTTCCAATGTGCTTTTTCCACGGCCTTTTGAGGAAATTGACATTTCTATGTAATTTTTTGACGAAATTCGCGTTTTTTTTCACGGCCTTTTGATGAAAGTTGCGTTTTTCTGCGATTTTTTGACGAAATTTGCGCTTTTCCGCGATTTTTTGACAAAATTCGCGCTTTTTCCACTATTTTATGACGAAATTCACGTTTGTTCCATGATCCAATGACGAAATTTGCATTTTTCCGTGATCTTTTGACGAAATTTGCTTTTTTTCACGATCCTTTGACGAAATCTGCGTTTTTTCACGATGCTTTGACGAAATTTGCATTTTGTTCACGATATTTTGACGAAATTTGCGTTTTGTTCGCGATATTGTTTAAAAATTTGCGTTTTATTCGCGATATCGCGGCGAAATTTGCGTTTTATTCACGATATTTTGTCGATATTTGAGTTTTATTCCCGATAAGGAATTCGTGATATTTTGACGAAATTCGCGTTTTGTTTGGGATTCTTTGAAGAAATTTGAGTTTTTCCGCGATATTTCGACGAGATTCGAGTTTTGTCCACGATATTTTGACAAAATTTGCGTTTTATTCGTCATATTTGAACGAAATTTGCATTTTATTCGCGATATTTTGACGAAATTTGCGTTTTATTGGCGATATTTTGACGAAATTTGTGTTTTATTCGCGATATTTTGATGAAATGTGCGTTTCGTTTGCGATTCTTTGACGAAATTTGCGTTATATCGAGATATTTCGACGAAATTCGCGTTTTGTCCACGATATTTTGACAAAATTTGCGTTTTATTCGGGACATTTGGACGAAATTTGCATTTTATTCGCGATATTTTGACGAAATGTGTTTTTTATTCGTGATTCTTTGATGAACTTCGCGTTTTGTCTGCGATATTTTGTCGAAATTTGCGTTTTATTCAAGATATTTTGATGAAATTTCCGTTTTATTCGCGATATTTTGACGAAATGTATGTTTTGTTCGAGATTCTTTGATGAAATTCGCGTTTTGTCCACGATATTTTGACGAAATTTGCTTTTTGTTTGCGATCTTTTGACGAAATTTGCGTTTGTTTCATGATCCTTTGTCGAAATTCGCGATTCTTTGGTGGAGATCGTGTTTTTTACGCGATCTTTTACAGAAATTTACAATTTTTCGCGGGAAAAAAATGTCCAAAAGTTGCGGACAATCTTTTAAATTGATTTCATTAGTGCAGCCAAAAATTGTCCGCAAGAGATTTTCTTTGTCCGCGACTATGTCGCCGTGTCGCGGTATTTCTGCCACTGGGGTTACATGTTTTATTACTTAATTTTAAGAGCTATTAATATACAAGTCTTATTTTATTTCTAGTAAACATTTAAAATTATACATAGTCATATTAATAAAAACATTGCGAACAGCATGTGCATGAATATGCTTAACAACAAGCTTTTCAAAATTTTATTTAGAGAATTTTTTCTTCTTGTTTAAATGCTATATTTTTTATACACTTATGTACCACTCTCCTCAAATATTATAGCCTTTCTAATTTCTCTTTTAACATTTATAACTTAATCTCTCCATATGGACACACAAGAATGTTTCCATTTTGATGTGCTACATTTTGTCATTAATTAAATATAATTTTTAAAATGTGTATGTGGAGCTATGTAATATAGAATTTCAAAATACCAGTTTAGAGACTAACTTATATTATTTTCAATGTATATTTTTTCAGACATAATGCCTTCACATTTGCCTTCTAGAAGTTAGACTTATTTATTTGACAAAATGCAATAGAAATCTATAATTTTTTAAGTAGAAAATATTTATAAGTGTATTAAAAATTAATTGATCCAAATTTAAAACAAATTAACTGTAAACCAACTTTAAAAAACAAAAGCCGGCTTTTTTTAATAAAAGCCGGCCTTTTTTAAGTGGTTAAAACCAAAAAAAGCCGGCCGGCTTTTTTTGGCCTGGCTAAAAGCCGGCAACCCTGAGCAGTATCCATATAAATGGAAACATAAGGAAACAGGCTCGGACTGGCCCATCGGCCCGAGGGCCGGTGCGCCCTCGTCCAGGGAAAACGTCGCGCCCCTAAGTGCCTAAGCCGCTCCAATATTTTTTCACTTGTTGTATACTACATTCTGATTAGTGTACTAAATTTCGAGAATTCGTTTAGGGATAATCATCAATTAATAGACAGCACAAGAGACGTATTTTTTATTATTATCACAAAGAAATTAAAGATATATCGTAGCAATTTCAGGATCGGAAACCAAAACGAACATATTTGCATGCGATTGAAAGAGAAAATATGCACCCAACGAGAGCTTTAGTAGCCATTGCGCCCTGGACGAAATTTTTTTCATCGCTTCTTTTCATGATATGTTTTAGAATTTAACCAGTATTTTGCATATTTTAAGTCCTTTTGCTTTTAGTACTCCCTTTCCTTATAGCCGCCCCTGAATGCACATATAATGATGCTTTTTGAAAGAGAAAAAAAAAAAAGAGAGACGTATCAGAAGTCAAAAAACTTTTTGTAAGGATTTTGTTTTTGATTGGAAAACATGATGATCTTTCTTTTCGGGGAATACAAAGTTGATGATACTTTTGGATTGCAATCCTGCAAGCTGTGGTATCTCGCAGACAGCTTTTTCTCATTCACAAAATCTGCCATTATTTTCGGATAGTAATATCGCGACTAGTTTAGGTGTAATCAGTGAAAATACACAAAAAAAAAATACACGTGCATCGAAATGAGAACCTCCTTCTTTTTTTTTAAGTCGGTTAAAAAATACTGGCTATGTACCCTGCAGCTTGCATGAATACAATCCCTGGGGCACTTACACTCAAGTACGGAAACTTAAATATTTTCCTTGATCTTTAACAATGATAAAAGTTTTGCAATCATGGGAAGAGTGTGCAGGGAATAGTAAATTTACTTAATTGTTTTAGGGATTTTAGACTAACAAAGCAATGTTTTAGGGTGTACTTTTTCTGTAGAAACCTTTTCATAACGTAATATCAATTCAGTTCTTGCTGGACACATAATAGCAATTTTTTAAGGATAAAAAATACCAATTATTTTCACAAGCAAGTATTATTTTCACATTCAAATAGCTTTATATTTCAGCATTCCAATACCCTATAATACGTGGTACAATAAAAGCTTGAGATTTAGTTTTCAAAATTTCTATTTCCAAACGGAAAGTATATTCTTGTTCTAATTATAAATATTTTTTAAGCGAAGTTTTGCATACCCAATGTTTCTTGTGTGTTGAAGGAGATATTTGTAGATACTACATGTAAATATGCTACTTGGTTAATAATATGAATAATATCAAAACAGTAGATAATAAAAAGTAGTGGCTCTCAGATTGTAACAGAAATTGAATTTATGACATTTTAAACTGGCTTGATAACTAATTCCTATTACATTAAAGAAACATATTTAAAAAAAAAAAGGTTGAAGCCCTTAGCAGCACCGCAGCAACCCTATTTGGCGCTTGGTGCAAAAAACAGTGTTAGCTTTTCTAAGGATACTCAGTGCATCAATGGTGATAGTGGAAAAAAATGTGGTTTACAACTTACAAATTCTGCTAAAAATAATCGTAAAAAAATATGTAGGTACCAATCAACTGAAAATAATATTTACTAGTTATTGTTATGCATAAATTATGTTTCCGAAGTCATATACTTATTGAGATTTGTACCAACTTTTATTTTTCAAGCAATAATACCCCATTTTTGACACCTTATTTGAGTTTCTTGGATCGAGACAGCCCAGAAAAAGACATAGTTTATATGCATTAAATTAAATCATGGTAGGGTTAGAAGGGTTTTAATTTGAGGATGTTAAAGATAAATCCATTTCAGAAACTTAGTTTTTAACTTCATAAAAATTATCTGATGATTTTTTATTAATTCATTAGAGATATAGTGAATAGACCCAAACTTATTCCAGACTTTTCTTCTATTCAAAAACTTTTCTTAATTAGAAATTATTAACAAAGTCTTTTTAAGTCCCGGAACCATTTTGATGTTTAATAACTCATAAAATAATAAAGATAGATTAAAATTAATAACATAAATGGTTAGATAGACTCAAAAAGTTTCATGACCCTTGCCAATGAACTTCCACGTGTGCCCCCTTCGTCGCACGGAGAATATCAAGTCGATAGTCAATTTCACGCCAGGTAGCGGCAAGCATGTCGGCATCCACAGAGGCTATTGCGGTTGTAATTCTGGCTTTTAAGTCATCAATGTTCGACACTCTCCCCCTGTAAACATTGTCCTTTTCAAATCCCCAAAGGAAAAAGTCCAGCGTTGCAAAATGACATGTGGCTGAAGCTCTTTTAGTTGTGGAAATACAAAGTTTTCCAACATGCCTAATTGATGACTTAAAAGTCAGAATTCCAACCGCAATAGCCTCTGTGGATGCCGACATGCTTGTCGCTACCTGGCGTGAAATTGACTATCGACTTGATATTCGATGATTGACGTCGACTCCGTGCGACGAAGGGGGCACACGTGGAAGTTCATTGACAAGGGTCATGAAACTTTTTGAGTCTATCTAACCATTTATGTTATTAATTTTAATCTATCTTTATTATTGTATGAGTTATTAAACATCAAAATGGGTCCGGGACTTTATAAACACCTTGTATATTATGAAAAAACCACAATTGTTAAAAACATTGATGTGTACAACTCATTTGAATAATTGGTTTTGGAGATATTAGACAAATTTTTCCTTTATATAAATTAAGGGGTTCGTATTCCGCTATCAAAGGAGCCACAAAAAAATCATAGAAACTTACAAGAAATATTTTGTAGGATTTTTTGTAATGTAAAGTAAGTTTTTAATAAATTTATTATTCTAGTAAAATTTTACTAGGGACTAATTGAGAGTTTTTGGTACTTTTTCTTGTAAGATCTTCAATTTATTTTCCGAAGTTTAGGGATAAACCCCTAACACATTTTCTTTTATAACAGTATTAAGATTTAAGAAAAGCATATAAGCTATATATCTTTCCTGGCTAGAAAGGAACTCAAACAGGGTGTCAAAAGTGGATGTTACCATTTGAAAAATCAACGTTCGTGTATTTTTTAATATGTAGACAGCCTCCAAAGCAAAATTTATGACAAGTATTTAATAGTAAATATTATTCCTAATCAATCCTATGTCTTTTTCATACAGTGATTTTCAGGAAAATTGGTAGTGGCGATGATTTTTTTTTTTCTGCAAGGTGTCTATCGATAGAAGAAAATAAGAAAGCCCTAGTCTTGATATCAGTAATCTACTACAAGTTAATCTGTGTTCAACTTGCAGGAGCTTTTAGATGTTATGTGATGTGGTTTAAAAAATTGCGTAATATTGTGTAGTATTGATGGAATTTTATACATACACGGAGAATATTGCGAAGTCTTCTATCTAGAGTTAAAGATTTAACTTAAGCCATTATCCATTATCCTTTACTTGGTGCTGTGCAAGTGTGTTAAACCTTGTCAAGCCAGATACAATACAAGCAAGTCAAATTGACTTGAGTTTGTTAAAATTTTTGCGCCCTCTGAAAATCCAAGGTCTGCGCCCTTTACACTGACCCAGTCCGACCCTGTAAGGAAATATATACAGGGTGCGTAGCGGGTGCTTATAGGTGCTTACATTCGAAAAAAGTTTGTAAGGTCCTTACAAGGTGCTTATTTTCGGTGCATGTCAAAATTCGAAGAAAAAATCGCGAATTTGAAAAAAATATCACGATGTCGAAACATCGCGGAAATAGATAATTTTGTCAATCGGCGGCTGAAAACAAAACAAGAATTTTGCATTCGGTTGCGCAAGAAAATCGCGAATTTCGTCAAAAGATCGCTGGAAAAAAAAATGATTTTTGTTAAAAGATCAGAATTTCATCAGTAAGTCACTGAAAATAATAATCACGAATTTGCTTAAACGATCGTGAAAATGATCGCTATTTTTATCAATCGGGTATGGAAAAAGTTTGCAAATTTCGTCAACTGATTATTTAAAAAATCGGGAATTTCGACAAACGATCGCCGGGAAAAAATCGCGGAAATAGGAAATTTTGCTAGTCAGTCACTGAAAATAATCATGAACTTCGTCAAAGAATTGTGGAAAAATGCAAACTTCTAAAAATCGCGAAAAAAAACTCAGAATTTCGTCAAAAAATTGCGAAAAAACCCCCTAATTTCGTCAAAGGATCGCGAAAAACCCCCACTAATTTCGTCAAAGGATCGCGAAATAAATGCCAATTTCGTCAAAGGATCTCGAAAAAACGTGGGTTTTGTCAAATAATTGTGGAAAAATGCAAATTTCTTCAAAGAATCGCGAAAAAACTGGCAAATTTCGTCAAAATATCGCGAAAACCCCCGAAAATTTCATCAAAAGATTGTGAAAAAACACGAAAATTTCGTCTAAAAATCTCAAAAAAAACTATCAATTTTGTCAAAGGACCTCGAAAAAACGCGAGTTTTGTCAAAGAATTGCGGGGAAATTGCAAATTTCGTCAAAAGATCGTGGAAAAAAAATACCCTCTAATTTCGTCAGAGGATCGCGAACAAACCCTCTAATTTCGTCAAAGAATCGCGAAAAAAGCTCTAATTTCGTCAGATTGCGAAAAAACACGGAAATTTCGTCTAAAAATCGCAAATAAACGCCAATTTCGTCAAATGATCTCGAAAAAACGCAGATTTTGCCAAAGAATTGCGGAAAATGCAAATTTCTTCAAAAGAATCGCGGAAAAACGCAAATTTCTTCAAAAGAATCGCGAAAAAAATGCAAATTTCTTCAAAGGATCGCGAAAAAACCCGACAATTTCTTCAAAAGATCGCTAAAACCCCCGAAAATTTCTTCAAAAGATCGTGAAAAAAACCTGAAAATTTTGTCAAAAGATCGCGAAAAAACACGTAAATTTCGTCAAAAGATCGCAAAAAAACACGTAAATTTCGTCAAAAGATTGCGAAAAAACATGTAAATTTTGTCAAAAAATCGTGAAAAAACACGTGAATTTCGTCAAAAAATCACAAAAAAACACGTGAATTTCGTCAAAAAATCGCGAAAAAACACGTAAATTTCGTCAAAAGATCACGAAAAAACGCCAATTTCGTCAAAAGATCTCGAAAAAACGCGAATTTTGATAAAGAATGACGGAAAAACCCGCAAATTTCGTCAAAAGATCACAAAAGAAACCCTCAAATTTCATCAAAAGATTGCGAATAAACTCAAATTTCATCAAAAGATTGCGAAAAACTACGAATTTCACAAAGGCCAGTGGGAAACATGCATAATTAGAGCCAGGAATGGATTCCACACACCTTCTTCCTCTGCTGTAACCTTTCAGAAAATTTGTTTTGAATTTCAGAATTTTTTTCCTATTCAGAATCACCCCTGGATCGATCAAAACAATTAGCGAAATTCGTCAAAAAATTGTGAAAAATGCCGAGAATTTAGTCAAACACTGATTTCTGCAATCGGTTACAATAAATACTTAATTTAAAATATGGCTCTTATACTATTTAAATAAAGCAAATGATTTGATAAGGTTCCAATAATAAACCCCCACCTTAAAGAATTGGCATGCTACTGTTTATCAATACTGAAATGTTGGCAGATCTGAATAACCTCGAATAAAAAAATGATTGTGCTAAGTTTTTTCTTCAATATTGAATAGATAATGGTGCGTTTGTGCACATAAATGGGTGCTTATTTTTCCCTAAAAATGTGCTTACAGGTGCTTATTTTTAAAACTAAAATGTTGCTACTCACCCTGTATATACCGTTGGAGAAATCATACATTTAAATGAAGTCAAATGTGAAGTACTTGATATAAAAAGACTCCAACCCAGTTTTATTTATTTATTTTTTAGAAACTTACATTAAAAAAAAAACTCATTGTGTTGAAACTACCACCCCATATTCCTTCAGGAGCAACTGAAATATAAGCAGAAATGCTAATTTTATGAAACTGACTTGAGCCAATTTAATATAAAATGAAAGGTATTTCTTAAACTAATAGAATTATCTTATTTTTCATCTTAGACCAGGGTTGGCACGGTTTAAACCAAGTGGTTTTAACCATGGTTTAAACCAATTGGTTTTTTTGTCAAAAAAACCATTTGGTTTTTTTTTGAAAAAATCTAATATATTTTCTCTTTTTTGTAATTTGTTTTAAATTATAGATAGAAGTAATTTCTACTTTTAACACTTCATCTCAGCAGTCAACATGAGACATAATGAGCCTCGGTCATGTTTCTATGCATGTAGAAGGAAAATTAGTATGTGCTGATGAACATATTTGGTACCCTAAAGATTTTCCTTAAAACATGTGTTAGAAAAGATAAAATAGATAAATAACATTCAATATTTAGCATAAAATATTTTCATTTAAAAAATGCAGATTATTTACAGCAGTTAATAACAAAATACAATGATCTTTAAGATTTTGGTTAAGTTGTAAAAAAAAAATTTTCCGGATTGGGATTGGGGAAGATTATCCTTAAAGAATTTAAAAGATAAACTTAGATATGAACTTGAATAACACAGCTTGCAAAAATTGAATGCTAGTTATAGCATTTCAATAATACCAGTCAATCTTTTCTGTTAGTTGCTGGATCTAATGGCCAAAAATGTTGACTTGGACAAGTGGAGTTATCACTCAAAAAACAAAATAACCTGTATTTGGATAATTTGGAAAAGGTAGTTGGATATTAAAAAAGTATTTGGATATTAAAAAAAATAATAATAATAACAACCACAGAATAATATATTATATCCATGAAACTGCATCAAATGTTTATTGATTGATTAGTATATTATTAATCAAAGGATTCTTCATACGATTTTCAAGGTATCAATGTTTCACTGTGTAGAGCAGTTTACTTTGAACATAAGATACAGCTGTTACTAATAATGTTTAAATTAGAAATGATTTCAATTTTCTATATAATTGACTGTAATTATTTAATTTAAATATTTTCTAAAGTTATATTACTTATATAATATCCAAAAATGTTTATTTTATCAACAGATATGCATCTGTATGCAATAGGAAATTATATTTTAAAAAACCCCGTTTAAACCAAATAAACCGGTTTTTTTTTTGGTTTTTTACAAAAAAAACCCGTTTTTTTCCAACCCTGTCTTAGACTATAATATTTTTATCAAGTTTTGTTTTTGTATTTATCTCATTTTTAATAAAATAAACTATGCCGGGTGAAAATTGCTTCCATCATTTGGAGTGTTTCATTGTACCCCGTCATACGGGGTACAATGAAGCACTGTAAGACATTTATTTTTTGTTATTTTTCAAGCATAAAGATATTGTTTAGAACCTAATAAAAATTTATTTAGATGGGGAAAATACAAGATTAAAAATATGCATTAATTATATTTTTGTGCATGCAAAATTTTAGATAGGAAAAAAAAAAAAAGTAAATTTTGTTTCATTGTACCCCGTCTTCCCCTATATGTATATCAAATTGATCAAAAATTGTAGCAATTTATACAGCAAACTCACACATAATTTATAAATAGATTACAAAAATTGTATTTTTGAAATTTAAATCAGATTTTTTTCCCCCACAACATTAAAATATTTGAATAGCTACTAAATATTATGTTTTTGAAGTTATTTAACATTTAGTTAGATGTTTTTTAAATGTATAATACTTCTTTTTACACAGTTTAATATGGTTATAATTAACAATAACAAATATTACATTTTTTACAAGTGATTTATTGATCATTTTCATTACTGATTATAATGCTTTTTCACACTATTTTAAAAAATCAGAAAATATGTGATTATCATCTGATTTAAATCAATTGATTAAAATCATTGACACTTTATTGCTATGTTTATTATATATATTTTTAAATGAATAACTTGATTATTAAAAGGAAATTATGGTATTGTAAGTTATATTAGATTTAAATATCATTTTTAAATGAGTTTTATGTTTGCTAGATAAAAATCATGCTTTTTACAAACTTACTGCACTTAAATTTTTCACAATACTCAGGAATTACGCTTAGAAACAATTATTTAAAGTTTTGTTTTGTGTATTCATAAGTCACAGTACCTGTAGAAACTTTCCAAATTATGTTCATCTTAGATTTGAATACTTTTTTATGTCATTTTAAACATTTAGAAAATTTTTGATTTTAATCAATGATTTTTTTTAAAAAATCACTTGATTTAAATCGTTGACACCCTAATTAAAACAGTAGCAAAAAAAGAAGAATTGACACATAACAAGTACAATTATTAACCAATATAAAATTAAAACATTCTTCAACCCTCCAATTTAATCCGATACCTGAAATCTGTCGATCAAAAATAAAAATGTTTATTGGTTACTGTAACAATTCATTGAATAATGCAAAACATTTCATATTTATTTTGTAACTGTACCTTATTTTCTTTTGATTAAAAATAAAAAAGAGAAAATAAAAAGAGGTACAAAAAGCATTACAGACTTTCTTAACAGAAGACTTATGTAAAACTGACACTCCATTTGCATGGTGGGGGTGGGGGGGACACTTTTCCGATTATGTGCAACCTTGCAAAAAAATTCTTATGTGCATCTTCAACCACTGTTTATTTATTCTGAACGTATATTTTCAGAGGCAGGCCAAATTTATAGTAGTAAAAGAACTGCTCTGTCTACTGATAATGTAGAACGTTTGGTGTTTTTGCACCATAATTTTAAATATAATAAATTTAATTATTAATTTTTTTTATTACATTTATTGTATTTTCAGTTTCTTTATCCAAAATAATAGTCTTTTCTGTTTTCCTATATATTTAAAATGAACTTATTTTTATTTGTATAAATGTGAAACTAAATTTTAATCTGGAATTATTTTATGAGGGTTTTTTTCTTAACTTTTTCTATATTTTGTAGACATATTGTTAAATACCGAGTAAATAGTTTTATGAATTATTGCATATATTATACATTGATATTCAAATAACTTTTTACAGATCAGTTTTAAATTCATATGCTTAAAAAATGAAATTCTTACAACTACTCGGCCAATTTGCTGAGTACCGAGTACTCGGTACGGCTCTAAATGTGAGCGATATTCGCCCCATAATATGTGGAAGGGCAAGCGATTGTCTCTGTTGATTCTTATGTCCAGAAACATTGGTAAAGCAAAAGCACATCCAGTAAACTCAGGAAAAAGCCTAGAGCCCAGTCTCTCCTATGGGTGTCCAGAATCCCCACAGGAGATGTAAAAATCTGAATGACGTGGCTTAATCCTTTTGTGCTTGGGTTTTGCTGTCTTGACGACCAATCATTCAAGAGTTCAAGGTTCCAGGAGGAATGACGTGTGAGATCAGTGTTCCTCCTCAACCAGAATTATGTACATTTGTGATGTCATTGGGTAAACCAGGCGCGCACAGATGCATAAGGGCACGAAACACCTTGGACCAGGTGATTTCAGATCCATACCATTAACTTAGGTACTTCCTTGTTATAACGACTTTGAGTGTTTAGCAGGCATACATGTCTTGTATGCATAAGCTTGCCGAAATCATAACTTCAACCTTATTGTAATTGCAAGGGCCATTGTAACAAGAAAGTATCTTAACTTGCTGCTGCAAAAAACATTCATTATTACAAGATTACTGTTAATGTTGTGCCAAATAACACCTGCTGAAACCAGGGTTAGAAAAAACCCAGCCCACTGGGCCCACTAATCTCAAACCCAGGTTTTTTCAGGCTTTATTGATTTTTTTTTAGAGCACTTTAAACTTCTAATTTTCATATACATAATACCTGAATTCTCCATTTATCAGTGAAACTTGGGCATAATTTGCATTAATTATGAATTAACAAAAAGTATATAAAAAAAGAAAAAAAATCAAAATAATTTAAAAGGTACATCTGTATCTCATGGGACTAGTTTGCTGCACTAAGCATATTTATATTAAGTGAATCACAAATGGATTTCTTTATATAATTTTTACCTTAAGTTAAATATGTTAAATTTATATAGTTTCTTTCATTCACTTCAAATCAGTTGAAGACTTTTTTTTTTCTTTTGAAAGAAATGGGATTCGCAATAATATATTTGAAAATTTTAGCAAAATTTGCTACATACCGGGTATATTGCAATAGTATTAAATGTTAAATTAGATTGTCATAGAAGTCAGTGATATTTGTAAATTTATATCACAAATAGCCATACACTTATTACTAGCTTTGCTGCTTGATCAACTCCAAAATGATTATGTAACTTGCTCCAAACCAGACCAAATGTGGAAAAGTATTCTTTGATTGAAGCAGAGGTAGCTGGTACTGAATGTAAAGAAAAGAAAAACTCACAAAATCCAGGATGAAACTTATCTGTTTCACTCTTTTTTGCCATAATCTGAACCATTTTTGTGTGGAAAACTCCTATATAACACTTTCATTGAACATTGAAGCAGGATAATAAATGGGATGATTAATCTTAAAAGCTATAACAATGCAAACAATCAGGATGGTGTTCAAGTTCCATCTTTTTGCATGCATTTAGGGTGTAAAAAAATATAAAAAATCGGATTTTTTGATTTAAATCGGATTTTTTTTATTTAAATCAGATTTTTATGATTTTTTTTCCCAGCGTTCAAACACCGAGTAGCTACCAAGAGTTTTAGCTTTCCAAAACAATTAAACCACTAATTGCTAACATAATCTATGTTTTTACACTTTAATTAATAAAATAATAATTATTAGTAATTACAGAAATTATAAAAACTGCCAGTTAGTAGTTTCATTAGGTAGTATCATACAATAATGTTATATACGTTTAAGTAATGTAATAATTATGTAAAACTTTATAAATGTAGTGATATTTAACATTTATTAAAATTATTAATTGCATTTTATATTAAGTAGTTAACGCTACTTCAAATTAATAATTATTAAACAATTAACTCTCTAATTAGGAACATTACATTTTTAAGCCAAAATAATAATAATGTAGTATTCATTTTAGAAAGAAAAAGGGACAGGATGCTAGTTTCAAAAGAGGACACTATTTCATGAGGAAATATATTAGTAATGTGTTTAGTAATGACATAAGGAAAAAAAAGGATAATTTTTAGTATGATGAATAAAGTGTCCTTAATTTTGAATAATTTTATGAATAACAAATTGAAAAATACAATTAAAATACATATTTTAATATTATCCTGTTTTTTCAAAAGAAATAAGTTTCTGTATTTTTGCAAGATCTTGGCCACATGAATTTAGAAATACTGTTGAATGGGGAAGTTTTTTTTATAAGAAATCTGTAGCCACAACTACGGGTGAATTTCAACTATTTTTTTTTTTTTTTAAGGCAGGGTGAATTTTGCCAATTTCAAAAGGGAAAGGGTGCGGCACTCTTCAAAAAACTGGCCTAGAAGAAACAGTAAGTAATTACAAAATTAATAAAAACTGCAAATAAATAAGTAATTTCATTAGTTAGTAGGACAAATAACGAAACTAACGAATATCATTTGCAGCTCGTTTTGCATTTGCACTTAAAAAAGTTACTGTTAATCACCAAAATGTAAATTTACACACATGTATATGTATGCTAACCAAAAAAAATTATGAAAATGAGTTAAACCCATTCATACATACATACAGAATAAATATAAGGTAGCCAGTTATACCTGAAATCCTCAAAATAGTTATATAACAGCATTATTACCTCTCAGTGGGGATTATTAGCTTTTCAATGGTTCATTTTTTTTTTTTTTCTTTTTAAGAAAAGTTTTGTTGCTTTTTCAATCCGTAATTAATTTTTTTATTTACTATATATGAGTTACAAAGTAAAAAAAAAAAAAAAAAAAAAAAAAAAAAAGGAACATTTATTCAGCCTATACCGAAGAAGCTCTTGCTGTGCTTAACATTTTTATAGCAATTACCAATTAGTTCTTTTTCTCTTATGCATTCATTTATAATTTAGCTATTGAGCAGATGTCACTCTTTCATTCTTCTTTGATTGCTATTAATTTATTATTACAAAAGTAGAACGAGAAACTAAGACACTGACTATTTATTCTTTTACTTGCAGAAATTTATTACATTTGCTATGTTTATTTTATATAAAACAATGCATAAATTGATTACCTAAAGGGAATTATGACATTGCAAATTATAGTAGATTTAAATATCATTTTTAAATGAAACTGTTTTATGTTGGATAAAAACGATGCCTTTTACAAACTCAACTGTTTTTAGTTTTTTTTACATACTCAGGAATTAAGCTTAATTTTTTGTTCAGGAAAGCGCAAGGAATTTAATTGCTGAAATAAGTTGCAATCTTGATCTCAAATACAATCTTTGTGAACAAACACTCCATAGTCTAATAGATGGGAATGATTTCAGAATCTTAATAATGATCTCCATTTAAAAAGAATGGTGCAAAAAATTTCAGAAGGGGGAAGGGCGCTAAAATTTTTTTTTAACCTTAGCGATTTTTGCCATTTTAAGTGCGGTTTTTAAGGATTTAATAATTATAACTTATCCATTTGGGTTTATTAATTAATGGATCAAGTGTTTTGAAAGGAATATTAAACGAAACCCTCTGTGCGATCTGTGGTCACAGTTACCCCCTTGTTTAGTATATGGATGTGCTTCGCATTTTAAAATCTGGTAGAAAACGAAATATCACCAAAGACAGTGATTAAGCATATTGTTGAAACACAAAAATATTTTCAAAACCACCACAGGCCAGGAGGTTGGCTTCGGGGGGAAAAAAAGGATTAAAGCCTCAAATTCCTAATTTGACAATATGGAATAGTCATGATGCCTACATTGAAACATTTTTGAAAAATTATAAAAAAAAAAATGCATGAAATTTGCATGGAACATGAGGTAGGTACAAAATATAAGCAAATTACTAAATAATGTATCTATATTCTGAAGCAATAAACTTAAAACAGCAATTATGTATTGTATCATATGCACTAGATAGAACACAGAGAGAAGATTGTGACCTTGGAACAACTGTAAACATTTGATTAAATTTCTTGAGTCACAAGTTTTAAAGCCATACTATGAGATTTTGAAGAAACGCTCAATGCATCACTAACACTCCCTTACACCTAGTAGCGTATGAAACTCACCCAAATTATTAAGGTGAAAATTTAACTAAAAACCAAGAAGAAAGTGCATTAGAATGGTTAAGAGACATAAATAAAGAATTTGTACCACCTTTAATAGCACTGAGTATTGAAGATATTGATATTTATCCAAAGTACATGCTGTCTTTCCATGTTTGAGAAAATACATCTACATCAAAGTGGTGGAAAATTGTTGCTAAAAAAAACTATGGAACACTTAACCCAGAATTTTGTTCCTTTATGGAAAAAATAATTTCTTTGACTGCAAGTACTGCATCTGTTGAACGATTGTTTCAAGTTTTGGTTTCATTCATAATAAGCTACATAATAGATTAGGGCAGTGGCGCCAACTTTTGAAAAATATTGTGTGGGCTCAATCATTTTAGGGTAAAATGACATGGACATTTTGAACAAACTGTAAAACTCAAGACTAAAACAAAACGTATGTCAAAAATCAGTTTAAAAGTCTCTGATACATGTACTGAAAAATCGTTTCATCTTATAAAAAAAAAAAATGGAAAACTTTATTTGGTTTCTGAACACCTACGATTTTCGTGCATTTAGGATGAAAAATGAATTCGCAAATGTGTCAGAAAATATCCAATCTCTATTTGAAAACAGCCAAGCATTAACTTCTTTTGTATGTATTTATTTGCTAATTTAGACTATAACACATAAAAAGAATGAGTCTGAATGTTTTCACAGAGAATTTCTTTGCGAAGTAGATCTATATATCAGGGTTGGGAAAAAACAGGGTTTTTTTGTAAAAAACCAAAAAACCGGTTTATTTGGTTTAAACCAGGTTTTTTTTGGTTTAAACCGAATTTTTTTTCAATATAATTTCCTATTGCATACAGATGCATATCTGTTGATAAAATAAACATTTTTGGATGTTATATAAGTTATATAACTTTTGAAAATATTTAAATTAAATAATTACAGTCAATTATATAGAAAATTGAAATCATTTCTAATTTAAACATTAGTAACAGCTACGTCTTATGTTCAAAGTAAACTGCTCTACACAGTGAAACATTGATACCTTGAAAATCGTATGAAGAATCCTTTGATTAATAATATAATAATCAATCAATAAACATTTGTGATCAATCAATAAAGATCGTGAATATAATATATTATTCTGTGGTTGTTATTATTATTTTTTTTTTTAATACCCAAATACTTCTGGTTATTTTGTATTCTGTGGTTGTTATTATTTTTTTATATCCAAATACTTCTGGTTATTTTGTTTTCTGAGTGATAACTCTAAGTGTCCAAGTCAACATTTTTGGCCATTAGATTCAGCAACTAACAGAAAAGATTGATTGCTATTATTGAAATGTATGAATAACTAGCACTCAATTTTTGCAAACTGTGTTATTCAATTTGATATCTTAAGTTACTCTTTTAAATTCTTTAACCCATTAATGCTCAAATTAACAAATTTTGAAATTTTTTCTTGAAATTGATAGATATGGGTAGAAATGCATAAATTAAGAGTATTTCAAAAGCATTTTGAAAAATTTTAACTGCAACCATAATTTTTAAGCCGTCCTCATTTGATGACGCTGGGCGTTTGTGTGTAAAAAACCTAAAATTTTTAAAAATGAAAATTTTTTATATAAAATTATTTCGTTTTAATATATAAGCAAACTAATGGGTAAAATAATGATTAAAATCAATTTTTTTTTTTTTTAAATATGCAAGCAAACTTTTTTTTTTTTTTTACATTTTTAAGATTGATTTTTAGTGTGAAAAAGAGGAAAACATTGTATGCATAAAGTTGCATTGCATTTCACACAATATGTTCTTGGCTTTGAAAAACAAATATATTGGCAATGTCTTTGTGTCTACCTTTTGCCAATAACTTGCTGTATTTTGTCGAATTTTACGTTTGGAAGCATGTTGGATCTGGATGTTATCTGCCTTTGATCTGAACTTCCCAGAATTACATTTGAAAGGCTCCTTTTTTAAAATAGGTTATTGCATCACTTAGAATCACTTAGAACCATGGATCTTTTTATACATGTCATAGCCATATACAACAGCCGTATTTATCAGCCTAGTAATAAGGCAAAAATATGATTTCTTTCCTCATATGGGTATAGAATGTTTCTCAAGAAGCCAATCATGAAGGTCGACACCTCTCATAAATGAGGTATAGGAACTTATAGTATGAGGCTAATTCACTTTCACCATTTCTTTTTTTTTTTTTTTTTTTTTTTTGACACTCCATCTTTGTACTGGAGAAAGCGGCAATATGGTATCAAAATTAGTGGCCAAAAAAACACACTTATTCTCATTCCATTTAACCACAAGAATTTCATTTGTTTTGTCAAATTTACTATCGTAAAACCCTCTCTCTTTTTTACTCATTTTCTTATCACCCATTATTGCGCATTTTTCAGTACAATTATCTTGTATTGCTTCACTAACCCTGAGCTACATTTCTTTCAGTTTTTTTAGGAACATATGACTGATAAAGAAGTTATCAGAATAAACACGATGGCTGTAGGATCTTCAACGATAGATAATAAATTTAACACCGCCCTTGTATCTAAAGGAAGTTTATCAGATTCAGAAGTATTTGATTCTTTTCCACAATAAGGTGTAAAGTTGTAACAGTAACCATAGTTGCCACACAAAGCCCAGTGTTTATAGCCAAATCTAATAGGTTTAGATTTTATGAACTGTTTCAGCATATGATGACCATAATACCGAACGTTCATTTCTTCAACAGACACATTTTCATGGAAAATGCCCCATTTCTGAAGATTCTTGGAAAGCATTCCTAACTTGAGTCGTATTTTAAATTATTTATCATGTTTGTCATAGTAAAGTAATTTATTATCTTGGAAATGTAATAATCGCTTGAGCTTTAAGGAGAAATTTCTGGGTATAGCATCCTTCAATATTGCTACTCTTCAATCATCTGCTCCAGCCCAGTAGTCCCGTTCATTTGGTAAAGTATGACATCCCGAAAGTATCAGAAATTCTATAATTGTTTTTATTTCGTCTTTACAGTTACATTATAGTTCAATTTACTTTTCATTTCCTGAGCATATCGATTAGCTTTCTCTACCAACATATCATAAACCCTTTTAGTAAAAAGCTCTACAAACAGGTCAACTGGACTCATATTATTGGTTTCCGCTGTCAATGTATCCAAATTTCTCTTAGAAGAACTTTCCAAAGTTCCGAATGTGTAAGACGGGGTTTCATTTGTCATACAACTAATATTTCTCTTTTACGTTTACGGTAATTTTCTTACTTTTTCTTTTATTCGAAATAATACAGTTATGATTATCATCTGGTATTATAATTTCCAACGTGCCTGCAACATCTGATAAAACCGGAGTGCCCAAATGATCATCATCGAACTGCTCTTCAACAGTTAGGTCATCTACATCTGGAGGCATTAATATAATATCTGCTTCTATTTCTTCCGAAAAAATATAAGCAGTTGTCTCTTCTGAGCTTTTAAAAACATTTTTTCTACTCATATTTCAATTTACTTTTATAGTTTACCTGCAAAAAACCCGTAAAAAGCTTTTAAGAAACAATTCTGAATATGAATAAAAACTATACCCTAACGCCCAGCGTCCTCAAACGATGACGGATAAATTTTCTTGTTTATTACGGATACATTAACAACAATAAATATTAAAAAGCATGCTAATAGCATAATATGAACTAAATAAATTACATTTATACCAATTTGAAAGAATTTAGCTCATAAATCCAGTTTCATACAGTAGTATAAAAAATACACAACGTGATTACCAAAAAACCGGGAAATTATACTGTATTTTTCCCGCACATTTTTACTTAGTTCCAAAGAAATCGCATATATTATATTGTGTGGTGCTTTCAACTATCATACCAATTTGTAAATAAAAGAACATTTTTAAATTTAATGTAGGAAATAACATTTTTTTGCAGCGTCATCAAATGAGGACGCTGGGCGCTAATGGGTTAAGGATAATCTTCCCTAATCCCAATACAGAAAATTTTCTTTTACAACTTAACCAAAATCTTAAAGATCATTGTATTTTGTTATTAACTGCTGTAAATAATCTGCATTTTTTAAATGAAAATATTTTATGCTAAATATTGAATATTATTTATCTTTTCTAATTTCACATGTTTTAAGAAAAATCTTTAGGGTATCAGATATGTTCATCAGCACATGCTAATTTTCATTCTATATGCATAGAAACATGACCTAGGCTCATTATGTCTCATGTTCACTGCTGAGATGAAGTGTTAAAAGTAAAAATTACTTTTATCTAAAATTTAAAATAATTAAATTACAAAAAAGAGAAAATATTATATTAGATTTTTTCTAAAAAAAACCAAATGGTTTTAACCCAGCCCAGGTGGGTACCTGTGCAGCTCCCCACTACAACCCTGATCAAAGCCATACAATTATACAGCAAAAAAAAATTTTTAAGCACACCACATTTAATTCTTAGTTTGTTTTCAAAGTTTCCCTTGTAAAAATCGTGTACTACTTTGTTATAGCTGCTCCCATCTCCCGGGGTGTGACGTATATCATATCGCCAAGTTATATGATTTATATATGATGTCATGTTATATGACATATAAAATATAAATAGCAAGTAATATGAAGTACAGTATAGGACCCATTATCTGGAATTTCAAAACTCGCTCAGAGCGCTGTAGCTACTAAAGCGTTCCCTGGTTTCTCTCGCAATTGCATACAAAGATGTCTACTTCGGTTTCCGACCATAAAATTGCTTCGATGTATCTTTAATTTCTTTGTGATCATAAAATATGCCTCTCTTGTATTATCTGTCTATTAATTTTCTAAATTTATTACACTAATCAGAATGTATGTGAACAACAATGGAAAAGTATTGATGAGGCTTAGGGGCGCCTTGGGCCGATGGGCCAGTCCAGGCCTGTTAGCATGCTGCTAGCATCGAATGAAAAATCCACAATCTACATGCACAGGTTATCTGTTCATACTTGATTGCATAAATCTGCTTCATATATTGCATGTATGTCACCACTCTCTATCATTACTTTTGGACTTTTCAAGGGTACGCTATATTCATTATGGCATATATTTATCAAACAAGAAGTAAAAGAAAAAAAAAATTGAGAAAAATAAGGAATTTTCCTGAATATTTTAAATGTAAACTAGTATGTATAGTAAAACATAATATTAGACTAATAATAAGCTCAACGCAGCAGCAGTCTCTCGATAGCTTCAGGACCCCTAGCCCTCCCTTCCCGCTTTTTGGTGTCTTTAATTTGTGTAATTTCCCTTTTAAATTTGTCCGGTTTTGATTTTTTTTTTTTTCTTTCCAACTTGGCTTCCACTAGAGTCTCTTATATTCGGGACTGTGAAGATGTTTTTTGTTATATGTAGAGATGGCCGTATTTACATTACGTAAAGTGATTAAATAACCAGGACATACTAAAAAAAACTCCAAAGTTGACTACGATGTTATATGTTTATTACGTTCAGTAGAGCATAGGGGAGAGGTACAAAAGGGGAAGCAACAAGACACTTCCTAGTGTCTCATTCAGATACGAGCATCAGAGCAGAAGTGAGTTAAATACGCAGTTACAACTTAGATGCTTGGCGGAATACAATATCGCCAATCAAAAGTGTTTGCGCCATGCACAAGGGACAGAGGAAAACATTGGCTGGTATGAATTCGCCAGATACATGCGGTGGACTTATTACATATTTGAATTGGGTAGGGCTCCCAGATCGTGGGTTACTAAAATTCCTGAATCGTGAGAAGTGCAAAGCTAGACTGTACTTTGATACAAGTGCGGTTAAGTGTAAAAATAAAAATGTTTCTGGATAAAGACAGAGGGTTGAAAAAAGTGATTGAGTTGTTAGGCGAAAAGCCATGAGAATGTATTTTTCTAAAACAGATGCGAGGGGCAAAGATTAGCAACGTGCATTGCTACAAAAATGCATCATTAACTTACGTATGAATAAAATGGTTTGAATGATAAAGTGCAGTGCGAAAATAAATCGAATGAATATATTGCATGTTAAGTGTTTTTAAATGATGAGTTATATTCATGCCCAAATAAGGAAGTGACCGAAGTTAAAATGCTTTTGTTACTAACAGCCAGCAGTAATGTTTTTTTTACAAGGTCAAATCGTATGTGTGAGAAACTCTCAAAGTAGAATTGAAGACTGAATCACTGATTTTATTTTATTAAAGAAGTGAGTAACTACAATAATTTAATTTAAATGTGAAGGGCTGTTAATACAAATGATATAGTTTTTAAATGTTAAATTTAATTTAGGGCTGCACTGTTTGACTATAGTGCACTAAAATAAATAAAGTATTAAACAGAATTTTAATTGGAACTGCTGGGGGGGGGGGGGGACGAACGCAAACATATATAACTGGATAGTCGTTATACGGACGTGACTGGGAAGCTATGAACCTGGCTTCCGCAAAAGAGTCGGAATAAGAAGAAAAAAAAGCTTAAAGGACTGTGGACGGAAAGAGGCCGCTCACCGGGGCGGTTGATATCGATCTATTTTTATTACTACTTTTAAAGTTTTGATTTCACTCTGATCCCAGCTGTGCAAATCACAATTTTTTATCACCGTTGTTTTCTTTTACAATAAAATTAAAGCTTAAACAAGCTTTAGACATAAATGGTATATTAAATAGTTGATATTTTAAAGAGAGGAAAAGTGGGAGGTTTTCTTATTATTATCAAAAAGGTTGGTTTACAAATGCATTACAAAAATACATTTAAAATCTAGAATAATAATAAAAAATCTTATTTTAAAATTCTATGTTATAAAAATTTAAAGCACAAAATATATCACACTTGCAAAAATAATTTGTAAATTACACACAGCTTTGAAAAAAGATGGTCTAATTAATTACTTATAATATTTTTTTCATTTTGATGTTTTACAATTTTTTTTTCTTTAAAAATTATTTAAATTTTATTATTGTTACATCCATCTCTGTTTAATTTAAAAGACAATTTTTTACACTAAAAAAATGTAGTAATTGTGTTATATAATCTTTATCCTTATTTATATTTTTGTTTTAGATAAAATTGTTGCTGGATGGATAAAAAAAGTTTCAAGCATAGATCATCCAAAGATTCCATTCCAAGTACAATGTCAGATCCTCATTGTGAAAAAAAGACCCCTGTTAAAGATAATGAGCTAAGTTCTAATGAGAAAGGTTCAGTTAAGAAGAAAAGTAAATCAAAAAGTTCATTTCAGCCTTATTCTCCTGAAAAACCTTCTTCTACCGGTGGTAAATCTAAATTAAGAAAAAAGAAATCTGATATAAATTTAGAAGATTCTTTATATGCTGTTTCAAGCAGTCCAAAGAGTGTTAGAAATCCAAAAGAGCAAGTTACCCAAGAAACTAATAGTGAATATTCTGATTTACTTGCTAAGATGAATTCATCAGATAATATGCGTAAAGGCTCGAAGCAAAGCAGGCGAGCATCAGTGCCAAATAATTCTTCACCTGAGGTTAGAAGTTTAAATAATGCTCATTTAAACCAGTCTCCATCATCCAGCAAAACAGGAGGAACAGGGTATAAATCACAGTCAAAATTTAGATCAAAGACACCAGATTCTAAAGCAGGAGCATGTGGATTTTCAGGTCAAAAACATTTTTCTGCAAAAAAAAGTATTAAATTTGAGCCTTATATACCTTTATTTCAGGTTCAGCAAGGTCTTAAGAGAGGAGAATTCATCGAAGGAGCTTTAAGAATTAATCCTAGAAACTATGAAGATGCATATGTAAGCTCTCCTGATGGAAAAATGGACATTTATATTGGTGGTATGCAGAATCGCAATAGGGCTCTCAATGGTGACATAGTTGTTGTTCAAATAAACCCTAAACAAGAATGGAAAGTACTTTGTGATGCTATTAAAGATTATCAGGAAAAATGTGGAAAAGCATTTGTGGAAACTGTTTGTGAACCAGTGCCTCCAGTTGCTCCTTGCAAAGTTCATACTCCTGATCCTTTTGTCAGACCACGTCCATTGTCTTCAAATTCTTGGGATAATTCCCGTTTTCAACGATCTCCTGACACCTTAGAGATACTAGGCATTGACAGACTTGCTAAGCAGTTTGAAAATATTTCTGTAAAACAGAAAACATCGCCTAAATCAAAAATTAAAAAGAAAAGCAAAGATGCAAAAGGAAAACAAAATGGGAGCCAGAAAAGTAGTACTGCATCATACTCTCAAGAGTCTTCAGAAGACTGTCTTGATAGAATATCACCTGAACATAATTTCAGTGAAGACAATGAAAAGGTTTCAACTGTATCGGGTTTTGAAAGTCATTCAAGTTTGCAAGCAGAAAGTGGTATAACTTCTCAAGGTTTTCTAAATGGACAGACATATTCGCCATGTGACATGAATAACATCGGTGAATTTCATGTTGAAGATGAAATAAGTCATACTGATAACAAATGGATTGCTAATGAAAATTCTGTCAACCTAATTATATCACCTGAAGAACTTCTGCAGTTTGATGGAAATTCCATATTAAATAACTCTGATTTTCATCAAGCAGAAAATATTGATAATTGTTGTGATTTTGCTGGTATTGTAGTACCACCTGGTGATCTATCTGGTGATGAATTTACAGATTCTGCTAGTATTAACAGTTCTATCGGTGAAAATTTAGATAAAGTATTAGAAGATTCTGAATTTTTAGCTTGTCAGCAAGATGCTGAAAATAATAATGTTGACATAATACCCCAGCAGTTTGAAACTGTTAATAATTTTACTAGTTATAATATCCCTCTTCAAATGACACCCGTTTCTACTGATAGATCTTCACTAGATGCACAATGCAAAATTCAGTTTAATAAATCTGCTGTCCCTATTCCTACATTTGATGTTAATGCAGAGGTTGTGTGTGTGTCAGAAGTTATCCCTAGAGATGAAGTTAATGTTGAAGAAAGTTTAGATCAGTTGCAAATTACTCACTTTCAAGTACCTGCTAACATAAAAGAAAATATTAATGACAGTAACCAGATTACTAGTACTAAAAAACCGAAGCACCGTAGAAGAAAGAAAAAGACAAGCTCTTTTAAAAATACCTCTATTAAGGAAGAAATAAGTAATTTTACAAAAACTTTTGAAGATATCCATAATTTAACAATAGATCAAGTTATGCAGCATCCTGAATGGTATAGGTTTGTGCAGAAAACTGGAAAGGTTGTACACATTTTAGAAAGAAAGCATTCTTGTTTAGCAGCTGGAAATCTGAAACTACTCCCTGATAAAAATGTTAAATGGGCTTTATTTTCACCCACTGATAGTCGTGTACCTAGAATTTTAATTCCTATGTCTGATTGCCCTCCAAATTTTTATAACAGATCATTTGATTACTCTAATGTATTGTTTTTAGCAGAAATTATTGAATGGGAAGATAAGTGTAATTATGCTTCAGGTCGATTAGTTAAAGAGCTTGGCTCATCTTGTGATGTTGAAGTTCAAACAGAAGGAATATTGATAGAAAATGGCATTGATTACAGTGAAGATTTTGATGAAGAAGTACTGTCATGTTTGCCTACTGAAGAAAACTGGACGGTACCAAAGGCTGAAATTAAAAACAGGCGTGATTTTAGACATAAGTGTATTTTTACTATTGATCCAGCCAGTGCTAGAGATATGGA
Organism: Maratus speciosus; assembly: GCA_963932465.1. Lineage (NCBI taxonomy): Eukaryota > Metazoa > Arthropoda > Arachnida > Araneae > Salticidae > Maratus > Maratus speciosus. The sequence goes on along the minus strand of OZ010798.1, from coordinate 186,615,947 downwards.
TGATGCTATGTCGTGTGAACTACTTCACAATGGTAATTATGAAGTAGGTGTACATATAGCTGATGTAACATATTTTGTTCCGGAGGAATCCGAACTGGATGAAGCTGCAAAGCATCGTTCTACTAGTGTGTATCTTGTCCAAAAAGTTGTTCCTATGTTACCAAGGAAACTTTGCGATGATCTGTGTAGTTTAAACCCTGGGAAAGATAGATTAACATTTTCTGTTGTATGGGAAATGTCACCAGAAGGAGAAATTGTAGATCGATGGATCGGTCGTTCTGTCATTAACTCCTGCGTTAAACTTAGTTATGAACATGCTCAAGACATGATTGAAAATCCATCCAGAAAATGGAACGAATCTGAACATCCACCAATTTATGGCGCATTTACTATCAAAGATGTTATAAAACGAGTTGGTGAGCTTAATTCACTTTCAGTCAAATTGCGTGAAAAACGTTTTATAAATGGAGCCTTGCGACTTGACCAAGTGAAATTAGAATTTGCTCTTGATGATGATAGAAGCTCCCCATTAGGATTTAATGTTTATGTTCAGAGGGATAGTAACAAATTAATTGAAGAATTTATGTTGCTTGCTAACATGACTGTAGCTGAAAAGATATATGAAACTTTTCCCAAGCTTTCATTGCTTCGACGACATCCTCTTCCTTCGCCGAAGCCTATGTTAGATGTTGTTACTATGTGTGAAAGTATGGGCATTATCCTTGATGCTACTTCAAGTGGTACATTGCAAAGTTCTATTGCTTATTATAAAGGTGATGATGATTTATCTAATGCAATAGTTCAAGTATTAATGAACTTGTGTTCAAAACCAATGAACTGTGCTCTTTATTTTTGTACTGGAGTTTTAGAAGATGTACATTTGTATCGTCATTATGCACTGAATGTTCCTTTATATACTCACTTTACCTCTCCAATTCGACGCTATCCTGACGTAATTGTCCATCGCCTGTTAGGGGCTGCTTTAGGATATAATTCTGTTCCAAATATGACTGCTGTAGAAATGCAAAAATGTGCAACACATTCTAATGACAGGAAGTATAACGCTAAAAGAATAAGCGATCTCAGTGCTGAATTATTTTTAGCTGCTTTCATCCGTAATCTGGGTTCAGTATATACCAGAGGTATGGTAGTTAATGTCATGGATCATTCTTTTGATTGCCTTATTTTAGACATGGGTGTCATTAAAAGAGTCTACTGTGATAAATTGCCTTTAATGAAAAAAGAGTACAAACGGTCCCATGGAGTATCGACTCTAAATTTAACATGGAAGGAGGAATCAGCTAAAGAAGGAATAAAGCAAACTATTGTTTTATTTACTTTGGTTAATATTGTTATGAATGTAGAAAGGGATTCCTTGCAGATCAAAGTATCGCTATTGAAACCTGATTGTATCTACGTTGAATGACTTTTTAAAAATTTATAACGTAGAATGTTTTTGTTTTTAATGTTAAAATATTTTGACGTAGTTTTTTGGCTATAAGTCTTTATTTCATTTGGATTTTCATATCTCAAAGATTTTTCTGTTTTATCTCCATTTTAGAAAATTTTTGCATTTTAAATTTCTTGAACTGCAGGTATTTCCATTGTTCCTCATATTTTTTATATCCAGTTAACAAAACAAAATTTAAATAATAACAAATGTTTGAGTGCAACTTTTGAAGATTTGGTTAATATGTATGAAAAGTATCACCTATTGATTAAATTTTATTTTCAATATTTTTGTCAGTGCACTAATTATTCTAGTTTAATTTATAGCTATTTATTGTTAAAAATTTTGGTACTTGTGTATTATCTATGCGGGGAAGTTAACCATGCAAACAATGGTACCAGTACTAATTACAAAACTTTTTTTTTTCTTTCTACATTATAACTACATAGTTATTAATGTATTATTGTCACTTTAAAGGCATTTGCAGAAAGTATTATAATTATAGAATAGAATTTAGTATAGGCATCGCACACATTATATTCAAAGATTTTGTAGCAGAAACAATGCATCACTGCAGCAAGAGCTGCAGATTAATCTAACTGCTTAAAAAAAAATGAATTGCTAAAATTTGCTTTTTGTCTAGATTTCTTATATTTATTTTATTATATTTTCTTTGCAAATTTAAATTTTACTTATTTTATGGATTATTATACTATAATTTATTATTATAGTAAGCTTGGTTCGCCATTCTTAGATTGCAGATAAATTTTGGTTTGCTGCAAATTATTGACACAGAAAATTCAATATTTCTTTGTTAAAGCAGCTCTCGAAGGTGAATTGCCAAACGACCAAGATGTATCGAAGGATATCTATGACATTTCGTCACATATGTATCAAAGTTATAGTCATATATGATGTAGATATATCACATGTGTTTAAGATATATATGAAGTATATATATGACAAGATGCACATATTATGCATGTATTGATATATAAGACACATATATGGACATTTGGAGTACCTATATATGTATATATGATGCATATACACTATATGGCCAAAGGTGACCAGTCATTAGCGATTTTAGACGCTTTGTTAAATATCTAGAAAAATACATGAGGAATAAACCTGAAACTGCAGGTGTGTAAACAGTATAGTATAGGTCATATATTTCCGCGAAGATTTTTTCCCGAAACCCCATAGGGGGTCGTCAACAAATTGAAAAAGAACGAATATCTTTTGGATAACACTGTAAAAACTAACATAGCAAAAGTGTTCAAACTCGAGATTATTAATAAGTGGCTTATTGTAATATACTGTGTTCATTTTTATGAGGATAGCATGTATACTTGTAGAGAAATTAAGGCTTTTATAAAAAGAGTCCCAAATTTTGCCAAGTTTTTTGCTTTTAAATTTGCAGACTTCTTAATATAAAAAAAAGTTCTTTTCAGAAAATATGACAAACAACATTGTACACAATACTCTGCAATCAGAATTAAAAAATAATAAAAATGGATGAAAAATGAGCAGGTTTATTAAAAAATGTTTCACTGCGCATGGGCGAATGCAATCAAAATATAATATGCATAATGCATTAGCTAAGTATATAGAGCAATTTTTGTGAGTGTCTCAAAATCATAGCTTGGAAATTCTGAAAATTATCGGCGATAGAATAAGCTCGAAATCCGTTGTTCCCAAAAGAAAGCAAAATGATGAAAGGTTGTATCCAAATATAGTAGTAAGTGCAATATTGTGTTTGCTATCTTGGCACTAATCAACAGATATTTGATACAACCCCTCATCTTTTTGCTTCTTTTGGGGAACAATGGATTTTGAGCTTATTCTATCGATGATAATTTTCAGAATTTTCAAACTATGATTTTGAGACTTTCACAAAAGTTGCTTTATATACTTAGCTAATACATTATGCATATTATATTTTGATTGCATTCGTGCATACGCAGTGAAACATTTTTTAGTAAACCTGCTCATTTTTCATCCAATTATTATTTTTTTAATTCTGATTGCAGAGTATTGTGTACAATGTTGTTTGTCATATTTTCTGAAAAGAACTTTTTTTTATATTAAGAAGTCTGCAAACTATAAGCAAAAAACTTTGGGAGTGTTTTTATAAAAACTTTAATTTCTCTATGAGTATACATGCTATCCTCATAAAAAAGAGCACAGTATATTACAATAAGCCACTTATTAATAATCTCGCGTATGAATGCTTTTCTTACATTAGTTTTTACAGGGTTATCCAAAAGATATTCGTTCTTTTCCAATTTGTTGGTGGCCCCCTATGGAGTTTCGGGAAAAAATCTTCGCAGAAATATATGACCTATGCTATAGTGTTTACACACCTGCAGTTTCAGGTTTATTCCTCATGTATTTTTCTAGCTATTTAACAAAACATCTAAAATCGCAAGTGGACGGTGACTTTGGTAAAATCGTACCAGCAACCTTGGCATAATTGTAATTGTAGGGGACCGGTATAACAAGGAAGTACTGAAAATTCTGCTACCGAGCTCATAGATATAGTAAGTATAAAGGGTACTTTTCAGTTAGTCGGGCGCCGGTGTTATATATACACATATCGTACATATATAGATATGTATGTAATATTGGTGCCCGGCTAACCAAAAAGTACCGTATAAAGTATATATATTTGTACTGGTGAGCATAGATATCTTTTATTTCTAAAAGGTGTCAACCTGATGTTATATACATTTAATAAATGTATACTAAATTATTATTTTCCATTTTTTTTTTTGTTTTGTTTTCTTCTATATTATTTACTGTTTTTAATGATGCTAAATATTGATTTAAATGTGTATTAAATTAGTGTTTTGAACACAATTGGTGATTGGCAACAACTACTTTCGAGAACCTATCTTCTCGGCATAGACAGTTCATAAGTACCCAGATCTTTATAAATTAACAATTAGCTATTGTTATTTTACTTCTTATTTGTTTTATTTTTTAATTGTGATTATCATTATGGATGAAGCTAGAGGACCAATTTATTTTTGTCATTGAATATTCTCTTATTTCTTTATTATGTCTCAAAAATATAATGTTCCTTCATCTCATTTCCTTTCTCTTTCTTTCATTTTTGACATTATATTTCAAGAATGATTGTACCCAGCACTCACGGTAAAAATAGTTTCCCGATTTACTTTTTTAAGTTTATTTATAAAATAGCTCAAACACCAATCAATTTATACAATGCTCAGTTTTAAAGCATTTAATATTTTTATGCTCAGCTATATATTTATTTTTCATCAAGTTTTATTTATTAAAATATTTGAAATTTCAAAAAGTTTTCATGAATATTTCTTAATGAATTTTTCTGATATTCACAAATTATGAGTATGAGCCAATACCATTTTGAAATTCTTCTCTTTAATTTTTTTTGTTCCTTAGGAGATTATTCTTCATAATTTCAAAAATATTTAAACTGTTCATTCTTACAAGCGTGTAGACATTATATATCTCTGCATATCTTAACATAAAATTATTTTGCTGGTTTTATTTATTTTTTTTTTTTGGTTTATAAAACAAATTTAAGATAATTTTGTTTTTAATTCATATATCATTGTAAAGTTCATGTATAAATCTACTTAAGGCAGCTCAATTATCCGAGTTAAATATGTAAAATCAAAAAAAGCTAATATATATACCGGGTGTCCCTAAAAGGACTGACTGATTTTAAAATTCAATAACTTGCAAACGGTGACAGATATTTAAAATATTCTTGCAGGAGGGTTATGCATAAGGTCAAAAGTTTTATTACAGTGATTTTCGATTTTAGTTCGAATTACAAACAATAGATGGCGCTGTAAGCAATAGTCGCTAAATACAGGCTCGATTTCTGGTCCTTTCTCTTGTTCCATGCTGAAAAAGGAGATGGAAATGTATTATCCGGGCCACGAAGTACCAAAAAATCGAGCCTGAATTCAGCGTCTATTGATCGCAGCGCCATCTGTTGTTTGTAATTCGAACTAAAATTGAAAATCACTGTAAAAAAACTTTTGACCTTATGCATAACCCTCCTGCAAGAATTTTTTAAATATCTGTCACCGTTTGCAAGTTATTGAATTTTAAAATCAGTCAGTCCTTTTTGGGACACCCGGTATATATTTACACCAGATGACAGCAATGTTTTGGTTTTCAGTAAATTTTTAATATCTTGTGTGATGTATCTTTCTTTAGATCTCTTGGTTTTTTTTATCATTTATTTTGTTTTATGATGCAGTATTAGGAGCTAAATTTTGTCATTTTAAGCTTAATGCTATTAAAATTGGATGAAATAACGCATCTTCACTATGAATTAAACCTGCAAGTTCCTCTGATGATTCTGTGGGTTATCCATAGTTTTTTATTTTACATACTGTTTTCCTATGTTCATATTAGGGATGCACCGATTAGTGATTTTGGCCGAATACCGAATATTCGGCTAGCCGAATAGTAACTGCTAGGCCGAATACCGAATATTTGGCCTGCCAAATAGTAACTATTCGGCCGAATACCGAATACTTTTATATTTCAAACTTTAAAGGCATTAAAATGTTAAATTTTAGAACAATTTCACATAATATTTAAAACAAACTTTTATTCTAATAAACAAAAGCTTTTTTCAAGTAAACTTTATGCTGAAAAAATCTGCTTTGAGTTATTTAAGAAGAGGATAGTTATAAAATTTTTTTAATTAATAAAATTTTAAATTTCATGGTTTCTTCTGAGAATTAAAACAAATGAGTAAAATTTTCTGATTCTAAAACATTTTAAAATCAAAGAGAAATTGTGAAAAAATTGTACAGGATCATATATTATTTGTTTGTCAGGAAGAGACTGAAGTAAAAGTAAATAAATAATACAATTGATTCAAATTTTATATTGTGGCAACTGTTCTACTCCTTTTATTAAGCAAGGAAGTTTTAAATGCATCCTAGATTGGTGTCTGGTATGGGCAATCATTTTTAGAGATTGTAAACATTGTTCTTAAAATCTTAGAAAGAAACAGATTATTTACTGGACAATGTTCATGAACTTGCATTTGTACATAATTAATTCCTATGAAAGTCCTTGTGCTTGGTTAATTTTCTTAAATAATACTTAACAAACAGCAAATAAATAATGTAAAAACATTCTCTTTTATTTAAATATGATTCTGTTTCTAATTTTTCTGAATATCTTTTTAAGTTGACTGCTAAATGTAAAAGTTGTATAAGGTTTTAAAAAATATGTTTTAAAAGTTTTTTTTAAATATTCGGTTGCCTAATATTTCAATATTTGGTCAAACCGAATATCTGGCATGCCGAATAGCTTGCTATTCGGCCAAGCCAGGGGTCTGTCTAGACTTTTCTCACAGGGTCCTGTTTTTGTGAAATTGTGAAGTTTTTTTCGATTTGTGAAAATTCTAGCCATAATTTTGTGAATTTGAAATCATCATTATATTCAGGTTTTTCCTTCATATATAAAAAAGCTAACTAATATGTTATTTGATGAGTTCAGCTGTTTTTTGTAAGGTCAGATTTTATTTTTAAAGGATTAAATTTGTGAAAGGTTCAATTTAAAGGTGGAAAAATTTTGCAAAAGGCCTATTTATAAGACAAAGAATTTTGTGAAGTGTCCTGTTTTAGGATAAAAAAAATTGTGAAGTGTCCTGTTTTAGGATAAAAAAAAATTGTGAAGGGTCCTGTTTTAAGATTAAAAAAAAAATTGTGAAGGGTCCTGTTTTAAGATAAAAAAAAATTGTGAAGGGTCCTTTGAAGGACCTAGAACTTTCCTAAACAGATCCCTGCAAGCCGAATATTCGGCATACCGAATAATTTGATATTCGGCCAAACCGAATATTCGGTAACATGGCCGAATACCGAATAGATACCGAATATTCGGTGCATCCCTAATTCATATCTTTTTCATCTTTATTATATATATATATATTAAGGTTTATTTTGATGTCATCAATGCAATATTTAAAATGGTTGTTGGAGATACGGATGTTACTGATTAAAAATATATTAATATTTGAGGACGTGAGTGTCAAAACTCGCCTTATCCGAAATTTTAAAAATCGAGTTTTCTCTATCAATCCATTATATTGGTGAACCTGCATCAAAAAAACTAGTTTTATCGTGTATTTCTGGCATTGCAAAATCTTGGTTTATGATGAAAACCAACAGACAGCCAGAGGTTTTTCACGATTTACCAAAATTTGATTTTCTGGATAAAGGCGAGTTTTGAAATTCACGTCCTCATTTATAAAAGAAGTATTCTCATTTTGTTTACTAATATGAATTTAGAGCAAAATTATTTGAGAAATGCTAAAAAATAAAAGAAATTAAATCTGTACATTTATCAGCTTAAATGTTATACTATTCAAAATCTGCAAAATAAATAAAAAATTGCATCAAAAAGTAAATAGTGTCTAAAATGATGAAAATCATCTTTTTCTTTTAATGCTGAGTTATGTTAAATTTAGTGTCAGTCATGCAAATTGATTTTCATAATACAGTCGGACCTCGTCATCCTGAAACCCGGTTTTCACATCACTCTGCTTATCACGTCAGTTTTTAAAAGTCCCGATTTTCTGTATATGATTTTAATGTAAATGAACTCTGGATTTTACGTCGTTGAATAATTTTCAACTCCGGATATCAGGACGGTTTAGGAAAACTGTCCATTTTTCATAATCCATCTCATAAGCACGGAAATTAAGCGGGTAGAAATGTCTTAGCCAAACTTTTCACAAAAGTGTGTAAAATACTCATTGAGATAAATGAGAAATTTTACTTCAATCCTTTATCTGAATAAATAAACCCACACACTATGAATGACCCACTTAAGCTCAGATAGCCATATCAAGTTACTCGTGGTCTTTTTGTTCTGGTCAGGCAGCACTTTATGTTACATGGCATTTTGCATCCTACTAAAACCGAAGCATTGATTGCATTGAAACGATCAGAAATTGGGTAACATCCATTTCTGAAACAACGAATATTGATTACAATTCATTGTATAATATTGAAAAAAGAATTGTAGAAAACAAATCTAGGGATAAGCAAATTTTAATTCATTAATATTTCATGTAACAATAAAAAAACAAGTCATCATAAATCTGATTTTTATTCTTTTCAATTTTGTTTTTGTGTTTATTTTGTTTAATAATAATGTTTTATTGCTTAAAACTGCAAGAGCAGTTTTGAATTTAAAATTGTCTTAAAATAATTAGATACAGCTTTTTATAAACATATTTTCCTTCAACTCCGGTTACCACGACACTCTGCTGATGACAACACTTTTTTCTGGTCATTAGAATGTTGAAATAACGAGGTTCGACTGTAGTAATATACAATATGTTGGCTGTAATAAATTGAACTTCCTATATATTTGCAGAATGGACACTTTTCAGCAAGTGTGTGAGATTTTTTTTTAATCCCCATGAGCAATTCATGTTGGGAAAACTGCAAAACTTTTTATTCTGTATTTCATATTTACATCAAAACTAATAGGTGATGTATGTATACAGTTTGAAACTTTATCTACTCATTTCTGGAAGTAGTCCTGGAGGCAGCATCATATTTTGGCAATCAATTTCAGCGTCGACGACTATATTAGAAGGTATGGGTAATGAAACTGCCAGTTTGCTGGTGCACCAGCAAGAGGTATTTCCATAGCAACCACACAGTTTACTATATTATCAAATGAACAGCAACTTAATTACTGATCTTAACCTGGCTCAGAGACATCATCAGTAATTGGGTTACCATTTATTTTATATTGCAGTAAAGAATGTGATGTTGCTATGGCAGCATTCTCCATTAATTGTGTCAGCTGACTGGGAATTTAGTTATCTATACTATCTAATCTATTGCCAAAATTATAGATATAAAAATTGGTTGTCAAAATGTGATACAACCTCATGTACTAGTACATTAAAGATTAGACAGAGTTCCTACGGGTCAGGGAATTTGAAAATTTAGGCAAAAAGGTCAGGGAAATTTTTAAATATTTGAAGTGATCTGGGAATTTTTGATGTACTACTTTCCATCAGAATCTCGATTATTGGTATAAATGAAGAAATTTTGAATTAATTATTCATCCAATCTAAAATTTTTATATAAAATTTATGCAAACTATATAGCAATTAGTATAATATGAAAAGTAATTAAAAATCAGAAACTCATACAGCACAAACTTTTTTAAGCATCTATCTGGATTAAAGTTGTCCAACGTGTAGAGTTTTACAACAATAAAATCAATAGCTAAATTTTTATTGAGAAACGTCGGGGAAATTTTTTAAAAAGATCAGGGAAAACCTGGAAAAGCCCGGGAATTTTTTTTACCAGAATTGTGTAGGAACCCTGAGACACAGCCCACTTTCACTAGTAAAATATCTTACAAATAATTCAAGAATTTTCTTCATACATTATTTGAATGAAATAATAACTTGCACCGATTCCATTTTCACATTGAGTATTTTCTTCTTAAACAAGTTTATAAAATATGATATTCTTTTTGCTTAGACCATGAAAATTTTCCATTAAATCCATGTTCCTATTTAGTGGGTTTTAGTTTATTTTGATTGTATTGTACTAAAATATATGTGGATCAGTACTTTAACCTTTTCAAAATTTCCATTAATTTTATGGTATAAAGAATTTTGTTTTTTAACCAAATAAAGCTAAATTTTAAACCCCTTATCTTAATAATTTAACCATTTTACATATTAATAAATATTTTACTTTTTAATATAAATAGATCATGCATAATAATATATTTGACTGATTTCATCTAGTGCAATATTTTACTTTTTTAGAAATTTTGATTTTCAATCTTTTCTTTTAACATTTTATAATTTGTAACTTTATGTTTATAACTTTAAAGATATGACAGAGTAATTGGTCATTTGGCAAATGAAATAGATTACAACACAACTGGTGGTATAGTATGTAGCATATACATTATTTTCTGTGTCTTGATCTTGCAAATGTAAGTGTAGACATTTTTTTAAGTATAACAATAGTTTCTAATACTGTGGACAAACCTATATATATATATATATAAACATGTGTTACGCCCAAAGCTCGCAATCGGCCAGTTCCTGAAATGGCTGGCCATTTTTCAAGGTTCTGCCTTCCAGATGAAAACGCTTTTAATTCCTTTTCGTCGTAGTGTTTAATTATTTTCAATAATTTGAGAAGAATAAATTTTACTATTGTTTTCGAAATCATGAGAGGGAAAAAATTTAATAAAATTTGAAAATCCAAAGAGGGGCAACTGTCCTTTGTGAGTTCCCATGTTTGTCAAACTTTTAAATGAATAATAATGTTTCAAATCACTAGCCTCACCACAGATTAATGATAAAGTTTATTTATATGGAACAAGGGATATTTCCGTATATTTATAAACTAGTTTTTTGTAATAATATTGATTTTTTAACAAAGGATGTTTTCTTATATGAAACAAAAGAAATTTTTTCAAAAAAAAAAAAAATTGACAGTGTTGCAAAATTTAACTTTATTGATGGTAGTGTGCTTCAAGAAGATTAAAGTCATTTATTTACTGTAGAAAGAAAAGAAAAAAAAAGCCTTTTAATTAATTTTCTTATCTGGTGCCTTTCTTCTAAGATATACAAGTTAAGGTTTTTATAGTAAATGATTATTTTTAGGGGAAATGAAAGCTAATGTTTGTTTATCTTGTTTCAGAAACAAGAAATAAATGTAAAATAGCCATATACAATAATCATAAAATACTATACAAATACGCAGAATACATGCATAAAACATTCCTTCCTACCAGGTTCATGTCAGTGCTGCCTATCAGACGGTTTTGGATTAGCACTTTGAGTTTTAGTCAGGGAGTTCTGGCCACTTCGGAAACTGGCCGGCCAAAGTACACTATTCATACACTATCCATTTCATGTACCATGTTCATATTTTTTGGCCAGGAATCTCTGCCAATTTGTGAAACAGCTGCATTGGTGTTTTTGGGTGCTGGCAATTTGTGAAACAGTCTTGGCTGTAATATATATATATTGCACTCTTAAAAAAAGTTGGTTTGAAATTGGCCTCGACATATATAAAGATCTTTATATATATATATATCTCTTTATCACTGTCAATATTTCATATCATGTTTAATTTGACTCAGTATAAATTTATGTATCTAATCTTTGCACTCATGCCTTTAGTACAAGGGCTGTCCAGAAAATACCTGTTTTAGAATTAAAAAATAACTAACAAATATTTTTTGAAAACATTTTTATTATCTAACAACAAATCTTAAAATACTTTTTTTACATAATCACCATACTATGCAAATTTAAGCCTTTCTCACAACGTGTACTTAGTTTTTGTGTGCTTACTTCATATTTTCTTTGCCACAAGTTCATTTTTTTTTTTTTTTTTTTTTTTTTTAAGAGGGGAAGGGATTACCTTTTCTATCAGAGCTTCATCACTTCAAAATTTCATTCTTCCGAAAAAGTCTTTTAATTTTGTAAAGTGATGAAAATCTGATTGGGTTTATCTATAATGACAGATTAGTAGTATGAACATTTCTTGTCTAAAGTGCACATGCATAGTTCCCCCTCCTCAAGTTAAAATTTCGACATAAATGCTGAATTAGATGATTCATCAATAACACTGTTTCTGTAACCTCTTTTAATTGGTGATGAATATTACAGTAGAACCTCAATTATCCGATGTAACTGGGACCGAACCTACATAGAATAATCGGGAATTTGTCAATAACCATTTTAGTTTAATATGTAACATCATCATCGAACTGCTATTATGACTATTTAAACTGCTAAATAAATATCTAAATTAAAATTATACATGAAAATAAATTTATTTTGAAACAAAAAATCTTGTATAGCGAAAATATGTCATTGATTTCTCCTGTACCTTTTGAAATTCTGGAGCTGTGAAAATTTCTGTTCGTGAAAAGATGACAAAAGGGGTTTTTACCTGCACTTGCTTACAATCAGAGGCTGCAATAACATTCTAATGTTGTGGCACTCTTGGCAATACAGCCTTCCAAATTTCGAAATGGGGTATTTTTGTTTAGAACAGGGACGTGTATATAGGAGGTGGTGGGGGGAAAGAGTACACTTATACCGGGATCGGAGCTCCAGCTAATTTCAAAGGAATTCTAATAAAGAGAAACAAAAATATTTATTTGTACTTGTAGTTCACAAAAGACTGCTTACATACACAAGGAATATGAAAGTAAAAAAAAAAAAAAGTCGAAAGAAAAAAGGTCAGGAAACCGATGTCGGTTTACGGAGAGTTCCGCTTAATTGGGGGTCGGATAATTAAGGTTATACTATATATGGTTGCATATTTCTTGAATTGTTAAGTCTGATCACAGCCCTGACTTTTTTAAACATTGTAAACACTCAAAAACAATAAATACAGTACACTTCAAATCTGTGCACACAATGAGCATACAGTCTGTAGTTTTTTCAACTTGAGTAGCAGTTCTTGTGTTACTAACACTCTCTGCACTACAAGAATGCGCACTAATTCCCAGACAATCCATGGTTTTGCATTGCTCGTCGAGACTTTGTGAATAAAAAAAAAAAAAAGATTGTTGACTACACCTTTATCTTTCAGCAATGTATAACCTTTTCCTCTAACTATTTAATTTAGTTAGTGAAATATTACATGTTTTTATCTGTTGATACATTATTTTTCTAAAACTTAATTTTTATTTCATGTTAAATTGATTCTTTTTATCAACTATTCACTTGTAAAAGATCAGTTGCAGAGATGCCAACAATTACTGATTTTCTGTAATCCTTACAATTTTTTCCCTCTAAAGCATGTTACTGACAAAATAAAATTATTGGAAAATCTGAGAGAAATCATTGAAAGTCACTGTTCTTAGTATTAAAGAACTTTGAATCTGACATCTCTACAGTTGACTTATATTTATTTGCTCTGTTTGTACTGAGTAATGTTTGTTTAATAACATAACTCCATTTCAAAATATTTTTAATTTGCCCAAAATATCAATTTTGACATTTCTAAACTAGTTCATATTATACTATTCTGTTAGAATACCAGCTAATTTTTACAAAGTACCTGCTTGAGCTGAAAGTAGATGAAATGCTTAAATTCCTTTATCCCAAGTAAAGCAAAAATCTTCTTAATAACACCATAAAAATAAGAAATGTGCAAGCCCTTTCAAAAGAACTTTGTCTTTTTTCATCGGGTACAAAGAAGATGTGCTACCACATTTAAAGCACAAAATATATAAGTATAATAATATAAGCCTTTCTTTGTGCCTGATGAAGATAGACAAAGTTCTTTTGAAAAGCCTTACACATTTCTTATTTTCATGGTGTTATTAAGGTGATTTTTGCCTTTGTTTGTGTATTGTACCAGTTTTTCAAAATTTGTCATTTTATCTTTATTTTATTGTTATTATTATTATTATTATTATTTTTTTTTTTTTTTTTTTTTTGTCATTATATGGCATTTATCTCAGCTTGTGTTTTGTAATGTTTCTGTTATTTTTTGAACATTTTTTATTAAACATTAAACAGTAATAAATGCAAAGAGACACTCTCTCAAGGAACCACAAAAATTCCATTTTAGATAGGTTTGCATAGGTACAATGTTCATTATACAGTAAATAAAGAAATAAATAAAATGAATAATTATGTATATAATTTTCTTTTCTACTCTTTTGTTTGTGTGTATGTGCATATGATTGTAATCTAAAATGTTTTGTCTGAAACTCTTTTACTGTAAGTAAAGTTCAGTCTTTAAATTTGTTAACTATATTACTATTGGCAACACATAAAAATTAAAGAAAAAAATGACTATTCTGATTTGTTATTCCTTTGTTATTAATGTCGAACTGATATAAATATGTATTTTTTAAAATATGAGAATATGTTTTCAACTTTTATCATAACATTAGTTTTAATTTTTAAACTTTTACAAATTATGGTTGTATAAAATTTTATTTTTTTGTTGTAAATTAAAACATATTAAAAATATTTTTGTAAAATATATATATATATTCATTATTTTTTTTTGTTTATGCTTAATAAATTATCTTTAAATTGTATGTTTTATTTAGCCAAATTATATATAAAGTATTAATATTTATTTATTAAATTTACATGTATAGTATGTATAATGTAATGTACATGTGTAATAAAATATAAATTTGAAATAATCTATCCAGGAATAATATTGAATGTGTATTTTATATTCTAAACTTGTGTATTTGTCTGATACAAGTTGCAAGGTGATGATAAAACACAAGGTAATTTGATGACAAAAACTTTTGATATTGGTTAAAACTAATTGGTAAATTGCTCAAAATATCATATCTAAATAAAAAGAATGGAATTAAAATCAGCCTTCATTTTCTTTATCAGATCCACTATCTCCATGTTATTAATATCACTCATTATGGAAAGATTACAAATGCAGATTAAATTAATGTAAACTTAGCAGAAGTGAAGAAAAATAAATACCACTTGCAGTTGTGCAACTGTATCACTACCAAAAATTATTCTAATTTAAATCTGATAGAAGAAAGGGGTTCCTTGTATTCTATATTCATTATTGTTGTTGTGTATGTCAAACTTTTTTTTTAAGTTGACAAGTTTTAATTACATAGTGTTTTTAGTATAATAGTGGTAGTTCAAATAGCGAGGTAAATTTAAAATTTCGAAATGCTTCTCTGCTGTGAAGTCTAAAAGTTTCTGTACTCGGATTTAAATTGATGAATGTCTTTTATGATCTTATGCATATGTTGAGTAATTTTCTGCCACTTGTTAACAGTTTTTTATTAAAAACTGTAAAAAGCTCAATTACGCATGGTTCCATTGAAACCGTCTGATTATTGTATTATCTCAAACTGCTCAGTTTTGCATACAATTGAATATTAGCTGAGAAAATTAGATACCAGCTGTTTTGCATGCAGGGCTTGACATTCTTTTTTTTAGGGGGGGGGGGGGGGTAATCTCCCTACAAATATTTGTAAATAATGAGAATTAAGACTGTTTCGGAGGGAGGGAAAATTATATTTAAACTGTGCATTTAATTTAAAATGCTATATTAGCTGTAAGCAGGGATGTAGTGGAGGGTATACAGGGATATACGCTGTACACTTTCTGGATTTTTTTAAGAAACATCGTATACCCTCTGTTTCTCAAGAAAGCTATAGTATATACACTCTAGGGTTATACCCTCTGTTTTTTTTAGACTACACCACTGGCTGTAAGTATTAACGCATGACAGGCCAAGTACCATTGAAAGAAATGTCAATAATTCAGAAAATTTTAACCAAATGTATAAGGTTTTAATAAATTGGTTTAATTTAATTTTTGTGGTCTTAATTTCAAAGTAATTATTGTATTGCTTCTCCAACTTGACCGTTGTTTCGAAGAAGCAAATTTTCCAAGAATTGGTGCGGGATTTCAAAATTTTGGCCATTAGTCCCACTATCCTGTCCTGAATTTCAGGCCCTAGCATGTCTGTCAACTATCTAGAGTAACTATCTTTCTATATGGGTGTTTGTGTTATAGAATAGTCATGATAAGTTTTTCCACTTTGTATTATTCAAAATAGATTGTATACGTATAACTTTTTTCTTCACTGTCACTATTAAAGTAAGTAATTATGGTCAATAAATGATCGTTGAATTTTATTGCAATAGACGATGTGTGTCATATAATAATATTCTTATATTTTATGATATTCTCCTTTTTTGAAAAGAAATCTGTATATGCTTAAAAGTAATTTATTCTAATAAAAAGTATGACATGAAAGAACAAGAATTTTAATAGATTATTGTAATACAGTGAATGATTGCCACAGACAAATGAAAGACTATTTTTAACAAAAGGGGGCTTATGCAACTTTTCAAAGATTAAAATGCCGAAAAAACAATTATTTTCTTGCCAAAGCAACTTTTTTTACATCCTTTGAATTTTTTTTTTTTTAAATATAAAATTAAAAAATTCCATACAAAGTCAAAGTTCTAACGTTATTTTTGAGCAAGACCTTTCTCATAATGCTTTCTCTATAGCCGATTGCACTGATGCTTCACACAAAGAAATATTAATTATTTATATCTGTAACATCATTCCTAAAGAAAACCATTTTACTTTTGTATTATAGTAGGTTAGTATTTTTGCAATTGTTTTTAATTTATAAGCTATTATTTAGGCAATTATTTTACCAATTTTAAGCTAGCTACTATTTTTGTTGTGTAACATTGCACAGGGGAAACTTTTCATGTAATATTTGATTATATTTATATATAAAAACTAGTTCAGTTAAATTTCTTTAGCATACTCCCCTTGTTTTAGCACTTTAAATCATCAAAATTTAACAATGAATTGTGCTAAAATAATTCATTTTAAAATCTGAGACAAATCTTTTAACAAAATTTGTGTCAATTATCTGAATTTCAATCATCTCGATTGATTATCAAGAAATAAAACTTACAAAGAAAGAAAATTATGGAAATTTTAACTGTAGGGTAAATGGGGGGTATTTATTTATTTTTTAATAGCGCTGCCCTCTTGGTTCAGGACAAGTACAAAAAATATGAGTGATAGATAATGAATGCAGCTACACATTGTTTGTATTCATCCTGAACCAAAAGGATAGTGTTATAAAAAATAAAAAACACTCATCTTCAATTCTCCCCATTTACCTTACTTATTATTTCCCAAAAATACTACTTCCTTTTTACTTAAACCAATGTTAAAATTTGTTTTATTTGTGCTTAATAATTATCATTCATAAGGCAGTCATTGGATTGTAATTTATTAGTTTTTAAAATGTCATTAATACAATGCTGAACTATTGAATGTGAAGGAGAGGAGGGGTAGGGGGAGTCAGTTTTTCTAATTTTCTAGCATACAGTGGCAAAATCAATATGAAGTCATCAGAACATCTCTATCGAAACTTGACAAAGTATCAAAAATGATTTAGTATTGTACTTTGAAACAATTTGTTATAAATATTTTTTTTTTTCGAAACCAACTGCTTAATTTAAGCATTGCTAAATGTAGCAGATTCTTTTAATTCAAACTTCATAGGAACTGAATATCATTCAATTTATGAAGCATTTTGAATTAATAAAAAAAACACACATTGTAAAGTAAATGAAAGACATAAAACAATATAATAAAAATAAATGTGTAGTTAAATACAATAATTAAAAAGAAAAGGTTATTTAAAGCACAGAAATAAAATTAAGTATGCAAATATTAAGTTTTTTCTTACAAGAAAGCTTAACTGTTCCAAATGGTCGATTTTTACCTCCCCACAATCATTTATTAGTTTATATCTATCTGCTTTACTATTTAGATTTTTTTTTTTTTTGTAATTTATTTTGTAATTTATTAGACGTAAATAGAGAATAGCTTTTTGTGTGATTGAAAAAAATTCTACTAAATTATTTATTAAACCTTTAAGCATCAAGCAAAAATTTTCATATATGTTTAATGATTCATAAAATAATAGCTATGAAAAGAATTAGTATGAGGATTTGTGTTCAATTACTTTACAAATTAAATTATCTTATGCACTGGAAAAAATTAGCATTAATATCAATTTTTTGTTAAATCAGACTTTAAATTTAAAAAAATTGCAACAGAAAAAGACGGTTACGATGCTTAGAGGGTTAATTTTTGTAGTAAATGTAAATAAAAAATATTTAATGTGTGTATTTCCAGTAAACCTATTTATAGTACAGTTTCATTATTATAGTGTAATTAGCTTGAGTAAAACATATTTACAATCATCTTGTAAAACCGTCCTTTCTTTAGCATTCAGTATAAAAATTGACATGTAGATTTTAAATACCTTGCCTATAGTATATGCCAGTGTATGAAATGCATTTTCTAATCAATGCACTTGTGTACTTTATAGAAGTTAGTGAGATGTGCATGTAGAATTTTTGAATTGTAGAAAACTTAAAATGTAGCTGAATATTCTTTGCCAAATGCTGTGATAAATTCCGGTGTAATTATTGATGCTGTAATAAATCAACGCTCCAGCTTTATGCCTGTATGTATGCCAGCATAATTTACAGATATTTGAAATAAACCTGTACATAGATTTTCCCTTTCAGTTGTTGTGTATCTGTTCTTTGAAGATTATTTTCATTTCAACAAAATTAAGCTTCTCATGCAGTGCTGTAGTGCTAAAAAAAAAAAAAAAAACAAGGTGACTTAAGGTGATTCTCAAATTCCCTGCTCAACAATGCAAAACTTTCTGACGCATTTTCTAACATAAAGATATAAAATTGGCATGATTGATTATTGAAGCGATCTGGAATTGAGTAGTATTTTCCACTTTTCATAAGTTAAATACTTATCGAATTATGAACATTTGTTATCATGTGACGAGAGGTTTTTTTCCTGTTCTGTTGCATCCAGGAATTTCGGTTCAGGATGCCAACTTTGACAGTATTTTCTGAAAGATTTGCCTTTACCAAAAAATGAACACCATTCAATTACATAGTTTCTGATTAAAAACACCTGCCAATTTCATGTGTTTTCGAACAAAAATACATTCAGAAATGTTTCAGAAAGTAGCTCCTTTGTATTTGAGAATAGCCTTAAAGGTGTTGGTCAGTCAGGTCTCCAATTCTCCTCCATAGAATGAATTTGTACTTTTCGAATATCTCCTCGGAAAACTATCATTGTTATATTCTTTTTTTCTGTGTACTCTTCTTAAAAGACTTTTCACTTTTAATTGAAAAAATATATGCATAATTTAATATGTTATGTCTTAAATAAAATCTTAGTGAAGATGAAGAGTGTTAAAATTAAGTATATATTTTAGAAATGGTTTGTCAACTAAAAAAGGAAACTCTTTTAAGAAGAGTATGCAGAAAAAAGAAAAGATGTTTTTAAAAAAAAAATACTTTTGCCTTTCACTCCTATAAGTTTAACATTTATGGGGGGGAATCCGAGATCTCACTTAGTGACATCCTTAAGGCTGTTCTTAAATCCAAAAAGGCAACTTTGACATAAGTTTTAATTTATTTTTGTTCGGAAATGCATGAAACTAGCAGGTGTTGTTGTTCAGAAACCATGTAATCGAGCTGTTTTTTTTTTTGCAAAAGCAATAGATCTTTAAAAAATAGTGTCAAAGTGGGCGTTTTGAACCGAATTTCCGCACGGAACAAGAATAAGCACTCAAGAAAGGTTGAAAAACATGTTTGTCACATGATCAAAATCGCTTGTAACTCAATAGGTAATTTATTGATAAAAAAAATGGAGAACAGTTTGATTCCAAATCGCTCCCATGGTCAGGCTTTCCAATTTCTTATCTTTCCATTAAAAAATGAATTCGTAAATGTGTCAAAATGTTTTGCACTTGTTGAGCAGAGCAGTTGAGAACAGCCTTAACACGTTAAGTGCCAAGTCAGCCACCGGAGGCTGACAGCGAATTTTCCGTTTAAAACGTGTCATTCACTGATGGCTGACGTCTAAAATATGATACAAAAATGAAAAAATATACATTGTTTTAAATAATTACTCAACAAATATTTAAAATTTACCTACCTTTTATTTATTACAGGATTATACTTTCTTAAAAATTACTTTAAACATTGTAAATTTTTCAGCGCTTCAGTGTCAGTCATTGTGGCACTCAACGTGTTAAGGGAAGGTTGTACTACTTTGCTCTAAAATTCATGTGATTTTTATTTGTTTTCAGTTACAAAGGAAGGAAAAGACATGTCACCTTCAGACTTTTTTCATTTTAATTATTGACATTTCACTCGTATTTAAATTGTGTGTAAAAAGAAGAAAAAAAATAATACATCTTGTGCGATGGGGAATACTTACAGGTTGCCACCATGATCTTCCAATCGTTCTACTGTTTTTCTCCAGTCGCATGTACTCAAAAACAAATTGGGTCACCAAATTATGAAAGGGCATTAAATTCTCTGAAACTTATATCAGTTTTAAAAAGTTTATTTTTGACAAATGGTAGTCATTTAAACGAAAAGCCAATTTTTTGCCTTTTTTTTAAACCTTTTGTGAGCTTGAAAATTATACTTTTTGGTGGTATACGCTCCAACAAATTTGATTAAATTTCTTTTTTTTTTTTTTTAAGAAAAAAAAAAAAGGAAATCAGTCAAATAGTTATTGAGAAAAATGCTCACTTGAAATACATGGTATTAAGACACAATAAACTTCAAGTGAGAGCTGCATGTAGAAAGCCATTTTCAGGCTGTTGTGGTGCTACATTCAACGAGTAAAAAAGATTATAAGGAATTGGAATATCACAAAACCGTTTCAGGTCAACAATCGACACACTTGAGGATAGGCACTTTTTGGTGGTATAAGCTCCAACAAAATTTATTACCTTTCTTTAACACTAAGGTTTGAGCTATTTAAACTGCATATCTCCTTCTGGACAGAGAGTATTTGGTACGTATGATTTTTTTTTAAATACTTGGAAGATATCTATTTTATTTTTATATTTATTATAAACTTCAAACTATTCTTATTCATTATCAAGGAACTATTTAAATGTACTACAAATTAATATTTAATCAGAAATTATTGAAAAACGCATGTTTTATATATATTTTTTAAAGTTCCGCATAAGAAGACATTTTTTAAGATAAAAATTTACCCAAATATTGTAAAAATATCTGAAAATAGGTTTTATTTTTATATAAACATTATTTAGTAAAATTTGCTTTTGCGTGGCACATTTCAAAGCACAAAGAACAACACCACAAGGTTCACAATAAGTTCGCATTAAGCTCTTACTCTAGAATTTTCATATACTTCTGTTTAGTGCTGCTACCTATATATACGTAATGGTAAAAATTTTCGCCCCTTTTTCTTAGGTAAAAAAGGAAAATTATTAAGAATTTGGAATAGTTTTACTATCTTTAATAATATCCTGATATCTTTTGTCTTTTATTTCATGCATTTAAAGTTGCGTATTCTTTTATTATTCTAAAAACCTTAATCCATTCGTCTAATCTTATAAAACCCATTAAATTACTTTTTCATTTTCTTCTAAAACTAAATTCTTTTTCTTTCGAATGTTTTTTTTTAATATCATTTGTTCTTTGGTGTTCTATAACCACAATTTCATGCGCCGCCAGCATTAATTGCACTTTAATTCTGACGCCGTATAATATAAAGAGGTCATTATCGACGTCATTCCCTTCCCATCGAATCGTAGCTTGTTTTTTGCCCCGTCCTTCCCCATCTCTCTGCTGGCATTGGTTTTCCATTTTTCTGTATCCGTCCGCGTTCTGTTGCTTGTAGTACATATATCGTTACATCGGCGAGGAGCAGAAGAATTTACGTTTTTCCGGTTGCTTAATTAAGCTGCGTCACTTGGAGTGAACGTTCTAATGTTAGATCCTAATCTTGTAACATCCAAACTTTTATGAAGTGAATGATCGATTATTGAGAGCTGATGAAACAGCTACTGGAAATGTTTGATATGTTTTTTGTCAAATAAACCAGTTTAAAGTGACGATGACTCTATTCATTATGTGATGGGAAATGTCTCAATTTTTTTCGAAGCTTGCCTTATACTCACCACCCTGACTGCAATACGCTATTTTCATGATAACGGATGGTTGGCCTTGATTGCTCTACTACGTTTTATTTTGAGATGTACTAGTGTCGCCGAAATATCTGAAAGTCTATATCAAAATGCTACATATATATATTTATTTTTTTATATATATATATATTTTTTTTAATAAAAGGTTCATAGATAATATTTCAAAAGGCTGTGAACGTATATAGTAGGTACTTTTATAGCTCAGGGAGTTAAAAGTTATCCTGAGAGACTCTCGGGCTTAATTCATTTCATTGAAATCAGTAACACTCGGTCTCAGACCCCAAAGCGTTTAAAAAAAAATTAAGGAAATCACTCGAATAGTTCTTGAGGAAAATAGTCACAGAGTTTGAAATACAAGGTAGTGAGACTGAACAAACTTCAAGAGTGTGTTCATGATGCACACGCTCAGGAGACAGGAGCATGGAGTGGGTCTATATCATAGATGGAATAAACATTCAGTGCGTTCACGAACAGATCATGGTTTGATTAATTATGGTGCTAATTATAAAGATAATTTGTTACAAATGAGAGGTGAGCTAGATAGCTGAATGGATAGAGCTTTGAACTCGAGCTAGGAATTCGAATCCTTCATGTCCCAAATTGTGTTATAATATTTTTTTTTTATTGGTTGCTTTATATTTTTCATAATAAATAAGATATTTTTGATAAAGATAAATTTTTATATTAATAATACAGAAGCATATATATTTCTATTATAATAATAGAATACTTATTTAAATACGAGAAAATGAGGTATTTTGTGATGAAAGTTTTACATTTGAACGCCTTTTAATATTCAAAATGATATATATTAAGCAAATGAAAGAATAAGTATTGTGCAAAAACATCCGTTTGTGCGTAGGATAATTTCCTGATGTGTTTCTTTTTTTTTTTTTTGAGTACTTTAGGAGTGAAATTTTGTCGACTAGGATGCAAATCATATTTTACGGCGTTAAAATCAACATGGAAAACATTATAAAAATAAAATGTAATAGATGTGTTTTTAACTAAAAATATCTGCATTTTCCGTTTAGTTTTGTGGTGAATAAAATATGATTAGAATGTTTATAAACTTTCTCTACCAAAAGTATAAGTAAAGTATGATTAGAATGTTTATAAACTTTCTCTACCAAAAGTATAAGTAGTATTTTGCTTATACTAACATGATTTTGAGTGCCATTTGTTTCTCATGTTTTATGATGTATTTTGGTCTGTTATCCACATGGTATTAAAATATGCAATCATAAAATAAGAACTATATATATTAAAAACTTCTCTGGAAAAATTGTCTAACAGTGCAAATTCCATTGAAATCCAGTATAGTAGATTGCAAATAAATCTCGTAATATGTTGATATCATAATCTTGGTTTATTAACAGCATTCTATTTATCACGAAAAATATAAAGCAACTGATAAATCATTTTTAAATAAATTTAAAAAAAAAAAATTGTTAAAATGTAAAAATTTTTAGAGCACCAATTGAATTGTTAAATTGTATCAATCAACCTACCAAACAAAGCACAACCAATAAAATATAAACGCACAATCACGTGATCAAATTGCCCACATAATTTTTCTGGGTCGCCTGTGCTAAGTTTGTGTGCGGTTGGTTAGCATATTTTAAATGCTGAACAGGCTAAAGTAGGTTATGTGACGCTTTTCCCGAATATTTTGGATTTTATCTGAGGGAACATAGGCATGTATTTCTGTTACGAAAACCATGTTTTGGAAGCAGTGACCCGGAGCCGAACAGTTTTTGATGCTCCAGCTCCAGCTCCGCTCCTAGAGAAAATACTGTGGCTCCAGCTCCGGCTCCGGCTCCAACTCGGCTCCGACTTCGCGCTTTTGAGTTGCAGATTTTAATTTACACGTTTAATTTTTTGCTCACAAATACTTTCTACCTCATTAAAGATCTGACAAAATGCATTTTTCTGCTCATCAAACTTCAAATGCTTGTTCAGAAAGTATGACATCTTTTAGCTTTTGCTTTTAAAATAGAACGTTTGGTGGAATTTTAAACACAAAAATCTTAAATTTCTTCTACACTTTTCAAACAGCCAAAATTGTACAACTACACATGTAAACAACAGGCGACCATATTTGTTTTCGAATTGTGTTGTCACTTAGTTCAAGTAGAAAGTAGAAGTAAAGTAGTGTTACCATGTTTTGAGAAGGTTTCCTTCTCTAATAATAATAATAATAACCTAAAAAATGATATAATTAAAATACTGAATAATGATGTACAGTAGATCTTTATAACGCAAACCTAAAAACGCAAGGTTGTGCGTTACATAGAATTTTGCATTATATGGATCACATTTCACACATCATTAAATTTACCTTATAAACACGACCATATAAATCTGAAAGATACCAAAATACATTAGAGTATCTTTATACTGCACTTCTTGTCACCAGGAATTATGCAAATTATAAATTTTTGCATTATATGATCATTTTATATTGTTTATTTTATAAACATGGTCCAACTATACCTGGACCCAATCATTCATTATATTACTCATTTCCAAAAATATAATATTTATTGTAATAATAGCAATTTTTTTTCATTAAAAAGTTTTGAATTAAGGAGATAAAGTTGAATTAATGTATCAAATGTAGTTTTCTAGAGAGTGATTTTTACGATGTGGGATTTCAGGTGCTTCTTGCCTGCAAAATTCATTGTTTACATCTGAGAAGTTGTGCGTTATATGGAGAATTGCATTATATAGAATCGCGCTATAAAGATCTTCTACTGTAATTAAAATATTTTGAGCCTAAAAATTTAAAAGACTGAAAAAAAAAAGATTTAAAAGAATATTAAAAACTAAAGGAGCCCTGGAGCTGGGGAAAATTTAGAGCTCCAGCTCCAGGGAAAACACAGCTCCGGAGTGCTCCGGCTCCGGGCTCCAGCTCCAGCTCCGGGTCCCTGTTTGGAAGGATAAAGAAATATAGTCGTTGGTTTTACCTGTTTTGAACCAAAAAACTAATGAAATAATTGAATTGTTTTAACATTACTTTCTTTAATAAGACCTACTCCATGGCCAAAAACTTCTGAGCACGTGCGCAGCGTTAACTGCACTTCTGAAGATACCCCAAATGTAAAGAATGTGTGTAGAAAGCCATTTTCTGGCTGCTGCGGTGTTACATTCAACGAGCAAAAGATGTTGTAATATCACAAAACCACTTTAGAGCAACAGTCGACACAAGTGAGGGATGAATGCGGGGAAAAAAATAAACTAAAAGAAGTGCAACTACTCACGAAGAAACTAGAAGATACTCGTTTTGTTGTTTTACTAGTAATTTTTAATAAATAAAAATCACATCATATACTGATTTTTATAGCAGGGGTGATTGCGATTTTAGTTTTAAATTCCTGAAATTATATGAAAGAAAAATAAGAATGAACAGTATAATTAAAGTTTTAATGATAAATTTTTATTGTGATGAATAAAATACTCTATGATGTATTGCAAATATTAAAACCACTATTCAATTATTAAAGATCAGTTTCTCAATTCCCACGCAATACTTTTCTTTTAAAAGTCTAAAAAAAATCTTGAAATCACGAAATACAAAAGTAAAAAAAAAAAAAAAAAAAAAATCTTGAATCGGGATAGAACCATATTGTCAATCACCCCTGTTATACTTATCAAGTTAGTTATTAATGAAAAGGTGATAGAAATAGTGCTAAAAATCTCTAACACTACAACCATGCACATTGATTTAAATTGTACTACACTAAAAATGAGAAATTTCATAACATAAAAAAAAGTTTCTAGCTAATGTAAAATAAGTTGAATTTCTGATGCTTTAGATAATCTAGGCTGTAATTTGCAAAAACAGTTGGTATTAGAAGATAATACATAAGAAATGTATTCAAACCTATAGTACTTATATAATAGAAAAAATAAAATAAAACAATAACATTACACAGGAACATGAGGCAGAGAATTGTTTATATAAAAATATTTTATTTAAAATACAAAGTCAAGGAAAAATACTTTATCTTCAAACTTTGAAAATTAACTTGAACATCTAACGATTTCAAATATATCTACAAAGCTTTGTACAATATATATTAATCATAACAATAATATTCAATGCAAATTCATTTGTGCAAATATGTAGTCAAACTAATGAATTTTTAAAAAATCTTTATAGAACGTTTCAGAAATTTAATATTTATTGTTTAAAAAACACATGAACACTTTTTAAATAATGCCACATGAAATTGACAAAGGAAAAAATGTCTTGGAATTATTGATTTTATTCATCCTTGGGCAGCTATTTCTTGTCCCATGTGATAATATATATCTTATGAGCAGAATTTTATTGAATCCGGTTCTTAAATTCTTGAATTTTAAAGTAACTTCCTGTCAAACATTTTATTAACAGTTTGAATCAGAGCTAATGTCAGCTAAAATTTTCTTTTGATATGGAACTTATATAAATATTTTTGATAAAAGAACTAGTTTACAGGGGAAAATAAAAGTTACACATTAATAAATACCATTTTTGAAATGCTAATGATATTTTAATTTCAAAAATAAAATGGAAATTTAACTTATTTTAAAACCATCTTCATAAAAATTGCAATTTTTTAGGCTCTCATGATAATTTAAAATATATACATAATACACATTAGTCCAGGAGGCAGCATCACATTTTGTACCCAATTTTAGCATACATGCTTTTAGTATATAACCCACGTCAAAAATGACAGAATGTTGATTTGTGTTTTATTTTCATAAGACTTCCTCCAAACAAACAGCATGAAGACAGCAAATATTGAAATAAAAATATATTTTCTATTTAATTGTAATGAAAAAAAAACTGGCATGAATAAAGTCCTAATGCATAAAAATAAAAGAAATCAAATAGACAATATAGTGATGTCGCAATAGATATGAATGTTTATATGCTTATAAAAAATTATTTTACCGAAAATAACTTGCAAATGACAAAATACATCCAAAAAGCCATATGTCTAAATATTTTTCATCATTTCTCTTTTATCTGAAACAATGGAAGTAAACCGATTGCCACCATTTTGAAGAAATTTCATAAAAAAACTTTTAAAGTTAAAATATAAAAATGGGACTATTTTTTAAAAAAGCTAGAGCTGACACATCTACAAATGAACAGCTTTCATTTAAAAAAATAATTAGCAAAATCAGTTCAACAGAAAGTTCAGGGCAGATGGCTAAAAAAACAGACTTGTGTTTTTAATATATAGATGGCACGGTTCACAGCTCCGACTCGGTTTGGCAAAGCATGGTTGCCTACACTTGGATTTTATGTTAGATTAGATGGTGAAGATAACGAAACTTCAGTCAGCTGGCATACTAGCTAGGGGTGTTGCCAAAACAACATAGTACACTCTACTGCAACATGAAATGTATGGCAACTCAATTACAGATGATACTCTGAAATCAGAGTAATATCAGTAATTAGGTTTCCATTCATTTCACAAAGCAACAGGCTGTGCAATGTTGCTATGGCAACACCTCCCCACTGACATGCAAGCTGACCGGCCGTTTTGTTAACTGCACCATTTAATTTATCATATATACTTAAAATTATCGACACTAAAATTTGTTGCAAAATTTGTGATGCTATCTCCCAGTCTATATAAATGACCCAAACATGCTAAAATAATTCTGATAATTGAAGTAATATATTGAAACAACAATTGAAGGTGTAGAACAAATTTTACAGTTAAAAAAAATTTTAGTAATGCAAATATAACAAGGTAAAAAAATATTGAATGAAAATATGCTAAAAATAAGAAATAGATGCCCAAGAAATTGCTCAAATCCATAACAACATAAGTTAACGCATTCCTTCAAGAAGGAATTGGATTGAATAACAGTTTCAATTAGACAAAACATAAAAAGTTTTTTCTTTTTTAGAATTTAAATGGTTATTTTCATTTACACCAATTTCTTTTATATGATATCTTTGAAGTAGACTAACATAACAAACTGAAATTCATCATCAATATTTTGAATTTTCCCCACAGATAACAATTTTGATTAAAAACAAACAAAAAGTGAAAATGCACAAAGTTTAAAGAAGTCATGATTAAGATTTGCTCTAAAAAAAACAAACCATTAAACAACTTTTTTAACAAGCTTTTCCTATAAAAAAAAAATGAAAACATTAAGTACTAAAAGATTTTAAAATAAAAATAAAACTGCATACAAAATATCTGGACATTGTAGACAGAAATTAAATATATTAAGTTAAAATAGGAATAAATTGCACATTTCCAGATCAGTTAACATATGACACATATTCATTAGTACACAAATAAAAGATGATAATAATAAGCGATAGAATGTCTTAATAGTAATAAGGAGATAAAACATTAAACTAAAATACATACACATACATGTATCAGAAAGCTTCTTAGTTCTGATTGTATTTACTTTGATACTGAGATTTAAAACATGCTGTTTTGTACTGTAACAATTGAAAAAAAATTACAAGTAGCTTCAAAAATAGCTCTCCAAATTTTAAAAGATAGTAGAGGAACCATAAATAATAATTTTTGTTAAAAAATATATGTGTAGAAATACAGCATGTAGCTAACAAAAGATACTTTTACAGGTTTCTCAATAGCATAGTCTCTGTGGCATAAAGTATCATTTCCTGTTCAAATTTTAATGACTTATACTGAACGCATCTACATGAATATTGCAAATGATGAATTCAAGTAATGAAGAGTATGTTAAAAAAACTTGAACTTTTAATTAAATTTTAATGCAGCAGAAATAATGCTATCAACTTGCCCACACTTTCTCTTACTAAACATGGCATTTACAGACACATATTTTTACACAAAAATATGAACTTTCATAACAATGTCAACTGATGAAAATTAAAGCAAAAACTGGTTTAACAGTACTTATATACATTCTTTGCCTAAACTTCATATTCTTGGCAAACAATGTCTGTTGTAACAATAATATTATTGAAAGGAGGGGGGGGGGGGGTCATGGAATAATCCTTTATGCCACAAAAAAGGTATTAATCTTTGTTATTTTAATGAAAGTCAAATATATTTTTAATTAGACTCTCTCATTACTCTTTCATTACATTAATGAAGTTATTTTCAACCACATATTCTTATTCTGGTATCTTCTAAAATCTTCAAAATTTGGCCATTTTGAAACTTTTTTGAGTTATTTCATAACTTTGTATTTATTTATAAACAAGTTAACACTGCAAATAAAATAACATTGTGCTATAAAGAGAGCACTAAGTTAGTTACTTTTTCATGAAACTATCAACTTTTACACTGCAACGAAAACAATATTAGTATGCATATTCAGATATTAATTATCAAATTTACATAATGTGAAATTTTAAAATCAGTTTCATAAATATATAAAACAATTGCAGAAAATCAAATTTGAGAAACCACAAGTCAAAATTAATTAGATAACAGAGTAGGGTAAAGACAAGTGTATAAAACAAAAAACTAGAGACAGTGCATCTCAAAAGTACATGGACAAGTGATTTTTTGAAATAAAAGTTCAAAAAATGAAGCAGTAATCATGAAAAAATAATTAGCATATGGAATCGCATTATAAGTTTGTTGCAATAGAGAAATATCAGGCTTATTGCACAGGCTGTTTGTAAAAAAATAAAATTCAAAATATTCTGTCTCAAAAATATATGGACAATTAAAAGAATCGCTATTATTATCATCATATCAAACAAATTTGCATATTTTGCGTTCAGTACATGTAATGTAACTACTTTGAAATATAAAATCCCTGCTTGTTCTTTAATTCTCGAATAGTTGAAAAATGTCTCGCAATGTTGAATTCTCTGCAGCTGGTATAGCCAAAATTTGGCGTTTAAAGACTCGAAATATTAAAAGTTTCTGATATTGCTAAACAGATGAAGTGTAGAAGGTCTGAAATTTTATCGAAAAGTGACGACGCTATTGCAAAAAGCTTTCAGATCGACCAATAAAACCATCTCAGTGACAAGATCGAGAGATTTTTCGAGCTGTTTCAAACCCAAATAAGTCTTTTCTTTAATTTCTGAGGGCTTTAGGGTTTCTTATATCGAGATATGCTGATCAGCATCGCATACTGGGAAGCAATTTTTATAAATATTGTAGAATGTGTCGGACACCTATGCTGAAATTGCACCTTAGAAAGGCATGCATTCTTTAGGCTAAAAAAAAAGCACATAAATTGGACGGATGAACAGTTAAATTTTTTCTTCTGTGACAAAAAAAAAATTCAATTTCTATGGATCTGATGGCTTGACATACTATTGGTACGGTCTACGACGAGAATTTTGCGAATTAATTAGTCGACAACAAGGAGGGGTTTTTACCATGGTGTGTGAAGCGTTCTGTTTCAATGGAGCAATAAATATTGCTTCTCCTAATGCCCGAAGGTGCTCAGAGGATTATCAAAATGCCCTCAAAAGCAATGTACTTCTAATTGGAAATATCTTAGGAACAGAAAACTGGAAAGTACAACAGGGCAATGCATCAATTCACACCTCCCACTCAAAAACAGCGTGGTTTACACAGAATCAAATGGTTGTTATAGACTGGCCAACCATCATCAGTCCAGACCTGAATCTAATTGAAAACCTTTGGGGAGTACTGGCACGAGAGGTGTGTGAGCCCATATTTGTGAATTTTAGACAGTTTAGGAATTAAAGCAACTAGTAGAGCAGAGTTGGTTCTCTTTACAACCCCACATTCTCCAAACTCTAGTTCGAAACATGCCTAATAGGATTTTCAAGATAATTCAAAGGGATGGATCCAAAAATTGAATTTAAATATAAAATACTCGAAAAGTCCATATATTTTTAGACAGCCTATTTTGATTTCGATTTTTTTACAAAAATTCCGTCAAACTTATACTACATTTCTTTGTTGTAATAAACTTATGTTATGATTCCACATGCTTATTATTTTTTTCGTGA
This sequence comes from Maratus speciosus, assembly GCA_963932465.1. Classification (NCBI taxonomy): domain Eukaryota; kingdom Metazoa; phylum Arthropoda; class Arachnida; order Araneae; family Salticidae; genus Maratus; species Maratus speciosus. The sequence continues at coordinate 186,584,929 of OZ010798.1, read as the reverse complement.
TTATTGCTGCATTTTTTGAACTGTTATTTAAAAAAAAAAAAAAAAAAATCGCCTGTGCATATACTTTTGAGACGCACTGTAGATAGTATTAAGACCTATCACAATCACCCCCATGAAAGGTAGCAGATTTTTAGGTTATCATAATTTTCTAAATTTTTTTTCATTAATATTTCCAAGATGTGGCTACTCACAAAAAGTTACTGTAAAATAAAATATGAGAACTAATTAGTAATACCATTGGTAAATGTGGATTTGTATCACAACATGTACTTATTATGATAATTAACATGAAATGCTTATTGCAATAATCTTGAATGTACAGCATAGCACCATAAAATACTGATTAAGATGCTTACTTCAAATGCTTTCTTTTTTATGTAGAAAATGCTCACTTAAAATGGAATGAAGATATCACTAAGTTATATACATTTCCATAATTTACTAATTCAATTGGAAAATATATTTTAATGTTTCAGAAGTAGAAAAAGAAGATTAAATAATTAGCGCAGTTATTAGACTGAGAAATTGAAAAATCATAAATACTTTTCTAATTTAAAAATAGAACAAAATTAGAGTATGCATACAAACGGCAGAAAAAAATCTTGCTTCGGCAGCTAGTTTTAAAGTTCCAACAATAAAATTTTAACAAATTAAAATTTAAAATAACTTCAATTTAATTATTAATGAATGAAAAATAAATGTTCAAAAAAAATAAACCAAAAACTTTCAATGTACATATTAACAAAGAAACAATACTAAAATTACAATATGGGTGCTTACTTTTAAAAAAAAGTTTTTATTACTTAAATGCATAAATTGAGATAATTTTAATACTAAATGCAGACAATTATCATTAAGTGCAGTCTTATCCATTCATCAAACTGAAAAAAAAAAAAAAAATCAACAAAGGATTAGAAAAGAGTAGATAAATAGTAAATTTACTCATAATTGTACTATTCATCTTCTCTTCTTCAATTTTTTCATGTTAATTATGAAGTTGTCTATGAACAGAAATTATACCAAAGCTGGCCATCGAAAAAGAGGGAATATGTTAATCATGCTAGTGATAATTCTATGAAATGTTATAAAAATAACTCTTGAAGGATAAATATTCAACCTTAAATAAATTACACCAAAATGCACAACTAAATTTTTAATATGAAAAACATGCACTAGTAACAACTTTTAAACCATCGAACTCATCAAAGCAGAATTTTTTTAAAGGGGACATGTTTAATTTTTACTTAAAAAAATTTAAAAAATATATTTTGACTAAAAAGAAAGGATTATTATCCCAGTAATCATATATTAAATTTTAAAATGTGGGGAAAAAAACTTGAATGATACACATCCATATTAGTCTGCGAGGCAGCATCCTATTTTGGCGTTTATGATTTTGTTATATATGACAGATTAGATAGAACAGATAACAGTCAGCTGGTGCACCAGTAGGGAGAATGCCCTTAATGACCCCCATAGCTTGCTACAATCAGGGATGTAGTGGAGGGTATACGGTGATATATGTCGTATACCTTCTAGTTTTTTTAAGGAACACTATACCCTCTGTTTCTCAAAAAAGCTATAGTATATACACTGTAGGGTATACCCTCTGCCTTGAGCGTATGCCCTCTGTTTTTTTTACGACTACACCACTGGCTACAATATGAAATAAATGGCAACCTGATTACCGATCTTATGCTGATTCAATAGACATCATAAGAGGTGTCAAGCTCCTACTAATCTTCTGTAATATGCAGATTAATTTGACACAGTTTAACAAGTTTCGAACCAGAAAATTTACCTAATTAATCTTTGTTTAGTTAATTTCAGGTATCTATGTGAAACTTATTTAATTTCATATCTTAAAAAAATTTCTGGCATGAAACGTATTAAACCTGCTTAAATTAACCCACATACTATGAAAGATTAAGGGGAGCATGGCACTGCACACCATCTATAATCGAGTTGACATTCATTTCACATTACAGCAGGATGTGTGATATTGCTATAGGAACAAAAATTATAATTTACCATTATAATAAACAAGGGAATATACCTGGGCTTCTTGGGTTACAGAATATAGGTTAAAATCATTTTTTAAATAGTTATAATAGATTTTTTACATTTAATATATTTTTTTTAAGAATATGCACTAACAATATCGAAAATCATATTTATAAGAAAAATATCAATTATGCATTCAAAAAAAGTTTTTGAATTTATTAAAAGTGATAATTTTGTATTGTCCTTGCACCAGGAGTTAACAGCCGAAGAAATCGTCAAAGATCACTATTTACTATCAGCCTTTTTGATTATAATGATTTATGTAGGCAAATGCACAGTTTGTTTACATGCCTTAAATTTAAGTTTTATTCATATTTTATTGTTTTATTTAAAGAGTGATGAATGTTTTAATTTCGTTATGAAATATAAGCTGGAAACAAATGATGAGCTATTTAAATTAACTGGAAACAGATTTATCTTTGGTAATCGTCTGCATGTGACAATAAAAAATCATGCTTGAAAATTATTTTAAAATCAATAAAAGGTACATTTTTTCTAACAAATTGAGATAGAGTTTTCAAACAAAATGCATTGGAAAGTACATTTGTTTTCTCTATTCGATGGAGTAAAATTGAAAATGTGTGGTATTTTGAAGTTCAAAAAATTGCAATAAAAGTTAAAATTTAATTGTCTGTTGCTGCCACTGTCAAAATAACGTCAGCATTGCACACGGACTTGTTTGTCTTTTATAATATAGACTAGCTAGGCTTTAATCTAGGAAAAAGGGATTTTTAGCTTTTTGGCTAATTACAGCCAATAACTTCTAGCCAAATAAAAATAGCTTTAGCCAAGGAAATAAAAAGTTTTATTTATACAAAATGTCTATATACATGAGTATTATTTTTAGTTATGCAATATACAAACAAATACATCACTCTGTAAGACTGACCGTTCGAGGTTTGGCTGTATACCACACAGCAAATGCTTTTTTTAAATGGAAATTCTTTTTAAAGTTCCCCTTCTAAATTAATCATCATTAAGTTACTCAAGTCAGCTTTTGTTATATTCATGAAACTGCATCCCCCTTTACAGTCTGCTGTAGATAACAAAAGTGATGCTACAAATTCATACAAAGAAGGCACATTGGAAAAATGCCAGTAATGCCATTTTTTTGAAAAAAAAAAAAATGTAATACAATAAGTAGTTTAATTTCTTTACATGTTGTAGCCAGAACCGACATAAATTCAAGACTGAAAAGTTTATATGACATGCATCTCGCACACTGATGATTCAAAGCTAGTGCACATCATATCCATGCTTATACAATCTGTGATTTTCGTTTTCGCCATATGCTGGAGTTGTGTCTGATGCAAATGACGTCACACTGTTTGAAGACGCTTGCATGGAGAGCACGAGACAAATTTTGAAGTGTAGCCGCAGCATGGATCCAATATGAGATTTTGTTTTTGTGCAACGGCAGCAGGTTTACGAAATGCGGAACAACAAAATGGGAATGATATAGCATATTTCTTTGGCTGTCGCTATTTGGCTAATTCACTAAATGCTTTGGGGGCAAAAAGCACTTCCAGTTAGCTTTCTGGCTATTTGGCTAACGCTAGATTAAACCCTACTAGCAGATGATGTTGCCATGACAACATCCCAACTAGTGCACCAGCTGATTGACAGTTTCATTACCTAATCCATCTATATACCTAAATAAATTAATAAGTCGTCTAACAGTAAAAAAAAATTTTATCTGTAGTATTTCAGTTTTTTAAGACAAAAATTTTTAATACAATTTCATCAAAAATATTGTTTTGGTGCACTACAGTAAATGTAGTATGATTTAATATGCATGACTAAAGTGTGAAATACTCAAAATAAAAAGAAATTCCTTGAACAAGTCATAATGATTTGAGATTCAGAAAACTAAAATAACTTACTATGCAGTCTTTCAATAATATACTTAAATAAATAGAAAATTATTATTACATACATACAGGAAATAGAAAGTTACATTATTCTTAAAAAATTCAGAAAACTCAAGATAATGGACAACACTGCTTTTGCTAATATGCATAAATAAAGATTTTAAGGCATTATAACAAATAAATTTTAAAAAAAGTTATATATAACATAATCTTATTTTTATGGTTTAGTATGAAGAAAAACTAAAATTGAAATAGTAAATGCAAATGTGCGAAAATTTAATTTAGATGCACATATTGGTGAAAACTACATGAAAATTAAATTCTAAAATAGTAAAAATGGGGTTTTACATTTCATACTTAAGGTGACCAAACTAAACAGAAAACTTTAATAAATTACAAAATTAATAAACAAACACTGATTAACGAAATATATAATTATGAATGTTCAATAATTATGAAAAATAATGTTATACTTTTAAAATAACGGTTTTTTTCTGATTGTAAAAACATCAAGCCAACAAGGAAAAAAAAAAAGCAATAGTACACTTGCACACGCCAAATTATAAATAAATGATGATAGTTTTGAAAAGATATTATTAAATAGAAACACATAACGAAACTTCTTTCAGAGAAAAAAAATTATGCTTTCCTCTGGTTGCGAAACAATGAAATTAAAACTTTTCATAAACTATATTCTTTAATAAAAATATATAGTTAAAAATCCTATATCAATAAGCTACATGATCAGGTTTCTTTTATTATGTACATAGAAACTATTAAATATAAGAGTTTGTGCATAGATACTACTGCCGTATAAATACTTATATGCTTGCAAAACAATATGATATGCAGTCATTAAAGTATACACATACATACATACATACAAGTAATTAAATGTATGTATGTATGCATACATATATATGTATTATTACTTATAAAATCAGAACAAATTACATATTCTAACTATATAGATAGTTTTAACAGATATTTTATTTACCATTACAAAATGCCTGTTAAATAAATGCCTACAATTACATTAAGAATATCTTTTCAATAATATTGAATTTATATGTGGAAGCATTTTTTCTTTTAAAACACTGTATATAAATAGTAAGATTTTTGAACACCAAAACATCAGATACTAGTTTTTGATTCTATATAAAATATTTAAAATTCAATAGGGATATCATAATACTTAAAATTTTGACACATACTTCCTGAACATTTTTTTTTTTTTTTTTTGACACTTTATCATTAAAAGACATACAAAAGTACATTACACCAACAAAAGAGAATGCAATAAATGTCTACGGTTTGTATTAAAGAAAAATCCTATACTCATTTTAAACACATATATACATTTTTTTTAACAGGATGTTAATTGCAAAATTTTGAAAACATATTATACATACATATTTATATAAATATGCTAGATACTAATGATTTGTCAGGAACTAAAAATATGGAAAGGAACAACTCACTCGATGAATACATAACATTAGTGAAAAATCAAAACAAAATCTTAAGACAGTAATTTTATGATTAAAACTCATAATTTGAACTAATTTAAATCCTTTAACATTGATAATAATTCAAAATAAGTGTTAGTACTAATAGACATCTATATCTTTTTTTTTTTTTTTTTTTTTTTTTTTTAATGTAACATGTTACTTCCAAAATCAATTTTTTTAATTTAAGTTTCCAAGGCTCCTGAAAAGTTTAAAGCAACTATGTTCATAGTACTTTTTTTTTCCCCCACTTCATTGTATAAAACAACCAAATATATTGCTGATATTGATTATTTCTTTTATTGATGCACAGAATGCACAAAAATTGGTCCAAAAAAGAAAGTGTGCATTATATATACACCAATCACATCTTCTGTTAAAGTTTTTCATTGCATTTACTTTCATTTATCAATTGATTTAAAAGAGAACGCCTGTTGAAATATGCATACAGGAAAGAAATTGTGGTTTTAAGCAGTTTATATAATTTAAATTGCAAAAGCAGTCACCTCGCTAAAAATATTGGTCATCAGAATTTCATACAAACTGAAAATTTTCTATGTCTGAATATGCATTGTGAAACTTTTTTTTACTTGACAGTAACACTTATTAGATTTATATAAAACCAAGGGATTTAACTCAGGCTTCCTGGAAACATACTGCCAAATAAACATACATGAAAACTTTTTTTTTTTTTTTTAACTCCAACAGATTTTTTACATTTAATATTGTTTTTAGATTGTCCACTAACAACAAACATAACCATTTTTATATGAAAAATATCAATTATGTATTCAAATATAGTTTTGAAATTACTAATTGCAATATTTTCGTATTAGCTACATTACTAGGAATTAACAACCAAAAAAAAATAGCCAGAGATTTTGCTACTTATAACAGCTTTTTTTATTATGACTATTTCAGTGTGTAAGCACATAATTAGAATATATATCTGTTAAATTTCTGTTTTATTTATTTATTGATAAAGTTTTAATTTTTTTATAGAATATTAGATGGACTATTTATATCGCTTTAAATGCAAATCGGTTATCTTCTATAATCAGGTTGCACATAACAGATATATGTTTATAAAAGAAATCCATGCTCGAAAATTACTTTGAAAACTAGAAAAAATCAGTAAATCAAGATACATTTTTCAGACAAATTGCAACTTAAAGTACATTTTCCCCACTATTTGTCAGTGTAAAATTAAAATTATACGATGGTTAGAAGTTAATAAACTTGTGAAAGATGCTAAATAGATTGGTCAGCTCATGACCACCATAAATATGACATCTGCATTGTTCCTGGACACATTATTGGTTTATAATATACAGATAAAAACTATTATTTATTAATAAACATTATTCAATTTGATTAAAAGTCGTAAAAATTTTAACGAAATCATGTATAGGACCCTGAGCAATGCTGACACGTAGAAGCATAACATTCTAAACAAAATTAAATGTATAAGCAAATTCTGTTATAGAAAGTCAATGTAATATAGATTCAGTATAAATTCAGCTGCTAAACATTTTATAAATAAATAACCTCTTCAATTACATGGTGAATTCTAAAAAAAGGGTATACTTTAAAACTATGTAGTTTGAATCTATATCAACTGTCTAACACTGAAATTTGTCTTGAAAAGAATAATATTTCACATCTATTAAGGGCCATTTTAAACGACTAAAATGCAATTTAGAAAATGCTGCAGAAGAGTCAAAGTTACATTTTAATACACACTGTAAATGCAAGCACACAAATCAGAATACACTCAATGAATAGAAGCTGTGCTTTTGTACCTTTGTATAAACTATGCAAGTGTTTAAAAAATCTTTGTTATTTGAATGAATTTCATAATTTCTTCCCTATTGAAGAATTCTAAAATTGCATATTAGTATTACTAGAAAAGAATAAAAATTAAAAAATAAACATTATTATTAGTAATATTAATTTAGTATTAATATCCTGAGTCTTGAAAAAATAATTGCGAAAAGAATGATAATTTTGCAAAACAAATTGTGAAATTTGTTTAATATTCAGTTTAACATTTGATTATGTTAAACTGAATATTAAAGTCTTATATATGGGGCATTATCACAATCTTTTGACTTTCGGGAATAAAAATCTGGTGAAATTAAACTTGCTAAAATAACATTTTAATCTTACAGACGAATGCCTTAATGCTTCAAAATAAAGAAAAAAATGGTCAGCAGAGAAAATTTTTTTATTTAACTGAGGTTTAAGTTAAGCTTGTGAGTTTAATTTTCCTTACCATTTTACCACTATAACTTTCTATTTTCTTCTAAATTTTTACTTATGAATTTGCATAATACCCACAGGACATTCAAATAAGAAATAATAACAACGTAGTATTTTTAGTACAAAATTTTGGTATAACATTGTCTTAACAGGGGTGTTAAAGAAGGGACGGAAGGAGAAAAAGGGACAGTAATGGAAAAAAAAGGATGGTAAGGATGGGACGGTAAGGAAAATCCACTATTTTTAGGCAAATCATGTTAAGACTCAGTGATAGCCACAATGTTCATTGATTTTTAGAAACAGTTATTTACAGTGGATTAAATAAATAAAAAAATAATAATAATTTACCTCAAAAAGTGCAGGAATAAACCTTGGGAACAGTAAGACTACCAACAAAGCCACAATGCTTGAAATTAACATTTAAATGCTGATTCAAATTCTGTAGTCAATTTCCTGTCAAAGAATTTTAGACATTCTTTCTCTAGCATACTTCTGCATGAGAAAAAACTTGAACGAAATTCTGTGGCTGTGTCTGAAGTGATTTTCTGTACAAGTTTAGCAAGAGGGATGGTAAGAATCTAAAACCCAGGGACGGAGTTCAAAAAATAATATCAACCGTAAAAATGTGCTCAGGTTAATAGGTTAATTTTTTGCTACATATTTATATAAAACAATTGTCAAAAAATTACATTGAATTACTTTTATTGAAACAATTTTATACAGACAGCTATCTCCAAACTTAAAAATCAGCATCAGGGACATGGGACGGTACAGGAGTTTTCCTGGTATTTGGACTCCCAACATCGTCCAAAACTTATTTATCTCGTTAATATTGTTATGCAATCATGCAATGGGATGTTCCCTAGTATACGAAATAAAAAAACAAGAATATGTACTAAAATAAAAATTATTACTCAGGGACTTAAAAGTCAAAAGATTGTGAGAATGCCCCATATATATTTTTCAATTATGTTATATCAAAGACCGTAGAAATCTAATAGTATTGTAAGCAAACGCTAAGAGTAATGAATAATAATCATAAAATTACAGCCCACTTCCTTTTTACACAGGTGACATATAATACATATACATATTTATCTTTATAAAATATATCTGAACAAATATTCCTTTATAACAAATAATAAAATTAATTATATTCATGATCAAACAAAAATTACACATAAAAACAGAAAATAATATTTATTTGAAGTAAATTGATAAGAAAATAAAAAGGGAGGATCAGCTTTATACAATAGGTTACTTCCATATTCTTCTTGTCTATATTATGAGATAAAATATTCTTGATTATAATAATTTATGAAAAGAGGCAGTAAAACTACTAACATTGACCTAAAAACTGTATATTTTGAAAACTACTCTAAAATTTCTTTGTTAAAAGAATAACTTTAGTTTACAAATTTTATGGAGGCAAGTTTTGTGGATCTTTCAGAATTTTATTCATTGAATTATTTTCAAAATTTGAGTAATTACTGACATTGCAAAAATATTAAAAAAAAAAAAAAAAAAAAAATACGAAAATTGCAATAACTGCATAATGTAAAACTTTGAAAGTCTTGTAATATACATAGTAATAATAACTCCATTTTAATCAATATCTGAAGTTAACTACAGAACTGAAAATTGAATTAAAAAAAAAACTATAAACATTTTCTTTATGCCTACATAAAATTTTGAGTGTAGCATTTTAAAATAAAGTACTAAATCTTATGCTTGTAAATTTAATAAATTTTATTCGATACAGAAATTTAACTGTACAAAAATACAGCACATATGTCAAAGTTAAAAATTTTTAAAAGGTAACGCACCTTTTAATATTAATTTTACGTACTTTTCTAGTACAGGGACCTTGGCGAGAGAAGAAAAATTTTCATGCATATTTTCTGGCAACCTATTCATTGTTTCATATACACAAGCAGTTTTTTTTTTCTCAATATATACAATCTATTTTAATACAAACAAGCCACTTATCTGGTTTTATATACAAACAGAAGCAATTTATACATAAAAAACAATAATATATAAATAACATGTTTTTATATGTATATAGATAAATATAAAAACAAACATAAAAATTCACCAGGTTTGTTTTCATAAGCTGATGTTGAAACTTTCATGAGTTTTATATCATTTGGCAACAAATTTCACTTTCTGAATCTCGAATTGCACCAAGCTTTAAAAAAAACTGCCAATGCCCCTATACTGGAAAAGTACTAAATTTTGTACCACTTATACATGAAATTGAAAAACATGAATTTAATGAATGACTATGAGAGAAAATGTATATCAAAAATATACCTAGATCCACAAAAACTTTATGCTTATAAATTTTAATATCAAACTGTGCTGAAATATATAATTTATTTTATGCTAAAAGATTTCTTAATCTACTTTAAAATATCTATATCTATATTAAAGTTAATATGTTTATTGTACAAGATATATTTACAGTCATTAGTTTTATATGGGAAATATACTTTCTTTGTTTTTGTAAAAAGGAGAAATAAAATAACAACAAAGTAAAAGAATGTATAAAAACATCAATGTTGGACAATGATAATAGCTATTACAATGATTCAGGTGAGATGCAGAAACTTTGGCTGCAATTTTCATAACAACATCATGTATATCTAAATATTCAACTCCATAACACACTTATAAAAATATATATATAAATGGCAGATTTATGCAATTCCATATAAAAAATTTAAAGTACTAAAAGTAAACTTAATATGAAGTTAAAAACCTCTTTATACAATGATATATCTTATATCAATATTCATTTATATTCTTGAGTATGAGTTCTTTAAAGAAAACACTGAGAAATAGTGATGGCAATCTTTTAATAGCAAAAAATGAACAGTTGAGAAAAAAAGAAAGAAAAGAAAACTATTCAAATACACTACTTTTTATAAAGTATACTCTTAAAAGAATGCGACTATAATTATTACTTTTTTGCATAGCTCTAACCTTTCTAAACAGATATTTGTAAAAATGCTAATAATATAACATGTACAGTACAGGATTCATTACCTGGAATTCCAAAATCCAGAAGAAAAAAATTCCAAAATTTTGTACATTTAATAAAATTTTGCAATTTTTGAGATTTTTCAAACTTTTTTTTTTTTTTTTTTTTTTTTTTTTTTCCAGTACATTGTTTTAATGTGTAACCTCTAAAATATCTTGCTTCAGTGGCAGGGAACACGGAGCTCCCCTCCACCAAAATTAGAAAAAGATCAATTTTCTGTCAAATTTTAGTTTAAAATTAATTTATATTATGATTCATTTTTAAAAAAACAGTCAGATATTTTGCCCTTTCTCTCTCACTTCGAAAAAATATTAAGGCTATGCCATTGTGTTACATGAATACACATATAATAGCAAAGTTCTATTTATTTGCTTGTGCCCTACCCTTCTCCTTCTCATACATTCCAGAATGATCTGTTTCTAGGTTTTTCTCAGTGGAATTCGTGAAAACGGTTAAAAGAAGTCATAGAAAAATTTTTCCTGCATAGTCACCAAAATCATCCTTATTGTTACTTTTATGTTTTTGAAAAATACCGATGGAATTTTGGAGATGGGGGAGTGGGTGGAGGTTCTGAATTTATTTAACAAATAAGATTTATTAAAAATATTGATTAAAAATTTTTTTTTAAGGGGAGGGATTACGAATTTTAGGAGGTCCCGAATTCTGGAAAATTTCAAAATCCAGAAATCCTTCGGTCCCGAGGATTTCGGATAAAAGGTCTTGTACTGTATTAAAGTTACGAACTTATTTAGAATCAGTAACTAATTATTTAAAGTGTTAAAGAATAATGAAACTACTGCTGCATTTCGCAGCCATGTCCAAGAAATAAGAGTGAATTATGTCAGCCAGGTACCGCCCAGATAGCTCAAAAGGTAGAGCACTGGCACGGCAAGCCAAGGTATTCAGGTTTGAGCCATGGTCTGGACATTTTTCGCTCTGTTGGAATAAACCTCAACTGTGCTACTTCAATCTTGAATTCATAAATAAGCAGAATAAAAAGGTGTATAAGTACATTTCAATGTTTGCAACATTTCATTCAGAAACTAAGGAATTAAACAGCAATGAAAATTTTCTATGCTAAAAAATTCAATATTAAACTAGTTTTTAAAACAAATGTTATATTAACCCTGCATATTTTATCCACCTTACATTTTTGAAAGAAAATTTGAGTAAAAAACAAGATTTGTACAATTTTGCATAAAGAATTTGAGATAATGAAACAGCATGTCTCAGTATAGATTTGTTTCATTTTTTTTTTTTTTTTTCTGTGATCTTTTTCCTTCAGCTGCAGCAAAATTGTGTGCAGATGGTGCTAAAACTGATGAAGCAATATGATAAATATAGTGATAAGTAAGTGCTGATTTGTTTACACTGAAAATTTCTTATTAATGCTTCATGTTTTGTTGAATACAAAACAGTAAAGGGTCTGATAGAGGAGAATTCAGAGTGAGGGAAATCTTATTTGATATTAGCATAAACAGTAATATCCACTAAGAAGTGTAATTAAAAGTGAATTTTATAGCTGCAAATCTGGGAAGTACATCTCATGGAAGATGCTAAGGTTTTTTTCATTCTTCAAACCATAAAAAGTCCCCCCCCCCCCCCCCACACACACACAAACTTTGCTGTTGCTCCAGAAAACTAGAGAATTCCAAAAGACCAAATTCAAATAATATTTATGAATATTTGAAACTGTTATACATTTTATTTAATCTTAAATATTCATTTATTAGAATGTTATATTCTTATAGAAGGTCATCTTTTTAAAATTCTATGTTGCCTTTCCAAAAATATTAGTACTAAACGTAAAAAAATCACATATTTTTCGCAAACCTTACTTTTAGAACTAAAGAAATGGTCAAAAAAGTATGTAAAATAGTCAAGTAAATATGGTATATTTAGTACAATGAATTCTGGAATTGCATGCATACACAATTAATAAAGTGCCAATGTACGAGGAAAGGCTCAGATCTTTCAATCATAAATTTGCAGAATTTTTTTTTTACATTATGAACGAAAGGAAGAAATATATTGTAAATAATAAAGTATAATCTTGAAAAATGAGAACAAGTAATGAGAACAAATATCACAGTTAAATTTTTATACAAATTTATGTATTTTGCAGGGTAAGGATCTATACAATACATGACAATATTTGTGGAGTGCTTAACTGTCGACTACATAGAGGCAGTTGTCACCATGATCTATTATATACAGAAACAAAGAATTGATTTGCTTTACCAATGCTTCACAAAAATCAAAGTTTAAAATCCTTCCTGTAAATTTCAGACTCCTGTGTTTACTGAACCTGGCACAATGTATATCCCCTGATTACATCCTCCTTAGTTATTTTGTATCACTAGAAATGCCGCAAAAGCACTATAGCACATCATTTAAACAAAAAAATGAAGAAGGGTATGCAAAAAAAAATTTTGATGGTCCTTCAGGATTAATTTTTCTTTTGCAGAAGAAAAAATATTTTGTGAATAACTGAAAAAGATGCATATTTTGTATTAAATTCATTGATTCTACAACTATTTTAAGAGAAACCACTTTTGCAAAAAAGTTTTTTGGAAGTCTCTGTGTCTTAGGGAATCAGAATTCCTAACACCTGGTGAAAAAGCCTCTATCACATATGTTACAAAACTTTTGAAATTTTTCCAACATTTTAAGAAAATTGGCATTGTTTCTATCATTTATTGATGTCATTTTGAAAGCAAAGCATTCAGTTATACAGAAGTGAAGTAAAATCATAAATTAATCTATTGGTTTAGTTTTTATAAAGGAAAGAATAGAGGTCTACATATGGTGGACCTCAGGAATGGATGTGCTTTATTTTTTCACATTTTTTAATGCACATCACATTTCTTTAATAATGTACATTTATCACTGAAAAAAAATAATAATTAAATAAGAATGCAGTAATGGAAAAAACAGGAAATAAAAATTCTGAATCTATAAAGGAGCTATGCAGTCAGGAATTTATAATTTTGACCATTGTATACTAATAGGTATATTAGCAAGTGTACAAAAACATTATTTAATAACTATATAAATAACAATAAAGTTTTACATTGAATTTTGTACATATTTATTAGTGTAATATTGTATTGTAAATAAGATTTTTTTAAAAACCTTTGGCACTTACAAAAGTTTAAATAAATTGGCAATTAGAAAGCTATTCATCTCTTAATAAATATTATTACAGTACTACCCTAGAGGCATTTTTTTTTCAGTCATAAAACATTGACAAGGCTCTGAACTTAAAAAAAAATAATAATAAAATAAAATTTTTAAATGTCATTTATGCATCAACATCATTTAGTAGGATCCAAAAAAAAAAGAGGATTAAAAAATCATTTATTTGTTTCTAAAATGAGACAAATGATATTTGCCTAACAAAAAGAAAAAAAAAATAAGAAAAATTTTATGAAAATTAACAAATAGAAAAAAAATTATAATAATGATGATTCAATATAGAATTAAGCTTATTTGATCAAAAGATTGCCATCAACATTACAAGACAAGCCATGAACAGCTCTGTAAGGAAAATAATATTATAGAACAATATCAAATTAACAAATAGTAAAATATAAACTCTACATATAGTAAAAACAAAAGATTAAGTGCTGAATATAAATACAAAATAATATGCTTTTTTAAGAGCTATACTTTATGCTCCTGGATATTTGACCCTGTCACTTCCTTTGTCACAGCCACAGCATCACCATTTTGCACCTGGATTTCAGACGGTTTGTTATTAGTCCAATGATCCCAAACAGTTATGTTTTTAGTGGGATGCAGCAAAAGATAATAAATTATCTAAAACAAAAATGCAACATAAATAAAACATATATATGTACATTTTGCAATTAATTAAATTATTAAACCTCTCTGACAAGCAAACAGTTCAGCAAATCATTATATAAAAATAAATTTTATCTTTTACATCTATAGGTTCATAACTCATACATCGGTAGTGGCCAAAAAGTTGATCACAAACTGATTGTTATTCAGTCTCTAACAACTGCTACAAAAGCTACTTTTTTTGAAAAGAAGCAAATTAAAGTGCAACAAAAAATTATTTTCAAAACATCTTAATTTTAACTTTGAAAAATAAGTTGCAGAAATTAAAAATTTTATCAAAGGTTTTGGTTATTGAAAATATAATAGCGTAGAAAACAAATATATATTAAGTGAGTTTTAAATGTACAATGCATTGCTGTAAAAATTTTTAATACCCTTGCTTCAGAAAAAATTATGTTTATAAACCCTTTATGTACTGAATTATGAATTCATGAAAATTTTATCTTCTAAAGCATTTTTCGTGAATTTTTGAAACTACATTAGAAGATTTACATAATCATTTAATAAATTTTAGAAGGATTAATTAAATTTGAATTTATAGGGATTTTGTGCAATATTTATAACCGCACTCAAATCTTTTATTTTAAGTATTTTTCTTAGTATTTTGTAGAATTAGGAAATGCACAAATATAATGACCTTACAATAGACATATTTCCGCATTGAAAATCCCCCCCCCCCCCTGATAACGCCAAAAAAGCTGAAAAGATGCAAAGGCAAAAGAAATCATCCTTTTAAAAATGTTTTTGTTTTGTGCAACCAATAATGCTTTCAGGACAAGATAAAGTTATGCATCTATAACTCATTCTAAACTGTATTACTATTAATCGATGCATTAAACGAATTTCACAACAAGTTATTTTAATGGTACTTATAAGTACCGTCAGTAGATAAAGGGTTAAGGGAACATAATGCAAAGTTTATAAGTATCTATACTAATAAAAGAAAGTTTGGCTCTGTGTGTGTGTGTGCGTGTCTGTCTGTCCGTGATGGCTAGCAAAATCTGCAGCACGTAAAAGTCTGAAAATTTGGATGAGGGTAGTCCAAGGCAGGTTCTGATGCACCAGAGGCTCAGATTTGTAATTTTTTTATCATTAGCCGATTTATTAATTAAAAACTCATTGAAAACACAATTTTTACATTCTGAAAATAGGCAAGCATGTACATACATGCTCAATCCCTACTTTCTTGAGTGCCTAGAAGGAACGAAACAAATGCTGTTGTTTTTTGTTTTGTTTTTCATCAATATTTTAATACCCATCGACCAAACAGAAAAATAAAAGACATATTCTTAAATCTCAAACTTTTACATCTTTAATTCCACAATCAGTTTGAAAAAATATGATTGTTATCCCTTTAAAGTAAAATTTCAAAAAGATTTGTTTTCGTGATTGACTTCTTCTACCTTTCAGTGTCGCTCTCCTAAGACTCAATTTCAGAGGTACCAATTCACAAAAAATACATATTTAAAGCTGAGATCTTTATCTCTTTACAGGTGCAATCAGTTTTGAAAAAAATTAATTTTAACCTTTTAGAAAAAATTCGTGACTGCAGGACACTTCGCATCTCCCAAAGACTATCTCTTTTCTATGCTAAAAGTAACTAAACTATATTTCGACACAATATTTTTAGAGCATCTCAGCAGATCGGATTTACATCACGTACAAAAATTTCTAAGTGTTTGGAAGAGTAGAAGTATACCTATTTTTTTAAACAAAGAGGAATAAATTATATATAAAAAACAATAATAATACAGTAGACTTTCTCAAATCTGCAACTCCAAAATCCGCACATCATCACAAATGTTAACAATGGAACTTTCAGTTCAGATGTAGGGGCAAAACTGCAGAATTTTTTAGTTTTATATCATTCTGTATGTATTCTAATATGTAATTCTTGATAGTATGACTGATCTTGTGTTTTTAATGAAGGAAGTATAAATTTATTTGTGAAAAAAATCAAGATATTGCTGATATTACTGATACCTAATCACAATCTTTTTACAAAATATATTTATGTATTAATCAAGCTTTTCTGGTTATTAAGGCTGGCTAAACCTGAAATAAAGCTTCCTTACTGTATGATTTAGATGTGAAATAATAGTTTGCCTTTATGAGGAAAGTTTCATCGAATAATTAAAGGAAAATGTATCTCATCTTTATTATACATTATTATTATTTAGTTATTTTTCTCACTTACATACTTTACCCCTTACTTTTTATCATTTTAATTTATTACTTTACTTAATTATTTTAATATTTTACTATATTGCAAGCATTCATTATAAATTTGATTGCATTATTACATTCAAATTACTGTTTTAAAAATGTAAACACAGCCATGACCAGAAATCCGCAAAATTCTAAAATCCGCACAACCTCTGGCCCCAAGCTGTGCAGATTTCAGGGAGTCTACTGTATATATATAAATAAAATGTTTAGATAAATTCATATATAAGCAAGCGTAAAGTTCATTAGATTTATTTTCAAAATTGTTTATAGTATTGGGCAATAAATCTACCTTTATGTCAGTCATAAAAAATGAAGAAAGAACTTTTAAAATATACTTGTTAAAGAATATATAAAAACTTTACTTACCATAACCACCAATCCCAAAACAAAACTTAAAAACTGTAAAAACATGGCAGGATATCTATAATGGACATGTGGAGGACAATAAATAAACCATGCACACATTAAGGCAGAGTTTTCCAGGAAAGTTAAAGTATAATAGAATGTAAAACGTCGACGAGTTGGGCTATCCTTGGGGTTGAAATAGCAAAAAATAAAAACAATTCCAAGGACAATGTTGTATAAAAATTCTCCACACCTAAAAATATAATGAAAATATTAATCAGAAAAATAATACTTGCATACATACATTTCATATATAAATGAAATTTACAATTCAGCTTTGAGTGATTCTCAAAAGGTGGGCACTGGACACACATCTTAACTTTAAGCCTTTCAAACACAACTTTAATTATCATTGACTTTATTTTTTTTTTTACACTGAGTTTTTAATTCTATTCAGAGACAGAAAATGACATAATTTATTGTAAAAGCTTTGTATAAATATCTTAAAATTTTATTATTTTATGCTAAAGAGGCCAATTTCGGACATTCATAATGTTAACTGCTCCAATGTACCACCAAGAAAAAGAGTTTTAACTTTTTTCCTGGTGGTTCTAATGATAAACAACGAATGCATAAAGGAAACGGATGATTTTTTGATAATTTCGTGAAGAGATGGTAGGCTGATTTATTGCTTTTTTGAAGATAGAAGGACTTTTCTATAAAGCATTTTTCTGTATTTTGTTATGTCCGAAAGTAACGTACGTAACAAAGCATTTGATTTTATTATTATTATTACTGGATAACAAAAGGTTAATTATACATATATATATGTATACAGACACATTTACTACATTCTTAGTCTTAAGAATTTTTTAAATACTAAGAGCAACGTCCAAAATCTGTAACGTACGTGCGAAAAAATGTCTAAAATTTGTAACGCACACAACTGCTAATTAAATGCTTTAATCATTAATTTTCCAGAATAGTTGCTGTCTTTTAATATTTCTGTATAATTTTGTAGACATACTATTAAAAATATTTATATATTATATTTATAGACAAAATACTATACTATTAAAAAAAATTGGCCTTAAATTTGAAAATTTTAAAAATTACATATAGTTAACATTTAATGATCCCACCTTTTGAGAATCTCCCCTTTACAAAATTCAAAAAGGATGATTTACAGATAAAAACAAAAAAACTATACATCTCATGCGCTTTAATTCACCCAATTACGACTTCTAATCCCATCATTCATATTTTTCTTTTTTTTATTGTTGCAATTTAAAAATTTACAACAAAATCTTTTGTAGAAATTTCTATAATTGACATTAATTTGTTTTTAATTAAAGGTTATATTAAAAAACATTTAAAAAAGGAGAATTTCTCATTAATTAGCCAATTCAGTGGAATTAACACTGTAACGTATGTAAATATCATTTGCATAACTTACTGCCGAAGCTTGGTAAACTACTTCTGGTATCCATAATTGACATTAACTGATTTACTTTCTTAAAAAAAATTAAAAATCAAATATTACAAATAATGTCCTATTAAGATTCTATAGAATTAAAAAATCTTAAATTCCAGAAAACTGTAATAACATTAAAAATTTTCAATAAGAAAAATCCCTATAACAATTTTCGAGAACATTTACCAAAAACGTCTATGTTATCACAAACAAAGTTAACTACAACTACAATGTTTTACAAAATAGTGATAACAAAACTACTTTTTCGATTGCAGCCACTACTTCACCACTTTTAGAAGATGATTCTGTCAAATGATTCAATTTACACTTGATATTGTGGAATGGGTAATCAGTAGTACACTTATAAAAAAAAAACAGAGGGTATACAGCAGAAAGTATACTCTATAGCTACATAGGTTATACAGTTATCCAGAAGGTAATATATGACATGTACCACCATATATAACATCCATGTGAGCAATTAAGCACATATACAAGGTGTCTCAAATTAAACATTTTTTTTTAAGTCTACAGCAAGAGCTTTTCATTAGCCAGTCATGAGATTTGTAGAATGTTGTAAGCAGATGAAAGATGTGAATTTTTCTAAAGCAGAAAAGTTAATTTCAGAAATGAACAATAGAAAGCAAAAAAAAGTTAGTCTGAGAACTTGCCAATAGAATTACATACATTATCTTCATGCAATATTAAAAGCATATAAAGGTATCATATATATAAAGGTAATATTACAAATTAACACCTTGTAATAATATACTATTTCTGATTGCTAAAAGGTGTAAGATAAAAAATTTAAAAACAATAAAATAGTTTTATTTGTCTGTTGACATGTTTCGACTCTACCCGAGTCATTTTCAAAACAAATAAATAATAATATTCTGAAATAAATAATAATTTCAGATTATTGTTATTTATTTGTTTTGAAAATGACTTGGGTAGAGTCAAAACATGTCAACAGACAAATAAAACTATTTTACTTTTTTTAAAGTTTCAATCTTACACCTTTTAGCAATTAGAAATAGTATATCTTTATGCAGTCAAGATCGGACAGAGATATTATGAGAGTACCGTATTTACTCGCGACTATTATGCGGGGAGATCTACTACATAATATGGTACACTCTAATGCTAATACATTACTGGTATAAAAAAACACATTATAACAAAATTAGTAACTTACCAAATGTTTCCAGATTATGTGCTGTTTATTAAATACCATTTTTCTTTTTATGGTAATATTTTTATAGACGTAAAATTTACAAATAGTCTTTGTGAAAATTTTGACAAAAAAATCTCATAATAAATCACTGTCACTGAATGTATCAGTATCTCTATTGTAATGTGAATCGGTGTCTGAAGAATCTCCGTCATTCCATAAAATATCATCTTCGCTTCCGTCCAAAGGGTTGGAGATACCCGTCTTCTTAAAACTTTTTGAAATTATATCGCTTGTTATTAAAGTCAAGCTTTGTAATATCATATAACACATTAATTCCAGGGATGGACGCTTTACTTTTCCACTGGGAGTTTTTCTTTGTTCCCATTGACCTTTCAATCTCCATATACTCGTCTTATACTGTCTTTAGACGGTTTGTTGACCGATACGACCAACTGTTGCAGTATCAATGTGAGTCCTCCAGAAATTATCAAAAGATCTGTTTTGCTTTCTAAAAGTTCCTTCTTTACATCATCAACAAGATGTCCTCGGAAGCTATCTAGTACCATCATGGCTGGTTTTTTGAACAATGCTCCAGACCTTTTCTTCTAAACATTGCGAACCAACCTTTCATCATTTTTTCATCCATCCAATTTATGCGAAGAAAATATTTTGACAATTTTTCCTGCTTCAAATTGGGGGTGCGACTATTACGCAAGGGTGACTATTATGTAAGTAAACACGGTATGTTTGGCAAAGTCTTTGATAATATTTTTTAGCTCTAGATCAAATTCACATCATCCCCTTGTGACACTCTTCAGATGACTTTTCTATTTTGTTTTTTTGTTGTCAACTTCCCAGAAATATGGTTTATTTTGAGACATCTTGTATATGCATAACTGTATACTGCATAAAATTCATTTACTAACCTCACAGTAATTACAGCACTGGAACATGAAATTACTGTTTACTTATGTACTTACCAACTGTTTTGCTTACCTAACTCAGCAACACACTTTAAGAGTGTCTTACTAATTGTACAATCTAGAATTACAGAAAAAAAAAAAGACTCTGAATACAAAAATGTAATCCAGCCAACACTATGACTGTAACTATTTCAGATTATAATATAATATCAATAATATTATAAATATTATGATATAACTGTTAATATTATTGTTAAATAATATATTCTACAGAATATTAAATTATTATTAATTAATTTTACAATTAAAAAAAATTATTATGAAAGTCTCATTTAAAAAAGGGTCGCATTTTTATACTATACACTGCAGACCTGCCATTAATATTGAATTTGGACATTTTTCTATGGGAGGGATATCTGCAGCTCCAGGAAAAGAAGGTAAAAGGTTTGCCCAGGCCTGGCCAATTTTCTTTCATGACAATTGGACCAGGCCTGGTCTTCAATCATTTCAGACCAGGCCTGAGCCTTACTTTTTTTTCCTGCCAACTCAGGCCAAGACAGACTTCGGCATCTTTCTTTTCTCCAAGCCCATATTGGGCTGACATTTTATTTATTTATTTTTGTAAAAATAAAGTGAAAGTGATATACATTTGTTTAACAAAATCTTTAAAGATTTAATTTGATAATAATAAATTAAAGAGAAATAGTCTTAAAAACCTTCTTTTTTTCTTTGTAGACCTTTTAAATTGTGATTTTTTTTAACATCTTTTTCTTCCTTCTAAACCACATTGATGTTTTTGTGAATCATGATATTAATTGAATGTAATTGTCTAAATATCTTCTTAATGACTGTTTATGTACATAAATGCCTAAGTGGACATTAATATTACAGTTATTCTGTACTCCATGAGTTGCAGGTGTATGTAAAAATAAATATGCACAAATAAGGGTGCTTTTTAATTAATTTTAAATGTAGCATAATGTTGCTTCAGAAATATCGGCTTATGTGTTTTGCAGAATTTGAGTTGGAATTGGCCAAATTTTTAGATTTCATAATGGGCCAGGCTCGGGTGGAAATTTTAGCTTTTAGACAAGTTTTTATACAGTCTGGACCTGGAAATTTCAGCTCCCATAGACCTCTAGGGGAAATTCTACTTAACTCTGGAGTTATTTAATTTTGATAAACATGCATTTTTGTGTAGGCATGTACTGAAAATAACTATTAACCCTTCCGTGAGAAAAAGAATGAAAAACCCAGCCATAAGTCTCTAAAAACAAAAAATGAAATCTCCAAAGGCATTGAGAAAAACAAATTCCTCAGTAATTGCAATCTAAATTGCATAAAAGAACAAAATATATGAAACGATCTATGGAAAATAACTGTTTTGAAATAGTAAATATACATAATTTTTTAATGACAAATAATGTTGAAAAAACTGAAAAGAATTTTCTATCAGTGGGTTTTTTTTTTTTTTTTTTTTTTTTTTTTTTTTGTGGGGAAGGGGGAATTTCTATCTGGACCATGTAGAGTGGGTGACAATTTCAAACTACAGAAAATATGACAATGACAGAAAATGTTTTTAGAAATAGTGAATATTAATTTTTTCAAAAAAATGAAAGACGTCGCTACATTTAGGAAAGTATCACCTAACAGTAGGGTTTTTTTTTTTTTTTTTGGTGTTAAACTTCAGCATGTGGTCCGGAGATTGCGAGTTGAAAATGCATAAAAGACAGAAAATGTGAAAACAAACTGCTACATTTAGGAAGGTATCATCTAAAAGTAGTTTTTTTTTTTTTTTTTTTGGTTAAACTTCAACATTGGTTCGGAGATTGCGAGTTGAAAATGCACAAAAAACAGAAAATGTGAAAACAAACGGTAGAAAATTTTTCTTAATTGTAAATATTCATTTTAAAAAAAAAATGAAAATTACCGTCTGTACCAGAAAGGTACCATTTTCCATTATAATTCTTTAATTTGACATGGGCCCCAATTATTGAAAATTCACAATTTTGATTTATATTTGATAGAAAACGTGAGTTAGCGAATTCATTTAAAAAATTATAATTTTTCCATAGTTTTTTTTTTAAGATATGACAACAGGAAATTCTAAAGTGTTTGCTTAGTGTATAATCATAATTTAATTAATATTACACTGTTAAGTGATAAGAGGGTTTATTTTATTTTTTATTACACTCTTTATTGATATTTTCTACTTGCTAGTGTTTAAAATATTTTATTGTCATAGTTTAACAGCTAATTGGCTAATTCTGGTGAGTGTAGCGTGGCACATAAATAATTCCATTGTTTTTGTAACCCATAAACAGTTATAACCATAAAGTTTATATGGTGGTTTATCACCTGTAGAAACTGATGAAACTAAAGGAAAAAATGCCTTAAAATTAATTTCTTTCTAAAAATATTAAAATGCTATATTGTGATTTGAAACACACCTGTGTAGTGTGTGCGTAATTTTTATAATTCTAGCATATCAGGAAGAGAGTGAAAAATTGATCACAAAATTCTATATACTTACAAACAAAAAAAGAAACAAAATTTGACAGAAACTTAGAAAGAAAATCATAAACACATAATAGTACATTTCAGCTTTTCAATTCAGGTCTGGTCTAATATTATTTGTATTAATATCTTTACCTTCACTAAAATTTATTGAATTATTGAAAAAAGAATAATTTTAAAAATATCATACTAGAAATTAAACAACTATCACTTACATGGTTTGCTATAAAATCAAAACTCTTTATATGACATTGTTTATTTTCAATGACTAGATTTAAAATACCACATTTACTCATGTATAATGTGCACTTTTTCTGCAAATTTTTAGGTCAAAAAAGTGGAGTGCATTGTAATGCACGAAACATTCCCAGCAGCTATATTTTTATGAAAACGCACATTGTTTTCACTGTAACTGAATACAACATATGAATTTTTCAATATGTTTATATGAATATAGAAATAGAAAGTAAAATAAGGGTAATGATTGCACTCTTAGGAGCTGTAGTTGCAAGTTATAATGATTTATACAATATCAATTTTAGATATAGATATTTATTTTAAAATAAGGATTCGAATGACAGAAAAACATACACTAAATAAACTTAATTACATGGTATTTTAATAAGAGAGCGAAATACATGTGAGTGAATACAGTATCTTATGCTTGAGACAATAAAATGTGAATTAAGATTTCTACAATTTTTTACAATTTCATGGCATTAAAATAGAACATTATTCATGCAATTTAATTTTTTTCCCCTATCAAACACAAGGTGAGAATTACATACAAATGTGCATTATACATCAGTAAATACAGTATACTTAAACAGTATAAGATGCTGGGAATGTTTGGTGTATCATGATTCACTTAAACATTTTACATTTGCATCTTTTATTGCTAGAAAAAATATGCTAAAATGAAAGAAAAAAAATTTATTTATGTTTTTCAATTAAAACAAAGGACAAAATAAAGCAACATATAATTTGAGAAATGATATTAATAACTAATGATGAAAAATATATAGATCTAGATCTTCTTTTTTTCTCCCTATAATGACTAAAGAACACAACCATAGTTTTAAGAACAACTAATTATATGTTCAAATAATTAGTAGTATAGTAGAGAGTAGTTAATTTTAAAAGGTTATGAGAAGGAATTTGCTTTCCTCTTGTTGGATCAACTACTGTTTGCTACAAATCACTTGATGAAAAAAGCAAATAATCTATGTATTTAAAAGACAAGGCTGTTTTTTTAGTTGTCTAACCTGAGCTTTCTACTGAACAGATTTTGATATTTTTTTTATTTTATGAAAGCACTTTATCTGTAGATGAGACCACACTCGCTACTTTTTTTTTTCCTCATTTGTTATATTTTTATTTTAAAAGTCCTTTATGAAATTTCTTCACATTGGTGGCAATCAGGTTACATCCACTGTTGAAGAGAGAAGGAGAAAGGTAGGACTTGCCATATTATTACAGATGCCATTTTTGTATTACAATTAAAAATAACTTTTGAACAGAAAATGCCACCACAATTTAAAAAGACGCATTTTTACTCATAAAGCCCTCACATTTAATTTTTTTTTCCTGTCTACTCATACTGAAAGTGAGACGCTAAGCTCAGAGGGCTTCAGTGAGTGAAAATAATGTCATAGTAAAAATGAAATGAGTATTTTCTTTGATAAAACTA
This sequence comes from Maratus speciosus, assembly GCA_963932465.1. Classification (NCBI taxonomy): domain Eukaryota; kingdom Metazoa; phylum Arthropoda; class Arachnida; order Araneae; family Salticidae; genus Maratus; species Maratus speciosus. The sequence goes on along the minus strand of OZ010798.1, from coordinate 186,559,959 downwards.
AATATTTTTTCATGATTTTAAACTTAAAAAGAAATCACAAAGGCCGGCAAATGAAAGTAGCTGATAGTTAAAGCAGTAACATTTTATTTACAAGTTGATCTGAGAAGAATGATCTTTTAAGCCAAAGCCACTGAAATCAGTGACATTGACTGTCTATTACATAGCAAGAGTGTACTCATCTTCCCACGCACTGAAGGATTACAGAGTGCGTATTTGGAAGTGTCATTGACCTGAGGAAAATTTATCCCCCTTTCTGTGACATTACTGATTACATACAGGAATAAAGTTTAATTTTTCAATAATTTGAAATTAAACTTTAGTTAAAAATAATATTTGTTTTAAGAGTTAGGCCAGTCAATATAAGATTATTTATTATAATTATTTTTGTGACTTTTTACAAATTCAATAAATAAGTTCTTTTAAACATTTTCATTTGTCGAATTTGACAGGTTTTGACTCATTAACCTGTAAAAACATGGACGGTTTGTAGTAACATAAAAACACAACCGATGTGCTGTATACGCCAATGCATTTTAAAGCCCAAATAACAACTTTTATTGATATCCTTGTTTAATGCAGTGTCCAGCAGTAATACAGTCGGACCTCTATTTAACGAACCTCTATTTTGCGAATTTCTCTAATTTACAAACTTTTCTTTGGGACCAAGAACATTTCGCGAATTTCTTCGTAAAATAACCTCCAAATAGCGAAGTCCATTCTCTAATTAACGAACTTTTTCTTGGGATCTAAACTTTTTTTTCTCCCTATTTGTCAAAATATTACTGGACATTTCAAACTTATTCTTTCCTTTAACACATTTTATGATGATCAATGAACATGAACAGGTCTTACCAGGCACCTAACTCACCGAGAGCAGTAAAATCGCTGTGATTCTTTGCTTTTCATCCAAGAAGTGCCTGCCTCGTGTCCTTTAAGGCTGTTCTCAAATCGAAAAGGGCAACTTTCTGACATAAGTTTTAATTTATTTTTGTTCGAAAATGCATGAAACTAGCTGGTGTTGTTGTTCAGAAACTATGCAATTGACCTGTTTTTTTTTCATTTTTTTCCCAAACGCAATAGATTTTTCAGAAAATAGTGTCAAAGTGGGCGTTTTGAACCGAATTTCCGCACGAAGGGAGAAAGAGCACTCAAGAGCAGGCGAAAAACGTGTTTGTCACGTGATCAAAATGGCTTATAACTCAACAGGTAATTGCTTAATCAAAAAATGGAGAAAACAGTTCAATTCCAAATCTCTTCCATGGCTAGGCTCAATTTTATACCTTTCCGTTAAAAAATGAATTTGTAAATGTGTCAAAACGTTTTGCGCTTGTTGAGCAGAGCAGTTAAGAACAGCCTTAACTAGAGTCTGTCGTTTTCTAGATCATTCAGTCATGCTGGTATTTGGTTTTTTTAGCTCGAAAATGTCAAAGCGAAAGTGCTTGGCATAAAAGAAAAAAAATCTTGATGAGGTGGATAAATGCGTGAAGAAAAAGAACATTGCTTTAAAATTTGGTATTCCAAACAGCTTATCGACCATAATAAAAAATCGTGATTTTAATGTAAAATTATTTTTTTAACTGAAAATACAATGTATTTTCAGACAATGTTTTGTTTCATTCTTATTTCCCTTGTAGATTTCTTTTTGATGGGTAAAATATATAACACAAATAGATATAATTTATTTTTAAAAAAAAGTGTGATTAATTACTTTTTTTCAATTATATGTAGTGTTTATGGGCTTAAAATATGTTTTATGTAGTTCAGAGTATTTTAAAGGGTGACTTTCTATTTAACGAATTTTCCATATAACGAACTTTTTCTCGGGATTTAGCGACTTCGTTAAATAGAGGTCCGACTGTATTAAAGTAACAAACATCAAATTGATAAAAAAAAAAATGAATATAAAAGTAATATTACATGGACCATTTGTAGCAATATAAAAACACTGAAGGATTACTGCATACACCAATAAATACCTTTTAAAGTCTAAATATTAACCTTTGATGATATTCTTCTTTAATGTGATGGCTAGAAATTATATAAAAGTAATAAACATAAAATTTATAGAAAAATCATTAAGAAAGAAAAGGGGTTAAATTACACAAATACATGAGTGGGATATTCTACATGCCAGTGACTTACAAATAAAAGAAATGAAAGAGCGCAGAAAAAATTGTGAACTTTAAATATTGGTTGGACACTGAAGGGGTTTTGTTAAGAAGGTAAATGAGGACCAGGTCTTATTTACATAATTATTTTGGAATTCACAGCTGATTTTTGACTGAGTGGCACCCTCAGTGCGCTGTCCATATTTTTAAAGGTTTATTGTTCTCAAAACTATAGTTGTTATCTTTATGTTTTAGATATAGAAAAACGATGATCTAGTTCTATACATAATATATATAATTTAAGATTTGAGAAGTTCAATATAATTTTTGATATTCCAAATAAATCTATAGCTAGAAAAAACAATAATTTAATTGAACTTACCGATTATCACAGAATTCAGTATTCATGAGGCGAATCCAAGTAAACATAATCACATAATGGGCAGCACACACGGAAAAGAGATAGTTTGGAAATATGGATGCAAATAGACCCAAGGCAATTACTCGAGAGGCAACATCAAAAAAGCGCCAGATGATCTGTACTATTGTGCCACACATAGTCATGTTCTTTTTATCTTCTATAGAATAACGTAAGGCACGTTGATATGAAGCAAGAGCCCAAGACATGGAAAACAGGGATGAAAATATGGTAAGCAATTGGAGTATTTCTGAAATAAAAAATTAAACATGAATATATAAATAAATAATGAATTTTAAAACAACAAACATAAAAGATTATTTAATATGTACCCATGTACAACAAAACAAAGACTATTACATCAAATGTGTATACTTAATTTTATCATAAAATTCTTAAAAATTGAATATTAATTAAGTATAATATAAATGTTAAACTATGTACAGTCAGAAGATAAAGTTGGGCAAGATACAGTTTTAAAAAAAATGCAAAAGCTTTGCACGCTTTGTCATACAAAAGTGTATTAAAAAAAATTGTGAATGTGTGAGATTATTTAGCACTATAAAAATAAAAATACACTTCAAACATTTGTTTTTCTATAAAAAATATTATCCTTAAAAAACATGGCAACTTAAGATACCGAAAGATGGTGACCACAGTAAAACATTTAGTCGCCATGTGGCGAATGGCGACCATGAATCTGCACCTATAATCTATAGTCTGAAAAGTATTTGAATTCTTCTGTGAAACCCTGCATGTGATCTATAGATTTTTATATATACTAAATAGTATGCAAAATCAGTGGTCAGAAGTAGCATGCTACAACTAGCAAAACCACACTCGTCACTACTTTTTACAGCAGTTTGTACTGTGCACTACATTTTGAATAATGTAATGTAGCGAGACGCAAAAAATCAGTAGTTTATAGCAAGCATTGGTGATCTTTTAACATTACTTCAAAGGGGAAAAGTGTCATTCTACAAATTATGTGACCAAAACTTTCTTTTGTGCCATACCTGTTCTGCTCAAAAATTTGGTAATTATCAAATGCAGTGTTTAGCAATGCATGAAGTCAAAAATAATTCCATTGATACTTGCTGATAAAACCTGGAGTGTAGGTAAAAGAAACCAAGTGCTAACCAACCAAATAGATTAATTCTCTTGCTGGCAACACTTGTCTAGTTACTCATTATTAAGTCTTCATGCTTTAAAGGCTGGTTTCTTCATTTGGACTTGCTTTATTTACAGATTTATTCATTGTATGCATTTAGAGTTGTTTTTCTGTAACTTTCCAGATTATAAAATTAGACAACTCTGTATACTGTTCTGCATTTATTATCATAATTTACAAACACCCTGCCTCACTTAAAAAAAAAAAAAAAAGGGGGGGGTAAAAAACAAAGATTCACATAATTTTCACATCAAGATGATATTTAGAATGAGATTCTTACTTTATTATTTTTCCCCTGCGACAGCTTTCTTTCAGCTGCAGCATAACTGTGTGGTGCAGATGGCATTATAACCAATAAAGCAATATCATCCAATATCCATACTGTGATATATATAAGTGCTCATTTGTTTACACTGAAAATTTCATATAAGGCTGTTTTATTAAATGAAACAGTAAAAGAGCAGATAGAGGAGAATTAGGAGTGAATTAACACTCATTTGATATTAGTATAAACAATAATATGCGCTAAGAAAAATAATTACTGTACATTTCAGCGTATAAGCCGAGTATACGACTTTCCAGTAAAAAATCGTCTAAAATTGAAAACCTGTATAAAAGCCAATGTTAAAAAAAGATTATGAAAAATTCAGTGACCGAAAACTAATAGAAACATTAAATAGAAAAAAAAAATTATTTATCCCTCCTATTCTGTTTTAGTGCACTGTGAAATCTGTTTAATTGGGTTCTGCTGCAAGTTTGTATAAATAAGCCATTTAAAGACAAGCTCCCTTCGAAATTGACTGAATGTATGTCATCTGTGGATAAGGTGTGACAAATCGCGTTAATTTTTAAAAAGTTGATTGTCACTATCTCTAAATGGGTGAAAGAATCTTGGCTACCATAAAGAATGATCATCCGATCTTTCAAAAAATGTTGCGTCAGTAATGAATTGGATAGGACTGAGCATGATGCCATTTTTGAAGAAGATGGCGATGATGATGAATTAGACACTGGCAATATTCATCGTGATGTACCAGTAAAAGAAAGTGATTTTAAGGAGTTGCTTGAAAATTCTGATAATGACTTAGTTGTAGTGAAATATGATTGGTGACTTTTCTATTGTAAAAGAATGGAGTATTAAAGTATTTTTTTTTTTTAATTTGCAAGTATTTTGTATGTTTTTTTATATTTACCATCTTTTTTATCTTAGAACATCAATTTCGGAAATTTTTTTAGACTCGTGTATAAGCCGACCCCCCAATTTGGAGCCAGAAAATTGCTCAAAAATTCTCGGCTTATACACGGAAATATACGGTAAAAGTAAATGAGAATTTTGTGCCCGTGAATCTGGGAAATACATCTCATAGAATGTGCTAAATGATTTCATGCTTCAAAGCATAAAAGGTTTCTTTTTTCCCATATATTATTGTGGAATTCAGAAACCTAAAAAAGATTACATTGTTTCAGCTCAAAAATTACCTAAGAATTTTGAAACTTTTATACATCTTAATTATTCATTTATTAACATGGTCTTCTCGTAAAAAGTCATTTCTCTTTTTATTCTAAGTTGCCCTTTGAGAAAAATTAAAACTTAAAAGAGTTCCATATTTTTCGCAGACGATACTTTTAGAACAGAAAAAATTATGAAAGTGCACAAAATACACAAGTAAATACGGTAATTAACTCTCAACAAAATTCAACACAATTATTATATTAAGAGCATTTGGAAAGTTAAATAAACAAATATATTGGTAAATAAAAGAGCCAATGGTGATTTTATATGCCATAAACATAAGAATACTGTAAGAATAGTAAATAAAATATATGCAGTGTACGGTTGTGTATAAATATGTTATACACAATAGTAGCCTTTTATTATATTGCGGGAGATATATAGCTCTGTTTTCAAACCTTTTGTTAAAATGAGCTGTATTTTAATCATATTTATCATGTAACTAATTTTAAGTGTTGATTATATTATGTACATCTCAATTTCGCTAAGAAAAATGTAATGTTTAAAATGTAAGAAAAATTAAAGTTTTTGAGACAAACATAAAATATTTTCTTAATTTTTTTTTAATGCCCGCGGTTATATATCATTCATTTTGTTGTATACTGACAGACACAATATATGAAGGTCACTGTATATTTCACTGTATAATCAGTGTCCTCAATTTCTAGTGTAGATTGGAGGCTTTGACAAAATCTAAAAATAGAAAAAGTAACGACTACTTTTGAAAAGTATTTTGTAGTCACTACTTTTTAAAACAAGTAGTTGCAGTTGACTATATTTTTCATAAAATAGTCATAGTTCACTATAATAAAAAAGTAGTTTTGTGACCACAGACTAAAATTTAGTTCAGTTAGGAAATGCATAACACAATTGAAAATTAGTATAGGGATGTGCATTTCTTTCTATGGCATGTTTTTATGAGATGCAACTACAGTTTTGACATGCACCGAATGTTCAGCTGTTTTTTCATTAAAATTGAATATTCACTGATAATAAAACTGAATTTTCTGTCAATCACTAATTAAAATATGCCTGGAAGTACTATTCTGAATTACAGCAACTGCAAGATGAGAGGAAGAGGTAACAATAAAAAAACAGAAAAAAGCTTAAAAATACCTGTAACAGTGTAAGTATTAGGGCTTTCTGCTTCTAGCTGGGCATATATATAAATTTGAAGTACAATTTGTGGAGCAGCCTCCATAAAACATTCAAAAAGTCTTAACAAAGTTGCATCAGCATCTTCATAGATCATCTGTTTATAATAGTTAACTTGCTGTTCAATTTGACCTTTACTCTTGTTACTTCTTAACCCATAATATAAGGAATCAATGTACCTAAAATAAAGAAGGGAAATTAATAAATGGAAAAGGCAATGTTTAAACAGCACACAGCTTTAAAAATAAAGCAGTAAAAAGGGCAACTATTGTATTTTCATAAAATTTAACTCAAACTGTTTGCAAATTATGCATTCAGCTTTATTTTTAACAAACAGTAAACTCTGTCTAAGGTAGAATAAATCAGAACCAAGAACATTTTTCGTCATAGACAGTATTCCACCTTATAGTTTGTTGACTCTAGAACAGTGGTTCTCAACATGGGACGTATGCCCCAGCGGGGAGCAATTTGACTTTTTAAGAGGGCAATTCCAAATTTGTTACTCACGCATATGTTGTCAGTATTTTTGGAAAAGTATTGTTGTAGACTAAAAATAAAAGTACTTATTACATGCAAAATTTAAAAATAAAATTAAGAGAATAAGTCTTTTTTTTTGTTGTTGTTGATTTTAGAAAACATTTCCAATCAAAAGTTTAAAATTACACATAATCAGAATAATTATATGAATGTATTTTACAATTTTTCACAACATTTTCGATTATTTATTGAATGAGCCTTGTTTTTTATTCGCTCTTCTATATGTCACATGAGGAAACTTTTACACCTGAAACTACTTAAGATTACAGTAATCCCTCAACATTCGCGCGTTTTGATTATTTGCGAAATAAAAAATGAAGAACATTTCAACATTCGCGAATACTTAACTTGGTTATTCGTGAATTTTGTTTCATAAAGAATATTTTTTACAAAGTAAACTCGCTTTGTTTTACCAAATCCATAAAACTATTTGACACTGAACAGCTGCATTGTACTGTATAGCCTAAATCCGAGAACTTCAACACTTGTATTGAAGCAAAATATATAACAATAATTCTGAGAAACCTGAAGCACAACTTGATGCTAAAACTAAAAAAATCTTAAATTTTCTAAATTTCAAAATTTTTATTGCAACTGAAAAATTTTCTGGAAAAATTGTATGGGAAATTTTTAAAACTTCAACAACAACTTGTTGAGATAGCAATAGAATGTGATCCTTAACTGGTGAGGAATCTCAAATTTAAAAGAAAAACCAAGACCGCAACTTTACCGTATCTGGAAATTCATAAATAAAACATCTGTTCTTACAAACAATCGTATATTAATAATTTTTTTCAGACATCAACTAGCAACTAAACTTCATACAATATGTTTATAATTATTCAAATTTATTTACAGAACCAGATTTTACATAACCAGAAGTGGTAGATGGGAGGTGCTTGTTTCGAACCCAGGGTTGCCGGCTTTTAGCCAGGCCAAAAAAAGCCGGACAGCTTTTTTTGGTTTTAGCCACTTTAAAAAAGCCGGCTTTAATTATTAAAGGTTGGTTTACAGTTAATTTGTGTTAAATTTGGATTCATTATTTTTTTATACACTTATAAATATTTTCTACTAAAAGAATTGTAGTTTTTTATTAAATTTGGTCAAATAAATCTTTAACTGCTAGAAGGCTGTAAAGGCATTATATCTAATATAAAATATATATATATATATATATATATATTGAGAGAGAGAGAGAGAGATATTGAAAATAATATAAATTAGACTTTAAACTGGTGTTTTAAAATACATATTACATAAGCCTCACATATACTACACATTTTAAAGATTACATTTCATTAAACAATAGGCTGAATCCATATCAACTCAGGCAGGGGGGTTACCTTCATAGTCTCAGAAGTGTTTGAATTGAACATATGTTAAAATTTAAGAAAAAGTAAGATACTTGTATATTTTCATTTTGCCCAAAAAAATTCCTGGCCCGAGATACAGGCCGCCAAAGATGACATCCCCGGCATCCTTTCTCATTCGCGATTTTCGATAAAAATTTTAACGTGCTCTATCTCTAGAACGGTGCAAGATATTTTGCTGCGGTTTATTTTATTTTAAAGATAATATTCTTCTGTTTAAAATGATATTCCCAATTTTTAAAAATGCATTCAACTTTTCTTGTGGCAACCTTTTGAATAAAAAAAATTTTTTTCAAAAAAATTTTTTTTTTCGAAAATGCCAATCCTAAAAATTTTGATTTTTTTGCTGTTGATCAATACCATTGGGAACTATCTTCACTGTAAAGGAGAACTTCCACTTTTGAGTTTAACAAATTTTAGAAACATTTAAAAAATTCAGAGAATTTTACAGGAACTGTATATATACAGTTCCAGTAAAAGTCACTGAATTTTTGCTTATTTGTATCATATTTGTAAGGATAAGCCTACTATATATCCTAAACAAGTTAGAAATTGCAATATCAAATGTGGCAAATGAGGTGCATGCGTACTATAACTAGTTTTATAAATATTCAGATCTTGGTGCAGTAAGTTACACTCTTGGGCAAAAAGGGCATGAATACAAAATTTATTATGATTCTACATATTAAATTGAGTAATACGGAAGTAATATGAATTCATCTTAAAAGGACTTAATCGCCATGGCAACCTAGAATCATTGCCTATCATGGTATATCATTGAATCAATTATGTATTATAGGATTTTTAAATAGAATGAAGAAAACTTTTATTAATGTCTTTTATGTTTTAATTTGATTTACATAGCATTTAAAGTGATACATACTTTATTTTCAATACCGAACATAGTAAAACAATCTCAATAACATATATCAATTACACAGCAATACAAATTATATTAATACAAGTTAGAGTTCAGACAGATGGGCAGACAAATCGAATCCATAAAGACTTTCAACTATGTTGGAAATTGTTAAAAACACATAAATGGGTCGGAATTCGACTTTAAAAATTTATGTCAATAGACGGAAGCATACTTGAATACTTTCATACAACCCTGTATTTTACCTACTATCTTTTTATACATGCCACTATTTAGCTAATATTTAATTAACATTAAAACATCCTTAAAACCAGTGAAATCACACTTCCAGAGATTATCATCCATAGACTGCCATGTATCTAATTCTTTGCATGGACCTGTATATCATTTTATCTATATTCTCCAAACATATCTTAGTATACTAAATGTAGTTCAGTGTAAAAATGCATAACTCATTTAAAAATCACCTTTAAGCTACTTTCATTCATACTCAGTAAACCCTTAAGATTTCTTTTGTGTAGCCCTGTATATGATCTACAGCATTTATGCACACAACGTAATATGGAAAAATTTAGTTAAACTTAAAAACTCAAACACAACTAACAATGCACTTCCAGCAATACCCTTACGATTTCTTTTGTGTAGCCCTGTATATGATCTACAGCCTACACACAACGTAATATGGAAATATTTAATTAAACTTAAAAACTCATATCACAACTAAAAATGCACCTCTAGCAATCTTTGCTAATGTGCAGTATTTCCAATAAGGTAAAGTATCCGAAATCTTTTGTGTGTCCCTGTAAACACTATGCACTTTCTATGACACAGGAAGTAATTTTTTGTAAACCTCTGCAATAAAGTATGTATCACTTCAAATGCTATGAAAATCAAATTAAAACATAAAAGACATTAATAAAAGTTTTCTTCATTCTATTTAAAAATCCTATAATACATAATTGATTCAATGATATACCATGATAGGCAATGATTCTAGGTTGCCATGGCGATTAAGTCCTTTTAAGATGGATTCATATTACTTCTGTATTACTGAATTTAATATATGGTATTATAGTAAATTTTGTATTCATGCCTTTTTGCCCAAGATTGTAACACTTATTGCACCAAGATCTGAATATTTATAAAACTAGTTAATACTATGCATGCACCTCATTTGCCACATTTGATATTGCAATTTCTAACTTGTTTAGGATACATAGTAGACTTATCCTTACAAATATGATACAAATAAGCAAAAATTCAGTGACTTTTACTGGAACTGTATATATACAGTTCCTGTAAAATTCTCTGAATTTTTTAAATGTTTCTAAAATTTGTTAAACTCAAAAGTGGAAGTTCTCCTTTACAGTGAAGATAGTTCCCAATGGTATTGATCAACAGCAAAAAAATCAAAATTTTTAGGATTGGCATTTTTGAAAAAAAAATTTTTTTTGAAAAAACAATTTTTTTTTCAAAAGGTTGCCACAAGAAAAGTTGAATATATTTTTCAAAATTGGGTATATCATTTTAAACAGAAGAATATTATCTTTAAAATAAAAAAAACCGCAACAAAATATCTTGCACCGTTCTAGAGATAGAGCACTTTAAAATTTTTATCGAAAATGGCGAATTGGAAATGGTGCCTGGAATGCCATCTTTGGCGGCCTGTATCTCGGGCCAGGAATTTTTTTGGGCAAAACCAAAATATACAAGTATCTTATTTTTTATTGAATTTTAACATATGTTCAATTCAAAAACTTCTGAGACTATGAAGGTAAGATTTTTTCTTTGGCTGCCTGAATTGACATGGATCATACCAATAACAAAATGAGGCCCTTCAAGATCGAAACATTCTTAAGAGTCCGTATGGAAAGAACGAAGGATTATGTTATAAATATTAAAAGAGAAATTAGCAAGGGTATAATGTTTAAGGAGAGTTTGGTACATAAGTGTATAAAAATAAATCGAGCAATTAATCGAAACAAAAGTACATTCTCTAAATAAAATTTTGAAAAGTTTGTTGCTATTTAAAAGTGTCCATATTCATGCATATGCTGTTCCTAATATTGTTTTTATTGTGATTACGTATGATTTTAAATGTTAATTAGAAATAAAATAAGACTTGTATATTAATAGCTCTTAAAATTCCTTAAGTAATAAATCATGTATCTTAGTAATCATTGTCCTCTTTAATTTTATAAAGTAGTAAAAATGGAATAAAAAAGGGAGAGTTGGGGGTAAAAGGACTGTGTAAACCAGAAAAAGCAGTTGGTATGACTCTTTTAAAATTTAGCTGACATACTTCCAATTCTCACTTCAAAATACTAGCAGCTCTGATCTAATTTTTTCTCCCAGTATTATGGCTTCATTATTCAGAAATTGGGTTACTTATTATATTCTAAATCAGTTAAATGTCATTAAAACTAATTAAAAACACTTTAAAATGCGTAGTCCAGGCTCGGCGAACCTTTTCAAGTGAGCGTGCCGAAACTTCACAAACAAGATCTATTAATAATGTAACGTGAAAAACTTATACAAAAATAATTTTGAAGAGTACGGTGTTTATACGGAACACTGGTTATAAACTCAGTTGCTTTAATGCATTAATAATTAAAAAAATATTAAAAATCAAAATGCGATTTTTCTGTATACTGGAATCAGCCTTAAAATGAATGAACTTTTTTTTGTAAATAGGATTCATTTATGCGTTATGTACTGTATGGAATAAGGGGGAAAATTGGATTTTTTATTTAATTAATTTTTAACTTACTATTAATGCAACATCTCGGTTGTAATTTTCCAAGTTACATTAAACAATGTACTAATAATGCATTGATGAGATTTTTACTGTTGTACGTCCGATGAAAAATGCTTTATATCTGGTTCATATTTTGTTATTTTTACAAATATGCACAGCTAAATTAGATCCATTTGTCACTTTACTGCAGTGGCTGTCAAATGAAATTCATTTGAAAATTACAAGTGTTTAAATTAATATAGAAAGGCAAATTACATGTGGAGAACGCTACAAGAAAATTATTCTAAGGAGAGGAAAAGAAAATTATTCTGATGCATTGATTGATGCGAAAAATAATTGTATTGTTTGTGATCTGCACGTATGGAACAAAATTTTATTGGTTATACACTGTAAAAAAAATATCTGTAAAGTTACAAAAGTTTTTCTAGGAAACTGGGATTCCTAGAACATTTTATGTAATGGCAACAACAAAAATTCATGTAACAGACACACTTTTGCGCCACAAATCAAAAAATCTGTAAGGTTACTAAGAATTTTTTAGGAAACTGGGATGCCTAGAACTTTTCATGTAACTGCAGCCAGGATTACAGGTAAAATTTTAGTCAGATTACTGCAATTTTAGCAGATTCATTTGCAAAATTACAGATTTCTGTAGCTTTACAAAAAATAGTTTTGTAGATTTGTAGCTTTTTTTGTACAGTTACAGATGAAAGTTTAGTAAGCATGTAAATTTAAATCTGTAGAACTACAGATTTTTTTTACAGTATAACAGAAATAAAAATTTGTATAACAATTACTAAATTAAAAATTTTCGCATGCCAGAAAAATTAGCTTACGTGCCAACTCTGGCACGCGTGCCATAGGTTCGCCAACCCTGGCGTAGTCTATAATTAAAATGCTTCAATGTATAAAAGCCAATTTTCTTTGGCCAAAAAAGGCCAATTTTGGCCAAAAAAAGCCGGTTAAAACCAATAAAAGCCACCGGCGTGGTTTTTAAAATTTTAGACGGCTTATTTGCAACCCTGTATCGAACCTCATCGTGACTGTTGACCAAATCGTTCAGAATTTTCATGGTTTTCCATGCGTAAATACGGGTTAGGTTCCCTTAGAAAGACCCCCACGAAGGGCACTCTCCCCCCAGGGCCTATATCCCTCGGGTTAATAATGGCCATCAAAAATCAACCTAACCTAATAGTCCAAGAGCTGGCAGCACAAAAATCTATGTTATCAAGCACAAGAAAAAAACCTTTATTTTATGGAAGAGTAGAAGTAGGGGAATCTAATGATCCATGTCTGCCAGAAGTGAAGTGGTGCATAAATAAGCCAAAAATTATTACCACTAGTGGTTGACTCGTAGGTTTATCATTGTGTTTTCCTGCTCCCAGTCCTCCATGTTTTCACATCATTGATTGTAGGACAAACGCAATGATAAACCTACTAGTCAACCACTAGTGGTATTCATTTTTGGCTTATGCACCACTTCACTTCCGGCAGACATGGATCATTAGATTCCCCTACTTATACTCTCCCATAAAATAAAGGTTTTTTTCTTGTGCTTGATAACATAGGTTTTTGAGCTGTCGGCTCTTGGACTATAATGAATTTATAATTTATTGCCAGCTGCGAATTTTATCGACCTAGGCTGAATCATTTTTTATAGTTTTAATTAATGATGTTTTCTTCTCATAATAGATTTTAGTGATTGAATATGAAGATTTTTTTTCTTATTCATTTAATTAGAAGGTGTAATAATAACGTATATTATTTAAGAATTTCAATCAATTAGGTGGGAGAAAATAATTTAAATATTACAGTATGTCATATTTTATTACATGGTTCCAGTGGTTTAGCCGTAAAAAAAACAGGGGCCTATGGCCATATAAGCAGCAGGTATATACCTGAGAATATACAGAATTATCCAGAAGGTATATGACATATACTAGAGTCCTGTGCGGGTCAGGTTTTACCCGGCCCGAACCGACAAATTCCATTTTAAGTCGACCTGAAGTATATCAACCCGCACCCGACCCAAACCCACAATATTTCAACCCGTAACCTGACCCGAACCCACAGCGTAAGGAAAGCAATACCGTTATGAAAAATTATCTACGTATCTCTAATAGAGGTCTGCACCGGTCCGGCCCTCGGGCCGCGGCGGGTCGGCAAAATTTCAAGCTGGCCAGGCCACTTTATTAGGACAGTTTTTTTCAACGGGCCGGGCTGATAAACAAAATAAACAGTCCAGGCCGGCAAAAAAAATGAAAAGCCGCCTTTTAATAACTCAGCAGATATATGTCTTATTGTTCTGAATTTTCTAGAACAGTCTTATATCTGCAGTCTAATCGTATACTGAAATTTTTGCATTTCTACGTGCAGTATATTTTGAGATCTAAATAGCCATTTTTAAAGTGAAAACGTTGGTATAATATCGAGGAAGTTCCTAATTTGAAAATCTCGAAAACGGTTCTAACGATTATTTTTAAATTGATACATAATATAACTGTGATTAAGGCGAGGTGAATAACACTTTTCTTTTTTCTGGGAAAACTCTCGTTCGTTAAATAATTCGATTTTTTTTTTCTCTTGAAAATGACACGGGCGATTTTTTAAAAATCAAATAAATATGTTTCAGATGAACCAAATAACAATTTACTTGTTTCCAGCAAGACTCTTGTTCGTTTTATAATGCGCATGAAAAATCGGACTATATTTCTTCGCCATTCTATGGAAATTTCACCGAAAATGCATGACACTGTATTCATACACATGCTTTCTTTTTAACCACTTTTGGGGAGAAAAATTTTGTCTTCCCACTGGCTGAGTGGCTAAGGGCCATCGTTTACTGACCTTAAGATAGGCAGTTCGATACTCCCTCGTACGTGTTTTCACATGTGAATGTTTTTTTTTTTTTTTTTTTTTTTTTTTAAAGTCTGCTAGTTGACCATTATTCTCAGTTCCTTTGTAATTTTTTTAATTGCTATTAAGTTAAATAAAATTACAATTATAATGACGCCAATTTGATGATGATTATTTCTTGGCAATTTTTCAACAATAAAAATATTACCATAAATTTTATAAATATATTTAATTTCAATCACTTTACAAAAAATATACATTAATAATTATTATTTGAATATAAATCACACGATCAGAAACGTAAAAAAATAATTCATTTCAGCTCTTCTTTTTATAATATCATTTTTTATTATTATGATGGTCAATCAATATATAATCACTGACATCCATAATATTATTATTATTATAATTATTATTTTCCTTGCATAAAAGCTATTGTGATGTAATAATTCTTTTATAATAAATAATTTAGTTGAAATGTTTTATTTATAAATATCAATGAAGTTTGATAACCCCGAGACAATTCTTTTTTATTTAACTTTGCAATATTTACAGTTTACATAATAAGCATATCAGAATTCTGGTGTCGCCATCTTTTGACGCAATTGCGTAGTATTATAGAGAAATGTTTGATAAAAACGTTGAATTAGACAGTTTTTAAATCGAAGAATTATTTTAAGAGATATTTAATGTTAAATCTGGATAAAATTGTCTCATTAAAAAAGTCTCATAGGAAAAAAAAATATACATGGGAATTTAATCATTTTCATTCAATTTAATCATTCAATAGAAACTCGAAGTTTGCAGAGTGCATTTATTATTCTTAAGGGTGTATTCGAAAAAATACTTTTCCACCCTCAACAGCTCAAAATTTTCTGATACATTTTCAGACTCATTTTTAAAAGTAAAAACATGAAACTTGCTGGGGTGATTTCTGAAGACATGTTTAACATGCCGAGTGATTTCATTTTCAGCTCAATTAATTAGAATTTGATTTTTAAACAATTATTTCCTCAGTATGACCATTTTTTTCATTCCCAGATCGCCCGCTTCGGAAAATTCGGTTCAAAACGCCAACTTTGACAGCGTTTTTTACAGTATTTTCTGCATTTATCAAAAAATTAAGAAGCACGGCACATTATATAGTTTCTAAATAAGAGAATTTCCCAGTTTGATGCGTTTGAGAGCAAAAATGAATTTTAAAATGAATCAGAAAATAAGCAGTTTGGATTGCATAGCTGCCAACTTGTACGGATTTTTCCCACCATTAAAATTTAATAGAAAATTTTATCAAAAACAATCGCCGAAATCTGCGTTATTCTAATGATTAAACAAAACAAAAATTTCTGTTAAATTTTAGTGGTAGGAAAAATCCATA
Source organism: Maratus speciosus (assembly GCA_963932465.1). NCBI lineage: Eukaryota > Metazoa > Arthropoda > Arachnida > Araneae > Salticidae > Maratus > Maratus speciosus. Next base: position 186,543,815 of record OZ010798.1, on the reverse strand, counting down.
CAAGTTGGCAGTTATGGGATTGGAATACACCCTTAACTTGCCTAATTTTTTGACGGTTTATTTCAATTTTAAATTAAAATTTTCAGAATTTCCAGAGATATTTTTTACATATTTTAGAAAAGGTTATTTTAAATTGTTGCCAAATGTTAAAACAGCGCAAAGAATAATATATCCTTTAAATTAAAAATTTATTCACACGTGACTATTATAAACAGAAAAAAATCCTTTTAAATTAGAATTAAATGATAACGTGTTAAAAGCAGGAAAATATTAAACATTACGTCATAAAAATTGTTTTTACACATGCTTACTTAAAATGAAAGAAAATTATAAAATAATCAATTATTTTCAAATTAGAATTAAATGATTACGCATTAAAAGAAGGAAAACATTGAAAATTACGTCATAAAAATTATATTTACACGTGAATATTAAAAGAAAAAGAAAATTTTTAAATAATAAATTCATTGATATGTGTTAAAAGTCATAAATGGAGGAAATTACGTCATATTGGCCAAAGTGGCCAAAACAGTTTACAAAATACATTGCAAAACATATTGCAAAACAGTGTAAATTAAAAAATATATTTATATGAGAGATTTATTTCAAATTTCGAGATGATATTTTTAACTATAGTTGCTAATTTTAAGGTAGCGCAAATAATAATATTATCTTTCTAATAATAAAAATATTTTCAGTTGAATGTTACAAAGAGAAAGGAAAGTTTGGTGAAAATTATGTCAGATTTAAAACGTTACATTTAAAATCTCTTATTTAAAATCATTTTCTTATAGCGTTGTTAAAAAATACCATAAAGCAAAGACTCTGTTGACTTAGTTCCTTTAATATTTGGTAATTTTCAAATGTTTAACTAATCTTATTTAATCAAGCAGGGAAACAGCAACTAACATCAGCTGATTCGGTTTTGAAATCCCTCAGTAAAAGGGAAACCCGTTTACAGTAAGATCGCCATTGATTTTTGAATTATACAGAGCAGCCTCGATTATCCGAGCTAATTGGGACTGTTAGTAAATCGGAATCGGAAATCTCGGTTAATAGAAACTGTGTGTAAAAACTCGCCGTGCTTGCGAATTTAACATCTCTTTTAAAAAAATATATAGAACGTTTTTTAAATAATAAAAGTAAATATATGTAAAGTTCTGTTTCACAGCTTAACAAATTTAAAAAGAAAATCAACTACCAGTAGTAAATTTTAAAATGCAAATTGAAAAATTTACGAAAGTTCACACAGCCACTGGAAACAAAGCATTGTTCGCTATTGACTTCTCAGGGTCCAATGTTTCTTTGGAGTTGAGGGCTTTTGGGGGCAGAAGGGCCTGTATAGCACGGACAGTGAACTAAAGAGTGTGGTTATTTTTAAGGCTCATTCAAAAGGGAAAAAAAAATCAGACTTTGTTATCGGCTCGGTTAACAGAAACCTCGATTAATCGAAGCTCGGTTAATCCAGGTTCTACTATAATTCAATCTTCCGTAATCTTTTTAAAGCAGATCAAATTAATGGACTTTAGCACAAAGTCACATAGCTGATAACTGCCATGCTTGTTGGCCACCTTTTTTTTCAAAAAGTTTGCTTCACCTTATTCAATTAATGAGATATCTCCGATAAAATAAGTCACATTTTCCCGTTCTAAAATACTGGTATCCAAAAATCGTAGCATGTAACTGACACTACAAGTACTCATGGAACTAGACTATTTTAAGTCTGATTTTTATTATAGACTATATAAATTTATTAAAAATATATATTATGATAGGAACTAGCGGGCTTCGTCCGCTATTTACATTACGGATATAAAAATCATGTTTTTTTTAGGGAAAAAGAAATAAAAACCTATTTGACGATAGGTTTATAAAGACACATTTTGTATTTGTTATATTTCCGGGGATGAGGAGGGGGGGGGGGGGGGGGCTATTTTGATTAAATATCGCAATTAGTCTACATGGCAGATATAATTATGATAGACACTAGCGGGCTTCGCCCCTCTATGGCACCTTATGGGTCCAGCTTCCATAACTCAGAAACTACCTTTCGGACATCAATGCAACAGATTCCAAACGTTATAATTAACTTAATAATCACCCTATATAGCATTAAAGTAAATTTATGAGTACTGCATACTATTTTTTTATCGTAATTTCTGAAGAGAAAAAATTATTTCGGTTCCATTCTTAGGTACTGGTCTGAAAAATTTTGAAAAAGGGGGGAAGGAGGGGACATGAGACTGCTGTTTGTCAAACAACACAACGGGCTCTGGCTTATTCAACTTGGTTTTTGATGACTTCAATTGGAAGGTGGTTTGTTTAAAAGAGTGCGTTCCCTGCCCCATGAAAATTGGAACTATTGGTGCTACATCTATGTAAGGATTTAATAATTATAAATTAACATTTTGGATTTATTAATTTAAGGATAAAGTGTTTTTAAAGGAATATCAAATGAAACCCTCTGTGCGATCTGCGATTATACTTACCCAGTTGTTTTTATATACAAACTGCTATAAGGAAAATTGTAATAAAATAGTAAAAATTAAATCTGCATTAAATTCCATAAGTATTTGTTTTTTAATCATTTTATCACTAACCTCAAAAAAGTAATGATATCAATGCAAAAACCCTTGACGGGTTAAAAGTTTCTGACGCAGCACTTTATCTTATGCTCTAAGAATTTTAAATATGGAACTTAAAAATACTGATATCAAATTTTGAGTGACGTTATGCTATTTCTTAAAAAATATATTTGTATTTATTTCATCATTTTATTTTTGTTTTATTTATAATCGCATGTGCAAAAGTTATGTTCAACATGAAAAGCTGCATAAAATTTTATTCGCTGTTGCTTTATCATTTACATCTCTCATAAATTCAAAATATGTGTTTTAACAGATATGATATAAAATTTAAGTGACGCCTTGATGTGACTTTAAAAGGTTTGTTTTTCAAAATTCAATTTAAATTATTTTTGACTTGGTTAAAATATTTTTTTTACATCTACACAATACTTTTAATTTTCCAATTCACTGTTAAATATATCACTTTCATTGAATCTATACTATGCATTGAAATGTATTTATTTCAATAAACTGATTTATCTTTTGTGTCACGCTATTCAAAATTGTGAGTAAGATTTATGTAAATGGTTTCTTTGCGTCATTGTGTCCAAACAACATGAAATGTATGAAAAAGGATAGTTTGATGCAAATAAACCATTTACATAAATCTTACTCACAATTTTGAATAGCGTGACACAAAAGATAAATCAATTTATTGAAATAAATACATTTCAATGCATAGTATAGATTCAATGAAAGTGATATATTTAACAGTGAATTGGAAAATTAAAAGTATTATGTAGATGTAAAAAAAATATTTTAACCAAGTCAAAAATAATTTAAATTGAATTTTGAAAAACAAACCTTTTAAAGTCACATCAAGGCGTCACTTAAATTTTATATCATAACACATATTTTGAATTTATGAGAGATGTAAATGATAAAGCAACAGCGAATAAAATTTTATGCAGCTTTTCATGTTGAACATAACTTTTGCACATGCGATTATAAATAAAACAAAAATAAAATGGTGAAATAAATACAAATATATTTTTTAAGAAATAGCATAACGTCACTCAAAATTTTATATCAGTATTTTTAAGTTCCATATTTAAAATTCTTAGAGCATAAGATAAAGTGCTGCGTCAGAAACTTTTAACCCGTCAAGGGTTTTTGCATTGATATTATATTACAGTAAAACCTTTGACCCGACCCATACAGGTGAAAATTGGCGGTCGCCACTCACCACGTGGCGATTAAAAAATTGGTCACCGATCGCTACCCTAGTCGCCACTCGCCAAGTGGCGATAAAAAATCTTATTGATCGCCAAGTGAAATATAGCTTTTTTCATAGAAATATGCATCTCTACTTTGATTACATCTAATTAGCAAACTGGTTAATTCTTTTTCCAACCGGATGCAAGCAGATTGCATCGATTTAGCTGTATTTTCAATATTTCGGCTTTTCGCCATTGTTCTTCAGATGGATTATTTTTTTCAAGAAATACAGTTTTATTCTGCAAAATATTTTCATCACCTTTGATTCCACATGCATTTCAAATATTTTATTTTTTTTTATTTTTTTTTTCACTGGATGCAAGTGGATTTTAAGGACATTGCAGTATTTTCAATATTTCGATTCCTGCCTTATGCTCACCAGTTAGATTTTTTTTTTCCCCCGAGAGATACTGCTTAATCTAGCAAAATACACTCACCAGCTTAGATTTTAACTGTATGTAATGTGTGTAGTATGTTAATAACACATTTACTTATTAAATAAAATCCAAATTACATTTTATTGTGTTTTATTTTATTTATTTATTTATTTAATTTTATAAACCTAACTGTTGGAATTTTGATTTAGTTATTTTTTATATAAAGAAAGTAATAGTAATTTAATTGATAATAGTGTTTATGAGCATATACAAATAATCTAAAAATATATTCTAAAAAAATTAATATGATGACAGATTTTGTGTTTTTTAATAATTTTCTTGAATTTTGACTACTTCCCTATTCTTATCATGAATAGTTGGCTAGTATAAAACTCTGACTTATAGAAAAATATGTATATATACAACGATTATAGGTTATGTAGATGTCAAGAAAGTTTGAAATATTACAGTGGCCACTAACTTTAAAAAGTGGCCACTAATGAAACTGAGTCTACTGGCCACTGGCTACTAACTCAATTTTCCAATTTTCACCTATACCGACCTGATGCTTATTAATGGTATAAAACAAAAAATCTAATCTTTAAATATGCTTTAAAATTAGTTGCGGTTGCAAAGGTTCCATTTATAATGATACACCTTGTTTTACACAAGTGGCCATCAGAGTTTAGTTTATCAGCAGTTATTATTTGAAAATTTTCCTGTCTAACATACTGCATCGCGTATCACCACAATTAAATTATTCACTTGATAGACAGGAAGGACCATTTAGAATTTTGCAGCGTATTGTATTTTTAAAATACGATAAAAATATAACGCAGTTTGTTATTTCGAAGACTGGTGAAAGGATGACTAAATACAAAACAGACAGGCACACATTTTGCTTCTGTGAAACTCTGATCTGTGGTTTATATTAGGCTTTTAACGGGAAAAAATATTTTCCACATTCTTTTAAAAAAGCGGATCAACCCGAGCCCGATCCACAAGAGTAAAAAAAGCCAACCCGACCCGCACCAAAAAAATTTTAAATCAACCTGACCCGACCTGCAATGGGAAAATATAGCTCCAACCTGACCCGAACCGAACTGCAGGTCAAGTCAGGTTCGGGTAAAAGCGGGTAACCCGACCCGATGCAGGACTCTAACATATACCTTCCACTACATCTCTATATGGTTCACTATTTTTATCAACTGTACCTGCACTTCATGCATTTGAAAACAAAAAGCATTAGTGTTTTAGCTACTGTACTGTACAGAAGTCTCAAAGTCAACATGGGAAGAAATTTTTTACTGCTGTAATTATTTAGTGTTGACTAAACAAAAGGGTCAATGGGTGGGAATTTAATTTAAAAAAAAGAAGCACATTGTTCTAAAAAAGGGCACTCAACTTGTGCTGTTCAAAAAACACATTAATCTAGTTTGTTTAGAGTCCTCTTTTATCAGTAAAATTTTTTGATATTTTCCCAAACGATTGGCAAATTTAGTGATATATTCCCGTATCATTCACTATCATATTACCAATTGACAAATTTCACGATATTTTTCCGCAACCAAAAACTCAAGGTTCTTTTTTTTCCATGCAACTGCTGGATGAATTTTCGAACTTTTTTCACACGACTAATTGATAAATTTTGCGATATTTTCCTGCAACCAAATAACTAAATTTACAAAACATTTTACTGCGATTGACTGCCAAATTTCGTGATTTCTTCCTCATGGCCGATTATCAAATTTCACATTTTTCATGAGAGATTGGAAAATCTTGCCGTTTCATCTTATGACTGATTGACAAAATGTATAATGTTTTTCCCATGCCCAATTGAAAAGTTTTGCAATTTTGTTCTGTGATGGACAGAGTAATTCCGAGATTTATTTTCGGTAATCGATCACAGATTTCATGGGTTTTTTTTTTTTTTCTTGCAGGGGCAATTGACAAATTTTTTGATTTTGTTTTCCATCAGCGATCAGCCAATCGACAAATTTCACTATTTTTCTCTCTCAGATAATTGACGAAATTCACAATTTTTTTCTTACGGCCGATTGATGTATTTCGTGAGGAAATTAACCAAAATGGCACATCAAAAAGAGCAGTAAGGACCACTGGGCACATAAAGTAGCCAAAAAGGACTACAAAAGGGCACTGCACCTAGCCAAACAGACCGAGAGTAAACACTATTATTATATATATTGTGTTTTCTCATTCGTTGTTTAATTTACGAGAATTTACACTTCCAGAATACCAAATCCTTATTGAATTTGTAATTATAATTTACAAATATTGAAGAAGTCATACCTTATATATTGTTTAATATTTTTTTCTGACTCTTCCTTGTATCATATAGGGTAGATGTGCCAGTAATGGACACCCTTAAGGAATTTCTTTAAAAATTATTTTTTTATTAATAGTTATAATTATTATATTCCAGTTTTTTCAATATTATATTAATCTATCAACAATATTTAACCATTCTTATAGCCTCATTTCCCCATATGAATAGAAATTTAATTTTAAATAACAGAAATATATCAAAACACCCAAAAGCCCAGTAATGGACACCCTCTGGCCCAGTAGTGGACACCCTCTGTTCCAGTAATGGACACCCCATAAAAAGTAATAAATATAATTGTTTTTATGACTGTATTTAGAACCAGAATTTAATGAATACATACTAATGAAACAAAATAATTATTTTTAAATAAATTTAACAATTAGGATACCAGTAATTAATAAAATATTTGTGATAATCATTTACTGTTTGCATCAATTATTGTAATTATCAGAAGATCTATGTTTTAATTATTTTAGATGGATAATTTAAAATACTAAATATCAGACAATTACAGCTATCAAATTATTGAAACAGTGGTGGATTTAAAAGGTAATAAATAAATAAAAAAGTTTTGGAATTAATGTTTAGTTTTGTGTCACTATTTTTAACAATCTTCCAGAGATTACTTGATATATCATTTATAATAATTAATATTACAAATATGACAGAAATGATATTGTGAGTTGAATATTTTAAATACTAAATAAAATAATTTCAAAATAAAACTGTAGAACTGATGATTGAGGCCACTGATCTGCAGATTTACTAGTTTCATGAATATTACATATAACTTTCATTATTACATTTTTTTTAAAATAAGGAAACATTTAAGACAGAAAATGGATTTTTAATAGCTTCTGTAACTTAATTGTTTTTATTTAAACGGAGAGGGATTAAGCCCTATGAGCCCCTCTTTGACTGTGCTCAAACAGTATTTTCTGCTTCCTGGCTCGTTTGATTGCCAGATTATAAAATATGTGAGGTATATATATGTACTACATAAAAATAATAAATAAAATAAAATATCGAAATTTTATAAATCACATAAAATAACTTAAAAGCAGCTATTTATAAAAGTTTTGGTGTTATTACATTTTGGTAAGTATAATTTAAAAATTAAATTTGATTATTTAGGTTTGCAGTTAAGCCAAAGTATTTTATGCACTATAAACATTACTGAAATTGCATTTTTAGCAATGTCTACATGGGGTGTCCATTACTGGAAAATGACTAATTAACCATCCCAGTAATGGACACCCCCTCTAAAACCTTAAAAAGAAATGAAATTTTGTAAATAGCCATTAGTATATAAAATTCAAAGTTTTCTATTGCTACTCAAACAAAAACATTCAAATTTTGCAAGAAAATAACTAATATATAAATTAATTAAACGAAGCCAGCTCTTAACCTCTTCATTAAGATTTTCACAGGAAAAGAGCAAAACTTTGAAACATTATTTTCTACTTCCTGATTGATTTGATTAAAAGTGTCAACAATAACCCAGTTTTATAAAACATACAAGGGGGAATTATAAAAAAAATAATTAAAGCTAAATATTTATTAGTTATTTTTTTATGAACCAAAAACATCAAGGGGTGTCCATTACTGGAAGGGTGTCCATTACTGGCACATCTACCCTATATTAAAACTTAACACAGATGTTATACCTATAATTTGTATCAATAAAGTGCTTACCTCAATACTGGTCCCAATTGGAAAACTAAGAATACAATTCTTATAACCCACCGCCTCATAGAAACTGGAGGAAGTCTCTTTTCATCAGCATCAACAAGATACCACCTCAAGCTAAATCCTGTCATTGTTAATGATGGAATCGCTATAAAACAAACAGTAAGAGTGAAAAACCACTTGTGACCTGTCTTGTAATACACTATGGCTATTAAAACATCCAACGCAACATCAATAATAAAGGAACAAATTGATGATATTATGCCCAGAATGTCCAATAAGGTAAAACTTAGAGTCTTGGGTAAGGCATCGGTAGTATCATAACCTTTGATTTTTATCTTCTTCAGAACTTGTCCAGACGACCGACCAAATTTAGAAGTGTTTAGACGACTGTCAAAATCCGAGTCATCTTGAGAATCTGTAGCAGAATCATCTCGGGGTTTGCACTTACTTTTCTTTGGAGAAGACATTGAGGATTAAAACTGTAATAAAGCTGACATAAGTATTCAACAACAACTACTTAACATCTTGATATTTGTTTAGTGATACAAAAATAAAACTAACTAAAAAAATTAGGAAACATAAAACGAAACGAAAAAATGAAAGTCGATAAAAAATACATGTAAACAAATAAGTTGAGTTGAGGAATTTTTCCTTTGCCAGGCATTAGAAAGATCGGAAACTAATTTCTTGCAAATTGCGAAATTGGCTGAATTTCAGTTGTGAAGATTGGAAACTATTAGGATTTAAAAAGGCCTACAGAGAGCGCTTCTTGCAGCTGTCGGTACAGGAAATCGTTCCTTAATGCCAAAGTGCAATTGATTGAGATCATTATTTATTGTAAACGCGTTTGAAAGTTTTAGATATTCAAATTCGTATATCTTTTAACTTGCCATATAACACAGAACACTGATATTTGGAGAAAAAAAATAATCATTATGAACAAATAAAAATTCATGCTTGAACGGGATTTTCCTGAAGCGAAAAGTAATATCTTTCTTCACAAAATGGCGTAATGCATTTTTTTTTTATTTATTTATTTTTTTTTTTGTAAGCGCTCAAGAAATTTTTATAAATTTTATGTGTAAACATATATTTTATTCTCAGAATTCTACTCAGGGGCGCGCCGACCCAGTATGCAAAGTGTGCACCGCACACAGGCGCCAGAATAGTAAAGGCGCCAAATATTTTAGGCGAAGCTGGAAATTTTGAAAAACTTTTATCCAATTTAAATTTATTAAAGCGGTATTTAAAACGAAAGTGTGTCATTTCTGACACATTTATGAGTTCATTTTTACTTATAAGATACATGAAATTTGCAAATGCTTATCATTTATCAGATTTAATATCAGCGGCGTAGCTTCAGGGGTCGGGGGTGGGGAGAGTCTCAAATCGAAAAGCGCCACGGTGTCGAAAGGTGCCTCGTTGTCGAAAGGTCACGGTCGTAAGGCGCACGGAAGGCTTAAGGGCGCCGTCAAAGCCTAAAATAAATTCGAAAAAACTAGAAACATAAAAAAAATTCGGAAGGGCGACCGCGAATGCCTCTTTTGACATCCCTGTTGTAGATCAGGGCTGTCCAGGCGCACTACAGCTGGCGGCAGACATGGAAGGCTCCATTATTCAAATAATTGAAAATATATAACACTTCTATCTTACTCTAGTATTGGTAGTGATAGACATACTGACGATATAAAAACGGGTAGTATATTATATTGCACAATGGTAAAGTAACATAAGCCTCCAGGTCATGCACGTCCATGTAAAAGTAAATTGCCGAAAAAAACACGAAACAATCACAACAATCAGCTACATTATAAAAAAAACAATAAATAAATAAAACAGGATGTGATGTGGCTCAAAATGCAATGCGTTTATAAAAAGAAATGAAAAACGTCATTCGATTGCAAACAAATTTCATAGTCGTGCCTGTCATTGTATGCTTTTACGCATAAAAATTTCATGTCATTTACAGTCGTGGCCATAAGTTTAGGACCACCACTGAAATTTAAAATCCAGACAATAAATTGCATCTGCGACATTTATTACTCAAAGTTCAAAAGAAAAGCGAATACAGTAACTCCACTGTCAGACGGAATGACTCCATCTGATGAAAATCGATTTGATTTATGACGTTATCAGTGGTTTTAATTTTAAAAACGCTAGTTTCTGCACGGTGGTCCTAAACTTTTGGCCACGACTGTACAGTTGGGAAACATGTTTTTGAGAACAACCTCAAAACGAATTACGTTTTATTGAAATTTTAATTGTATATTTTATAGATTTGCATCGAACAAAGAATAATCCAAGTGCGAGTTTCACTCGCGTACAGAGAGTTCATACAATAAATTTATTAATTACTAGCTGCAATCTTACAAAATATAGTTGTTAAACGAATAATAAGGCTTTGCAAATTACTTTATTGGAATTATTTTATTAAATATTTTTCAATAATTTAATTCAATTTGGATGGAAAACGCTGACTATTTATCATTGTAATCCGTCTTACTTAAAACAAAGACCATGTACAAAGTTTAATCTTGCCATTGTGCCAAGTGCGCTTCGAAAGGAGGTCGCAAAATTGCATGGCCACTTTGGCCTGTGCCACGTTTTTTAGATAGGTTTTTAATTAATATCTCGGCTAATTACTGACAATTAGGACTGGGCGATGTAGAAATTTCTTAAATCGATTTATCATCCATCCAACATCGCGATTTAGTGCTAAATCGCGATTTAACACCGATTTTACATTTTAGAATATGGAAGCCTATTTTTTAATTTTTAGTAACAAAATACGATCTTTATGTGCCCCCCCCCCCCCCTCCTGTATTATTTAGTATACTTAGCTTTTAATTTGTCAAATAATTTTGAAAAGAGGTATATTTTACACATAAAAAAGCTTTGAATGTCCCAAAACACGTTTTTTTTTTTTTTTCATTTTAAAAATTAGTGACCTATTAGTAATACATTTTATAAACTCATTCTATAAGAAGTAATATAAAAGAAAATGATTTTTTTTTTTTGTCTGACTTGATATGCATGCTACAATCTAAATTCTTAAGGGGGGGGGGGGGGGCTTGGCTTCCCCTAGCCCACTCAAATAGCACTTCATTGCTAACAGCCTACATACACTTTTTTTTTTTCTACAGACACAGATTTAAAAAGTTACTGAGGTAATACAGAAGCATATTAAAAGACTTCAATGATGAATTTAACTATTCATTTACCATGATGAGAAAAGTAGTAAAAAAAAGGGGGGGGGGGAGATATGAGAAATAAGGCGCAATTTTATAACTTTTTAACTTTTAGATTAAAATAAGATTTGTTTAACATAAATGCTGACATTTATATAGCGGATGGAGAAGGATTGAAAGTGTGACCCTTGGAGCACATCACTGAAATTGCTGATTTTTTTCGTGGTTGTTGCCATCCTTTAAGATTAGTAATAAAATATAATCTTAAAATATATCTCTTTTTAATGATAACAAAATGTCAAAAAAGCAAAAAATCGCAGAAAAATCTAATGAATGCCTCCTCCAGCCCTCCCTCATTCTGCTGTAAAAATAAAGTTACTTGACTTATTACAGAACTTTATTAAAATATTTTTAATTAATTACAAAATAATAATAAATTAAAACTAAAATATTATCATAATACCTAAACATATGAAAATTAATTTTTCATGAAAATAATGCATAAAAATATAAACTAAAAATGGATGAATTTGGATATAAATAGTGAATCAATTTCAGCAAGATACTCAATCCATGTGACTGGCATTGAAATCGGATGTCAAATCTGATGCATGACTATTTTAAAATATTTTAATTAATTACAGAATAATAAAAAATAAAGAATATGTATTAAAATATTACCCAAACATGTGAAAAATGAATGTTTCATTAAAAGAATGTATAAAAATAAAAACCGAAATTCGATGAATTTGGATTTTAAATATGAAACTTTATTCTTTTTTTTCCAACCATAAATACTCAATCAATTTCAGGAAAAAAATATTAGTAGTAAAAGAAAAATATTTCATGTGGATCACGTCCAAATAGTGATACACAAAACAATGCACGACTATACCTTTAAAATAATTTCATCAATTACAAAATAATAGAAAATAAAAAATAAATGTTAAAATATTACTAAAACATGTAAAAAATGAATTTTTCATCATAAGAAGGCATAAAAGTATAAACTGCAAGTCGATGAGTTTGGATTTTAAATATAAAACTTTATTATTATTATTTTTAATCATATAAATGCTGAATGAATTTCAGGAAAACAATCATTTGAAACAATGCAGGATTCTACTTTAAAACATTTTAATTAATTACAGAATATTGGAAAATAAAAAATACATATTGCAATATTACTCAAATATGTGAAAACTTAATTTATCATCAAAAGATTGCATTAGCATATAAATTGAAATTCGATGAATTTGGATTTTAAGATTTAAACATTACTTTTTCCTTTCAACTTTCCACTATATAAGTTCTTAATTTCTGAAAAATACACATTCCAATCTCATAAACTCTGAATCTTGTTTACAAAATAAATAAATAAATATCAATTCTTACTTAAATCATCATTTTCTTAAATCGCCTTTTTCTTAAATTGGATCCTGCTAAATCGATTTAACACCAGCTTGCCTTGTTTTCATTAAATCGTCTTTTCCTTAAATCGGAAAGCATGGAGGCTTGCGATGTTTGCTTAAATCGGATCCTCCTAAATCGATTTAACACCAGCTTGGCATGTAAGTGGTAGATACATCAAAGTAGATAAATCGGTTTTCCGATGTTAGCTCTGAATCAGTATTTTGTTTTAAATCGATTTAAAGCCAATGGCTAAATCGCGATTTAAGACAATGGCTAAATCGCGATTTAAGATAATGGCTAAATCGCGATTTAAGACATTGACTAAATCGCGATTTGACATTAGCTAAATCGCGATTTCCGATGTTAGCTTAAATCGATTTAAGACCAATGGTTAAATCAGATTTCCGATGTAAGTTTTAAATCGATTTAAGAGTTAAATCGATTTAAGGCCCAGGCCTACTGACAATTCTTTTGGAAAATCATTATCGACAGTTCTCGGATGATTTCGCGTCGATAGGTACCTCTTCCCCTCAACTCCCCCGCTGAGCGACCGCCAAATAAAATTTATGTATCATGAAAAACTGCTATTTTCTGAAAAACTATATGAGCTAGGATAATCACTATAGTTTTTCTGCAAGGTTTAAATAAATGCCAACTACAACTAATTTTTTCGTAATTTTATTTTCAGTAGATTCGGCAATGGGATGGAGGACATAATTTTGCCATACATTTTCGACGAATTTCTGAAAATATAATAGTATCGAAGAGTAAAACAAATACATTTTTTAGTTCTGTATTAAGAGCTCTTTCGAACGATACCCGACCCCCCCCCCCCACTTTGATGATTTTTAAATGAAATTAAATTTGCATGATTTTATATCTTTAACTCGATTTTGTCTGAAATGCGTATACCCACTCACTGTGGGAAAAAAGGGGAGAAGCTGCTAATTGTTCAGATTTGTTATGTAATTTTTTTCATGATTTTTGGAAAATTGTATAGGGTAGTAAGGAACAAATTAAAACTTTAAAATGACCTCTACTTACTGATGAAAAAATGAGTTAAAAGGAGAGGAGTGAGTGCTTAGTAATGTACAGGCCAAAAGCTTTAAAATAATATGTCACATGACAAAATTCATTTCCCCCCCTCTCCCCCCACAGGGAATGCCCCCTAATAATCTGGGGTCAAACATAGACCTCATCAATCGAAGGCCCGTGAAGAGTTCACCTTCAGTAAAGCCTTCAAATGAGATCGAATCTTGCTGCAGCTTAATTAGGAGCTCAGTTAAAAAACTGGTCCCCCAGGCGGAGGGAATCTGAGTGTGTGTGTGGGGGGGGGGGGAGGGGGTAGTAGAAATGTTCATAATATGAAAGAGTGGTTGGAAGGTTTCCGATGATATATCACACGAGGGTTTTGAAGGCGTATGCACTGCAATTCTCGTAAAAAACAAAAACAAATCTCGAATCTTTTAGTTTCACGTCCCAATACCAGGGGGCAGAAGTCTATTCTTAACAAAACTGTTTCTGGACGAAACTCCGTTAAACAACCTACCCATAGTCAGTATATATTAGTCATTAGTCATATATTAGTATATATTAATCAAGGGGGTGGAGGACTTAAGCAAAAATTTAAGATATTTGCTGAAATTAGTTACTACTATTTTCGAATAGTACACTTTTGAAATTTTTATATTAAAAGTAATATTTATCCCAGGACTCAGTCCAAAATCCGCATCTCAAACGGTAGAAAGCGGTACGGTTTTAAATATTTGATTCCCCCCCCCACCCCCACCCCAAAAAAAATTATCCCCTCTCTCTTCCCCCCTCCCATGAAATTTGATACCCCCTACTTTTTAAAATCTTTATTATGTGTTGTGAACTATCTGAAAGTCCCAAATCGATCGGTTCGTCAGTTTTCTTAATTTTAACAAATTTGCGTTTCAACAAAGCGTTTCTTTTCCTTTTTAAAAATCGAAATTTTTATAAAAGCAAAAGTTGCGGATAGATTTGTATAAAATTCAGATATTATTAAACAGCGTTTAAAGATAGAGCTAGATGCATAAAATCTCTAAATGTTGTATTTTAAAAAAATCGACGGCATTCCAAAGAATCCCAGTATTAAAATCATTTGTGGTTTCGAAAGACTGGCTTAAATTAAGAGTTTGAAAGGAATCATCCAATTAATGAAATAATAATTAATATCCAAGATTGTAATTGAGAGACCGTGAAGAAATTTACATGTCTGAAATCAGCTAAAAATTCTACATCTGGATGCATAAAAATTAAATGTATAAATTTATATTTTGAAAATTTATATTTGTCCGAAAACGTCCACTATTGAAAGACGTCGGTTGTCTGCAATGAGCACCTAGCGTCCATGGGAGAGATTTCGAACCTTTCTTTCGAAGGAAATAAAGTTTTTTTATAAATCGATTTTTCGTGGATTTTTGACTACCTGAAACCGAACCGGAATAATTTGTAGAATTTCTGAAAGGGGTTGGGGGGGGGGGGGGGTGTCTGGCTGTGCAATTTTCGAGTTGTTAGGCCCAGTAGAATTTAAGATACAGTCCTTTTTAAAAAGGGACAGTACATTTATCACCCTAGCAGCGCTGTAATTCTAATAACCCCTCGCCCTCTCTTCTAGTTTTCGAAGAAATTGTCTACGGTTGGAAAAAAATCTATGCTCCTGTTGAATTATGAATACTTTTCCATTCTTTTAATTTGGGCTATTTAATTAATTTCTCAACTAATTATTAAAGATTTAAAATTCTGAAACTTAGGTGCACGGTGCACCAGGCGAGGTTTTCGACTATTCTAACAAAAAGTTTGAGCCTTGTATGTACCGTAGATTCTGCTAGTCATCGCACACAGGCAGAGCGAAAATTTGTCCTATTAGTATAGATATTTTTAATTTAACTAGGGGGCTCGGCCCCCTACGAGCTACGCTCGCCAACCCCCGTCCAGAAACCGCAGACTCTAAATGCACGCTAATTTGATCGGCTTTAAAAATATTTCGAAAGATTGAATTATAATTTAAAAAACAGTGGCGATCTCCCTATAAACGAATTTCTATTCATTTCTCTTTGATTGGGGAATTTTAACGCAAAATCCGCTGCGTTACTACTTGATTATCCCGTCGACCCATTTCGCCAAATTATATAAATCGCCAAACCACTCGCCAAATTATACAAATTGACATAATTTTTATTTTAAATAACGAAAGAACAAATAAATTAGTACAACATTAATAAAAATACAAATAAAACGTCGAAATAAAAATAACTTGATGACGTAGACACGTGTAACAACATTTCAAAATAAGCTAATATAAAAGGAATTAAGTAAACAGAGTCTTTGTATCCTGGTATTTTTTAACAAAGCGAAAAGAAAGTTCTTTTAAATGAGACATTTTAAATTAATCGTTTTTAATCTGACGTAATTTTTACCAAGCTATTCTTTCTCTATTAAATATTCACGTGAAAATACCAGTTGAAAAGTATCCTCTCAAAATATCAAATAAATGTCTAGCGCAATTTCTAAATTTAAACCGTTTTGCAATATTATTTTGCGTTCATTTTATGTAATAACTGTAATGTGACGTAAATATGACGTAATTTCTCCTATTTAAGACTTCTAACGCATTTTAATAAATTTATTATTTTACAAATTCCTTTCTCTCTTAAAATTCACGTGTAAGTATAGTTTTTATGACGTAATTTTTAATAAGTTCCTGCTTTTTGCACATAATTATTTAATTCTAATTCCAAATGGTTTTTTTTCTGTTTATAATAGTCACGTGTAAATAAATTTTTAATTTATTTACACGTATAAATATTTTTTTTTTGAAGCAAACATTATTGCTTCCTCTGTTTATACAGTTGGCAACAGTTTAAATTAATATCACTTTCTAAAATCTGTAAAAAATATCTCTAGAAATGCTGAAAATTTGAATTTAAAATAGAAATAAAACCTCAAAAAATGAGTCAAAATAAAAAAATTAATGCAATCTGCACTCCGGCAAATTCTAACGCATAAAATGATCTAAAAATGATTACACTGCCATGTACAGTTTTTGCTGCTATAAAACTTTTTTAGTGGAACGATTTTGTCCAACTGTAGCATTAAATATCTCTTAAAATAATTCTTCGATTTGAAAACTGTCTGCTTCAGCGTGTTTATCAAACATTTCTGTATAAAACCACCGATTTTTATATTTTTGTATGCATTATTTTTCTTAATATTAACGAAGAAAGACCTCCAGTCACAGAAAATTCAAAACCGGCGGCGGCGGCGGTGACAGCGGTAGTTACTTTTTTTTAGAATAGAGAGAAACTCGTATTCATTGCACGAAAATTGGAAAATTCGAAAAATAAAAAAACTGACAGAGAAGGAAGGGTTAACAGAGTGACAAGGTAAAGATACGCTTAGCTTCTTAGCAATGTAAACGTCGAAATGAATGTGCATTTTTCATAACAATTGTTATATAGCCAGCATAGGGGTTTTATATTTGCTAATATAAAATCAAATGTTCCGGGACTGGAACATTTTCGAATGCACCACTAATTATGATCTATATGTGGTAATTGTTTAAGGGCGCATCTTAATTGATGTTACCTTATTTTAAAAGAAATAAAAGTAATATAATGCGCTCCGATGTATTACAGACACCATAATTTGAGAAAATATTTTTCCACTTTTAAGTGTATTTACCGTATTACGAGAACCTCTTTCTTTGTGTCATAGTCCTACCATTGATTAATTCAACACAGCTATATTTCCAAATTGAAGTTTATTTGAACTGTTTTAAGTATTAATATAAATAAAGATCAGATCTTAAAAATTCTGGGAGTGATGGAGATAAAAGAAGCTGATTTACTTTGGAGGTATGCCATTATGGGGAGAGGGAGCAAACAGCTGAAGCACCCACCTTTTAGGGATGTCCGTTATTTGCATAGCTGCCAACATTCCTTATTTTTAAAGTCAAATAACAATATTCTTAGCCAGAAATTTAATTTAATAAATG
This sequence comes from Maratus speciosus, assembly GCA_963932465.1. Taxonomy (NCBI): domain Eukaryota; kingdom Metazoa; phylum Arthropoda; class Arachnida; order Araneae; family Salticidae; genus Maratus; species Maratus speciosus. The sequence goes on along the minus strand of OZ010798.1, from coordinate 186,525,933 downwards.
AAATAAAAAATAACCCTGCAGGAACAAGACATATTTCATTTAATAAATTTTCTGGTTCCAAATTCTTTATTTGATCTGGAGAAAACTCCTGGAAAGTTGTCTTGGCAGCTATGCATTTATTCTCATTGAAAAAAGAAATTATATATATATTTTTTTTTTTGGGGGGGGGGAGGAATATGGAGCGCCAATTGAAGTTCTGCACACAGGCGCCGGATACTTCTGGCGCGCCCCTGATTCTACTAGCAATAAGAGCGCTTGAGTACGCCATCTGGTGAAAGAAAGATGTAATTTCTCACTTTAGGAAAATCTTGTGCAAGCACATTTTTAACTTGATCATAAGGATTATTTTATTGCATAGGTTTGCCATTGTGTTTTCTTTCTCCCAGTCTTCCATTTAATTCCTTCGGGGGCAGGAATGCGCAGTGATAAACCTACCGATCAACCTCTAAAATCGAGTTTGCAGGTGGTTTCCACCAAGATATGACTTGGCAGACCAGTTGCACTTTAATATGCGAATCGAGGAATGTATACTGCTCAACAAGTGTGCTTTTATGTCCTTTGGTTTGGGAATTTCGGTTGCGGTGCTGTAGACATATAAAAGGGTGTGCCGAAATTGAATGATTAGTTTAAAAGATGCAATGCTTCTATCTTCTTTTTAAATGCACACAATTCAACGACCGATACTTTTAGAAGTCTCATGATGGGCATTGATTGTCATTTTATTTTCGCACTCTGATAGCGAATTTTGAAGTATTAACATGCAGGGCCCGGCTTAGACAGTGGGGGGTCTTGGGGGAAACATTATTCGGGGGGCCTCTTTCGATCTTTTGAAAATTTTTGTGAATTATGTTGAAATGACTAAAACTAAACTTCATACCTATTGTATGTAGACTTAAATTTCATACCAAGTACTATTCACATCTGTATACAGTATAGTACAAGAAAGATAACTTTAAGAAACTATGGCATACTTTTTTTTTTTTTTTTTTGTTATAGGAATATAAGGATAAATGTAAGCCGTTAAAATGTAAATACAGTTCTCTCAGGCATTATTGGCTGTTTGTGTACTTTTCTATTTAACTTAATCTTTGTATTCAATCAACATGCATTTGGGTGATTCCATCATATAGGAAGGCAAGTGGTGGCATTCATTTAATAATAATAGCAACAAATTTCAATACTTGTTATGTTGTTACTGCATTCCCCATGATGCCTTAAAGTACTTTGGTATAATGTTTCATAATATGAAAACAGAAAGCAGCAGATAGCAGATGTGTGATATTACTGCAATATTTTAATTAAAATTATGTATTTAAAAAAATTATGAAATCAGTAAGGAAGAAATTAAATATCACAAAATGAAAAACACTTTAAATTAGAATCTGGTCACTTTTGGATATTTTTTATCATTTGGCCCTCCTTTAACTAAAATTTATAACTGCCCTTGGGGGGGCCCGGGCAGCTTCCCCGCATGCCCCTGTATTAGTCGGGTCCTGTTAACATGTATGAGATAGAAGAAAGTGTTTGGGATTGGCACATCCGACTAGTTTTCTTGAGGGAGGACTAGTATATCATGCATTCTAGCCTTAAAATATTAAACTACACTTTTTATCATGAAAAAGTGCATTTTTGACCTGCTCGATAATTTCAATACTTTGGCATTCAAAAATAAAGATTTAATAGACAGGTCAAAACCGCGGGGAGGGTTGATTCTAAAGTTACATCATTATTTTCCCAAGTTTATTCCGCATTTCCAAATGAGCTTGAAAATACTATAGCCTAGAATAGTAAAAAAATTATAAAAAGAGTATAGGAGAAAATATCATGCTGAATTAACAATGGTATTTAGGTTAAGGTTGTTCTCAAGTCGAGTCTAACATATTTCTGAATTCATTTTTGTTCAGAAATGCATGAAATGGGCATGTGTTCTTATTCAGAAACTACACTGTTAAAAATATCGTGAAAAATTACCTCTGATTTTAAAGGCTATCTATTTTCTGGCAAATGAGAACGCTTCATAAATGACTATGGAGTGTTCTCATTGGTCAGAAAATAGATAGCCTTTAAAAGCAGAGGTAATTTTTCACGATATTTTTAACAGTGTATGTATGTAATCGAATGGTATTTTCCCTTTTTTTGATAAAAACAGAAGATGCTTCAGAAATATTGTGTCAAAGTCGGCGCGTTTTAACCGGATTTCAGGACGCAAAAGCGCGGGAAAGAATAAAAATCTGTCGTCACGTGACAACAATTGCTTATAACTCGATAAGTAATTTATTTATAAAAAGAAAATGGAAAACACCATTCGATTCCAAATCGTTTCAATAGTGCAATTAAAAAACTATTTTTTCTTCTTATTATTATTTTAGCATCCGATAAATATCTACATTTCAGATTCTTATTGAAGTTGTGACTATAAGGCATTCAATATGTAAGTTTTTTTTCCCCCCAGTGTGTCTATCTGCACATAGGATCTTTAATTTGAAAAGAGGGGGGAGGGGGGGGGTCACATCCAGATTTTTCAAGGCTTCATAAAAGGAGCCCTCTTCTTCAATAGTCAGAGCAAATTAAAAAAAAAAAAAATCAGCGATAATGAGAAACAACAGTAACAATAATACTATTGTGTTTGTGTTTTATTTTTTTTTCCCTGAAAGAAAAACTCGTATTATAAAATTTTAAGACATTTGTATGCGGAAAATGTACATGCAATTTCTAATTATTTAAAAGGCATATTAACAGGACATTTCTGACAATGCACTTGTTTTTCGTATTGTTTCGTAACACTATTGTTTATTCTTGTTTAAAATCTAAAAAGATGATTTTCAAGGAATTTCAATTTACATTGGCAATAAGCTGGAATATAGATAGAAAAGTCTGTCCATTTTAATACTAATCTATTCTTTTTATAGAATCATTTTATTATATTTAATTAATTTTTTTAATTTCAGAATAAAATTGAAAAAATTCTTAGAATTGTGTGAATTAAAACTTACAAATAATGCTTTTAAAAAAAAGGCTTTCCTAAGAATTTATCAAAACCTTATTTTTTATTCAAAAAGCATTATTTTCAATTGGGTCGCGAAGACTACAAAACCCCAACTGGTGTAGAATTAGAGAGGGTGCATTACAGAAGCTGCTGATAAGAATGAAAAGAGAGGAGAAATCTCTTGTAATTGCCTCCCTTCAGAAATCTTTTAGAGAGAAACGAGGCTGCGTATTTTCGACCCCCGAGAGACAAATAGCCCCTCACAAGAACTCTATGCTGGATTGGAAGCCCACGGGAAAAGGTATCAAATTAAAAATACTCAAATAAAATTATTTAAATAAAATGAAAAAAATGTGAATATTTTTTTTATCAACTTCAAAAAATTAGCGGAGGTATAAATAAAAAATTATATTTTTAAAAGCAAAAAATTGGTTAAAACAGCTTTAAAATGCTGAAATAATTCAGAAAAAAACCATATTAATTCTTTCACTTTTCAAAAATTCACTAGATGGCTCCAAAAAAGAATGTTAACATATGCTAAAATTCAAAACAAAAAAGATAAAAAAATACCATTTAATTCCTTAATAATCATATAGATAACTTAAAAAATATAATATATATAATAAAATAAATATATATAAAAATATAATATATAAAATATAAAAAATTGTCCACAAGAAGCCTATTATTTCAAAAAACTTCCTGTAGATGGCAGCAGCAAACAAAAAATATTCCAGAGGAATCCAATATTTATTCTTGGGTTCGAACCCAATCGCGCCCGTCGGCCTAATCGTTCGAAGTTTTCGTGGTTTTCTTCGAACCTTGGACTGCCAAGCGTTAATACGGATTAGGTTCCTTTAGAAAGACCCCCACGAAGGGCACTCCCCCCCTTAGGGCCTATATCCCTCGTGCTGATAATTGGCCGTCATAAACACAACCAACCAACCAACCAATATTTATTCTTCTGTATCGAATTAATTATTAAAAATGAGGATTTTTTTTATATTAAATATAGATCATGTGACATGTTAAACATTGTTACTAAATGTGCATTTAATATATATATATATATATATAAGGGGTCGTTCAAGTATTACGTAAGCAGTAGGTGGGGAGGGGGGAGGGGGTCCAGTGTCTACCTATTTTTGCTGACAAGGGGGAGAGGGGGGTCTCGAAAACTCTTACGTAAGCATTAGACAACGAAGCAGCTATAGTTTAACAACAAAAAGCAAAAGAGCATGATTTAGATGAGCGTTCTGCGGAGGTTGAACGACTTGAGAAAAAAGATATGGAGTAAACAAGGACTGGAAACGAGGATCATTCCAGCCCACCACTACATTGAAAACTTAATAATATAAAATGCAGCAACATGGATTCAAAGATCTTGGACACCAGACTAGAAATGTGAACGTCAAACACTTAATATTCCTATGATTCTTGTTAAAAATTTTTAGTTATGTGCCAAAATAAGTTAGGGCCGGTTGTATTTCTTAAAGTTTTTGTTTTGTTTTGTTTTTGGTCAATGCGATAAATAATAATATATAAAAACTATTTTGTATTCTATGAATTGTTTAATGCCATAAGTAATAATATATTAAGCCGATTTTTTTCCCTTCAATACCACAACCCCTATGTGTCTGTTTATGTAAATTTGCTAGATTAATGATGCAATTTATCACTAACTGTTATTTTTTATGGCAAATAATGTTCATGTTAAAATGTCATAAAATCTTACGTAAGCAAAGGGGGGGGGGCTAGTATTTGCTTATTTTTCCTTACAAGGGGGAGGGAGGGGTACAAAATGACTAAAAATATGCTTACGTAATACTTGAACGGCCCCTGGGGTCGTTCAAGTATTACGTAAGCAGTAATGGGGGGAGGGGGGGTCCAGAGTCTGCTTATTTTTGCTGACAAGGGGGACAGGGGGAGGCACAAGGATTCTTACTTAAGCATTAGACAACGAAGCAACTATAGTTTAACAACAAAAAGCAAAAGAACATGATTTGGATGAACGTTCTGCGAATGTTTAACGACTTGAGAAAAAAGATATGGAGTAAACAAGGACTGTAAACGAGAAACATTCCAGCCTACCACTACATTGAAAACGTAGTAATAGACAATGTAGAAACATATGGATTTAAAGATCCTGGACATCAGACCAGAAATGTGAACGCCAAACACATAATATTCCTATAATTTTTGTTAAAATTTTTAGTTATGTGCCTAAATAAGTTAGGGCCTGTTGTATTTCTTAAAGTTTTTTTTTTTGTTGTTGTTGTTGTTGTTGCTTTTGTTCAATGAGATAAATAATAATATATTAAAAACAATTTTGTATTCTATGAATTGTTTAATACAATAAGTAACAATATATTAAACCGATTTTGTTTTCCTTCAATACCACAACCACTATATGTCTATTTATGTAAATTTGCTGGATTAATAATGTAATTTATCGCTAACTGTAATTTTTTATGACAAACAGTGTTGATGTTAGAATGTCCTAAAATCTTACGTAAGTAAAGGGGGGGGGGGGTCTAGCATTTTCTTATTTTTCCTTACAAGGGGGGGGGGGAGGGATACAAAATGACTAAAAATAAGCTTACGTAATACTTGAACGGCCCCTATTTGTTTACTTTTTAACTTTGAAATTTACGATTTGCCAAAATCCTGATGTGGTGGTTAAAAATGAATGTCATTTTCGGATTCAGCACTGAAAAATTCATAAAAATCAGCTATCAAAAGTTGAAAAACACAACCATCACATGTATTTTATAGTATCAGATTTTCGCTATTTTTTCATTTTTAATCTTTGAAATGTAGAATTTGCGAAAAATCCTGACGTGATGATTACAAATAAAGGTCATTTTCGGGTTCAGCGCTAAAAAAAAAAAAAAATGAGTTATCAAAAGTTAAAAAACACAATCATCGCAGGGTTATTATATAATAAAAGTGTTGGTTAACCGAGTGTTTCGGTTAATCGGACGTCGGATAATCGAGAGCCTATAATATTTTCAAATCGCATTAATTATTTCATATTCATTTAATAATTAACTGCAAGGAATGATTTGTCCAACAGAAATTATGACTACGGATGCATCAAACATTGATTTTGGCCGAATACCGAATATTCGACCTACAGGCCAACCGAATACCGAATATTCGGCTTGTCGAATTCTTTTATATCTCAAAGTTTAAAGGCATTAAAATGTTAAATTAAAAAAAAATTGCATAATATTTGAAACAGAAACTTTCATTTTGATAAACAAGAGCTTTTTTCAAGTAAACTTTATGCTGAAAATTAATTTGAACTGCTGAATGCTTTGAGTTATTTTAAGAAGAGGATAGTTATAAAACTTTTTTAATTAATAAAATTTCAAATTTCATGGCTGATTCTATGAATTAAAACAAATAAAACAAATGAATAAAATTTCCTTAAATTCTAAAACAATCATTCTAAAATCAATTCCTATGAAAATCCTCGTGATTGGTTAATTTTCTTAAATAATACTTAACAAACAGCAAATAAATAATGTAAAAACATTCTCTTTTATTTAAATATGATTCTGTTTCTAATTATTCTGAATATCTTTATAAGTTGACAGTTAAAAGAAGAAATTGTGTAAATTTTTTAAAACTATGTTTTAAAATATTTTTTAAGTATTCGGTTCGACCGAATATTTCGATATTCGGCCAAACCGAATATTCGGCAGGCTGAATAGTTTGCTATTCGTCCAAGTCGAATATTCGGCATACAGATTAGTTTGATATTCGGCCAAACCGAATATTCGGTAACATGGCCGATTACCGAATAGATACCCAATATTCGGTGCATCCCTAATTATGATTACGTTGATTATATGTTACTCGGTATTGCCCCCCCCCCCCCCGAAAAAAAAATGTTTCTCTGGATCCGCGCCTATGACTCTCTCTCCGACCGCCCCCTCTTCGCTTTGCCGGGGCCTATGCTATACATCTGAGCTTATAGAGATCTGCTCGGGCCGGGCCGTGCTCGGGCTTACTTTTTTCTGAAGGCTGGGGCCGTGCCCGGCCTAGTCACTACAATTTACGGGCCGGGCCGAGCTTATTTTTTTCTGTACAGAGCCGGGGCTGGTTTCATTCCTAGTCTTCACGGCCCAAACTTTGACCCAGCCCGTATGAAAATCATTGTCTCGGCGTGGCCTGGTCCGTTCAAAGGTCAGTAAAATTAGGCTTGGTCCAAAAAATTTTTCAAAAAATGCATACATTTTTAAATCGCCATTATTCTACAATTAAACATTTATTCTTTTTAAAGAATAGTAGGTTTCGACGCTTATTAAAATATAGTAAAACGTGTGAAAAAGAACCTGCCTATGACGGAATTTTGTTTTAAACTGAAAATCGTGTTGATCCATTCAAAATTAATATACTAATACGTAAGAAAAGAATATATAATACATTTACACTTGCTAAGATGGGAACTTGTCTATAACTCATTTTTTCTCTTTTCTATGCAATTCCGTCTTAGATTTTACTGTATAGCATTTTCACATTTTCACATTTTTAACAATACATGTAGAATATGGATTAACAATATTAATGATAACTGAAACATTTACATACAAGAAATAGAGATTCATTAAAAAAAATAAATATCGCACCTGCGGCATTTCTATAAAAATGAAGATTATAAACATGAAAAAAAAAAAGCTAAGATAAATATTTTTGGTCTGAACTCCTCGTACGAGACAAATTTTTAACCAAATCGACGTAAAAATCACTTTTTTTCTAGAAATTCACTCGGGCCGGCCCGAACTATTAGCTGTTATACCGGGCCAATAAATCTTTTTCTACGGGCCGGGCCGGGCTCGGACCGAGGTTTTAACTTTTTTACCGTGCCGGGCCAATATTTTTTTTGTATGGGCCGGGTCGGGTTGAATTTTTTTTATGAGTTGGGCCGGGCCCGGAAATGTCGGCCGTGCAGACCTCTATAGAGCATCATGAAATAGAAAAAGTCGTCTGGAAAAATAATAAATTTTAGAATTTTATTGTAAAGCTGTCACTAGATGGCAACACTAGCGAGTTTCGGTAAATCCATTTAAAGTTTCGTTGATGGGCACTGTTGGGGCCCGGGTAACTGCAGTTTGGCTCTAAATCAAAGGTTTACTTTGGGACCCCAACGACATTTTCTATCTGAATTTACATTTATTTAAGGACAAAAATTAACAGAAAACGCATGGGAGCCCTTCACAGTTACAGCTGCCCCGTTGGAATGAGCAGGGATGTAGTGGAGGGTATACGAGGGTATACGCCGTATACCCTCTGGATTTTTTTAAGGAACACCGTATACCCTCTGTTTCTCAAGAAAGCTATAGTATATATACACCAGGCTCGGACTGGCCCGCCGGCCCATCGGCCCGAGGGCCTATGCGCCCTCGCCCTGGGAAAACGTCGCGCCCCTAAGTGCCTAAGTCGCTCCAATGTTTTTTCACTTGTTGTATACATACATTCTGATTAGTGTACTAAATTTCGAGAATTCGTTTAGGGATAATCATCAATTAATAGACAGCACAAGAGACGTATTTTTTATTATTATCACAAAGAAATTAACGATATATCGTAGCAATTTCAGGATCGGAAAGCAAAACGGACATCTTTGCATGCGATTGAAAGAGAAAATATGCACCCAACGAGAGCTTTAGTAGCCATTGCGCCCTGGACGAAATTTTTTTCATCGCTTCTTTTCATGATATGTTTTAGAATTTAACCAGTATTTTGCATATTTTCAGTCCTTTTGCTTTTAGTACTCTGCGCCCCCTTTCTTTATAGCCGCCCCTGAATGCACATATACTGGTGCTTTTTGAAAGAAAAAAAAAAGAGAGACGTATCAGAAGTCAAAAAACTTTTTGTATGGATTTTGTTTTTGATTGGAAAACATGATGATCTTTCTTTTCGGGGAATGCAAAGTTGAGGATACTTTTGGATTGCAATCCTGCAAGCTGTGGTATCTCGCAGACAGCGTTTTCTCATTCACAAAATCTGCCGTTATTTTCGGATAGTAATCTCGCGCCTAGTTTAGGAGTAATCAGTGAAAATACATAAAAAAAAAAACATATGCGTTGAAATGAGAGCCTCCTTCTTTTTTAAGTCGGTTAAAAAATACTGGCTATGTAACCTGCAGCTTGCATGAATACAATCCCTGGGGCACTTACACTCAAGTACGGAAACTTAAATATTTCCCTTGATCTTTAACAATGATAAAAGTTTTGCAATCATGGGAAGAGTGTGCTGGGAATAGTAAATTTACTTAATTGTTTTAGGGATTTTAGACTAACAAAGCAATGTTTTAGGGTGTACTTTTTCTGTAGAAACCTTTTCATAACGTGGTATCAATTCAGTTCTTTATGGACACATAATAGTAATTTTTTAAGGATAAAAAATACCAATTATTTTCACAAGCAAGTATTATTTTCACATTCAAATAGCTTTATATTTCAGCATTCCAATACCCCATAATACGTGGTACAAAAGAAGCTTGATATTTAGTTTTCAAAATTTCTATTTCCAAACGGAAAGTATATTCTTGTTCTAATTATAAATATTTTTTAAACGAAGTTTGCATGCGGAATGTTTCTTGTGTGTTGAAGGAGATATTTGTAGATACCACATTTAAATATGCTACTTGGTTAATAATATGAATAATAACAAAACAGTAGATAATAAAAAGTAGTGGCTCTCAGATTGTAACAGAAATTGAATTTATGACATTTTAAACTGGCTTGATAACTAATTCCTATTACATTAAAGAAAAATATTTTTTTTAAAAAAGGTTGAAGCCCTTAGCAGCACCGCAGCAACCCTATTTAGCGCTTGGTGCAAAAAACAGTGTTAGCTTTTCTAAGTATCCTCAGTGCATCAATGGTGATAGTGGAAAAAAATGTGGTTTACAACTTACAAATTCTGCTAAAAATAATCGTAAAAAAATATGTAGGTACCAATCAACTGAAAATAATATCTACTAGTTATTGTTATGCATAAATTATGTTTCCGAAGTCGTATACTTATTGAGAATTGTTCCAACTTTTACTTTTCAAGCAATAATACCCCATTTTTGACACCTTATTTGAGTTTCTTGGATCGAGACAGCCCGGAAAAAGGCATAGTTTATATGCATTAAATTAAATCATGGTAGGGTTAGAAGGGTTTAAATTTGAGGATGTTAAAGATAAATCCATTTCAGAAACTTAATTTTTAACTTCATAAAAATTATCTGATGATTTTTTATTAATTCATTAGAGATATAGTGAATAGACCCAAACTTATTCCAAACTTTTTTTCTATTCAAAAACTTTTCTTAATTAGAAATTATTAACAAAGTCATTTTAAAAAATATATTGGTGTTTATAAAGTCCCGGACCCATTTTGATGTTTAATAACTCATAAAATAATAAAGATAGATTAAAATTAATAACATAAATGGTTAGATAGACTCAAAAAGTTTCATGACCCTTGTCAATGAACTTCCACGTGTGCCCCCTCCGTCGCACGGAGAATATCAAGTCGATAGTCAATTTCACGCCAGGTAGCGGCAAGCATGTCGACATCCACAGAAGCTATTGCGGTTGTAATTCTGGATTTTAAGTCATCAATGTTCGACACTTTCCCCCTGTAAACATTGTCCTTTACAAATCCCCAAAGGAAAAAGTCCAGCGGCGTTATATCAGGTGATCTGGGTGGCCAAGGAATTGGACCTCCTCGCCCAATCCATCTTACTGGAAAATGGTCATTCAAAGAAGTACGAACGATGGTACCCCAATGAGGTGGTGCACCATCTTGTTGCAAAATGACATGTGGCTGAAGCTCTTCTAGTTGTGGAAATACGAAGTTTTCCAACATGTCTAATTGATGACTTAAAAGCCAGAATTACAACCTCAATAGCCCCTGTGGATGCCGACATGCTTGCCGCTACCTGGCGTGAAATTGACTATCGACTTGATATTCTCCGTGCGACGGAGGGGGCACACGTGGAAGTTCATTGACAAAGGTCATGAAACTTTTTGAGCCTATCTAACCATTTATGTTATTAATTTTAATCTATCTTTATTATTGTATGAGTTATTAAACATCAAAATGGGTCCGGGACTTTATAAACACCCTGTATATTATGAAAAAACCACAATTGTTAAAAACATTGACGTGTACAACTCATATGAATAATTGGTTTTGGAGATATTAGAGAAATTTTCCCTTTTCATAAATTAAGGGGTTCGTATTCCGCTATCAAAGAAGCCACAAAAAAATCGTAGAAACTTACAAGAAATATTTTGTAGGATTTTTTGTAATGTAAAGTAAGTTTTTAATAAATTTATTAGTCTAGTAAAATTTTACTGGGGACTAATTGAGAGTTTTTGGTACTTTTTCTTCTAAGATCTTCAATTTATTTTCCGAAGTTTAGGGATAAACCCCTAACACATTTTCTTTTATAACAGTATTAAGATTTAAGAAAAGCATATAAGCTATATATCTTTCCTGGCTAGAAAGAAACTCAAACAGGGTGTCAAAAGTGGATGTTACCATTTGAAAAATCAACGTTCGTGTATTCTTTAATATGTAGACAGCCTCCAAAGCAAAATTTACGAAAAGGTATTTAATAGTAAATATTATTCCTAATCAGTTGTTATCCTAATCAATCCTATGTCTTTTTCATACAGTGATTTTCAGGAAAATTGGTAGGGGCGATGATTTTTTTGTTTCTGCAAAGTGTCTATCGATAGAAGAAAATAAGAAAGCTCTAGCCTTGATATCAGTAATCTACTACAAGTTAATCTGTGTTCAACTTGCTGGAGCTTTTAGATGTTATGTGATGTGGTTTAAAAAATTGCGTAATATTGTGTAGGATTGATGGAATTTTAAACATGCACGGAGAATATTGCGAAGTCTTCTACCTAGAGTTAAAGATTTAATTTAAGCCATTATCCTTTACTTGGTGCTATGCAAGTGTGTTAAACCTTGTCAAGCCAGATACAATACAAGCAAGTCAAATTGACTTGAGTTCGTTAAAATTTTTTCGCCCTCTGAAAATCCAAGGTCTGCGCCCTTTATACTGACCCAGTCCGACCCTGATATACACTAGGGTATACCCTCTGCCTTGAGCGTATACCCTCTGCTTAGAACGTATACCCTCTGGTTTTTTTACGACTACATCACTGGGAATGAGGTAATCAGGTCGTAAGCCCCTGAAATTAGGGGGAGGGGGAGGGGAGTATTTTTTATTTCAAAATATCCCTAAATTTGTTTAAAAGAAAAGAAAAAAAAAAACGGTGGCTGCATACTTGAAATTTTGCTGACATTTATCTGTGCCTTGCGATGAGAGAAAGCTAATTCCGTTTGGTTTTTCCCCAGAATACTGAAATACACTGGCCTCCGAAAATTATGGTACAGGGGCTGGATGCTTTCGATTGTACACGGTTTGTCGAATATCTACCAACATTATTGGCGAATTATTCTTGAACTTCTGGGATGTAAAGAACATGTTTGATTTTATATTTCTCGGTGAAGATTTAGTCAGGAGGACAATTAGGGGGCTAATAATAAATTTAATAATAAAATAATATTTGCGATCACCTATGTAACAGAAAAGGCTGGAAATGATTTGTCACTCTGTTAAATGACTATTTGGGTACTGTTCAACGTTTGTGTGCATTTATGTACCCACATAGCATTTTTAGTTTGCAGAAAATTTGCAGAAGTCTTTCTTTGAAAACCTGCAAAGTTGCAGTAAGCTCAGCATGACAAGACTGAAAGTTCATAACATGAATGCAGCGAGATAACGCAAACGCCGAAGTCACCATCACACTTTGAACTTGCAGCTAACTTGTCGTGCAAGTTAAATTCATGCTGTATCACATTTTTTGTAAATTAACGGCAAACAAGTAATCAAAAATACTGCAGACTTACTGCAAAGTAGTAATCTTTCTATACCACAGTAATTGTTTACAACTGTTACACTATAATTTTAACCCCTGCGAAGGGGTCCATAGACCAGATAAGGTCTATTGATGCATACGCGCCGTTAAGGTGCATGCATCGTTTTTGCCACCATAAATAAGTTAGGGCAATATTTGAGGTCTTCAATTCGAGCCTTTCTTGATATTTGGGAAGTACAGCATTTAAAAAAAGCTGTACCAACCGAATAAAATTTCTGCAATTTCTGCGTATCTGCTGATTTTCTATTCTCTCAACAGAGGCATTTTTTGCTTTCGTCATTTTCGTGAATTAAATACAGTCTTGCTATCAGTTTCACAAAAAACTACTCAAGCAAGTGGGTGACGGTATGCCTTGCGGGAGATTTGCTGCGAATTTCTCAATTCAAATTTATCACGGCAAGATAATATCAGAAAAAATCAAACTTGTGTTAATGTTCATGCTATCTGGGTAAGCACAGCACTCATATTCGTAAAGATGTTATTGCGTCTGTGAAAAATTCAAAAGTATTTTGTTTATAGCACACATAGTTTTCAACCAAATTTAACAGAATTTTTGGAAAACTTGGAAAAGAACAGCAGGAACAGCACACTTCAATTAAAACCCTAATATATTGAATATTTGATGAGATATGGGCATTTGTATTAAATAAGTTTTAACTGCGCATGCGTCAAAGATTTCAAAATTTTTATTTCATAATTTGGTAGTCAGCTATTTAGGGCAACTTATCTAAAAAGCCCAGTCAAATATCGCGAAAACTGACAAAGATAGAGGCGATATAGTGAGTTGCTTCCTAAAAATAGCTTAATTATACGGGATTTTCCACAACTTTTCAATCAGCTCACTATATCTTTCTGAGTTTTCACAGTATTTGACTGGACTTTTCATAGAAGTTGCCCAAAATAGCTGACTACTAAATTATCAAATAAAAATTTTGAAATCTTCCACGCACGCGCAGTTAAAAATTATTTCATACAAATCCACATATCTCATCAAATATTCAATATATTCATTTTTCAGTTGCAGCATACTGCTGATACTATTCTTTTTAAGGTTTTCGGGAAGTTGCATTAAATTTGGTTGAAAACTCTGTATACTATAAACAAAAAACTTTTGAATTTTTCACAGACACAATAACATCTTCACGAATATGAGTGCTATTCTTACACAAATGCACACAAGTGTTGAACAGGACCTAAATAGTCATTTAACGCAGTGACAAAACATTTCCAGCATTTTGTTATCGCAAATATTATTTTATTATTAAATTTATTATTAGCCCCCTAATTATCCCTCCGACTAAATCTTCCCCGAGAAATATGAAATCAAACATGTTCTTTATATCCCAGAAGTTCAAGAACAATTCGCCAATAATGTTGGTAGATATTCGACAAACTGTGTACAATCGACAGCATCCCGTCCCTGTACCTTAACTTTTGGAGGCCAGTGTAACATCTTTGTGTGAAAGATAGCACTGTGCGAAGGAAAAACTGCGCCCAAGACAACGTTTCAATTTTGCGCCCCCCCCCCCCCCCCCTCCACACACGCACATTTTTTGCGACATGTGTCACAAAATTGATAAAGTGCAGAAACAGAAATAAATTCTATTGAATACAATTTCGCGTTTGCTTTGGAACTTAAGGTTTAATTTTAGTTCAGAAATTCCAGACAACTAAATAACATAAGAGAAAATTGCATTTATATTTTGGCAAAGGGGATTCGGGAAATGGGTGTGAAAAAAAATATATAACAGTACAGTATAACAGTTTGAAACCTTTTTGTATTCCAAGAAGAAAAACCATGCTGTTTTGAGATTGTATGTTTTTTCCACTAGAGCAGAATATCAGAAAAGAGAAGGTTAACAAAAGAGACTAAAACAAAGACCTAAAGCAAGTTTTGAAGAGAAAGAAGTTCTTATTAGCCTGCGGTACGGTATGCTATTTCTTTCTCCCAGCTTATTTTGTGCCCAAAAAATAACGTTACCTTACATGTAAAACAAACATGAACTTGCATGTACCTGGCCGTAAAACAAAGCATTACGATTAAATACTCTTTAGCAATTTTTTTAATTTCTAAGCATTGCACATTTTCAATTTTTATACCATCTCATTGGAAAAAAAAGTTCTTTTAAATGCATTTTGTTTGAAAACTGTATCTCCATCTATTTTTGAAATATTAATTTTTTTGCAGTTTTTTGGAGCCATTTGCTTAATATTGGCAACGGAAGAACTCCATTTCTGTTGAAAGTAAAGGAAAAATAGTTTTAAAATAGTAATTATATATTTTTGTTGCCATTTTCTCGTAACAACCGAAAGAAAATGTAATTAAAATACGTGCTATTTTGAAAAAAATATAAGCGACTGATTTCTGTTAAAACAGTGGAGCTATTATATACTATATTTAATTGTAAGTATCTATGAATCATTAGGTAGCAGTTTTTTTCTTTTTCTTTTTTTTTTTTTTTTTTTTTTTTTTTTGATTTTCTTGAATGACGGAATCTTTTTGCTGCATTTGTGCATTATTTCGCGATGACGTCATTTTACATAAAATAAAACACGTTCTTTAAGTCTTAAAATTGAAATATGTTTTGTACTGTAGTTGAGTCCCGCTTAACCGAGTTATTTTCTTCTGATGGACTGGTGGCTTCTATTATTATAAAACAGCCATTATAAATGAAGTGTTGGGTGAAGATGAAAGAGCAGCCGTAAAAAAAAATTATGGCCATTTTTCCCCCCCATTCTGACCAGAAAATCAGAGTTCTAACTTTTTACGGCTGCTCTTTCATCTTCACCTAACACTTCATTTATAATGGCTGTTTCATAATAATAGAAGCCACCAGTCCATCAGAAGAAAATGAAGTAGCAATGGAAATGCCGGGGGCGACACTAAATTCTGAAAAAGCAGAATTCCTGTTCTCTAGTTCACAAATTTCTTTTTGAATGTGGGCTAAGAGGCGATGCAATAACTTTGAAAGAAAAATTAACATACTTTCATAGGGGGGGGGGGGGATCACAATATGTAAATTTTTTTTGCAAAAATTGAAGAAAAAACAAGGTTTGCAGTATAAATTTGGCGCCCCTTTCGTTCCCCGCTTCGCACGGCCCTGGTGATAGATGTTTTTTGTGTTAAGTAATCTATATTTTGCTTTATTTCCTATTATGAGATTTATAGGCTTTAACCCCTTAACGGTCGCTTAATATTTGGAAAAACCATCAAAAAAGTACCTATTTTTTTATTACAGAAATTGAATAATTACAAGGTTTCTATATATAATATGCAATTAGTTTTCTTTTAAGGCGAAAAAAAAATTGTTATAGAACAAATTCACATTTGTGGAAAAGCCATCATGCGAGAATTCTGTGTTTTAACGCTTGTTTTACACCATACAAATTAATGCGAATAAGACTCTTATTTTTCACATGTTAGATCTTTATTTATCGTCATCGAACAAATTTTTACAAATAATATTTGAAATAATATAATATACACTAAATTTTGATTATTAATAATTTTTTTGAGTGTGATATATTTCGAAACGTGCAATACACAGTCCAAGCATCACAATCAGCGCAAAAAACCAAACCCCAAGCGCTAATATTCAAAGACTTCACACGAAAATGCCAGTTAAATTTTTCTGGTTTCAGAAGTTTTTCCCAGCAATAGATCTCCAGCCCGGAAATATGACGTGCACGAGAAATAACGAACGACATCTTAGCCCGTGATATTGTCGGAAGCGAGAATTAAGGGGTTAAGTCTAGTTAAAAGACCCTATATCTATCATGTTAAATTAATGTGCCTTTTCTCAAAAACCACCAAAGATATTCACTTGGATTTTATTATATACATAATACGAAAAATTCTTAACAAGTGGAGTCATAACTTTATAAACAGATATCCTTTAGTTACTTTTTAAAAAATCTGGAATAAAAACAACTTTTAAATAACAAAAAAACTTGTATTTTTCCAAAGAAAAACTTTTTTTATAAAAGTTTTGTACAAATGTTTGTAACAAAAGTTCACTTTGAATTGATCAGGGATATTTGAGAAATATATTCAGGCAAGATTACAAACCATAATATGTAGTAGTTTCTATAAAAAGATACATGGAGGTTCAAAAACAACATTTTGTGAAACATGAGTTTAAAGTTTATGTATGTAATGTTTATATGATGTAAACAAACTGAACTATTTTTAAAAATTTTACTTCTCGTTGTCGTAGAAACAAAAGTAATATATCATTTGAAAGAGTAAAAATGAAGGATTCAAAATGCTACAAAATAGAAAAATAAAAAAACTTTTTGCACGAATTTGACTTCACGGGCTAGTTGATTCACTCTTTAACCCTTTATCTACTGACGGTACTTATAAGTACCATTAAAATAAATTGTTATAACATTCATTTAATACATCGATTAGTTATAATACAGTTTAGAATGAGTTGTAGATACATTACTTTATCTTGTTCCAAAAGCATTATGGGTTACACAAAACAAAAATGTTTTTAAAAGGATGATTTCTTTTGCCTTTGCATCTTTTCAGCTTTCTTGTCGTCGGGGAGGGGGGGGGGGGGGATTTTTCAATTCGGAAATATTTCTATTGTAAGAACATTATATTTGTACATTTAGTAATTCTACAAAATAATAAGAAAAATATTTAAAATAAAAGATTTAAGTGGGGGTTATAAATATTGCCCAAAATCCCTGTAAATTCAAATTTGCTGAATCCTTCTAAATCCTTCAACCCTTCTTAAATTTATTAAATGTTTATGTCAATCTTCTAATGTAGTTTAAACAATTCACGAAAAATGCTTTTGACGATAAAATTTTCATGAATTTAAAATTCAGGGCGATTCTATGCGGAGAGTCACACACGTAACGCAGGCTTTAATTTGCATTTATTCAATTATTTATTATATTTTAATGTTAATTCTGATTTTAAGTGGTATGGTAAATAAGTTATTAACATATTTTTTAGTTTAAATGTGCGTAAGTAAAACTCGCAGAAATATATCATTTAATTTCATACTCAAAATGTGCTTTTTTTCTGAAGTAGAAAAAAAGCACATTTTGAGTAATGAAATTAAATGATATACTTCTGTGAGTTTTATTGCCACACATTTAAATTTAAAAATATGCTAATAACTTATTTACCATACCACTTAAAATCAGAATTAACATTAAAATTTAATAAATAATTGAATAAATGCAAATTAAAGCCTGCGTTAGGTGTGTGACACTCTCCACGGAATCGCCCTTCAGTACATAAAGTGTTAATCAGGCCCTGAACGCCCTTGAACTATTACAATATCCTAAAATTCTTACGGACAATTGAAGCTCGTTTCAGCCCGCAATTCATGAAATTCTCCGAGGAGTAGATGTGAAATACATACAGATTGTTGATCTTTATTTATTACTGAAATACTATCCCTTAACATTTGACGAGCTATTATCTTAAATTCTCTCTATAACTTTTGGATACGTTTGCACATAGCGACACGTTTCTTTGTAACAGCAAACAGCGAAACCTATTAAGTTTTCTATAACAAAGTGGCAATTGTCATCACTCTGAACTTTAAGCAAAAGACAAAAAAAAGAACAGTTGGACTACTTTCGTTACCTCATTAGCTTAAATTAACGTGTTGAGCCGTCGTTATAATAAAAGAACGGTATCGAATGCATTACAGACGTAAGAGGCTAAATGATATTTTTAATTGAATCATCATCGCTATGTGTGTTATCAGTTAAACCGCAAACCTACTCAACTTCCGATTTTCCCTCCCTAATGTTAAACGTAGGGGTGTGCGATGCATTCGTGCAGTTAAAATTAAGGGTAGACCGAAACAGGTTTTTAAGACCGAAACCGAATTTCGGTAATCTTCCTATTTTCGACCGAAAACAAAAATGTAAAAAAAAAAAAAAAAAAAAAAAAAAAAAAATGTTTATTATTACATACATACATAAATATACATAATTATTAATTAATTATACGCCTTTATTAAATATGTACATAATTATTAATTAATTATACTTGTGGCCCAAGTTGGCTCTCTCTCTGTGGCTCTGACAAAGCGTTTTATTTTCATATAAAATCAAATGTAATCAAATGTAATCAACGACACAGAATGATTTTATAATTATACAAATTTCATCTCATTAAAAAATATTTTAGCTATACATACCTCGATTTATTTTTTATAATGAATTTTGTAACTGTTCATCTGTTATACTAGAACTTTCTCAAAGAGTATTCGAAACACTTTTGCGGTTTCAAACTAAAAATATTCTATTACTGTTAATGCTGCAGCTTTTAATGAACACGTGAAAAGCGTCTTCAAAGTTGAATCATATATACATTTCTTGCCTTATAATTTGCACTCACGTCTTGAGTCAGTCGTGACTGATAATTATAAACAATGAAGTTCATTACCAATAAATAGAATCTCATTTGAGCCGATATAGCTCAAATCAGTGAGTAACGTTCAATATTTCCGAAGGAAGAAACCAGATTTTTGGAATAGGAATTTTCGGCGAAACTCAGATTTAGGGCCGAAAACGAAAACGAAACTGAATTTTCCGTCGATTTCTGCTACAAACAACTCTTAGTACATATACTAAATGTAGCTGAGCTTGCAAATGCATAACTCTAATTAAAAAACATATTTAAGCAATTCACGCTCATTGTCAGTAATACTTACGAATACGTTTGTATATTCCTGTATATTGGTCTATAGCAGGGATGGCGAACCTTTTCACATCCACGTGCCAAATTTTTCCAAAAATATTTTACATAATCATGACGTGCCAACAATAACAAATTTTAATGGATCAAATAATAATTAAACAAAAACATAATTTGAAGAACAAATTTTAAAAAAAAAACGAAATTTATTTCCTACATTCTTTAAGACCGAGAAGGGACAGATATTAAGTTATTTCATTCAATTAGTTCTACATTTAATTTAAAATTTTTGTAACAAATTAGTTAAGCCAATTGAAGATTAGAAAATAAAAATAAAATTCATACAATATGATACTTAAAACACCCTAAAAAATTAGATTCCGTTCAAATGAAATCGAAATAAATCTTAGACATTTTTTTAAGTTTTGTATTTTGCATGCATTTTATCATTTTATGCACAATTGTCATAAACATAATACAAAATCTGCAATACAAATATTTTCAATTAAAAATGGAAGAAGTCTAAGATTTATTTCGATTTCATTTGAACGGAATCTACTTTTTTAGGGTGTTTTAAGTATCATATTGTATGAATTTTATTTTTATTTTTTAATCTTCAATTGGCTTAACTAATTTGTTACAAAAATTTAACATTAAATGTAGAACTAATTGAATGAGATAACTTAATATCTGTCCCTTCTCGAGCTTAAACAATGTAGGAAATAAATTTTGTTTTTTTTTAATTTGTTCTTCAAATTATGTTTTTGTTTAATATGGTCAAGTTTTTCAATAACTACTGCACTCAGACGAACGCGTTTCAAAATTAATAGAGAATATCATCATCAGGCTTTGATGTATGCGGTATTGCATCACAATGTGGGATGCAGTTTACCAATGTGTAATTCAAAATGTTTCACCACTGTAGTAAAGCAGGTTGCGGTAGCCTGGACAAAAACTTCCAATCTGAACATAAAAAATCTATAATCAAATCATAAAAAATCAGAGTTGGGCAAAATACATCGAAAAACCATTTTCGATACAAAATACAAAATACATTGTTTTTTCAACTTAAAATACAAAATACTTTCCAAATTTCAAAAATTCAAAATACAAAATACATGTATTTGGAAAATACATTTAAAATACAAAATACATAAAAAAAAGAAAAAAAAAAGATTGTGCAGTAAACTGCACTAGTCAAATGCAAAGATGGTTTTCAAAATTGATTAAATTTTTAGAAATCATAAATTTCCAAATAAAGAAGCAAAATCAATTACGACTCAATGAAAGATAACAAAAACAAAACTGAAAGATTGGATCAACAATGTGCTTAAAAGTGTATGAAAGTTACAAGAATAACTCATAATGAATAAACTACCCTTTAAAGGTAGTCAGTTACTCAATAGGAATAACTGCATGAATTGATTGTGGTAGAGGTCTGCACGGACCCGGGCTTGGCCCGAGGTTCGTACCCGGCCGGACCTCTGTTTGATGAATTCAGAAATGTATCAGAAAGTAGCTCCTTTGGATTTGAGAAAAGCCTTATTAAATGGCAGAGAAATAGTTTCACAAATCTGCTTTTTATTATACAGCTTAAAAAATTTTCATGTTTTTAACCCCCCTTTTCTTCTAAATTACAATATTTTTTTAATGAATCTTTAATTGAATGTTGAAACGTCTAAGACTCAAGTAATCATTAATGTTGCGAACACATAGTAATTTTAAAATATGCTGTAAAATTATCCCATAAATATGTATGAAGTATTATTTAAAAAAAATGTTAATTGTATATGTTTAGAAAAATATGATTTTTTTGTAGAAATCGAATCGGGCCTCATTTAATTGATTTTTCCAATGGCCGGGACTGTTTTCACTGATTTTTGTACGGGCAGAGCCGGGCCGGACCGGGCTTGGGCCGAACATTTACTTTTTTCATCGGGCCGGGTCAAGATTGCTTTTGTGCGGACCGGGCCGGACACAGACCTGGAAATTCCGACCCGTGGAGACCTCTAGATTGTGGATCGATAAGGAATCTCTTTCACGAAGCATAAGATAGCATCGCTCGCTACCTAGTGTTCGAAGCCAAAACTGAAACAGTATTAATTTTCAGAAAAAGCATAAAAAGTTTGGTACAATTCGTATTTAATAGCTGCAGAGATATAAAAATCTCGAAAATCGTAAAAAACACAGCACAGAAAAAAAATCATCTGTAGGACGATATACACCAGAATGTCATCCGTACTAACTGAATATGATGAAGTTTATGAAATTCCGTGCTCTAGTTCTTGAGTTATAACTCTCACGGCACACCTACCAACTTCAGATTTTTTAAAAATCAAATATGTACCAGAAAATTTATTTTAAAAAGGTACCTTTTAACTAGGTGGTACTTATTTCATTTCAATTAGATTTATAAATATAATCATTTTGCCATAAAAAAAAAAAAAAAAAAAAAAAAAAAAAAAATCCGAGAGTTTTACATATATGTTACGGTAATCATAGAAACACAGCATAACAACACCACCTCTTTAGCGATGCACCCCAAATTTTATCAGCATTAATTTATTTGAAGATCTAAAATAATATGAAATCGGATTCAATTTTGTCCAATAGTTTTTTGGATATAGTTATCGCGGAAATTATGAAAAACCCAGCATAGCAGCACCACCTGTTGAGCGATATACGCTAAAAGCTAATCGGCAAGTACTTCTGTTCAGGCCTATATGCAGTTTGAGGAAATTATGTATATTGGTTCTTACAATATAGCTATCATGGAATAAAATAGTTAAGCGTAGCAGTGCCAACTGTTGGGCGAAATAAACCCAAAGCTAAGTTATACTTAGGTCTATCTTAATCTGAAGTTTGGTTATTATTAAACTCCATGCATTAGTTCTTGAGGCTGAAGGGCCACAAAAATTGTGTCGCACACAGACTAACAGACAGACACACATTTCCCAAAAGAATCGCGTTTAAGATATTGCGAAACGTGTAAATCAAGCAAAAAACGAAAGTCGAAAATTTTCGCGATTCCAGTACTTTCTTCTTATTTATTACAAGAATGTAAAAAGAAATTAGTCTAGTATCAGTCTCTTCAACCAGTATTTTTTAGTATATGTCTACAAAAGAACACATTTTATAATACTCTTATACGTTTAATGACACCGCATAAAATTGTTTAAATGTATTTTTATTTCTTTTTATATAATGCGCATGTGTTTAATAAGAGTTCCCAACAACGCAAGATTTTTTTTTAGGCCTTCCACTAATAAAATATTTGGGGCACAATTTTTCGATTATGGTGCTTTTTAGAAATAATGCATACGAAATTTAAAATATGTATTACTGAATGCAAAAATATAAATGAAAAAAATAGATAATTTTTAACAAAAGTTGAATTATTATTATTAACAAAAGTACGATTTCTTCGTATAAAGCAGTTTTAAAATTAAAACACCAGGTAAAATAACAAACTATATATAAGCGCAAAAAAAAAATAAGAAGTCATTTGCACTTACTATTAAAGTCTTGAAACTTTTACTATAGAGCAGAAAAAATATTAAAGCTCTTACATTCGTAAAAAGAAAGCACTTATAAAATATTCATAAAAAGTAGGAATAATTCGAATGCAAAATTTGCAAAGGTCATACATTTCATTTTTTCATAGTCAAATTGTCCCTTTAAAAGTTCATTGTAATAATTTTCTTACGATTACTAATGTATTTTTTTTTTACAAAATTTATATAAAGAATGAAGCAGGCGAACTTTTAAGAAATCCTTTTTCGATATTTTAAAATAAAACTACTAGACCAAAAAAATAATAATAATAATAATAATTAAGTTCCTTATATGTGTGGTCAACGGGCAACTGTCAGTAATAGAGCTCTGCACCTGCGCAACTCTGAAAGATCCTTCCTATCACAATGCATGTTTTTTTTTTTTTCTTGTAATTTCCACAGCAACATTAAGATATATAAAAGTTATTTTTGTAACTAATCTGCAAGAATACGTTTGCTGTATCAAAACAACATATTCAACAACCTCCTTATCTCAGCAATAGTAGAAAAGTGTGATTATGTTAACTTCCAGAACAGAATTTGAAAACTAATCAAAACAGACAGTCGTGTATTTCCTATTTTTGTGAATCGCAGCTTTTCTCTGTGCGGTTTAAACATGACAGTTTAAAATTTGGAAAAAATGTATTTTGAGTATTTTCAAAATACAAAATACATTGTAAAACCATCAGAAAATACATTACAAAAATACTTTGATCTTATCGGTTTAAAATACAAAATACAAGATACAAATGTATTTTGAAAATGTATTTCAATTACATGTATTTTCGATACTGCCCAGCTCTGTAAAAAATTAACTTCACTTAAATTTAGATACCCTATTTCCCACTCAGGAACGCTATGAATGTAAATGTAAATTATGTTGAATCCTTACTGCTAATATTTAACAATATTATAGCTGTGATACAGTAAAAAATAAAAAATAAAAGTTTAACTTAAATTTTTAAATTTTTAATCTCTCCCAGGGGATGATGTAAACACATCAGAAAATTATTACCTAAGTTTAACTTGGGGTATAAATAGTCCTCATCTCGGAAAAAAAAAATACATTTTAAAATTTAAGTTATGTAATTCTCCACTAAGTTCGCTACCTGCGTAAAAATAGCTATCCATTAGAAACTTTTTACTAAAATATAAACTTGACCAAAGCAAAAACTTATTCTGAAAATATCCTTTTTATTTCCACCATGACGCCATATTCACCTTTTTAATTTTTGAAAAAAAAAAAAAAAAAAAAAAAAAAAAAGCTAGCTCAATTTGATATTTCACGTGAAAATCTTTCACCTAAAAAGAAATAAATTATTATTA
This sequence comes from Maratus speciosus, assembly GCA_963932465.1. NCBI lineage: Eukaryota > Metazoa > Arthropoda > Arachnida > Araneae > Salticidae > Maratus > Maratus speciosus. Next base: position 186,501,429 of record OZ010798.1, on the reverse strand, counting down.
CGGATTTTGACATTTTTGCAACAATGAAGTAAAAATGTTACATTTTCTATGAAAAAATGTCCGTTGACTTTCAATGAAGAAAGCGAAAATTGGAATTATTAAGAAAAATAATTGAATAATGTAAACAAAAATTGGCTTATGTTTTTCTCTGGGTTATAATTCACCCATATGCAAAGGTATTTTACCAATCGTTTTGACCCTGACGTCACGCAAACGTTTTTACACTTTAAATTTATAATATCATTAGAATTAGTAAAGAATAAAAAATGAGTGGCATCAGGGACAAAAAGGTGGGAAGAAAAAATGAAAAAGTTATGATCTCCATAGGCTTTTCCATGTTAAATTAACACTGAGAAGTGACACTGGAAATAAATAAGTATTGCGCTGCCGCGCAATACTTAAATGAATCAAAATTACTTAAAATGTTGTTTTTAGCATTAAAAAAATATAGGTAATATTTGACGTACATACTTTAGAATTTTATTATTATTTTTAAATATTATTTCTGTTGTCTCATCTTATATGCCAAATAATTTATATCAGCTTCACACATGGGCGTAATCTGGCGGGGGCAAGGAGGGGCATATGCCCCCCTAGTTTTTTAAGAGCAAGGGCAAAGTCATGTTTTTGCCCCTCCAGTTTTTTGGTCTTGTTTTCTAGTAAAAACACATTTTTGTACTTATTTTTTTCTCCTTTTTTACCTCCAAATAATTTACATATTATCGTGGCTGTAAATTAGAATTGGATAAATTACATTCAAAACTACCAGAATTAAAGTTTACATGTTGACATAAGTAATTTCTGTTTTACGTCTTAACAAAACCTTCTGCCGTAGTAACAGTTCAAGTAAAAATGTTTTCTGTCTCCTTTTTTTTTTCTCTTTGTACAAAGTAGAAAGACTATTTTCCCTTTTCATTCTCAGGGATGTTTGCTTAACTGCACGTGTGGAAAAAGATTTCATGATTACCGTGTCTTTACTCTGAACATTGTCATTTCTTCTCACATTTATTTGCTCTCAGAATATGGAAAATATTACCAGCATTTCGTTTTTGATAGACATGAACACACATGTGTCGTATTATTAATACGTAGTTTATTGTACAGAATAAACATGATACGTGTGTGTCGATTGTGCTGGAGTATGCTATTCTGAAATATAAGTGTAAAAGCATATAAGTGCGTTACGAAAAAAGCGTCCGCTAAATAGAGGTGTCTGTTTCGAACATAGTTTATTTAAAACATAGTTTATGTTAGAGCAAGTGTTGTCACCATCATTTTGACACCATTATTTTTTAAATCGGTTTCGTATTTCCTGAGATTGTGTAGAAACCACCATTTCGAACGTTTTTAGAACGCTTTTTGTGCATTCTCACCTATTTTAAATTTCGAATTGTTTAAAAAATGATCTTAGATATCATTTATATCTTATAAGTAACTACCATTCCAAATTTCTTGATTCTAGGCCCTTCCATAACACAAAAATTGCATTTTTAGAACGTTTTTTGCTTCTGCACCCCTTTTGAGGTAGTGGCACCGACATAAAATATAGCCTATGTTCTAAGTTGGACTAACACAATCATCTTGATACCATTACTTTTGAAATCGGTTCGGTAGCTCCAGATATTACCTCTAACAAACAAACAATTTTTACTTCTTTATAATATTAGTATAGATAAAGAGCTGCTCAAAGAATTCGGATAATTTTCCGATTGTAGATAGGACTGCTGAAATTGGGTTTTCAAATCTGTTATGCATTTCCATTGGGTTGAATTATAGACATCCTATTTCAACTTATTAAATGGTGCAGTTTTTGTTACATTATTCTGAATGTGTTGGAAAGTGTCATTATGATTTTTTCTTTCTTGTTTAAATTTTAGCCATCTTTTTTACAACCCTGCAACATAGTATATTATTCCTTCTGATTTTTAGGTGCGTTCGTAATTATATAAATACGTAGCACCTATAGTCATCGTTCAGTCCGTCCGCATATAACAGAGCAAAAACTACCCAACCGAATGGTCTGAAATTTTAAATATATAATTGTTGCAAAATTTTGTCGAGTCATTTCAAATTTCATGAAAATCGGATGTATAGTTTAATGACAGGGACAGTCAAAAGTTTTCCGTTACATTAAGGCCAATGGGAAAAAATTATTTCAAGTGCATTTTAATGATGTTGCAGTCTTTCGAACAGAATGAAATGGATATGCACTTACGAAGTGCATTAAAATATACATTCAGTACAATATGCGGTGCAAAAAATATTTATAAAACTAGTTATAGTACGAACGCACCTCATTTGCCACGTTTGACGAGCAATTTCAAACTTGTTTTTTTTTTTTTTTTTTAATCCCAGGCCCAGACAACGTCAAGTGGGTCAGCTAGTACACTATAAAAATTACTCATGAATGTTTCGTATTTGTTTTTTTTTTTTTTCAAACGTTTTTTACCGAAATGTTTCTTTAAATCTCGAAATCTGTTTTTTCTGAAGTTTCCGAAGATAATAGAATGCCTTTTGGAATGGTGGCCAACTCGGATGAAGTTACATCATATTTTCGTTAAGTTTTGATAAATCCATGCACATTTCTGTTTTTTTACAGTGCACTTATACAATTTAAAAGATAACTTGAAAACTACCTTGCAGCTCAGGGTGACTAAGATTGTTAAATAATTTTTTATACAGTGAAACCTTTCAAAACGAAACCGGTTTATAACGGAATACTGTCCTAGACGAAAAAATTTCATGGCTTCAATGGAAGTAATATCGCATAATTATACCTGCTGAGACGAAATTTTCTACAAGTTTCTAGAGTTTCCGTTTTGGCAGGTTTTACCGTAGCTATTGTAAAAGATGCATCCTCTTTTTACCCCGCTGATTCACGAATAAAATATACAGATGAGGCAGATTTTTAATGTTTTCGATTGATAACATCTTTGTAATGTTTATGTATCGCTTTCCCATAATCAGAGAATCTGTCGATTTCTATGGTCGGAATTCCTTTTCGTGCTATGCAGAGGTATGAAAAATATTTCTGAAAAAAATATTGTTATGTAATTAATCGTCTAATACCCATAGCGTATATACTAGAGGCCGACCGAAAATTCGGTTTCGTTTCGTTCTCAACCCAAAATCTGAGTTTCTCCGAAAAATCGTCTCGGAGAAAATTATTAGGAAAATTTGGCCTGACCGAAACTCGACCGAAAGTATTTGTATTCTAAAATCTCGTTTCTTTCTTCAGAAATTTTCAACATTACTCATTGATTCGATCTCTATTGGCTCAAATGAGACATTCTTTATTTATTGCTATGAACTTCTCTATTTATAATTATCAATCATGACTGACTCAAGACGTGAGTTCCAATTATAAAGCGAGCAATGCATAAAAGACCAAACTTTGAAGACGCTTTTCACGTGCTCATTAAAAACTGCAGACTTATAATAATAGAAAACTTTTAGTTTGAAACGACAAATTGTTTCGAATACTCTTTAAGAAAGTTCTAGTGTAACAGAGGATTATTTACAAAAAAACATAAATCGAGGTATGTTTATGTAAAGCATTTTTTAATTAGATGAAAATCGTACGATTAGAAAATCATTCTGTATCGTAGTTGAATTAATTACATTTTGTTTTGTATGAAAATAAAAACTGTTGGTCAGAGGCACAGAGAGTCAACTTGGGCCACAAGTATAATTACACATATACAGTGAAACCTCCCTGTGCGACCACCTCCCTGAACGATCCTTTTTTCATGGAACGAAATTTACTCCCATAGGATAAATACTAATTTTACCTCCATTCAGAGAGCATCCCAGTTGAACTCCCTCCATGAGCGACCCATTTCTTTGAAGAAAATGAAACAAATTCCGTTTTTTCCTGGTCGCTTGAAGAAGGTTTTATTAGAAAAATAATTCCGGAGAGCGCATTATTCATCAAACTTCTAAACTAAGTTTAGATTTTTTTCCCGGTTAACTTTTAAGTGTTTAAACCCTTTGTGCCTTTTTAGGCGATGAATTTAACTCTGATGACAAATTCAGAATGACGGTCAATAAACTCCCCTGCCTATTCTGTCAGGAAACTCTCAAAGAAATAGATAAATTAATGAAATCGTCATTATTTGTTCCCTTCAAAAAAAAAAAAAAAAAAAAAAAGCATTTATTTACTGAACTTCGAAAGGACTTGGAAATAAAAGTTATAAAAGATAAAACCGTAAAATCAAAGCAAGCGTCAATGTATTCATTTTTTAAACTCTGCAGTAATTAACTTTTGTTTTGATACTTAAATTTTATATTTTTTCCGAATGTGAAAAATAAATTTTAGTAACAATTGTTACCTTTTTTCAACAATTAAATCTAGATTTAAACATGACCTCCATTAAGAGATCACCTCTCGGAGAGACCAATTTTTATTGGAACGGAACATGATCACTTTAGAGAGGTTTTACTGTAGTTAATTAATAATTCTGTATATTTTATTTATGTATGTATTAATAACTTAAAGAAATTTTTGGAAATTTTTCGTTTTGTTTTCGGCCGAAAATAGGAAGATTACCTAAATTCAGATTCGGTGTCGGTCGATCCTTAATATATACTGCCATGATCGCACGCCTATTGGTCGAGTTTTCCATTCAGATTGCTACCATTTTTTAAATAGTAATATTTGCCATATTTCAATGACTGGTTAAAGAAAACGAATGTTACTGTTTCAAAAAACGCGGTGACAATCAAGCAATCTGCATGTATATAAAAAAGCCCCGCCCAACTGGCAACTCTTGTAGCAATACAAGGGCATTAGACGGTTAAGGTCAAGTGGGATAAGCTTAATTACGTTTTGGCATAGTTCAACTTTAAACCTTTCTTTCTCACACCTTCACTATTACACGACATAATTAAATTACTCTTTTTAACACTTTCCAACACAGTTGAAAAGTGTTTATGACTTTGGTTTGTCTGTCTGCCGCCTGTTCGGGCTCTAGCTCGCGTAAATATAGCCTGATTGACATGTAATTGATATACGTTATTAGGTGCGTTCGTAATTATATAAATACGTAGCACCATATAGTCGTCGTTCAGTCCGTCTGTCTGTCTGTCCGTATATAACAGCGCAAAAACTACCCAACCGAATCGTTTGAAATTTAAAAAATATAATTTTTGCATAATTTTGTCGAGTCATTCCAAATTTTATGAAAATCGGATGTATAGTTTAATTACAGGGACAGTCAAAAGTTTTCCGTTACATTACGGCCAATGGGAAAAAAATATTTCAAGTGCATTTTAATGATATTACAGCTTTTCGAAAAGAATGAAATTGATATGCACTTATGAAGTGCACTTACATTCAGTACAATATGCAGTGCAAAGAATATTTATAAAACTAGCTATAGTACGAACGCACCTCATCTGCCGCGTTTGACGTAGAGATCTGCAGGCGCCAGCCCGCGTGCCGGGCTCGGGCCTATTTTCATTTGCGGCACTCGGGCCGGGCCATACTTTTTTCTGAAGGCTCGGGCCGTTACTTTTTTCCGGTTTGGTTTGTGTTTATGACGGCCAATTATCAACACGTGGGATATAGGCCCTGGGGGGAGGGAGTGCCCTTCGTGGGGGTCTTTCTAAGGGAACCTAACCCGTATTTACGCATGGGAAGCCACGGTTTCGAAGAAAACCACGAAAACTCCGAAACGGTTAGGACGACGGGCGCGATTGGGTTCGAACCCAGCACCTCCCGTCTATCAGCTTCGAGAGCAGAACCTCTCAGCCACTGGTGGGGCCTACTTTTTTCCGGAAGAATCAGCCTAACTTATTTTTTCTGTACAGAGCCGGGACTGGTTTCTTTTCTAGCCTTCACGGCCCAAAATTTTCAGTCCTAGTTTTGAGCCAGCCTATATGAAAATCATTGTCTCGGCGTGACCTGTTCGTTCAAAGGTCAGTAAAATTAAGCCTGGCTCAAAGATTTTTGCATAATATGCATACATTTTTGAATCGCCATTATTCTACAATTAAACATTTATTCTTTTTAAAGAATAGTAAATTTTTACGCTAATTAAAATATAGCTAAATTAAAATATAGTAAAACGTGTGAAAAGGAATCTGCCTATGACGGAATCCTGTTTTAAACTAAAAAATGTTGATCCATGCAAAATTAAAATACTAATACGTAAGAAAAGAATATATAATACACATACATTTGCTAAGAAGAGAACTTGTCTATAATGCATTTTTTTTTCTTTTCTATGTAATTGAGTCTTAGGAGATTTTACTGTATAGCATTTTTCAGATTTTTAACAATTCAATGCATGGAATATGGATTAACAATATTAATGATATCTGAAACATTTACATAGAAGAAATAGCGATTCATTAAAAAAATAAATATCGCAGCCTGCGGCACTTATATAAAAATGAAGTTTAGAAACATGAAAAAAAAGTTAAGATAAATATTTTTGGTCAGAACCCCTCGTAAGAGTCAAATTTTTAACCAAATCGACATAAAAATCAATGTTTTGTAGCAATTCAGTCGGGCCGGGCCGGGCTCGTGCCGAACTTTTAACTTTATACTGGGCCAGGTCGGGCCAATAATTTTTTTTCCCTAAGGGCCGGCCCCGGGCCTGGAAATTTCGGCCCGTGCAGACCTCTAGTTTGACGTACAATTTCCAACTTGTTGAGTTTCGCCATGGTATGATCGGTATTGAAAATGAAGTCTGTACTATTCATAGTTCACTTCCAGTACTCAAAAGTATTCCGTTACATTATGGTCTATGAGAAAAATATTTTGCGGTGTATTTTAATAGTGTTACATAATTTTAAATATAATGAAATTTATATACGTTATTGAGGTACACTAGAAGATAGTTACTATAAAATATGTTATTTGTAGCAGTTGCAGTACGCGTACAGGTGAACTCAAAAGTATTCATTTAAATTATGGTCTATACAAAAAATCGTTTGCGGCGTATTTTAATGATGTTACTCTGTTGCAAAATTAATTAAATTGATATGAATTTCTGAGCTGCACTATAACATGCTTTCTGCAGTATATGAGGTGCAAATCATTTATCATTCATTTACAGGCTCACATAAAAGAGCCCACTTATATAATGGTCTAAGGGGGAAAAACTCTTCGCAGCGTATTTTCGTGCCCCACGCAGTGATGAAAACAGGGCTGACCCGCGGGGGGGGGGGATGTTCAATAGCCAGCAAGATGTCGACCCCCCTACTTTGAATTTTTCAAATTACTTGTTTATTAATCAACTGAAAGAACAACGCTTTCCACTTCCTTCAACTCCGAGTTGCAAGAATCCCTCCCGGAGAAAAATGTCTGAATTCAACACAGGCCCCGGCCGTAGAGGTCTGCACGGGCCGAAATTTCCAGGCCCGGGCCCGGCCCGACTCATCGAAAAAAAATTCGGCCCGGCCCGATAAAAAAATTAAAAGTTCGGCCCGAGCCCGGCCCGGCCCGGCCCGCTAAAAATCTTAAAAGTTCGGCCCGAGCCCGGCTCGGCCCGGAAAAAAGTTAAAATATCGGCCCGAGCCCGGCCCGGCCCGGAAAACAGATAAAATCTCGGCCCGAGAAAATAAACCCCGGCCCGAGTGAATTTTTTACAAAACATTGATTTTTACGTCGATTTGGTTAAAAATTTGTCTCGTACGAGGTAGCTCTGATCAAATATATTTATCTTAACTTTTTTTTTCTCATGTTTATAATCTTCATTTTTAAAGAAGTGACACAGACTGCGATATTTATTTTTTTAACGAATCTCTATTTCTTGTATGTAAATGTTTAGGTTATCATTAATATTGTTAGTCCACATTCCATGCATTAACATACATGTATTCCATGTATGCCAAAAATCTGAAAAATTCTATACAGTAAAATTTTCTAAGACGGAATTGCGTAGAAATGAAAAAAAAATGCGTTATAGACAAGTTCCATTCTTAGCAAGTGTAAATGTATCATATATTGTTTTCTTACGTATTAGTATATTAATTTTACATGGATCAACACGTTTTTCAGTTTAAAACAGGTTTTCGTCATAGGCAGGTTCCTTTCACACGTGTTACTATATTTTAATTTAGCTATATTTTAATAAGCGTAGAAATATACTATTCTTTAAAAATAATAAATTTTAATGTTTAAGTGTAGAATAATGGCAATTTAAAAATGTAAGCAATTTTTGCAAAAATTTTTGCGCCAGGCCTAATTTGACTAATCTTTGAATGGATCTGGCCAAGCTGAGACAATTTTTTTCATATGGACTGAATCAAAACTAGGACTGAAAAGCTTGGCCCGTGAAGACTAGGAATGAAACCAATCCCGACTCTGTACAGAAAAAATAAGTTAGGCCCGTTCCGGCCCGAGCCTTTAGAAATAAAGTACGGCCCGAGCCTTCAGAAATAAAGTACGGCCCGGGCCCGGCCCGGCCCGAGAAGAGTGGAGCCCGAGCCCGGCCCGCGGGCCGTGCCGGGCTCGGGCTTCCGGCCCGTGCAGATCTCTACCCGGCCGTACCCCGGCGAACAGGCGTGAAAGTTCAGCTCTGTTCGCCATCGCTCTCTCAGCGCCAACTCATTCGTGAATCCGGCTCTATAGCTCGCTCAGAGTATCAATTTTAGAATTCCCTGAAATTTCGAGAAGATTGTACCTACCCTCATAGCATGCTTGGTCACAGTGACGTCATTGTGACGTCACTGTAAGTCACTGTGGTCACGTCACAACTGTGACCAAAATGCCACCACTCAGCGATGTCACACTGTGACTGATATGTGAACTTCTTAGAAAACTTTTAAAAATTATAAAAATTCTTTAAAACATGTTACTTACTGTAAAAGATATTTTTCTGTCAATTAAAAAAAATTGTGACGTCACTGTTATGTCATTACATGTAACGTACGTCTCATTATATGACAAAAAAAAAACCCTACCATAAACTCATAGTGTAAATCGCAGTGTAAACTCGCAGTAAAACAAAACATATGTTAAGATTAAAAGTTTCCACATCAAACAATAAAAATAATTCAATGTTTGTTTCCGACTAATATTTCACAACAAAATTAAAAACTTCACCAAAAAATGTACATAAATAAAACGCACAAATTTAATAGACATGTAATCAAACTGCTCGCTTAGACTACTAAAACTTTTTGAATTAAAAAAACTGTTGGAGGTAGTAAAATATTTTACGATATTTACGACTATTAACTCTTGAAATGTTGCTAATATGAAAGTATCGCTATTGAATTTTAAAACTTTATTTGAATACATAATTGATATTTTTCATATAAAAATGTTTTTTATTAGTGGTCAATCTAGAAAAATGTATTAACTGTAGAGATTTCAATAATAAGAAAATGTTTTCTTCCTGTATTCTATAATCCGGGAAAATGGTTTTATTTATAAATTATTGTGTGTATAAACTGTGTGTGGGTATGGGAAGGAACGGAGTTTTGTAATAAAGCAATGCTTTATTATAAGAAATAAAAACACTTGCATATTTTCAGTAATAAATTTTTCTGCTAGTGTTTAATTATTTTAAGTTATTCTTAAAAAATAAATTTGGCTACTTGTTTCACATTTTTTAAATAAATTTAAGTTTTTCCGAATATAAAATAATATACAGTAAAACCACTTTAAAGCGACCACGTTCCGTTCAAATAAAAATTGGTCGCTCCGGGAGGTGGTCTCTTAATAGAGTTCACGTTTAAATCTAGATTTTAATTGTTAAAAAAAGGTAACAATTAATGTTACTAAAATTTATTTTTCACATTTTGAAAAAATATGAAAATTTAGGTTTCAAAACAAAAGTTAATTACATAAGTTAATTACTGCAGAGTATAAAAAATGAATATATTGACGTTTGTTGTGATTTTACGGTTTTATCTTTTATAGCTTTTATTTCCAAGTCCTTTCGAAGTTCAGTAAATAAATGCATTTGTTTTTCTTTTATTGGACGGGAGCAAATAATGACGATTTCATTAATTTATCTATTTCTTTTAGAGTTTCCTGACAGAATAGTGCACGGCAATTTATTGTCCGACATTCTTAATTTGTCATCAGAGTTAAATTCATTGCCTAAAGAGGCACAAAGGTGTTTAAACACTTAAAAGTTATCGGAATAAAATATTTAAAAAAAAAATCTAAACTAACTTTAGAAGTTTGATGAATAATGCGCTCTCAGGAATTAATTTTCTAATAAAACTTTCTTCAAGCGACCAGAAAAAAGCGCAATTTATTTCATTTTCTTCAAAGAAATTGGTCGCTCATGGAGGGAGTTCAACTTAAATGGTCTCTGAATGGAGGTAAAATTAGTATTGAGCCTATGGGAATAAATTTCGTTCTATGACAAAATGGTCGTTGAGGGAGGTGGTCGCTTAATGGAGGTGGTTGCACAGGGAGGTTTCACTGTATACAAAATATATGTAAAACTCATGGCGTAATTAATTATTCATATTTCTTTTTTGTTTTGCAAAACTTAAATAGCTTTACAAAACTTAAAACTTGAACTATTTTGAAACACATAAAAAAAAGCTAAATGCATCAAAAAATTCTTCAAACAAGAAATTTTAATTGGAAGTAAGTTTATAAAAATATTATGTCATATAAATGTATAAGAACGGAAAAGCCATCTGTTCTTGCTTTGATAAACAAAACAGTGCGAAAACCGCAGACGATAAACCTATTAAAAACAACATATTGCGTTTAATCTTTGGAACAGGCAGATGGAGTTTTTTGCTGGACAATAGGTAGCGTTATGAACATGCAGTCTGTCAGATATAAACATTTAACCTAAAAAATTCATAGGAATAATCATCCCAAGGTCATACTTTAGACGAAAATATGAGTTCGAGATATTTACACTAGCTTTGGTGTGGTTTAAATGATTCCTATCATTGCTAGTGTATGTATTATTGACATATTTTCTACTGCCAAAATTTGTTCTTCCTAAAACATGGATTACATCGAAATTTAAAGAATGACGTTAAGGGGGGAAAAAAGGTATGGAAAAATATTTTATTCCAGAGTTTGCTTTTCTTTAAATTATAACGCTTTTAGTATTTTCTTATAAACATTTCATTAACCTAATACAGTTTAGTAGATTTATTATTTAATTTATTGAAATAAATAACTGTCTATCAATAATTTTAATCAGATGATTAATATCAATTATATCAATTTATTTTAATCAGATTTGTTTTCTTTTAAAATATTATAGGTTAAAATCACATGTTTTCTCAAACTTTAAAATGACATATAAAAATATTATAATCAAAGTTTAACATAATTAGCAAATATTTAAATGTATTTAACGTACTAAATAAAAAGGCCTTTTTATAGAATAAAATTTTTTGATTGTCTCAAACAATTTGCGTTGCACATTTTTATTTAAAAATTAATATATGTTCGGAAGAAAAGAAGATTGTTTATTCGATTTAGAAGAAATAGGAAATTTTTACATAATGGAGAAGTACTATTTAAAGGATATCATACATATGTAGTATTAAGAGGGAAAAATCAATGTCATTGAGTATTATTCGATGTGAAAAAAGTTATAAAAAATTATAAAGAGATATCCTTAGCTGGTAAGAACTTTTCAGTTAGACATTATGAACGAAAAGCTTTGAAAGTAAACTGGTGTCTCAATTTGTTGACAAATATAGAAATTATGCAACCCAGTGAGAATTTAAATTTCGTTTTATTGAAAGATTTTAATTTTTAAAACACATATCCATGTACTTGAATGAATGAAACTAAAATGTAAAATATATTTCATTATTTTTTTTCTAGATACTTTTAATATTTTACTTTCTGAATGATTTTATACGCATAAACTTCAAAATATCTATACTATACACTCTATTAGAAAACAGACTGATTAAAGGGGGCTTGTTATTTATGATTATCATCTAATCCTGTAAATAAAATAATAATAGTAATAATGAACCAATGTGTGCTTCTATTTTGTGCTTATGGTTTGAATTTTTATACTTTATTCACATAAAAATGACTAACTATTTTACATTATTTTCATTATTTTTTATTTTACTGTGTCATATAAAAGTAAATATGATTACCTGCATTTGTAACAGACTGTATATATAAAATTTTCACCACACGTTATTCTAAAACCTTTATAATAAATTAAAAACGTCATCAAACATTGTTCATAAATAAAACACAAATTTAATAAACATGTAATCGAACTGCTCGCTTAAACTACTAAAACTATTAGAATAATAATAATAATTAAAAAAAACTGCTGTAGGTAGTAAAATCTTTGGCGATTTCTTCGACTATTAACTCTTGGATTGTTGCTTATATGAAAGTATCGCTATTGAATTTCAAAACTTTATTTGAATAAATAATTGATATTTTTCATATAAAAATGCTTTTGGTGTTATTAGTCAAATGCATTAAAAAGAGACGCTAGTTCAGTAAAAACAGAGCATGATGACAGAGCTTCATGAGTAAATGTAATATAGTAATGTGTTTCGTAATGCTATAAGAAAAAGTATATAATTTGTTAATATGATAAATAAAGTGTGACATTAATTTTTAAGGATTTTATGAATTACAAATTGAAAAATACAATTAAATAACGACATGATTTAACAATATCTTGTATTTTCTGAAGAAATAAAGTTCTATAATTTTTGCAAGGTCTTGGACACACTGATTTAGGAATACTGTTGTATGAGGTAGTTTTTTAGAAGAAATTTCTGATTGTAACTAAAGGTGAATTTCACTTTAAAAAAAAAGGATGTATTTCGCCCATTTTAAAAAGAGCAGGGTACTGCAACTTTAAAAAATGGCCTAGATTGAACAGTAAGTAATTGCAGAATTAATAAAAACAGCAAATAAATATAATTTAAGGTTGTATTCCGATCCAAACTGCTTATTTTCTAATTCATTTTAAAATTCATTTTTGCTCTCAAACGTATCAAACTGGGAAATTCTCTTATTTAGAAACTACATAATGTGCCGTGCTTCTCAATTTTTTGATAAATGCAGAAAATACTGTATTAAACGCTGTCAAAGTTAGCGTTTTGAACCGAATTTTCCGAAGCCTGCAATCTAGGAATGAAAAAAAGGGTCATACTGAGAAAATAATTGTTTAAAAATCAAATTCTAATTAATTGAGCTGAAAATGAAATCACACGGCACGTTAAACATGTCTTCAAAAATCACTCCTAGCATGTTTCATATTTTTACTTTTAAAAATGAGTCTGAAAATGTCTCAGAAAATTTCGAGCTGTTGAGGGTGGAAAAACATTTTTTCGAATATACCCTTAATTAGTGGCACAAACAACAAAACAAGCAAATATGGTTTTCAGCTCATCTTGCATTTGTACAAAGGAATATTACTATTAATCTCCGACGCTTTGAGCGGAAGCGAAGATGACATTTTATGGAATGACGGAGATTCTTCATACACCGATTCATATTACAATAGTGGTACTGCTACCTTCAGTGAAAGTGATTTATTATGAGAATTTTTTGTCAAAATTTTCACAAAGATTATTTGTAAATTTTACGTCTATAAAAATATTACTATAAAAAGAAAAATGGTATTTAATAAACAGAACATAGTTTGGAAACATTTGATAAGTTACTAATTTTATTATAATGTGTTTTTTTATACCAGTAATGTTTTAGCATTAGAGTGTACAATATTGTGTAGTAGATTTCCCCGCATAATAGTCGCACTTAGACTTTCACAATGAAAAATTGGCAAAAAAGTGCCGACTATTACGCGAGTAAATACTGTAGTTGTTGTGCAGATATCATTCTTTCCTTCTTCTTTAGCTCCAATTTGCTGTAAATTTATTATTGCAAAAGCAGAATGAGAAAATACTACCTAATTATTCTTTTACTCTCAAAAGATGCAAATTTCATCAAAAGATCATGAAAAAAAGCGAATTTAATCTAAGATTAGCAAATTTTGTCAAAATATTGTAGAAAAAACGCGAATTTCGTCAATGGACCGCATAAAAGGCGAAATTTTTAAAATAAATCGCGCAAATAAGGTGAATTTTGTCAAACGATCGCGAAAAAAATTCTAAATTTCTTCAAAAGGTCGTGGAAAAAAACGTGAATTTCATCTAAGAATCGCAATTTCGTCAAGAGATTGAAAAAAACGTGAATTTCGTCAAAGAATCGCGAAAAAATGCAAATTTCGTCAAAAGATCGTGGAAAAAAACGAATTTCATCTAAGAATAGCAAATTTTGTCAAAAGATTGTAGAAAAAACGCGAATTTCATCCATGGACCACATAAAAGGCGAAATTTTGTAAATAAATCGCGCAAATAAGGCAAATTTTGTCAAATGATCGCGAAAAAAATCTAAATATCTTCAAAAGGTGGTGGAAAAAACGTAAATTTCATCTAAGAATCGCAATTTCGTCAAGAGATTAAAGAAAAACGTGAGTTTCGTCAAAGGATCGCGAAAAAATGCAAATTTCGTCAAAAGATCGTGGAAAAAAACGAATTTCATCTAAGAATAGCAAATTTTGTCAAAAGATTGTAGAAAAAACGCGAATTTCATCAATGGACCGCATAAAAGGCGAAATTTTGTAAATAAATCGCGCAAATAAGGCAAATTTTGTCAAATGATCGCGAAAAAAATCTAAATATCTTCAAAAGGTGGTGGAAAAAAACGGAAATTTCATCTAAGAATCGCAATTTCGTCAAGAGATTAAAGAAAAACATGAGTTTCGTCAAAGGATCGCGAAAAAATGCAAATTTCGTCAAAAGATCGTGGAAAAAAACGAATTTCATCTAAGAATAGCAAATTTTGTCAAAAGATTGTAGAAAAAACACGAATTTCATCAATGGACCGCATAAAAGGCGAAATTTTGTAAATAAATCGCGCAAATAAGGCAAATTTTGTCAAATGATCGCGAAAAAAATCTAAATATCTTCAAAAGGTGGTGGAAAAAAACGTAAATTTCATCTAAGAATCACAATTTCGTCAAGAGATTGAAGAAAAACGTGAGTTTCGTCAAAGGATCACGAAAAAATGCAAATTTCGTCAAAAGATCGAGGAAAAAAAGCGAATTTCTTCTATCAAATTTTATCAAAAGATTGTAGAAAAAATGCGAATTTCATCAATGGACCACATAAAAGGCGAAATTTTGTAAATAAATCGCGCAAAAAAGGTGAATTTTGTCAAACGATCGCAAAAACATCTAAATTTCTTGAAATGGTCGTAGAAAAAAACGTGAATTTCCTCTAAGAATCGCAATTTCGTCAAGAGATTGAAGAAAAACGTGAATTTTGTGAATTTCAAAGCATAATGAAAAAAAGCGAATTTCGTCAAATGATAGTGAAAAAACATAAAATTTTGTCAATAAATCGTACAAATAAGGTGAATTTCGCCGAAGGATTTCGAAAAAAACGTAAATTTCAATAAGTATCGTGAAAAAAACATTCTGAAATTTTTCTGTGAACTTCAGAATTTTCTTTTACTCATAATCACTCCTGCTTCCATTGTCATGGTGCATTGATTGAACTCGAATAGCGATTTCATTTTTCAATAAATATATTGCATCTTAACGCTGTCACAACATTGTCATTGTAGTCACATATTCGTCACAAAGTTAATGACAAAATCGTCACAAATTATACAATTTTCACAAAATTGTCACAATGTGACTTCACAACATTGTCACTGTCGTCACAGAATCATCACAGTGTTAATGACAATTTCGTCACAAATGACGCATATTTCACAAATTGGTCTCACCGTGACTTCACAAATTGGTCACAGTGTGACGTCACAAACGAGCTCTAAAACGGCCATAACGACCTCACATTCTAGTCACTGTGACTTCACATCGACGTCACGTGACGTCACATCGACGGTCACAAAGTCACAGTGTGACTTCACAACGACGTCGCCGTAACGTCACCATGCCTTACGGGTATACATCTCGATGTAGATTTAAAACTCTTAAAAAGGTGACATCACAATTGTGGCCTATATGAAACAGAACACACCCACGATATAAACCCTTTTCCCATGCGTGACGTTCCCGCCCTCGCAACCATCATCATGTGAATGGGAATTCACTCAAAACCGCACTCCTTGACGTCATGGACACGTCACAGACAGAAAATGATGTCATAAAGAGTGTCATGGAGTTGCCAAGGCCGACGGCCTGAGACACATTCAAAGTCAGGCTTTCACAAATATACAATATTAATTGAGTTTCGATGTTGAGTAGAGGAAGGAAGTTTTATATTTCTCTCATCTAATGTAACTTTCTTTCTACGTTCATCTAATTAATTGCATTTAGATAATCCCTTGCATATTAAACCTTTAACTGCTCTGACAAAAATTGTCGCATAGATACCATAAGCGGTTTTTAAGACCGTTTGATCGATGGATGAATTGAATAAGGATGGATTAACCCTTTCGCTGGCGACATCTAATTTTTAATTTAATGGCACCCAGAATACTTAATTAAAATTTTCCTCTTATAAAAGTATTTGAAAATAAGCAAATTCGTATTTTCTAATAAATTCGTTCTTAAGTTCTGGTGTCAATAAATCATTTCATCATTTTATGAACAGAATTACTCCGCGGCGGAAAGGGTTAACTCATGGGATACTTGGTCTGTACTAAACTTTATGTGCAGAACTATTACAATTATAATTCACCTGTTCAAAAGTCTGTATACTAAGGTCCCAACGAAAGGGGCTGTGCATATACAGCGTGTCTTCCGAATTCATGGGCCAAAATGTAAGGGAATGTAAAGTACATTAAGGGTGTATTCGAAAAAATATTTTTCCAACCTCAACAGCTCGAAATTTTCTGAGACATTTTCAGACTCATTTTTAAAAGTGAAAACATGAAACTTGCTGAGGGGATTTTTGAAGAGATGTATAAGAGGCCGTGTGATTTTATTTTTCGCTCAATTAATCTGAATTTCATTTTTAAACAATTACTTTCTCAGTATGATAATTTTTTTTTTCATTCCCAGATCTCCCGCTTCGGAAAATTCGGTTCAAAACGCCAATTTTTACAGCATTTTTTGCAATATTTTTTTCATTTATCAAAAAATCGACAACCACGGCACATTATGTAGTTTTAGTCCAAGAGCCGACAGCACAAAAACATATGTTATCAAGCACAAGAAAAAATCCTTTATTTTATGGAAAAGTAGAAGTAGGGGAATCTAATGATCTATGTCTACCGGAAGTGAAATGGTGCATAAACCAAAAATGAATACCACCAGTGGTTGACTCGTAGGTTAATCATTATTTTTGTCCTACAAACAAAGGTATAAAAACATGGGGGATAGTTGTAGAACAAACACAATGATAAACCTACGAGTCAACCACTGGTGGTCATTTTTGGCTTATGCGCCACTTCACTTCCGGCAGACATGGATCATTAGATTCCCCTACTTCTACTCTCCCATAAAATAAAGGATTTTTTCTTGTGCTTGATAACATAGGTTTTTGTGCTGTCGGCTCTTGGACTATTTCTAAATAAGAGAATTTGTTAGTTTGATGCGTTTGAGAGCAAAAATGAATTTAAAAATAAAACAGAAAATAAGCAGTTTGGATTGGAATACACCCTTAAAGAAGCAATTTTGGTACCAAAATACCTACCAATATCCTAGTGTATATATACTATAGCTTTCTTGAGAAACAGAGGGTATACGGTGTTCCTTAAAAAAATCCACAGGGTATACGGCGTATACCCCCGTATCTGTATACCCTCCACTACATCCCTGCGTGTGTCATTTCATTTTATAAAGATAAGTAAAAGGTCACTGTATCGTTTGTTGCAGATTATAGTGTTCTTCTTTAGCATGATGAATATATATATATATGTAATAATAAAGTAATGATTCTAGTGGGATTGTCCTAGAGGATGGTTAAGAAATTGACTCGGGACCCTTTATGCGAATCGAACTCATTTATTAGGCTGCTCATCGGATTCGCGAGCCGATCGCCGGTCCAGGAGCCAACAGGGTAGAATTTTGGGAGATTACATTGGCGTAAGTTTAGCTAGCATCTCAAATTGCCAAAATCCCTCGTTTTTTGTGCGTGTTCGGGGTAATATGGTGAAGATTCTAATATTTTCCAGCAGAGGGCAGAATTGTTAATTTGGGAGGAACATTTAATTTAATTGGTTCATTAAGTTTTGATTGATCTGTGTTCAAGGCCCGCACAATTCCCAGGGACTGTGACGTATCAGCCCTACCCACAGATGCCTGCAAAAAGCGCTTAGATTAGCAGTTTCACTCTTAAGAATCGTCCTAAAATTATCTCTGAAAGTAATAAGATATATTGCTGGGAAACAAAGTTGCAAGGGGAGAAACTGGTTTTAGAAATATATTTAAAGTTAGAAGAAAGAGACTTCGGATTTTAATTTAAGTTTTTGAAATTTAATTTGGAATTTTAAAGGGTTTTTATCCTTTCATATATATATATATATATATATTTGTATCTAAGTAAAATATTTAAATAATAAAATGTGCAAAAAAAAGTTGTGTTTTTTCTTTTAAAAAAGTACATTCTTATTCAATATGTATACTATACAAGGTGTCCCCGAATTCATGGGCCAAACTGTAAGAGAAGGTAAAGGACACATAAAGAAAAAAAATTTGGTACAGCAATGTGGGATCGGAAATGAAAAGTTTTGGCGAAAAGTAAGAAATGAGGAGGAAATGAAAATGGACGTTTTATTGACATAACAATTACAGTAAGTGCTCAAATCTGCCACTGGCAGCGCCTAGAAAGTGATTGGTGTACCATTTCGCAGATTCCAAGTATTTCACGAACATTTGCAGTAACGACTGAAAGTCTTGCAATGAGGTCCTCGTCAGAGTCAACGGTGTCTCATAGATGAGACATCTGGAACCTTCGAAAAGGTACGCCAATCACTTGCTACACTCTGCCAGGTATGTATCGATGTTGGTGGTGGTGTTTTTGAGCACTTACTGTAATTGATATCTAAATAAAACGCTTGTTCTTTCCGCATTTCTTGTTTTTCAACAAGACTTTGCACATTGCTATACCAAAATTGCTTCTTCATGTTTACTTTACTTTCCCTTACAGTTAAGCCCATGAATTCGGGGACACCCTGTATAGCATTATCGCTGTAAGGGGAGGGGTGTCTGGCAGTTGATATCGTTAGATATCTCTGGGGTAGGAGGAGAGACTTTTGATACCGTTATCATTTTTGATCCAACCAAAATTTTCTTTTTTGTAAGCTTTTCTTTACTTCAAAATATAGTCTTATCTTTTTTCAGTCTGTTATCTATGAAAATACAAAATTATTATAAAAACCATTAAAAGATACAATTATTTTACTATTAGATAATTATTTCATTCCGAAATATGGAATACCCCAACGTTTGGCATTCCTATTCTTCTGGGTATATAAATCCGCTGTTGGAGAAACCATGTACGATGTATGTTTGAAATGACATTTGTGTTTATTAGTAAAATAAGGAGAAATAATATTGTCTGCCTGTTTTGTTGATAAGAAGTTCTACTTGCTCTATCCGCATTCAGGGGTCAAATGCAAGAAAACAATATAACTACATTATGCAACAAAAAAGCTGTTATTGAATACTTTTAAAAAGTAACTATATTTTTTCAAATTTGAATTAATAGAAAGTTATTCATATGTAATAAGGATATTTTATTGACTTCTTCTTCTTTGAATCAGTAAAGTAGTAAAGTATGTGAATAATAAATGTACAACCATATCTGTATATAAAGAAAAGAAAGAAAAAAATTCTAAAAATAAAAAAAAAAATCTTTAGACACTGATAGCGATATCGGGGGGGGGGGGGGGGGGGGGAGGGCGGTGGTGTCCAAAACTATCATACAGTTGATAACGTTTTATATGTACAACTCCAACAAAATTTCACAAGTATCTATTGTTAAACTGGAAATTACAAGATACATTTTGAAAACTGAAATTTGTAGTGGCTTGTGACACTGCTAACATCGTTAACCCTTTATTATTCAACAACTTCAGATTTGAAAAACATTTATATGTTAGAATATATAATTTTAAGCTTGTAAAAATAATTAAAAAAATTAGAACCTAATATATATATATATATATATTAGGCGCTTTTCTCAAAAACCCCGCGCGCTTTTCTCAAAAACCAAATTTTTTCAAAAAATCAATTTTTTGGAGGTTGTCGGGTGAAATTTTGGTGGCAAGTTATAAATTCGGATTCAGCGACCCGAAAAACATAAAGTGAGTCGAAATCCAGAACTAGTATTAATTTTTCCAGGTAAAATCCCCTATTACCTGGACTTCATAACTTAGTGCACGTAGCGCCGCTGTGCATGTTCCGAGGCAGCCCTCCCCCTCCCCGTTCATCCTGCGTCATAATGTCATATATCCTATTTTTGCAAATTTTGTCTAGTTTCTGAATTTTGTAATGCTTTCCCCCTAAAACAATAAGAAATTTAAGTTAAAAACAACTATTTGGGGGGTTTTCGGTGGGGGGGGGGGGGGAATTTTGGGGGTAAGTTAAAAATTCGGATTCAGCGACCCAAAAAACTTAAAGTAAACCTTATAGAGAAAGTTCGGAGGGGAGATGGGAGGGCGAATGTAAACGTGTGAGTGGTTAAGTGGAATTGCGCGACTTAGTTCACGCAGCACCGCGCGCATGTTCCGAGTAGAGGTCTGCACGGGCCCGGGCTTGGCCCGAGGGCCGGGCCGGCGGAATGAAGGCGAATTTTACAACGGGCCGGGCCGGGCCGACAGAATTAGGACAATTTTTGCAACGGGCCGGGCCGGGCCGATAAAAAAAATTAATCGGGCCTATCGGCCCGATATAAGAATTCAAGCGAAGCAGATAAAATACGAGCCATTTTCAATGAATATGATTTTCTCGAGAAGTATAAATGTGCGTCACGAGCCGATGCGAGTTTAACAACATCAATACAGATATGTAACATGTCCATCGTAGAGATCGGCATCGTACAGTTACAAGATGCCTGATTACGGGTTTAATTTTTTTCAGCAGACTCGTGCCGGGACGGAACTGGTCTTAATCGATCTCAGGATGTGTAGGACAGGCATTATGTTTTGTAAAAGTATTAATAGTGATAATGAACTTCTGTTAACAGTATCTTTGGAAATATACCTTAAGGGGTTCTCATATTCACTGCTCAACAATGCGAAACTTTCAAACACATTTTCTGACTCATTTTTAACTATAAAGGCATAAAATAAACAGGCCTGACTATTGAAGGCATTTGAAAAAGAATAGCTTTCTCCATATTTGATAAATTACTTACAGAGATTCTTGTCATGTGACTGTACGTTTTTCTCCTTTCCTGTGCTATCGCTTCCGGAAATTCGATTCATAACGCTAACTTTGGCGCATTTTCAGAGAAAGATATATTGCTTTTATCTATGAAAAAGACGGCATTTACATAGTTTCTGAATAAGAATACCTGCCAATCTTACGCGTTTCCGAAAAGAAATGAATTCTCAAATGTGTCGAAATGTAACTTCTGTGTCGAAATGTAACTTCTTTCGATTTGAGAAAAGCCTTAAAAATGAGAGAAATATTTTCGCAAATCTTCTTTTTATCATACAGCTTCAAAAGGTATCATGTTTTTAATCCTTTATTCTGAACTACATTAACTTTTTAATGAATCCTTATTGGAATTTCGAAATGTCTGTAGAGACGATGACTAAAACACTGTGTAATCGTTAATGTTTACTATTGTGTGTTTACTGCTTTGCGAACACATAGTAATCTAAAATATACTGTAAAATTTTCCCATAAATATGTACGTAGTATTCATTAAAAGAATCTTAATTGTATGTCGAGAAAAAACGGATTTTTCTTTTGTAGAAATTGAATCGGGCCGGGCCTGTTCTTACTAATTTTTGTACGGGCCGGGCCGAGAACTGTAAAAATGCAAACGGGCCGGGCCGGGCTCGGGCCGAACTTTCAATTTTTACACCGGGCCGGGCCAAGATAGCTTTCGTTCGGGCCGGCCCGGGCCAAGAAATTCCGGCCCGTGCAGACCTCTAGTTCCGAGGCAGATTCCCCCTTCCTCTTCATCCTAAGTCATAATGCCATTTTTCTAATTTGTTGCAAATTTTGTCTACTTTCTGAATTTTTAGATACTTTTTCCCTAAAACAGTAAAAAAATTGATTTTTTTAATAAAAACCTTTTTTGGGAGGCTTTTTACAAAAATTTTGGGGGGGGGGGGTTGCCGGGGGAAATTTTGGTGGGAAGTTAAAAATTCGGATTCAGCGACCCAAAAAACATATAGTAAGCCTTTTTCCAGAACTACCATGAATTTTGCTAGGTAGAGCCCCTATACGGTCTCTATTGCCTGGACTATTAACTGAATCTAAATTTTGATGAAAATTCATGCTTTAGTTCTTGAGATACAGCTGTTGCGGAAATCGTGAAAAATGCAGTATAGGAGCGCCACTTGTTGGGCGATTTACACGAAACACTAAACAACTCTCATTTATGTCAGGGAATAACTGAATCTGAAGTTTGATGAAAATTCGTGCGTTAGTTCTTGAGATAGAGCTAATGCGATAATCATGAATAATGAAGCATAGCAGCGCCACCTATTGGACGATTTACACCTAAAAGTTATCAGCCCCAAATTATATCATGGACTAACTGAATCTGAAGTTTTCTGAAAATCCGTGCTTTAGTTCTTGAGATATAGCTATTGTGGAAATCACGAATAATGCAGCATAGGAGCGCCACCTTCCGGGCGATTTACACCGAAAAGTAATCAGCACCAATTTATATCAAGAACTAACTGAATCTAAATTTTTATTAAATTCCATTCATATTAGTTCTTGAGATAGAGCGCCCACAAAATTTGTGTCACACACAGACAGACATTTTGTAAAAACATGTTTTTCGGGATCTCTGACTAGAGGTCTGCACGGGCCGACATTTCCAGGCCCGGGCCTGGCCCGACTCAGAGAAAAAAAAATTCGGCCCGGCCCGGTAAAAAAGTTGAAATTTCGGCCCGAGCCCGGCCCGGCTCGTAGAAAAAAATTTATTGGCCCGGCCGGTTAAAAAGTTAAAAGTTCGGCCCAAGCCCGGCCGGCCCGAAAAAAAATTAAAATCTCCGCCCGAGTGAATTTCTACAAAACATTGATTTTTATGTCGATTTGGTTAAAAGTTTTTCTCGTACGAGGAGATCAAGCCAAAAATATTTATCTTAACTTTTCTTTTCATGTTTATAATCTTCATTTTTATAGAAGTGTCGCAGGGTGCGATATTTATTTTTTTAACGAATCTCTATTTCTTGTATGTAAATGTTTCAGTTATCATTAATATTTTTAATCCATATTCCATGTATTGAAGTGTTAAATATCTGAAAAATGCTATACAGTAAAATCTAAGACTGAATTGCATAGAAAGAAAAAAAAAATGCGTTATAGACAATTTCCCTTCTTAGCAAATGTATGTGTATTATATATTCTTTTCTTACGTAGTATATTAATTTTGTTTGCTATTAATTTTTATAATTTTCTTACGTAGTATTAAGTAGTATATTAATTTTGCATGGATCAACACGTTTTGCAGTTTAAAACAAGATTCCGTCATAGACAGGTTCTTTTTCACACGTTTTACTATATTTTAATAAGTGTAGAAATCTACCACTCTTTAAAAAGAATGAATTTGAATGTTTAATTGTAGAATAATGGCGATTTAAAAATGTATGCATTTTTTGACAAAAAAATTGTGCCAAGCCTAATTTTACTGACCTTTGAATGGACCAGGCCATTCCGAGACAATGATTTTCATACGGGGTGGGTGAAAACTAGGAATGAAAATTTTGGGCCATGAAGATTAGGAATGAAACCAGTACCCGGGTGTGTGCAGAAAAAATAAGTTAGGCCCGGCCAGGCCCGTAAAGAATAGTGACTAGGCCCGGCCCGAGACTTCAGAAAAAAGTAAGGCCCGGCCCGTCCCGAGTGCCGTGAATGAAAATAGGCCCGAGCCCGGCCCGTGCAGATCTCTATCTCTGACTCCTAAACCGCGTAAATCCGCCGAAAACCGGAATTCGAAAATGTTCACGAATCCAATACTTTCTTCTTGTATAAAAGAAAGTAATAACTATATATACAGGATGTTCCAAAATTCGAGGACAAATTCAGAGGGGTGATATTAGGCATCAAGAGGATAAGAAATTGCCATAGAACATGGGGTCGTCGCAAACCACGTATTTTTATCAAAAATACAGGGCGTTTCATCCTAACGGAACTTGGGTTAACGGTAATAATTTTGAGAAAAATAAAAGCATCGCAATGAAAAGGCAAAGATATTCACCTTGTTTTGTGCGAAATGTGATAACGTCACGAAAAGTTCTGGCAAAACAGGTTGCTCATGCAATCGATGATACCGTATGAACTGGTAATCACAAGTCCAAAATGTGAAGCGTCAAGTGTATACTGCTGGCACGTATAAACCCAGTGTTCTCGCTGGCTTTCGACCAACATGAGCGATTTGGCGAATAAGAAATAAAATACAGTTGCCAACTGAATAGAAATGTTAGCAAAATAGGTTCGGCTTGAAACACTGAAAAATCTATCTTTGACCCCTTATTGTATCCCTTTTTTCCAATACGTTCTAAAATAAGCTAATTTTTGTAATTGCTTATACAATAGAAATTCGAATATCCGCAACAGAAACTATTAAAAATAAGTACAGTCGTGGAAAAAAAAAAAAGTAAACACCCCCTACTAACTCCTCAACAACTTATCGTAGACGAAAATTCCTGGTACCGAACGATTGGAAATAAAGTCTACTTTTAAATGACGTATATAAAATTTGCTTTGGGGGGGGGCCATCTACATATTAAAACGAATCCAAACTTCATTTTTTTCAATCGCAATACCCAATTTTAACGAGATATTTCAAATCTTTGGTTCAAACTATGCCTAGACACCTAATTTCAAGTCATTTGAATGACAAATTTTTGAATTATAAACATTCAAAATTTAGTGCTTCTAATGTTAAATTACATTTTCATATTTTTATTTATAACTTCTGAAATTATGATCCTAATGTTCTAATTTTTTGTGTAGCAATAATACTGATTTACCCAAACATAAATACGTTGAATTTGCAATTTTTATAATTTTCTGATATGAATTATGAATTATGAAATTAATATAAAAAAAATTATGAATTGAAACCTACAATTTTTTTGATGGATTCAGATTTATTAAGTCCTGCTTTATGGAAATCCAAAATTTCACATTTTTCTTCGAATTTCTCAAATTATGCTTAAAAAACGGCAAAAGGATGTTTTAAGGGGCCGTCTGTGATAGAAGTGACTAGATATTTTGCAATTTCTTCTGCTGTCGTGTAATCTAGCAGGCTTCATTGACTGCTTGAGTGGTGCTTAAGGTGCCTTGATCAAGAAGCGGGCTCTCTCGGTTAACAATCGAGTATGGAACTTCAATTTGGATTCAGCCCTTAAAATACGCTCGTTTTAAAATAATTAATTTCTCGGAAACTTATGGTACGAATTGCATAAAAATTTGTTTTTAGTCTAATTGAAGGGTGTAAAGTTCATTTATGCTGTCAGAATTGTGTACTGCTATTGAAAAAAACAAAGTTATGGTTCGTTTTAATATGCAGATGACCCCCTAAGCAAATTTTATATACATAATTTAAAAGTAGACTTTATTTACAATCGTTCGGTACCAGTAACTTTCTTCTACGATAATTTGTTGACGAGTTAGTAAGGGGTGTTTACTTTTTTTTTTCCACGCCTGTACATTCTAAATGTCCGGTAAATGTGTAGAAGTTTCAGACATTCTCTTAGTTGTCTAAATAAAAATTAAACACAGCAATCTTTGATTTACTGTTATGAAAATATACACTTAAAAATGTCTACGAGATTTCGACTCTTAACCGGTTGAAAAAATTTGACCGGCCAATGATACTTTGCATACATTTAATAAATAGTATGGTAAATGGCTAATTTCAACTCCGCATTCCAGCACAAATTTTCACTATTTGGCGCTTAATGCGAGTAATTTTGTTTGCGTTTTTACTGCCGCGACGCTGGAGCATAGATAGTGATTAACTGACAATAGAGAAATACCTGTTGCATATTCCTTTCTGTGTCTCTTCCTGTTGTAACTAAATTGGTGTTGAGAGTCAGTATCTTTATAAATAAAGCAATGCAAATGGCACGGCGCAATTGAACATGTAAAGCGACATCAATCGTTCAGTAACGCGCCTAAGAATCTCGACTGCATTGGCACATCACACACACAAACTGAGCACTCGCAATTTGGCGAATTTGACTGTTGGTTTACTTGCCAAATGAAGAATTTTGCCGCGATTTAGCGCAATGGGAGCGGCAGCGAGAACCCTGCTACTACCACTTTTTTATATTATTATATTTACAACAAAAGGTGAGAATGTCTATTAAAAGGTTTATTATGGTATACTTCAATTTTCTGAAAGCTATTACCGTCAAACCTAATTGAATTAGGGCCGAACACCCTGAATTTTTGATTAAGAGGCTACTTCAGTCAGACGAAAACACCCCTTTCGTTAATGATAATCTAATGGAAGAAATTTTTAAAGATATCTCGTTTGCATTTTAATATTTTTAAATGATTTTTTTTTTTTAATTGGATAGCTGAGATCGATCTCTACATCGGCCGTTGTTTTCTTTTTCAATTTTGTTTTCAAGTATTTTTATTTAGGACGCTCTCATTTTCGGAACCGGTTTCGAAAGTACTCATCCTCATAAAAACGATCTGCAAACAAAATCGAAAAGTAAAAAACGGCCTTTGTACAGATCGACCTTAGCTATCTAATGCAAAAAAAAATATCATTTAAAAATATTGAAATGCAAACGAGATATGGTGCATTCTCACAATCTTTTGACTTTTGGGCAAAAAAATCTGACAAAATTAAACTTGCTAAAATAACATTTTAATCTGATAGACGAATGGCTTAATGATTCAAAAATAAAGAAAAAAGGGTCAGCAGCGAAAATTTTTTTATTTAACTGAGGTTTAAGTTAAACTTGCGAGTTTAATTTTCCTTACCATTTTACCACTATAACTTTTTTTTTCTTCTAAACTTTTACTTATAATGAATTTGCATAGTACCCACAGGACATTCAAATAAGAAATAATAAAAATGTAGTACTTTTAATACAGAATTTTTGTATAACATTGTCTTAAAGGGGTGTTAAAGAAGGGACGGTAAGGTAAAAAAAGGGGATGGTATTGGAAAAAAGGGACGGTAAGGAAAATTACCACTTATTTTTAGGAAAATCATGTTAAGACTAAGTGATAGCCACAATGTTCATTGATGTTTAGAAACAGTTGTTAACATTGAATTAAATAAAAAAAAAAAATATTTACCTCGAAAAGTGCAGGAATAAACCTTGGGGACGGTGAGACTACCCATAAAGCCACGATGCTTGAAATTGATATTTAAATGCTGATTTAAATTCTGCAGTAAATTTCCTGCCAAAGAATTTTAGACATTCTTTCTCTAGCATACTTCTGCATGAGAAAAAACTTGAGAAAATTCTGTGGCTGCATCTGAAATGATTTTTTGTATAATTTTAGAAGAGGGATAGTAAGGAATCTAAAACCCAGGGACAGAGTTTAAAAAATGATAACAACCCTAAAAATGTGTGCAGGTTAATTTTTAGCTACCTATTTATATAAAACAATAGTTCCAGTTTCATAAAAAAAATTACATCGAATTATTTTTATTGAAACAATTTTATCCAGACAGCTCCAAACTTAAAAGTCAGCATCAGGAACACGGGACGGTATAGGAGTTTTCCAGGTGTTTGGACCCCTAACATCTTCCAAAACTTATTTATCTCGTTAATATTGTTGTGCAATCATGCAATGGGATGTTCCCCAGTATATGAAATAAAAAAAACACAAAAAAGTGTATTAAAATAAAAATTGTTATTCAGGGACATGAAAGTCAAAGGATTGTGAGAATGTCCCATATCTTTAAAAATTTTCTTCCATAGGATTAGCCTTAGCGAGCGGGTCTTTTCGCGTGACTAAAGTAGTCCCTTAAATACGTGGTTCGCGACCCCGTGTTCTATGGCACTTTTTCGTTCTTTTGATGCCTTATAGTCGACAGCACAAAAACCTATGTTATCAAGCAAAAAAAAAAACCCTTTATTTTATGGAAGAGTAGAAGTAGGGGAATCTAATGATCCATGTCTGCCGGAAGTGAAGTGGTGCATAAGCCAAAAATGAATACCATTAGTGGTTGACTCGCAGGCTTTATCATTGTGTTTGTCCTACAAACAAAGATATGAAAATTTGGAGGACTGGGAGCAGGAAAACACAATGATAAACCTACGAGTCAACCACTGCTGGTATTCATTTTTGGCTTATGCACCACTTCACTTCCGGCAGACATGGATCATTAGATTCCCCTACTTCTACTCTTCCATAAAATAAAGGTTTTTTTTGTCTTGTACTTGATAACATAAGTTTTTGTGCTACCGGCTCTTGGACTATTACTATCACCCCTCTAAATTCGTTGGTCGAATTTGGCAACACCGTCTATATATATTGACTGAAATGAACCTTTTTCACAACTAAAACAAACAGAAAATTATATACTTCTCATAAATATTATTAATTTTCTGATACAAAAATTGTAAAGTACTTACCTTTGTAAAAAAGAAATTATTTTTGAACGTCTCGCAGCCTTTTTTAAAATTTTACAAATTCACGAACTTCATTTTAGGAATAAAATGATGCGAAATTGCACAAATGATAAATCAAACTTTGGCACGAAAAGTTAACCCATTATCGCCTTTTTTTGAGAATTCTATCAACAATTTATATTAACTGATGTGTTGCAAGATAGCAGTGATAGATAAAATCGTCCTTTAAAACCCATTTGCCCATTGTATAAAGTAAAATTGACTTTGGGGTATATGTTGCAGATATGTAACGTGGTGACAAGCGCGGATCTAAGTGGAGGTAATGGGGATCATGATCTGTCCGCACATAACAGCGCAAAAACTACCCAATTGAATGGTTTGAAATTTAAAGTATATAATTGGTATAATTGTTGCAGAATTTTGTCCAGTCATTTCAAATTTCATGAAAATCGGATACATAGTTCAATTACAGGGATAGTCAAAAGTATTCCGTTACATTATGGCCGATAGGAAAAAATAGTTTCAAGTGCGTTTTAATGATGTTACACCTTTCCGAACATAATGAAATCTATATCCATTTATTAAGTGCACTAAAATATACCTTCTGTAGAATATGCGGTACAAAGAATATTTATTATTCATTTACAGAGCCACACAAAAGAATTCCGTTACCTAATTATATGAGGGGGGGGGGGGATTGCTTGCGGCGTATTTTAATTATGTTAAATTATTTCATATATAATGAAATTGTTATATATCGCTAAGGTTTACTATAAGTTATTTCATGTATAATACGAAGTGCATAGCATTTACAGGGACACACAAAATATTTCAGATACTATATTGTGTCTGAAGTACTGTACATAAGCGATGATTGCTGGAAATGCATTTTTAATTATGATATGCGCTTTTATGTTTCACTATATTTATGCGTACTATAGGGTGCCTATAAATGCTATAGTTGATATACAGGGTACACAAAATAATTCGTAAGGGTTACTGAGTATGAGCGTAAATTGCTTAAAGGTGGTTTTTTAATGGGCTATGCATTTTTACGGCTGAACTATATTTAGTATACTAAGAAATGTTCTTAGAATATAGATAAAATGATATGCAGGGTCACGCAAAGAATTAGATACATAACCGACTATGGATGATAATTTCTGGAAATGTGAGTTCAATAGTTTTTAAAGCGTTTTAGTTTGAAATGAAGGTACTAGGTAAAGTACAGGGCTGTATAAAAGTATTCAAGTATGTTTCCGTCTATTAATATAAACTGTTGAAAGAGAAATTTCAGTCTGTTATGCGTTTTCTTGCTAAATTAAATTTTCCCATTATATAGTATACATATCAACCTACAGATCAAACACAGGGGTGTTCAAAAGAATTGGAATACATATTTGGCTACGGACGATAACTACTGAAATCAATTTTTTAAATGTTTTATGCGTTTTCTAAAATGCTTACTTAGTTATCTTATTTACCTTATTTCCCTAAATAAAGAAGTTTTGTTAAAGCTTTCAGGAAGTGTTGGAAAGTGTTTCATAATCTATGCTTAACACATGATTTTTATTTCTTGTTTTTAACACTTTCCAACTCAGTTGAAAAATGTTTATGAATTCGGTTTGTCTGTCTGTCCACGCTCTAACTCCCGTAAATATATTCGAATTTTCATGCAGTTTATATATATTAATGATGTTTACCATGGCATGATCGGTATTGAATAGGAAGTGTGTAGCCTTAATAGTTCATTTACAGGGGGCTCTCAAAAGAATTCCGTTACGTTTAGGTCAATGGGGAAAAATCGTTTGCAATGTATTTTAATGACATGACGCTATTTCAAATGTATTGAAATTGATATAAATCATTGAATTTCGCTACAAGGTGATTACTATAGAATAGCAGGTACGGTGAACCTTTTTACGTGCCATGTGCCAAAAATTCACAAACAATAACTATCAACGATGTAACATACCAAACTTTTACATAAAATTCAGCGTACGAAATTTCTAACAAACACTTTTAGGTAGCTTTCATTACAAAAAGCTACCTATTGCACCCGTTCGGTGGAAAGCGATTTCAAAAAATTTTGGTATATTTTCATCGATCATGACCCCCAGACCCCGAAACCACCCTCCGTTCAAAAGTTGATATATATATATATATATACACTGCTCAAAACAATTAAAGGATATTGCAGTTTTAGGTGGATTTTGTATCTGGTAAACTGTTTAGCTGATTGATACATGGTCGACAGACATAGTAGGTTATATGAGAATAAATTACACATGTTTGGCAGAAAAAAATGCATTTTATTGCGCATTTGTGTACTAAAGGAAAAAACACAATTTGTGCATATGAGGAAAAAAAGAATAAGAAAAGGTGTTTTCTTCAAAGAAAATCATTTTCAGTAGGGGGTATGGTTTCCACGGGCGGCCAGCAACGTTGAACACCTTTGAGGCATGGACTCAATGAGGCTATTAATGACGAGTTGGGGTATTCTGCCCCACTCTTCCAGAAGAGCTCTTTCCAGTTCTTGGAGAGTTTGTGGGGGTTGTTGGCGGCCAGAAACTCGTCTTCCTAGAGCGTCCCAAACGTACTCGATTGGAGAACACGCTGGCCATTCCATTCGAACGATTCCTTCCTCGAAAAGGAAATCCTCCACCAGGTTTGCACGATGTGGCCTGCAGTTATCGTCCATTAAAATGAAGTTATCTCCGATTGCTGCAGCGTAAGGGACTACAATAGGTCTGAGGATCTCATCCCTATATCGGCGACCAGCCAGAGCTCCATCTCGAATGATGTAGAGGTCAGTGCGCCCGTCAATGGAGATGCCACCATACACCAACACTCCTCCACCGCCAAATCTGACACTTTCGTGCACGAACGCAGGATTATTCCTACTGCCACGGTCCCTCCAGATGAAAATACGCCTATTATCCGGATGCACAGAAAAACGGGAGTCGTCAGAAAACAGAATATTGCCCCATTCATTTCTCCTCCAGTTGACATGCTCGGTTGCCCACTCCCTGCGGTCGCGACGATGCCTTGATGTTAATCTAACACATACCATCGGTTGGCGAGCATACAGACCTGCAGCATGGAGCCGGTTTCGGACAGTTTGAGTTGAAATCGTGGTGCCTGTAGCCGAGCGAAGGTGTTGTTGGAGAAGAGTAGCGTTCATGGTTCGGTGTCTCCAAGCTGTTAACGCTAAATACCGATCTTCATTGGGCGTTGTTGCCCGTCTACGACCTTGCCCTGGTCTTCGGCCTGCACATCCACTCTCCAAAAAACGGTTCCAGATCCTAAAAATGACACTTTGTGACACTCCAATGGCTTGCGCTACTTCGGCTTGAGTTTGGCCCCCTTCTAACCTACCAACAATTCTCAAAGCTTCTGAATCTGTCAAATGACTTCGCTGAGACATCGTACTCATCGAAACAAAGCAATCACTGAATGCCGATCATTCTTGTCTTCATTCTCTTTTATCCAGTTGAAAGTCAAATTTCATTCGCTGCCGCTGAAGCGACGTTTTTGACGTCGAACTCAAAATTTGCATACTCCACAGTTTGAAAACCAGAAAAATTTGCATTT
Source organism: Maratus speciosus (assembly GCA_963932465.1). Lineage (NCBI taxonomy): Eukaryota > Metazoa > Arthropoda > Arachnida > Araneae > Salticidae > Maratus > Maratus speciosus. The sequence goes on along the minus strand of OZ010798.1, from coordinate 186,469,181 downwards.
GTGATTCTCTTCTTCTATTTTCGGCAAAAAAAATTTCGTTTATATCTTTATTTTATATAAAACTTCAAATATCCTTTAATTGTTTTGAGCAGTGTATATATCCATATCTATTTATATAAAATCCAAGTCTCTGTGTGTCCCTCACTATTCCGGTAGGACCGCCTCATTGAAATGAGTAATTGTTGAAAAATATTAATGCAGGGTTACCACAGTAGCGCCAAATGTTAGCCAACTTGGCGATATCTGGCTAATTTGGCGAAATTACCATTTAAAACCATTAATCTTTCATAATGGAGGTCACCGGAATTTAATTTAAACCCCACTCTTTTAAAGATATTTTTTCGAAATCTATGGGTGAGAATTTAAAGTACATCTTTACATCTTCCTCCCGATGCTACTAATAAAATAACCGCCAATAGACAAAGGTGTACTGTGTGAGCTCCTAACTGAGCGATTTTAATGTGCTTTAGGTACTTTTCCAGTATAGGTGCCTTGGCGAAAAAGGAAATTTGGTAACATATTTTCCGGGAACCTATTCACTGTTTCATTTTATATACACACGCATTTTTTTCGATATTTATACGATTTATTTAACATAAAAAAGCCGTTTCTCTAATTTTATACAGAAACAGATGCAATTTGTACATAAGAACATCAATAATATACATATAAAACAAACAAAAACGCTCATCAAATTTGTTTTCATAGCTGTTTATATGATTTGACAACAAATCTCGATATTTTTCCGTTGCCAAAATGTATGCTAATGCGCCAATTATTTCAAAATGCTAAAAGATATTTGTAATTTTATACCAGCAGTTTAATATGAGTTTTATTTTAGTGCTTTATTTTATAGCAGTTATTTGTTCACTTATTTTAAGTATATATTTGTGATTTGATGAAATAGTTCGTAAAAGTCTGGAATTTTCAAATGTTATATTTTTTAAATGCTAACTTTAGTATCGACAATGGTTTTTCTTTTATTTTTCAAAAGCTTCAATTCACGATTTTGCGCCAACTATTACGCTTGGCGACAATGGTGTCCGCATAACGGAGAAGTACCCAAATCTCCCTTTCTGATGCCCAAATTACACCAAGCTTTTTTAAAAAAATGCCAAAGCCCCTACAGTGGAAAAGTACCAAACTGTCTATTATTTTGCGCTATCCGTGTTATAGTTTGTACTATATGCAAGGGGAGTGGAGCGAAGAGTTTAAACATTAAATATTAAAGTTTCGGCACAAATGTCATATACGTCCCATATTGGCGCGATTTTTTTCTGACGCCAATGTCATATACACAACGGGTACTTAACTGGCGCCAAAGTGTCGTAATTTTGCTTGATATGGTAATCCGGATATTGTTGTTTATGCTGTTGATGTTTTCGCCAAATTGGTGTCGGAAAAAAATCGCGCCAATATATGATAACGTATATGACAACTGTGCCAAAGTTTCTATAAAGCAATATAAGACTAAAAAATTAAGAATAAAATAAATGCAAAATAAGACTAAAGAAGAAAGAAAAATCATGCGTTAAGCATAGAATATGAAACACTTTCCAACACATCCTGAATGCTTTAACAAAACTTCGTTATTTAGGGAAATAAGGTAAATAAGATAACGTTACTTCTTAGATATCCCGTCGACCAATTTCGCCAAATTATATAAATCGCCAAATCAATAGTAAAACATTGACAAAAATACAAATAAAACGTCGAATTAATGGTTTTATTGGCCATTATTGGCATTTAATCTTACAATTAATTAATTAATGGCAACCATTATTGACAATTAATCTTACAATTTGGCGACAGTAATTTGGTTACGGGATAACTAAGAAGTACCAAGATAACTAAGAAAACATTTTAGAAAACGCATAAAAAAATTAAAAATTGATTTCAGCAGTTACCGTCGATAGCCAATAGTACCGTTATTACATGCCACTATTTAGCTAAAATTTAATTTAAACTACTCTTAAAACTACTGAAATCACATTTCCAGATATTATCATCCATAGACGGTTATGTATCCAATTTTTTGCGTGACCATGTATATCATTTTATCTATATTCTATAAACATTTCTTAGGAAACTAAATGCAGTTCAGCGTAAAAATGCATAACTCCTTTAAAAACCACCTTTAAACAATTTACTCTCATACTCAGTAACCCTTATGAATTCTTTTGTTGAGCCCTGCATATGAACTGTAGCATTTATACACACAGTATAGTATGCATAAATGTAGTGAAACATAAAAGCGCATATCATAATTAAAAATGCATTTCTAGCAATCATTGCTTATGTACAATACTTCGGAGAAAAGTTTCTTGGCGAGAAAGAAGTTTGCCAACGTATTTTCTGGCAACCTATTTACTGTTTCATACTCACAAGCAATTTTTTCCATATGTATACAATTTGGTACAGATGTCATATACGCCCCATATTGGCGCGATTTTTTCCCGACGCCAATTTGGCGAAAACATCAACAGCATAAACAACATTCGGGTTACCATTACAAGCAAAATAAGACACTTTGGCGCCAGTTAAGTACCCGGTGCGTATATGACATCGGCGTCAAAAAAAATCGCGCCAATATGGGCGTATATGACATCTGTGCCGACAATTTAATATAAAAAAAGCTATTTTCCCATTTTTATAAAGAAACAGAAGCAATTTTTGCACAGATGTCATATACGCATGGAGGTTGGCATGATTTTTCTATGACGCCAATTTGGCAGAAATCTCGCTTTCGAATGCCAGTTACTTATATATTTTTCAATTATTTGCTATCATTTTGAAAAGGAAATAACTATAAATAAATAAAAGTTTGAATAATAACTATAGAACAAAGCAGTTTATATAATTAAAAAACAGAAAATAAAAGTAAATAAACAATTTATTAATAAATAAAAAACAATAGCTGGATTACCATAGCAGGCAAAATAACACCATTATGGCGCCAGTTAGGTATCCCGGTTCATATCTGAAATCTGTGCCGTAATTTGTATATAAAAAAAAAATTATATATATTTAGAAAGGTACAGATGTCACATTCGCCCCATATTGGCGCGATTTTTTTCTGTCGCCAGTATCATATAGGCAACAGTTACTTAACTTGCGCCAAAGTGTCGTTATTTTGCTTGATGTGGTAACCCGGATTATGTTGTTTATGCTGTTGATGTTTTCGCCAAATTGGCAGCTGAAAAAAATCGCGCCAATATGGGGCGAATATGACATCTGGGTACAGATGTCATATTCGCCCCATATTGGCGCGATTTTTTTCTGTCGCCAATATCATATAGGCAACGGGTACTTGACTTGCGCCCAAGGGCTTGATGTGGTAACCCGGATTATGTTGTTTATGCTGTTGATGTTTTCGCCAAACTGGCAACCGAAGAAAATCGCGCCAATATGGGGCGAATATGACATCTGTTCCGACATCTGTACCTTTAGAAACGATTTTTTTATGTATATAAGTGCATATACAAACAAAGATAAGGTACAGATGTCATATTCGCCTCATATTGGCGCGATTTTTTTCCGACGCCGATTTGGAGAAAACATCAACAGCATAAACAACATAATCCGAGTTACCACATCAAGCAAAATAACGACACTTTGGCGCCGGTTAAGTACCCGTTGCGTATATAACATTGGCGTCAGAAAAGAATCGCGCCAATATGGGGCGAATATGACATCTGTGCTAAAGATAAAAGTTCATTAGATTTGTTTTCATAGCTGTTTATATATTTTCGCAACATATCTCACTTTCTGATGCCCGAATCGCGCCAAGCTTTTTTTTAAAATGCGCTACAATGGAAATGTACTTAAATAAATAATTAACAGAAATGACAAATTATACAAACTAAAACTTTTTATTTCGAGCATTGTTTTTAATTTCGATTAAAAATACATATATCCTTGGATAACTTCAATTGAAATTAGGTTCACAGCTTAATATCTCATTCCATAAACCTAAACAAACAAAAGTGATTCATTCATCGTTAAACGTCAAAAATATTAAATCATTGAGGTAATCATTCTCAAAGTAAGTTCTCCAACAATCAATGGGCAATATTTTAATGACGTCATAGTAGGTAAAATGGTGGCAGTATCGTTTGTTTATGGTTTGTAATCACAAAGATTTAATTTTGCAATGTCTCTTAGTTACATTATTTTATTGTCATATTTATGAGCTCAGAACGAAAGCCTATTTTTTCATTATTTAGTTATTAAAGACGGGAAAAAATCATGAATGCATGATTTGAAAATTTTAAATAATTTTCTTTCTTAATACTAAAAAATAACATCGGGAAGTAACAGTGGGTTTAAGTTAAATAAGTTTAACTGTTTAATTCTGTTGTAATATTCAAAATAACTGTGTTTATTAGATTTCAGTACTCAACATCAGGGCCCCATTAAACTTTGAAGTTAGAGGAATTACAATGTCATTTCAGTACCTTTCTTTTGGAGAAGCTTTTCTAAATTCCATATATACATGGAAAATCTTCAGTGTTAGAAATATTATTCCTAGGACTGACATAACACGAGAACGGCCTGCAATTTTACACAAGTTTTTGAAAGCTACTTTATATCAGAAATTTCACTAAAAACTGGTTACTTTTTTGTTATAGCGGCCCACACTATTAGGATTATGACAAGTTGCAGCCAATTTCGCCAACGTCGTAACCAAGATCGTGAAGCACACATATATAATACCATATAATACCATTTCATGAAATCGTATACGATAATTTAATAGTTTATAACCTTACTTCAAGTGTGTTATTTATTTTTAAGGCTCAACAATCTAAATTGTCCAATATATGAATTTAAAAATATGTAAACAAAGATTGAATAGACATGACCGCAAAAAGCCTCAAATCTGCACAACACTTGGAACCAAACTGTGCAGATTAGTGGTCTTCTACTGTACACAGTTTTTCATAAATGTGTTTCGTTCTTAAAATGTGTTATTTTCATCTATCACTGCGGAATAAGCGAGAAAACTCATATTCTTGCACATGAGTTGTATATATCTTTATATCTAAATTTCCGTCATTTTAGGTAGCTTTCTTTACAAAAAGCTACCTATTGCAGCCGTTCGGAGGAAAGCGATTTCAAAAAATTTTGGTATATTTTCATCGATCATGACCCCCAGACCCCGAAACCACCCTCCGTTCAAAATTGATATATATATATCAATATATATATATATATATATATATATATATATCTAACCTATGTCACACTGTAACTCTCGTATTTATGAACCGATTTGGATGTAATTCGGTGTGTACATAGTACATACCAATGTCTCGACCGAGTTCGTTGGCCAGCTTCATCCGCCATTTTGTTTCAAAATGGCGGCCATTTAAATATTTTAAAAAAATTTAAAATTTAAAATGTGGTACCAAAAAATTGAAGATGGAAAAATATTTTTTTCTTATGTATTTGACCTTTATACAAAGACTCCGTAGCAGTTTTTGTTTTGTCTATATCTTAAAAAATGGCTGAGTTATAGCATTTTGAATTTCTAGCGAAGCTGACATTTTGAAACGTCCTGAATTTTGTCACAAGATAAAAGGCGTATTTATGAACCGATTTGGATGTAACTTCGTTTATACATAGTACAGACCAATGTCTCGACCGAGTTCGTTGGCCAGCTTCATCCACCATTTTGTTTAAAAATGGCGGCCATTTAAAATTTTAAGAAAAATTTAATTTTGAAATGTGTTACCAAAAAATTGAAAATTGAAAAAATATTTTTTTTCTTATGTGTTTGACCTTGATAAAAAGATTCGGGAGCAGTTTTTGTTTCGTCTATATCTTAAAAAATGGCTGAGTTATAGCATTTTGAATTTCTAGCGTGACTGACATTTTGAAACGCCCTGATTTTTGTCACGCGATAACAGGCGTATTTATGAACCGATTTGAATGTAACTTGGTCTGTACATAGTACATACCAATGTTTCGACCGAGTTTGTTGGCCAGCTTCATTCGCCATCTTGTTTCAAAAGGGTTGCCATTTAAAAAAAAAATGTAATTTAAAATTTAAAATGAGGTATTAAAAAATTGGAAAATGAAAAAGATTTTTTTTATGTGTTTGGCCTTGATACAAAGACTCTGGAGCAGTTTTTGTTTCTGAAAATTTGTTCTTTTGTTTATATCTTAAAAAGTGGTTGAATTATAGCACTTTGAATTTCTAGCATGGCTAACATTTTGAAACGATCTTGTATTTGTCACGCGATAACACACGTATTCGCCTATTTCGATGTAAGAAGGCATGTGGATAGTATACATCAATATCTCGACCAAGTTCGCTGGCCAGCTTCATCAGCCATCTTGTTTCAAAATGGCGGCCATTAAATTAAAAAATATATATATTTAAAGTGAGGTGCAAAAAAATTAGAAATATAAAAAGGTTTCTTTCTTAAGTATTTGACCTTGATATAAGGATTCAGGAGCATTTTTTGTTTGTCTTTATCTTAAAAAATGGCTTAGATATAGCAGTTTCAATTTCTAACGTGGGTGACATTTTGAAAAATCTGATTTTTTGCCTGCGACAGCACTCGTATGTATCAACCGATTCCGATGTGAGTGAGCATGTGCACAGCAATTACTAAGGTCTCGACCAAGTTCACTGGTTAGCCTCATCCACCATGTTGTCTTAAAACGGCAGGCACTTTAAGAAATCGCCGAATTTGGCAGAGAAATATGTTACTTTAAATAAAAGCAGCTTGGATAAAGCTGACTAATTTTGCGAAATTCTCATTCATAATGATTTAGTATTGATAAAAATTAGTATTGAATCTCCTATATTCGGTTTCCACTTAATTGAGCTTCGTGTGTTTGAATAATATAAGTTGGCTTTTTTAAAATAAGGAATATGAAAGCTACCTCTTCCTCCCGGCACTGGCCGGAAGGACTTTTTGACGGGCTATCTTTCTAGTATATATATATATATCTGACTTTTGTCATACTGTAACTCTCGAATTTATGAACCGATTTGGATGTAATTCGGTATGTACATAGTATATACCAATGTCTCGATCGAGTTCGTTGGCCAGCTTCATCCACCATTTTGTTTCAAAATGGCGGCCATTTAAAAATTTTTAAAAAATTTTAATTTTGAAATGTGGTACCAAAGAATTGAAAATGGAAAAATATTTTTTTCTTATGTATTTGACTTTTATACAAAGATTCCGGAGCAGTTTTTGTTTCGTCTATATCTTAAAAAATGGCTGAGTTATAGCATTTTCACTTTCTAGTGTGGCTGACATTTTGAAACGTCCTGAATTTTGTCACGCGATAAAAGGCGTATTTATGAACCGATTTGGATGTAACTTCATTTGTACATAGTACATACCAATGTCTCGACCGAGTTCGTTGGCCAGTTTCATCCGCTATCTTGTTTAAAAATGGCAGCCATTTAAATTTTCAAGAAAAAAATTAAATTTGAAATGTGGTACCAAAAAATTGAAAATTGGAAAAATATTTTTTTCTTATGTATTTGACCTTGATACAAAGAGTCGGGAGCAGTTTTTGTTTCGTCTATATCTTAAAAAATGGCTGAGTTATAGCATTTTGAATTTCTAGCGTGGCTGATATTTTGAAACGTCCTGATATTTGTCACGTGATAACAGGCGTATTTATGAATCGATTTGGATGTACCTTGGTGTGTACATAGTACATACACATATCTCGACCGAGTTCGTTGCCGAGTTGGCCAGCTTCATACACCATCTTGTTTCAAAATGGCGGCCATTTAAGAAAATTAAAAAAATTTTAAATTTAAAATGAGATACCAAAAAATTAGAAAATGAAAAAGATTTTTTTCGTATGTGTTTCACCTTAATACAAAGATTCCGGAACAGTTTTTGTTTCGTCCATATCTAAAAAAATGGCTGAGTTATAGCATTTTGAATTTCTATTCTGGCTGACATTTTAAAACGACCTGATTTTTGTCACGTGATAACAAGCGTATTTATGAACCAATTTGGATGTTACTTGGTCTGTACATAGTACATACCAATGTCTCGACCGAGTTCGTTGGCCAACTTCATTCGCCATTTTGTTTCAAAAGGGTTGCCATTAAAAAAAAATTAAATTTAAAATTTAAAATGAGGTATTAAAAAATTGGAAAATGAAAAAGATTTTTTTATGTGTTTGGCGTTGATACAAAGATTCCGGAGCAGATTTTGTTTCTGAAAATTTGTTCTTTTGTTTATATCTTAAAAAATGGTTGGATTATAGCACTTTGAATTTCTAGTATGGCTAACATTTTGGAACGATCTTGTATTTGTCACGCGATAACACACGTATTCGCTTATTTCCATGTAAGAATTTCCATGTGGATAGTATACATCAACATCTCAGCCAAATATAAGTTACTTTAAATAAAAGCAGCTTGGATAAAGCTGACTAATTTCGCGAAATTCTCATTCATAATGATTTAGTATTGATAAAAATAGTATTGAATCTCCTATATTCGGTTTCCACTAAATTGAGCTTCTTGTGTTTGAATAATATAAGTTGGCATTTTTAAAATAAGGAATTTGAAAGCTACCTCTTCCTCCCGGCACTGGCCGGAAGGACTTTTTAAAAAATCAGTTGCTTCCATGCAGCTTAATAATTAACAATTAAAAAATATTAAAAATAAAAATGTGATTTCTCAGTATATTGGAATCAGCAATTAAATTAGTGGAATTTTTTATTTGTAAATATGATTCATTTATATGGTACGTACTGTATTAAGGTAATAAAAATACGAATTTCTATTTTAGTAATTTTTAACTTATTATTAATGCAACATCTGGTTATAATTATCCAAATTGCATTAAACAATGTATAAATAATTTATTGGTGAGACTTTTTTCTGTTGTACGTTCGATGGAGATACCTGATTCTTATTTTGATATTTTTATAAATATACATGGCTAAATTGGAACCATTTGCAATTTTATTGCAGTGACCGCCTAATAAAATTCACTTGCAAAATAAATCTTTTTCAAATAACTAGAAAGGCAAAATACATGTCAAAAGCGCTGCATAGCATCAAAGAAAGAAAATTCTGTCCATGTATTAATTTATACAAAAATAATCTATTCGTATGGAACAAAATTTTATTGATTATTATAGAAATTTCAAAAAAAAAATAATTTTATCGGTATAATGATTTTATATCTTCATTTTTCGCATGCTAGAAAAATTATCTTATATGCCAACTATGGGATATAAGATAATTTTGCGCCATAAGATAATTGTCGCGTGCCATAGGTTTGCCAACCCTAGAATAGGGCATTTATCGTTGATTTACAGAGACACACAAAGAAAATCTGCTACAGTAGTGTCTTGGAGCAATAACTACTGAAAGTGCGCTTTCAATTTCGGTACGCGCTTTTAAATACCAAATTGGCAGATTAATGTTATTAAGAAATTGAGTAACCGAACAGTTTTTTTTCTTCTCTCAGTAAAGAGAAGAAGATTTAAAAAAAAAAAAAAATGCTGTCAAAGGTTTTTAACAGTTTAATGCTGTTATTTTTTTTTTTTTTAAGTTTTTGCGTTGAATTTTCGGACGCAATAGCGCAGAAAAGGAAAAAAAAACAGCTGTTCTAAGACAATAATTGCTAATAACTCAAGATGTAATTAATTTACCCGGAAATAATAATTTAAAAAAAATCTTCGATTACAAATCACTTCAATATTCATGCCTGTAAGCATCCTGCTTTTATGTTTAAAAATTAGTCAGAAAGTTTCACGCTGTTGAGAGGGGGGAAATATAGATATATTTTTTTTTTCTGAGAACCGCTTTTTCTTTGGGAACAGTGCAGTCATTGCAGACACACTCTGATACACCGTTTACTGACTATAATGTCAACATACTCGTTAGTAAGCACCATATTTAGTAGCAGAGATCTGTAGCCCACTTCAACAACATATTTGAATTTCGCAGAGATAACAGTGAAAGTTTAAAGGGGGTGAGAATAGTTGATAAATTGAAATCATAAACTTTAAGAGGTCTTGTACCTTTTAAACGCGACGAAATTTAACGGAAAAATTCAAAGTTTGAATTAGTCTATCTTTAAAACCTTTTTATGTATAAACATGAAATTTTGGATATTAATTAAACAGATTGTGCTTTGTAATATGCTATCATTAGGAATTTATTAGCCGTTTACAGAATTTGTGTGTTGTTGAAATCAAAATAGCTCTTTTTTTTACTCCAGAAGTCATTGCGCGCATGATATCTTGAGAAAGTATGTATGGATTGTCATGAAATTTGGTAAAGATACTAAACCTATATGTGTGTTTAAAATGAACTACCCTTAGGCCAAAATTATTCCATTAACTATGTAAAAAATATATTTTTGTAAAAAAAAAAAAAAAAAATCAAAATTTTATATTTTTAATGAATAAAAATAGTCATAACTAAAAATATTACCATTGTAAATACTTAAAAGTAGATAATTTATTTTCATATGTAAAAATCGGTTGAATAGTTTAACAGAATATCAAAAAGGACTACATAGTAATGTAACTAAAATAACTTGATAACGCTTTCTCATGATATTGCTGAATTAAGTTGAAAATAAAAGAAGCGTTATTGTAAATTAAGTTGTACTGTTACTAAAATAAAATAACCACTTACAAACAAGGAGATGCTCCGACGTGTACTGTAATCAGACTGCCTAAAATTTTAAAAATTAGGTTATTCTGCTTGAAGAAAAAAAAATATCTTCCATAGTAGAGAAGTTTATCTCACAAATAGGAGGAAGAAAATGATATTTAAAATTTCATAACAGTTTGCAAATTTACGCAATGAATCGACTGTTGTTGTGACTTATTAACGGTTAGCGTGTCCTCACTCTGTCACTGCAGTTACGGTTTCGGAGCACGGTAGGATTCTTTCCTTTATTGCATTATTACTTTCATGTGTACAATCTCTTTAAAATTTGTATGTAAAAAGAAACACGTGTGATTAACAAAGCGTTTTCTCGGCTGATTGGATAGGTCGGCGATCACGTGATGTCAAGTCATGAATTCCGTTCTAAGGCGGAAGAAACAAACAAGAGCTTTCTAGGCCGGCACTGTAGTCGGCCGTGGTCGGGCACATTCATTCCTCTCATTAAGAATGTAATGACAAACACGAATGTGAATGAAAATCTCTAATTTTTACTCAAATGTGGGACACTCAAAAGTAATGGTTACGTTCCTCATCAGCCTATGAATGCTAGAACTCTGCATGGCATACTTTTTCAAGTCCGGCCGGACCTCAACAAAACAAAACTAAAACTCCGCTGCGAGGAGCCTGCACCTGCATTGCCCAAGTCCGCTTTCTTAGCCTCCTCGGTTCTGAAATATCACATGTGACACTTCCAAACTGAGGAGGATATAAATTAAACTATTTGAGTTTTTTACCTTCTAACTTTACTTCTTTATCCCTTTAAGACCCAACCCGCACGATCGTGCGGGTTAGACATTCATGTAAATTTTTGCTTCTGAAACAGTCGTATGTAATAAAAAACCGAATCGGACGATTGTTATGGTTTGCAAAAAGAATAAAGTATCATTTTTTATCAACAGATGACAGTTGTAGTACATGTTTTACTTTTAGCCGGCATGACTAGCTTTGTTTACAACGGATACAGCTCATCATTTTATCTGTCGTAAAAAGGTAATTATCAGTAGATTTCTAATTGCTTAGATAAATATTTTTGCTTTAATGTCTAAATGAGTGTAATATAATAAAAAACATTAATTATACACTATTTATGTTGCTCGTAGGACTCAATACTTCGTTACCCGTACGATCGTGCTGGTGTGGCTTTCTCAGAAAAAGCCGAACCCGCACGTTCGTGCGGGTACTCTCCACGCTCCAGGGGGTGACGAAAAATTTTTTAATTATTTTTTTAAGTGTCATTAGTGTCAGTATAGAGTTAATAACCAGAAGAATGTAATATTTAAATATGAAAATGTTCCGGGTCTTAAAGGGATATAGCTGAATGCTTTTGGATTTGTATCAAAACCAATAAATGGCAGCACTGATGCCTATTTCTTCATAAAATAAGTATTATTTTCATGTGAGATTGCAAAATGCATTCGAGACAGTATCCCCAACAAAATAAGAAAATTTCATAATTAACTTAAACACTTTACAAAAAAAAAAAAAAAAAAAAAAAAGAAAAAAAAAATGAGGATTTGTAGATCGTTTAATTAATTAAAAGTCTTCAATTTGTGATTGTGTGAATTTAGGTTATTGATAATTAAATTGATATTTCAAGGGTGTTAGTCATTTTAGATCCGTATTGGTGAACCTAAATTACCGGCATCCTAAAGTATCAAATTCTGAAAAAGGGCTCCTTCGTTATCTAATTGTGCCTTTTTGTTTGTATAAAATCAGTGGACGTGTATTCGCAGTGTTGTTTTACCTCCGGGTCTGACCAGGTTAGCATAGTAGGTTATGACATGCCCTGGAATGCATTCGTATTTTTAAAATATCTCATCAGGAAATTAATATTTTTAAATTCGTTTTTCTATGTACTCTTCTTAAACGATATCTTTTTTATTTTAGTAGTCGAAATATTTCAAAAATATAATATACTTAATTGTTATTCGAAGTGTTAAAGTATTACTCAGATCTTATCAGCTTTTAACGCATAAAATATTAAACTAAGCATAGATTTTAGAAATATTTTGTAAACTTAAAAGGGGGGGGGGGGAGGACATCCTCTAAGAAGAATATACAGAAAAAAGAGTTTGAAATACAGTGAAACCTCCCTGTGCGACCACCTCCCTGAACGACTATGTTTTCATGGAAAGAAATTTATCCCTGGCTCAATACTAATTTTACCTCCATTCAGAGACCATCCCAGTTGAATTCCCTCCCTGAACGACCCATTTCTTTGAAGAAAAGGAAACAAATTCCGTTTTTTCCTGGTTGCTTGAAGAAGGTTTTATTAGAAAAACAATTCTAGAGGGCGCATACTTCTAAGCTAAGTTTAGACATTTTTTTTATTTCGGTAACTTTTATGTGTTTAAACCCCTTTGTGCCTTTTTTAAGCAATGAATTTAAGTCTGATGACAAATTAAGAATGACGGTCAATAAACTACCCTGCGCTATTCTGTTAGGAAACTCTCAAAGAAATAGATAAATTAATAACATCGTCATTAGTTCTTCCCGTCAAAAAAAAAAAAAAAAAAAAAAAAAAAAAATTCATTTATTTACTGAATTTCGAAAGGACTTGGAAATAAAAGTTATGAAAGATAAAACCGTAAATTCAAAGCAAACGTCAATATATTCATTTTTTAAACTCTGCAGTAATTAACTTATATAATTAACTTTTGTTTTGATACTTAAATTTTCATGTTTTTTCCTAATGTGAAAAATAAATTTTAGTAACATTAATTGTTACATTTTTTCAACAATTAAAATCCAAATTTAAACATGACCTCCATTAAGAGACCACTTCTCGAAGCGACCAGTTTTTATTGTAACGGAACGTGGTCGCTTTAAGGAGGTTTTACTGTATTAATTTTTTGAGGAGATATTTTAACAAGTTGGAAATTGCTCGTCAAACGTGGCAAATGAGGTGCGTTCGTACTACAACTAGTTTTATAATTATTTTTTGCACCCCATATTGTACTGAATGTATATTTTTTTGCGCTTCATAAGTGCATAGTCTGTAACATCATTAAAATGCACTTACAATAATTTTTTCCCCATTCCCCGTAATGTAACGGAAAACTTTTGACTGTCCCTGTAATTAAACTATACATTCGATTTTCATAAAATTTGAAATGGCTCGACAAAATTTTTCAGCAATTATATATTTAAAATTTCAGACCATTCGGAAGGCTGTAACATCATTAAAATGCATTTGCAATAATTTTTTCCCATTGGCCATAATGTAACGGAAAACTTTTGGGTGTCCCTGTAATTAAACTATACATCCGATTTTCATAAAATTGAAAATGGCTCAACAAAATTTTGCAGCAATTATATATTAAAAATTTCAGACCATTCGGAGGGCTGTAAAATCATTAAAATGCATTTGCAATAATTTTTTCCCATTGGCCGTAATGTAACGGAAAACTTTTGGGTGTCCCTGTAATTAAACTATACATCCGATTTTCATAAAATTGGAAATGGCTCGACAAAATTTTGCAGCAATTATATATTAAAAAATTCAGACCATTCGGAAGTCTGTAACATCATTAAAATTCACTTGCAATAATTTTTCCCATTGGCCGTAATGTAAAGAAAAACTTTTGACTGTCCCTGTAATTAAACTATACATCCGATTTTCATAAAATTGGAAACGGCTCGACAAAATTTTGCAGCAATTATATATTAAAAATTTCAGATCATTCGGTCGGGTAGTTTTTGCTCTGTTATATGCGGACGGACAGACAGACGGACTGAACGACGACTATAGGTGCTACGTATTTATATAATTACGAACGCTCCTAAAAATGGGAATGCATTCCACCCGTTATAGGTTTCACATTTGCGAGAGGAATTTGCGATATCTCTGTCCAATATCCTTAAGGGGGTCCGGGACACAAAAATCTTCAAATTTTCTAAAAAACTTTTATTGCATTAAAAATTTCTCTGTTTTTTTCAGCTTAAAATTATGTTTAAATCATGTTTCTATCTTAATTGGAATAGAAAATAATATTTTTTTTTGTTTTGGTTTGTTTTCAAAATTTAGCTTTCAAGCAATGGTTGTCGTGGAAACAACTTGTGAAAATGCGTTTTCCGTCATGATGGGTTTTTTCACCATTTCTCGTATTTAAATCGTTATAACTCAAGAACCGTTAAAGATAAAAGCTTCAAACTTGGAACATGTCTTTTTCAATTGTTTTACTTTAATTTTTGATTTAGCATATTTGAAAAAAAATATTTACTTTTGAAAATACGATTTTTTTTTTTTAAAGTTGCACCTTTTTTTTTTTTTTTTTTTTTTCGCTAAATATTTTTAATTTTTTTAAATGCTGAATCCAAATTATAACTTATATATTTCTGTTTCTTTAAAGGAAAAAGAATTTAAATTCTAATAATAATATTTCGAGTTATAACGATTTTAAATTACCACACTTTTTTAATAAATTTTAAATTTTTTAAAAAAAATATGAGAAGTTTTATCATGTGATTTTGTTTACAAAGGATATGGTTAACCATCCGAAAAAAATTCAGAATTTTAACTCAATAAATAAAAATTATTTGAAAATGTGTCCCGGACACCCTTAAGGGTCCTGTCCCTGCCGGATTTTAATTGAAACTATGTGTTCTTTATTTGTTTTACAATATTTTCACCGTATTTTAAACATTTTTCTATATGTCAAACCTTTAAGTGGGCTTTTTCTGTAAATTGAACGGGAAAGAAGTTATGTTGAATTTATTGTTAAATTCTTCTTTTTACTCATCATCATTATGGACTTTTCTTTTTCTTTTCCGTATTGTATTGAAAACCATATTTAAAATTACACTATGCACATTGATGATCGGACACTTTCAATTTTAGACATTTTGTCGAATAATTAAAGATATTACTCATCATCTTTATGGACTTTTCTTTTTCTTTCCTGTATTGTATTGAAAATCATATTTAAAATTACACTATATGGCCAATGATGATCGGACACTTTCAATTTTAGACATTTTGCCGAATATTTAAAGATATTACTCATAATCATTATGGACTTTTCTTTTTCTTTCCGGTATTGTATCGAAAACCATATTTAAAATTACACTATATGGCCATTGATGATCGGACACTTTCAGTTTTAGACATTTTGTCGAATATTTAAAGATACATTTGTCGGATGTTTCTGGAATTCCAGGATTATGAAGAATATGTTCAATGTCATATTTATCAACTGCGGTTTGATCAGAAGGACAATTAGGGGCCAACAAAAAAAATCAAAGAAAAATATTAATGTTTGGGATCACCCTGTAAAATAAAATACACGAAATGATCTATCGCTATAGCTTACGAATATATGGATATTGTACAATATATATGTATTTATTTGTGGAAGAATAGGACGTATATTCATGGAGATATGTCGATTTTTTTAAAAGTTCAAACATGTTTTTTGTTTATATCGTGCAGAGTTTTTTATCACATTTAATGCCAGTTTCAGAAAATCTGACAAAATGTAGCAGAAATAATATGGTGTAGTTGGAATGTAAATATATTAAATATTTGATGAAACATGAGCAGTTGAATGAAATATTTTTATCTGCGTATGCGCGCACGATAAAAATATTTTCTTTTCATGATTTGATAGCCAACTCTATCGAGCAACTCATAAAAAAAAAAGCCAGTCAAATATCGTGAAAGTTCAGAAAGATATCGGCAATAAACTGAGCCGATTTTTAGTTGTTCTCTAAAAACAGCTAAATGATAAGGAGTTTTACATAAATTGTCGTTTTAAATTTTTACTTTTTATAATTTTCATTTTTTATTGATTCCTTAGTTCTACTTGGAAAATCACCAGAACGAGCCTATTCCAAGAAAAAAAAGAAGTATCAAAATCTAAGCATTTCTTCTAAATCTGCTCGTTGACATTCATCAAGTACAAACTCCTTTGCCAAAAGCTAGATAATAAAAAATGACAATTTGTGGAAAATCCCTTATCATTCAGCAGCTTTTAGAAAGCAACTAAAAATTCGCTCACTATATTGCCGATAGCTTTCTGAATTTTCACGACATTTCACTGGCCTTTTTTTTAATGAGTTGCTCCATAGAGTTGACTATCAAATCATGGAAAAAAAAAATATTTTTTATCGTGCGCGCATGCGCAGATAAAAAATATTTAATTCAACTGCTCATATTTCATCAAATATTTAATATATTTACATTCCAATTACACCATATTATTTCTACTACATTTTGTCAAATTTTCTGAAACTGGCGTTAAATTTGGCAAAAAACCCTGCATGATATAAACAAACGTGCAAAAAATGTTTTAACTTAAAAAAAAAAAAAATCGATGTTGTATCTCCATGAATATACGTTCTATTCTTCCATAAATGAATACATATATTGTACAGTATCCATATATTCCTAAGCTATACGATAGATTATTTCGTGCATTTTATTTTACAGGGTGATCCCAAACATTATTCTTTTCCTTTGATTTTTTGTTGCCCTCCCCCCCCCCCTAATTGTCCTTCTGATTAAACCGCCGTTAATAAATATGAAGTCGAACATATTCTTCATAATCCTGAAGTTCCAGAAAAATCCGACAAATATATCTTTAAATATTCGACAAAATGTATAAAATTGAAAGTGTCCGATCATCAATTCCCATATAGTGTGTATAAAAATAGCAAATAAAGCCTTTGTGCAAGAATATTAAAAAGCAGCAAAACCAACGTTTAAAATGCACAAATAATCATGAAAAGCAGCAAACAGCTGTTTCGAATCTACTAGCGAGATTCGAAACAGCTGTTTGCTGCTTTTCATGTATTATTTGTGCATTTTAAACGTTGGTTTTTCTGTTTTTTAACATATAGTGTATGTTTCAAAAATACATTTACAAGGTGCATACACTCTTTAGAATTTTCAAAGAATATGAAACGCACTGTTTCAGATTAGAACCCTTTGCCTAATGTTCTTTCTCCAGATTAAAAATCTATTAAAAATCTTTCTGCGATTAATCGCAGAATTCATAATACTTTTCTGCGATTTAATACGGGGAAAATATATATATATTAAAAGCATTTATGTAAATGAAATTTATGGATGCATTTATTTATTTTAGATGAAGATTTTTTAAAGATATACCGGGTTTCCCAAAGATGACTGATAGATTTTAAAATTCAATAACTTTCAAAAGGTGACAGATATTGAAAAAATTCTTGTTGGTGGGTTATGTATGATGTCAGAAGTTTTTTTACTGTGATTCTTGATTTTAGTTAGAAATTCAGACAATAGATGGCGCTGCGAGAAAAAGTTGATAATTTCAGACCCGATTTTCGGTACTTCGGGATGCATTCAAAACATTTTAATCTCCTTTTTTCGCATGGGAGAAGAGAGAGGCCGAAAAATCGAGCGTGGATTTAGCGCCTATTACTTGCAGCGCCATCTATCGCTACTATTTGTAACTAAAACTGGGAATTGGAATAAAAAAACTCCTTACATCTTACATAACCCTCCTGCAAAAAAAAAAAAATTTAATATCTGTCATCGTTTGCAAGTTATGTAATTTAAAAATACATCAGTCATTTTTGGGGCACCTGGTATATTTATACTCGTTGGATTTTATCTTACACCTACTTAAAGATTCACTTGGCTTATAACTACAAATGAATATACATATTAGCTTTTCAATTTTACACAGCATTTATTATTCACCCAAACAAATAATATTCTTAGTGCAGGGGTCGATGCAAGCAAAATTTGGGGCCTATTTAGGCCCGTTTCACAAAAATCTACTTAATAAAATTGGCCGCTTCACAAAAATAAATTTAACAAAATGGGCCTTTTCACAAAAACGAACTTAATAAAACTGGCCCCTCCACAAAATTTCTTTTAATAAAATAAGCCCTCTTTGTAAAATTCTTTTTCCAAAAAACTGTTTTAAAATGTGTAATTTGTAAATAAAACCAGGTCACGAAAAACAAATACTTTCAATAGCGGATTTAAAGAAGTTTTTGTTAATAAATTCTTACTTCGAATTTGAATAACTGGATTTCAACTTTCGTTACGAAGTGTTATTTTTCACAAAAATATAATAAATTCGCAAAAATAACTTTTACAATCAACCCCTGTAGTAGATCACAGTAATTTAACAACATCGATAATATTAAACTTAATTATTATTATTATTATGATATATGATTGTGATATGATTATAATATAGTATAATATTAGGAATTAATATTAAAATAAACACTTGTAAACATACCAGGTGTCCTAAAAAGGACCGACTGACTTTAAAATTCAATAATTCGCAAACTGTTACAGATATTTAAAAAGTTCTTGCAGGAGGGTTATGTATGATGTCAGGAGTTTTTTTCTTTTTTTTTCTCCATGATTCTCGAATTTAGTTCGAATTACAAACAATAGATGGCGCTGCAAGCAATAGGCGCTAAGTTCAAGCTGTATTTTTTGGCCTTTCTCCTCTTCCACGCCCAAAAAGGAGATTAAAATGTATCGAGTGGCTTACCAAAAATTGGGCCTGGATTTAGTGCATGTTGCTCGCAGCGCCATCTATTGTTTGTAATTCGAACTAAATTCGAGAATCACAGTAAAAAATCTCCTAACATCATACAGGGTTCGTACGGGTGCTTGAATTTCATGACTAAGAAATTCTTCGGTACCAGTATTTTCTTATGGAAAATCTCTCCTGAAATAAGTCGAAATTTCGTCCGTTTAAACTAGATTTTTTTTTCTATAAAAAAAATTCTGATATTGGGCCTCGAAAATAACGGTATCCGTACGAACCCTGATCATACATAACGCTCCTGCAAGAAATTTTTTAAATATCTGTCACCGTTTGCAAGTTATTGAATTTTAAAATCAGTCAGTCCTTTTTAGGACACCCGGCTAGTATTGGAATTTACCTAGAATTTATTTAGCATTTAACGGAACTTCAAATTTCATGTTGAGATATAAACTATGGAACTCCAACAACCTCTCTGAGTACTTTTACTTTTAAATCTTCCATACACGAGAAGACCGCCTCATATCCAGCGATTTCCCACGTTCCTCGTGCTATGCTTTTTCTTTCCGTACGATATAGTGTATCGATTAAGTGAGCCCCTGAGTTTGTTAAGTTCCATTGTTGAGATTGTTTTTTATTACCCACATATATATGTGGTGACAGAATTTGAACTCTGCACTGCAAAGACCAGCAAATTCTTGAGATGAGGCTCTGGACGATCCACCTCAACCTCTGAGCCTACGAAAAACTGCTGAACCTACAAAAACTATTGTGAGAAAGAGGGATGACTGTTGATTGCTCTCGTGAACAGACGTGCTGAGACGTCGTTGTTCGACCGAATACCGGGTCAGTGGACCTCGGTTTTAAAGCAGAATGTCGCCGGCCAGTTATATTTATCATGGTTAAATTCAAATGTAAATACCCCATATGTAAATACCTCATCCATATATTCAAGAACATTAAAGTTTAAGATTTCTTTAAAAATCTGCCTGGTATTACTTCGAGACACCGACCCCAGTAGAAGTACATTTATTCGACAAAGTGAATGCATTAATTTCTACAGATTGGAGATCTCGTCCGGGATTCGATTTACATGCAAAGTGTGGATTTAACTTGTGTGAAAAATTTTCTGATGTCCTAAAGAAATTCTGATGTCCTAAAATGATGTTCTGAAATGATGTTACTGCAGTAAAAAGAAACGATCGCTACAACGTGAGCAAATTTGGGCACCATGAGGGTCCAAATACGACCTCAACGGCTGCAGATCACTTGAAGCCTTGGACTTCTACTGTCTAAGACGAAATACTTATGCTTTAAGTTTTTTATTGTGTTTTTTATTTTATTTTTTTTAAACTGTGTGTTATTGATATTTTTTTTAATTACTATTATGAATAAACTGTGAAAAGAACTGCTTCCAAGTGACAAGCAGAAAAACTTTACTATTTATCAAACTCTAAAAATATTGGTTAAGGACTGAAAACTTTTAAAAAGCAGTATTTAGTGGTTGATTTTACTATTATTTTTGTTTTATATTGTTTGTGTTTTTTATGTGTATATTATACGTTCTGGAGAAAGTAGTACAGTACCAGTCAGGTATGTAAAGTAGATGGATGACTGGGAGGACCCAGCCGTGTCAGGTAGGCCGAATTGTGGTGACAGAATTTGAACTCTGCACTGCAAAGACCAGCAAATTCTTGAGATGAGGCTCTGGACGATCCACCTCAACTTCTGAGCCTACGAAAAACTGCTGAACCTACAAAAACTATTGTGAGAAAGAGAGATGACTGTTGATTGCTCTCGTGAACAGACGTGCTAAGACGTCGTTGTTTGACCGAATACCGGGTCAGCGGACCTCGGTTTTAAAGCAGAATGTCGCCGGCCATTTATATTTATCACGGTTAAATTCAAATGTAAATCCCCCATATGTAAATACCTCATCCATATATTCAAGAACATTAAAGTTTAAGATTTCATTAAAAATCTGCCTGGTATTACTTCTAGACACCGACCCCAGTAGAAGTACATTTATTCAACAAAGTGAATGCATTAATTTCTACATATATTATAAATATATCAATATATCATAAATATATGGCTTTTTTAAATAAGAAATAATACACGAAGCCTTTACAAAAGCATTGAAAGGAACTTATTGCATTAAATAAAAAGTCTCGTGGAAAATACCTTGTCATAATCGGTCGGCGCATCAGTAATATTAACTGATGGCGCCGATGAAGTCTGTTCGCGCCTACCCTAATTGACGGCGCCTGGTGCTGAGGCATAGTCCGCACGTCCCCGTCCTCACCAACTCTGCTGCGGCTCTGGTCTGGATGCTATTATCATAAATCGAGCGTCATGTTTTCAGCGATGGAAAACAATAGCTACTTTGTCACTAAAAGAAAAAAGAATAACATTTAGCATCTGCGAGGGTTTTTTTTTTTTTTTTTTTTTTTTAGAGATTTGAATTTGAGTACATCTGCATTTCTTTACGGACAGCAGCGCCATCGCTAAGACTTTTTATTGGTGGGGAAGAGAACCTTAAATTGTCAAGTCAAATTTCAGTATTTGCCAACTCATTTTATAATTTTGCCAACTTACCACAGTTAGAAAAGTAATATACTTCTTATTTATTAAAAGTTTCATAATATTCCCAATTAGTTTTGTAATTTTTGCCAGTCTATCAGAAATATGAAATGTGTTATAGCTTTTATTAAAGTTTTAAACGAATTTGCCAACTAAATTTGTAAATTTGCCAAGTGTAATAACATTCGCAAATGTTTGGCGGGGGAGACTCCCCTCCCCTCCTTAGCGAGGCCCCTGACGGACAGTATACTCCTTCTGACAACGATCAAAACACTGTCGCCAAAACTTATAAAACTCCGATTACTCACTCTGTTAGATAAAAAATGAGACTCAACGTGAAATAGCAATAATCACATTAAATCACGAAATAAAGATAAGGTAAATTTCCTTACCTTTTGGTTCATGATCGTCCACGGTAGCACGGAACTTTCGTCTTCATATCCATTGAAGAGCTATATGTATATCCAATTGCTATATAAAATATCTTTGAGATTTATCCTGTAAAATAAACTTGTGTTTTCTTTTATTAATAGGTGTAATTTTTAGTTCCTAATGTATCCAATGAATTTTTCAGGAACATTGTAACAATTCTGGTTAAACTATAATATTTATATGTTTCTAAAATACAAAATTGGAGCATACATCTTTGCTCCCATCTGATTTAATATCTATATACACACTGAAGAAAATTATAACTTACAAAAAAATATTATTGATATATGATTAAATAACATAAAAAAAATCTTGATTACATATATTAATAAAACAATCAATATTATTTAGAGTCTATAAATTATTAATATACTTCTTTCATCTGTCACAATTGCAGTCATTTAATCTAAATGTTGATCAGTTTTTGATTGACATATTACACAAACAAGGAAGTAATTTTGTGAAGTAATAATCAAGTCTTATTTATGATAGACATAAAGTGTTTTTGAAAAACAGTTTATCTTGATTAATAATGAGTTTATCTAATTCTGAAAGAGATTAGTATTTTCAACATGCTCCCTTGATCTCTTCAGATTGATGAGGCAAACAAGTTCATTGAATTTCTCTGATTCATTAATTCAGGTTTGGGAATGGGTTTCGTGGGTACATCAGCAATCATATATTTTGATGGGCAATTTTTTTGATGGGCTTTAATTCAATTATTCCATCTTCTTTGAGTTGTTTTATTGCGTGAAATCTTATATCTATGTGCTTACTCCTTTTTGAAAACTTCTCATTTTCAATCATTTTGATACAACTTTGATTATCTTCATGTAAACAGATAGGTTTTGTCTGTGCTAAGTCGAAATCGTCCAGGAGTTTCAATAAATAAATAATTTCTTGCCCTGCACTTGCGGCTGAGACATATTCAGCCTCTGCTGATGAAAGAGCGATGCATGACTGTTTTCTTGTAATCCATTGAATTGGATTATTACCTAAGGTAAAAAGATTGCCGCTGGTTGATTTTCTTGTACTAGTGTCACCTGCCCAGTCGGCATCCGCAGAAACCTTTAAAATCGGTTCAGATTTAGTGTCAATGCGCAAGTTTAGTTGTTTTGTAGAGTTTAAATATCGTATTATTCTTTTAGCTGCCATCCAATCTTTTTGACGCGGGGATTCGTTTCTTCTACTTAATATATTCACAGCAGCAGAAATGTCAGGTCTACTGACGGAAGCGATATAAAGCAATGAACCTATCGCCTGTCTATATTTAACATTATTTGGCAGTAAATTGTCATTATCTTCTAATCTATTAAAATTAGGTTCCATCGGAGTACCGACTGGTTTAGCTTCCTCTAAATTAAACTTTTTTACTAGTTCTTCTATTTTACCCCTTTGATTTAATTCGTAACCTTCTGCTGTTTTCTCTATTTTGATTCCTAAATAATAACTTAGTTCTCCTAAATTTTTTAATTCATATTCTTGCTTAAGTTTTTCTATTATTTCTTTAATTTCGCCATCTTTTCCTGCTATCAAGCTATCATCGACATAAATGATAATATACTTTTTGCTTTCTCCTTCATTTCGAATATATAAACATGTGTCTGAATTAGACTGTTTAAAATTTAAACCATTTAATGATTTTGTTACCTTAGTGTGCCATGCCCTGGCTGCTTGTTTCAAGCCGTAAATGGATTTATTTAATCAGCATACTTTGTTTTCCTGATTTGGAATAATATAGCCTTCTGGCTGAGTTATGTAAATTTCCTAATCTAAATTACCATACAAGAAAGCCGTCTTAATATCTACGTGATTAATTTTTAATTTGTAGTAAGCTGCTGCTGCTATAAAAGATCTAGAAAGTGTCGTATATGAAACAACAGGGGCAAAAGTTTCTTCGTAGTCTACGCCATATTTTTGATAATATCCTTTTGCCACTAATCTCGCTTTGTATTTCTGTATTCTTCCTTGATCATCATATTTGGTTTTAAAAATCCATCTGGATCCAATTATTTTTTTACCTTGTGGGGGATCAACTAGTGTCCATGTTTTGTTTTTATTAAGAGAATTTATCTCTTCTTGTGTCGCATTTAACCATTGTTGTTTTTGTTTTGGATTTTCAATATTCATTATGTCATGAAAATTTTCTGGTTCTTTCATATGTTCGTATGTTTGTAAATGAATCGGCCTGGAGGATTGTTTAGACTCACTTGGTGTGTCTTCAGGTTTTGTGACTTCAATTTCTACGAAGTTTTTGTTCTGTGATTTGTCATTTTCATCGGATGGTTTTTCTCTCAAATTTAATTGTGTTTCTACCTTCTCGTGTGTATTTTTGTTTTCTAAAAATTTTACTGTTCTTGCGATTATTATTTCTTTACCACTTGTGTATATGCGGTACCCTTTGGAGTAATTGTCGTAGCCGACAAAAATGCCTTCAACTGCCTTATCATCTAATTTTTGTTGTTTATTTTTGTTGACATAAGCAAAGGCTTTACAGCCAAACACTGTAATGTAAATTTGGTGGTCGTTCATTCCAAAGCTCACACGGGGACTTTTCATTAGCTTTTGTAGGCAATCGGTTTTGCAGGTGATTCGCCGTACAGACAGCTTCACCCCAGAATTTTTGAGGCAAGTTTGCTTCGCTAAACAAAGCTCTCGTCATTTCAATTAAAGTTCTATTTTCGCGTTCAGCCACTCCATTTTGGCTCGGAGAGTACGGAACTGTGTGTTGGTGCTTTATGCCATTTTTTCTAAGATAATTGTGAACCAAATAATTGTTAAATTCCCCGCCATTGTCTATTCTTATATTTTTCGGCTTTTCGCCAAATTTATTACTAACTAAGGCTACTAATTCCTTAAATTTTTCATAAACTTCTGAATTCTTTGATAATAAATACAGAATGGTAAATCTAGAGTAATCATCTACAAATGTTAAGAAATATGTTTTTACCCCAATAGTTGGTATTTGGAAAGGCCCACATACATCAGAGTGTATCAACGCTAATCGTTTAGTGGCTCTATAATCTGCTAATTTTGGGTAAGGTGCATCTGTTAGCTTTGTTTTGATACAAGTTTCACAAGTTGTGTCATGTTTACATTTATTTATTTGTATTCCTTTCGCTAGGTGTTTTTCTTCGATTTGTTTTATAGATGCAAAATTTTTATGGCCGAACCTTCTGTGCCATAATTATATGCAATTATTGTTACAATTGTAAGTTTTATTTACGTAGTTTACGTTTGCGCTTTCATTTGCTAATTGAATTTTCATATAAGTTATTTTTCTTTACCGTTTCCAGGCGGGTTATTCCGTTATACGTTAACTTACATTTATCATTTTTGAATAAAATCTCGCATCCATTTTCTGTAGCTTTACTAACGGAAAATAGGTTTGATTCAATATCTGGAACAAGCAGAACATCTTTAAGTGTTATGTTATGTGTTTCACCGTCTGAAGTTAAAGTTTTTACAGTGCATTTCCTGATCCATAAGAAAGTAATTTTTTTCCGTTTGCAATAACGACATTAGTTTTTTCATTTAATTTCTGTAAATAAATGTTGATCATTTGTTATGTGACTGGAACTGCCACTGTCAACTATCCACGCTTTGTTATTGCGCGGTTTTATTATAAACGCACAATGTTTATTACCTTGATTACTTTCATATTCATTGCAATCGGCATTTTTATCCGAATTTGATTCATAATCATTTCTAACAGTTTTATCATCCTTTTGGAAAACAAGAGAAGAATTAAAATTTCTTTTGTAGTTTTGTTTGTAATTCATATTATGTGAAGGATTGTTTTGTTTATTTTTATAGTTGTTATGCCAGCAATCTTTAGTGTTGTGGTTTTTTAATGTACAATTTGAACAGTATATTTGTTCCCTTTTATATCCCGCATTATTAAATTTGTATCCTGCATTGTTAAATTTCTTTGTAGTTTTGAATGCTCTAGCGGTATTTTCAGTGATTCTGAACTATCGCTTCTGCGATTATATTCATCAATCAACTTACTCTTAATAAAAGTAGGTGTCAATTCTTCTTCATTTCAGGATTCAAGGGCATTTATCAATGTGTCGTATGAAGCTGTAAGCTACACAGCAAAAGCGCTGAAATATGATTATCTTTTATGGTTTTCCCGATTGCAGATAATTTGTCAATTAATTCAAGTATGTTTGTGATATGCTTTACCATATCACCACCTTCAGGTAATTTTGTGCTATACAACTTGCGTAAAAGGTATAGCTTACTCGGCAAATTGCTTCTTTCATGAATTGCTTTTAAGGTGTTCCAGGTATCTCTTGCATTTTGAATATTTTTTACGTGGCCGATCTGGCTATCCTCAATGCTGAGGTTAATTATAGCCCTTGCCTTCCGGTCCTTTTTGGACCAATCGGTCGTAATTGGGTTTGGTGGTTCATCAGAAATGATCTCAAAAAGATCTTCTTTAATGAGAAGCATCTCGATTTTAAATTTTCCAAACATTATAATTATTAGAGTTTAGCTTCTCTATTATCTGTGCATCTTTTGCTGTAGTCATTTTTGACTTCTGTTACCACCCTTTAATTTTCAAATAAACTCTTTAATTAAATTATCATATACTAATATTTAATGTTTAAGGAAGGCAGTGCGTCAGTCTCATAATCATTGT
Source organism: Maratus speciosus (assembly GCA_963932465.1). Classification (NCBI taxonomy): domain Eukaryota; kingdom Metazoa; phylum Arthropoda; class Arachnida; order Araneae; family Salticidae; genus Maratus; species Maratus speciosus. The sequence continues at coordinate 186,442,342 of OZ010798.1, read as the reverse complement.
TAGATAAAAAATGACACTCAACGTGAAATAGCAATAATCACATTAAATCACAAAATAAAGATAAGGTAAATTTCCTTACCTTTTGGTTCATGATCGTCCACGGTAGCACGGAACTTTTCTTCTTCATATCCATTGAAGAGCTATATGTATATCCAATTGCTATATAAAATATCTTTGAGATTTATCCAGTAAAATAAACTTGTCTTTTCTTTTATTAATAGGTGTAATTTTTAATTCCTAATGTATCCGATGAATTTTTCAGGAACATTGTAACAATTCTGGTTAAACTATAATATTTATATGTTTCTAAAATACAAAATTGGAGCATACATCTTTGCTCCCATCTGATTACATATATATATATACACACTGAAGAAAATTATAACTTACAAAAAAATATTATTGATATATGATTAAATAACAAAAAAAATCTTGATTACATATATTAATAAAACAATCAATGTTATTTAGAGCCTATAAATTATTAATATACTTCTTTCATCTGCCACAATTGCAGTCATTTAATCTAAATGTTTATCAGTTTTTGATTGACATATTACACAAACGGGGAAGTAATTTTGTGAAGTAATAATCAAGTCTTATTTATGACAGACATAAAGTGTTTTTGAAAAACAGTTTATCTTGATTAATAATGAGTTTATCTAATTCTGAAAGAGATTAGTATTTCCAACACAGTCGATAGCTTATGGAAGTTTTGAATCGTTATTAATATTTGAAAATTTATTTATTTAATTGAAATCATGAAAAATCTGTCGCATCTGCAGATTTTATTTCGATAGCAGAGTATAAAATTTATCTTTGAAAGAAAAAAAAAAAAAAGGATTTGCTACTGTGGTACTTAAATAAAATCTACTATTAAGGCATATTTTATTATTATTATTATGTGTGTTTATTAAACTAATTGTTTTTTACCCCGATGTTCACGAAGTAAATAACATTTTCTATAGTAATAAAGAAAGAAGTATGTGTGTGAGTGTGTGAGTGTATGGGTGTGTCGACGATGTTCTGAAGAGACCGCTGTACGTAAAACTACAAACTTTTGGGGGAAGGTACCTCTATACAGGGTGATTCAGCTCGTCGGTGACAAACTTTAAGGATCGATAGAGCACACCTAGACGAACATTTTTGAATAGGGAATGTAGGGTCCCTGACGCGATGGTAAGGCGCTAGGCGCTTTCGAAAATTTGGGTGCCGAAATTTGAAACGTCATAAAAACTAGGGAAATGGTTAGATTTTCTTGCTTGTTGCGTCGAAATGATTCTGTTTGTTTAGACTTTCTTCAGTACCAATTTGATAAGCGTATCTCTTAAAACATGGATAGGGGGCGCTGCAGACTTTGGAGAGCTAGACAACAACTTTAAGCCCGTTATTTTGATAATTTAACACATGCTCGCCAAAGTTTATACTCTAACTTAAAGTTTGAACCCAAAAGTAGAGCCCTGCAAAAAGCGTAAGAGCCGGAATAAAATGTCAAAGTACAGGGTGGTCGAAACTCGAAGGCTCCTAGGAGATAAACAAACAGATTTCTTGACTTATGGCATGCATTTTCATGATTCTGTTTGCTGGGGCTCTCTGAAACTCAGTTGAACGGTACAAAAAGAAACATCGATAGGGGGCGCTTTGGGCAAAAAACATAATTCGTTGACATTTCGGACGCTAACTGGAAACGGGGCGCTACGATCAGTTAGAAACAAAACAAGAGAGTAATTTACTTATCATAAGAAGCTATTAAAACTGCAGTTTGTTTGTTTTTTTTAACAAACATAGCTGGTTTCAATCATGCACAATGCGCGCAATAAAATTTACATAAGGTGCTTTTTGCTGATTTATGCAAAAGATATTGTACCATATCGATATGCAAAAGATACGTAATGCGTAGACGACAACGCGAGATGACGTAGTTGTATGCGCAGACACGTCTTTTGAACGTGCGGTACCTACTTAAGCTTCGGGTTACTTGTCTGCAGATCGGTAGTAGGATGGAACGGTACACAAACTCTGAATTGGCTGACATGCATTTGGCGTATGGCGCTGCTGGTTGTAATGGACGAGCCGCTCAGCGGTTGTACGCCGAGCGTTACCCCAACAGGCAAATCCCCTGCCATGCCTTCTTCGCTCGAGTACACCAGAGGTTGTCCACAACGGGATCTTTCGACGGAGGCAGGCCTGAACGGGAGCGATCAGTGAGCACCCCCGACAACGAAGAGGCTGTGCTTAACCTGGTTGAGGACAACCCAGGTCTTAGCACGAGAGATATCGCCAGACATGTTGGCATTTCGCAAGCAACTGCGTGGCGCATCTTACGTTCCCGGAATCTGCACCCCTACCAGATCCAGCGGGTGCAGTTGCTCAGAGAGCAGGATTTTGGCCCTCGAGTGGAATTCTCAAGATGGTACTTGGCGATGAGATCCAGGGATCCCCGTTTTGTAAACAGCATTTTGTTTACGGACGAGTCCACCTTCAGCCGGGAGGGAATGTGGAACGCCCACAACAGTCATGTGTGGTGTGATGAAAATCCACATGAAACCAGAAGCCGAGCAGCCCAGGAGCGTTTCTCAGTAAATGTGTGGGCCGGCATTCTGGGGGATTGCCTCATTGGCCCTTATTTGTTACCTGAACGGCTGACAGGTGGAAATTACCTGATTTTCCTGGATCAAGTGCTGCCGCAGCTTCTGGATGAGGCGCACGTACCCAAAGGTTCGCGTCGCCAGATGTGGTTCCAGCACGATGGAGCTCCGGCCCATTACACGAACGACGTGCGTCTCCATCTAAACGCAATGTATGGCCAGCGGTGGATCGGGCGTGGGGGTCCAGTTCACTGGCCTGCCCGATCACCAGACCTCACCTGCTTGGATTTCTTCCTTTGGGGTTACCTGAAGGCCGAGGTATACCATACACCTGTCAGCAGTGCTGAAGAACTTGTGGCGCGCATTGTGGCAGCTGCAGGGCAGATCAGAGATACTCCTGGCATTGTTGGAAACACACACTCCTCAATGCGATGGAGGTGCGAAGCCTGCATCATGGCCCAAGGTCGAAATTTCGAGCATCTTCTGTAGTGTTATTTTTTGTAAATAAATTTCCAGTATCATTGATGTTTTTGGTCTAAATTTATTCAGAAGTGTTGATCAGAGGTAGAAAATGTGTTTTCATTATTACTAACTGATCGTAGCGCCCCGTTTCCAGTTAGCGTCCGAAATGTCAACGAATTATGTTTTTTGCCCAAAGCGCCCCCTATCGATGTTTCTTTTTGTACCGTTCAACTGAGTTTCAGAGAGCCCCAGCAAACAGAATCATGAAAATGCATGCCATAAGTCAAGAAATCTGTTTGTTTATCTCTTAGGAGCCTTCGAGTTTCGACCACCCTGTACTTTGACATTTTATTCCGGCTCTTACGCTTTTTGCAGGGCTCTACTTTTGGGTTCAAACTTTAAGTTAGAGTATAAACTTTGGCGAGCATGTGTTAAATTATCAAAATAACGGGCTTAAAGTTGTTGTCTAGCTCTCCAAAGTCTGCAGCGCCCCCTATCCATGTTTTAAGAGATACGCTTATCAAATTGGTACTGAAGAAAGTCTAAACAAACAGAATCATTTCGACGCAACAAGCAAGAAAATCTAACCATTTCCCTAGTTTTTATGACGTTTCGAATTTCGGCACCCAAATTTTCGAAAGCGCCTAGCGCCTTACCATCGCGTCAGGGACCCTACATTCCCTATTCAAAAATGTTCGTCTAGGTGTGCTCTATCGATCCTTAAAGTTTGTCACCGACGAGCTGAATCACCCTGTATATGAAGTTTTGCACCTCGAAGTTCGATTTTAGATTTTTTGATTAGATTTTTTATAATTTAATTTTTTATGCGATTTTTAGCGCTTTTTAACACTTTCCAACAAAGTTGAAAAATGTTTATGACTTCGGTTTGTCTGGCCGTCTGTCCGTCTGTCCGCGCTCTAACTCCCGTAAATATACTCGGATCGTTCTGAAATTTTTGTATGTTAGTGACCTCTACCATAGCACAAACCCTATTGCAAATGAAGTTTGTAGCATGTTTAGTTCATTTACAGGGACAGTCAAAAGTTTTCCGTTACATTACGGCCTATGGGAAAAAATCGTTTAAAAGGATTTTTAATGATGTTACATGCTTTCAAACATGCTAAAATTGCTATGCATTTATCAAGTGCATTAAAATATGCATTCTGTAGAATATGCGGTGCAAACAATTATTATTATTCATTTACAGGGCCACACAAAAGAATTCTGTTACATAATGATATAGGGTTGGAGAGAATTTTTTCCGGCGTATTTTAATTATGTTAAATTATTTCATGTATAATGAAATTGATGTACGTAGCTGAGGTTTATTATAAGTTATTTCATGTATAATAGGAAGTACATAGCATTTACAGGGACACACAAAAGATTTCAGATACTATATTGCATCCGAAGTACTGTACGGTAGCGATGATTGATGGAAATGCATTTTTAATTATGTTATGTGCTTTTATGTTTCACTATATATTTATGCATTGTATGTAGTGTGTATAAATGATGTAATTCGTATACAGGGCTACACAAAAGAATTCGTAATGGTCACTGGGCATGATTGCAATTTGCCTAAAGGTGATTTTTAAATGAGTTATGCATTCTTAAGCTGAACTGCATTTAGTTTACTAAGAAATGTTTGTAGATAATGACACAGATAAAAAGATATACACGGTCACGCAAAGCAATGGATACATGGCGGTGTATGTATAATAATTTCTGAAAATGTGATTCCAGTAGTTTTAAGAGTGTTTTACTTAAAATTTAACTTTAGCTAAATAGTGGCGTGTAATAAAGGTACTCGGTTAACTAAGGGCTGTACAAAAGTATAGAAGTATGTCTCCATCTATTAGTTTAAATTGCTGAATGAGAAATTTCAACCTGTTATGTGTTTTCTTGCTAAACTAAATTTCCACATTATATAGTATATATATCAACCTACAGATCAAATAGAGGGCTGTTCAAAAGAATTGAAATACATATTTGCTACGGACAGTAACTGCTGAAATCAGTTTTGTAAATTTTTATGCGTTTTCTAAAATGTTTACTTAGTTCTCTTATATACCTTATTTCCCTAAATAACGAAGTTTTGTCAAAGCATTCAGGAAGTTTTGGAAAGTGTTTCATAATCTATGCTTAACGCATGATTTTTCTTACTTGTTTAGAGGCGATTTTTCCACATTAGTGAAAAGAATGCGGATTCTTTCTTTTAACCCAATATAGTAAATTTTCTTCTCTTTTCAAAAAAGTTTATTAGGAATTCGTACAGCGAGTTTCGAATTTTTAGCGAATTTTTATGCGATTATTGAACAGCATTTAATACATCTCCATACCTATAAGGAGGTTACCGTAGGGGGGACACAGTTCTGTCGCCAAATACCGTCAAGTTTGTTGCCAACTTGGCGATATATTACTAAATTTGGCGACCAAAATTTGTTAGACATCCATTGTAAGCCAATAGGGATTACTTGCTTACAGAAAATCTACAAATTGAGATATTTTAATGGAACAAAAACTAATATTAACTTAAGGGATTACATTAATTATATTTAAGGGAATCCAAGTAAATTAAATTGTGAATAAAATAATATGATACAATTCTTAGCATGCTTTCCCAAACATAAATTTTAAGAGAGCCCGCAGGTCAAAGGAATTAGATTTGAAACTTTTATCCAATCATAGTAAATTTTGACTTTCGTGATTTTTGAACTTTTTGTGATTTTTAATCAGATTTTTACGTTTCTTCGCGATCTTCTGCAATTTTTTGACATTTCATTTTTGACCTATAACTAAAATAATTTCTGCCCTCATTTCAATAAAATTTATTCGGATTTCGTGTAGCAATTTTCGAATTTTTCAGGAATTTTGTATGTGATTTTCAGTGTATTTTAGCGATTTTCTATCATTTTTCCACATTAGTGGGCAACGCCGGGCAAGTTAGCTAGTATAAAGCAAAAATAATACGTATTATAATATTTTTTCTAAACATATTGCTTAAAGCGATTATATGTTAAATATTACACCACAACAAGCAATTTTTTCATACTTTAAATTAATGGATACCGCCTGAAGCGAAACGTAAATATTGGAGCAAAAGTCAGCTAAGAACTAGAAAAAGCAAAATATATTATAAAAACTAGAAAATAGAAATTCTGCTTTTTCAGAATTTAGTGTCGCCCCCGATGAAAAAAAAAAATATATGTACATAAATATAGATAATATGAAACATATATCAATTTTAAAACTTAAAACACACACTTTTATGTATACTAATATTATAAAGAAGTAAAAATTGTTTATTTGTAGGATGTAAGCTCCGGAACTACCGAACCGATTCCAAAAGTAATGGTATCAAAATGATGGTATTAGTCCAACTTAGAACATAGGCTATATCTTATGTCCATGCCACCGCCCAAAAGGAGGTGCAGGAGCAAAAAACTTTCTAAAAATGCGATTTATGTGTTACTGATGGGCCTAGAAACATGAAATTTGGAATGGTAGTTACTTATAAGATACTAATGAACTCGAAGGACATTTCTTAAAAAAATTGAAATTAAAAAGGGGAGAAAATGCGCGAAAAACGTCCTAAAAAACGTTCTAAATGGCGATTTTTACGCAATTTCAAGAAGTACCAAACCGATTTCAAAAATAATGGTGTCAAAATGATGGTGATAACCCTTGCTTCAACATAGGCTACATTTTATGTCGAAGCCACTACCCCTAAAGGAGGTGCAGGAGCAAAAAAAATTCGAAATTGCGATTTTTGTGCTACTGAAGGGTCTTGATAGATGAAATTTGGCATGGTAGTTACTTATTAGATATAAATAATCTCTAAGAACATTTCTTAAAAATTTCGAAATTTAAAAAGGGGTGAAAATGCGCAAAAAGCGTTCTATAAAACATTCTAAATGGCAATTTTTACGCAATCTCAAGAAGTACTAAACCGATTTCAAAAATAATGGTGTCAAAATAATGTTGACAACCCTTGCTCCAATATAGGCTACATTTTATGTCGGTGCCACTACCCCTAAAGGGGGTGCAGTAGCAAAAAATGTTCGAAATTGCGATTTTTGTGTTACTGGTGGGCCCAGATACATGGAATTTGGAATGGTAATTACTTATAAATGATCTCTAAGAACATTTCTTAAAAAATTCGAAATTTAAAAGGGGTGAAAATGCGCGAAAAGCGTTCTAAAAATCGTTCTAAATGACGATTTTTACGCAATCTCAGAAAGTACATAATCTATTTCAAAAGTAATCGTTGGAAATTCATGATGACAGCCCTTGCTCCAACATAGGCTGTATTTCATGTCGGTGTCACTACCACCTAGGGGTTTCAGAAGCAAAAAACGTTATAAATTGCGATTTTTGTGTTACTGTAGGGGCTAGCAACTTAAAATTTGGCATGGTGATTACTTATGACATGTAAATACTCTCTGAAAAGAGATCCTTAAAAATTTTTAATTTAAATAGGGTGAAAATGAACGAAAATCGTTTTAAAAAACTTTCTAAATTGCGATTTTTACGCAATATTAGGAAGTACCAAACCGATTTTTAAAATAATTGTGTGAAAACGATGATGACAGCCCTCGCTCCAACATTGGCTGTATTTCATGTCGGTGCCACTACCCCAAAGGGGCTGAAGGAGCAAAAAGCGATCTAAATTGCATTTTTTGTAATACTGCAGGGGCTAGCGACTTGAAACTAGGCAAGGTAGTTACTTATAAGATATAAATGATCTCTAAGAACATTTCTTAAACAATTCGAAATTTAAAATGTGTGAAAATGGACGAAAAACGTTCTAAAAAAAAACGTTCTAAATTGCGATTTCCACTCAGTCTCAGAAAGTACCAAACCGATTTCAAAAGTAATTGATGATGACAGCCCTTGCTCCAATATAGGATCTATTTCATGTCGGCGTCCCTAGCACCTTGAGGTTGCTGTTTAAAAAACGTTCTAAATTGTGATTTTTGTGATACTGAAGGGGCTAGCAACTTGAAATTTGGCATGGTAATTACTTATGAGATGTAAATACTCTCTGAGAAGAGTTCCTTAAAAATTTGAAATCTAAAAGGGGTGAAAATGAACGAAAAGCGTTCTAAATAGCGATTTCTACGCAATCTCAGCAAATATAAACCGATTTCAGAAGTAATGGTTTCAAATTGATGGTGACAGTCCCCGCTCCAACATAGCCTATATTTTACGTTGTTGTCACTACCACCTGGGGGTTACAGGAGCAAAAAATATTCTAAATTGCGTTTTTTGTGTTACTGAGGGGGTCTAACCTTTTAAATTTGGAATGGTAATTACTTCAATGATGCAAATGCTTTCTAAGAATTGTCGAAAGAAAATTCCAAATTTAAAAAGATGAAGTGAGCGAAAAGCGTTCTAAATTACGATTTTTATGCAATCATATGAACTATGAAACCGATTTCAAACATAATGGTTGCAAATTGATGGTGACAGAACCTGCTCAAACACAAGCTATATTTTATGTCGAGGGTTGCAGGAGCAAAAAACTTTCTAAATTGCGATTTCTGCGGCACTGAAGAGGCTAGAAAGTTTAAATATAGCACGGTAGTTACTTTTAGAATATAAATGTCCTCTAAGAACAGTTGAAAATAAATTCGAATTAAAAAGGGGTAAAGCGAAGGGAAGGAGCGAAAAGCATTCTAAAACAGTCCTAAATTACGATTTCTATGGAATCTCAGGAAATAATAAACCGATTATAGAAGTTATTAGTTGCGAATCAAGAGTGACAGTCCCTGATCCTATACGGGCTATATTTTATGCCGGTGTCGCTACCACCTGGTTGGCAGGAACAACAAGAAAGCCTAAACATCTGAATTCCGTTTTCTATACAATATTAGGAAATACCAACCGATTTCAAGGTTAATGTTGGCAAATTAATGGTGACAGTCTCTGTTTCAACATCTTTCGAGACATTCTATTTCCACTCTGTTTCGGCATTTTATGTTGGTGCCACTAACATCAGAGAGGTGGTAGACTGTTAGACAAGAAGCTTGGAATTTGACATGATGGTTAATTTTTAGATGTAAATGTGTTAAGATGGTTTCTAAGAAATTGAAAACTTCAAATGAATACTGAAATGAGCGTATGAAATGAGCATAAAAGTCTCAAAATACTTTCTAAATTATCATTTAATTGGAATTAGTTTTAGTTCTTCTTATTAATTAAAATCTCATTTCTGTCTATTGCACTTTTATAATGAAGTTTAGTCAAACTGTGGCTTAATTTGTAATTTTGAATTATTTCAAAAAGTGTTCTTCTAATAAAAAATAGTCATGCAAATATCACTTGGCATATTTCAACTATTACGCGAGCAAAGCCGCGGGGATTGCTAGTTTTATATAACACGACGTCATTCTCATCCTCTGAAGAATTTCTCATATTCATATGACGTCACTATCATTGAATAATACACAAATCCAAAAAAACAGATGTCACTCAAGAAACGCGACAAAAAAAAAAAAAAAAAAAAAAAAAAAAAAATCTGCTATCTAATAATTCATATGCCTTCATTTGTTTGTAATATAGATAATTAAATTATACATAGTTTATAATAGCTCCATGTTTTATAAGAAATTATTAATTTATATTTTTTCAAAATAGCACGTATTTTAATTACTTTTTTTTTTCTCAGTAGTTATGGGAAAAGAGCAACAAAAAGATATAATTACTACTTTCCAACTATTTATTTAAGAAAAATGAATTTTTGAGATCTATTTTTTCTTTACTTTCTACCAGTGTTGAATTCAGGCACTTTTCTCAGGGAGGGATTTCTGTGGCTCCAAGGGGGGGGGGGGGGGGGGGCGTGAGGAGTGTCCGAGGAGCGTCCGTGTGAGGTGAGGAGTCCCGGTGGGGAAATTGCACTTTTTGACCATTGAAAACACAAAATCTCAAATCTTCCGGGGGGACATCTCTTTGCTCCGGGGTTGAACATAGATTAATATACAAAATGGGACATTTACGGCAAAATCTGTAATGGCAACAGTACTAGCGTCACTACCGACAAGGGGGAAGAATTAACAAGCCTCCGAAATTTACCTATGTTAAAGAAATATGTTTATGCTCTATGTTTTGAATATCTATTCTTTCCTAAAACGAAGAAGATGCATACGATATTCTATTTATGCTTTATTTATTTAGCTGCTTTTTTTTGTTTATCGTACTTGTATTGTTCAACTTTAACTTACAAAATGATATTAAGAGTAATAATATATATTACTAGCAAACCCCGCGGCTTTGCTCGCGTAATATTTGAAATATACCAAGTGATATTTATATGTCTAAATTTTATTAAAAAGTACTAACTAAATTTTTATTTTATTAAAAGGTAATATTTTATTTTATTAAAAGGTACTTATTACTTTTAGGAATAATTCAAAAATTACTATTTAAAACACAGTTTGATTAAACATCATTATTACACTGCATTAGGCAGAAATGAGACTTAAATTAATAAAATGAAATAAAACTAAATAAATGATAATTTAGAAAATATTTTGAAACTTTTATGCTCAGTTAATACGCTCATTTCAGTATTCATTTGAAGTTTTGAATTTTTTAGAAACCATCTTCTTACATCTTAAAATTAACCATCATATCAAATTCCAAGTCCTACCCCCTCTCTCAACATAAAGGGCTATTTTGATACAAGAACTGTCACCATTAATTTGCCAACATTAATTTTGAAATCGGTTTTTTATTGCCTAATATTCCACAGAAACGTAATTTAAAAAGCTTTTAAAGCCCTTTTTTAGAACGTTTGTTGTTCCTGTGAATCCCAGGTGGAAGAATCACCGGCATAAAATATAGCCTGTGTAGGATGAGAGACTGTTACCATTGATTCGCAACTATTACTTTCATAATCGTTTTATATTCCCCGAAATTGCATAGAATCGTAATTTAGAACTTTTTTAGAATGCTTTTCGCATTTCCCCTTCGCTTCACCCCTTTTTAATTCGAATTTATTTTCGACGTTCCTTCGAGGGCATTTATATTTTATAAATAACTACCATGCCATATTTAAAGTTTCTAGCCTTTTCAGTATCACAGATATCGCAATTTAGAAAGTTTTTAGCTCCTGAAACCCTCTGGTGGTAGTGGAACAGACATAAAATATAGCTTATGTTTGAGCAGGTTCTATCACCAAAATTTGTCATCATTATTTTTTTAATCGGTTTTGTAATTTATAAGTTTGCTTTAAAATTGTAATTTATAACGCTTTTCACTCACTTCATTTTTTTAAATTTGGAATTTTCTTTCGACTGCTCTTAGAAATCAGTTGCATCTTGTAAGTAAATACCATGCCATGCTTCAAAGTGTTAGACCCCTCAGTTGTGCAAAAAACGCAAATTAGAACACGTTTTGCTTTTGCAACCCTCAGATGGTAGTGACAGCAACATAAAATATAACCTATTTTATAGCAGGGACTGTCACCATTGATTTGCAACCATTACTTTTGAAATAGCTTTGGTATTTCCTTAGATTGAGTAGAAATCGCAATTTAGAACGTTTTTAGGACGCTTTTCGCGCATTTTCACCCCTTTTTAAATTTCGAATTTTTTCGAAACTGTTCTTAAAGATCATTTATATCTAATAAATATGTACCTTGCCTAATTTTAAGTTGTTAGCCCCTACCGATCACAAAAATCGAAATTTAGAACGCTTTTTTTCTCCTGCAACGTCTTGGTGATAGTGATACCGACATAAAATAGCGTCTATGTTAGAGCAGAGGCTGTCAGCATCAATTTCCTACCATTACGTTTGAAATCAGATTCATTCTTCCTGAGAAATTGCCGACAAATCGGCATTTAGAACGTTTTTAGAACGCTTTTCGCGCATTTTGCTCCTGCATCTCCTCTGGGGTAGTGGAAACAGACATAAAATATAGCCTATCTTGGAGAAAGAGCTGTCACCATCATTTTTACACCATTATATTTTTAATCGGTTCCGTACTTCCTGAGATTGCACAGAAATCGCAATTTAGAAAGTTTTTTTACAACGCTTTTTGCGCATTTTGACCCCCTTTTAAATTTCGATTTTTTTTTAGGAAATGTCCTTAGAGATCATTGATATCTTATAACTAACTACCATTCCAAATTTCACGATTCTAGGCCCTTCCGTAACGCAAAAGCCGCAATTTAGAACGTTATTCTCCTGCACCCCCTTTGGGGTAGTGGCACCGACATAAAACATCGCCTATGTTGGAGCACGGGTTGTCACCATCATTTTGACGCCATTTTTTTTTAGATCGGTTTGGCATTTCCTGAGATTGTGTAGAAACCACCATTAGAACGTTTTTTAGAACGCTTTTCGCGCATTTTCACCCCTTTTAAATTTCGATTTGTTTAAGAACTGTTCTTAGAAATCCTTTATATCTAATAAGTAGCTAATATTTCAAATTTCATATTTCTAGGCCCTTCGGTAACGCAAAAATCGCATTTTTAGAACGTTTATTGCTCCTGCACCCCCTTTCGCGTAGTGGCACCGATATAAAACATAGCCTATGTTAGAGCAAGAGTTGTCACCGTCATTTTGACACTAATATTTTGACACCATTATTTTTTAAATCGATTTGGTATTTCCTGAGATTGTGTAGAAACCACCATTTAGGACGTTTTTTAGAACGATTTTCGCACATTATCACTCCTTTCAAATTTCGAATTTTTTAAGAACTGTTCTTAGAAATCCTTTATATCTAATAAGTAGATAATATTTCAAATTTCATATTTCTAGGCCTTTCAGTAACGCTAAAATCGCATTTTTAGAACGCTTTTTGCTCCTACACCCCCTTTGGGGTAGTGGCACCGACATAAAACATAGCCTATCTTGGAGCAAGCGTTGTCACCATCATTTTGATACCAATATTTTTAAATCGGTTTGGTATTTCCTGAGATTGTGTATAAACTACCATTTAGAACGTTTTTTAGAATGCTTTTTGTGCATTTTCATCCCTTTTAAATTTCGAATTGTTTAAGAACTGTTCTTAGGTATCATTTATATCTTATAAGTAACTAATAATCAAAATTTCATATTTCTAGGCCCTTCAGTAAAGCTAAAATCGCATTTTTAGAACGTTTTTTGCTCCTACACCCCTTTGGGGTAGTGGCACCGACATAAGATATAGCCTATGTTCTAAGTTGGACTAACACTATCATTTTGATACCATTACTTTTGGAATCGGTTCGGTAGTTCCAGAGCTTACTTCCTACAAATAAACAATTTTTTCCTCTTTATAATAGGAGTATAGATATATATAAAAACCCTAAAAAGTTCTGTTAAGAACGTAAATATGTAAGTTTATGTGATTAAATTGTAAAAAATCAAATTCAGGTATTGTGTTAATTTATTCATATCGAATAAAATTGTATTCAGTGTATTGTCAGTACCTCTATTTATTTTTAACTTTTAGATTTATATAATTCTAAAAATTTGTCGAAAGAAATTTTTTCCCATCTGTAATTTTATTATTATTTCTTATATGTTAATAATATAAATATTATTGAATTGATTGTACGTTATTTACATTAGGAGCACAGTATTTTTATTTTATCTGTAAGAAAGTGAAAATACGTAAATTTAAAAAGATTATTGTAACGATTATTTAATCCGTTAAACTTCATAAATTAATAAAACATCGGCTATAAAAATTTTCGTCCCAAATGGGAATATTTCTGAAATTTTCTGGGACTTTTAGAGTGCAATATTTGATATTACACCATTGCTTTTGATATATAGTATTCAAGACGAAATTTTTACCTTGTTTTTCATTGCATTTAAATCGTTCACACATCATGTAACATAGGGATGCACAAACGGTGTCCCGCGAATTTCGTCTTTATAACTGGAAAAATTGCAATTTTTGTCCATATGGCCGCAGTAAAAAATTATGAATATCGTAAATTTGCCTCGGAAATATTCGTCAAATCGTAAAATTTCGTCAGTCAGATAAAAATTTCGTTGATTCGGCACAGAAAAATCGCAAATTTCGTTGATCGGACAGGGAAAAATCGCGAATTTTGTGAATTTTGTCGATGAAGTGCTTAAAAATTGGCAAATTTCGTCGATTGAGCTCGGAAAAGTCGCGAATTTCGTTGGTCGGACACGGAAAATCGTCAATTTTGCTGATGATGCGCTGGAAAATTGCAGATTTTTTTTGATCAGCCGCAAAAAAAGCGTGACTTTCGTCAATCGCGAGAAAAAAATGCATATTTTGTTAGTAAGTAAAGAATCGCGAATTTCGTCGATGGGGTGCGGATAAATCGCGAATTTTGTCTATTAGGAGCGGAAAATCTCAAATTTCGTTGATCGACTTTGGAAAAATCGCGTGTTTTGAGTGTTTCTCGCGAGAAAAAAATCGCGAATTTCGTCGATCAGGCGCGTAATAATTGAAAATTTCGTCAATCGGACAAGGAAAAGCCGCCAATTTCGTTGGTCGAGCACGAAAAAATCGCGAATTTTGTAGGTTGGGAACGAAAAAAATCGCGCATTTTGTCGGTCGAGCGCGAAAAAATCGCGAATTTTGCCGATCAGGCACGGAATAGTCGCGAATTTTGTCGATTAAACACAGAAAAATTGAAAATTTCGTTGCTTGGGAGCGAAACAATCGCAAATTTCTTCGATCGGGCACGGAAAAATTGCGAGTTTTGTCGATTGGGCTCCGAAAAATCCCGAATTTCGTTTGTCGGGCACTGAAAAATCGCGAATTTTGTTGATCAGGAGCGGAAAAAACGCAAATTTCGTTGATCAGTCATAGAAAAATTTGTCAATTTTGTTGATGATGCAAGTAAAAATTGCAAATTTTGTTGTTCGGCTGCGACAAAATATTGAGTTTCGTCAGTCGCGCGAAAAAGTCGCGTATTTCGTCAATTTGCAGTGGCAAAAAATTAGAAATTTCGTCAATCCGTTAAGAATCGCGAATTTCGTTGATCGCGAAAATTGTCAATTTCGTCGATTGCGCACGGAAAATCGCAAATTTCGTCAATAGAATACGGAAAAATCGTGAGTTTTGTCGATAGGCCTGGAAAAATCGCGAATTTCGCGGGTCAGGCACGAAAAAGTTCGCGAATTTTGTCGATTAGCCGCGAAAAATATCACAAATTTCGTCGATCGGGAGACTAGCAAATTTCGACGATCAGGCGTGGAAAAATTGCGAATTTTGTCAATCAGCTTCGGAAAAATTGCGAATTTTGTCGATCAAGCTTGGAAAAATCTCTAATTTCGTTGATCGACTCCTCCCCCCCCCCCCCCCTTCGTTCATAAAGTTCACTTTTTTTCGGCGCTAGCCACTTTCATGTCTATGTTTTTTACCACTTTTAATAAAACAAAATTTACTGCCCCGAATAAAGTCAAGGAATATTATCACTCCTTGAAAATAATCCTTTCTATATCTCTGTTATACCATACAAAAGTAAACTGTTGATATATTTTTCCAACTGCAGGGCTGCCACAGGCGACTACTTTTTTTATTCTTTTCACTCCAGTATTTTTCTAATATAAATTTTGAAGTATATTTCTCTTGTAAATGTCGGCAAAGTGTCTGTTAAAAATTTCTTCTTTCAGAAAGTGGTGCCAGTTAGAATTAAAAAATACACGCCAGTTTCAGCCCCGCAACTGAATTGGATATGATGACTGGGTAAGGGAACCTAGAGGGGTAACCTCCCCCCTCTGAAACCATATTTTGTATCTGATTATAGACCCACAGATTACCTCCACGAAACAGAATTCTGTCCGTGTTACTCTGGATGTGTCTAGATGTGGCCCTCGACAACCCAGATATTTTTGTAAGTGGCTCTTCTCTTAAAAAGGTTGTGCACCCCTAATGTAACAAAAAAAAAAAAAAAAAAAAAAAAAAATAAATAAAATGCATATATACGTGCATAAACATAGAATAGATATTAGATATATAAAATAGAATGTATATTCTATGTTCATGTATCGGTGTAAGATTCTATTGAAAACGTAAACATGCAACATTAAAAAAAGAAAGATCGCAATAAGGTAGATACTCAATAATAAAAATTACTCAATAATAAAAATGTTACAAGGATGGGGAGTTTCTTACCCATTGTCACTAAAGGCGCTACGATCGCAATCGCATTACCATTACGCTCTATGGAAATGTCTGCCCCCCCCCCCACCCCCGGCTACCCCCTGAATTCAACACGGCTTTCTACAGAAATGGAGTACTTGAGTTGCCAAAATTAAACAAATTGCGCTAAAACTACAAAAAAATTAATATCTCAAACATAAATTGAGATGCAGTTTTCAAACAAATTGCATTAAAAAGTACTTTTTTCCCCAATACGACGGAAAAAAATAGGAAATGTATGATGCTTAGAAGTTTTAAAAATTGCAGTAGAGTATTTAACAGTACAATGATACAACTGCTTTGTTGATACATCTGGGAGAAAGAAATAGCATACCGGGGACTAAAAAATAGGATTTAATTCTCCTCCCCCTAACCCACCCCCCTAAAAAAAGTTAAAAAAAAAAAGGATATGAATGTATTTTAAATAACTTTTATTATTTTGTATAGTATTTTTATTATATCTTTTATGCATCAATATTTGGCGGACAATTGTGTACGTGAAGATTTTTAAAAGAACCTAATCTTATCAAAATTTGAGTGGGTTTTTTTTTTGTCTGATATTTTATTAAAAGAAACATTTTAAAGACAAAAAAAAAAAAAACAATTATTATTACAATATGTACTTTGATGAAAAAAGTAACATTTAATACGATTGTACGTTACATTAGTCAAATGAACATTTTTATAAATTAAGAGTACAGCTGCTTGATGGCCAAGCTTAAATGATAGCGGAAAATCCGAATTAAAACAGAAGTCATTAATAAATGTATTGAAGCATTTTTATTGCTATCATTGAAATTAATGCATGAATTCTAAATAAAACTATAATATATTTAAATACATTTATCGTGTTTGATCATATCGATGTTTTTTTTTTTTTTTTTTTTTTTTTTTTTTTCAGTGAACATAGCGAAAAAAAATTCTAATTTAATTTAAATATTTTTTCTCTTTCCATATGTAATATGCTTTCGCTTAGTTATAAATTTATTTTTTATGATTAAAAAAAATATATATCATTTCTGGTTTTTATTTCATGGCTGAAAAAAAAATATATATATCTGGCATCTCTGGAAATATAGCCGAAGTCTAACTACAATTTACTTAAATAAATACGCAAAATTACACATTCTGTTATAAAACAGTGCAATATTAAAACCTACATCAATGAAAAATAATAATAAATGAATGAATGAATAAAACTACATAATAAAGAATAACCAGTTGCAGTTAGCTTATTAAATTGATTTCATTCGAATCCTTTGCAACCTATCACAAAACTTATTCGTTCTTTTGTTTATATTTATTCCCAGGAGGGAGTAGGCAAGCTTCCCTCTATCATTCGCTGAGTAGCAGAATAACATCCGCTGAATACCTCCATGGTTTCTAATTTATTTTTTTTCTCCAGAAAATTATTTTCTGTTAATCTGGCAATGAGACATGCGATCTAACAGCCAATCATTTTTTTTTTAGGACGCCTTTGTTCCTTTTCTCGTCTGGTACGTCTGCTAAGTTTCTTTGGAAAGAGATTTTCAGAACTTTTGTGATATTTGTTATTTACTGTAAGATCATATAATCATAGATAGTGTGTAAAAATCACCCTGTTCATTATGTCGATGAATCTTGGAGTTCCCTGTAAATTGTTGCAGGAGTTTAAAGACCGGAAAATAACTGTTGAAGCGAACAGCGGAGAAGTTTATAGAGGTATACTTAACGATGTTGAGGAGAACTTGTCTCTATCGCTAGATGATGTGAAGGCAACGTCTATTGACGGCCAAGTTATTAAAATGAAATCAGTTTATCTGAAAGGGTCAAGAATTCGCCTGGTTAGTCTTCCAGATTCTGCTTCTGAATATATGCCACAATTAACGCGTCCACCAACTCGAGGAAGAGGAGGATTTCGTGGCGGTAGAGGACGTGGAGGTGGCGGAGGCAGGCCACGATTTAGCCGACGTTAACATCATTGATTTCATTTTGAGTTGTTAAAAGTACTCCATTTTTCATGTGTAAGATGTAACTGATTTTTCAGAATTCAATATACTACTTTCATTTATATTCATGCATCTTTATTTCTTTAGTTTGTTTTTCTTTTGTTAATTTTTAATCATAAGTTATTATTTATTTTTGCTTGCAATATTTTAAATAAGGTTTAAGTATAATAATATAATATTTAAAAAAAATCTATAATCAAGTTTAATCGTTAAGTAACATTGATCTCGTTTTTCTTAGATCAGTTAAAAAAAATAAATCTTCTCAATTTGTGTTTATAATTCTGCACAATATCTTTCATCATGATTCTCTACGAATAGTTATCGTTTTATCGTTTTGTTTTATGAGTTATTTAAGCTTTTTAGGTGTAACATATACTTTATAGAACAGAACACAGCCATCAATTAGGGTTATTTCGTTTACCATTTTATTGTTTGTACCTACCAAAAAAATTTTAACTATCTTTTTTTTTCACAGTTAGTTTTTTTAACAGCTTACTATTTATCGTGGATACTTTGCATTTTCGTTTCTATAAACTTGATTTGGTGTGATATTTTTCATCTAAAGCATTTCTTTTTATGTAATACCTACCATTTTTTTTTTGTATGTTTTGGAACAGGTAAGTGATTTGTAAATAAGTAATTCATAAAAAACAGCTGCATTAAAAAATTATTAAAAAACAAATTTATAACTGGCATAACGTTGAATTCGCGAGCAAATTAACTGCATGTTCCTTGCTTCCGAATCGATGATTCTTTAACTTGGGATTTTGTTTTTTGATATTTCATGTTTAAAAATTGTAATGAGAAGATATCACATGAATTTAATAAGATGTAGTAGTGCGAGGTGCACTGTGGTGAGATTATGTTGTTTCAGTTAGGGGAAGGAAAAAAAAGCTCTGAAAGATTTCACAACTGATAGTGATAATTATCAGTAATAAATAAAATCATCTATTTAATTTTCATGATGCATTTCCTTTTTTTTTGGGGGGGGGGGGAGAAACGAAGATATGTCACAACTGAAAATTATAAACAGAGTAATAAATAAAATCTATTTTCATGATGCTTTTTTGAAAAGAAAAAAAAAAACATTTAGTTTTACCTATATTTGTTTTTTACTTGCGTTCTATTTTAGACTGAGAAACACACTATTTCTTTGAAGTTAATATTATCATATTTTTTTGCTTAATTGAAATTTGAATAGTTATAAATTCATGCCACTCCACACATAAAGTTCATATTTTTTTTTTCTTTTTTACATATGAACTTCATAGATTCTTTTTTTTTTTTTTTTTTTTTTTTTGTAGCCATTTTAACATCATTTCCCCCTAAATTTGTATTAATATTACACAAAAATTTTTACTTTACGATAGTGATAATCAAGTTTGTTTTTTATGAAATTTGAGTTCACATTCATCAATAGCAGGGGATCGAACCCTGCCGGTCAGTGTTGAATTCGAGCATTTTTCTCCGGAAGGGAATTTTGGAGTTCTTGAGGAGGATCACCCCCTGAATTTATCACCGCCCTGGGATAAAAACGTAGCTAAACGGCATATTTAATTGAAAACTACTTCGTATTTCGTTTCTATATGTAAAATATAAATGGTGTATTCAAATAAATTTTAGAAAATTTGTTATAGGGTAGATGTGCCAGTAATGGACACCCCTTGATGTTTTTGGTTCATAAAAAAATAACTAATAAATATTTAGCTTTAATTATTTTTTTTATAATTCCCCTTTGCATGTTTTACAAAACTGAGTTATTGTGGACACTTTTAATCAAACCAATCAGGAAGCAGAAAATAATGTTCCACAGTTTCGCTGTTTTTCTGTGAAAATCTTAAAGAAGGTGCTAAGAGTAAGTTAACTTCGTTTAATTAATTTATATATTTTTTATTTTCTTGCAAAATTTGAATGTTTTTGTTTGAGTAGCAATAGCAAACTTAGAATTTTGTCAACTAGCGGCCATTTACAAAATTTCATTTATTTTTAAGGTTTTAAGAGGGCGTGTCCATTTCTGGGTTGGTTAATTAGTCATTTTCCAGTAATTGACACCCCATGTAGACATTGCTAAAAATGCAATTTCAGTAATGTTTATAGTGCATAAAATATTTTGACTTAACTGCAAACCTAAATAATCAAATTTAATTTTTAAATTATACTTACAAAAATGTAATAACTCCAAAACTTTTATAAATAGCTGCTTTTAAGTTATTTCATGTGATTAAAAATGTTTTCTTTTTTTTTATATGTATATGTACCTTGCATATTTTATAATCTGGCAATCAAACCAGCCAGGAAGGAGAAAATATTGTTTCATAGGGCTTAATCCCTCTCCGTTTAATAAAAACAATTAAGTTGCAGAAGCTATTAAAAATCTATTTTCTGTCTTAAATGTTTCCTTATTCACCTCTGATAATTAAAAAAAAAAAGTAATATTAATGAAAGTTATAGGTAATATGAAACTAGTAAATCTGCAGATCAGTGGCCTCAAACATCAGTTCTACAGTTTTATTAGTTTATTTAGTATTTAAAATATTTCAACTCACAATTAGGGATGCACCGAATAGTGATTTTGGCCGAATACCGAATATTCGGCTAGCCGAATAGTAACTGCTAGGCCGAATACCGAATATGCGGCCTGCCGATTAGTAACTATTCGGCCGAATACCGAATATTCGGCTTGTCGTATACTTTTATATATTTGAAAGTTTAAAGGCACTAAAATGTTAAATTTTAAAACAATTTTACATAATATTTAAAACAGAAACTTTTATTCTAATAAACAAGAGCTTTTTTCAAGCAAACTTTATGCTGAAAAAAATCTGCTTTGGGTTATTTAAGAACAGGATAGTTATAAAAAAACGTTTAATTAATAAAATTTTAAATTTCATGGCTTCTTCTGAGAATTAAAACAAATGATTAAAATTTTCTTAAATTCTAAAACAAACATTTTAAAATCAAAGAGAAATTGCGAAAAAATTGGAAGAAAAATTGTACAGGTACATATATTTGCTTGTCAGGAAGAGACTAAAGTAAAAGTTAATAAATAATACAATCTATTCAAATTTTATATGGTGATAAGATAACTTAGCAAGAATAACTGTTCTACTTCCTTTGATCAAGCAAGTAAGTTTTTAAATGCATCCTAGATCAGTGTCTGGAGCGGGCAATCATTTTCAGAGGTTGTAAACGTTGTTCTTAAAATCTTAGCAAGAAACAGATTATTTACTGGACAATGTTGAGAAACTTGCATTTGTACATAATTAATTCCTATGAAAATCCTCGTGATTGGTTAATTTTCTTAAATAATACTTAACAAACAGCAAATAAATAATGTAAAAACATTCTCTTTTATTTAAATATGATTCTGTTTGTAATTATTCTGAATATCTTTATAAGTTGACTGTTAAACGTAGAAGTTGTATAAGGTTTTAAAAAATAATTTTTAAAAGTTTTTTTAAAGTATTCGGTTCGGCCGAATATTTCGATATTCGGCCAAACCGAATATTCGGCATACCGAATAGTTTGATATTCGGCCAAACCGAATATTCGGTGCATCCCTACTCACAATATCATTTCTTTCATATTTGTATTATTAATTATGATAAATGCTATATCAAGTAGTCTGGAAGTTTAATTGTTAAAAATAGTGAGACGAAACTATCTATACACTAATACTCCAAAACTTTTTCTATTATTACCTTTTAAATCCCCCACTATCTCAATAATTTGATTATACACTAATACTCCAAAACTTTTTCTATTATTACCTTTTAAATCCCCCACTATCTCAATAATTTGATAGCTGTAATTGCCCGATATTTAGTATTTTAAACTACCCATCTAAAATAATTAAAATATCGATCTTCTGATAATTACAATAATTGATGCAAACAGTAAATCATTATCACAAATATTTTATTAATTACTGGTATCTTAATTGTTAAATTTATTTGAAACCAACTATTTTGTTTCATTAGTATGTATTCATTAAATTCTGGTTCTAAATACAGTTATATTTATTACTTTTTATGGGGTGTCCATTAATGGAACAGAGGGTGTCCATTACTGGGCTTTTGGGTGTTTTTATATATTTCTGTTATTTAAAATTAAATTTCAATTCATATTGGGAAATGAAACTATAAGAATGGTTACATATTGTTTAGGTTAATATAAAATTGAAAAAAAAAAAAACTAGAATATAATAATTATAACTATTCATTAAAAAATAATTATAAAAGAAATTCCTTAAGGGTGTCCATTACTGGCACATCTACCCTATCTTTTTTTTTTTTTTTTTTTAACAGCTTATTATTTATCGTGGGTACTTTGCATTTTCGTTTCTATAAATTTCATTTGATGTGATACTTTTCATCTAAAGCATTTCTTTTTTATGTCCCCATTTTTACTTTCTTCTATCTTTACAAGAAGAAAGTATTGGATTCATGAAAATTTTCGAATTCCGGTTTTCGACGGATTTACACGTTTTAGGGGTCAGAGATTCCGAAAAACATGTTTTTACAAAATGTCTGTCTGTGTATGTGACACAAATTTTGTGGGCGCTCTATCTCAAGAACTAATGCACGGAATTTAATAAAAATTTATATTCAGTGAGTCCCTAATACAAATTGATGCTGATTAGTTTTTGGTGTAAATCGCTCAACAGATGGCGCTGCTATGCTGCATTTTTCACGATTTTCGCAATAGCTTTATCTCACGAACTAATGCACGGATTTTGATCAAACTTCAGATTTTGTTAGTCCTTGATATGAATTGATGCTGATTACGTTTTGGTGTAAATCGTCCAACAGGTGGCGCTGTTATGATGAATTTTGCAGGAATTACACGATTTCCCCAATGGCTCTATCTTAAGAACTAACGCACAGATTTTCATCAAACTTCAGATTCAGTTAGTCCTTGATATGACTTGCTACTGATTATGTGTTGGTGTAAACCGCCCAACAGGTGGCGCTTCTGTGCTGCCTTTTTCACGATTGCCTCAATAGCTCTATCTATAGAACTAATGGACGAATTTTTATCTAACTTCAGACTTAGTTGTATGTTGACACAAGTTGTTGTTAATTAGGTTTTGGTGTTAATCACCCAATAGGTGGCGCTGCTATGCAGGAATTTTCACGATTTTTGCTATAGCTCTATCTCAAAACCTAATGCACGGATTTTCTCCAAACTTCAGATTCAGTCAGACGTTGACATAAATTGTTGCTGATTAGGATTTGGTATAAATCACCCAATAGGTGGCGCTGCTAGGCAGCATTTTGCTGGATTTAGACGATTTCAGCGATAGTCATATCTCAAGAACTAATGCACGGAATTTCATATCTTTAGAATCCTCATGAGATGCATAGATTGCCTGCCATTTAATTTTGGCAGTGTGATAGCGAATTTTGAAGTATTAACATGTATGGGATAGAAGAAAGTTTTGGGATTGGTACATCCGACTAGTTTGTGTGTGTTTTGGAACAGGTAAGTGATTTCTAAATAAATAATACATAAAAAAATAGCTGAAATTAAAAAATAAATTTATAACTGGCAGAGCATTGAATTCGCGAGCAAATTAACTGCATTTTCTTTGTTTTCTATGCGATCTTGCGATGATTCCTTAACTTGTAATTTAAAATATATATATATATTTCATGTTCTTTAATGTTTAAAAATTGTAATGAGAAAATATCGCATGAATTTAATAAGATATAGTAGTTCGACGTGCACTGTAGTGTAGTGAAATTATGTTGTTTCCGTTTAGGGGAAAGGGGAAAAAACTGTGAAAGAGGTTTCACAACTGATATGATAAACAGAGTAATAACTAATAATCATCTATTTAATTTTCATGATACTTTTTTGAAAAAAAAAAAAACTGAAAGAGATTTCACAACTCATAATGACGAACGGATAATACATAAAATAATCTATTTTCTTGATGCTTTTTTGAAAGAAAAAAACATTTTGGTATAATATATTTATATTTCTCTTGTATTTGAAACACTGAAAAATATTATTTCTTTGAAATTCCTTATCATATTTTTTTGCTTATTTGAAATTTGAATATTTATAAATATTCATGTCACTTTACATATGAACTTCATAGATTTTTTTTTTTTTTTTAAGCGCCAACGGCAGTCACCGGTGACTGTCACTGAACTTTCCGTTTAGAACCCATCATTCACCGATGGCTGACGGTCAAAAATATGATATAAAACTGAAAATATATACATTGTTTGAAGTAATTACTGAAAATTTATTTAAAATTTACTTACCTTTTATTTATTACAGGATTATACTTTCTTAAAAATTACTTAAAACGCTGTAAATTTTTCAGCTTCAGTGTCAGCCACCGTGGCACTCAACGAGTTAATGTAATTTTCCTCTAAATTTGTATTAATATTACACAAATATTTTTACTTTACGATAATCAAGTTTGTTTTTTGTGAAATTTTAGTTTACATTCATCAGTATTAATGAATTCCGGAATTTTTCTCCGGAAGGGAATTTTGGAGTTCCGGAGGTGGGGGTGGGGGTCACCCCCTGAATTTATCACCGTCCCGGGATAAAAACGCAGCTAAACGACATATTTAATTGGAAACCAAAATTTTTGGTGTTTCGTTTTTATATGTAAAATATAAATGGTGTATTCAATAGGGTGCCAACGATTTTAATCAGTTGATTTAAATCAGCGATTAAATCCTGATTTTAATCAACCGATTTTTTTTTTAAAATCTTGATTAAAATAAAAAAATTTCTAAATGTTTAAAATGTCAAAAAAAGTTTTAAAATCTAAGATGAACATAATTTGAAAGTTTTTACAGGTATTTTGACAAATGAGTAAACAAAAAAAGGCTTTAAATAATTGTTTCTAAGCTTAATTCATGAGTATTGTAAAAAATAAAAAATAGTTAAGTTTGCAGGGCTTGAATTTCAGGGCGGGATGGCGGGATTCGCGCCCAAAATTTTGAAATCCCGCCCAAAATAATATCGTGAGCGGGAGACTCCCGTCCAAAAAATTTCACCATTTTCCTGAAAATTTTGCATTTTGAAATTACGATTAACTCCCGCGAACGCCTTGCAAATTTCCCGATATTTTCGCGCGACTAATTGACACATTTTGTGTTTTTTTTTTTTTTTTTTTTTTTTTTTCGCGAAAGATCGTTGAAACTCACGAATTTTCGATGCGACCGATAGACAAATTTCATTATTTTTTTCTCGAGATCAGTTGACAAGTGTCCGCGACCGATTGGCGAATTCAGGGGTGATTCTGTTACGAATTTTCCGAAAATTTAAGGCATTAGGTTCCGAAAATTGTGAAAATCGGTCATCAGTTCAACAGAAAAATATCGCGAATTTCGACAAATGATCGCCGAAAAAACCAATTTTGTCAAATCGTCGTTTTGTCAATCGGAAAAAATCGCCAATTTCGTCGCAAAGGATTGCGAATAAAACACAAATTTTGTCAAAGGATCGCGAAAAAACGTGAATTTCGTCAGATTGCGGGAAAAAACTTGAAATTCATCAAAGGATCGCAAAAAATCATAAATTTCGGCAAAGGAACGCGGAAAAATGCGAGTTTCGGCAAAGGATCGCGAAAAAAGAGAATTTCGTCAAAGGATCGCGGGAAAAACTAATTTCGGCAAAAAACCTAATTTCGTCAAAGGATCGCGGAATAAACACGAATTTAGTGTTTTGACAAACGGCCGCTGAGAAAAAACCGCGAATTTCATCAAAGAATCGCGAAAAAACCCGAATCTCATCAAAGAATCGCGAAAAAACACGAATTTTGCCAAAGGATTGCGAAAAGAACGCGCAATTCGTCAAAAGATTGCGGGAAAATGCGAATTTCGACAAAGTATCGCGAAAAAAAAAACCGCGCATTTCGTCAAAAAACCGCGCATTTCGTCCAGGGATCACGAAAAAAAACCCCGCGAATTTCGTCAAAGAATCGCGGAAAAACGGCAAATTTTGTCAAAAGATATCGAAATAACGGCAAATTTCGTCAAAAAATCGCAAAATAATGGCAAATTTCGTCAAAAGATCGCGAAATAACGGCAAATTTCCTCAAAAGATAGCGAAATAACGGCAAATTTCGTCTAAGGGGCACGAAAAAACACATAGCTAGTGCGCAGTGGCGTAACCAGGATTTCGTTTCGGGGGGGGGGGGCGTCCAGAATTTTCCCTTCAGGTTATATATATATATATATAGTAAAACCTGTCAAGATGAAATCGTAAATATTGCTGACAAATTCCGTTTTACACAAGTTTTCGTGTTATCAGTACGTGTATTTGTACAGTATTATTTTCCGTAGCAATATGGAACATTTCTGTTTAAGACAGAATTCCGTTATAGGCAGGTTCCATTGTTACAAGTTTTGTGTATTTATATAACTTATTTATGTCATATGAATAGAATAAAACTTGTCAAAATAGTAATTGTCTATAGCGGAATCCTGTCTTTAACGGAAGCGTTACATGGTCTTAATATGAATTGCGATACAATTAAATTTGCTGAAAACCTGCCTGAAAGAGGATTTTCATCGTTCTTTAGTAAAACCGGTGAAAGCGGAATCTTTCTATAACGGAATCTTGTCTGAAACGGAAGAGTTTCAGAATCCCTGCGAAACGAACAATAGATCTTATTGAGGTAGTGTATCTTAGAAGCATAATTAATTACACTTCTTTCTATGGAATCTTGTCTAAAATGGAGTTTTTTACCTGTCCCTTGCAATCTTGTCTTGACTGTGTATGTATAATAGAAGTATTTCGAGTAACTGTAAGAATTTATGTATATCCTTATTTAATTTCTTAATTTAAAAAAAAAGCATGGATAAAAAATGTAAGGCCAATCTCTATAACTGCAACTAATAATACATTGAAGTTACATTAATATTTACCAATGAAAAAGATTCACTATGATGTAAAAAGCTGAGCGCATACTGAAGAGTTAAATTTAATTAAACCATTCGCTGTCATCCACGAGTATACTCGTGGCTTTAATTTATTAATTACTTTGTCATATTTTAGAATTAAAGAAATTGCTCATTTATTATCAGAAATTTCCCTGTATTAGTAACGCGAAATTTACCTTTCTGAATTTGTAGTAGCAAACGAATTTTAACAAAAAATTTGAAAATTCTTATTTTATAGTTTTGGCAGCGAATGGGTTAAATCAAGTTTCATATTACATAACATTTGCCTACAATAAAGTTAGGATCAAGTGGTTAAGTTTAAAACAGCAATTTCCATGTTTAGTTTCTTGCCATTGAATTAAGAACTTGTGCTGTAATAGCTATTGGATAATTATTTCACATAAGTGTCAATTGCATGAGCCGTTTGCGATCCGCCGCGCTTCCCATGGGAGTTTTTGAGATAACCCAGATAGCATGAACATTAGCAGCAAGTTTGATTTTTTCTGATATTATCTTGCCGTGACAAATTTGAATAGAGAAATTCGCAGCAAATCTCCCGCAAGGTATACCATCACCCACTTGCATGAGTAGTTCGTTGTGAAACTGATGCAAGGCTGTCTTTAATTCAGGAAAGTGACGAAAGCAAAAGATCCCTCTGTTGAGAGAATAGACAATCGGCACATATGCAGAAATTTTATTCTATAGGCACCGCTTTTTCTAAACGCTATACTTATTAAATACCAAAAAATGCTCGAAATGAAAAGTACAAATATTACCTAAATTTGTTTATGGTGATAAAACCGTAGCATGCACCTTCTGACGGCGCTTTCGCATCAATAGACTTGATCAGGTCTATGGACCCCTTCGAAGGGGTTGAACTTATAGTGTGATATGGAAAGATTACTACTTTGCAGTAAGTTTGCAATATTTTTGATTACTTGTTTGCCGTTAGTTTGCAATAAATTTGATATATTATGAATTTAACTTGCACGACAGGTTAGCTCCAAGTTCAAAGTGTGGTGACTTCGGCGTTTGCGTTATCTTGCTGCAGTCTTGTTATAAACTTTCAGTCTTGTCATGCTGAGCTTACTGCAACTTTGCAGGTTTTCAGAGCAAGACTGTTGCGAATTTTCTGCAAACTAAAAATGCTTTGTGGGAAGGTTTTAACTTTAAGAAAAAGATCTTGCATTTTCAGCTACAGAAACTAGTAATGTAAGAAGCACACACATCAAATATTGTTCATGCTGCAAAAAGCAGTTTTGTTACAATTGTCTTATTCAGCCATAATTCTTTTGGGTTTGCATGTTTCATGTCTCGCCACTTTTGATACCCCATTCGGTCTAATAGTTACTTCCGATATCTGGTCGTCTTTAAGGAAGTTAAATTTTTGTAATCAGTATCAGGTTATTTGTGATGGATTAGCACCTTTTTGGAAGTATTAGAATGTGTAAAAAATGGTTCATGGTGGTTTCTGTTTTTGTACTTCTCATCCAATTTATTTTAGATGGTTCGAAACAGTTTTAGAACATTCTCCAAGTTCAGCAGTAAGCTTGGGACGGCTCGGATTTATGCAGCTCTGGAAGGGACACTTAGGAGTTCCGTGGAAAAGGGTAGCGCCCTTCTAGACCACTAATAATCATAAAATTCCGAATCTTCCGATTGCACCCTTAAACAACTTGACAGGAGGATCAAGAACCTCATCTCTGCATATTTCCGCATTCACAGTTGCATTGGTAAAAATGTGTCGGTCACTGCGGCCATTCAAAATTATGTCCGTCCATACCATGATTCCACGACCTTTGTATCGATGCCTTTCACGGATGTTTGCAGCCTTATCGCGTGTGATTTTCTCCCTCCATATGGTAAAACGTCTGCAGTAACTCTCTCAACAAAATCGGGATTCATCGGTAAAGAGAACTTGGCTCCAGTCCATGGTACTCCAATGACGACGATCTCTGCACCACTTTAACCGGGCGCATTTTGCTACTGGAGTTAGTGGGACACAAATCATGGGTTTCCTTGCATGCAGACTGTCACTCACAGTAAACCAGGATAGTCGAGTTCTTGTTGCTGCAGCAAACTCCCTGCAATTTGAACTGACGTCAATTGCCTATTTCTTTTAGCAATCGTTGGCAAATTACGCTCCTGAGAGCCTATTGTGGTGCGTTTTCTACCTTGTCCTGGTTGTCTGAGGACATTATACCAGTGTCTTTAAACCGTTTCCATATACTTGACATGATACTTTTGGCTATTTTTAAGTCTTTACAGACCCCTAAAACTGTCTCTCCTGCTTCCATTCTCCCTAACGCAAGCAATTTCTCAAAATTGGTAAAATGTCTTCTGGACGACACATTCCACCTACTAGAAGCGAAAGTTTTACCTAATTACACGTACAATCCTTAAAATTAGACTTCAAATTACCCACGTGCGCCCCTTTTCACACGTGAACCGAAAGAACGGGCTGAGGCTGAAAAATTTGCATATATTTCTGTAGCGAATGTTAATCCCGTTGGACTACGTGATAACATTGACATTGAGTTACCTTTCTGGAAGTTCCCTTAATAGAATTAACGTAAAGCACCTTTTTATGGTTGTTCCTTTAATTTTCCTCGCCAGAGTATTTTGAAAGTGGTAACAAATAACCAGTGCAAAAATAAAGTTACTTTTATTAATTGCAGGCAGCAGATTTAAAGTAATTGTTAATATCGTCCGTTATAAAGTGAAATAAGGTAAGGGTCACGAAACTCAACCAATGTACAGTTATTGCGTTCGTATAAACTCGTTCTTTGCCATAAGAGTCGACAACAGAACCCCATCGAAGTCCAGGATAAAGAAGTTTTACGTTTAATCTAATTACAGTAAATTTGTGTAAACGGAATAGCAGGTATACTTGCATAGTTATCCTTCCGTCTCGGGACAATAAAATGTTTTTGTTTAAGAGAGGATTCTGTGTTTTCAGAAAACCTGCCAAGAAGGATTCACAATTGGAAAAAGTTTCATTTCAGATAGGTTTCAAACGTTAGCAAGCACAAATATATAGAGTTGTTTTCGTCGAACCTTGAATTGTTTTCCTTTGAGATAGGTCATCTTCACAGATTTTAATGTAATAGATTTATGCTCTTCAGAGGTGGTGTTATAGCAGCGGTTTCCAACCTGGGGTAGCGTAACCCTGGGGGTACTTGGCGGGTCTGCTGGGGGTGTGTAAAAATAATATCGGTAATGGCGGAAGTCACAAAAATGTTAGGAATATAATTCGTTAGGTAATTTGCATCAATTTATTGTATGGCTGTGATAAGAAGATTACTAATAAAAAAAAAGCATGTTTACGTTATCTCCTTGAGTGGAGGGGGGAAGGGGGGCGTGTTAATGAGAAATGGGGGTACTCCGAAATGAAAAACCTAAGAAAGGGGTACGTGAAAGAAAAAAGTTTGGGAAGTGAGTACATTTTAGCAGTTTGAAGGGATACTGTGAAAACGAAAAGTGTTTATAACGGAAACCTGCCTAAAACGGAAAAGTTCATAGTCCCGAAAAAAGACATACCTTTGAATTATACCTTCTAAGACTAATACCTCTCTAAAGCGGAATTTTTTATAGATCCTGTGTGATTCTGCCTTAGCAGTTTTTACTGTTGTACTTGTATCCATAATTCAGTAAACCAGGTCTACTTTCGGGGGGGGGGGGGGTGCCCCCCCCCCTTCATCCCCTCTGTTGTAACCTTTCAGAAAATTTGCTGTCAGTTTCAGAATTTTTTTTTTTTGCTCAGGATCACCCCTGCTTTCTTACTTTATTAAATAAAAAAACATTTTGCATCATTATTCTGAGTTGTTGATTTAAATTGCTTCAATGGTATTTTGTCATGCCTGTATTAATACAGACATGACAAAATAATTAATGCAAATCTTTAAAAAGCACGTAAAATAACAGTGGGTTTCATATTTTTTTCTCCCTCCCAAATAGCTCAACTCCCCTCCATTCATAAATGTTGGTAGGGAGACTCCCCTCCTATGAAAAATTGAATTTCAAGCCCTGGTTTGTAAAAAGCATTGTTTTTATCCAACATAAAACAGTTTCCTTTAAAAATGATATTTAAATCTAATATAATTTGCAATGTAATCATTTCCTTTAGGTAATCAATTTATAAAAGTAATGTTTTCGGTAACGAATTTGTTTAAAAAATGGTTATTCTTAATTAATTGATTTAATCATTATTCTCCATCTGTATTTGTATTACATTATTTTATTAACATTGATTAACTAATTTTGCAGTCATATATCCCATTATGAATGAAAAATTCATTTAATTGTAAGAACAAAAATAAATCACACCATACTACAATTCAATGATGATCATGAAAATTTTAGAAGTGAACGCCCTACAAAAATAAATATTTGTATTTAACCTTTTAATCGTTGCGGCCGATACATTGACGGGCGTCATTGAATGTATCGGTCGCGGCGATTAAGGGGTTAAGCATAAAAGGAGATAATAAATCAAACAAAATATTAAAACGAAAGATACAGATATACTAAATCAACAATTTTATAATGTAGATATTTATAGTCTATAATAATGTCAAGTTCAGTTCAACAAGCCGTTTTTACATTTGATGTGTATAAATTATTTTTTTGGCAAAAGGTGAAATTTTGCAACAAACTGAAAAAGAATTTTTTTTTTTTTAATTATTTTCAAAAGTATGAAGTGATAGAAAAACGGAAGAAATCGCCGTACGGGACACATTTAAACGTACACAGTACGATAGTCCTAAAAAGCACTAAAAAACGTACAACTTACTAGAAAAACGTATAAACTGGCAACCCTAGCTGGGGGGCTTGAACCCTTGCCTTTCTCGCTTAAATAAAATCTGCCAACAACGCAGCTTTTCCCTTTAAAAATAAAAAATTATTTTTTTATTTTATTTAAAATATTTCGGCATAGATATTTGATAAGTTTCAAGTGCAGTGTTCTAAAATGAGTGCATTTCGATATTTTATCAATCGATAAATAAAGAAACACTTATCACTCCCTGTCGATCACGCTGTGATCACGTTTCGAGTTGTAAGTTCACAAGGACGACGGTCGTTTGTTGGTGCGTGGTTATTTACATGGCAATCTTTGGCTATGCCTTAATAAACATTATATGATGCAATATAAGTGAAAATTTCGTTTTGTGTTCGATTTAAAAAAAGGAGCGAACGACCCTGAATTTGTATCTTGAAGCTAATGTATGCATAAGTTTTTGTTTCTCCACCCATTACAGGGTCGCCAGTATGTTTACTATGTCATATTGACCTAGATACAGAAATGTAAAAATATAGTTCGCGTCTATACTTTCTAATTTTTTTAATACATTAAGACCATCAAAGACGGAATCGCACAGAACCGATAAAAATTTTATTTTAGTCAGGTTTCATCCCCTTAGGGCGGCCATATTCAACTTTTTTTCTTGCGGTCCGCCAGCATGTTTTCTACTTTAGATGGGCTGCAATACGCTATTCATTTACAATAATAATTAAAATAACAAAATTAGAAGACACCTCCAGGAATGTTTTTAGAAATAAGGGACACAAAAAATTATCCATTTTGAGTTAGCTGTTAGATTAGTAGGTACCAAAAGGAAAGTGGTACCCCGTTTTGGACCATTCCCCCTAGTTTGAAATGCATTTTTAATAACGATATGTTTTATCAGACTTAACTAAATTGATATAAATTATCAAGATATACTATTATAACTTGTTCCCCATGGAAAATGGTACAAGTAACAATAATTAAGGACATTACGTTGTACTATCTAATACTAAACAAAATAGGTGTTTTTGTTTAAACGTTTCGGTTTAATCTTTAAAACAAATCATCAGGAGTAAAATTTCTAAAATACAAGTGGGCAGGAAACAATCTATATGCTACAACTTAAAAATTAAGTTTCCTGCCGATTTGTACTTTAGAAAATTTTACTCCTGATAATGGTTTTAAAGATTAAACCGAAACGTTGAGATTCATTTTATTCATGTGTTTTTTATATCATCTTTTAATTTGTGAATAAAGTGTACGTTGAATAGCAACACCTATTTTGTTCAGTATGGTACAAGTAACTTTTATTGTTAATTTACATGGCCGCACAGGTGTCGTTTATGGCAGGTATATGTTGGCATTTCAGTTCTCATTGCGTCATACATTTTAATTTTTAACATACGTTGCGGTGTTTTAATACTGGATCAAGCAAGAGAAATTGAATGCATTTCCGTCTGTGGTTAATTACTTCTTTTCAGTGATATGCATTTTCCAGCTGAATTAAATTTTAATATGTTGTTTGATGTATACATATAGTCGCGGTACAAAACAACCCTCTGAAGCCTCTACGATTCATAAGAACCAAATTATCTAAGACAGGGACGGTGAACCTTTTCACATCCACGTGCCAAAATTTTCCAAAAATATATTTTGTGTAATCATGACGTGCCAACAATAAAAAAAATTAATGGATCCAATAATAATGAATCAAAATTACTTAAAAAATTTTTAGCATTCAAAAAATATGGGTAATATTTGATATTATACTTTAGAAATTTATTTTAAAGTGTTATTTCTGTTGACTTATCTCAGATTCCAAAAAAATTATATCAGCTTTGTATTTAGTTATTTTTAAGAGAATGCAAACCGAATTGGACTCATTTGTCAAGATCTTTTACTTGCATTTTTCGTATTATTTATTTACGAAAAGAATGTCTCGCAGATATAATTGTCAAAATAGCAAGCGCCACCATCTAACAGCTTTTAGTGACTGAAACTGAAGTCCAAGTTATTTTAATTTTATCATCTACATTTTTGCTTATAATGCCTTTTAATCATTCTTTTGCGATAACCTCCTAATTCTCTCTCTCTCTCTCTCTCTCTCTTTTTTTTTTCTTTTTTTTTTTTATTTTGTGAGCCAATATTGAGCTAGATTGGGGTACAACAGGTTATATTTCAGTTTCAGCAATCTGTATGACAATGACAATCAACCGAACTAATCGAATTCAGATAAACAGAGACAACATCAAGATTAATTATCGCATTTTGTGAAAATCTACTATACATGTATTTTGGTGTATGTATAGAACCTGAATTTACGCCGTGCCAAAAATAATCCGCAGCGTGCTACTCATGGCACGCATGCCATAGGTTCGCCGTCCCTGATCTAAGATAAGGAGGACGACGAACCTGTGAAACACGTGCCATGAGTGGCACGAGACATAATATTTTCGGCCCAGCGTTGATTCAGGTTAAAAAAACAAAGTAGAATGAACAAAATGCACGAATTTATTAAGGGGTCTCAGGACTCTTAAAATTGGAAGAAAAAAAAAGACCATTTTCAACATTTAATATCTTTAAGGGCTATTTCCATGCGAACTTGTCATGTCTGCCACATACTACGATTTTTGGCTACCAGTATTTTAGAATGGAAAAATGTGACTTATTTTATAGGAGATATCTCATCATTTGAATAAGGCGAGGCAAACTTTCGAAAATAACGGCGGCCAACAAGCATATCGATTTTCAGCTGTGTGACAGACATGACAAGTCCGCATGGAAATAGCCTAAAATGTATATGATTTTAAATCACAATTTTAATTGGGATGAAAGATATAAGTATGTTCTTTCATTTAATGTATTTAAAAAACTGCAAGATGCAGAATTAGCTTTTTATGGGTGGACTCCAAACTGTCAGACATTTGGCGAGCAGAAAAATGGTGTAACAGCTTACGAGCAGGATTACAAAATAAATATTGGAACTAGAATGAAAATGTTGGTGCCTATACTTATACTTCAGTTTGTAATAATTATACTGAACCTAAATAAATTTGTATTCAAAGCATTTTTATATTTTTAATACAAAGTTGTATTTAGCTAATACAAAACTTTGAAAATTTCAACAGTATAATCACCTAAAAAATGTATTTTTTTAAACAATAAAACGGTAATTTTAGGTTCAGTTTATACAGACAAACATAAAACATATGTTTTGAAAACTTCATGAAAAAATATTCCGAAGTTTTTGAGATATCCTGCGGGTTATTCCAAAAAACGTCACTTGGAGAGAAATTACTTCAAAGTTTTGGAAACCCCACTTCAGCTATTGAGCGGGCATAATTCTAAAAACCATAATTTCTGTTCTAATGGGAATTTCAAGGAAAAAATTATATCAAAATCTTGAGAAAAAATGGGAGTTTAACATCTAAAAAAATTAAAATTTCGAAAATTTTGAAGCTGTAAGAGTCCTGAGACCTCTTAAACATTCTGAGCTTTTATTATTATTATTATTATTATTATCATTATTTCTTCTGAAATCGAAATGCCATTTATTGAATTCTAATCTATTTCAATATGGGCTCAATAATTTTTCAAATTTGAGGAAGATTTGGAGAAAAACGAAAAGCAGTATCATCAGGCATTATATAATCTAAAATATGTCTAATTGTGAAAGTACAGCGACTTTGTATTGTAAAGTCTTACCTGACATTACAGTCTGTTACAAAATTTTAAGACCACTCAAAACTTCATCTTTTTTTCAAAAAAAAAAAAAAAAAAAAAAAAAAAATGTTAGTTTGAATTTAAAAGTAGTTGTATGAAAAGAAATAAGTCCATAATGGTTATTTAGCTCAGGGAAAAAAAGTTTGAATAATTTTTTGTTTCATGGCAAATGATTTTTCGTAAACCCGCTGTTTCATAAATATAAGACCACTCTTATATTATTAATAAAGCAGACGATTTTATTTTGAACTCAGATTTTAATTGTAACCTAACCAATCTGTAAAATTTAAAAAGAAGAATAAAATGCAGAAATTCTGAATTGCATCTGATTCTTTAAATTTTTTTTTTTTTTTGTAAAATGCCTCGTCGGAGTGAACTCTCTGAAATAGAAGTGAGAAAAGTTTGGTTCTACAAAGGAAAAGGAAAGTATGAACGTGAATTATGTAAGATTCTTAATCGTTCCAAAACTGCGATTGATAATGTTTTAAGTTAAAAATAATTGTATGGAACGCATAAACGATCTGGTCGTAAAAAGAAGTCATCAGATCGTGATAATAGGCGAATTGTCAAACTGGCAACGAAAAAATACCAGTCTAGTCATAAAATAGCACAACAGATAACTAAAAAGGTATCACATGCAACCGTGTGGCGAAGTTTAAAATCTAATGCTGGTGTTATTCATCGCAAATTAAAAAGTAAACCATTACTACTGAAATGTCACAAAAAAGCTCGTCTTAAGAGGGCAATGAATGTCATGTCCTGAAACTCGAGAAATATATAGTTTTTAGACGAGAAAAAATTCAATCTTGATGGTTCAGACGGCAATAATTACTACTGGTATGATTTAAGGCAAAGATCTCACGAGTTCTTCAGTAGGCAGATGGATGGCGGTTCCGTTATGGTGTGGGGCGCATTTTCATATGCAGGAAAATGTGATCGTCCAAGATCTGAAGAGAAAATGAACTCTGGCAGTTACCAACGGATACTATTTCGTAGTCTGATACCCTTCGGACAAATTTTAGGAGGTGCAAAATGGAAATTTCAACAAGATAATGCTCTCAGTCATTCATCGAAATCAACAAAAGAGTGGCTTAAAAGAGAAAAGATTGATGTTTTACCTTGGCCAAATCGAAGCCCTGACCTAAATCCCACAGAAAACTTGTGGGGTTATTTGTCTCTCCAAGTGCATGAAAATAATAAACAATATCATTCAACACATAAATTAGAAATGGCCATTATGGAGAAATGGGAAAATATTCCCGAATCATTCCTTAAAAAATTAATACCAAATCGTGTTTATCAACCTTTATACCAAATCGTGTGTTTGAAGTTATTCAGAGAAATGGTAGAGCAACGTCTTACTAAATTTGAGAAAACTGTCTTTTCCCACGGGTGATCCTATAATTTTGCAACAGTTCTTTTTGACACTTTTTTGTTATATTGATATTTTATTTTTTCCGAATTAATTTCATTTGTGTAAATTGCTACATTTTACAAAAAACTTGATGTACTAACAGAAAATATTCTTTATTTTGATTGAAATATTTTTTCAATTACATAAATAGCAAAATATATTGTGGTCTTATACTTTTGTAACAGACTGTACTCAGTAGCAGACTGTGAAGAGATTCAGATGTTAAACCTAAATATTCCTCCTCTCATACAAACCCGATACAATGTGTGCATCATGAAAATCTTTAACGTACCAATTAGACTTGAAATAAATTCCACTTCAGAACTCTCCATCTGACAGTA
This sequence comes from Maratus speciosus, assembly GCA_963932465.1. Taxonomy (NCBI): domain Eukaryota; kingdom Metazoa; phylum Arthropoda; class Arachnida; order Araneae; family Salticidae; genus Maratus; species Maratus speciosus. The sequence continues at coordinate 186,404,999 of OZ010798.1, read as the reverse complement.
TAAAAGACATAACTTAACCAAGAATTTAATTTAACTCTGACAGTATTTCAGACAGCTTGAATATAATAACTTTCACGGCAATTGAGATGCCTCTTGCAGCGGCTTACAGCAAAAGGAATCCGCATCAGATATGTAAGATTGCTCATGGGACCTTTCTAGGATTTTAGCTTACATCCTGCTAGAAAGCAGTTATTTTCTGTACTCTTCCGAAGGCATAGGTGTTCCGGTGTGAACAGCTGTTTTCGCGTCGAGAAGCTAAGTCTCGACGGCAATTTATAAAGTTTTATTCTCACGTATATTTTTTGAAATAGCCTAAATATACGTTAAGAGGCTACCTCAATCACACGAAAACACCGGTTCGCTTATGTGAATCCTATGGAAGAATTTATTAAATATCTCGATTGCATTTCAATATTTTTAAACGATTTTTTTGCAATCGATAGCTGAGGTTGATCTCAGCAAAGGCCGTTTTTAATTTTTTCCATTTTGTTTACTGTTTTTTTTTTTTTTTTAATTATTATTATTATTAGGATACTTTCATTTCTGGAACCGGTTTCGAAAATGAAAGCATCCTCATAAAAAAACTTGCAAGCAAAATCGAAAAAGTTAAAAACGGCCTTTGTAAAGATCAACTTCAGCTATCCAATGCAAAAAAAAAAAAAAAAAAAAAAAAGAAAAGAAAATTTTTTATATATTTTAAAATTTTTTCTTATAGGATTAACATTAGTGAGCGGGTGTTTTCGCGTGAGTGAATTAGCCCCTTAATGGTAAATGTGTCTCATTTTGGGTATCTTGTAATAGAAAAGGTTTTGCAAATATTGGTAATATTATTATTATTTGTGCGTAAAGAATTCACTTAATGATAATATTTTTTTTTTTTTGTAATCAAATCTGACAAGTTATTTTAGATTTTGTACAATTTCTAAAAAAGATTTTTTAAATTTTATTTGTGATGACTCTGAAATATCAAATTCTTTGAGGTTGAGGGGGCGCGTATATAGTTGTAAGTAAACAAATTTTGTTTTAATTTAAACACTACTATTTTTTATATTTGTTTAATGACAGACATTCTGCAATTAAATAACATGAAGACTATTATATCTAAATGCAGGTATTAAAACGTGAAAATTGACATAATCCTTCTACATTGACTACTTACGAATTGTAATTTTAAAACTCTGTAAAAACGCGTCCAGGCCAAGATTCGAACCAGGGACCTTTCGGCTTAAGCTGCCAATCCTCTGAGCTATTCTGGACAAATCTGGCGGACGCATTTCACACAGAGAACCTTTCTGATTATGACATGTGGCCTGATATTTGAATGAGCTCAACAGAATAAATTGCAGGTAATAGAGCTCCAAGAAACGTTGGATACGTAATTATACTTTATTCATTTCAACACAATTAATTTTATTTGGTAAATAAATCACACGAATTGTATTTTTCAAACTGAGTAAAAAAAGTGTTCAGGATACGAAAATCAGTGACTTTTGGGGAGAATTTTATTCGAATTCTGGCCCATACACTTTTTCTTTCAAGTTGAAAATCACAATTCGTGTGATTTATTTGCCATCTAAAAATTAGTGTGCTGAAATTAATACAATTGGCTATATGTTAACTACAACACGGCTTGTGGTAATGATAAAACATTCCATGGTTAATTGGCTAATATTCAAACGTCGAATTTCGTATGAAATAAAAATTAAGCCTTCAACTTTTTTATTCTAACCAGCCATAACTTGTCTCAAAGGCCATTAAAAAGTATTCACGGTACAACATTATTTTCGTGTCGACGTCCGATTAGTAAAACACGAAACATAACTCCAAGGTTGATTTCATAAAAGCCACTTTGCATTTTAATTTCAAGCCTCAACAACAGACATTCGACATAAAATCTGATGAAATAAGCTTCAGAATTTCATAATTCGCTAATTAATTGACTCTTAAAAGTATGTTTATTTAACCTCTATACATAGGGGCATTCCACATCAACTCAAGCAGTAAAATATCAATATGTAACCCACCATCACAGATTTTAATGAAACTGCGTGTGTTTGTTCTTACTATTAAGATATGATCACAAGTAATTTTTTTTGCTCCTTGGTGAAATAGTTTCTGAGAAAAAAATTATCAAAATTTTGAAAAACTGCTGTCAGTTGGCATTATTGACTGCTCGGTTTTCAAATGTAGCATGTCATATATATAATCATATTTCAATATCTACTCCACAAATCATCTTCAAAAAATTTATGCATAATATTTAGGGTACGTAGTTTATGAAAAAAAAATATTGTTACGCTTATAACATTTTAAGTGTGTCTAAAAAAATGTTTAAACTTTGAAGTCGTGAATTTTTTATAAAAAATAATGCATTAACAAAAAAAGCATTATCAACAAAAGGCGGTATTTTTATTAAATTTATTTTTTGTGGGAGATATACTTAAAGGTGCCCTTTACCTGATTCTGAAATAAAAATAGTGGGATTTTGGGTGTTTTTAGTAGTATTTTCTAATTAAAAATATTTCGAGGTGCATTTCAAATCAAATCAAGCAGAGTCATTCCATGTCAGTTCTCCTAAGCCATTTAATCACTGTCACAAATTTCAATGAAACTGGGTTTGTTTATAGCTCATTTTAAGTCGTAATCACCTTGATTTTCTTGATCCTAAGTAAAATATTTTTTAAGACAAAAAAATATCAAAATTTTGAAATTTTTTTTTAAATTTTTTTAATGACAGTTCTATACCCAAAGACTGCATTTAAAAAAAAAAAAAAAAAAAAAAAAAAAAAAAAAAAAAAAGTCATTTCAATATAAAATCACTAAATAGGTTTCAAATAATGTATATGTGACAAATAATGTAGGCAGATTATTATTTCTTGTTTTTTGTCATGTTTAAACACTAAGAGTGTCTTTTATCTTGTGAATTTTTAAAATCAAGAATTTTGTCAAAAATAATGTGTTAATCAAAAATTTATTATTAACCGAAGGCAGGGTGTTATTGCTTTTTTTAATTGTACGTAAAAATATCTTTTAAATGGTTATAAAATAAAAATATTGAAAATATGAGAAAAAATTATCAAAGTTTTGCAAAATTGCTACGTGTTGCCATTAATGACTGTTCAATTTTCAAAGGCCTCATTTTATATATAAAATCATATTTCAATAACTAATAAAGAAATCTTCTTCAAATAATTTAAGCAAGGTAAATAAAGTATGTAGACTATGAAAAAAATATTGCTGTAATGTTAAAAAAATATTTAAATGTGTCTAAAAAATTGTATAATTTTTGAGATCAAAAATATTTTACAAAAAATAATGAAATTATTAAAAAAGGCTTTATCAATCAGAGGCGGAGTTTCTATGACTATTTTTTTAATTTTAAGTTGTACACAATACTACATTATAACTGGATCTGAAATAAAAATAGTGGGATTTTGGTTGGTTTTAGTAGTATTTAAATCATATTTAAAATCATCAATATTTTCAAATGTAAAATCTATCCAATGTATCATCCCTGGAAATATTTTTATTTATACATTTATTTTATTTTTCAAATTATCTTTTATGTCCGTTTCTTAAGGAAAAAAATAAACAATATTGTTTTTTAGTAAAACTTCTAGGGCAAAGAGCAATTATCCCTTTCCAAAAAAAGAGAAAAATCACTAGCTCCTCACCGCCCAATAGAAATTTTCAAAATGACACTCCTAATCTTTAAACTCATATTTGGTTGCTAATATTGAAAATTTAGCATTGAGCTGCTAATCTAGAAAAAAATACCAAATTTCACTCTTTTTAAGAAAATTTTGACATATTGTGCTTTAAATATATGCAAAAAATGCATAATCCCTTATATTTATATCTTTTAAATAACTATATTCAAAAAATTATTTAAAACTTAATGAGTTGCACTTTTGTAACTTTATTCAGTTTCTAATGATGTGTAATTTGATTTATTTCATCACAATATTGCTGAAAAATGGATTTTCAATATATATGTATATATACATATGTATATATATATGTGTGTATATATATGCCTGTTCTCAAACAAATTATTTAAAAATTATTCATTTACGTTTAATAAAGCATATATATTGTTTATACACTTATAGAAAATACATGTGGTAAATTTTATGATATTATGTCAACAATATCTAAAAGTAAAGAACTTATCTAATAGTATGTAACGAAAAATTTAACATCTGGTGTAATGGCAACAAAATTTTATAATTGTTTTACTTAATTTGGATGAATGAAAAAAGCGTACATGTTTATATTTTATTGAAGTACAGGTGAAAATGTCACAAAGACATTCCTATCTCAACAACCACTGAGTATGTCATATTCACACTACAGGTGATTTTTTCTTTTTGATCTTTCGGGTTTGATTTCAGATGGCAATGAATTAATTAGTTTTGTTAGAAGTGTCATTGCAGTCAGCATATTAGGTTCACTTTTTTTTAAAATTTATTTTGATTGACTCGATGAACAACAACATTTAAAGCAACCATTTCATGAATTTTCAATTAAAAGCTGATTTATAAATTCATTATGTTGTTTAGTTATTATTCTCGTCTTAAGATAATAAGTTGGTATTAAGATTTTTAAATGTAGTTTATCTATTATCTGAACAGTTGAAAGTATTTTTCAATAAGAGTGGGCTGTTGATTTTAAGTCGGCTGTTGAGCAGTGTAGTGTTGGTAAAGGGACTGGTATTATTTAATTTAATTTTTATTGCTGTAAATAATATTATTTTAATATTGTATGTATTATATTTAAGAAAGAGTAGCAATACACGATATCGTAGTCATTATAGTACATCTTAGCATGAAAAGCTTCAATATTTATCATTAAACATTCACATTTTATGAAAATTTTGTTAAAATTGCTCATATTTTCACTATTTTTATTTTATAACTATTAAAAAGATATTTTTACGTACAATTAAAAAAAGTAATAACAGCCTGCCTTCGGTTAATAATAAATTTTTGATTAGCACATTATTTTTGACAAAATTCTTGATTTTAAAAATTCACAAGATAAAAGACACTCTTAGTGTTTAAACATGACAAAAAACAAGAAATAATAATCTACCTACATTATTTGTCACATATACATTATTTGAAACTTATTTAGTGATTTTATATTTAAATGACTTTTTTTTATGCAGTCTTTGAATATAGATCTGTCATCAAAAACATTTTTAAAAAATTTCAAATTTTAGATATTTTTTTATCTTAAAAAATATTTTACTTAGGATGAAGGAAATTAAAGGTGATTACGTCTTAAAATGAGCTATAAACATACACAGTTTCATTGAAATTTGTGACAGTGAATTAAATGTTTTAGGCGAACTGACATGAAATGAATGTGCTTGATTTGATTTGAAATACGACTCAAAATATTTTTAAATAGGAAATACTACTAAAAACACCCAAAATCCCACTATTTTTTTTATTTCAGAATCAGGTAAAGGACACCTTTAAGTATATACCCCACAAAAAATAAATTTAATAAAAATACCGCCTTTTGTTGATAATGCTTTTTTAGTTAATGCGTTATTTTTCATAAAAAATTCATGACTTCAAAGTTTAAACATTTTTTTAGACACACTTAAAATGTTATAAGCGTAACAGTTTTTTTTTTTTTTTTTTCATAAACTGCGTACCATTAACATTATGCATAAATTATTTGAAGATGATTTGTTGAGTAGATATTGAAATATGATTATATATATGCCATGCTACATTTGAAAACCAAGCAGTCAAGAATGCCAACTGAAGGCAGTTTTTCAAAATTTTGACAATTTTTTTCTCAGAAACTATTTCAGCAAGGAGTAAAAAAAAAAATACTGGTGATCATATCTTAATAATATGAACAAACACACGCAGTTTCATCAAAATCTGTGATGGTGGGTTACATGCCTGCCTGAACTGACATGGAATGATCCCATAGCGAAAACAAAATTTAATGCATGTTCTTTGCTCAATAACATTTGCCATTTCGGAAAATCAACAAAGTAAAAATTCTAATTTCATTAAAAACAAATTTATTTTCAGAGGATAAAATTCAATAAATTTCAGACTATTACCAGATATTTATAGAAGTCCTAAAAATGTTTGATTAAAGTTTGCAGACGATATCTACTATAGATGCACCTTTGAATAGAGCATTCCGGATACTTTGACTTTGAAGAGATGATTTGAAGAGTACCAGGAGCGAAGCTCCGCACCTCTGGTAGAGATCTGAAAGTAGAGTCAATTTATGTCATAGCCGAAGCCTGACAAACATAGCGTCAGGAACGCGAAAAAGGAGGAAAACTCCCCAAATATAAACAAAAGGCCCTAAAGAGGCACCATACATTAAAAAGATATAAAAATAAAATAATTAAGAATAATGATACAAAATATAAAAGGAAAAAAGAAAAAGAAAGCTATATACAAGAAAAATTTACAATTAATAAATGATAATAACGTCCAGGAAGGAAAGCCCTATCAAGTAATAAAGGGAACTAAAAGTTAACCCGGGTCAATGTTTTCCGGCAGATGAAGAGTGGCACGAGGTCTTCTCCAGCGGGCACGCTCATCATAAGTAGTGATATTTTGAAGAGTAGGATTTGGAATGGAAGGTAAATTGTTGAAGAATTTTGTAGCTTGGTGTTTAATGGCACTTCTGATAGGAGGAATTTTGAGGTCCTTATGAATAACCGTATTTCTACGGTACCAAGGGCTGTGAACAATACCACGGAGGGTTTTGTTTTGGACGACTTGGGTCTTTTGCAGATTGGTCTTAGCCGCAGATCCCCAGATCTGAGCGCAGTAGAGAGGTATGGGACGAAGAACTGTCTTATATAACAGCAATTTATTGCCCATACTCATCTCATCACTGTACAGGAGATGGGCAAGATCATTTTTTGCTTTGTAGAACTTTTGGACGCTATATTCGATTTGCTTGCGCCAAGTGAGCGTGCTGTCCAGATATACACCCAGGTACTTAACCTCCCGTCCAAAGCTGATGAAGGAGCCATCAAGGTAGAGTGGAGGAGGGATGGAACGATTACGAGTGAAGATGATAGCTTGTGATTTATTGGAGTTAATTTTGATACGCCATTTAGAGAAAAAGGATTCAAGTTTACGTATGTGCTGTTGTAGATACTCGTGCATGAAAAGACAGTTTTTGTCACGAGCCATCACTGTAGTGTCGTCCGCATAAATAGCCAACAACGTGCGTGGAGTAGTGGGAATGTCAGAGATATAGGATTTGTAAAGCCATGGGCCCAATTTGGAGCCTTGTGACACGCCCGCACGAATGAGGCGAGGTGTTGAAATGATGTTGGCATAGCGAACGCAGAATGTTCTGCCACGAAGGTACTTGTCAGTAAAGCGCACATGCGCAATCGGTACTTTTAATTTGAGAAGTTTGTAAATGAGGCCAGTTAGCCAAACAGTATCAAACGCCTTCGCGACATCAATAAAGAGTGACCCAACATACTCAGAGTCGTCAAAACCATCGTGGATGAATTCAACCACCCTAAGCAGCTGGTGTGCAGTAGAATGTTTGGGCCTAAAGCCAAATTGTTCAGGAATGTCAGGAAGAAACTGTTGCAGACGGGTGAGAAAGATGTGCTCAGTCAGCTTACCAAGGACAGGGAGCAAGCTGATCGGTCTGTAACTTTTGGCCAGTGAAGGGTCTTCCCCGGGTTTCTTAATAGGTACGATGATAGCTTTGAGCATTCCGGATACTTTTTGATCACAGAAGTATTTTTAAAGTTAGCCAAATTATCCTTGTGCTTGAAGGGGCTTGAGCAATTCCCCCTTCCCCATTCCTAGCCTTCCCCGAATGGCGCCTCTGTACGTACAGTCGTGAGAAAAAAAAAGTAAACACCCCCTACTAACTCAACAAATTATCGCAGAAGAAAGTTACTAATACCGAACGATTGGAAATAAAGTCTACTTTTAAATGATGTATATAAAATTTTCTTAGGAGGCCATCTACATATTAAAACGGATCCAAACTTCATTTTTTTCAATTGCAATACCCAATTTTAACGAGATATTTCAAATCTTCCGTTCAAACTATGCCTAGACACCAAATTTCAAATCATTTGAATGATAAGTTTTTGAATTATTAACTTTCAAAATTTAGTGCTTCTAATGTTAAATTACATTTTCATATTTTTATTTATATCTCCTGAAATTATGCTCCTTATGTGCTAATCTTTTTTGAAGCAATAATACTAATATACCCAAACATAAATACGTTGAATTTGCAATTTTCATAATTTTATGATATGAATTATGAAATTAATATTCGAAAAAATTATGTATTGCAACCTACAATTTTTTTGATGGATTTAGATTTATTAAGTCCTGTTTTATGGAAATCCAAAATTTCACATTTTTCTTGCAAGTAGTTTTCGAATTATGCTTAAAAATTATGCAAAAAGATGGTTTAAGGGGTCATCTATTATTTCAGTGAGTAGATTTTTGAAATTAATTCTGCTGTCCTGTAAACTAACAGGCTTCATTGACTCCTTGAGTGGCGCTTAAGGTGCCTTGATCAAGGAGTCTCTCTCGGCTCACAATCGAGTACAGAACTTCAATTTGGATACAGCCCTTAAAATACGCTCGTTTTAAAATAATTAATTTCTCAGAAACTTATGGTACGAATTGCATAAAAATTTGTTTTTAGGGTAATTGAAGGGTGTAGAGTTCATTTATGCTGTCATAATTGTGTACTGCTATTGAAAAAACAAAGTTATGGTTCGTTTTAATATGCAGATGGCCCCCTAAGGAAATTTTATGTACATCATTTAAAAGTAGACTTTATTTTCAATCGTTCGGTACTAATAACTTTCTTCTGCGATAATTTGTTGAGAAGTTAGTAGGGGGTGTTTGCTTTTTTTTCCACGACTGTACATAATTGAAAATATACAGGCTTTGTACGGTCTTTTAAATTTGAACAGAATTTTTTATAATAATTTTTGACTTGCGTAATGACAGACATTCTTGGATTAAATAACATGAAGGCTACTATATCTAAATATTGGTATTAAAACGTGAAAATTGATATAATTCTGCTACATTTACTACGTAGTATCGGGGTTAAAGACAATACAATACAGCTTGTGGTAATACAAAACATTCCATGTTAATTGGCTAATATTCAAATTTCGGATGAAATAAAAGTTAATCATTCAACCTTTCTTTTCTGACCAGCAACAACTTGTCTTAAAGGCCATTAAAAAGTACTCGCGGTACAACTTTATTATCATGTCGACGTTGGATTAGTAAAATGCAAATATAATACCAAGGTTGATTTGATAAAAGCCACTTTACATTTCAATTTCAAGCCTCAACAACAGACATTCGACATAAAATCTGATGAAATAAGTTTCAGAATTTCATAATTCGCTAATTAATTGATTCTTAAAACTCTGTTTATTTAACCTCTAAACCAGTATTTGTGAATACAGAAAAAGTAATAACATAAGGAGAGTCGATACTAAAAGTAGACGCTTCTGAATATTAATGAAGTGAAATGGCAGGGTGTGTTAGCTGTTTTTCTGGAGTAACACCAATCAAATCATTTACTGTTATTTACGAATAGTTTTAGATTGCAGAAGAGCAATTGTTTACTTGACTCAGTCCTGCATTTTGAAGAAAGTAAAATTCCAAAGATGAAAATTTTAAATAGGTATTTATTTTTCTTTCTTTTTTAAATGAACCATTTACATGTAGAAATTGTTAGATGATGACTTGAACGGAGACTAATGTGATATAAAAGTAATCAAATTTAAATCATATAATAAAGGTAAGGGAAATCAGCTTACCTTCTACTTCAGGATCGTTCACGGTAATTTTCTGCTTATCCAGGTAAATTTAGACTAATCCATTAATTATGCGAATTATCCATAGTGGTTTCACCTGTAAAGAGCTTGTAAATTTGTTTATTAAAAAATGTATATTTTTCTTATTATTTGTATCCCAGGAATTTTGCAGCACTTATGGTTTTAAACTAAATTTTTATGTATCTAAAGATACATTGGAGCATTCATTTTTTGCTCCTTTCTCGGTTAAAACATTTACAGATACTGAAATAATACAAAACATTATTAAGACTTGATTAATTACATAAATAAATTCAAGGTTATGTATATTAATAAAACACTTATTTTCATTTAAAGTCACTAAATTATTGATATAGTTTTTATAATGTCAATATTGCAGCTCTATTATGCAAGTGTTTATAAAATTTGATTGACAGTTCAAAAGATGAAACAGGAAGTAATGTTCTAATTTCGTAACAGAATGGATGGATGATGCAAACAGTTTTACTTATTGCAGACATTAAGTGTTTTTGAAAAGCAATTAACTTGATATATGGTAAGTTTTATCTATTTCTGAAGAGATTAATATTTCTAACAGAAGTCGGAGCCGGTTAAGACGCTCACGTTTTAATACGCGATCCCGCTTAAGACGCGGATTTTTTCCGGTCCCTTGAACATCGCCCATAAGGCTAATGCTAATTCAAAAATATTACGTTTAATACGCGAACGGTTAACACGCGATCCCGCTTTGTACCTTTAAATTTACCAAAAAATTGACATTTGTTTTACTCTTTCATATGAAAATTTAGTTAATTTGTAATACGTTAAACAAAGACGTATTCAAAATTTACACTGTAACAAAAGTTATGGTAAAAAGAAGCCACTATCATGTACATTATACAGGATGGTCAATCTGCTGGTTCTTTTTTGAACTATGAATATTTCACAGGTTATTTGTTTCAGCTCTCATGTGTCACGCATGCATGAATTGTCAAATGTATGCCATTTGTAATTATGGACTCGTTGAAAACACAGCAACGATGCAATGGCACACACTGCTCACCAAACCATCAACTTATTGAACGAGACATTTTCAGGTCGCGTAATTTCAAGAAATTCTGATGTGAATTGGTCGCCTAGATCGTGCAATTTAACCGCAATGGATTATTTTCTTTGGGGGTTTCTGAAAAGTAAAGTGTACGCCAATGCCCCCCCCCCCCCGCACAATCCAAGACCTCAAACGTAACATCCGGGCTGGGATTTTGGCCATGGATCCGCTCATTCTGGGGAAAGTCATCGAAAATTTTGATGTTCTTGCACAGCCGTACTCAACCTTTTTTTCTCGCGGGCCGCAAACATATGTTAGCAACATTAGGCGGGCCACACAACTCTTACATAATAATGTGAAAACGGCTAGTTAAAATAGCGAGATAATAAAAGTATTATAACAAAACAATATAATCAGTAGGATTAAAAATTTGTCGCGGAAGAAATGTTACGAAAAAATTTAACACCACTACTTCCAAGCAATATATTTTGCGGTTGATTTCTATTGTAAATGATGCAGAAATATGGTTCAGAGATTCTTGTTTGGAAGTAGTGGTGTAAAAATAGTTTTTTTTTTTTTTTCGCGATAAACGTTTAACCCTAACAAGCATTATTAGCTATATGGTAAATATAAAACGTAATAACATAACAACGCTGCAAAAAAATAAATAAATCAGGAGATTTTTTTGCTCAATAAAGAACTTTTTGTTTATTTTTTAAATGTAGAATTATATCGCGCAAATTTGGATTAATTTGGAATAACGTTTGATTAGTGTTGATGATTAAAAAATGTACGCTCCACTGTAGTACAAATAAAACTTAGAACTTCTGGAGAAGGATACGGCATTTAAGATGTTTTAAAATAAATTTAAATTAGTAATTATAAGTAATAGAACAGATTTTGTCTTCCCGCGAAAACATATAAAAGAACAGTGAAGGTCCTACAAAGCTTTTGTGCACGGCACATCTCAATAAATTTTATAAGTAGGAATTACTGATCATGTGTCTCGGGCCACATGCGGCCCGCAGGTTGAGTATGGCTGTTCTAGCATGTAAGCGGAGGCACGGTGGTTAAATGTGCGATATTGTATTCCATACATAAATGGCATAAACCCACCTTCCATGTTCAATAAGAGTTTCGATTTTCACTCATACAAAATGCGTTTTCTTTCATAATAATAATAAAAAAGAACCAACAGATGGACCACCTAGTACAACATAAGGAATGCTCATTAGGGTGGTTCAAAAAAACTTTTTTTGAGCTAGAGTCCAGGCCACCCCCTAATTTTTTTAGACTCATCATTAGTATAATACTGGTTAATTTTTAACTTCTTACTCAAATTCTAAGAGGGTGCTCAATGACCCCACAATTTATCATTAGTAGAAGCATAGGAAATGCAACAATAATTTATATTTCAGAAATATTTAATTTTTCCCTGAAGTTTTTAGAAGAAATTTAGTTTGTTATATTATATATTATCTGCATTTAAATACTTCTAAAATATTTTATTATATGTAGCAACATTTCTGAGAATTATTTACATGATGAAGTTATAAACAACACTAAACCAAAACAAGAATTCTACCAACTCCTTTTACAAAACCAGTTGAAAACAATTTGTCAGTGAAACATTTAGTTTTTCATGATAATTTTTATTTTAAATAATTATCATATATATTTTCAAACTCTGCATCCGGCAGCAAACATCTGTCTGAAGTTGTTTACATTTAGCTCATGCCTATTCCTAAGCGAAAGGTGACAAGTGAAAATAATATTTAAAATACATTTTATTATTTATTGCAAGAGTTTTTACTTTTAAATAAGTATCAGGAATTATATTTAGGTTACATTACTTATATTAAATATTAATGTACTGTTATGGGATGCTAACATTATTCATGTTACAGTTAATAAGACAAACACTAAGCCTAATCTAAAATAAAATAATCGCAAAATTTGTGCATTGATCAACAACTTTAATTTATGAAAAATAGCCGTTCTTTTCTCTTTAAAGAAATTCCAAAGCTAAAAATTTGAAATCGCTCTGGTTTCAACTTGCCTTAGTAATAAAATTTTACTGATTGATCTAAGATCAGTAGGCCAATTAATTGACTAGATTGAAACCAACTAACTATGACAAGACAAATCCTTCAGTGTGTTCTTTATCAGTTGAAATAATCAAAATTTGCACAATATGTTAGCCATTTGACAGTTAAAGAATTAATGCCGATATGGCAGAAATCTGAAATTGCTACAAAATAAAAGAAACACATGCATAATTAAAAACTTAGAAAACATTCATTCTCATTGGCTTTTTTTAAAGAAAAACAAAGGTCTTTTTCTACAGCCCAACGACAAGGAGTGATTAGATTGATATTGGTCATGAAGATGTTATGAAAATAATTAAAGAAGATTCTATAAAAAATAAGAATTAAAGAAGATTCTATAAAAAATAAGAATTAAAGAAGATTCTAATTTTCTTCCGGATCAAAGAACCAATTGTAAAATGTATATGGGTTTAAAAGATAAAGAGTTTCCGAAAAAAGTATGAACGTTCTCTTCAGAGAATAAAAGAAGAATGAAGCATTAGAGCCTCTTTACCTTCAGCTACCATCTGTTTATCCAATATGTCTAAATAGTGTAATGAAAAACTCTGAATCTTCAGACGATGAATTTATTCCAACACAGTTAAAGGTCTTGAAAATTATCTATCAACAGACAAAGAGATTGCACTTTCTGCTAGAAAAGGGATGTAACATCATGTGTCTGAGTGTTCTGATGACTTCATAAGATTTTCTCTCTTTTCTGATAGAATTTAAATGGAATAAAAACAAATTGCTGTAGAGCAATTTACAGCTATGCAAGCCCTTAAGAAACATTATGTAAGAGGAGAACTTGAGATTTTTAAAGAAGATGTTGTACGACTGTCAGACTTTGCAACAAGAAGAACAACAGGACTCTTACCTCGTATGGATATAAGGAAGACATTGTTAAGCCTTTCTCCCGGAAAATGAAATGACAATAATCAGGGATGGGGAATTTCTAGAAAATCTTACCAGCCAACGATTTATTTTATCAGCCAGCAAAATGCAAAGTACAGTTGAAAATTGTCATGACAAAATTTACGCAACTGCAAAAATAGTTGATTACTATTACTACAATGTTTTCATATTTTTTTCCATACAATTAAGAAATATATACAAGAAGGGAAAATTTAATATAGAATATAACTTGTTTATATCACAGTAATTTGGAAAGTTGCAAAGTATAGCTAACTAGTAAAAAATAAATAAAAGTTATCAGCATATTTCTATAGTTTCCAGTTTTCGAAGGCTACCTAAAAATTCACTTGAAGAATACCTAAAATTTCACTTGAAGAATACCTAAAATTTCACTCGCCCTATTAGAAAATTCACTCGCTAGTGGCGAGTAAAATGATGTATTTCCCCATCCCTGACAAAAATGACTATCCCAAAGGAAAGGAATGGCTTCAAAATTTACAAGTAGTAAATGACAGTGCAGAACGAGGGGTTAAGCTTAATGGGGATTTCAATAAAATCATAACAAATGATGAAGATGAAAAGCAATACTTGCTGCAGAAGCAAACAGAAAATGCATTCCATCAGAAACAACAAAAAAAATCAGTTTTAAACACTATTTTGAATTATTAAAGACCAAATATTATTACATTTCTATTTTTTACTTCTATATTGTTTTATTCTTTTCTAAGAAATTAATTTTAGAGGTCTTTATTTTTTTTTAAACAAATATATAGAAAAATTAGAATGGAATACACTAACTTCTGAAGTTAGTGGTTGTTGAGCACCCTCTTGCAGTTGAAATATGAAGTTCAAATTCTGCCAGAATATTACCATACACAAGTCTAAAAAAATTGAGGGGTGGCCTGGTATATAGGTGAAAGTTTATTTTTTTACATAGATGGCTGAACCAGCCTAATGCTCATCTTTAAAATCGTTTTTCTCTAAATGAATTATTTTGTAGCTTGCGATCTTTTATTTAAATGATTCTATTTCTTAATTATTCTGAATATCTTCATTAATTGAAAGTTTAATGTTATTAAAAGTTTTAAGATATATTTGCAGATTGAGCTTACTGACATCTGTGTAAAGTTTAAAAAAAAATAAAAGTTTTTTTTTTTTCTTTTTGAAGTAATTTGATTTGGCCAAATATTTTGATATGCGGCAGACCGAATATTCACCAGACTGACTATTTTGACATTCGGCCTAATCGAATATTCGGTAGTATGGCCAAATACCGAATATTCGGTGCATACTTAATATATGTATTTTTTCTTTTATTTAAATTTATGAATAAATTCCTAATACATTTCCTTTTATAACTCTGTGAAAATTTATGAAGCATAATTATAAATAACACTTAATAAAAGTATTCGCAATAAATTAGTATTTACCGGGTGTCCCAAAAAGGACTGACTGATTTTAAAATTCAATAACTTGCAAACGGTGACAGATATTAAAAAAATTCTTGCAGGAGGGTTATGCATAAGGTCAAAAGTTTTATTACAGTGATTTTCAATTTTAGTTCGATTTACAAACAATAGATGGCGCTGTAAGCAATAGTCGCTAAATACAGGCTCGATTTTCGCTCCTTTATCTTGTTCCATGCAGAAAAAGGAGATGGAAATGTATTATCCGGGCCATGAAGTACCAAAAATCGAGCCTGAATTTAGCGTCTATGGATCGCAGCGCCATCTATTGTTTGTAATTCGAACTAAAATTGAAAATCTCTGTAAAAAAACTTTTGACCTTATGCATAACCCTCCTGCAAGAATTTTTTAAATATCTGTCCCCGTTTACAAGTTATTGAATTTTAAAATCAGTCAGTCCTTTTTGGGACACCCGGTATATTTTTTTCATGCGATTATTTGCAGCAAAATTAGTAGTTTTTAGGACTGCATAACGAAATTTTTAATAAGGATACATTTGCTTTTGAACTGAAGAAAAGAAAACAAGAAAGAAAAAATCATGCGTCAAGCATAGATTATGAAACACTTTCCAACACATTCAGAATAATGTAATAAAACTGCACCATTTAAAAAATTAAAATATTACGTCTAATTCAACCGTATGGAAACACATAACACATTTCAAAACACAATATCAGCTGTTCCCATCTATAATCGGAAAATTAACCGAATTTTTTAGAAGCCCTGTATAGGATATATAGATTTGTATCTATTAACTACATGCATGCCAAAATTTAGTTCACTTAAGAGATACATATACTCCAGTTGAAAAATTCCCTTCAGCTATTTCCTCTAATAAGAAGAATGGTACGTGAATACTTTTGTGCAGCCCTGTATATGAGGTATAGAATTTATATATAGTGAGTAACATACAAAAAATTAATTAAATTTAAAAGCGCATTCCAAATTTTAAACCGTGCAAACCAGCAATTATTATTGAGAGACAGTACTGTAACCGATTTCATTTGTGTGTCCCTGTAAATGAATAAAAAATGCCATGAATGCCCTGTTCTAACGAGATCGTAGTGAAATTCAGTGATTTATATCAGTTTCAATACATTTGGAATAGCTTAATGTCATTAAAATACTCTACAAACGATTTTTCTGCATATACCATAATGTAATGGAATGCTTTTGAGTGCCCCTGTAATTGAACTACTAATCCTACATACTTCATATACAATATCAAACATGCTTTGGTGACCCCAAATAATCTTTATCAATTGCATGAAAATCCGAGTATATTTACGGGAGTTAGAGCGTAGACAGACGGCCAGACAAACCGAATGCAAAAACACTTTTCAACTTTGTTGGAAAGTGTTAAAAATGCATGAATTGCTCGATAAAAACAGTGTTTATATAGTCAGACACCAAGTTTGAAGGACGGTACGAGACCCAGAAACAGTACAATTTTTTTGAAAACTATGAACTTTCCCTTTATCAAATGACATTTCTAGAAGGATCTGTGAAGTCATTTGTCATCATTTTAAAAATTCCCTTTATCAAATTCTTGAAGGATCTGTGAAGTCATCTTCGTGATAAGGTAAATCTCTTTTTGTGCAACTCTCACTTGGGATAACTTTGTAAAAATATGTAAATCTGTCACGCAAAAAACAAGTAGGATCCGGTTAAATTCAAAATCTGAGGCAATCGCACATTACTCTTAAATGGAGAAAACAACACATTTTAAGGCAACTGAACGACCAGAAAATTTACGGTTTGATCCACAAAAGGTTAACTCTTTATGTATTGAATTATGAATTCATGAAAATTTTATCTTCTAAAGCATTTTTCGTCGATTTTTGAAACTACATTAGAAGATTTACATAATCATTTAATAAATTTTAGAAGGATTAATTAAATTTGAATTTATGGGGATTTTGTGCAATATTTATAACCCCACTCAAATCTTTTATTTTAAATATTTTTCTTAGTATTTTGTAGAATTAGGAAATGTACAAATATACTGTTCTTACAATAGAAATGAAGAAATATTTCCGAATTGTAAAATCCCTTCCCCCCTCATAACGCCAAGAAAGCTGAAAAGATGCAAAGGCAAAAGAAATCATCCTTTTAAAAATACTTTTGTTTCGTGTAACCCATTATGATTTTGGAACAAGATAAAGTAATGTATCTGTAACTCATTCTAAACTGTATTAGAACTAAATGATGTATTAAATTAATTTTATTTTAATAGTACTTATAAAGTAGATAAAAAGTTTGTTTTTTCTTTTGCATTGGGTAGCTGAGGTCGATCCCCATAATCGCCCTTTTTTACTTTTTCGATTTTGGTTACAGTTTTCGGAACCGGTTCCGAAAGTAAAAGTGTAATCATAAAAACACTGCAACCAAAATCATACAAGTAAAAAAAGGGCGACTGCAGGGATCTACCTCAGCTGTTCAATGCAAAATAAATAAATAAATAAATAAAATGTCGAAATGCAAATGAGATATTGGCAAAGAATCTCCCCATAGGTTTAGAATTAGCTTGCGACTGTCTTGGCCTGCCGGGAGAGAAGACTTAAGGGAATTTTCGAATTTTGTAAATTGGAGTATCAAACGTGAAGAATAAGTGGAATAAAGTTAAAGAAAATCAGCATTAGACAGAATTTGTAAAATATTTCATCAGTATTTGAACGTTCAATGAAATTTTCAAATTCTGAGAGTTCAAATCAAAAAAGCTTTGATTTATTTATGTATTTTTTTAATTTTGAGAGTAAAAGTCGTAAGAATTTCAAAGGATTTTTCAAATATTCTGTTAATAGTGTATCTGGCGTGAAGAATAATTTCTATAATAATAGCCTAAGTCATGTGACTGTCATCAACAGTTCCGGCTGACCTCTTCTCTTTTTATATGCCAGGCTGCATTTTGGTACTTAAATGGCGCAGGTGATTAATCAAAATTATTTTTTCAAATAAAACTAACATAAAAGTTGCCATGATCGCAAAGAAATCTTGCTACTTTTATGTTAGTCAGGTACAAATCTCGCCAATAGCATTTTTTAACTCGCCAGTTCGCATTTTTTATCTCTCGCGAGGTAAATTAAAATATTGCTTTAATATATTATTTTATTTCTAATTGCTAAAAAGGTGTAAGATTAAAACTTTAAAAACAGCAAAATAGTTTTATTTGACTGTTGCCATGTTTCAACCCTTCCCGTAATGCTTTGATATTTAAATTAACCCCCTGACCGCCGAGCAAAACGGCAAAATTGTAGTGTTGTTTTCTTTGCATTTTTTTTTTTTTAAATATTAAAAAAAGATGTTTTTCCCAACATGATATAATTTTTTTTATTGCGTATAGGTATATAAGCCTTGAAAGTATTAATCATACCTTAATTTTTTTAAACTTGATTATATCAATTGAATTATATTAATTTAAATAATGTTTCTATTGCAGTGAAACCTGCAGGTTAGTGAACGGATATATCAGTTCGCGGCGGTTGGAAAGTTTTAAATGTCATGGTTTATGGCATCATTTATTATTTTTCATTTTTTTTTTTTTTTTTTTTTTTTTTTTTTTTAAGAAATAAGTAAAAGTCATGAATTCTAAATCTTTCAATTTTAAATTATTTTGTGCAATTTAAATAAAATGAGTGAAAGGATTATATTTTAAATGAAATTAATAAAATACGAAAAAATGCCAGGGGAACAATGTTTGGCGATTTATCCCCTGCGTCCGGCTAACATAAATATTACGAGTTCTTGGTTTCTCTATCAGAATCTTCCGATTTGGCGAAGGGTTGAACAAGTAAATTAAATTATGAATAAAAGTAACATGATACAATGCTTAGCATTACACTTGAGGGAGTCCAAACTGGTCGCCAAGGGTGATTAGTAAATGAATATAGCTAACGAAAATAAACATCGCACCAAATTTGTAAAATATTTCATCAGTATTTGAGCGTTTATTGAAATTTCCAAATTCTGAGAGTTCATATCAAAAGAGCTTTGATATATTTTTTTTAATTTTGAGAGTAAAAATCGTAAGAATTTTAATGGAATTTTCAAATATTCTGTAAATGGAGTATGTAGCATGTAGAATATATGGAATATATACAGTGGCGTAGCCAGGATTTCGTTTCGGGAGGGGTCTAATTTTTTTCCTTCATGTTATATATAGTAAAACTTGTCAAGATAAAATCGCAAATATTGGTGAAGAAATTCCGTTTTACACAGGTTTTCGTGTTTGCAGGTGTAATTGTATAATATTCTTTTCGATAGCACCGTGGAACATTTCCGTTTAAGACAAAATTCCGTTATGAGCAGGTTCCATTTTTAAAAGTTTTGTGTATTAATATAAATATACTTATTTATATTATATGAATAGTAAAACCTGCCAAAATAGTAATTATCTCTGTATAGTTTTAAGAATGATAAAATATAGCCTTTCGCTTTATTGAATAGAATAAATTTGAAATCAAAACAGTACCTGGTGAGTGCTTGCATTCATTCCATGCAGAGTAACCAACTTGCTTGAATTCGATGAAATAAATCCTTGATTGAAATATTAAATTGAAGATTCTGGACTTAAATAGCGAATTATTACTTAAGAAATAAAGAATTTACTCAAATGAATTACGAATTAACTTGTCTTTCATATTTTAATCGAATCGAACTTGACTTGCACACTTTAGCATCTAGAATCAAAACATTCTAAGCTTCGAACACAGGTTCGCACAAAAGAACAAAAATACAGAAGAAAGTTATCTAATAAAAATAAAAGACAATGTACACAATACTTAAAAATGACAGTAAGAATTTTTAAATTAAAAAACAGTTAAAAGGAATATGTTTTAGAATTAATTAAAGTCTTAATTTTTAAAGCAGTAAATAGCTCGGTTCAGAAAGGCAGTTTTTCAGATTTTTAGTGCTGCCATCTACAGCGAGTTTCAAATATTAAAGTCTCTGTCAAAGGAAAATCATACATCCTCCGCCCCCGGCAGGAGAGGGTACATCTTTGAAATGGGACGCATGATGTCACCGTCAGCTGTTTTAATCAAAACAACTCGTACAAGATTTCCGTTCCAGGAAAAGTCTTTAGATCTTCGATAGTCTTTAGATAGTCTTCCATCTCATGGGCTGAAATCGATCGTGAACAATCACAAAGTCTCCTTCTCGTAGATTAGTTCGTGGAGTAGTCCATTTTGGACGCTGTTGGAGATGTTGAAGATACTCACGTGACCATATACACCAAAATTGATTGTTTGCTTTTTCTATCAAGCGCCACCGAGCATTTAATGTTAGAATTCGTGAATTCGAAGATTCTGGAATATCAAGGAGGAGTGCTCCTATTAGAAAATGACCTGGAGTTAATGCACGTGGATCTGGTGGATCCGAAGACATAGAGGTTAAGGGCCTTCAATTTATACAACCTTCAATTTGACATAGCAAAGAAGTTAATTCTTCAAAATTCAATACACTAGATTTACATGCTCTTAGTATGTGATTTTTAGTAAGCTTTACAGCTGCCTCCCATGGCCCACCAAAGTGTGGCGCATATGGAGGGATGAAATGTCAATTGATTTTCTAGCTCGAAAGAAATTCTTGAACTTCATTTTCCCTCAAATATTGGAATAGCTGCTTTAACTGATTAGCCAGGCCTGTGAAGTTTTTCCCATTATCTGAATATACATCGGACGGTAGACCTCTACGCGCGATAAATCGCTTCAAGGCTGCTAGCAGGGCTTGCACAGACAAGTGTGATACCAACTCAAGGTGTACCGCCTTAGTGCACATACAGACAAATACTGTTATGAAAGATTTAATTTTAATCTTACTTCTTAGCAAATTTGGTTTAGTTAGACAGGGTTCTGCAAAATCTAAACCCACCTTGGAAAACGGACGGATTGGGGGTGATTCTGTCAACGGGAAGATCTCCCATGATTTGTTGACAAGCTTGAGACTTAAGGCGTTTGCAAAGCACACATTTGTGGAGCTCTTGTCGTACAGTAGAACGACCATTCACAAACCAGTACTGCTGGCGTAATATAGAAAGTACTAGCTGTGTACCTGCATGTAGATGTTGCTCATGGATCTCTTTTATCAATAATTTAGTAATAACGTGATTCTTCGGAAGTAGCATAGGATACTTTCTATCAAAACTTAACGACTGATGTTGTGACAAACGACCACCAGGCTTAGATAAAATGTAAAACTGTCTGCGAACTCAAATAATTTCTTTAAAATTTTTTGCAAAAAAAGTCACGCTCCTCCCGAGACCTATATTGCCGCCAACAGCAAAAATGAAAAGTTATATAAGCACATAAACATTCGCTAAAATTTCCAACCAAATAAACTTTATTTAAAAAGAGATCAACATTTAACATTTATTTTTTTAACATAAAATTTATTTTTAATCTGTTAAATTAATCTGCAAAGCCTAACATAATCTGCAGCACCCGCGTCGGTGCTGCACTGTTTCTGCTACCGGACCTGGCAGGAGGGGGAAAAAAAGGGAATTGTACCCGCCGTTCCGGCATAAGCATCGCACTTACAATATTTTAAAGTTTTTAACTCGTATGAGGTGCTGCGCTTCTTCCAAAAAATACTGTACTATGGTCATGGCAAATACTTTCTAGCAAACTTTTTTTTTTCTCCAGTTGAAAAATAGTCTAGAGACCTTGTCAATAGTCTGCAACGTGCGTTACACCAGTTCTCCGCCTGGGGTCTTGTTAATTTCTTTTTTTTTTAAATAAAGAAACTTGTAAAAAAAAAAACCCATCAAACTGTCTGCAAACTTTGAAAATTTTCTGCGAACGGCGTTCGCGTGTTCGTCTGTATTATCTGACTCTGACGACCACCAACTCGAATAATATCACTCGAATCTAAAAACACATTTAATGATAATAATTTACTATTGCTAGGTAAGGGCTTTCTTTCTTTTAATAATTTAAGCTCTGTACAGAATCCAGAACTTTGTACTAATTTCACAATACATTGAATAGAATCAGATATTTCTTGTGCACTCAGATTTCCAGATTTTTTTTTTGTAGCACTATGCCTAGCATTATAGCTGAATCTAGGACACCACGCTGTGACTCTTGACAGCTTAGAGAATTTGGAGAACTTGAGAATAAAGTCTGGAAGGGCAATTACTTTAGTTACGTTGCTGACAGACTGCACTGCAGGATTTAACTCAGATATCGGAGGATTGTACAAAGGTATTGGGATTGCTTCATTTGATCGCAGCCATGGAGGCCCATGCCACCATAGCGAATGATGAAGAAGCTTTCGTGGTGGAATACCCCTAGAAGCTGAATCTGCAGGATTTAGAATACCTGGGATATGATTCCTCTCACATGAAGGCATTAATGACTGAATTTGATACACTCGATTTAGAACAAATTGATTTCCTTTTAAGGGATGTGATTTTAACCAGCTGAGAACAATTTGGGAATCTGTCCACAGATAAATATTGTCAAAGTTTATTGGCAAAGTATCGATAATGACTGAGAACAACTTGGCTAGTAAAAGAGCTGAACAAAGCTCAATACAATTAATATGCATGGGTATTTCAATAGATTTTAACAAATGAATTTCTGATAAAAACTCCAAACCTGTAGTATGAAGTCTGGGGTTTCTTCATCCCACGAAATCTTATCTTTCCAAAGATCTTGCAACATGATCTTTAATCTTATTGTAGTAGGAGCTAGGAAACCCAAGGGGTCAAATATTGTAGCCACTACTGATAACAAATCTCTTTTTGTTTTCACTTCTTTAAAATCATTAAAATGAATTTGTAAAGCGTCTTTGAAAGAATCCCAAAGTAGTCCGAGGACTTTAACGGTATCATCTTCCTGAATTACTTTTTGCAATGAAGCCTTCATTTCATCTGGTAAATAAGCTATTACTTCTGAATCATTACAGGTCCACTTACGTAGATTACAACCTCCGCTTTTCATAACTTCGATTAACTCAGTTACCAAAATTTGGGCATTTTCCTTTGAATCCGAACCAGAAAGTAAATCGTCTACGTATGTACTTTTTCGAATTATCTGAGAGGCTTCTTTATGATTTTGCTCATTCCCATTTGCCAATTGGTGTAATGTCCTAATGGCCAAAAATGGCGCGCAAGCAGTACCGTACGTAACGGTCAACAGCCTGTATGTTTTAATAATTTCATCTGAATTGAATCTCCAAAGATTGCGTTGATAGTCTACATGATTTTGATTTACGAGAATTTGCCTAAACATTTTCTCGATGTCAGAACTAAAGGCGATTGGATGCATTCTGAACTTTATCAGTAGAGGAAAGATTTCTGGTTGCAATTTTGGACCTATCTCTAGATAATTATTCAAGGAGCGGCCTTCTGAACCAACAGCAGATGCGTCAAATACCACTCTTAGCCGAGTTGTAGAACTATCTTCTTTTAACACCCCGTGATGTGGGAGGTAAAAATTATCAAGATTTGAAATTTCTGAATCTGGTACAAGTTCCATGTGCCCCAAGTCGATATACTCGCGCATGAAGGATAAATACTGCTCTTTAAGCAAGGGATTTTCTTGAAGTTTTTCTCCAAGAAGTAGAAACATTTTAAGTAGTGATGGGCGATTTCGATTTTTTTAATCGATACTATGGCCAACTTGATTTAATCGATTCTATATTTTTTTTAATCGATGTCTCTAAAGGTAATGTCATTTTCATTTTCCTTAAAAAGTTGAAGGTAAAGAAGTCCGATGTGCCGATACCTAAACTTTCTTCTATCTCAAACATGTTAAAACTTCAAAATTCGCTATCGCAGTATCAAATTCAAATGATAACCTATGGCCATCATAAAAATTCAAAAAGCATAGGTTCGTTAAGATAGGTTCATTTTAAAAGATTGCATTTTCCAAACAAATAATTGAATTTCGGTCCACACCCTCTTAGATGTTTGCAACAGAAATTCCCAATTCAAGGAGCATAAAAGCGAAACCTGTTGGGCAGTATACATCCAACCCTAATAAGGATCTATTTATGTGATAGTGTAACAGTATATGAAGTTTGAATTAACTCCATGCATTAGTTTTTAGATACAGCTGTCACGAATATCGTGTAAAATGCAGTATAGCATCGCAGCCTGTTACATGATTTACACGAAAACCTAATCAGGAACAACTTATGTCAATGCCTAACAGAATATTAGGTTTGATGAATTTCCGTTCATTAGTTCTTGAGATATTCTCGCTAACATCGTGTAAACCCCGAAAAACAGTTTTGAATTCAGGGGGTGGTACCGGAGGACATCCTGCCGGAACATTGAAATGTCTCCCAGGAAGATGAGTTTTTTTTGGTTTAATGGACAAAAGTCTCCTCCCCCCCCCCCCACGGAACTGTAGAATGTCTCTCTCCAGAACCGCAGAAATCCCTCCCGGAGAAAAATGTCCGAATTAAATTTGCTGAAAACAGCAGCATAGCAGTACAACCTATTATATGATTTGTATGAAAACCTAATTAGGAACAACATATGACAGTGTCTAACGGAATATTAAATTTGATAAAATTTCGTGCATTAGTTCTTGAGATATGATCTCTAAAAACGTGTAAATCCTGAAAAACGTGTTAAACTGCCCGGGGGGGACATCTCCCCGATCATTGAAATGCCCCTTCAAAAGGTTTGAAATTTTATGCTTAATGTACAAAAGTCCAACCCCCCTCCCCTCCTCTGAAGTCTAGAATGCCCCTCACTGGAACAGCAGAAATCCCTCCCGGAGAAAGATGCTGAATTCAATTCAGCATAGCAACGCCCCCCTGTTGGATTATTTACACCGAAACCTAATAAGCAACAACTTATGCCAACGTCTAACTGAATGTGAAGTTTGACGAAAAATCCGTGAGTTAGTTCTTGAAATAGGGTTGTTGCGAAAATCGGGGAAAATGCAGCATAGGAGCGCCACCTACCACTAAATTTACATCAAAACCTAATCATCAACAACTTACGCTAATGTCTAACCAAATCTGAAGTTTGGTAAAAATTCATGCATTAGTTTTTGAGATAGCGATCATGCAGAAATCATGAAAAATGCAACATAGCAGCGCCACCTGCTGGGCGATTTTCACCAAAAGGTAGTCAGCTCCAATTTATATGAAGGTCTAACTAAATCTAAAGTTTCAACAGATTCCATGCATTAGTTCTTTAAATAAACCGCCCACAATTTTTTTGTCAGAGGCAAACAAATAGACAGACTAACAGACAGACAATTTATAAAAATAGTCAAATCGTATTCCAGACAAGACCTTCTAAAACTATAAATCCTTCGAAAACCGGCAGTCGAAACTTTTCCCGAATCCAACACTTTTCTTTTTCTAAATACAAAAGAAAGCAAGAAAAAATGAATGAATCGATTCCCACGTAACGTAGAATCAGAAATAGCGAATAGATTCAGTACACAGATTCGATGTCGATCTTTAGATGTGGGCTGAATCGTTTTGCGGACGATTCTTTAAATGCGGGCAGAATCGTTATCCTTTAATTTACTTCAATTCAAATCAAATCGCGGTCGATACACGATTCGGGATCGGGTTGAATCGTTATATTTATTTTTCCAATTTTACTGTTTTAGTTGCAGAATTGATGTAAAATTTCGTATAAGGAAGGATTTTTTTTTCTCTTTCTTGGTTACATCAGTGTTGAATGCAGGTAATTTTCTACGGGGGGGGGGGGGGGGGAATTTCTGCGACTCCGGCGGAGAGCGTTTTTAGAGATCCGTAATAGGAGGGGGAATTTCACATTTGTCATTAAAAAGCATAAAATCTTAAAACTCTCGGGGGGGGGGGGGTTCAAAGGTCCGTGGGGAATGTCTACCGGACCATGACCATCCTTTGAATTCAACACTATGCTAAATCGTTATGCTTTTGTTTAGAAGCCTAGTTATTCGGGTTACTAGTTTATTATGTTGTATTTTTCAAGTTCGCCCCTTCTAATCCCCCCCCCCTTTCCTCGCCAATTTTAATTTACAGGGCCGTTCAAAATATGCATGCAATTTTTAAAATGCCAAATTCTCGTTCTATTTTATTATAAATCCACATTTTGAAACCTTGATCAAAGATACATTTGAGGTCGCCCCTCCGACCGTTTGGGACTAACCTGTCCCGCGGGGGGTGGGGCATAGTTATTGTTTCTTCCAAACCATCTCGTGTAACATATCGTTGGAAAGCTTTTAATGGCCTCTTTTATTTTCTGTCCCTCCTTCCCCCTCCCCCTAGTTACTGGCACTTTTTAGCTCACAAGCTATCAAAGCCTGAGAGCTAATGTGCCCGCCGGTTCTGTATGTATGCATGTACGTACGTACGTATGTACGTAACGTGATAACTCTTGATAAAAATATCCGATTTACTTCTGATAAGGTACTTCCCTGATTAGTTTTGGGGGTTCATTGGTTAAGTATAAAGGGTGGAGGAGGGTTAATCCCCCCCCCCTTAACTTAGATAAATGGATTTTTCATGCAGAATTATCAAATTTCGGTATACCAGCTAATTTTCAAAACGAGCTTCTCTGACTAGATTTGGAGGTTCAATTTCCTTCAAGTTTGGTATACCGGTTTATTCTGATAAGGCACTTCCCTAATTAGATTTGGAAGTTCATTGGTTAAATATAAAGGAGGGACGGGGGGCTAATACCCTCTTAAATTTAGATAAATGGGTTTTTCTATCCGATTTGCTTCAAATTTGGTATATCGATTTATTTCGATAAGGCCCTTCCCTGACGACATTTGGAGGGTCATTGGTTAAGTATTAAGAGGGGAAACGGGGAGGGGCAATCCTCCCTTAATTTATTTTTCGAGGGGCATTATTCTTTGAAATAAGAGTATAATATACAGTTAGTGTGAATAGTCTGCGAGCTCAATGCCATCAGTTTAACTGGGCCCTTTTCTTTTAGCTCACAGGCTATCAAAGCCTGAGAGCTAATGTGCCCGCAGGTTCTGTACGTACGCATGTATGTATGTACGTAACGCGATAACTCTTGATAGAAACATCCGATTTGCTTCAGTTTTTTTTCTAGGTTCATTCTGATAAGACGCTCTCCTCATTAGTTTTGGGGATTCGTTGGTTAAGGATAAAGAGGGAAAAGGGAGGCTAGTCCCCTCCTTAATTTAGATAAGTGGGTTTTTCATGCAGAGTTATTCGATTTGCTCCAAATTTGGTATACTGGTTTATTATGGTAAGAAGCTACCCTGATTAGATTTGGAGGTTTATTGATTAAGTATAAAGGGGGGACGGGTGCTAGTCCTCCCCCCTTTTTAGATAAATGGGTTTTTCATGCAGAAGTATTCGATTTGCTTCAAATTGATATACCGGTTTATTCCAATATGGCGCTTTCTTCATTAGATTTGGAGGTTCATTAGTTAAGTATACAAGGGGGAAAGGGCGGCAAGTCCCCTCCCCTTAATTTAGATAAATGGGTTTTCATGCAGACTTATCCAATTTACTTTAATTTTTTTTTTCATGGTTCATTCTGATAAGAAGCTTTCCTGATTAGATTTCAAGGTTCATTGGTTAGACATAAAGGGGGAAATGGGGGAGCTCATACCCCCCTTAATTTAGCGAAATGGTTTTTTTTATGCTGAATAACATGATTTGCTTCAAATTTGATATACCAGTTTATTATGTTAAGGTTCATCCCTGATTAAATTTGGAGGTTCATTAGTTAAGGATAAAGGGAAGAAAGGGGGACTAACTTCCCTCCCCCTTAATTTAGATAAATGGGTTTTTCATGCAGAATTTATTAGATTTGCTCCAAATTTTGTGTACCCGTTTATTATGTTAAGAAGCTGCCTTGATTAGATTCGGAGGTTCATTAGTTAAGTATACAGGGGGAAAGGGGGCTAGACCACTCCCTTAATTTAGATAAATGTGTTTTTCATGTAGAGTTATTTGATTTGCTCTGAATTTGGTATACCGGTTTATCATGTTAAGGAGGTGCCTTGATTAAATTTGGAGGTTTATTGGTTAAGTGTAAAGAGGGGCAGGGGCTAGTCCCCCACCCTTAATTTAGATAAATGGGTTTTTCATGCAGAATTATTCGATTTGCTTCAAATTTGATATACCGCGATATAGCGCTTCCTTCAATAGATTTGGAGGTTTATTGGTTCTGTATAAAAGGGGGGCAAGACCCCTCCCCTTAATTTAGATAAATGGATCTTCAGCAGAATTATCCAATTTACTTTAATTTTTTTTCTATGTTCATTCTGATAAGGACCTTTCCTGATTAGATTTGGAGGTTCATTAGTTAAGTATAAAGGGGGGTTAGACCCCCTCCTTAATTTAGCGAAATGTTTTTTCATTCAGAATTATCTGATTTGCTTCAAATTTGGTATACCAGTTTATTGTGTTAAGGAGCTTCCCTGATGATTACATTGGAGGTTCATTGGTTAAGTATAAAGGGGGGGGAACGGGGGCTAATCCCCCTTCATTTATATTTTGAAATAAGAGTATAATATACAATTAGTGTGAATAGCCTGTGAGCTAAATGCCATCAGTTTAACTGGGCACTTTTATTTTTATTTTTTACTCTCTAGAGTGGCGCAACCAGGATCTTCACCATCACCCTCACCTGGGATGAATTTTGAATCTTTACTACTCATAAACTTAGAAAAAAAATCATTGCTTTATATGATTATAAATTAGATTTTAGTAAATTCGTGGCACCTAAAAACCAACGCAATAAAAAGCACGAGCAACCATTGTTAATTTAAGATTCAGATGACCGAAGTCGTTTGTTTTAGGTCGATTTTATATGAGCCTTCAGGCTTGGGCTTATTCTTTTTTAAATTGTAAAACTTTATTTACTCTCATATGAAAAAAGTTAAAGATTATTTCTGTAAACATAGGAAGTGATCACATAATTATTAATGGCAAATTTATCAAAATATATCAAATTTATATCAAATGAAATTTATCAAAATGCGTTGTGTTGTTAATGCTTTTTAAGCTGCGTTAATATCTAAAATCTGTTTATATTTCTGAAATAAATTTAGTATTTATCTTTTTATCTCTGCTAAAAAGCCTTTTATTTAAGTAAAAGCAATTTAATTACTACTTTCATAATCATTAATCTTTCAGATTCTCCTGGTTTCAATAAATAGCTGAGGCATCTGCCTGTTATCACTCTATCCTATTTCTTTTTCTTTGTTTTTTCATAAACAATTGATCAGAGAAGTCCTGTTTTAGTATAAGAACGAGAAAGTTATTAAAAAGAAAAAAAAAAAGGAAAGAAAAGAAAATTATGATATTTGCAGACTTATGCTCCACGTCCGACACTGTCATCGAATGAGTCAATAACTGTTTTAGAGTTTTTAGATTACTGCTGGAAAAAATCCCATATAATCAAAGGATATATTTTTATTTATTTGTTAACGAGAGAAAAGTATGTTATTTCACTGCTAATGATTCTAGGATGAGAACTTTTTTGTTGTTGTAAACAGCTGAAAATCTGGTAAACATTAAAAAGAAAGATATTTATAAACTGTAAATTGAGATAAGGAGATATATATTTAAAAAAGGGAAAGAAATTTTAGTTAAATATATTATTAAAAAGAGAATTTTGCTTATTCATTGGGGATAATTAGTATGTGGTATGTGATGATTGATTAATTACATCATTACAGCTATTTTAAAAGAAAATTTGCAATAATTGCATTTCCCCTAAGCTTATAGGAGATCCTAAAAAGACTGAAAAACCATTTAACTTTTTAAAAAATTTAGAGCCTTCAAAATTTCGCTCATCTGCACATTTTTAAGAAGAATGACGTTTATAGGAAGTAAGCCCCCATCTGTTTGGTTGAAGGAAATAAGAGTAGAAAGTATATCTTTAAAAATCATTTCTTCCCCCCTTTTTTTTTCTCTGACCGCGATCTTTCTTTAAAAATAAATTTAAATATAATATAAATTATTATTAAAATTACATCTTAAAAAATAATTTTAAAAGTTAAAAAACCTTATTATTCGACTCAAAGGTAGCTTACTTCTGGGCCCCTGACATTGTCTAGGGCCCTCATAAATGGAGGTGAGGGGTGAGAGGTAGTCATTATGGCCCTGCTGATTCGCTACGTTTTGGAATTACTATTTTTGAGCTTATCTCGTGAACATCGAAATATCGATTGAAGTATCGATTCTAGAATTTGGGAATCGATTCTGATTGTGATCGATTCTTTTTTATACGATGTCGATTTTAATCGATTCTCAAATTTTCCAGAATCGCCCAACACTAGTTTTAAGGCTTGAGATTTGGAGTTTCCGAGAACAGGTTTAGATTTAAAGGGTAGATTTACAATATATCTTCCAGATTCTGAACGTGGAACTGTTTTCGCATAGTTATCTTCAACTAGAGAAATGGGTCAGAAGTTGGAACCGATTCAAGTTCCCAAAATTTTTGTAGTTGAGAACTTATCTGTGTAGTGACATGACAACTAACAGATGAATTTTTATTTGAGTCATTCGAATAAATGATCCCTGAAAGAATCCAACCCAGTCTAGAATTAACAGCACTCGGTGATCCTTTAGGTCCGAGAATTGATTCCCCAATTATGATGTTAGCAAATAAATCTGCACCTATAAGTATATCAATAGGACTGGACAAATGAAAATTAGGATCCACAAGATTTAATCCTTCAATGTGTTGCCAATATTTAGTTGTAATCAAAAAATTTGGTAAATTGGTTGTAATCTGATTAACAACTAATGCATCTAACTGAAAAGTTTCATTATTGAAATGTGGAGACAATGTCAAGGAAACTTCCTGAAGAGTCGTTTCTGCGACTAAATTATTCATTCCTGAAATTTTATGATTTGTAGGCCTTGATGGAAGACCTAGTTTTTTACAACAAGCTTTTGAAAGTAAGCTTTTTTGAGAAGCACTATCGATCATAGCTCTGCAAGGAATAAATTTTCCTGATTTAGATTTAACTTTTATAATGGCAGTAGCCAACAATGTTTGAGAATTTACATTGAAAGATTGAGAAGTGAAACAATTTGATACATTAGAATTAACAACAGCATTTGGGGTTGTAACAGGACCTTGTTGCCTGAAAGTATTATGTGATGCAGGGATAGACTGATCACGAGGAAGAAGTGTATGATGTTTACAGTTACAATGCTTGCAAGTAGTAGTAATAAGACAATCGGCTACGAAATGATTTGATCGTAAACAACTGATGCAAAGCTTTTTAGATTTAACTAAATTTTAACGTTGATCAACAGATAATTTTGAAATTTCTGGGTACTTATAAAGTGGGTGGGATTCGTTACACTGTGCACATGAAAGATTTGGAGATTTATTTGTACTATCCATCACTACTGCATTGGCGACAGATTTTTTTTGAAAAATGTTGAGACTTATTTTCAAATTTTTGATTAGATTTGGATTCACCTTTAAAAAATTCAGAATTACATCTCTGCAAACTACGAGCCTGTTTTTCGAGAAATGTCATTAACATTTCATAAGTTGGAAATGAATTATTATTTAATGATAATTCCCATTGCTTTTTTAAGGATTCATCAAATTTTGTTTGTACTATATACACTAAAATCAAAACAAATTCATTAAATTCAAATTTTAAAGATTTTAAATTTCGAATAACTTCATTACACGTATCGAATAACTCTAAAATAGTTTTCTGCGTAAGCGATTTGAATGGTTTGGCATTAACAAATTTAGACAGCAATGAATTTGCCAAATTCTTACGATTATCATATCTATTAACTAACGTTCCCCAAGCTTGCTTATAATTATCACCAGAAATGGAAAAACCAGAAATTAATTTTGCCGTGTAATTCTTAACACTAGCTATAAGGTACAAAAATTTCAATTGATCTGAAAGAGATTCGTTGTTATGAATTGCAGTTAAAAATGTCTCCTTGTATGTAATCCATTGTGACATCACCATAAAATATGGGTAACTCGAACTTCGGAAGTTTTAAAGCGTCAGTATTAACACCTATGTTTGAGCTATTATTAGCTGCACTTTCATTTTCTTGTGATTTTATGCCTTGATTTTCTAAGAACTGTTCAATTTTAACTAAATCACCAACAACAATATCTTTAGCTTCAGTAAAGTTAACATATAACGAATTTACGCTTTCTTCAGCAACGCCAAAATAAGATTTTTTAAAAATCATTTTCTAAACTTATCAATTCAGCTTTTAGCTTCTCAATTAATTTTAAGTTTTTATTTTCAATTATTTGATTCTGAAGCAGTTTCTGCTTTGGTTTTCGCCATAATATATTAATTAAATAAGATTTTTCACTAGTTTTCTCCAGACTACGACGGACCAAATAAAAATTATATGTATAGTTTTAAGAATGATAGAATATAGCCTTTCGCTTTATTGAATAGAATAAATTTGAAATCAAAACAGTACCTGGTGAGTGCGTGCATTCATTCCATGCAGAGTAACCAACTTGCTTGAATTCGATGAAATAAATCCTTGATTGAAATATTAAATTGAAGATTCTTAAATAGCGAACTATTACTTAAGAAATAAAGAATTTACTCAAATGAATTACGAATTAACTTGTCTTTCATATTTTAATCGAATCGAACTTGACTTGCACACTTTAGCATCTAGAATCAAAACATTCTAAGCTTCGAACACAGGTTCGCACAAAAGCACAAAAATACAGAAGAAAGTTATCTAATAAAAATAAAAACAAAAGATAATATTAATGTACACAATACTTAAAAATGACAATAAGAATTTTAAAATTAAAAAACGGTTAAAAGGAATATGTTTTAGAATTAATTAAAGTCTTAATTTTTAAAGCAGTAAATAGCTCAGTTCAGAAAGGCAGTTTTTCAGATTTTTGGTGCTGCCATCTACAGCGAGTTTCAAATATTAAAGTCTCTGTCAAAGGAAAATCATACAATCTCTAACAGAATCCTGCCTTAAACGGAAGCGTTACATGGTCTTAATATGTATTGCCATGCAATTAAATTTGCTAAAAACCTACCTGAAAGGGGATTTTCCCCGCTCTTTAGTGAAACATAGCAAAACCTCTGAAAGCGAAATCTTTCTATAACGGAATACAGTCTCAAACGGAAGAGTTTCAGGATCCTGACGAAACAAGCAATAGATCTTATTGAGGTAAGTGTATATTAGAAGTATAATTAATTATACTTCTGTAAACGAAAGCCTGTCTAAAATGGAACTTTTTTCCAGTCCCTTCCGATCACGTCTTGACAGGATTGACTGTATGTATAATAGATGTATTTAGAGTAACTTTAAGAATTTACGTATATCCTTATTTAATTTCTTAATTTAAAAAAAAAGCATGGATAAAAAAAGTAAGATCAATCTCTGTAACTGCACTGCAGCTAATAATACATTGAAGTTACATTAATATTTATCAGTGAAAAAGATTTTACAAACATTATTGTAAAAAACTGAGCGCATATGAAGAATATTAATTTCTTTAGTAATTATTAGTAATATTTTTAAATAAAGTTTCATAATACATAACCTTTGCCTACAATAAAGTTAGGATCAAGTGGTTAAGTTTAAAACAGCAATTTCCATGTTTAATTTCTTGCCACTGAATTAAGAACTTGCGCTGTAACAAACACTGGATAATGATTTCACATAAGTGTCAGTGAGCCGTTAGTCGCGAGTTTTTGAGATAAGGTTTTAATCTTTAAGAAAAAGATCTTGCAATTTCAGCTACAGAAACTACTTAAGTAGCACACGCATCAAATATAGCTCATGCCAGGCTTATCAGTTTTGTCTCCACTTTTAATTCGAAATTTCAAGAATCTTTACTTTTTGTAATCACAAAATTTCTGTCATAAAGCAAAAAATGCAATTTTTATTTTCTTGTGCGAATTTGGATTATCTTAATAAAAAGGGAGGCCAAACTGGCAACCCTGGTTCATGCTGGAAAAAATAGTTTTGTTACAATTGTCTAAAACAGCCATAATTCTTTTTGGTTTCTATGTTTCGCCATTTTTGATATCATATTCGATCTAAGAGTTGCTTCCGATATCTGGTCGTCTTTGGAAGTTAAATTTTTGTAACAAATTTATTTGTGATGAATAAGCAAGCTTTTGGAAGTAATTAGGATGTGTAAAAAATAATGGTGGTTTCTGTTATTGTACTTCCCAATCAATTCATTTCAGATGGTTCGAAGCAGTTTTAGAGCATTCTCCAAGTTCAGCAGTAAGCTCCGAACTGAATACATGGATTAGCTTTAATTCGATTTCTTATTGTTAAAGATAAAATGTCACCCAAGACCTTCTCCATACACAATTTGCCACTATGAAATTTCTTGGAGCAATGTTAAACTGCGCGCGTTCACAATTAGTAACTGGGGTCAAAGTAAATGTTGAATCCAGACATTTTTTTCGTGTGGGATTTCTGCAGCTTTGGCAGGGACACTTTGGAGTTCCGTGAAGGGGTTAGCACTTCTGGACCATTAATAAGCATAAAATCCCAAATCTTTCGTTTGCACCCTTCACCAATTCAGGACCAGCATTTTTCACATGAATTTTATTTCTTTGACATCGCTTTTTGTCAAATAATTAAATTTAGTTTATCAATCGAAAAAATGTCTTAATTAAATAAGGAAAATTTTACTTTTAATTTTTAGTGGTATCAAAAACAAGTTCTATAAGCACATTTTGAAGATGCATCTATGCACCCATGGTCCCGGGGGGGGGGGGGGGTTAAACAACTTGGCATGAGGATCAAAAACCTCATCTCTATATATTTTAGCATTCACAGTTGCACTGGTAAAAATGTGTAGGCCAGTATGGCCATTCAAAATGATGTCCACCCATACCATGATTCCACGACCTTTGTATCGATGCCTTTCACGGATGTTTGCAGCTTTATTGCATGTGTTTTTCCCTCCATATGATAACACGTCTGAAATAATTCTCCAAACAAAATCAGGATTCATCGGTAAAGAGAACTCGGCTCCAGCAGGTGGTACTCCAATGACGATGATCTCTGCACCACTTTAACCGGGCGCATTTCGCTGTCGGAGTTAGTGGAATACAAATAATGATTTTCCTTGTATGCAGCCCTTTTTCATACAGCCTGTTACTCACAGTAAATCTGGATAGTCGAGTTCCTGATGCTGCAGCGAACTCCCTTGCAATCTGAACTGACGTCAGTTGCCTATTTCTTTTAGCAATTGTTGCCAAATAACGGTTCTGAGAATCTATTGTGGCACGTTTTTTAACTTGACCTG
Source organism: Maratus speciosus (assembly GCA_963932465.1). Classification (NCBI taxonomy): domain Eukaryota; kingdom Metazoa; phylum Arthropoda; class Arachnida; order Araneae; family Salticidae; genus Maratus; species Maratus speciosus. Next base: position 186,369,448 of record OZ010798.1, on the reverse strand, counting down.
GTTGTCTGTGCACATTATCAGTGTCTGTTAACCGTTTCCATATTCTTGACATGGCGCTTTTGGCTATTTTTAAGTATTTACAGACCCCTAAGAGTGTCTGTCCTGCTTCCATTCTATCTATCGCACGCCATTTCTCGCAGTCGGTCAGATGTCTTCTAGACGACATATTCCACCTATTGCAAGCGACAGTTTTACACAAATTAGACTTCAAACCACCCACGTGCAATCCTTTTCACGCGTGAACCGAAGGAACGGACTGAAAATTTTGCATATTTTTCTGTAGCGAAGGTTAAACCCATTGGACTACGTGATAACGTTGACATTGAGTTACCAATCAATCACCTTTCATTGAAGTTCCCTTAATAGAATTAACACAGAGCATCTTTTTATGGTTATTCCTTCAATTTTTCTCACCAGTGTATTTTGAAAGTGGTAACAAATAACCAGTCCAAAAATAAAGTTACTTTTATTAATTGCTTGCAGCAGATTTAAAATAATTGATAATATTGACCGTTATAAAGTAAACAAAGATAAGGGTCGCGAAACTCAACCAGTGTGCCATTATTGCGTTCGTGTAAACTCGTCTTTTCCCATAAGTGTCGGCAACAGTTGGCCCCATCGAAGTCCAATATAAAGAAGTTTTATGTTTAATCTAGTTACACAAAATTTGTCTAAACGGAATAGCAGGTATACTTGCATAGTTATCCTTCCGTCTCGTGACATTAAAATGTTTCCATTCACGAGAGGACTCCGTGTTCACAGAAAACCTGCCGAGAAGGAATCACAATTGGAACAAGTTTCATTTCAGATGGGTTTCAAACGTTAGCAAGTATAAATATACAGTGTTGTTTTCGTCGAATCTTGAAATGTTTTCCTTTGAGACAGGTCATCTTCACAGATTTTACTGTAATACATTTATGCTCTTCAGAGGTGTACTATAGAGTGAGTACGTTTTAGCAGTTTTAATGGATAATGAGAAAACGGAAAGTGTTTATAACGGAAACCTGTCTAAAACGGAAATTTTCATAATCTCGACAAAAGACATACCTTTGAATTATACCTTCTAAGACGAACACCTGTTTAAAGCGGAATTTTCCATAGGTTCTTTGTGATTCCGTCTTAGCCGTTTTTACTGTTCTATCCATGATTCAGTAAACTGGTTCTTCGTTCGGGTTCGGGGGGGGGGGGGGGGAGGGGAGGGTCTGGACCCCCGCCCCTTGGCTACGCCACTGAATATATAGCTAATAAAATTTGTAAAATATTTCATCAATATTTAAGCGTTTAATGAAAGTTTCAAATTTTGAGAGTTCAAATCAAAAGAGTTTTAAAGAAATTTTAATTTTTAAACTTTACGGGAAGGGAAGAAAACGAATATATCTAATAAAAAAATCTATATCGGAACAAATTTGTAAAATATTTCTTCAGAATTAGAGCGTTTAAGGAATTTTTCCAATTTCGAATTAAAATCAAAAAAGGTTTTAATGATTTTTTCAAATTTTCTATAAATTGGTGTATTTTGTGTAAAGAATAAATGGAATTTGGCTAATAAAAAATCCATATTGTACCAAATTTGTAAAATAATTCTATCAGTATTTATTTAATGAAAATTTCTAATTTTGTCATTTCAAATCAAGAGTTTTACTGAAATTTTCAAATTCTGTAAAATTGGCGTATCTTGAATGAAGAATAAATGGAATGTAGCTAATACAAAATCAATATTGGGCTAAATTTGTAAAATATTCCTTCATCAATATTAGAGCACGTTTAATGAATTTTTTTAATTTTGAGAGGTCAGATCAAAAAAGTTTTAACAATTTTTTCAATTTTTTAAGATTTGATGAATTTTGCATAAAGAATAGATGGAACATAGCTAAGAAATCAATTTTGGACCAAATTTGTAAAATATTCCGTTAGCATTAGACATTAGAGCGTTTAATGGAATTTTCAAATTTTGTAAAATTGGTGTATCTTACATGAAAAGAATAAATGGAAAATGGCTAATAAAAAATCTATATTCGATAAATTTGTAAAATATTTCATCAGCATTAGAGCGTTTAATGAATTATCCTGATTTTGAGAGTTCAAATCAAGAGTTTTAATGAAATTTTCGAATTATGTAAATTTGTTATATCTTGCATGATTAATAAATGGAATACAGCTAATAAAAAATAATAAAATAACTATACCAAATTTGTAAAATATTTCAGCCTTATTAGAACGTTTACGTTTTGAAAAATGAAGCTTACTAAAAATATTTTTCGTTTACGAAATTGCTCACAAGACGAATTGGCAAGTTTCATCAAATAATTGCTTTTCCAGTTGCTTTTGCATGTGTGATTGGCCCGGTGCGTGTAAATCCGGACAGTGTTGAATTCAGGCATTTTTCTCCAGGAGGGATTTCTGTGACTCCGGGGGTGGGGGGGTTGACTTTTTGACCATTGAAAACATAAAATCTCAAATCTTCCGGGGGGGTTGCCCCCCCCCCCCCCACCTGAATTCAACACTGAATGCGGATGCACTCGAGCTAAGTAAGTCCTGGCGGATCGGGACTCGAAAATTCCATTTGAAGTAAAAAAAATATCCTCGACCTGCAACCCTATCCAAACCTGAAATGAAAAGAAAATAAGTCATGTTTCAATGCAATTATAAAAAATACTCTACAATTATATCTCTATAATTACCGATTTTATGCATTATTATTGCATTTATGCATTATATTATATTACAAAAATGGACAAATCTATATTCTTTAATATTCAAATATAGTAAAACCTCCGAATGGCCGACACCTCGGGATCTTTGAATAGAGTCCGGCATCGGGTCGGTTTGTTTTTAATTTTCTTTTTTCGGGTCGCAATGACTGCTCTAATTTTCTTTATGCTAGTTGGGTTCAGCCTAGAAATTTCTTGCGGATCACATTTAGGTTTTTTGCAAGTTTAATTGTTGGAATTTTCTCAAAAAGTTTGAGCAGAACTTTTTGTGATGAAGAAAGTTTTTCAGATGAAAATAAATAAGTATTTCGTATTTTATTATAAATAAGTATATATTCAGTTTACTGCATGAGAAATAAAATGAATATAAGAAATGTAATTATAGATCATTCTTACTTTAAGAAACATTTTTTCTTCTCTCGGAATATGAAAAATATTATCAACATTTCGCATTTGATACACAGAGAAACACATGTATGTAGAAATTTAATGCACATTGATTTTGACGAATAAATGTACCTTAGGTCGGTGTCTAGAAGTAATTAGTCCAGGCAGATTCTTGAGGGAATCTTAAACTTTAATGTTCTTGAATATATGGATGAGGTATTTACAGATGGGGTATTTACATTTAGATTAAACATGATAATTATAACTGGGTGGCGATATTCCGCCTTACTCAGGTCCGTGACCCGGTATTCGGTCGAACAGCGACGTTTCAACACGTCTGTTCTCACGAGCGACCAACAGTCAACTCTATCTTTTTCACAATAGTTTTTGTAAGTTTAGCAGTTTTTTCGTTGACTCAGGGGTTGTGGTGGATCGTCCCGAGTCTCATTTAAAGAATGTGCTGGTCTTTGCAGTGCAGAGTTCAAACTCTGTCACCACAATTCGGCCTACCTGACAGGGCTGGGTCCTCCCAGTCATCCATCTCCTTTATATACCTGACTGGTACTGGACTACTTTTTCCAGAACGTATAATATACACACAAAAAAATTCACAAACAATATATAAAACAAAATAATAACAAAATCAGTCGCTAAATACTGCTTTTTAAAAGTTTTCAGTCCTTGACCAATATTTTTAGAGTTAGAAAAATAATAAAGTTTTACTGCTTGTCACTTGGAAGCAGTTCTTTTCCACAGTTTATCCATAATAGTTATATAAAAAAAAAGATACCAATAACACACAGTTTAAAAAAAAAATAAAGAACACAAAAATCACTTAAAGCTCAAATATTTCGTCTTAGACAGTAGAAGTCCAAGGCTTCATGTGGTCTGCAGCCGTTGAGGTCGTATTTGGACCCTCATGGTGTTCAACTTTGCTTACGTTGTAGTGATCGTTTCTTTTAAAATATTCTGAACTTTCATTTTATTCAATTAACTTTTTTATCGCTTGTATGTGTTCGTCTTCTTGTTGTGCATTCTTTATTTTTAAAGTTAATTCATCATGCGATCGGGTAACTATTAGTACTGTATTTCTACTCAATGCGTCTACATGTTTCATTTGGGACCCTGATCGGTGGGCAATTTCATAATCAAATTCCTGTAAGAATAGAGCCCATCTGGCTACTTTTGGCGTAATGTCTTTTTTGTCCATTGTCTTTTGAAACGCGGAACAATCTGTCACAATTTTAAATTTCGTGCCTAATAAATAGTTTCGGAATTTTTTAACCGATTCTATTACCGCGAGTGTTTCCAATTCGTAACTCGAGTATTTTGCTTGAGTAGGTGTAGTTTTACGGCTCATGTAATGAATAGGATGTAAGTTTTTGTTTTCATATTCTTGTAGTAGGACACTACCAAAACCTATGACGCTTGCATCGGTGTGCAATTCTAGTCTAGCGCCTCGTCGGAATGTATGCAATACTGGGGGTTTAACTAATTTTTCTTTAAGAGTCTCAAAAGCTTGTTTTTCGAGGATTCCAAATTTAAATGTATTTCCTGCTTTTAATAAATCACTTAAAGGTCTCGCTATAGTTGCATAATGTGGGATGTATTTTCTGAAATAAGAAGTTAGACCTAGAAAACTGTGTAATTGTTTAAGGGTGCGGGGTTCAGGAAAATTCTTTACTGCCAAAGTTTTGGCTTCCGAGGGCCTAGTAGTTCCGTTTTCAATAATATAACCTAAAAATTCAATTTTCCGTTTAAGGAATTGGCATTTTGCAAAATTAAATTCAAGCCCGTAATCCGATGCAACTTCTAGGACGCGTTTCAGTTTTAAAAGCGCTTCTTCCTCAGTCTTCGCAAGTACTATGACATCGTCTAAGTAAATTAATATTACTTTTTCTTTAATTAACTGTTTAAAAACAGCTTGAATATATCTCTGAAAATTCTGAGGGCCAATCGATAATCCGAATGGAAACTTTAAATATTCGTACTGGGAGTTATGCGTGACAAATGCTGTATATTTCCTACTCTCCTCTGCTACGTCTAAATGAAAAAAACATTTTTTAAATCCAATGTAGTGAAAACCTTCGCTTCCTCAATGTTATCTAAAACGTCTTCTATTCTTGGCAAGGGAAAATTATCTCTAATTATTTTTTTATTGAGGGGTCTATAGCCTACACATAATCTCCAGGAATTATCTTTCTTTTTAGCTAACACAATAGGCGATGCATAATTAGAATTACTCTCCGTTATAATTCCCATTTCCAACCATTCTTATATTTGTTTGTCTACAAATTCCTGTTCTGGATATGCTAACCTACGCGGTCGTTGCGCAATCGGAATATCATCAGTTAATGTTATATTTACTTTTAACTCTGTGTCCTTAACCTTGTTTGGCTTATAATTGGTGATCAATTCCGTTAACTCTTTCTTAATAGTGTTGTTTGTAATGTGGTTTAGCTCAACTTCCTGAAAATTAATAGAATTAGCTGTCTCAGCTAAATGAATATCTGTGGTTTTCGCTGAGTCTAACTGTGGGACAGAACACTGTTCACTTTCCAACAAACAATTTTTATCAGAGCTTAATTGCATGTTTATTTTTTCACTAAAGTTGCAAGCTGTTTCATTTTGACTAGTTTGTTCCTTTCTCACCAATTCAACTGTCGCAATCGTTTTTCCTACCGTGGGATTGTTTTGCTTTTCTGACCGCAACATCGCATGAAATCTGGGTGTGACATAGATGACGCGTCTGGTTTTTGTCATGATTGTTTCTTGTGGGAAAGCAGTGACGTAATTCACCCAAACTTCCTTCAATTTTCGTTTCCCTGTAATTTGCAATCCTTTGTCTGACATATTGAAATTTACCTGTTTTAAAAAGTTATTTCCTAAAATTATAGAATGGTTCAAATTTTTTACGACAAATAAATCTGCATTCATTGTGTAACCATCAATTTCAATTTTACGGTCATAAATCCTGTGGGTGTAATTTGGCTACCACCAATACCTGACAAATCCAAGTCATTTTCATGCAATTTAGGGCATCCCAGGGCTGTATAAGTATCGTTGCTACACATATTGACGTCACTTCCTGTATCAATTAAAGCATCTATATTTTTTCCTAAAATCCCCACGCTTTTTATTATTTTATCAACCGGATTTGAGTTATTGTATACGGCAGCATTTGCATTTTTAGGAGAATTATTTGTACACTGGTCAGACCTGTGGCCAGGAATTTTACGCTTCCAGCAGACCGGACTTTCTTTTTTTCGGGGGCAATCCCTAAAGCGGTGGGAAAAGTCATTGCAATTGAAACAACGGATTTTTGTATTTAAATTCTTTTGGGTGGTAGGTGTGTAGTTTTTCTCATATGGTACGCGACTAATGTCATTTCGATGGAACGCTCTATTATTTTCACTACCTTCACGTTTTCTTAATTCCGTGTTTGAGGGCTTAATTTCAGTTTTCCGTAAGTTAATTCTGGCTGTTTCAAAATCATCCAATTTATTTGTCAATTCTTCTACACTCGTAATTTTCGGCAATTCGTCACAAAAGTGTTCCTTCATTTCTAGGGACAATTTTCGCCTAATCTGGTCAATGATTAAAATATTTTTTAATTCTTCGAACGTTGATATGTGTAATCCCAATAACCATTCATTCAGAAAATTTGCGATTTCAAATGAGAAATCTTTCCATGACGCTGAATTTTGTTTTCTATGTAAAAATAATTTTTGCCTGAATTGCTCTGGTGTAAGTTTGAAACGTCTTAAAAGTATTTTCTTTACACAGTCGTAATCACTGGATAGTTCTTCACTTTCCCGATTTACTAAACTAACGATGTCGAGTGGTAACAGTGCCAACAGATATGTAACCCATTCATCTTTTACTATCCCAAGACGCTTCGCTTGCCGTTCGAAAAGGGTTAAGTAAATGCTAATTTCTTCCTCCTTATTATATCTATTCAACAATTTTAGAACATCGGAACCCTTTCCGGCGATTGTAGATATTGGATTATGCAATTGGGTATTTTGTGTCTTTTCCAATTGTTATTTTCTTAACTCAAAATCGCGATTTTCGATTTCTTTTTGTTGCAACAATTTTTCCAACCTATTAAAATTTATAAGATGAATTTTCACAAATGATTCATCACAGAACACTCCACTTCGATCCTTCCCGCATGAGAAAAATTTTCTTCTTTCCAGCTATAACGGGACATTCGACGATAGAAACTTTTCTTTTCTTTTCTTTTTCAGAACATCATTCAACTTAAGGACATCAGAATTTCTTTAGTACAAGTTCAATCCACACTTTGCATGTAAATATCCCCGTCGAGCCCCCAAATCTGTAGAAATTTAATGCACATTGATTTTGACGAATAAATGTACCTTAGCTGTGGTCGGTGTCTAGAAGTAATTAGTCCAGGCAGATTCTTGAGGGAATCTTAAACTTTAATGTTCTTGAATATATGGATGAGGTATTTACAGATGGGGTATTTACATTTAGATTAAACAGATAATTATAACTGGGTGGCGATATTTCGCCTTACTCCTGTCCGTGACCCGGTATTCGGTCGAACAGCGACGTTTCAACACGTCTGCTCTCACGAGCAACCAACAGTCAACTCTATCTTTTTCACAATAGTTTTTGTAAGTTTAGCAGTTTTTTCGTTGACTCAGAGGTTGCGGTGGATCGTCCCGAGCCTCATTTAAAGAATATGCTGGTCTTTGCAGTGCAGAGTTCAAACTCTGTCACCACATGTATGGTATTTGTGATAGTTTTTACACACATACACATGTAACGTGTGTGTACATTTGGAGGGATTTTTTTTTCTTTTTTTTCCCTTAGGACTAAAAAAGTCACTGCCAGAAGCAAAAGTACTTTATCTAAAAGAATGATACAATCAATAAAAGTTGAAAAATTCACTAACATCACCTGTTTTGACTGGCTGATAAAAATATCATAAACACCGATAGTTTGAAAATAAATACAATCAAATATATGAAAACTTCAAAAAACATGATACTTTGAAAATATATATCTTGATATACAGGGTGTCCATATTTAAACGACCCTACTTTAAAGTTGTCTTACAGACGAAACTATTGGTCAGAACATTGTGAAATTTTGGGACGGACATAATAAAGGAATGGGAATTTGTTTGAGCGAAAAAAAATTTAGTTCAAAATTTCGCCACCAGGGGGGGTTTTTAGTGAATTACACATTTTTTAAAGTTTTTACGCTTTATTTTTCTCAGATTAAATAAGAGAAATATACAGACCGCCCCCTGAAAAAAATAAAGGTTAAAAATGTTAAAAATTATTGGTGTTCGAATTGAACGGACCGTTCAAACTGTGAAAAAAAAAAAAAATCCGTCTACAACAGCCGCACTTTTTTTCTCAGAGCTCGGGTCTAGTATTCAGTGGGCGGTGGCTAAATGTGTAATTTATTTTTAAAAATCCATCAGGTGGCGCAATTTTGAACTAATTTTTTTCCGCTCAAACAAATTCCCATTTCTTCTTTATGTCCAACACAAAATTTCACAACTTTCTGACCAATAGTTTCGCATTTAGACAACTTTAAAGTAGCGTCGTTTAATTATGGACACCCTGTATATATCATGACATATATCACGATATATATCTGTGTCATAATCTAGGTTTCGGAGTCATGGTTGAGGTGAGTATTGTTTAAAAAACACACGATACGTGCGTATATGACTTTATTTAACTCAGACATTGTATAAAGCGGAGGCCGCAGTAATTCAGTGCGGTACTCCGGGATCATATCCCAGCAGCTTCGGCACCCGTGACTGTTCGAAACAGCTGTAATTTGGAGACTGCCTGAATTCTGAGACCTGAGAATTTGTATGAGAAGAGCACTTGGAGACTACTTTATTACAATTTATATCCTTGGAGGATTTTATATTAGATGTTCGGGAGAAATCTTGGATAACTGGCTTTCACTTTAGTATATGTTAAGTGTCCAGTCTCTCCTAGATTTAAAGGCTATAAATATGGGCATGTGTTACACGCTACTTAAGATTTAAGCCATATTGGACCACACCGATTAAATATTTTTGAAATTTTTTAAAACTTTGATTATATCATTAATATGGTGTAATTAAGTAGATACTAGCAAAATTTTGAAGAAAGTTTTTAATTTTTTAAGTAACTAGCTTCTAAAAACAGGACATATTAGTAGGACACATAGTAAGGACATATAAAATGCATACATAAACTAATTTCATGAGCAAATGTTTTATTTTACTTTTAAAATACTGATTATGTTGTACAAAAATACTCTATGATTTCTCCAATAAAAAGATAATAATAACGGTAAAATTCTAGATTATAAGAACACAATTTTTAAAGGATTTTTTAAATAGATTTTTTTTTCATTTAAATTTTAATTGGTTACTTATTTTTTTGTTTATATGTTATACTTTTATGTATTTCAAAGACGTCATAACAAAATGCATCCAGAAAATCCTTACCAATTTTATTTTTTAAAATGTTTTATTAGCTGTCCTATTTATAGGACAGCGGTCCAATATGGGTTAATTTAGATTTGAAATGGATGAGAAATGATGGCGTTTGAGAAGTGCCGAAAACACATCGAACACATGTCTACACTTAAGATTCTCAAACTGGAATTAGACTTATAGAAAACTACTTGGTAATGGATATTTAGGCCGACTAAGGGAAAAATATATTAATTGAAAAAAGTTAGAGCATCTTATCAATTTTGTAACATATACAGCGTGGTCATAAAAAAACTTCCCCGATATATGAACCCCTAGCGACCTAACCGTTCAAACAACCGAAAAGAAATTTTAGATATACTTATTTGAAGGTATGCGCTCGAGATCGTGGTGATTTAAAACAACAGAGCTGTCTCGGTTATGGTTACAGTGAAAAAATTTCGAAATTTTCGAATGGCAACACCCATTTTTTTTTTCATGCGCAAATTTATCAGCGCATTGAAAAACCATAAATGGCGGTGGAATGATACACGTACGATGAAAATAGCCGGCGTAAAGCACTTGCAAAAAAGACCATTGCCAGGAACGAAGGAGTGGCTACAAGACATGCTTTTCAGTAGCCGATTCTTTTTTTTTACTGTTGTAATGTTGTAAAATTACAACAGTGTTGTACACAAATGTTGTAAGATTTGTTTTAAAATGTGTTTTTGAGTTGTGTTTGTGTACACATAGGGAAAATAAAAATGTAATAATTTGTTTTAGAGTGCTGAATATTACGTTACATAGGAACTAATTAGGATTGAGTGCCATGATATTACACCGGCAATTTTAGTCATACGTGTATCGGTCCAACGCCATTTATGGTTTTTTGCGCTGATGAATTTGCACAGGAAAAAAAGGGTGTTGCCATTCGAAAATTTCGAAAGTTTTTCACTGTAACCGTAACCGTGACAGCTCTATTGTTTTAAATCATCACGATCTCGAGCGCATACATTTAAATAACTAAATCTGAAATTTCCTTTTGATAGGTTGAGCGGTTAGGTAGCTAGGGGTACATATGTCGGGAAAGTTTTTTTTTTATGACCACCCTGTATCACCCCATGACCACCATTTTTTATGATCACCCCAAATCCTGCTGCACATAGACAAAATGACTTATTAAATATATTCTGACATTTTCGGCATATCAAGTTAAACATGCTTTTTATATTCCTAAAGTTACGGAGAAATTAATCATTTTTTCTCTAGATATTCAACAAAATGTCTACAATCGAAAGTGTCCACTGACTTTTGGCATTCTCGAATAAAATTTGCCGACCTTAACGGGCGATAGATTTCCGTAGCCCCGGCCAACAAACAGACAAATACGTTCTTTTATTAATATAGATAGCAGATATTTTTAAATGGAAATCCAATATGACACATTATTATTATTATTTAATATACTAAAATACTAGTGTAGAGAAAAAATACAGTAAAACCTTCTAAAACGGAATTTTAAGAGATCGAATTTTTTTTAAATTTTAGACACGTTGTTTTCTTAGTAGGTATAATTGTATAGTATTCCTTCCGCCTGAAATGTGAAAAGTTTCCGTTTAAGACAGGATTCCGTTTTTACAAGGTATTCTGTATTTGAATTCTCTCTTAACAGCATTTTAAAATATCATGGCCGTCTGTCAATTTTCTCGAATGTTACATTGCACCTGGCTGAATGGTAAGTGATAACTGATGCCAGAAACAATTTTTAATTTTCTAGGAAAAAGTTTTAGAAAAAAGAGAAAGTTAGACTCTCGAAAGTTAATATGTGCACGATGTGGCTTTGTGCCAAAGAAACGCCGGAAAAAAACAACCCTTTACTTTAAGTGATTTGTGGATGCCATTCGGGCGTAAACAAACTTACTAAGCATAAGGAGTAGAGAGGAAGTGGAAGGGGTTGAGAAGTTGGCAATAAAGTACGAACCATAAAATGCGAGATTATGCCGGTCTTTCGACATAAACAGCGAATAAATTTATGTCTGGCCTTGTTGAGTTGATATTCTGGAAAGGATCTTAGAAGTATGGAATTGAATCATACTCATCGTTTGTTACGAATAACTCAGTATTTTTCTTTGAGTCATAAACATCTAAATAATTATTATGACAAGAGAATCACGAGCAGACGATATTCTTCGTTTGGATTCGTGTACTTTAAAAAAGTTTCAGTAAATTATTGAAATTCGAAAAATTTCATGAAACATTTTCAAAACCCTCGAATACAAAGGAAGAATATCGTCTGTCCGTCATTCTCTTTTCATATGTGTTTATATGAGTTCAAAAGTTATTAATTCTTAAATTTATTAAAATATCACGCATAAGTTGGCCAAACTCTTTCTAAAATACGGTTGCCATTTGTCAAATATCTGGTCTATGGATTCAGTTTGTGTGAGTCGATGCAGGATTCTACCCGCAACCGAACCCGAGACAAACAAAAAATTCTCGTCCTCCACATTTCGATCTGAACCCGAAATACAGACCAAGCCGATCTTAAACCCGCAATCAATGAAAACTGATCCACAATTTAATGTATTTATAGAAAAGTAGTGTACGATCATACCGGGTGTCCCAAAAAGGACTGACTGATTTTAAAATTCAATAACTTCCAAACGGTGACAGATATTTAAAAAATTCTTGCAGGAGGGTTATACATAAAGTCAAAAGTTTTTTTACAGTGATTTTCGATTTTAGTTCGAATTACAAACAATAGATGGCGCTGTAAGCAATAGTCGCTAAATACAGGCTCGATTTTTGGTACTTCGTGGCCCGGATAATACATTTCCATCTCCTTTTTCTGCATGGAGCAGCAGAAAGGACCAAAAATCGAGCCTGTATTTAGCGACTATTGCTTACAGCGCCATCTATTGTTTGTAATTCGAACTAAAATCGAAAATCACTGTAAAAAAACTTTTGACTTTATGTATAACCCTCCTGCAAGAATTTTTTAAATATCTGTCACCGTTTGGAAGTTATTGAATTTTAAAATCAGTCAGTCCTTTTTGGGACACCCGGTATCTTCAATATAAATTTTTTAAACTGAAAAATAAATATGTAAAGAGTCATCTATATATCAAATATGTAGATTTTTATCTGTAAGAATATTTTGTACATTTTTTCGAAAAGTGAGGTTATCCAAAACCCAACCAGCAAGAATCAAAACTCATTCAGAAACTGATTCGAATCCGGAACAATTAGTTTAGTCAACCCGACTTGAAAAGAAAAAAATAACGCGGGTCGAAACTCGGCCGTATCCAGGGCAAGGTGGGGTGAGCAGGGATGTAGTGGAGGGTATACGCCGTATACCTTCTGGATTTTTTTTTCAGGACACCGTATACCCTCTGTTTCTCAAAAAAGCTATTGTATAGTACACACTCTAAGGTATACTCTCTGTCTTGAGCGTATACCCTCTGCTTAGAACGTATATCCTCTGTTTTTTTTACGACTACATCACTGGGAGTGAGCCCCCTCTAGCTCTCATATTATTTTAATACAATAGTGTATCTATTTCGTTAAAGATTTTAAAACTTTGTATTCCAAAATAATTGTTGAAATATATAAATACAAAATAGATGCTGAAAAGTGACAAAGAAACTTTTTGGGTATAGTGTTTTATTATTATTCACAAGATATTTTAAATATCAAGCAGTCAGAACTACTATTAATTTCTACCTTCAGTAGGTATTTAATACTGAGGTAAAAACTACTAGTCTTCTAATAAGAGATGAAAAATTTGTCAATTATATTATTTTAGGTACATGCTATTTGCGGGGATCTCCAAATTTTGAAGGCATTCATTGTTAACACGTGGACTAGCATTCTTCCTGTAATATCTTTTCAAATTTTGAAAAATTCCGATTTACAATTTTTCATCAAATCCCTCGATAGGCCAAAGTACTTTCCCTCTATCTAATTTTATTCTTTATTAAAGTGGAAGAAAAAAGCAGGTGGATTAGCCCCACCCAAAAATTTTAAAATCCCCGCTGACTTCGCAATCTAGTTACGGATTTGGGTCGAAATCCAAAATATTTCCCCCGACGACAACTGAATTTTGATCCCGATGGTGGGAGGGGGGGGTGGTGTCAGATATGCCCCCCGGACCAACTCTGGCTCAGCCCTTGCCTGCGCGGGACATTTAAATTTAGCCAAATAATAATAAAAATAAAACTCGGGACGCTTTGCATTGCAACTCCGCCTGCCCTGTTTCTTTTATAGTCCAAGAGCTGTTAAACATTTTAGGGAAGGTATTTGAGGCACCCTGAAAATGTGTGCAACACTTCTTTTGTAATACCTGAATACAAAATCGAATGTCTGGCTGAAGGATCGTGTCCCAAAACCTGTACCAGAGAAAAAATGGCACTTGACACGTGTCTGGCACAGTTTTTGTGCCGACTAAAGTGTCTGTCATTTTCAAAATATTTTTTTCTAAGCATAAATATTATTGTGCCTCAATCTCAGCGTGCCTCAAATACCTTTTTTGGGTAGTCAAAAAATGGCACTTGACACGTGTCTGGCACAGTGTTTGGGCCGACTAAAGTGTCTGTCATTTTCAAAATATTTTTTTCTAAGTATAAATATTATTCTGTTTCAATCTCAGCGTGCCTCAAATACTTTTTTTGGGTAGTGTCAAAAAATGGCACTTGACACGTGTCTGGCACAAGTTTTGGGCCACGATCCTTCAGCCAGACATTCGATTTTGTATTCAGGCATTACAAAAGAAGTGCTGCACAAATTTTCAGGGTGCCTCAAATACCTACTCAAAAATGTTCAACAGCTCTCCTACTATTACTTTCAACTTATCCTTACACTTTCACAAAGCATTAACAAGGAAATGACGCAAAGTTTTCCCGAGTCAGCAAAAGAATTACAGCACTGTGAAACATTTATCGATAAGATAAGACCATATTGATAATTATTTAAAGAAAATGAAACGAATTAAATAACATGTCCTTGGAGAATTATCTCAGCACGCGGCCGGTACTTACTCGGTATAGATATATGTGCCTATGCCATATAATCAGAAGTTCTTTTGGGAAATTGAAAGTGAAAGGCGTAACTTTACCCCAGCCCCTTTTTATCGACTTCCGTTTTTGTGATAACATTGCAGGGAAACATTTGTTACTTGATATTGCATATTGAACTTTGATTCGTTTATTTTTTACTCTGTGTTTCGACGTATGTTTCCTTCTTTAAGTTTCCCAAAAATAAAAATTACACAAGATATACGTATACGAAAGTAAATTTGCTACTACAAAGAACAAATAACATAAAATATAAGACTGTTTTAAATGCTTTTCAACTTACCGTCATAACAGAGGAAATTAAGACAACTTTAAAATTTTGAGAGATACACATATTTGTAAATAAAGGATTATTTTATTTATACAGTTTATGGTAATACTTTCTTATATTCTTTTTACATAGCTTCCTGTTGAAAATATAATTTTAATATATTTATTATTGTTAAAGTTACAAATGAAAATCCAAGTTCGGCTTGGAGATAGACATGCTGTATTTTTGAGCGATTAAGTTTGATTGCGATTTTGGTTTCTTTACAAAAGTTGTTTGTATTGATGCCTTGCCTATTAGCATCCCTAAAAATTTGCCCCATTTTATTTATAAGCAGGATTCGTTGATATAGAGGGTGTCCCAAAATTCACGCAAGAAGTAATTTCGATAGAAAATACAGGTTAATAATTAAAAATTGTAAATTTTGTATTGATTCATAAAGCATACAGTATAGTAGACTGTGAGACGGCAGCACAGACAATCACCCCATCGAGCTCACGGCTGAAATTCCAGAATTAGTTAAAACTGGATTCGCGTATTAAAACGCAATTGGTCTGCCAAGTCCTATCTTGGTGGAAAACATCTGAAAACCCGATTTTAGCGATTGACTCGTAGGTTTACCATTGTGTTTTCGTGCCCCCAGTCCTCCATGTTTTCATACCTTTGGGTAAAGCAAAAAAAAAAATAGTAAATCTACGAGTCAACCTCTAAAATCGGGTCAGGTCATTTTCAGGTGTTTTCCACCAAGATATGACTTAGCAGACAGATTGCGTTTTAATATGCGAATCGAGTTTTAACTAATTCTGGAATTTCAGCCGTGAACTCGATGAGGCGATTGTTTGTGCTGCCATCTCCCGGCCTTGTATGTTTGTAATAGCATATCGGGTAAATGGTTCCACGGCTTTGCCGGCACATACGCGCTCTTTCAGGGCTCCGCTAGCAAATTTCTGTGCCCAGGGCAAATTCAGTTTTTCGTGCCCCCTTACATTGGTTCATTTACTTATACTAGTTTTTTTTCCATGTTACATACCTATTCGAAAAGTGTCAACTCAAAAGTTTTAAGTTTTCCGGAAAATTGAAAAACTGTTCCAGGAATAAAAATAAAATATTTTTTCTTTTATTCATTGAAATGGGGTTTTAACCACAGATTGAGATATATTTTTGTCAATTCATGGTATTAATATCTCAAATATCTCATTTCTTCACAATTATTTAAATTTTTAACGAAAATTTAGATGAAATTATGAAAAAATTTGTGTGCCCGTGCGATAGTCAGGGCCTGCTCTTTTGTTGAAATTTTCCATGACAGTTTTTTCGTAAATGTGGCTAAATTTCGTTGATACAGCGCTCAATTTCCTCCTTTAAGGCGTGGGCTTTTTGGCATAAACCTTCGACTTCAAAAACCCCAAAGAAAAAAGTCCAACGACGTTCAATCGCATGGTTTGGGCTGTCAATTCTGATCACCGAAACGGGAAATTACACGACCAGGAAATGGCTCATGCAGTAATTGAATTATTTCTTGGTCTGTATGGTATGTGGCACCGTCTCGTTGAAACCTCATGTCGTCCACAAGTCCACATCCATATCTTGCAGTTTAGGCACAAATGGCACAAAATTCATATCTTGCGTGAGATTATTGAGACATCCAGCAAAGCCCGGGAGGCCATTTAACCGATATGCTATTCCTACATAACCCCGTACTGTATACTTTAAAGATTTTAATTTTTCTATTGATTCATAATTATAAACCCGTGTTTTCTATCAAAATTAATTATTGTGTGAATTTTGGGACATCCTTTATATTATGATATATACAGGATGTCCATAATTAAACGACCCTACTTTAAAGTTGTCTAAATACGAAACTATTGGTCAAAAAGTTGTGAAATTTTATTTAGGACATAATGAAGGAATGGGAATTTGTTTGAGCGGAAAAAAATTAGTTCAATACTTCGCCACCAGAGGGCGTTTTTTAATAAATTACACATTTAGCCACCGCCCACTGAATACTAGGCCTGAGCTCTGTGAAAAAAATGGTGTCTGTCGTAGGCGATTTTTTTTTTTTTTTTTTTTTTTTTCAGTTTGTACGGTCCGTTCAATTCGAACGCCAATAATTTTTAAAAGTTTTTACGCTTCATTTTTTTCAGAGGGCGGTCTGTATATTTGTCTTATTTAATCTGAGAAAAATAAACCGTAAAAACTTTTTAAAATGTGTAATTCATTTAAAAAGCCCCCTGGTGGCGAAATTTTGAACTATTTTTTTTTTTTCACTCAAACAAATTCCCCTTTTTTTATTATGTCCGCCACAAAATTTCACAATTTTCTGACCAATAGTTTCGTCTGTAGACAAATTTAAAGTAGGGTCGTTTAATTATGGACATCCTGTATATCCTATATTTATTTTCAAAATATCAAGATTTTTGATAATTTGCATATTTTGTATATTTTTCTATATATGATATTTATTTTCAAAATCTCGCCGTGCAAAATAATATGATATTTTCAGTCAAAACAAGTATAAGTGAAAATGTCAACTGTCGTTGATTGTGTCGTTCTGTAGATAAAAAACTTTTGCTTTGGCCGTGACTTTTTTAGCCAAAGAAAACAAATACTGCTATATTTTCCAAGCTTTATGTTTGAAGCTTTTATTTTTAAATGTAGAACTTATAATTACGTGGGATATGATTAATCAAGAACAGCCTCATTGTAATTTAGATACTCAATTATTTACAGCTTATTAGACAATTATTATTAGAACAAAAGCTTATTAGAACAAAAATTAATTCAGAAATCGTGTCAAAAAGTAGTTCTTTTGGATTTGAGAACAGCCTTTGCTACAAAGCTACTGCGAGCCCAAGCCCTTAGCCAATGAAACCCAAGCTAGAGTCCTGCGCGGGTCGGGTTCTACAACCCGACCCGAACCCGCGAATTCCATTTTAAGCCAACCCGCAACCCAACCCGAACCATCAAAAATAATTTTCGGCAACCCGCAACCCGACCCGAACCCGCAAAAATAATTTCAGGCAACCCGCAACCCGACCCGAACCCGAAGTATGTCAACCCGCACCCGACCCGAAATATTTCAACCCGCAACCCGACCCGAACCCGCAATAAGGAAAGCAAATCATGTTTTAACGCCATTATGAAAAACAATCTGCAATTGTATCTCTAATAGAGGTCTGCACCGGTTCGGACCGCAGGCCGGCAAAATTTCCAACTGGCATTATTAGGGCAGTTTTTTCAACGGGCCGGGTTGATAAACAAAATAAACGGAACGGACCGACAAAAAAATTGAACGGCCCTGCCAGTCCGGGCCAATAACTACAATTAAGCCGGTCTACCGGCCCGATATAAATATTTAGACGAGGCCGATAAAATTATAAACGGGCCGTTTTTAAACGAACTTTTAAGTTTTACACGGAACGGGGCGGGGCAGGCCTGGAAATTCCAGCCCGTGCAAACCTCTAATTCTCTAATACCATTTTTATGTTTTACATAGAAGAATGAACAGATCTATATTCTTTAATATTCAACTATAGTAAAACCTCTGACCCGACCCTATGCTGGACTCTAAATGGTATAAAACAAAAAATCTAATCTTTAAATATGCTTTAAAATTAATTGCGGTTTCAAAAGTTCCACTTATAACGATACACCTTGTTTTACACAATTGGCCATCTGCCTTTAGTTTATCAGCAGTTATTGTTTTGAAAATTTTCCCGTCTAACATAGTGCATCGCGTATCACCACAATTAAATTATTCACTTGACACATTAGACAGGAAGGACCATTAAGCGTTTTGCTGCGTATTGTATTTTTAAAATACAATAAAAATATAATGCACTTTGTTATTTCGAAGACTGGTGTGAAAGGATGATTAAAGACAAAACAGGCAGGCACACATTTTGCTTTTGTGAAACTTTGAACTGCGGTTTATATAGGATTTTAACGGGAAAAATATTTTCCACATTCTTTTAAAAAAGCAGGTCAACCCGAACCCGACCCGCACCAAAAAAATTTAAAGTCAACCCGACCCGACCCGCATCGGGAAAATACACCGCCGGCCCGACCCGAACCGCGGGTCGGGACGGGTCGGGTTCGGGTAACCCGACCCGATGGAGGACTCTAACCCAAGCTCTTAGCCAATGGGGGTACCACCAGGGTTTGATACCCCCCTCCGAAATTTCTCTCAGTATGACTATAAATATGCCATTAATTGCCAGCCAAGAATGGTCAAGATTCGAAAATCAATTACAGTCAAGATTCAAAAATGAAAATTGTACCTTAGCTTATATTTATTGTTTGATTCCGTCAGTTGGGTGAAAAAATAAATGCATTTTCTAAGAAATCTTTAAATTTCATTCGGATTTTTTGGAATGGGACTCTGCAAAAGCAGAATGTCAAAATAAAATATCTAGAACAGCTTGATATAGATCATCAGACTTGTTTAGTTCAAATTACTGAAGAATGCGATGAAAGTACTTTAAAATATCCACAAACTTAGCTGTTCCGACGGATGCTACTAAAAACATTTTTACAATAAAATGTTTTAAAATATAAGTACACAATTTCAAAAATTGTTTTTGTTGACACTAATGTCAATACGTCACTGAAGTATAGCATTTAAATAAGATTTTCATTTTATTTGAAAAATCTTGTTTTTTTTATTTTTTATTCTTTTGTAATTATATGAAATTTAATTACTTGAAACCACAATAAAATTTAATGAAGACTCTTAAAACTTGCCTATATTCAATTAGTAAAAAACAAATCTCAATTAGTAAAAAATAAGAATAAAATTCTGGACTTCAAATCCCCCATTCGAAATATTTTTCTGGCTATGATCTTGACAGATCGATGATCGATAGTTGAATAAAGGTTTAGCTTAGAGTCCTGCATCGGGTCGGGTTACCCGCTTTTACCCGAACCCAACCCGACCCGCGGCTCGGGTCGGGTTGGCGCTATATTTTCCCATTGCGGGTCGGGTCGGGTTGACTTTAAATTTTTTGGTGCGGGTCGGTTTCGGGTCGGGTTGGCTTTTATTGTTTCGGGTTGGCTTTTTTACTCTTGCGGGTCGGGTTCGGGTTGACCCGCTTTTTTAAAAGAACGTGGAAAGTATTTTTTCCCGCTAAAAGCCGATAAAAACCGCAGATCAAAGTTTAACAAAAGCAAAATGTGTGCCTGTCTGTTTTGTCTTTAGTCATCCTGTCACGAGTTTTCGAAATAACAAACTGCATTATATTTTTGCCGTATTTTAAAAATACAATACGAAGCAAAACGCTAAATGGTTCTTCCTGTCTAATGTATCAAGTGAAAAATTTAATTGTGGTGATACGAGATGCACTATGTTAGACGGGAAAATTTTCAAAATAATAACTGCTGATAAACTAAAGGCAGATGGCCACTTGTGTAAAACATGGTGCATCGTTATAAGTGGAACTTTTGAAGCCGCAGTTAATTTTAAAGCATATTTAAAGATTAGATTTTTAGTTTTATGCCATTTAGAGCCCTGCATCGGGTCAGGTCAGAGGTTTTATTATAGTTGAATATTAAAGAATATAGATTTGTTCATTCTTCTATGTAAAACATAAAAATGGTATTGGAGAATTAGAGGTCTGCGTCAGAATTTCCAGGCCCATGAACGGCTCGCCCCGCCCCATCCCGTGTAAAATATAAAAGTTCGGCCCTAGCCCGGTTCTGCCCTTTTATAATTTTATCGTCTTCGTCTAAATATTTATATCGGGCCGTTAGATCCGCTTAATTATAGTTATCGGCCCGGCCTCGCAGGGCCGTTCAATTGTTCTGCCAGCCCGGCCCGTTTATTTTGTTTATCAGCCCGGCCCGTTGAAAAAAACTATCCTAATAAAGCGGCCTGGCCACTTTGAAATTTTGCCACCCCGTCGCTGCCCGCGGGCTGGTCCGGTGCAGACCTCTATTAGAGATACAATTGTAGATTATTTTTCATAATGGTATTAAAACATAATTTGCTTTCCTTACATTGCGGGTTCGGGTCGGGTGCGGGTTGGTGTACCTCGGGTTCGGGTCGGGTTACGGGTTGTCTGAAATTATTTTTGCGGGTTCGGGTCGGGTTGCGGGTTGCCGAAAATTATTTTTGCGGTTTCTAAACTAGAGTCCTACGCGGGTCGTGTTCTACCCGACCCGCGTAGGACTCTAGTTTAGCTTAACTGATATGATACTACTTACTTATAAAAGGATTTATTACACTGTATTTAAATTAATAAAGTATGACGAAGGCCAATCAGTGTAGTCAATACATTTTTTTAAAAATTCATAAATAAAATTACATAAATTACTTACAATAATACAATACAAGAGTTCAACAGTTTCGGGTCAATTAAAAACTTGCCCATCCTCAGGGGTATGTATTTGTATTGTATTATTGTTAGTAATTTATGTGATTTTATTTATGAATTTTAAAAATATATATACTCTGATTGGCCTTCGTCATACTTTACGATAGAATACTGTTTCTGTACTAAACTTTGTGTACAGAATTATTATTATAATTAAAATTCTCCTATTTAGAAAATTTCACTAGCAATCAATATTTGAACTGAAAATTACAAGTTAAACTGTGAAAAATGAAAATAGCAGCGGTCTATGAGACAGCTAAGGTCGGTTAAAGAGACTCTTCACTCACTTGAAAACACCCGTTCGGCAATGTTAAACCGGGCAGGTTGTTTTCGAATTTATCGTTTAAATTTGAATATTTTTAACGTTTTTTTTTTTTTTTTTTTTTTCTTTTTTAGAGGTCGATCTCTAATATGGCTATTTTTTACTTTTTCAATTTCGATTGCAGATTTTTTAATAAAGGTACTTTCACTTTCGGAACCAGTTTCAAAAGTGAAAGTAGCTTTATTTAAAAAATCTGAAACCAAAATTAGTATTAGAGAATCACTATTAGAGATCGAACTCAGCTTTCGTATGCAAAAAAAAAAAAAAAAAAAAAAATCGCTTAAAAATATTTAAATTAAACGAGAAATTCGAAAACAGCCTTCCCAAAGGTTTAACATTACGGAGCGGGTGTTTTCAAGTGAGTGAAGAGTCCCTTTAAGGCTCCTGTCCCTGCCGGCGAAGACCTCACGAGCTAATGCTAATCCTATGGGGAGGGATTTATCTAATATCTCGTTTGCATTTCGACATTTTAATTTTTTTTTCTTTTTTTGCATTGGATAGCCGAGGTCCGTCTCTACATCGCACCTTTTATACTTTTTCGATTTTGGTCGCAGATATAAGTTACTTTCACTTTCAAAACCGGTTCTGAAAATGAAAGTGTCATTCTAAAATACCTGCATCCAAAATCGAAAAAGTAAAAAAGGTGCGATGTAGAGACGAATCTCGGCTATCCAATGCAAAAAAAAAAAAAAAAAAAAAAAAAAAAAAAATTATAGGATCCTCCCCATAGGATTAGCATTAGCTCGAGAGTGCCTTCGCCGGCAGGGACAGGAGCCTTAAGAGGCTA
Source organism: Maratus speciosus (assembly GCA_963932465.1). NCBI lineage: Eukaryota > Metazoa > Arthropoda > Arachnida > Araneae > Salticidae > Maratus > Maratus speciosus. Next base: position 186,347,070 of record OZ010798.1, on the reverse strand, counting down.
CTTCAGTCAAATGAAAAGACACATTCGCTAATGTTAATCCTATGGAAAAAATTTATAAAGATATCTCGGTCGCATTTCAATATTTTTAAATGATTTCTTTTGCATTGAATAGTTGAGATCGATTTGTATGCAGGCCGTTTTTTACTTTTTCGATTTTGACTGCAGATATTTTTTATGAGGATGATTTTACTTTCGAAACCGGTTCCGAAAATGACAGTGTTCTCATAAGAAATACCTGTAAACAAAATCGAAAAAGTAAACAACGGCCTTTGTACAGATCAATCTCAACTATTCAATGCAAAAGAAACCATCTAAAAATATTGAAATGCGACCGAGATATCTTTATAAATTTCTTCCATATAGGATTAGCATTAGCGAACAGGTCTTTTCCTTTGACTGAAGTAGCCTCTTAAGGGTTAAAATGGGATTTTGCGATCGGAGAGGATTGGTGAAGCGGCCCCTTAAATCTTCTTTTATTACTTTCAACTTTGTCGCACGCCTGTTTTAATCGCATGAAAGTGTCAACCGTTTGGATAAAACAATCTCTGATCCCAAATCACGTTACCGATTTCTGTCCACGTGCGTCTAAAAGGTGAGTGAACGACATTGTGGCCAACAAACAAATAAACAAATTCCGCTGGCTCAATGTCACGTAGATTCCCAAAGTTCAGATTCAACGCAGTGAACAACAATCTTAGCTATCTGCGTTGATTTATCTCTCGTTTTCCTGTAAAATAAGACCAAATGGCGAAATATCGCGCAATACTTCTTGTTCTGGGAGATAATGAAAGTAAATAGAAATATTCTCTGATGTTGCTGACATAATGTGGCATCTCTATCTATCTCCTGATGAACCAGTATCATATACCAGGTGTCCCAAAAATGACTGATAGATTTTAAAATTCAATAACTTGCAACCGGTGACAAAAATTTAAAAAAAAATCTTGCAGGAGTGTTATGTAACATGTCAGGAGTTTTTATATTGCGATTCTCAGTTTCAGTTACAAATAGCATCGATAGATAGCGCTGCAAGCAATAACCGCTAAATCCAGGCTCGATTTTTCGACCTCTTTCTTCTTCCATGCGAAAAAAAGAGATTAAAATCTATTGAATGGATCCCGAAGTACCAAAAATCGGGTCTGGGCTGAGCACCTATTGCTCTCAGCGCCATCCATTCTTTGAAATTCGAACTAAAATCAAGAATCATAGTAAAAAAAACTGCTGACATCTTACATAACACTCCTGCAAGAATTTTTTAAATATCTGTCACCGTTTGCAAGTTATTGAATTTTAAAATCCATCAGTCCTTTTTGAGACACGCGGTATTAAAGCTGTTCTCAAATCCAAAGACACATTACTGAATCAGACACATTCTTTTACTACTTATAAACCACTTTCATATACTATTTTCAGACACATTATTGAATTCATTTTGATTGGAAAAGACATGAAAATTGCAGGTGTTGGTATTCAGAAACTATGTAATCGAAAGACGTTTTCCATTTTTTTGGAAAACACAAAAGATCTTTCAGAAAATACAATTGTCAAATTTGTCGTTTTGAAACGAGTTTCTGGGGATTTGTTTGTTTGTTTGTGTTTATGACGGCCAATTATCAACACGTGGGATATAGGCCCAGGGGGGGGGGGGTGCCCTTCGTGGGGGTCTTTCTAAGGGAACCTAACCCGTATTTACGCATGGGATTCCACGGTTTCGAAGAAAACCACGAAAACTCCGAAACGGTTAGGCCGACGAGCGCGATTGGGTTCGAACCCAGCACCTCCCGTCTACCAGCTTCGAGAGCAGAACCTCTCAGCCACTGGTGGGGCCGAGTTTCCGGGGAGAAAGGAGAAAAAGCGGTCGTCACATAACTCAAAATCCTTTATAACGCAAAAAGTAATTTATGTATCAAATTAAATTTAACTAGTCGGATGTACCAATCCCAAAACTTTCTTCTATCTCATACATGTTAATACTTCAAAATCCGCTATCACGCTGCCAAAATTAAATGGCAATCTATGCATCTCATGAGAATTCTAACGATATGAAATTCCATGCGTTAGTTCTTGAAATATGACTATCGCTGAAATCGTCTAAATTCAGAAAAATGCTGCCTAGCAGCGCCACCTATTGGGTGATTTATACCAAATCCTAATCAGCAACAATTTATGTCAACGTCTGACTGAATCTGAAGTTTGGAGAAAATCCATACATTAGTTTTTGAGATAGAGCAATAACGAAAATCGTGAAAATTCCTGCATAGCAGCGCCACCTATTGGGTGATTAACACCAAAACCTAATTAACAACAACTTGTGTCAACATACAACTAAATCTGAAGTTAGATGAAAATTCGTCCATTAGTTCTATTGATAGAGCTATTGAGGCAATCGTGAAAAAGGCAGCAGAGAAGCGCCACCTGTTGGGCGATTTACACCAACACATAATCAGTAGCAAGTCATATCAAGGATTAACTGAATCTGAAGTTTGATGAAAATCCGTGCGTTAGTTCTTAAGATAGAGCTATTGGGAAATCGTGTAAATCCTTCAAAATTCATCATAACAGCGCCACCTGTTGGGCGATTTACACCAAAACGTAATCATCATCAATTCATATCAAGGACTAACTAAATCTGAAGTTTGATCGAAATCCGTGCATTAGTTCTTGAGATAGAGCTATTGCGAAAATCGTGAAAAATGCAGCATAGCAGCGCCACCTGTTGAGCGATTTACACCAAAAACTAATCAGCATCAATTTGTATTAGGGACTAACTGAATATCATTTTTTATTAAATTCCGTGCATTAGTTCTTGAGATAGAGCGCCCACAAAATTTGTGTCCATACACACAGACAGACAGACAGACAGACAGACAGACTCACAGAGTCACAGACAGACATTTTGTAAAAACATGTTTTTTGGAATCTCTGACCCCTAAAACGTGTAAATCTGTCGAAAACCGGAATTCGAAAATTTTCATGAATCCAATACTTTCTTCTTGTAAAGATAGAAGAAAGTAAAAAAGTCAAAAAACCCGACTGCGTAAAAAGCGAACTAATTAATTATTTCTCATCAATGTGAAACTATTTTTACTTTCTTCTATCTTTACAAGAAGAAAGTATTGGATTCATGAAAATTTTCGAATTCCGGTTTTCGACGGATTTACACGTTTTAGGGGTCAGAGATTCCAAAAAACATGTTTTTACAAAATGTCTGTCTGTGACTCTGTGAGTCTGTCTGTGTGTATGCGACACAAATTTTGTGGGCGCTCTATCTCAAGAACTAATGCACGGAATTTAATAAAAATTGATATTCAGTTAGTGCCTAATACAAATTGATGCTGATTAGTTTTTGGTGTAAATTGCTCAACAGGTGGAGCTGCAATGCTGCATTTTTCACCATTTTCGCAATAGCTCTATCTCAAGAACTAATGCACGGATTTTGATCAAACTTCAGATTTAGTTAGTCCTTGATATGAATTGATGATGATTACGTTTTGGTGTAAATCGCCCAACAGGTGGCGCTGTTATGATGAATTTTGCAGGATTTACACGATTTCTCCAATAGCTCTATCTTAAGAACTAACGCACGGATTTTCATCAAACTTCAGATTAAGTTAGTCCTTGATATGACTTGCTACTGATTAGGTGTTGGTGTAAATCGCCCAACAGGTGGCGCTTCTCTGCTGCCTTTTCCACGATTGCCTCAATAGCTCTATCAATAGAACTAATGGACCAATTTTCATCTAACTTCAGATTTAGTTGTATGTTGACACAAGTTGTTGTTAATTAGGTTTTGGTGTTAAGCACCCAATAGGTGGCGCTGCTATGCAGAAATTTTCACGATTTTTGCTATTGCTCTATCTCAAAAACTAATGTACGGATTTTCTCCAAACTTCAGATTCAGTCAGACGTTGACATAAATTGTTGCTGATTAGGATTTGGTATAAATCACCCAATATGTGGCGCTGCTAGGCAGCATTTTGCTAAATTTAGACGATTTCAGCGATAGTCATATCTCAAGAACTAATGCACGGAATTTCATATCGTTAGAATCCTCGTGAGATGCATAGATTGCCATTTAATTTTGGCAGTGTGATAGCGAATTTTGAAGTATTAACATGTATGAGATAGAAGAAAGTTTTGGGATTGGTACATCCGACTAGTTTATATTACTTACCTATTTTTTTACTTTCTTCTATCTTGACAAGAAGAAAGTATTGGTTTCATGAAAATTTTCGAATTCCAGTTTTCGACGGATTTATACGTTTTATGGGTCAGAGATTCCAAAAAACATGTTTTTACAAAATGTCTGTCTGTGCGTCTGTCTGTCTGTCTGTCCGTCCGTCTGTCTGTCTGTATGTGACACAAATTTTGTGGGCGCTCTATCTCAAGAACTAATGCACGGAATTTAATAAAAATTTATATTCAGGTAGTCCCTGATATAGATTGGTGCTGATTAGTTTTTGGTGTAAATCGCCCGGCAGGTGGCGCTGCTATGTAGCATTTTTCAGGATTTCCGCAAAAGCTCTATCTCCAGAACTAATGCACGGATTTTTATAAAACTTCAGATTCCGTTAATCCTTGATATGAATTGGTGCTGGTAACGTTTTGGTGCAAATCGCCCAACAGATGGCGCTGCTATGCTGCATTTTGAAGCATTTACACGATTTTCGTAATAGCTCAATCTCAAGAAATAATGCACGGATTTCATCAAACTTCAGATTCAGTTAGTGCTTGACATGAATTGACGTTTTGCCCCTTGTGGTGTAAATCGCTCAACAGGTGGCGCTGCTATGCTGCATTTTTTGAGATTTCCGCAATAGCTGTATATCAAGAAGTAATACTTGGGTTTTCAACAAACTTCAGATTCAGGTATACCTGGATATGAATTAGTGCTGTTTATGTTTTGGTGTAAATCGCTCAACAGGTGCCGCTGCTATGCAGCATTTTTCACGATTTCCACAATAGCTCAATGTCCAGAACTAATGCACGGATTTTCATCAAACTTCAGATTCAGTTAGTCCTTGACATGAAATGATGTTTTGTACCTTTTCGTGTAAATCGCTCAACAGGTGGCGCTGCTGTGCTGCATTTTTGTGATTTACACAATAGCTCTAGCTCCAGAACTAATGCACCGATTTTCATCAAACTTCAGATTCCGGTATACCTTAATATGAATTAGTGCTGTTTGTGTTTGAGTGCAAATCGCTCAACAGGTGGCGCTGCTATGCTGAATTTTTCAGAATTTCCCCTACAGCTCTATCTCAATAACTAATGCACGAATTTTCATCAAACTTCGAATTCAGGTATACTTTGATACGAATTGGTTTTAAATTGATGTAATTTCTTATACTATTTAAATGATTTAATTGACGTGATTTATATAAAAGAAAGTTTTGTGATGGCCACAACATACTAGTTTACTTACTTGTATTGATGACTTTTAAGTTGTGTTTAATTGTTAGTTCCTATCTATAAACACTGTTTTGATGAGGCCTATAGAAGTCTATGACGGTTAGAGTTGCAGTAAAGCTAGAGATCCTACCTACACAACTTCCAGGTTGTGCAATATTTAAACGGAGCTTCTGATTGTAAAATAGTCCATGAAACATCGTCTTCATTTTGAAAGACCTATCCAATGATATGCTACTCAATAGGGTGCGTAAAATGTTTTTTTCGTCTCTACCGCCATTTTGTATTTTACGGCCGCCATTTTGAATTTATAAAAACAAAACCTAGCCTATAACCATCGGACGGTTAAGTCGAATCGATAGAGACCTCATTCATTAAAATCCATCCAGCCATTGGGATGTTTCGAGGGTATAAAGAAATCCACATGCCCAGATACGCGTGATAACCCTTCTTGGCAGTCGGGTAAAAATGGAAAATTTGTTTCGAATCCTAATCGCTTCAAAAATGAATCCGTAAATGTGCCAAAAAGTTTCGCAGTTGTTGAGCAGGGAACTGGAGAACAGCCTTAACAAGAACGAAAAATTATGAATCAGGCATAGATTATGAAGCACAGTCCAGCACTAGTAGAATATTATTGTGTAGTTTCATTTTTTCATATACAGTGAAATGAGATATCTAAATAAGCAATTAAAACCCATATAATTCAGTAAACATCCATTTTCAGCAATTGCTGTCCATAGCCGGTAATGTGAGCGAATTCTTCATGCAGCCCTGTATATATGATATCTATATAGGATTTATACACACCACGTAATACACTAAAAATCAGATGAATTTAAAAACGCATACCACAGAGGAAAAATCCATCACTCCCACCAATTACACTAGCCTGCAAAATTTGGGTTGTGATATGGGGCCTTCTCACAATCTTTTGACTTTCGGGAATAAAAATCTGGTGAAATTAAACTTGCTAAAATAACATTTCAATCTGATAGACGAAAGCCTTAATGATTCAAAATAAAGAAAAAATGGTCAGCAGCGAATTTTTTTTTATTTTCCACTAAAACCTTTTATTTTCTTCTAAATTTTTACTTATAATGAATTTGCATAGTACCCACAAGACATTCAAAAAAGAAATAATAACAATGTAGTATTTTTAGTACAAAATTTTAGTATAACATTGTCTTAAAGGGGTGTTAAAGAAGGGACGGTAAGGTAAAAAAAGGGGACGGTATAGGAAAAAAGGGATGAAATGGGAAAAAAAGGGACGGTAAGGATGGAATGGTACGGGTTTTTTTTTAATTATGGTCATTTTTTTTTCCCATTCTAACCAGAAAATCAGAGTTCTAACTTTTTACGACTGCTCTTTCATCTTCACCTAACACTTCCTTTATAATGGCTGTTTCATAATAATAGAAGCCATCAGTCCATCAGAAGAAAATAACTCGGTTAAGCGGGACTCGAATAATCGGGACTTTACTGTACTTTCAAAAGAAAAAAAAAATAGTCGACAATAAATTTGAAATAGCTTCCGCTTCGTGGATTTTTCCATTTCGAGCCCTGCAAACCCCTGAGATGTTTAGAATCCACAGCATAACAAAAAAAAATTTAATAAATTATTGAATTAAAATAAAATTAAATTGAATAAAAAAGTTTTAAATCTATTATATATATATCCGATTTTCGGGGTTTTTTTATTTTTACTTTTTAACTTTGAAATTTACGATTTGCGAAAATTTCTGACGTGATGGTTAAAAATGAAGGTCGTTTTCATATCCAGCGCTAGAAGTACATAACAATTATTAAAATTTAAAAAACACAAACATCCCATCTATTATATAGGATCAGATTTTCGCTATTTTTTTTACTTTTTTATTTTGAAATTTACGATTTTCTAAAAATCCTTACAAGATGGTTAAAAGTGAAGGTTATTTTCAGATTTAGCACTAAAAAATACACAAAAATCAATTATTAAAATTTAAAACACAACCATCTCCTCTGTTTTGTAGTATCAGATTTTCGCTATTTTTTTTTTTTTTTTACTTTTTACCTTTCAAATTTACGATTTGTGAAAAATCCTGACTTGATGGTTAAAAATGAAGATCATTTTCGCATTCAGTGCTAAAAAATGCATAAAAATCAATTATTAAAAGTTAAAAAACGCAACCATCGCAGGCATGTGTTATCTCGATCATAAACAGTCTTGTACCCGAATTCTTTTGTGGTTGTCTGTAAATGAACTATAAATAGTATGCACTCCATAGTGATCCTTTTTAATTTCAATTATGTTTTAAGTATCATACCGTCATTAAAATGCATCGCAAAAGATTTTCCGCTATAGATCATATTTGTGATGGAATTTGTGCGTCCCTGTAATTGAGCTATAAATGCTACTTATTCTATACTCCTGAGGAGGCAAGTTCCAGTTTGTAGTTCACCCCAGTGGTTCATGGAAATCTCATTAATGTTCGAAATCTCGTACGTAACATCAATAAAATGCACCGTAACCAATTTTTCACATAGACCAGGGATGGCGAACCTTTTTCAGTATGCGTGCCAAAATTTTCAAAATTATTATGTACCAACATTCTAACGTGCCAGAAACATTTTAACAGATAAAATCCAATAATTAATTTGTATAGAATTTTTTTTTTTTAAATATTTGTACACTAATACTAAATTCAATTCCTAACTTATTTATTTTGCTGTATTTACTCAATAATATAGCTATGTCGCATCGAATTCTGTGTTAATAATCTATAAATGAGTTTTTTTTGTATGTTTCCGAATCAGATCCATTTTTAGGTGCGTTCGTAATTATATAAATACGTAGCACCTATAGTCGTCGTTCAGTCCGTCTGTCCGTCCGTCCGTCCGTCCGCATATAACAGAGCAAAAACTGCCCAACCGAATGGTCTGAAATTTTAAATATATGATTGTTGCAAAATTTTGTCGAGCCATTTCAAATTTTATGAAAATCGGATGTATAGTTTAATTACAGGGACAGTCAAAAGTTTTTCTTTACATTACGGCCAATGGGGAAAATTATTGCAAGTGCATTTTAATAATGTTACAGCCTTCCGAATGGTCTGAAATTTTAAATATATGATTGTTGCAAAATTTTGTCGAGCCATTTCAAATTTTATGAAAATCGGATGTATAGTTTAATGACAGGGACAGTCAAAAGTTTTTCTTTACATTACGGCCAATGGGGAAAATTATTGCAAGTGCATTTTAATAATGTTACAGCATTCCGAATGGTCTGAAATTTTAAATATATCATTGTTGCAAAATTTTGTCGAGCCATTTCAAGTTTTATGAAAATCGGATGTATAGTTTAATTACAGGGACAGTCAAAAGTTTTTCTTTACATTACGGCCAATGGGGAAAATTATTGCAAGTGCATTTTAATAATGTTACAGCCTTCCGAATGGTCTGAAATTTTAAATATATCATTGTTGCAAAATTTTGTCGAGCCATTTCAAATTTTATGAAAATCGGATGTATAGTTTAATGACAGGGACAGTCAAAAGTTTTTCTTTACATTACGGCCAATGGGGAAAATTATTGCAAGTGCATTTTAATAATGTTACAGCATTCCGAATGGTCTGAAATTTTAAATATATCATTGTTGCAAAATTTTGTCGAGCCATTTCAAATTTTATGAAAATCGGATGTATAGTTTAATTACAGGGACAGTCAAAAGTTTTTCTTTACATTACGGCCAATGGGGAAAATTATTGCAAGTGCATTTTAATAATGTTACAGCCTTCCGAATGGTCTGAAATTTTAAATATATCATTGTTGCAAAATTTTGTCGAGCCATTTCAAATTTTATGAAAATCGGATGTATAGTTTAATGACAGGGACAGTCAAAAGTTTTTCTTTACATTACGGCCAATGGGGAAAATTATTGCAAGTGCATTTTAATAATGTTACAGCATTCCGAATGGTCTGAAATTTTAAATATATCATTGTTGCAAAATTTTGTCGAGCCATTTCAAATTTTATGAAAATCGGATGTATAGTTTAATTACAGGGACAGTCAAAAGTTTTTCTTTACATTACGGCCAATGGGGAAAATTATTGCAAGTGCATTTTAATAATGTTACAGCCTTCCGAATGGTCTGAAATTTTAAATATATCATTGTTGCAAAATTTTGTCGAGCCATTTCAAATTTTATGAAAATCGGATGTATAGTTTAATGACAGGGACAGTCAAAAGTTTTTCTTTACATTACGGCCAATGGGGAAAATTATTGCAAGTGCATTTTAATAATGTTACAGCATTCCGAATGGTCTGAAATTTTAAATATATCATTGTTGCAAAATTTTGTCGAGCCATTTCAAATTTTATGAAAATCGGATGTATAGTTTAATTACAGGGACAGTCAAAATTTTTCCGTTTCATTATGGGGAATGGGAAAAAAATTATTGCAGTGCATTTTAATGATGTTACAGACTATGCACTTATGAAGTGCAAAAAAATATACATTCAGTACAATATGGGGTGCAAAAAATAATTATAAAACTAGCTATAGTACGAACGCACCTCATTTGCCACGTTTGACGAGCAATTTCCAACTTGTTAGTTCTTCAGGTAGAAGCAGATTCAATAGATGCATAATTATTTACACTAACAGTTAAAATTCAATTTTCAAAATTAAAACCTAAATATACTTACTTACTTACACAATGGTGCTACAATCCATGTAGGATTTTGACCTCCCTCAATATACTTCTCCAGACCTTCCGATCTCTGGCCTTTACTTTATAATTTATAATTTGTTTTTCTGCAAGATCTTTCTCTATCTCTCCTATCCAACTCTTCCTGGATCTACCAATACTTCTTTTCCCAATTAAATTACCACTATAAATCTTCTTTGTGCTTCGCTCATCCCTCATTCTGATTAGATGGCCTAACCATTGCATTCTTCTTATTTGTATAGTATTTATTATATCTTTTTTCATTATATAACTGTTCTAACTCCATATTTGTCCTTATACGCCATGTATTGCCTTCTTTAATATGTCCAAAAATTTGCCTTAAGATCTTCCTTTCCCAAGTGATAAGTAGCTTTTCATCTTTTTGTGTAGTGGTCCAGGTCTCACTACCATAAATTCAAACTTAAATATAATGAAACTTAAAATAATTTAAAACCCTAAACCTAAATAAAATAAAGCCTAATTTGAAGTAGAAGCGTGCCAATTAGGTACATTACTATGCAAACTACCTCTTAAAACTCAATTTTCAAAAATAAAACCGTTGAAATTTGATAGAGAAGCAAAATGATTTGGAAAACCCTATATGTTGAACGGTTTGGCGAGAAAATGACGCTACAAAACGCTGTCATTGAAATTTATAATACCTTAATTCATTCAAAAGTAACGGATTATTTTAAAGTAAATTATATACTTGTTTCACAAAACTATATATTTTGTAAAATAAAAAAACATAAAATGGATTGTTTTCCGTAAACTGAATATAATCTATGCTTTTTATTTATTTATTTATTTTTATTTTTTTGCGTGCCAGAGCAGTTTTCTTAAGTGCCAAGTTCGGCACGCGTGCCATAGATTCGCCATCCCTGCCATAGACCATAATGTAACGGAAAACTGTAATTAAACTATAAATGTTATAGACTTCATTTTCAATATCGGTCATTCTACAGTAAACCTAATATACTAAATAATATTTAAAAATTACAGGCATTCCCCGATTTACGTAAATAATGTGTTCCGCAAACTTTTACGTAACTTGAATTTTACGTAAGTCGAATTTCTTACTTGATTAGGTAAAATTTCCTAAGAAACTGCAACGACGATGATTTTTAACGATAATTTTTTAGCGACATAGAATTTAGTACAGTATCTTATTTATGAATACATATACTATATATATTATTTACACAGTGTTATTTTATGTATAAAGCATCATACAGCAGTATTTACTGGGATATAAACTATAAAAATATGAACAAGTATAAAAACAAACTGAAAGAACACTTTCAAATATGAAACCTCTTATAGAATGCAGGATTTATAAATTTAACATTGATGAATTGATTTCCAAAGATGAATCCAATTTTCCAGTTGATGAATCAATTTCCAATCCATATTAAACGAACGGGTGAAGCAGAAGAGGGAAAAAATCACCCGTTCCTCTTCATAACATTAATTGCTAACGGTTGAACCCCAGTTTTTTTGTCTCATTTTAATTAGCTTTGAGTTTGTTTTGTTAAAGATTTTATTGTATATCCCAATAAAAATATAAATGTCACTAATATATAAAACGATATTATGGTTGTGGTTTTTATCTGCATATTTTATTTATAAAATAAGTATCAAAAGTATGCAAATGCCTATCAAACGCGCTAGTGTGTTCACAAATGTAATTTTCGAGATTGATAACGTAACTGCGAATTTACGTAAATCGCATAGTACGTAAGTCGAGAGATGCCTGTACATGGTAATCCGACTATTTTTTACCAAAGTTAGAGCATGGTAGAGGTCTGCACGGGCCTGGGCCGGTCCCCGCCAGTAAAATGAAGGGAAACTTTCAAACGGGCCGGGCCGGCAGAATAAAGACAATTTCTTTTACTGGCCGGGACAAAAAAATATATAAATAAATAAACGGGCTAGCCGGGCCGATAAGAAAATTAAGCGTGCCTGACGTTCCGATATAAAAATTTTAAAGAAGCCGATAAAACAGGAACCATTTTCAATGGATAGGACTTTCGCGAGAATAAGTATAAACGTACTGCACGAGCCGATGCTAATTTGATAACATCAGTACTGAAATATAACATGGCCAGCGTAGAGATCGGCATCGAACAGTTACATCATGTCTGAGCCGGGGCTTAATTTTTTCAGCAGACTCGGGCCGGGCACGATTCAGGTTTATATTTTTTTCTACATAGTCGAGCTTGGCCGGAACGTAATTGTTCTCAGGACGTGTCGGGCAAGGAATATATTTTGCAAAAACAGTAACAGCGAATTTATGTCAACGGAATCATTGGAATTATACCTTAATAAATTACAAAGAAATATTTTCAAAAATCTACTTTTTATTATACAACTTCAAAAGTTATGATGTTTTTAACACTCTTTTTTCTGTTATTATAAACTACATTAATTTTTTGTAATGAATCTTTATTTGAATGTTGAAAAGTCTAAGGGTCTAAGTAATCATTAATGTTTCTATTGTGTATTTTCTGTCTAGTGAACACTAAAATATACTGTAAAATTATTTTCCCATAAATATAAATGCAGTATTCTTTAAAAGAATCTTAATTGCATGTTAAGAAAAATCGAAATTTTTTGTAGAAATTGAGTCGGGCCGGGTCTGTTTTTACTGATTTGTATACGGCCAGGCTGTGAACTTCGAAAATGTAAATGGGCCGGGCTCGGGCCTAGAAATTCCAGCCCAGTGTTGAATTCAGACTCTTTTCTCCGGGGGGGGGGACATTATGGAGTTCCGGGGGGGAAATTGCACTTTTTGGCCCTTGAAAACACAAAATCTGAAATCTTCCGGGGGGGGACATCTCATTGCCCCGGGGGGAATGTCCCCCCCCGGGCCACCCCCTGAATTCAACTCTGTTCCAGCCCGTGCAGACCTCTAGACCACGGACAGGCGTCAGGGGAGAAAATTACAATTCATATAATAATAGATTTGGTTATTGCAATAAAAAACGAAGGTTGTCGTTGTCAATAGTTGACATTTTCAGTCATTTAAAAGTAGGATTCAATATTCGAGGACATTCCGCGTTTCTGATGTCTTTCGAGGACAGCAATTCAATGGGAAGGGTTCAAGGAGTTATTTTCAAATTCAAGTCGGATTATTAATTTATCATTATTAAAATATTTATGTGAATAATTAATGATTTAAATATCAATTCCATTATCATTAGGTTGTAAGTTCCAAACGCTGAATGAAATGAGTTCCAAATAAAAAAGGGGAGAAGTTTAGGCCCCTAAGCTGTACTTGTACACTTACTATGTAGAAATACAGGGTGTCCATAAGTTATTGATGGCGTTTCCTTACCCCAGAACTTTTGTTTAAGATCATGACGAAAATTAGCATTACCTATTCGTTAAGTAGAACCTAAAACGTTTTTTTTTCGAGTAACACAAACAAAGTTACATATGCGCAGTTACAGCTCAAAACGCTATGTAGAGTAAGTGGGGGTAAAGATACGCATTTTCCATTCATTTTGATTTTTAACGCACACATTGGTCTAAACTTGTGTAATGAGTGATTAAAATGTTAGATTAGAACCTTAGGCATGTTCCACCATCAACCGGTATTCTGTCAAATTATAATTCTGCGAGAAATTGCAATTTTAAAAAAACATTGCTCTGCGTATCTTTGCCCCATCGGTTGGGGTAAAAGTACGCAGTAGTGGGGAAAAGATACGCAGTGCGTATTTTTGCCCCATTACTCTGGGTTTTTGCCCCATTTCTAATAAAACGAATGAGTTATGCAAAAGCATTAATAAATTTCACTAGTATTTACAGTATAATTGAAAATTGTAAGTTAAACCATGAAAAAAAAGAAAAAAACAGCGGTCTGTGAGATCGCAAATAGCAGTTAATCTCTAACTACTTTGACAAAAATTGTTACATAAGTACTGTGAGCGGTCCCAAAGACTCATTGATCGTAGAATGAATAAAAGGGTTGACTGACTCACAAGATACTGTTTTTGCGCTAAACTTTATGTAAAGGCCTATTATAATAAAAATTCTCCTCATTTAGAAGTATTTAGCGATGCTACTAAGTTTCCAAATGTATCAAAATTAAACTAACATCAATAGCTAAATTGAAAATTACAAGTTAAGCTATGAAAACTGAATATAGTAGCGGTCTGTGAGGCCGTTAACAGGAGTTAAAGACTAAGACTTAAAACAAAATCGTTTTATGAAACAAGAATATTGATTTTTAAAAGTAGGTAGGTAGATACCTTCGTTCTATATTGAAAAAAACTTAACTAGAAAAGGGAAAAGGTAGTTAACTGGCTTATATTAGTTAAGTAGCTATTATATTTTATACAATATAAAAAATAAAACTTTCCACAACGTAATTGTGGAGAGCTTTGCATCTAGCTAAAACGATAGGACAAAGCCCCGAATCTTAAACTTGTGTGTATCTTTGCCCCAAAACGGATGCGTACTTTTACCCCATTCTGCAATATTTTACTTAACCGGCTACTGACAAGTTTAAACAAATACGATCCAGGCAAACTATACAGCATTTAGAAGCTATAGAGCTTCCGTTCTCCACTGAACTTTTGGATTTGTAAAAATTCGAAGCATTGTCAGCTAAACAATAAAGTAAAAATTTTAAAATATTAGATCAACATGCGAAAGTTTAAACTTACCTCATTTTCTTGGCACGGAGTACTTTTTTCACAAGGTTTGAACACGCAAGTACTACACTTGAGACCAAACTACCACCTAGCGGTCAGGATTGTAGAAATGTTTCTTCATATTAAATCAGCCAGTGAGTATCTTTAACCCCACCTACTCTATATAAAACCCTAATGAAACGACTGATTTAATGAACTGATTGTGTTTCACAGCTATTCCTCCTAAAATATGGGTCGTTTGGTAGTGAAATTAACACCAATTATTCGTATTGATCCGCGAATATCAAAAGTGATCTTAGAATTTAAAAGTTTGAATTAGTTTTCGAGATTATAATTTTTTTTTTCTGATTTATGCGACATTTCTGTGATAATGTCAACTAAATTGCTCCACTTTTGAGGAAAAAATAGAGAAAAGATAGGGATTGTTAGATTTCTTCTTTTTCGTCATTTTCAACCTGCAGTTGAAATTAACTTTTATTTCAATCGATAGTGAAGACAATCGTGTGATTATGTTTTTCAGGAAAATTTTAAAAATAAAAACCTTTTTCACATTTCGATCATCAGGAATCAGTTTATTTTAGAAAGCAAAAATCGTCTGTCATCTTCAAATTTTCAAGTTTGGCATAAATTCCATAGATGTAAAAAAAAAAAGGGATTATTAGATTTTTTTTTTTTTTTTTGTCGTCATTTTCAAATTGAAAATAATAAAAAAGAAAAGTGCCCAGCTAAACTGATGGCATTGAGCTCACAGGCTATTCACACTAATTGTATATAATACTCTTAAACTTTTAAAGAATAATGTCCCTCAAAAAAATAAGTGAAGGGGAATTAGCCCCCGTTTCCCCCTTTATACTTAACCAATGAATCCCCAAAACGAAGCAGGGAAGATCCTTAACATAATAAACCGGTATACCAAATTTGGAGCAAATCGAATAATTCTGCATGAAAAACGCGTTTATCTAAATTAAGGGGGGGGGGGGGTGGACTAGCCCCCTTTCCCCCTTTATCCTTAACCAATGAACCCCCAAAACTAATCAGGGAAGTTCCTTAACATAATAAACCGGTATATCAAATTCGGAGCAAATCGAATCATTCTGCATGAAAAACCCATTTATCTTAATTAAGGGGGGGGTGGGCTAACCCCCTTTATCCTTAACTAATGAACCCCCAAAATTAATCAGGGAAGCTCCTTAACATAATAAACCGGTATACCAAATTCGGAGCAAATCGAATAATTCTGCATGAAAAACCCATTTATCTGAATTCAGAGGGGTGGACTAACCCCCCTTTTCCCCCTTTATCCTTAACCAATGAACCCCCAAAACTAATCAGGGAAGTTCCTTAACATAATAAACCGATATACCAAATTCGGAGCAAATCGAATCATTCTACATGAAAAACCCATTTATCTGAATTAACGGGGGTGGACTAACCCCCCTTTTCCCCTTTTATCCTTAACCAATGAACTCTCAAAACTAATCAGGAAAGCGCCTTATCATAATGAGCCTAGAAAATTTTTTTGAAGCAAATCGGATGATTCTATCAAGAGTTATCGCGTTACGTACGTACGCACATACATACATACAGAACGGGCGGGCACATTAGCTCTCAGGCTTTGATAGCCTGTGAGCTAAAAAGTGATATTAAAAACAGAAAGGGAATTTTAAAATAAGAATTAAATGAACACGCGTTTAAAGCAGAAAATAGGGAAAGTTATGTCAAAATATTTACGCGTAAATATGAAAAAAGCACGAAAACTTTAAAATAATAAAAACTTAGACGCGAAACGCATTTAAAGATGATAATTACGTCATTTGTAAAATGCCTCACAGAGTAAAGAGAAAAAATACTCACATATTAAACATAGTCATATTTAAAGCGCCTAAAATAATTAAATTATTACGCATGAAAAACTTTTAATGGTGATACTCCCAATCTCTTTTAAATTAAATAATATATTTACTCGTAAATCTTAAAAGAGAAATAAAAAACTTTAAAATACATAATTACACGAGAAATGCATTTAATAGTGAAATTACGTCATATATTAAAACGATTTTCATTCCGTAGAATTTTAATGTGACGTCACATGGTATAAAAGTTGTGCGGCTAGACAATTTGTTTAGAAAATATTACATCACTTGATGCAACAGGTGTATGAGCTAAATACTTTGAATTTATTATGTACGAATTACTATCCGATAAATACATATTATGAAATTCGAATATTCTTATTAATTAATATAAACAATATACATTGTAAAAATAACATGAAAATAGGCATGATGGTGTATTAAAATAGAGAAAATAATTCATAAATAAGCTATATCTGTTCCTGAAAACAACTAAAACTCTATCAAAACATAAAATATAAGCGTAAAATTTCAAAACACAGCACAATGCTTTTCAATAACGTGGTTGTGAAAACTTTTTCAACCAGACGGAGTTTTTTAACTTCGAACCTAAAGGAAGAATATTGCCCATAAGGTTTTTCTAAAAGTCAGAAAGATAGCGACATTTTTAACCTAAACATTTTATACAAGCTGATTTTCAAATGTGTAGTTGATCTTACTTATCAATCCGGAAAACAGCCGTCAGTTGTTACGATAGTGATGGATGAGGCCATGGTAACCGAAAAATGCTCCATTCAAACGGAAAAGCATGGCAACCCGATTACAGAAGATAGCTGCCGTTATAGCGATAATATCATTCAATCTTCAGTAACCTGGTAATATTTTTTAAACATGCACGTTACTGTGTTTTTAGAAGCTGCGAAACCTGAACGGGGGTTGGCGGGCGTAGCTCGCAGGAGATTGAGCACCCCCCCCCCCCTAGTATATATATAATTATTAATTAATTAAACGTATAAAGGAACACATTTCTAACACCCACACACACACTTCCTGTTAAGAAACTTTATATTCAAGCTGGTTCTGGGTCTCTGACCATGACTAAAACTTCTATTTTACGTTTGAAATAAGATCCAATTTATCAATGACATAGAACATTTTCTTAATTATACGAATTTCATCTAATTAAAGAATGTTTAGATATGCATACCTCGTTTTACCTTTTATAATGACTTTTATAAATGATGTTTAATTCTGTACTTTTATTCCAACTTAGAAAGCGTTTAAAACACTTCTGCGATATTGAAACCAAAAAATTATATCGCTATTAAATCTGCAGATTTTAATGAGCATGTGGAAATCGTTTTCAAAATTCAGTCATATATGTATTGAGTCATTACAAACAGTAAAGTTTGTAGCGATAAACTCATTTAAGCCAATACAGCTCAAATCGATGATTCATGTTGAAAATTCCCGAAGGAAAAAACGAAAATTTAAGAATACAGATAGTTTCGGTCCCGGCCGAATATCCGACAGTATTTTCGCCGAAAACGAATGTTCGCCGAAACTAAGATTTTGTGCCGAAAACGAAACCGAACATTCTGTTGAACTTTATAGAAAAATCTAGAGTCTGAGGGTGATGACCTACTTTTACGAGTCGCGTAGAGTTCATGACATTGCGACCATATACGGAAATCTACTTCCAAGGATAACTGCAAGGACAGCTGCAACTACAGCTGTACCACAGAAATCGTATAGAGAAATTGCAAAGCTGAACTCTTAAATATTTTAAAGATAGTCCGGTGCAAGGCCAAAACTAAGGGAAAACAGAGGGGGCATGTGCCCTGGGAGCCAGTACGAAGGGGCGCCAAATGAAGATTTTGATTATTGATTTTTCCCACGTCTATGTTTAGCACGGTATTATCGCCCTGTCTGGTGTATGCAAAGCATAGAAGAATGCCACGGCGATTTTTTGACATTCGGAAAAGGAATTTGGTATAAAATTTTTATCCTACTATAGTAAATTTTGTCTTTCTCGAATTTTGAATTTTAGTGATTTTTAATGTGCTTTTTAGCGATTTATCGAGTGCTGTTCAAATGTTGTTTCAAAAAATCGCGTTTAAAGTTTTACTAAAGAAAAAGACTATACAATTTTTTTAGTTATTCGTTATACTATTTTGCAACTTACAGGTGGTTCGCAATTCCTGGATTTATACCTAAGGAGCAAAGAATTCAGCACGCGTGTAACCAGGTCCCGTATACCCGTTTTTTCAGCCGGTTCGCGCTCGCTTTCGACTGACTGTAACTTTTTTCAAGAGCTTATTCTAAACATACTATGGGATTCGAAAAATGGAAAAAGAAAAGGAAAATTATTGTTTTTTTAATGAACTGTAACCTTCTCTTAAATTGGATGTAGGAGTCTGGAAAACAATTTATTTTCACAAGAAAAAGCAAAACAAAATTATTATTATTATTATTATTTATATGGAGTTCTGTTAAAAAAATGCAAAAAAAAATTTTAGAAGCCATTTTTTTTCACCAGATAAAAAACAGTAGTTATAAAAAAAAAATTAATGATTCAGTAGATGATCGAAATGAATCTGTAGAACCACATTTTTATTTTAACCTCTTCAGTTCCGAAGCTAAAATAATAATACAAATGCTTATTCATTGTTTTTTTCCAAACAAAATGACATCGTAAATGACAAAAAAAATATCTTTTCTGAAATGGATCCTTTAGGCGCTTAATAATTTAGGTTCAAAAATAGGGATCTAAAGCTACAAACCCCCTAAAAACATCAATTTAATAACCATTAACCTAAATGAACGCAATCACAAATTTAAGAGCTTTAAACAAGCAAATGATCTACAAATCCTCAAAAATTTTTATTCAAAAAGATTCAAGTTAAATACTTACGAAAATTTCTTACTTTCTTGGTCATACTGTCTTTTGGGCATTTATCAAACTCAGATGAAAATAACATTTATTTTATGTGGGAATCAACTTAGATGCTGCCATTTATTCGTTTGCTTTGAACGCAAAAAAACATTCAGCTATTAAGAAGTGATGCGAAAATGTAAAAAAATCGGACATTTTAGTTTTTATAAGGAAAAGAGCAGAGGTCCCCGACTGGGAACCCAGGGACCGAAGAAGTTAATTCGGCGGTGATGAAGATGGAGAAAGAGAAAGATAGAATTTTTTTTTTTTAAGTTTTACACAGTCACCTCCCCCACCCCCCCTTCCCTCAATGTGTTACTTCGTTTAAAAGTATTATACCATAAGCTGTGCATGTTGCGAGATTTTTATTTCTTATATAAATTTTCTACAAATTGCTTCATTCGTGTTATTTTGGGAACTTTTGCTACTTTGAAACTTTTCTCTTTCTTGGGTTTATTTCAATTTCAGAAAAAGAAAAAGAAAAAAAAACAGTGTTTATTTCCATTGACAAATTGTATTCTTTGAATTAAAGTTTCCTCTGCCTGGCACAAAGCCACAAAAAACAGCAAAATGTCGGCACGCGTTCCAAGTCGTGCGAGGAACCAAATTGCACGTCTTGCGTAACCTACAATGGTGCATGTAGTTCGCTTGCACTGTGGCCATTGAACGAAGGAGACGAAATCAAGCAAATTCGAGGAATTTTGGAAGTGCAAAAAATTAACCCACCTTGAGTCGAGGTATATTATTATTAGCAGAAAATGCACGACGGGAGATGTGCGTACGGGAGACGCAATACTTTGCATTATCCGTAAAATTAAGTGGGGAGGGGGAGGGCGATGTGGCGCCCAACGTTGAATTCAAACCGGCCGTAGTTAAAGGGGTGCCAGGAGAGGCTCAGTCCCCCCTAAAAATCCCCCCCTAGAAAAGATTCCAAGGTCACCAAGTGAAACTCTGTTTCAAAAATTCAAATGAAACTCTGTTCAAAAATCGAACTTAGTTTTCGGGCCCTTTTACAATTTTGCACAAATACTAAATTGTAGTATTAGAATAAAAGCTTAACTTGATGGCACATCATTTATTACTTATCAGCATTAGTTATATACAGTGAAACCTCCCTGCGCGACCACCTCCATGAACGACCATTTTTTCATGGAACGAAATTTATTCCCATAGGCTCAATACTAATTTTACCTCTATTCAGAGACCACCCCAGTTGAACTCCCCCCATGAGCGACCCATTTCTTTGAAGAAAATGAAACAAATTCCGTTTTGCCCTGGTTGCTTGAAGAAGGTTTTATTAGAATAATAATTCCGGAGAGCGCCTTATTCATCATTTTTCTAAACTAAGCTTAGAATTTTTATTTATTCCGATAACTTTTAAGTGTTTAAAGCCCTTTGTGCCTTTTTAGCCAATGCATTTAACTCTGATAACAAAGTAAGGATATCGGTCAATAAACTCCCGTGCCTTATTCTGCCAGGAAACTCTCAAAGAAATAGATAAATTAATAAAATTGTTATAATCTGTTCTCGTCCAAAAAAAAATTACATTTATTGAACTTCGAAAGGACTTGGAAATAAAAGTTATAGAAGATAAAACCATAAAATAAAAGCAAACGTCAGTAGTTGGAAAACAACAGTTCTGGGACAGCCACACCTGCGGTGCCCCCTTCGGCACCGCGTCCCGCACCGATGCCACAGCCCCTCCTGTGCACCCTCCGACACCGCCTCTGGTGCCTCCTTCGCCACCACAGCACCGCCTCCTAGCGGGAAAAAATAAATTTCTGCTCTAACATAAGGGGTGAACGACCCTCTATTCAATTATCATCAATCTCCTCTCAACACAGTCAATACCTCTCTTTAACAGACATTCCCTAGAACTATGTAAATCGATGTTTTTCGAAATTATTTTTTTTAATGATGTTAAACAGTGAAGTGATCAGTGCTTTATGTGCTTGTGCAATTTGAATTTTGAACAATCTTTACCTTAATGAGTATTATTAATTAAGCAAAACAATGAAAAATATCAATTTTTAATGAAAAAAGCTATTTCTGTAGGGTTTTTTTTTTCAACTACAAGATCAACTTAAATGGGGAAAGTTAAACATATATTTGAATTTTGAATGATTAACATCTTAATGAGCATTATTAATTAAGCAAAATAACAAAAATATCAATTTTTAATGGAAAAAAGAAGATTTCTTGGTATTTTTTCTACTATAAAATCAGAATATCAACTTAAAAGATAAAAGTGGATCATATATATTTAATTTTGAACAACCTTTACCTTAATGAGTATTATTAATTAGTCAAAACAATGGAAAATATCAATTTTTAAGGAAAAAAGCTAATTTCTGTAGATTTTTCTCAACTATAAGATTGGAATATCAACTTAAATGAAGAAAGTTTGAATACATTTGAATTTTGAATGAACAACACCGTAATGAGTATCATTAATTAAACAAAACAATGAAAATATAAATTTTTAATAAAAAAAGCAGATTCCTTTAGAGTTTTTTTTTTCAACTATATGATAGAGATATCATCTTAAAAGAAAAATTTAAACATATAATTTAGTTTTTGACCAACCATTACCTTAATGAATTTTGATAATTGAACAAATAACAAAGAATAATATCGAATTTTTAAAGAAAAAAGACTAATTTTATTAATCCAATAATGATTTTTACTCTCTGTTTCTCAAATAAATGCTACAGCGTATACTCTAGGCATGACGTTCATGACTTTAGCATATACCCTCTGCCTTCTGGTTTTTTTTACGACTACATCACTGAACGCAGGCCCTTATTATCGCATGGGCAAATCGGGACTTTGCCCAGGGGCCCCCAAATCCATACATTAATTTAGAAAATATTTATTTATTTTTTCAATTCCAACTCTGAAAATTTTCAAATACAAAATACAAATTTCACCTTTAAAAGAATTAACTTAAATTATATCTAAACATTAGTGGTTGAAAATAATCAGTTCTAATTGTCGTGGAATAAATTGTCTTCCGTATTCAAAGTTTTTTCTTTTAACTTTGAATTAAATATGAAAAACAGATCCAAAATTGCCATCTTTTTAGATTTTTTGAAAAAACACTTTCTACTTGTGAAGTAGGATCTATTTGATTTGATATTATGTTGTTTAGTACAACCTAAAAAAATGTAAAAAAAAAAGTAACTTGGTTAGCTCATATTTACATATTAGAGCATTTGATACTCTTCCATAAGTTGAAGTTATTAAATTCATCTTAAAGTAATATAACAAGCTGCTAAAGTTATATAAAAGAGTTTTGTTCAGTACTAAGAAAAAAAGAGTATTTTTATTAATTAAGGTACTTAATTTAGAATTGACGGGGATAAGAATTTTCTTCTATTTAAAATCCAAGGCGAGAAAATATTGTTTGTGCATTACATATATGACTGACCATCAGTTCTATCTGAATAATGTTGCAACGATCCGAAAGGGGCACCCTAATTTATCTTTGCTCAGGGCCTCAATAGTAATGATCGGGGCCTGACTGAACGGAATAGAAACTGCGTGTGTTGACGGGTTAACTGTTACATACTCCACTGATATAGTATACTATGTTATCACAGTATCAGAGCGACGAGCTAAAATAAATATATTGTTTATACAGGCGTCAAATCAAGCGTAACCTTGAATAACTAAAATAACACAGAACGTCAAACAGGGAAGCTCTCTCTCGCTCCGATGGTGATGAACATAAAAAATGTTGTTTGTATGTTTTCAGTAGAACAAAAATTCTTCAGCACCCTTGAAAAGATTTAAGAGATTACTTAGTTTGCTTCTTCTTCTTGTCCTGTTTTCAGCTGCCTTTTTATAAAAAGTTAACAGTATTTAAAAGGAAGCGCCTAAAATTCTTGTGTTTATTTGTCGTTAACTATTAACCCCTTCAGAACGGGAGCCTTTTACGGAATTTTTAATCTTTTGTCACCGTTTTTTAAAAACAAAAATTTGTGTCTTCTTGAATCGAGAAAATGCGCTGATTAAATAAGGCAAATTTTATAGTAAAATTTTACTGGTGAGGGAAAACAAGGATTCTGAACGCTTCATGCGGCACGTATACGGGTCGCTCGTCTCCAAGGGGTTAAGAGGCTGCCTATCAGAAACCCTTAAGAGACAAGACATCAGTTTTAAATACAAAATTCACTTTTTTTTTTCTTTGCACTTGAAAACAATGTTTTTTTTTAGACTTCCGTAGTTAAAAAAATTAAAAACAGAACCATTATAAGATAACTCGTGTCCGTGTGTCTGTCTGCCCGTCTATCACAGCCGCTAAACTACACTGCAAATTCGGGAAACACTTTTGCAACACTAACTGAACATAGTAATTAACACTCCTAACTAAAATAATTTTCCATTGTGTTGTGAATGTGTTTCGAAAGTGTTGTGCCAAACAATGGCGTAGTTACATATTCAGCGCCCTGGAGCAAGTAACATTTCTGCGCCCTCTTGTCACTTGAAAAAGTTCTGCGCAATTTTTTTTAGTTTAAAATTTATA